>CM028135.1:60421250-61880000 GCA_016271365.2 Neoceratodus forsteri
CCCGTCAGCTCAGTGGACCCTTGTCCAGTACAGGTCTTATCCTCTGCATCAGAGAGCAAGAGGGTGCACTACCGTGCATACTGCCTTTCACGGTGCACCCTCTCGCTCTTCCCCACCACGCTGCAACTGTTGCACGCTTTTGTCATATGCTGTAGAGCGTATGACAAAGGGACCCGGTAGGTCATTTTCATGGGTATCCTAGGGAGGACAGCAGCAGTCAACAGGCTGACATAGATCAGCAGGTATACTTACATCCAGGCTACAATTTAAACAGAAAAGAGAAATGGTAAAGGTAAGTACAGAGAAGAGACCTTTATTCTATACACAATTATACCATGACATGTTGTTCTCCTATGTCACCATGTGCCCTACCCTCTTACCCCCAGAACGCATTTGAAAATTAACTGCTCACCAGTCAGTGCTCACCACTCAGTATACCTTTTTGGTAACAAAAATGAAACTCTTAAAAATATGTATATATACTGTATTCACTATACCTATGCTTATTTTAATACCACGTAGCCATCTTGTACTGCCATCTTTGTCATGAGACCACACTGAGATGAGACTGACTCTTAATTATTATTCTCTGATCCATTACAATCAATCAATATTATTTCTATTTTTCCAATCATTCTGTTTTTATCAGTCCTTTAATGGAACAGATCTTGGCATATAAATATGAGGGGAGCCCCGACAAACTCTAGTTTAACTTATATGTTCCCTTGTTCACATCCAGAACATCACTGAAAAAGATGGTGAATCTCTCAACAACGAACTGCTGACTTTGATCACCACAAACCATATTTTTTCCAGCCTTAACTAAATGATTTTTTTACAGTAAAATGATTCTAGACAAACTCCACCCAAATAGTGACAGTCAATTTCCTTTGATGACAAGATCAGATTCGTAGCTGCTTCAATATTATTACAGCGGTGCTCAGTCACAGGTTATGTTATAACTGAAAACATCCTGATAATATTGTCACAACTCCTCAAATCTTAATGCAGCAGTATTTGTTAGTCGGCAGAATTTTTCATTATATAGTTTTTTTTAGCAAAAATTCATCATGAGTATCTTTTTAATTTCCTCAGATATTTAAGAAACAGCTTTTTATAACTAATTTTGTAATTTATGATTCAAATCATTGCAGATGGATGCCGCACACAATATTTAAGATAGCTTCCTTTAAGGGTACTTTTTGACTGTAAATATTGGATTTATACTGTAGATGTATTATGACAGTGCTGGCACATGCTTCTGATGGTAAATAGCGCCATTCTACAACAAAAGGCTGAACTCTTTCTTGATGGGCACTCTAGAGGAGCAAGAACTTTTTAAAACTTTAAGAGCATGTATCTCAGTTCAAGAATGAAAGGAAAGGAAATGAAAAGAAAAAATGGTATATTGATGTTTTTTGTCAGAAATACATACAATTAGGAAAAAAAAACAACATGATGAACACATACTGTGGCTTTAATTAGCTACAACACTAGGAAGTGTTATTATTTAAAAGGCATCAAATTGATAGGCTTAACCACTGTTGACTAGAGTTACTTAGAGTTATTGATTAGCATACTGCAACATGGCACACCATGTTACTGAATACCACTGTATCTGCCCCCCCCCATTTTCCACTGTCCTCCACCCTAAGAATGGGGGGGGGGGGCACTTTGTTTTCAGCCTGGAGAGTCAGCGAATTACTGCTTTTGCGGCTTATTCCAATGATGATCCATGATCATCTGGCAGGGGTTATGTGAACAAAGCAATACAACACGACAGGATGTGTAATAATAGGCCACTAATTGCATGCCTTGGCTGTGTTGTTAGACATGAGGTGCAGCCAAATGTCTTTAAACACATAGGAGAAAAATGCCATTATTGGCCATAATTCATATCCCTGAAATGTCTTACTACACTTACAAAATAGTTGTTAAGCAAAAAGTACATTTGAAAAGTGCACCTCTGTAATTATGGTCAATAATTACATGGACATGTAACTTGTTCCAGCCAATCAGGTGGATTCATTTATCTATGCCATTTTATAATGTCAAGTGGGCACTCCCTTACTGTGAATCAAGCAATTAACCACCATAACACACTTGGCCCCTGCTTTTCTCACTGTGAGATTCTGGGGCCCACACTAAAACATTGACGGACTCCTAGTCTTTTTGCAATTAACAATTTATTGAATATACTTCCAGATACAGTAATAATGCAAAACAGATGCACATATGCATCAAGTAAATCAAAACTATTTACACTCCTTCCATTTTCACAATAATAGGAAAACCCCAAGGTCATGACTTGATAATCAGCAATGACAAAAGACAACAGCAGGTATCGCAGCTATTCAACCTGTAAATCATGTAAAGGTTTCCCTAGCAACTAGCTGTTTACCCTCGTGAAGAGGTTCTTTTTTTTTTTTAACTGTATATTTTGCCATGTTTTACAAGGAAATAAACCAGTACATCATTTGAGCGCTAGTACAGATCAATCAGATTCCCCAGGGCACAGACCAAAGGAGATGGGAGACCACAATCAGCTCATCGCTTAATACAAAGTAATTGATATGTACTTTGCCAAAGGAGCACATTTTATCTACATAAACAGAAAGCACAAACTTATAAGATACTCCAGGCAAAGGTTTCTTCCAAACTTGACTGGGGTTGGGGGGGAAAGACTGGAGCAGCCTTGAGAGGTGAAGACACAGCTCAGGCTGGTGAAGTGGTTATAAGCCATGTTTGACTTCTGTTTGGAGAGCAAAATATATTTTTTACTTGTAGTTTTCTATCTTACATTTCATAGCTGTAATAATGATTTGGTGAGAATACATTGTGTGATGGGAAGGAAACATCTACTTCTGTCTTTCAAAGGGTTGTTTCTTCTGCTGGGCATAAAATGTGATGCAGTAATGCAATATTAAGAAGAAGTTGTAGCAGTGATTTAAAAAAAAACATGTGCTTTGTTGAGCAGGATGGAACCATGGCAGTTAAACCAGTTAATAACAAACAGATTGCATATGCATGAATAAATATCTCATAGGTTGTGGGAGCTGCAAGATGTTTGCCTTCCTGACCCAAGCCAAGAGAGGCTTTATCTGTGGAAATAGCATACTAGTTTCCACAATAAGGTCAAAGTGTTGGGCGTTAAGGGGCAGCAATCTAAGCATCAAGGTATTAGGGTGGGGGAAAGCTTTGCAATGCTAGCTATGCTATGCAATGACATACAGAAACAGAGGCCAGAAATTATATTTGATTTTTCTTTTATAAGATTTCTTGTAGTGTTATTTAAAATATTGAGCTTTACTTTTGTTTTAGAGATATTGACCTTGAATGTAAAGTTTTTTTTTTATTTATTTAAATGTTAATACAGTTAATTGGCTTCCTTGTGTTAAGATTGTGGAACAAAATATCGTGCGACATAACAGTGCAGTCATAACATCACAGAAATAAGGAAAGCCTGGGAAAATCATCACAGGACAGAACTGTGCCAGCAGGGAGCAGGCAGCACAAGCCACAAAGCGGCAACTAAGCACAGGGCACAGGACGGTGAAATGCACACCTTTACTGTCACAACACAGTAACACAGAATATCATGAACACACACACACACACACACACACACACACACCCAGAACACTCCACCACCCAAACCAGGCATCATAACTGTGGCCCATGGCCAGTGGGCATGCAGCTAGACCAGTGTCATGGGGCTAACATACCTGCAGTGGTAAGTTGTAAGCAATGCCGCACCTGACTGATAGAATACTCCCGATGTAGTAACAACGCAGGTACCGTGACCCTAACTGGTGTGTGCCTCCATTCCAACCGGCTGGTGTAAATGCAAACCACCACTCCTGCAAGGGGGGGTGGGCTAATCTTGGAAATCTGCCACACTGCAACCTCCACATCTGCAGCCCTGTCAAGGTATTGTGGGGGGGGGGTGGATTTCGCATTGCCAACGCTTGGTGACTCGCCATCTGCATCATTCTCCCGGTATTGCATGATGACCACAATGCACATGTACCTGATTAGCCAGTCCATAATGATGCTTGCCACATGGGGGAGGGGCAGCTGTGCACAGCCTTGGGAGGCCTTGCCTGTCCACCACAACTGCCACTGTGTGGAGTCATTCCCAAGGTGCAAGGCTATGTGGTGCAGGTAATGATGGAAAGCAGAGGACATACTGAATGTAATGGTGCAGATAGCATACAGTGGTGCTGCTGTTCCATTGTCATTGCTGGTCACCTCATCCACATCCATATAGGTGCACAGCATTCCCGACATGTGCTGAGTGTGGACTGCAGGTCAGTGTGGCTGATCTTTCATAGTGGTATGTTTTTGGTGTTATTGTACCACACTGACTGGGAGACGCACCATACCTGTTTTCTGCAATGTCTGTTCTGTGCCAATTTGAGGGCTTCTGCTCCACGGGCACTGGCAGAACACTGCAGGCTGTGCACATGCAGTGTTTCACCCCATGACATTTTGCACCATGCGACCGTTTTGTATGCGATTTGCTGCCTGCGATATTTTGGCACACTTTATATTTACGGCGATATTAACACACGGAACCAGCTAATTGTTTTAATTTTATTCAACCACTATTGGGCTATCTACCCTCTCTCAATGACTGGAAATCTGACTTAGTTCAGGATGGCCTATTCAGGCTGGCAATACAGTATGTAAACAATTTTCTTGTACTGGTCCTGTTTGTTCTAGAAAAGATTATTTTAGGCTGAATACTGCTACAAGGAAAATAATGCAAATCCTTTTATTGTTATTTCTTGCTTACAATGTTAAGCCTAATCTCAGCCCTGTCACAGTTAGCCACATGAGTACTTCCCAGAATTTGAAACCAAAAGGGTCCCTTTCAATTGTGCATTTAAACATTCGGGGCTGGATATTCAAACTGCGTCGAAAAAGTGTGCCACAGCAGGAGCAAGCACAAGTCAATTGCGCATAGGAGCAACAGACGCAATATTCAAACATGGAGCAAAACGAATTGCGCAAGCAGCCAACGTCTGAATATCGCACAAACTGCGCCATAGCACAACCAGGAAGGGGAAGCTGAGCAGAAAGGATGCACCATAGCGCAACAAGGCTAGCCCAGCTGAGCAGTCCAGAGGTTCCATAGCGCAAGCAGAGCCCCCAACCCCCAGCAGAGCAATGGAACTGCACAACCAAGGAGGAAGGCTGGGGCCCACCGCCAGCCATGCCACACATGGGTACAGGAACACACTGCAGAACCAACAAGACACCCGCACACCCCAAGCACAGCATCACTGGGGGAGGGATGGATGATCCACTGGCCCATGGGGACAAGCCAACAAAGCACAGCAGGGCCATGACGCCCCAGCACAACCACTGTCAGGCTGAGACTGCCACACACAGGGGGTCGACAACCACAGTGCACATCAGCCCCCCCTTCTGCACAGCACACCTTGCACCATGACCCCAAGACAACACCCATGTGCAGTGACTGTCACTGCAGTAAACACCATGCACCCCCCCCGGCACACGTCAACCTCATGTAGCATAGAACCATACAAGCCAGACCCACCCTGGGCACCCAGCAGTGGGCGCCAGCAGATGGCAAGACCGACTGAAAGTCACTCCCACACCGGAGACACCTCCCCATGCACACACACACACGCACACACACACACACATACCCAGGACCATACCACCCCAGATGGCATGCACACCACTGCAACTGAGCAACCATAGCCAGCTGCAAATCAGAGACCACCACAGTATTCATAACAAAATACATAGATATATTGGAAAACAGAAATTACAACACCAAGATCAAGAACACAACTATATACAGATATGTACAAGACAAGGGGAGGTAGGGTACATGGTAGGGGTGGGTAAGGGTAGGGGTGAACAACTGGGAGAGGGAAGGCAGGGTGGGAGGGATGGATGAAGTGGGAAGGAAGCACATTTAGTGCCTTGCAGGCTGGTCTGCTGCTGTCTGGTGCTGTCCCTGTCACCTCCGCCACCGCCTGACCCCATGGTGCTGAATGTCCCTGAAGATGTCATGCATCACAATGGATACCCTTGTCAGCCGCTGGAGGGCACGGTCCATCCTGCGTAGAATGCTGAGGCCTAGGAAAAGGGAACACAGTCAATGGCTGTGACTGTCCACAACCCTGAACACCACCCATCCTGCAAGGCATATAGCCTAGTGCCCCGCACCTGTGATGGTATGCACCCACCCACAGTGACCATGCACATGACACGCCCAACCAGGCAGCACCAGCTATGTGCACCACTGCACACACACACTGCCCATGTCCATCACAGCACAAACAAGGCTGTCAAGTGATGTGGCAATGTGGTGGGATGCCAGTTCCACAGCCATGTGCCCAGTGCATGCATGGACCACCAGTGACGCACACACAGACGTGCAGTGACACTGGACAGTGATGACTGTCACCTGTGTCATGCATGGTTGTGTTGTCCATGGCTGGTGGTCATGCCCACCCCCTCCAGCATGCAATAGCATCCATGATGTAATGATACTCACACTCATCAAGCAGCTGTGGCTGCTGCTGCTGCTGCTGCTGCTGCTGCTGCTACTGCCGCTGTGGCCCACCCCTCACGTCTCCTCCATCCGCCACCTGGGCCCAGCCATGGCCCTCCTCAGCCTGTGCCTGCATCCTCTCCACCAGGCCTGTGGGTGACAAATGTTGAGAAAAACATCAGTGTGACCCCAAAGCAGACTGCCCCCTGCCCCAGTGAGTGTGCCTGCCCACACAGCCAGACCCATGCATCTCACACCTGCAAACACTGACACAGCCAACCATGGCAGAGCCATCCCCCATGCACCGCCACCAAAACACAGTCACACCCCTATGGAGAATACAGGTGCATAGATGGTACACCCACCTGGCCTAGGCACAACGCCCCTTGTGGCACGTGACCTGAGGCATCGCAGCATGTCCGGCTCCCTCCTGCGGAGGTCACTAAACCTGTGCCTGCACTGCTCTGCAGACTGGCACCACCCTGTAACCCTCACCAGGTCAGTGGCCACCTGCAGCCACACCTGGGTGCGGGCCATGGTGAGGGGCTCATCACCGTACAGTGCCTCAAAGTGGGGCTCAACCAGGGCCACCAGGTTGGCCATCTCCACCTGACTCCATTGGGGAGCTCTCCTGCATGCCATAATTGGGGTCATACAGCAGGCAATATGGCGCCCCGCAGCACGGCAACCTCACGTGGAAATGTTGCGCAATAGACCACCAGAGGTTCCAATCGCGCTGTTCGTATAGCTCGTCGGTTCACATAGCGCTGTCACCAAACAGCACAACAGAGCCATACACATGGCAGCCGAACAATGCCAGGGGGCAAAGGTCGGACACCAGGTCAGGGGTCTATGACGCAGGCACACACAGCGCCATCTGACGTCTACGCATCCTGTGGCCGATCACTACCTGCGTGCCAGTGCCACAGTGGACTATTGCGCAGTAGTGCCACAGTGCCATATGGTGCCCAGTGCTGTAGTGCCACTGGCACAATGGTGGCCATGGCCTGAATTGCCGATCGCGCACAGCACGTCATCAGCGCGGCAGATGCCCACGTAAGCTACCTGGGCATGCGCAATGCAGTGTACCACACAGTCACAAATCTGCGCCATTGGCTCAGCCGGCTCAACTGTATTGCGCAAATCGCAACGGCGCGATATTCAGCCGACACATGCAAATCATCTGATCAGCCATTCAAAGGCGCAGTGGTGCGATTTGCATCTCATTACAGTTGCTCCACTCCTAATTTGCATGCATTGCACTATAAATGTGCGACATTGGGCTGCGCTGGCCAGATTCGGTTACTGCAGGTGAGAGGTGGGTTGCATGCTGTGTGATGTTCTGGACAATGGTCATGGGATAACGCTGTAGACTGCACAGTGACAGGTGTCCACTTCCACCCATACAGATCGCCATGACCAAGCAGAGCCAAGGTGAGGGTGAGGATGGTGGGTGGAGGAGGAGGCCCAACTTCACCACGGTGGAGACAGAGGCCCTCTTCCATGCCTACCTGGAGGAGGAGGCACTACTGAGTGGACGGTGGGGCACCCCCTCAGGCCCGTGCGGCTGCATGGGAGGGGGTAGCTCGGGCAGTGAACCTGCACGGAAGCCACCAGCGCTCCATGCAGGAATGCAAAAAGAAGATGGGGACAGACTGCAGGAGGGTGAAGGAGAAGGTGGCAGCCCTCAGGGCGGCACGTGCTGGCACTGGCAGGGGCCAGCCAGTGGTGGTGGAGCTGACCCCGGCTGAGGACCGACTGGCTGCATCAATGCAGCGGAGTGCTATTGAGGGCATACCAGGAGGTGGATTCCAGACAGGTGGAAGCCCATCATGGCACGGTATGACATGGTGGTGGTGTTGGGGGGGGGAAGGTTGTTCACATGCACTCACATGTCCTCTCTTTCTGTTACAGATCCTGTTCGTCTTCAGGGGACGGTGGTGGTGGGTCCAGGCAGTGAGGAAGACCTGCTGGACATGGAGGAGGGTCCATCCACCTCTGTCACCAGCCAGCATGCACTGCACCAGCATGCACGCCGGGCTGCCAACTCTGGTGTCGGTGAGTCGGGTGTGGGGGGTGCACAGCCTGTGTCTCAGCAGTCTGGCATGCAAGCATGCCAGCATGCTGTGACTGTGGCTGTAGCACATACCTGCACCATTGATGATGCAAGGACTGCAATGGGCAGTGACATGTGTGTGTCCCATGACGGACACACAGCAGGCCTGCACGTACCCCTGGGCCTAGCTAGTTCCAACGTGTGTGCCAGCATGTCGGCATAGTCCCAGGCTGTGCCTGTCAGCACCGTTGGGGCAGCACCGGTGGCTGCGCAGGTGTCTGGCACTTTTGCAGCCACAGCAGTGGAACGAGTGGTCCCTGGGGCACAGCGGTTGGAGGGGCAGCAGCAGCAGTCACCCTCCAGGTCTGGGGGTACAGTGTCCAGCGGTGGCACATGCCCACCGCCCTTTGATATGCCAATTCCTGGTCCTGGTGAATAGTGCCCACCCTCAAGGGGTGTTGAGCATCAGGATCTTCCACACCCTGGGGGACAGGATGCCGTTGTGGCAGAGTACCCATTTGAAGAGCACACCCGCCTGCTGCAGGAATCAGTACAGCAGCAAAGGTGGGTTGCAACATCCGTGGAGGCACTGTGTGTGGCTGTGGAGCGGCAGAGCAGGGACTGTACTCTGGACCATGCAGAGATGGTCCATATGCGGATGGATGTGACCGCCGCCATTGACAGGCAAACCCAGGCATTGGTCGCTGTCGTGGCTGCATTGGGCACACAAGCAGGTGCTCCTGTACCTCGCACCCCACACAGTATGCTCTCCACTCCCCATTCCCGGCATCGTGCGACACCAAGCCTGTCAACACCAGGTTCTGCTGTGGGCATCCCAAGCACCCCTGGTGCAGGTATGTTTGGCATACTACAGACCCCACTGCGGACAAGGTCACGATCATGCAGTAGGACCCCTGGTGGTCCATCGGTGCCACCCCATGTGGCCCCTGCTCAGCCTGCCAGTGCTGTTGGGTCACGGCGGGGCCGCCCACGCATCCGCGGTGGCCGTGGAATGGTGCAACATGACTGACCTGTCTCCCAGTGCGGGCCCTGTCTGGTGCTGCCCCGTGTGCACTGTGCGTCATAGTGGGCAGTGCACTGGTGGATGCCCTGCACATCACGCTGACATATGGACCACCTGCACACCATCCCGACTGCTGTCCACAGGTGCGTGTGCATGATGATGCCTGCATTGTACTGTACACCAAGGTGCAAGGGTGCCCAGCATCTGACACACGTACTTGGACAGTACAGGTGGTGGGTGTGGTGGGTGGATCTGTGTGTTTGCCATGTCTGTTCCTGCTCTGCTGTGCACCTGCCCATGTACGCTTTGTGCCTGGGGTGTGTGTGTGTGTGTCCATATGACTGTTCGCCCCTCCCTGATGGTGTGTTTGTGTGTCTGGTCCCTTCCACTCCCCTTGCCGTCATGCACCCCTGGTGTGTTACTCTGTGTGCCTGTGGGTTGCGCCAGGACAGTGTTGGTTGCACATGGCCCCTTGACTTACCTGTGTCATGCATAATGCTCCTCCGTGATGGTGTCCCGGTGCAGCTGGGCCTGCCGGATCAGTCGGGGTTCCCGCCGTCCAAGGGGGGGCTGCTCATCACCATCAACATCGGCGCTGCTGGCGTCCCCATCGCTGTCCCCCTCTTCAACCTGTAGGGCTATCCCACAGTTTTTGGCCATGTTGTGCAGGATACAACAGGCCAGGAATATCCCACAGGCCTTTGAGGGGCTGTACTGTAGGGCACCGCTGGAGGTGTCTAGGCATCGGAAGCGTGCCTTGAGCATCCCAAACACCTGCTCAATGATGTTGCGTGTGGCGGCATGTGCCTCATTATAGCGTTGCTGTGATGGGGTCATGGGGCGCCGGTACGGTGTGAGCTGCCAGGGACGGAGTGGGTATCCGCTGTCACCTGTGTGGAGCTAGTGGAGATCAGTATCATGTTCAGGTCCATATTGCCCATATCCCTGTGTGCCACTACCATGGCATCTGTGGCATTCCCACCCCTGCCCCGAGTTTGCATTTCCTACATGCATACTCACCCACTAGATGGCCTGTGGGGATGTCCCCACTCTCGAATCGATGGCACAGTGTGAACTGATGCCATATGAAGGCATCATGTGCTCCACCAGGGTGTGTGGCACAGACATTGATTATATGCCCAGTGGCATCACACACCACCTGGCAGTTGACACTGGAGAAGCCCTTTCTGTTCCTATATGTGGCCCCATCGGGGCCAGGTGGCGTGTGAATGGCCACATGGGTGCAGTCTATGGCCCCTAGCACGCCAGGCATACATGCTACCCTGTGGAACTCCTGCATGTTTGCTGTACGCTCTGCCATGGTGCTGGGGAAATGGATGTGCTCCGCAGCATGTGGCAGCAGTGCGCTGAGGAATTGGGTGAGGATGCGTGACGTGGCCGACTGTGTGATGCCTGTGGTGTCCCCTGTTGGCCTCTGGAAGGTGCCCATGGCGAGCAGGCACATGCAGGCTGTCACCTTGGTCTCCACTGACAGAGCGTGACTCCGTCGTGAGGGTGCCTGCATCACATCACTGCAGAGCTCACAGAGCCGCCTCAGTATTGCCCTGTTCAGGTGGTACCAGCCCACGATCTCTACATCTGTGTACAGTTCAAAGCTGATGCGGGCACGGTACTGCCTGTTGGGGGCATACCCCCGATGGGCCCATCCACGGCCACGTCCCCTGCACCTTGCATTCTCACCCCCTCATTACAGCTTCCTATGGAAGCTGCCACTGTCCATCTCCTGGCTTGTGACCCCCAGCTGATGTTGCTCTGTTACCCCCGCTGTCCTGACTGCTACTTCCACTGCACCGGGCACCCCCCGCTGGCCTCTGCAGCCTATGGCCCACACTGCTTCCCTTGCCTGCCCTGGCCTGTCACTGTCTGTCTTTCTCTCTCTCTCTTCCCCACTTGGCATCCCTGTAGCGTTCTTGCGCATCTTCCTTGAGCCTTTTTATTTTGGCTCATTTCCACTGGGGCGCAACTTCCAGCTGTTCCGCTGTTGCGCATTGCGCAAGTCTTTGAATATCGTATTGCGCTCTTTATGCATGGATCCACCCCCTTCAGTTGCGCATGCCTTCATTTGCATTGCGCTGTTGCTCAGCATGTTTTCAGTGGCGCAACTGCCTCCTGCTGAATATCGCAGAATGGCGCACTTCCGGACTTGCGCATGTGCAACCCTATTGCGCATGGCGCAACCCTTTTGAATATCCAGCCCTCGGAGTTTAGGGCCCAAAACTAATGATTTGTGGGTGTGGGTCCAAATGCACAAGTTGTATATTATAACATTGTTGGAGATGTGGCTCACTTGTAAAATCTCTGATGAAATTTCATTAGAACATTATAATCTTTATTGTAGGAACATCCACTGAAAAAAAGTGGGGAAAGTTTTGATTTATGTTCATTTTAACTTATCTGTATCAGCTGATAGCTTTGAAAAAGATCATCTTCCTCATGTGAATTTCTCACAATCAAGGTTTTACTGGGAAAAGTTAAACACTTATGTACAGTAAGTTTCTATATCCCACCTGGATGCTCTGAAGAAGGGATGTCATTTTTATTAGACTGTAAGTCTTCCATAGCTGACACAAAAGGACTAGTAGTGCTTGGTGATGCTAATGTCAATTGGTCAGATCAGTCACATTCTAAATATAAAGATGCCCTGCTAGGTTAAAATTTGCAGCACGTACTTACACAAACCACATGTCAACATTATAATAAAACTGGTATTTAATAGATTGGATCCTAACCATACATCCAGATAGAATAATTCAGGCCTCAACAGTGGCTGATGATATGTGTGATCATAGCCCCATACTACGTTATTGGGGAGCACGTAGATCTAAATTATCACCGGTTCACGTAGAGTCCTGATCCATGCTTAGATTTTGCTTGAGTGATTTTTGTGAAGCCATTGCTTCTATTGACTGGTCACATCCACATTGCATTCTGGATAAAAATACTATGGTGGGCTACATCATATCTGAATTTAACTTGGTTTGTGATAGATTTGCGCCATTTTGGAAAATACGAGTAAAACACCATAATCAAGAGTGGATCAACCAAGATTTGATTTGTTTAATGCAGGATAGAGACACAACATGGAGAAGATACAAAAAAGTATCACAGTTCATTTGATCTAGTGGACTATCGTAGACTGGGAAATCAATGTAAACAAGCATTTGTCAATACCGAATGTTTGCTTGCTAATATTAGCATTGTACATGCAGGAGTTAGACAGTTGCAGAATAAGAATGGCAGTGAAGTCTTGAACTCATGCCTACCCCCACCTCCACCCTGCAGAGATAAACAGGCATTGGGGTGTGCCTTTGGGTTTGCTCATAATACTCATGGCATTTCACCTCACCCTATCCTGTAGACACAAACAAGTGTTGAGGTGTGCCTTGGGGTGTTCGGCTTCACAGTCACCCCATTTCATAAAGACAGACACTGAAATGGGTGTAGTATAGGAAAATCAGGTGAAGTCTGGGGCTGAAGAGTCCAAGGCACACCTTGATGCCTGTCACTGGCTTCAGGGTGGGGGTGGAATGGTGTAAGCATTACAGCCGACACTGCAAAGCACACCCCTGATGCCTGTCAGTCTGTACAGGGTGGGATGTTATGGTTAGAAACCCTAACACTGCAGGCATTTGTTGGTATTTGCACTACAAATTTTCAACATTTCCTTTTTGTGACCCCCACCTCATGAAAGCATTTGGGACCTCTGCTCATGAACAGTGGCACTGTGATTTTGTTAATGTGTCCCGAACTTTAATTTCCCACAGCGACCGTGCCATTCTGCTCCAGATGTGAGAAAACACAGATGAGCAGAATGTGAAGAATGACAGCTGTACCATTATAGGAAGGTGTGAAGAGATGGCAATGTTGAAAATCTGGAGTGAAAATATTAAAAATGCTCGAACTTCCGAGCAGACGTGGAAACTGAGCAACGCATGTTTGTAACACAGTCATTTACTGGAATTATTTCACCAAATTTTCAACATAGGCATTTTGTGACGTCTGATCATGAACACTGTCACTATGATTTTCTTAATCTGTCCCGAACATAGATTTCCCCCAGCGACCACACCATTGTGTGCCAGATTTGCAAACATGCATTTCGGGTGGGATGTAAAAAATGACAGCTGTACAGTTCATAAGGAGGTGTGCAAAATGGACAATGTTGAAAATTTTGAGTGGAAATATTACAAATTGTTAAAGTTATGAGTGTGTGTGGAAACAGCTCAATACGTGCTCGTAACATAGTCATTTTATGGACTTTTGTCACCAAATTTTCAACATAGGCATTTTAGGACTTCTGCTCCAGAACAGTGTCACTATTATTTTCTTAATCTGTCCTGAACACTGATTTTCCACAGCGACCGCAGTATTCTGCACCGGAAGTGCGAAACACATTCCGGCCAGGATATGAAAAATGACAGCTGTACTGTTCATAAGAAGGTGTGAGAAAAATGTCAGTGTTGAAAATCTGATGTGAGAATATTAAAAATGTGTGAAGTCACTGGCCCGGTGGCGCTGAGGTTTGAGGCGTTGGATAC
Organism: Neoceratodus forsteri; assembly: GCA_016271365.2. Lineage (NCBI taxonomy): Eukaryota > Metazoa > Chordata > Ceratodontiformes > Ceratodontidae > Neoceratodus > Neoceratodus forsteri. The sequence goes on from CM028135.1 coordinate 60,435,425, forward strand.
CACACCTATCTCCGCGCCGGCAGCCCGGGTTCGGGAATGAACCAGGGTAATCAGGGGTTGGCAGGGGAGGAGACAGATTGAGCATCCGTGGGACTGCTTTCCATCTCTGGGGAGGGGGGTTTCCTGCCTCGGTGCCTTGGTGGCCTCTAGTGATGGTTGGGGCATTGCAGGGCACTGGCAGTCAAATGGAGGGACCTGCGGTGGCCGACATTGGGAAGGAGTGCGTGCGGTAGTGCGCATGCACTGGTCCATTGGCGTCATTGCACACCATGCACAAAGGGGAGAACAAGGAAAATTGGGCTCCAGTCATGGCGGCATGATGGCCGTCTTCATTGCGGATTGCTCTGGCTAGGGACGTGGCACTGGATTCAGTCTTAGTGGATGAGTGTCGGGGGACTCTCCGCCTCCCCGCCATGGGGGGGTAATCCACGGGAGTACACCACGAGACCAAGCTGAGGGATCCTCGAGACAGTGGCCGGAACTCTGAGGTAGTCTGGACATGATAAGGTAGGCCGACTGGTAGCCCAGGGGAGAAAAAGAATAGTAAAAAAATAAAAATAAATAAATGTGCGATGTTACGAGTGTGCATGGAAACTGCACAATGCACACTCGTAACACAGTAATTTTTTGTAATTTTTCCACCAAATTTGCAACATAGGCTTTTTGAGAGGCCACCTCATGAACAGAGACACTGTCATTTTGATAATTGGTCCCAAAGTGTGATTCCATGCAGTGACCACAAACTCACCTTTTGGGACTCAATAATGCCATGACAGTGACTGAATTCATGAGGAGAGGTCCCAAGAACCCCATGGTGAAAATTTGGTGCCAAAAGTTGAATAAAATGGCCAAGATATCCACATAAGTTGAAAAAAAAACATGTATGCCATTATATGGCTTACTGGCATTTCTTCAGTTCGCGGTCAGCTTTGAAGAGTGCAGATGTGTTCCCAGTCCACCAAAGATCATCGCGCTGGGCTCCAGAGGTAAGTATGGGGTAAGGTGAGGTGGTGTGAGGAGGTGGGGTGCACAGAGGGTGGGTGTTGGTTGGGGGAGGGGCAACGAGAGACAGCAAGGGACCATTTTCTTTTTTTACAGGTTAAAAAACAAAAGACAATGCAGGACACTTTTGACAAACTGGGGTGAGCTCCCTGCATGCCATCTGTGTGTTTTTTTGGCAGAGGGCTGGAGCTGATAGGGAATGGGCACCCCCGTCAGCCATACAGTGTGCTTGGGGGGCGTGAGCCAGGGATGGGCGCCTGCTTTTCACAAAAAAGCACATTATGCAATGGGGATTGGCTACCCATTGTTAAATGAATTGGGTAGGGGGCATGCTGACAGGGGGATTAGGCACCCTTTTCAGCTTTAACAGGACTGTGAGAGGTGGCAGCTGTCTGTCGGCTACCTGGGGAATGTGAGAGACCCACAGAGAAGCCGCCACCATGTTTATTGAAAGGGGGCACCAGACAATGCAACTGTAATTGGCTGCTGCAGTCAAGGACTGCCCTAGAAGCAAAAACAGCAGATTGCAGATGATGGGGCACTCCCTGATTGCAGCGGCGAGTTTGTTTCAAGTTGGTGGCAAGCTACACTACTGCTGTCATGGACAGCATGATCCTCTATTGGTGCCACACAGATCAGCCCCAAAACGGGCTGCTGGCATTGGCAACAACACTGCTGTGCCTCCACAACTCGCTACTGCAGCCAGCTGCCACAATATGTTTCTTGCACATGTGTGCAAGCAAACATAAAAATTAAGAAAAAAAACTAAATCTGATTTTTGTTTCTGAATAAACATTTTTCTTACAGTAATGGTATACAACAAAATTGGACAATACTGAACAACTTGTTGAGTAAATCATAATGAATATTCCACTATTATCAACTGAATCTGGAGACTTAGGGCAGGATTCACAAAACACTTTGAAGGGTGAAACAAATGCACAAGTTCCCAAAATTTGCGCAGTTGCGGAAAAAAGGGGGGTAATTGCACTGTGTCATATACACAAAAAGCCCACAGAGGCAGAAAAGCTACACTGTGTACTGCGGAAAATACCTGCACAAAAAATGGCATTGTAAAGTATGGCATATCCCCTTAAAGGCTATTCTCAGTTACTGTTTTTCCACAGTTGCGGAAAAAATGTTGCGCACATGCTGCACCAAGGACAGTGAGACATAATTCACCCTGAGCAAAAGGCAGTGTACTAACACTTGGGAAACAATCATAGTGGGGTTCAGGCACCAAACAACAGCAAACCTGTGGGCTGTATAACAGTGTCAGTTGCTACACCAAAACTAGCACACATTTCCCTTGAAAGGCAACAAAGCACAACCACATGACCCTGTGCAGCCCATAAAGCAGCCCCACAGGCAGAGGTGGTAACAGCCAGAGGTGTGTGCTACAGATGCAGGAGAAAGAAACACCTCAGAGACACAACCAGCAGACATTGGGTGCAAGGTCCTGCTGTTCCAGGTGGTGCTACTATGGTCCCAGTTGTGGGACTGGCTGCTTGCTTCGCTGGGAGTGCCGTTTCTGAAGCAACATTTGCAAGACTGTCAAAGTCTCCTGCTCCACTTACTATGGATGACCTGCTGTTGTTCTGCCTGCTGAGCCTTTTATATTATTTCCACAGCTGCAGAAAACATATTGCAGATTTTCAGCACTTGTGGAATTCTGCAACTCACCTGTTTTGCAATTTTCTGCACCTGCGGAAATTTTAACTATGAATATGCTGCACTTGCATTTCTGCAGTTTGGCAAGCCTTTTTTCCACACATGCAGATTTTTTTTTTTTTTGCTTTCTTTGTGAATCTAGCCCTTAGTTTCTTCCTTAGATGTTGCAACTGTGCCAAATACATTCTTCAGTGAGTCTATCAAAAGTCGCTCAAAATACACAAGAAGAAAAAAAAATCTGTTCTGTAGCTTGAGTACTCCCCTTTCTAAAGAGATTTCCCCTTCTGAAACTCTGTATTATTTAATTAAGATGAACCTCAAGTCATGAACAGGTCTTGATAATGCTAACTTGAGATTGTTTTCCCTTGTCTTAGACTTGATGGTGTACTCACTTTGTCAGTTGTTTAATTTCTCACTTAAATTTGGTTCGTTTCCTGGGCTCTGGAAGCAGGTGGAACTGGTGTCCATTTATAAATCTGGTGATTGAACTAAGGCTAAGAATTATCCCCGGTTGCTCCACTGTCCAAGAGCCTTGATAACATTACATATGATCAGCTTTCTTAGTTTTTGGATGACACTGAGCTATTATCATTATGTCAAAATGGATTTCGTCCCAATAATATTACTTTAACTGCTTTTCTGGAACTTACTTCATTTCTGCATTGGGTCTTGGACAGTGGCGATATGGCTTTGGCATTATTTTTGTATTTGTCAAAAGCATTTGATTTGGTGCATCACAGTTGCCTGTTTTTAAGGCTCAGAAAGATTGGTTTGTCTTTGTAAGTCCCCCACCGCCCATGTCGAGGGGCCAGATGGTAGAAAGAGGTGTGGAGGGGGGTACAAGCACTGCAGACCATCCAGATTTAAAACAGTATGGACATACCTCAAAGATGTAAATGGGTTCACAATGCAGGCTTGATAACAGACAAGACTTCCACTGCCACAGAGGGAAGATGGAATCTTGAACTGAAACTCTGCTGGGGAAAGTTCAGTTACAGGCAGCACAATTCATTAAAGCAGTGGCAAACACACTCCAGATAAAACAAAATAATTAATTTATTTCTAAAACTAAAATGACAGCTCCCAGGTGCTGGGGCACACACCTGGAGACAGGCACACCAGTGGCAAACACCATGGAACATAACTTTAGGCTGAGAAGGCCTGGGTGCTGAGCTCCAAAACTGAGCCTGGGGGCTCAAAAATAAATGGGCAGCAAAAACCACCAGTAGGCAGCAAGACCCGAAGTTACCAAACACTGCGGCCTACAAATCATGCACCCAGCAGCTTGACTACAAAACCCCTGAAGACAGGCATGGAGGGCACAAACGGCTACCACAGTCTTTCTCACTCTACCTGCAACACAGGGCCATAGAGCAAATCTGTGGTCATCCCCAGAGCTAGACAAACATGGGGAACCAGTGAAAAACTGAGCTCTCTTTCTCACTTCCCGCAGGCTGTCATAATCAAGGCAGAGTGCCAAACTGGGTATGGGGCTGGAGGGCTGTCACCACCTCCAACCCCACACCACAGGCTGCCACTACTATGGTGTCCCCACAGCCTACTGGTCCACACACTAGGACCAGAACCAGCCCACCTCGGTGCCACAGAGCACAAGGCTGCTCCCACAGATCACTCCTACAACCAACAGGCCATGGCTCCCAAAATGGACCCAATCCCACCGCCATAAAGCCCTATGCCACCCACCAACCCAAATGGAGAACTTTTCTTCGCCAAGTCGCCTCACCCCACCCCACTTTAACAGTGACTCTCTCCTGGACATTCTCTTCTCATCACTCAGAACACTTCCTAATATACACCCGGCTCACCCCAAACTCCACCCAATGGCAGAGTACAGCCTGGTGGGCCATAAAAGGCAATAAGGGAGGAGATGGTCACTATAGTAAGCCCTCCCCGGGGGGGACTTATATCTTTTTTCTTCACTTCTTTGGCTTCAGAGCTATCTTACTGGTTAATCATGACATGCTGTATTACATGGTAAATCTTATTCTTTGGTTCCCATTAAAACAGGTGTTCCACAAGGTCGATACTGGGACCTATTTTGTTTCCTGTTTTATGAATGACCTTGATTCATATGTTTTGAATTCTAATTCAATAGTTTTATGCTGATGACATAGTGTTGTTTAAAATAATAGAATTGGAGTTGAGTTAGGTGGCGTTAGCCTTTAATAACTCGCCACATAGTGCTAGTATTTGAATCTAGAATTTCCCATATATTTATTGAAGGATCTTTTAAACATGTCCATGTCATTGCTATAAACAATAGCTTCTGAAATGGAATTCTAGGGTGCCGCCACTCTTTGTGTAAACCATCTGCCTCACCTTGTTGTCTTATAATTTCCACCCTTTAATTGTAACTCATGAGATCTCATTTTTCTTTCAGTATTGTTTTTGCACAGCCCTGTTGTCTCCCATAGGGTCTCATTTTGAAAGGCCTGGTATACATACTAGAGATCCCCTCTCTATCTTCAATATTGTAAAGAGTATAGGTTCAAATGTTTCAATCTCTCACCATATGACATATCTTTTAAGATTATTAATTTTTTTAGTCATGGTCCCTTGGACCCTTTATGTTCATTTAGTACCATTGATATTCTGGGGTGAGCATATTGGAGCACAATATTCTAGATGTGATCTTACCAAGGAAGTAAATAGTGGAAGTATCACTTCTGCATCACTGCTTCTGATGTGTTTGAGTATATATCCAAGTAATTTGTTACTTTTTTTTACCATCTCCTTTGTGTGTGTCAAAAGCCAGGGTGTCAGAGACATATGCTCCTAGGTCTTTTTCATTTGTTGATGTTGCCAGTGTCTTGTTATTTAGTTTAGTAAGGGTTGTTTTGTTTTGGTTTGATGTTAATTCAACTTTGCAAGCTGATTTTTCAAAAGTACAAAGTTGGTTGTCTGATGAAGCTTTCCTGTTGAATGTCTCTAAGACAAAGTTTCTGAAGTTTGGATCTCATCAGAAAGTGCCCCCATCAGCCGAATCTTGGGACAGGATTGGGGTTGAGATATAATGTATTGATTTATTTTGCTATCTAGGTTTTACCTTAGATCAGAATTTGACATTTGATTGTAATATTAACTCATTAGTTAAATCAACCCAAATGCAATTGGAGAAACCCTTATCACTGAAAATTTTTTTAACACTGCACTCTGTGAAAATGTTAGCTCAGTCATTATAACTATCATTGATTGACTACAGATTGCCTGTTTACAATACAGCATCGGATTCATTAATTTCTACAATTTGGGTATTGTATAATTTGATTTGCCATTTTGCACCTTAAAGGTCACATAGCACACATCACTATAAATGTTTTAGTTTGTGAAATTGGTTTTCACTTGAAATTAGATACTTTTACTATGCAGTGCCACATTTTCAGAACTTCCTTAAAAAAATTCAGTAAAATTTTCATCTATGACTGCTATTAAGGTTAACTATACAGCACATCAGACCTGATTTTCACAGGGCTCTGTCATCAAACCATTGCATTTTAAAACCTCACTAGGTCAAAGATTTTCTTATTTTGTGCAATAATATATTGAAATTCACTGCCAAATTCTATTCAACTAATCCAGTCTAATTCTGTTTTTAAGACTGTGCTTAAAACTATTGTCTTGAATACTCCAAGTGTTAACATTTCCCTGATTAACTGAAAACCCTTCATTGTATTAATTTCCTAATTTCAGATTGTGTTCATGTACATTGTTTCTTTTAACTGAATTTTATTTACAGGTGTTATGTCTTGTACAATTAAATGTATGTTATTTGTATCTGAGTCTCCCCTGAAAATGGGCATTCATGCCCTTGGGTTCTTACCCAGTTAATACATTATAAATAGAGTAAAAAAATAAACAATCCGTCCATTGTGAGAATAAGGTGGGTGGGTGGGTGCAGAGGAAGAGACAAGAAGGGATAACTTGATGACTAAAGATGAGAGTTGGGTCCTTGTCAGACAGGGAATAACAAGTCATGTTCAGGTAAAGAGGTAGGATCTGCCATCCCTGGTCCTCCAGAATAGATACTATCCATTGGACAGAGATGTTGTGGAGGTACAAGGAGCAGCTGGGGAAACAGGGTGGCTATGCACTGGGCAATTCCCTCTGGGAGCCAGAAATGGAGGAAGAAAAGTGATAATAGACTGTGGTGGTAAGGGATTCTATTATTAGATTCACCAAGAGGGTTCTATGCAGCTGGGACTGTGACAACAAGATGATCAGTTGCCACATGCAAGGTGCAGAGATCTCATGCACAGGATGGACAGATTTCTAGAGAGAGTCTGAATGAACCAGTGGCTGGAAAATAACACAGGAAAATGAACGGTAGATGTTCTTCAATCAAAGTATGAGAACCTAGTGAGAAATCTCAGAAGTAAAACCTCTCACACGGTATTCTCAGAAATATTACCCATACCATGTGCAAAGAAGGACTAACAGAGAGTCCTTAGACTGGCTAACTTGTGGCTAAGGGTTCCTAAGCTAACGAGGACCATTTTGTACTAGAAGCACACCATAATGGGGAAACAGCTTCACCTTAACAACAGGGGATGGACATACTGGCAAGTAAACTAGACAAGACTAATCGTGGGCAAGTGTTTAAACCAGGTAGGGGCAGCCGGGCAGATAAGGGAAAGTACCCATGCCCACAAGATAAGAAAACAAATATAAAAAAAGGGGAAACATCCAGAAAGTTGCCATAACAGGATGAGACATCTGCGGCACTGGAGGAGGATGTTTACGGCACAGCAGGTATCACAGTTAATTTTGTTGCTGTGTAACTACTGAAGATAAGCTGAAGGTGAATTAATGACATGACCCAGATTGTATGCATCAAGGGTACTCAAGGAGCTAAGTGATATAACAGTATGTTGTCTAGCAATGATTTTCCACAAGTCATTTGAAAGTGGCAATGTGCCTCGGGACTAGAGGAGGTCAGAGCTCCACAGTGGTTGAATGAACTACCTGAACCCCTACCGGGCCTCCCTAAAATAGCCCAATTCAAAAGTGAACTAAGAAAGGTTCTGTCACATGGATCCAAATGTAACTGCTACAATTGATTTTCTGACAACTTATAATCATACGCTATATAATAGTATGCTTCTCTGTTTGCTCTGTCCTTGACAATGCTCCTCTGGAACTGCTTTTGCCCATGCTCATGTATATTGTTACTACTCAAATACATTTACTGTGCATGTACAGCTCTGGACAATGCTCTTCTGTAAACTGCTTCTGACAATGCTCCAATGGATTTGCATTCTCCTGTATTTTATTGTTGAAATCTCTGTAGCTACTCAGTGATGTGGAACCTTTGTAAAGGAGCACTTGTGCTCAAAGGTGTATTTCTAAATAAATACACAAATAAATGAAAGTAACAAGAGATCTAGATAGGGCAGATGATATAATATACTTAGATTTCAGTAAAACATTTAAGCAATAAGGCATAACAAGGTGTGTGTTATCGTGTAATAACGTCACTCCTGGGGTGGGTTGAAGCATGAGGCGAAGCCGAGAGCTTCCACCACCCCAGGAGTGACATTATTACATGATAACACTCACATTGGAGTGCCTTATTACAATTATACAATGGCTCGATGTTATAGAAAATAAAAATAAAAATACAAATGTTTTTAGTAGATTTTTAGTGAGCCAGTATATCTTTGTTTCTGAAAAAGAAAAAGGTGCATGCTCCATAAAATCAACACAGTGATGTTATTGTGTAATATATCAATGTCTCAGGCACACACTGACCAATCAGAGTCCAGGAAGTTTTCTTGCCTTTGTATAATTGAAACTATTCCTTATGAAGTGTTGGTTCTGAAGTTAAGGACATTTTGAAGTAAATACTGAACAATCGATAGAGAGCTAGTTGGGCACAGCATGTAGAGGTGCATGGGACATCGTCAGACTGGAAGAAAGTCCTCAACAGTGGGATTCTCCAAGGATCAGTGTCAGGACTGCTACAATACATTTCAATATTGTCATTGATTACCTGGAGTTAAGGGTCTCAAGTAGTGATGAGTATAATTTTCAAATTCTAATGGAATGAAATTCTGTAGAATTTCAGATCCAGAAGCAAATGATTTGATATCTTTTAATGGACCAACATAGATGTAACAATGAGAACAAAGTGCTTTAGCTTTCGGACCAACCAGTTCTTCGTCAGAAGTCTAATGGCAGTTGTTTAAAAAAACAATACTTTTAACAGCTAGATCATGCAGAAAAAAAACAGAAAAAATCCCCATTGGTTTAAAATACTCATTTGAAAAATAAAGAAAATGATGTCAGAGAAGTTTAACAGCATTTTCAGAAAATTCAGCCTAATGTCATGGAATTCCATCAGCGGTGGAGCATTCTGAAATTTCAAAAGCACATTTTTTCACAGAGTAGTAATCCATAGTTTACATAAACCACGCATTTATTTTCCGCAATCCACAGGAAACAATTTTGCTTTTTACGTAATCGTGGAAAGTTAGTTGCAGTTCACATAAAAGTACTCTTTGCATTGCCACAGAATTCAAAATGAAAATCCAAAAAGCATTTTAGGAGCATAATTGCCATTCCAAACGAACTCCACTAACAGAATTCTGCATAGCTGTTAAATCTGCAAATGACGCAAAGCTCATGAAGGTGGTAGATTCCTAGGAAGAAAAATGCAGCCTGTGGAAGGACCTAAATGCACTGGGGGATTGGGTCAACAAGTGGAAAATAAAATTTAATATTTCTTAATGTATAGTCCTTCACATAGGCCCAAATAATACATGTGAAAAATATTGTTTAAATCAGAAGTGCAATGAAAAATATTTTTCCAGAAAGCTAATTTCAGCTATAATTAATAAAAAAATATTACCATACCTGAAAAATTTACTGATCGATATACCTCCTGTGGTGCACACTGTGAGCTTTTACTTTCTCGACTCTAACCCTTGCTAAATCAACAATGCTATTTAAAAGCCAAATTTGGTAACCATTTCTTTTTCTTTAGAGAAAAGCTAAATTAAAACATTTATAAAATACTCAGATTCTGGTGTAACTAGAAAATGTTACCCCAAATCACACTGAAAGATGCCTGGAATCTTTTATAGTGAAAAAAAAGGAAGGGTAAAATTTTTTCCCCAAAATTTATTGCACTATTGCTTTAAAAGTATGATTTTTTTCTCAAAACTGTATGTAATCGTACTATAATAAGCAGCTTCCCCTTTTTCCCATAGGGAAACCATGGCATAATTTGCCGTTATAAAGGAGTGTTTATAACGGCAAACACGTGCACAGTTTCCCTTGCTGTGTGCATCCTCACGCAGCAGCGCCACCACTCAAGACTGCTGACCGCTTCCATCTCTCCCGAAACAGCACTGCCACCTCCAGAAGAACTCGGCGGTAAGTTCTTTTTCTACCCCCTACACAGTGAAAATCTCACAAACCTGGACAAAAACAAAATGTTTTAAAATACGCCGATTCAAATCGGCACCTGAGAAGCCACACAGCGGATGCACCAGAAGCTTTTTATTTTATATAATTGCTGAGGTAAAAAAGGGAAACCCAGCAATTATATAAAATAAAATATGAGTCAGATGTGTGTCACAATTTTACACACACCTCGTTGTGGGATGTTAAAACCCCTCAGGCTTCTACCGGGTTTATGTAGCATCCCATTTGGGGTGTGTGTAAAACTGCTACACACCGACCCATACTTTATTCTCCATGTCCTAAGTGTTTTGAGCCAAACTCAACTGCATTTCCTCTGGAACTGCTTATTGTACTTGTAATGGATTTTTATAAAATCCAGGACCTTGTGGTCATTATGGCAGAGGCTGGCCCGGACATTGTCGCCATCACCGAGTCTTGGTGCAGTGAGAACCATGACTGGAATATAGCCATACCAGGCTATACTCTGTTCGGGAAGAGCAGGGAAGGTAAGAAAGGAGGAGGAGTGGCTTTTTATGTAATGGATACCATAAAAGCTACAGAGACACAGGGAAAACAGCAAGAGGTGGAGACACTGTGGGTTACCCTAGAGACAGGGAATGGAACCGCTATTCACCCTGGCACAATCTACAGACCTCCAGTATGGGGGGGTTGGATAAGGTACCAAAAGATGGTGACTAGGGAGGGAGATGCTGCTGGCGGCAGACTTCAATCTGCCAGATGTGGATTGGAGCATCCCAGCTGCAGATTCAGCTAGGATCAGGGATATCCTGGACTCCCTGCAGGGGGCATTACTCGGGCAACTAGTAAGGGAGCCCACTCCTGAGGGAGCAGTGTTGGACCTGGTACCCACCAATGGGGACAGTATTGAAGATGTCAAGGCTAGTGACAACCTGGGGTCCAGTGATCACTGTACAGTGTGGTTTAATATTAACTATTGAGCCAGAATTGAACCACACTAAGGAGAGGGTCCTGGACTTCAGGAGGGCGAACTTTACAAAGATGGGGGAATGTCTCAGGGATGTCCTGACAGGGTAGGAGGATTTGGGTGGAGTGGAGGAACTTTGGGCAACACTGAAAGGGGCCATAGGGAGGCAACAAACCTCTGTGTCAGACAAGTTAGCAAAAACAAGAGAAAAAAAAGGTTGCTATGGTTCTCAAAAGAGGTGGCTGGGAAGGTAAGGAAAAAAAAGTTAGCATTCAGAAAGTATAAGGAGACACAGGGGGAGGAAGATAGGGAGGTACACCACAAGACCCAGAGGGAGGCAGGGAAAGCAGTCAGGAGCGCAAAGGCACACAGGGAGGAGAAAATAGCACAGGCAGCAAAGAAAGCAGATAAGACATTTTTCAGATATGTAAGTGAAAGGAAAAAAAACAGGGGACTGATTGTTAGGCTAAGGAGAGGTGAGGAGTATATGGAGTGGGGGGATCAGGAAAAAGCAGGCATCCTGAACAAATATTTTTGTTTAGTGCTCATGGAGGAAGGGAAAGGTGAGGGACCACAGTTAAGTGATAGGACCATTGAAGGAAGTGAGGTGGATACTAGTCCATTTACAGAGGAGAGAGTCCTGAAGGAACTTGCAAATCTGAAAGTGCACAAGGCAATGGGGTCAGACGGGGTGCATCCAAGGATACTGAAGGAGCTCAGAGAGGTGCTGGCTGCACGTCAGACAGTCCTGTTCAACCACTCACTGGAAACAGGAGTGGTCCAGGAGGACTGGAGGAGAGCAGATGTAGTCCCACTTTACAAAAGTGGTAGCAGGGAGGAAACTGGAAATTACAGACCAGTTAGCCTGACCTCAGTGGTGTGGAAATTCATGGAATCACTGCTAAAGGAAAGGATTGTGGAATATACTTGGATTGGATAGTTGTACAGAAGGTTTTGACCCATATTAGTACATCTCCAGCATGCTGGTAATTAACACCACTTACTCAGTAAGTAAGAATCTAAACTGTTTTTAAATGATTCGTGGTTACTAGCATTCACAATATAATTTGGTAATGAATTCCATAATGGAATGATCCTTTGTGTGTAAAAGAAACATCTGGGGTCTCTTTTGAGATATGTAAGTGAAAGCTGGTGTATATGACTTCTCAAATTACAGCTTCTGTTGTTAAATATCATATCCACGTCAGTCATTAAATTAGTATTTCTATGTATTTTATACATAAGTAATAAATTGCCCCTTACTCTTCTTAACTCCAATGGATACATATTTAAGTCGAGTAATCTCTGGTCATAACTTTTATCATTCATTCCATCAATCATTTCCGTAACCCTTCTCTGAATCCCTTCTTAATACTAGCAATTTACAGGATCCAAGGTAGCATGAATTTACCAGAGGAAGGTCATGTCAAAATAATCTGATAGATTTCTTTAACTGGGTGACCAGGGAATTAGATCAGGGTGGAGCGGTGGATGTGGTCTACCTAGATTTCAGTAATCCCTTTGACACTATTCCACATAGGAGACTAGTAAACAAGCTGGGCAGCCTGGGAGTGGAGCCAAAAGTGGTAAACTGGGTAAGGAATTAGTTGAAGGATAGGTGTCAGAAATTAGCTGGAGGATAGGTGTCAGAGGATGGTGGTAAACGGAGTTCACTCTGAGGAAGGGAGGGTGACCAGTGGGGTGCTACAAGGATTATTACTAGGACCAGTCCTCTTTAATGTATTTATTAGTGACATTACAGAGGGACTAGAAGGAAAGGTGTGCCTTTTTGCAGATGGCACTAAAATCTGCAATAGGGTAGACACTTCAGGGAAGTAGAAAAAATGATTGGGGATCTGGGAAAGTTTGAGGAGTGGTCAAGAATGTGGCAGCTAAGTTTCAATGTGAAGAAGTGCAAAATCATGCACATTGGGCATAGAAACCCAGGGGCAGAGTACAAGATGGGGGGAGTGGTAATGATGACCACCAAACAGGAAAGAGAGCTAGGAGTAATATCTGATGACCTAAAAATGGCCAAACAGTGTGACAAGGCTGTGGGGAGAGCCAGTGGAATGCTAGGGTGCATAGGAAGGGGTATCACCAGCAGAAAGGGGAGGTGGTGATACCACTGCATAAACCACTGGTGAGACCTCACCTGGAGATCTGTGTCCAGTTCTGGAGACCATATCTCCAGAAGGACATAGAGTAGAGGCAATCCAGAGGAGGGCAACAAAAATGGTGCAGGGTTTGCACCAGAGACCATACGAGGAGAGACTAAAGGACCTCAATATGCACACTCAGTAGGAAAGAAGGGAAAGGGGGGATATGCTAGAGACTTTCAAATACCTCACAGTTATAAATAAGGTACAAGAGGGAAGCATGCTTAAGAACAAGGGAACATGTTATGAAGCTGGAGGGGGTAGACTCGGGAAACATAAGGAAGTACTTCTTCACAGAGAGAGTGGTGGATGCCTGGAACAGACTTTCATCGGAGCTGGTGGGGTTGAAAGCTGTGGTGGGATTCAAGAACACATGGGATAGGCATATTCAAAGGCAGTATAGTGCAGTGGTTTAAGGCTCTGAGCTGCAAATCTGGAGACCTGGGTTTGAATCCCACAGTCCCCACTTGCATACTGTGTGACCTGAGCAAGTCACTTAACTTTTCTGTGCTCCCAGGTCGCACCTATAAACAAGCTTTCAGCTTGGCGTGCCACTCTTGGTTAAACAATTAAAAAATTAAAAATAAATAAATAAATAAGGGAACCTTGGTCATTAGGGAAGGGAGGGCAAAGCTGAAGCTCAAGCAGGGTAGACTGGGTGGGCCAAGCGGTCCTTATCTGCCATCAACTTCTATGTTTCTGTGTCTAAGCATTTGACATGGAACCTTTGTAAATGAGATAAATAAATACATAGAAAATTGAGTAGCAAGAGCAGACCATGAAAAAGTCCTTGGCGGTCATCACCGATCAATCAATCAATCAGATGTTATTTCTAAAGCACATTTCAAAACCGAAGCGCATATACAATATAAAAACAGACATTTGATCAAATAAGATATATAAAACCAAAAAGGCAGCAATAATAAAGCTAAACCCTATCCCCAAATGCCAGGCCAAATAAATATGTTTCTAGAGAGGATTTAAAAGTCTCAGTGGACAGGCACTCTCTAATCCAGTGAGGTAGAGAGTCCACAGGGTCGGGGCTACAAAAGCAAAAGCCCTAGCACCTGATGTCTGAAGACGGACCCTGGGAATATAATAATAATAATAATAATCTTTATTTATAACGTGCCTTTCAAAATCAAGGCGTAGTACATATTTAAAATAAATTCACAATAAAACAGCATGATAAAATAGCTAAAACAAGTTCAATCAATCCATGTCGACACCATCCCCATGTGCCTTATTCCACAAAAAAGACTTCAGTGCTTGTTTAAAGTCCCCCACATCTAATCCAATGGGGTAGAGAATTCCAGAGGGTCGGTGCCACGAACATAAAAGCCCGGGCCCCAGAAGATTTTAAAACTACCCTCGGAATCTCCAGCAACCCCTCGTTGGCTGAGCGGAGCGGTCGCTCTGGGAGGTAAGGAACCAGAACCTCTTTCAGATAGTCAGGCCCAGTCTATGTAGGGCTTTATAAGTCAGTAAACCAACTTTAAAGGTGATCCACCACTGAACCAGCAGTCAGTGCAATTCCCGCAGCACTGGTGTAATGTGGGAGGAATGAGAAATCCCCATTAACAACCAGGCTGTGGAGCTCTGCACCAGCTGCAAGTGGCGGATATCAACCCCTGGAAGCCCAAAGTAAAGGGAGTTGCAATAATCCAAACGCGAGGGCACAAAGGCGTGGATCAGTGTAGGCAAGTGTCCAGATGGAACAAGGTGGTTGATCCTAGTGATGCTCCTCAGATAGTAAAAGGATAACTTAATGACAGCTGACACCTGAGAACGTAATGTTAGCCGATTGTCAAGAATCACCCCTCGGTTGTGCACCTGTTCAGAGATAGGGAGCTCAACATCCCCAAGGAATAAACCTGTGGGATGATTTGCTCCCCACCCCCCCCTATCCAGCGGCCAGGATCCACAACCATCACCTCCGTCTTTCCAGAATTCAACTTCAGCCAGCTGGACCTCATCCAACCTTGGATCTCGCCAAGGCAGTTATTAAACACTGAGAGTGCTCCATTCTGATCTGGTGCAAAAGACAAATAGAGCTGGGTATCATCGGCATAACAATGAAACTCCAGCCCATACCATCTTACAATGTCTCCGAGGGGAAGCATGTACACTGCAAACAACATGGGAGACAGCACTGAGCCCTGAGGCACCCCACAGGACAGAGAGGTAGGATCGGAGGAAAACACCCCCAACATCACCCTCTGAGTTCTACCAGTGAGGAAAGAAGTAAACCATCTGTGAACCAAACCTGAAAGCCCACAGATGCATCTCAGGTGCTCAAGCAGCATCCCATGGTCACAGTGTCAAATACTGATGACAGATCAAGCAGAACCAAAATGGACCATATTTTTCTGGTCTCTCGCCATCAGGAGATCATTGAGCACCCAAACCAGTGCAGTCTCGGTGCTGTGCCTCTTTCGAAAAACAGATCGAAGAGGGTCGTAGATGGTATGGATGGTCAAATGGTTGTCCAACTAAGCAGCCACTACAGGTCTTGCAAGTAACCTGGTCCCTGTCCATGTAGGGTCTTATAGGTCAGCAATGCGACCTTGAAGGTGATCCTCCATTGTACCGGCAGCCAGTGCAGTTCATGCAGCACAGGCATGACATGGCTAGTTCTTGACAACCCTGTCAACAACCCGACCACAGCGTTCTGCACCAGCTGCTGGTGACGGAGAACCACCTCTGGTAACCCTGCGTATATAGCATTGCAGTAATCAAGATGAAAGGACACAAAGGTGTGAACCAGCGTAGGAAGGTCCTCAGGTGAAACAAGGTGCTTTATCTGGGTGATGTTCCTCAGATGATAAAATGAGAACTTGACAACTGCTGACACCTGTGCTTTTAGAGTCAGTTCATTATCAAGAACAATGCCCAGATTCCACACCCGTTCAGAAGGTCTCAACTGGTTACCCCCTAGCACAAGGCCAGACGGTTGCCCAGGAGTCAACTTCTCTACATGGTGACCTGGGTCCACCACCAACACCTCAGTCTTATCCGGATTCAGTCTCAACCAGTTAGCACTCATCCAGTCCTGAATCTCAGCAAGGCAGTTGTTAAAGACCCTGATCGCACTATTCTGTTCGAGTACAAAGGACATGTAGAGCTGAGTATCATCTGCATAGCAGTGAAAACTCAGCCCATACTGCCTTATAAAGTCTCCCAACAGCAACATATACACCATGAACAACATGGGGGGCAGCATGGAACCCTGTGGCACCCCACAAGGCAGGGAGAAAGGGGCCGAGAAAAAATCCCCGACACCACCCTCTGGGTCCTGCCTGTGAGGAAAGAATGGAACCAGCAGAGGACTGTCCCTGACAGTCCACAGAGTAGCCGCAGGCATTCCACAACACCCCATGTTCCACGGTGTCAAATGCTGCAGATAGATCAAGGAGGACCAAGATCGAACTACTCCTCTGATCCCTCGCTATTAGGAGGTCATTAAGTACTTGAACTAATGACGTCTCGGTACTATGACTCTTCCTGAAACCAGACTGGAGCAGATCATAGACTTCATAGGTGGTAAGAAAGTTCTCGAGCTGCAACGTGATTACCTTCTTCATAACCTTGCCCAAAAAGGGCAGGTTAGAGACCGGTCTGTAGATGTCACCATAGTCTCCTTCAGGGGGTCTGGAAACACCCCTGGTCCAGTGAGCACCAGACTATCTCAGCAAGGATCAGTCCGATGACATCCATACACCCCACAAGGAGGCACTTTGGACCAGGATCCAAACTACAGTAAGTCAGTTGCAAGCCCCGAACAATCTTCATGATATCCACAATCGCTGGCTGATCAAAATTTGTACAGACAGACCGGGTGCCTGTTCCCTGTCATCGACCACCACCATACTCATTTGAACGAGTCAAGCAGATCTCTGACCAGATGTAGGACACCTTATCTGCAAAGAACTGAGTGAACTCATCACACTTAGATTATGAAAAAGCTCACTGGCCCCGAAGGCAGACTGGATTACTCAGCCTGTCCACGGTCCAAAAGAGCTGAGCTGGTCGATTCCTTGCTGCAGTAATCTCCCAGTACAGGAACTCTTCCTTCTTACGGGAGATTTCTGATTGATAGTCCGAATAATGGGCGACGGGATGTTGCAGCAACATGCAGTGGCAGTAGGTAAGGTAAACTGAATGCTAGACTGCATTAAAAGGGGTGTAACAGATTGTGAGAGTGATGTGATTCTAACCCTTTGTAGGGATGCTCGACTTGGAGTATGGTATGCAGTTATAGATGCCACAGTATTTATTTATAAACTGGTAACTGGGAAAGGCACACTGAGCCAAGGCTCATTTTCTGGTGTGACCTCAGGAGAAGGGGTACATGGGAGATGGAAAAGATACAATTGTAAAATGAGGAGAGTACAGTGCTCAGAAATACAGGTAACTAAATACTCACAGTCTAAAGTGCCAATGGTGCAAAAGGAATGCGTAATGCAACTAACAGGGACATAAAATTGAACACAAAATACAAAATGCTACAAAGGCAAAAGGCTAGGTGAGAAAAAAAGAAAGGCAGCTGGGGAAAGGGATGAACTAGTGTAAGCGGACCAGAAGTAGGATGCCTAGGGAAGTGGAAGCAAGCACTGGGCAGCTTTAACCTGGGAGGCAAGAAAGTCATAAAAAGGGGGAGCAGAAGAGAAAGAGGCCAGAAAAATAATAGGGAAATGAAATCCTATGGGTGTGGGAGAAGGAGGGGGGGAAGGAAGGAGGAGGCAGAGATTTCAGTAAGGCAGGTAAAGAGGGAGGGAGTGGAACAGGAGGAGGTTAGGTACAGACAGAAGGAGTGAAGCGTTCCTATAGAAACTGCTTGAAAGAGAGGTAGTAGGACAAGATGCAGAGGTGGGCCGGCCCAGTGGCACTGAGGTGATGGATGCCACACCTAGCGCCACACTGGTGACCCGGGTTCGGCAATGGACTCAGATCGCCAGGGGTTGGCAGGGAAAGGAGAAGATCGAGCGTGTGTAGGATTGCTCTCCTCTCCTCACCTGGGGTGGGTTAAGGGCTTAGCCCACTGCACTAGTCCCCCAGTGGAGACTAGGAGAAGCAGTGCTCAGCGAGCCTGAACTTGGGGTTAGGGAGCGGCGGATGACCTGTGAGCGCACACGGGTGCATGCGCATTCACGCTGATCATCATTGCACATCCAATTCCTGCATCAGCATGAAGCCACTGACAGACAACATGGTCCAGAGGGTAAACAAAGCCTGACAGCTGGGATGAGGGCTCCAGGGTGATGCGGTCTCCACTCCTGGTTCCCCGTCTGCTGGGGGAGGCCCCTCCATAGGGGCAAGCTACGTTCCTCCTCGCCTTAGTGGTTGCGGTGAAGGCTGTCTCCATGGATCAGTTGTGAGACTGCGTAACTGGCTGATAGGGGTAAGTCCCCCTAGCTGCAGAGAGGAATAAATAAAGTTTGCAAAAAAAAAAAAAAGAGATGAGTAGAACTGTTATTCTTGAGTATAGGGAGATGGATGGAAAAAGCAATTGACCAAATAGTCAAATGAATAGGATATTATACAACAGTCTTATGGAATAAAGAAATTTGACTAACAGTCATTATTAAACCATAGACATAATGAGAATTCAAAAAGGTTCTAGTCGCAGATTTCATAACAAACAATAAATCACTGTACTGCCATCTTCTTCTGAGGAACTTGATGATTGAGAGTTACTGCATGAAAGGCATTCCCTAAGGTCAATTTAATTATTTGTTACTTTAAGTTCTTCACAGACAGAGTGGTCACAGGATGGAACAGACTCCCAGAGGAGGTGGTAAGTCAGAAAACAATTGGAAGTTTTAAAAAGGAGGTGGGATAAGATCAAGGGAAGGGTAAGGGTGTCAGGGGTGAGGGGGGAGCATCTTTTGTATCACACATACATGAGTTCCGCATCGAGCAGGCTTGATAGACCATAAGGTCGTCTGCTGTCAGTTCCTTATGCCCATATGTTTGTATGCTAGTTCCCAACTACTTAGTGTGTGGAAATCTAATTTGAGTGTGAAATAAACAGGGTTGAGCAAGCCAAAAAAAATTTGCTCTGATGGGCCAATGTCTAAGGCAGGCCGAACCAAATCTGAAGCAGTCTGATACAAAAAGAATGGGCTAGTTGATGCCCCCACAAGTGAATTTCCACCTCTCTTATACCCTCATTTCTCCCCTCCACTTGGTAGCTCTGCACCCAGACTAAGCTGTTAAAGTTTTACAGCTAAATATTGCATAATGAACCGTGTGTGTGTGTGTGTGTGTGTGTGTGCACACACGCGCATGCGCGTATGTTTTCTTTTTTGTATTTGGCATTTCTTTGAACCTTCCCCAAACCTGAGTAGCCCAAACCTTCAACCCAACCCAATTCCCAGCCCTAGAAATAAGTAGTGTGGCAGCCTAACAGACAACTAAACCCAGCCCCCTACCCCTCCTCCCACTTGACATAGGAACAACAAAGAAAATAAGAACAATTTCCAAAAATATTTAGGAGAAAAAAAAAAAAAAGAGTTAAAAGCTGGATACCCTACTTCTGCAACCTTCTCTTATATCCCCTGGCCAGTTCTAGAGTCCTGTAAGTTAGCAAGCACAGGTTTACTCCCAGCACTGCAAAGATTGCAGCTGGAAACAAGAGAAAGATAAACAGAGACATGGCTATATTTGTTTAGAGGACTATTCTTAGTAAAGATGTGCACTGTGCTTAAATCACTGACACACAAAGGTGTAAGTGTGCAGTACATATTTATATCTATGTGTTTTTGTATAGCCACAGTGTACAAGAGGAAGTTACTGGGCAGGTATGCTCCTGCTGACCGCACGACTCATTTCAAGCCCCATTAACTTGAAATGGGAGCTGCAGAATCGATAGGCCCCGGCTGCTCCAGAGACCTGTCAGAAGGGCTGTGGCACACACACATATGTTAATACCCTCTTGGATTAACAACCATTTAAAGGATTAACTGGGGCCATTTTAGTACTGTTAGTATGAATAACAAACAGAGCTCCCACCCCCACTCCAATTCATTTTCCGCATCCAACTTAAAGTACTCTTTTTAGGCAGAAATGACAGAGAATGCAATGGTGGAGGAGAGGCTGGGAAGATATAATAGGATACAGAACCAAATAGCCCAGACCAGTTATTCCACACAGCAGTACACTCCATCCTGGCATCTCCACCAGTGCTGGTGATAATTAGGTGGGTGATAAGAGACTGTATGACCATTGCATTGGGGTCTATTGTAGTGGCTAATTTTCACAAATCATCAAAGTTCCACCTCACTCTGAAGGCCGCAGACAACCTGCTTTCAAGCAAAGATTTTGTGTTGATGTTAATTTTCTTGTTGGTGTTCTACAAACAGCAAACCCTTGAGGTCAAATGTCCTTTCCCCGGGTTGCTGGGTCCTGGGGACTGTTAATACAGCACCCTGTTAATACATGAGAGGAGGGACCCAAGACAGGACATGCGAAGACCTGGGAAAGTAAGAAAAGTGGGGTGATGTGTCTGTTCATAGAAACACAGAAATTTGCCAGCAGTATGAGGCTTTATGGTCGATCAAGTTTGTCTCACGAAGAGCTATATGCAAATTAGGTTTGCATGTCCTTATGTACGGCTCTCCCCAGTCAACCATATCAGACCCTTTACCTTATCCCATTCCATCTTGAAGCTTCTCATGGAGTTTGCACTAACAACCTCCTCTGGCATCTTGTCCCACCCCTCTCCCACAATTTCTGAAAGTAGTATCTTCTGGCATCCCTCCTAAATTCCTAAATTTGTACCCCTCCAATTTGCAGCTATTCCCACCTCATACTGTTATTATCACTAAGCTGAAATAATGCAATGGGGTCCACCCTGTTGATACTCTTCAGGTATTTAAAGGTCTTGATTACGGCCCCACCCCTCCTATTCTCCAGGGGGTGCATATTCAGATTCTTCAGTCTCTGTTCATATTAGTACCCCCGCTGCCCGTGAATTATCTTAGTGGCCTTTCTTTGCACTGCCTCCAGCTGGTGTACTTCACTCCTAAAATAGAGGTTCTTGAACTGGACACAGAATTCTAGGGACAGTCGCACCAGGGATCTGTACAGAAGTAGTATAAGCTCCTTCCTTCTGCACGTGA
Source organism: Neoceratodus forsteri (assembly GCA_016271365.2). NCBI lineage: Eukaryota > Metazoa > Chordata > Ceratodontiformes > Ceratodontidae > Neoceratodus > Neoceratodus forsteri. The sequence continues at coordinate 60,456,751 of CM028135.1, forward strand.
ACCCCATGCTTATGCAATCCAGCATCCTGTTTCCCTTATTGTCTGATTTACTGCATTGTGTAGAGGGCTTCAGGGTGTATAAAATTACTAACCCTAGAGCGTTCTCTTCTTCCAGCACTGACAGTAACCGCCTCAAATCTGTCCTACACCTCTGGGTTCTTTCTCTCAGTGTGCATGACCTTGCACTTCTTAGGGTTGTACCCAAGCTGCCAGATTCCAGACCACCTTCTCTAGTTGTTCCAGGCCCTCTCTCACATTCATACAAACATAAAAAAATGCTAGCAGAACAAAGCCTTACTCTCAACTCAGCCTGTTCAATGCAGGGCTCATGCAATGTGTTTTACATGACTCTTTGCCCCCCCCCTCTCCTGACACCCTTACCCTCCCCTTTACCATATCCCACCCTGTCTTAAAACCCTCAGCTATATTTTAGGCATACTGCCTCCTCTAGTAGTCTATTCCACCCTGCGATCACGCTCTGTGTGAAGAAATGCCTCCTGGCCTCCTTCCTGAAACTTTCTCCTACCAGCTTAACAACTGTTTCCTCTTGTGTTTCTGGTCTCACTGAACCTGAAAAGATCCTGAAGGTCAACCTTTTTAACACTGTGAGGTACTTGAAGGTCTCAATCATGCCCCCTTGTTCCATTCTCCCCTTCAGTGAGTGCATGTTTAGGGTCTCCAGCCTCTGTTCATACAAGAGCCTTTGAAGAAGACCTACTGAAGCAGTATGCTATCAAGGCCCAGAGAATGTACAAAGACAACACTGATAATGTACAGTTGTAGCCATCAAGTTGTCCAGGTATTTCCAGACATTTCACACTATTTCCAAAGGAAATCTCTCTCTCGTGGCCCTAAAGTGGTACTGCAGGCAGGCAAAAAAGTTCTCTAAAGACATGACAGAGATTTCAGAAAATATCCAGGTATGTCAGTGAATGCAACTGCAGACAGGGATAGATGCTTAGAGGCCATCCATGCATAGTCTTGGTAATGCATTAAGTTGGGGGGAGGGTAAGAGGCAGCCCATATAGAGGCCTGGTAGTGCAGTAATGGTGAGAAGGACCAGGGGAAGGTCTATACGGAGCACCAGTGATGCAGGAAAGGGAAGATGGCCAGAGGAGTAGTCCATTATGAAGAGCACTGGTAATACAGCGAAGGGAAAAGGAGACCAGAGACAATTCTTGCAGGACAATAGTGATACAGAAAAGGGGAGGAACCCAGCAGCAACCATACAGGGCCCTTGTAATACAATAAGGGGGAGTAGCCCAGCAACAATTTACAGTATATAATGCTAACAGTAGCACTGCAGTATGAGGGAGAGGCCTTGTAGTAGTTCATACAGGGTCTTTGCAATTTGGTAAGAGGAAGGGACACAGCTGCTGTCCTTACAGCCCCATATCATGAATTAAGCAGTGCCCAGGGACAGTATGGTAATATAATAAGAGAAAAAGGTCAAACAGCAATACAGTCAGGGATGTTGTGATACAGTTAGAGTGAAGGGGCCAACTGTAATTCAAACAGGACCTTACTAATATAGTCAGAGAAAGGGCCCACACAAAGTTCATACAGGGTAATTTTTATTTATTTGAAAATAGGTGACTGGGAACGGCACACTGAGTCTAGGCTTGTTTCTAGGTGTGACCCAGGGAAGGGGAGCAAAGGATAAAAAGTAATACAAAGCTTAGTCAAAAATACAGTGTTTCCAAAAAAGTGCAAAGTCAAAGCATAACAAGGACCATAGAAAGCGCATAACGATAAACAAAACTAAAACTGGAAAATAAGCATTACAGCAGGTGTAAAGGAGCGGTTAAGGGGAGAGGAAGTAGGAGCAAAGGAGGAAGGGAAGGAGTCTCATCTGGTATCAGAGGGAGGCAGGGGAGGCAGTGAAACAGAGGAAAAAGGGAAGATGAGTCCAAAGTGAATGAGGCAATAGGCAAAGGCTGATTGGCCTGCTGAGATACAGAAATGTGGCAAGGCAAAGGTGAGATGGTACCTGGAGCGGAGGGAACATGAGGCAGAGGGAACAATGGAGAGGAGTGATGAGAGTTAGGAGGGAAGTGACCTAAACCAATATTGAAGCAATAAGGCATGACAAGGTGTGTGTGTGTGTGTTATCATGTAATAACATCACTCCTGGGGTGGGTTGAAGCACAAGGCGAAGCCGAGTGCTTCCACCACCCCAGGAGTGATGTATTATGATAACACACACCTTGGAGTGCTTTATTGCAATTATACAATGACTCGATGTTATACAAAATAAGATAAAAAAAATTAAAAATGTTTTTAGTGGATTTTTAGTGAGGCACTATATCTTTTGTTTCTTAAGAGAAAAGCAAATAATGCTGTGGCAAATCAATACAGTGATGTTATAGTGTAATAATATCACTGTCTTGGGCATACACTGACCAATCAGAGCCCCGGAAATTTTCTTGCCATTGTATAATTGGATATAAGGGAGGCACAGTTTATCTGGCAACAGGATGGAAGGGGAAGAATGGGTAGTGATGAGTAAAGTGAGTAGTGATGAGTTCAAGAGGGTGAGTGGGTTGCAGAACGACAGGAGTTACAGAGCAGTTTGGCCAGGGAGGTGGATGGGACAGACCCATAGATCACGTCCACATAATCAAAGGCAGGGAGCACCATTTTGGTGACAAGTTCCCTGTGGACCTGTAGGGAGAGACCATCTTTATTTCAGTACAAGACACCAAGTTTAGGATGGAACTTGGCATGGATGGCATCAATGTGGACAGAAAAATCAAGCCTGCTGTCAAGCCACACGCCAAGGTACTTGAAGGAGGGAACCACTTCAAGTGGGGAGCCATCCAAGGTGGAGAAAATGGGCACTGATGTGAGCCTCACCAGTTTTGGGCTGGTACCAAAGGTCACTGATACCATTTTTTGGTATTATCCTGATGCTAGTTAGACTGAAACCATCATAAAATGTTTCAGAAGTCTTGCTATAGCAGACCTGCCATGTCCACTGCAGAGGGGCCAGACTTGTGGATGGCTGTGTTGTCTGCATACATGTGTATCGAGTTGGTACAGGCAGAGGGGAGGTCATTGAGGAAGATGGAGAAGAGAATGGGGTGCAGGATAGAGCCCTGTGGGATCCCCACCTGGATGGGAACAAGAGGTGCCGGGTGCTACCTACCTGTACAGACTGAAGACGAGTCAGAATGGAACCAATCAACAGCTGGATCTTGGAGGCCGGCAAGACCCAGCTTTCTCAAAAGGAGAGGGTGAGACACTGAATCAAAGGCCTTAGCCAGATCAATGAAGGTGGCTGCCATGATGTGGCCCTGATCCATCCTGAGAAGACGTAATCAGTTACACGCAGCAAGGAGTAGACAGCGGAGTGATCATTCCTGAAACTAGAATGGAAAGGGGAGAGAAAATCAGAAGCAGAGAGGAAATCAAAAAGTCTATGGGAGACAAGCTTCTCCTGCAGCTTGGCAAGAGAGGGGAGGAGGTAAATTGGTTGATAGTTACTGGAGGATGAAGGGACCTCCACCCTTTGTGTAGTGGTATAACTCTGGCCAGCTTCCAGGACTGTGTAATAAGGGAAAAGGAGAGGTTGAAAAGGTGAGCCAGACGAGAAGCAATGGCAGGGGCAGAAATATGCAGGAGTCTACGATCAAGTCTGTCAGGACTAGACTTGTTCAAATTCAGGGAGTAAAAGTCAGTCAGGATCTCCTGGATGGTAACAGAGGAGAAGTGGAAGCCCCGAGAGGGTTGAGAATCGGGAACATGGTACGATGGAGTTGTGTCAGGCGGGGAGAGGAAGGGGAGAGCACAAGTGGTGAATAACTCATTAAAGTGTGAAGTAACAGAGGAGGGGTCAGATACGGGCGAACCATTAATCGGAAGAACTGAGGGGACAGACTGGGTGAGGGAGGAGTCAAAAAGGGAGTGAATTATCTTCCAGAACTTCAAAGGGATGTTTAGGTTATTCTGGAGGTTGGCCTTGAAATGTTGTGATTTTGTAGTCCTGACAGCCTTCATACAGGAATTCCTGCTAGACCAATACCTGAGGAGATCATTAAAGGAATGAGAAGTAATAGTACTGTATGGTAATAGTGAGGCAATAAGAAAATGAGTCCCAAGGGTAGACCATAAAGATTCCTTGTCATACACTGAAAAAGAGCAGCCAGCAGTAATCCATACACTGTAGGTTCCCCTGGTAAAGCAGTAGGAGGAGTGGCAAAAAGCAATCCCTGAAAGGTATAGGTAAGTAAGTAAATGGAAGGGTGCAGCGGCAAACCATACAGGACCAAGTGATATAGGAAGGGGGATGGATCAACAACCAACACATGCAGAGTCCTAGTAATACAATAAGATCAAGGGGCCAAAAACCATTCATTAAAGTCCCTACTAATGCAGCGGGGGGGGGGGTCTCAGAAGCAAGCCATACAGGGCCCTAGTGATATATTAAGTAGGATGGCCTCAGGGAAGACCATACAGGGCCCTGGCAATGCAGTAAAGGGAATGGTTGGTGTATATGTGAAAAGCAGCACCATCTACATACAGAGAGAGTTGCAATTTCAGAGTCTTATGGTGTTGAGGTACATGCCATGTATACTACTTATGCTGAATTGATGATTCTAATGCATTCCCCTGATAGCAGAACAAGCCTTGTTTCAAGTTATCAAGAACTTTACCTATTGCCTGATGCACATTCATACGCTATATAACTCTGAGAAAAATAAATAAGTACATTTTAAGGGACACATTCATCCGCAGTGTCCATCATAATTTGAATCCCATGAAAGGCTCTTTCAAATGAGGTATAAGGATCACCTGTAAGTGGAAGCACTCCAGAGATATAGATGACTGAGTCTGATCCCTTGCTGTGCCGTGGACTGATCTATCTGTCCAGATTTCCTATGCATTGTAATTCTGTCAGTAGTGTAAGAGAACATTGTGATGCCATTCAGGATCATTCTGTCTAGCTATATTGAGTCAAGCACAGCATGTCCCTCAATGACAACACAACATTCTACAAATGGCTGCAATGTAATATTATTACTGAATAAACTCAGTCACCTGTATCTCTGGAGTGTTTCGAGCTACTGGTGAGCCCAATACCTCATTTGAAAAAGCTTTTCATTGACTTTCAAACTATGGCAAGCACTGTACATGAACGTTTCACTTCAAGTATTGGGCTGAAGTGGGATAACAATATTTATTTCAACATGTGAGGATAAGATCCATAACTCACGAGCAGCAAGGCCACAACTTAATTATGGAGGTCTTCCCAACTGCAGCCCATTGCACACGTCATTTACACCATATCATTTTAAAAGGTACTTACAGAGGTAAGAAAAGAGATGGACCGGGAGTATGCCTATTGACTGTATTCGAATTTCAGTAGAACTCCAGACAAGGTACCTCACGGAAGGCTGATACACAAGATTAGTAAGCAGGGGTGGGTGGAGAACTACTATTATGGATTAAAACTTGACTAGTTAGCGGTTGTGTGTGAGAAAAGATAGATTGCACAAAGCAGTGCTACACAGTAGTGAAAGCTCTGAATAGTAGAAACAGTTAAAGTAGTATTAAGTAATTGTAACAGTTATACAGCGCTCTGCTGGTGGTCCTTCAGACAGCAAGAATGAAATTCAAAAGAGCTCTCTAATCTCCCACCTGAGTGGAGGATTCCCCTTTAGTTGAATGGTTAAAGCTGCTGCCTTCAGAACTCAGGGTCCTAGGTTTGATTCCCATCAAAAAATAGAGTAACCTAGTAAAGGGACTCTAGGCCCATCATGTCCACCTCCACTGCTTCATAAGATCTGGAGGTGTTTTGTCTTCCCAAAGAGAGGGAACATACATAACAGTGGCAAGAGCAACAGGGATGAGATGCTTCGCCATAAAAAGTAGTGTTGTATATGAGTAAAGGCAGTCTGTATAATGCAGTGTTATCTAGCTGAGAAAACTGAATAGCAACCCCAAAGCAGTGATGTGTGATTGCAACAGTTTACCTTGAGTTGTAGCCCAAGAGTGTGCAAGAATGAAAGTCAACAGAGTGCTCTAACCTTCATGATAGGCATGGATTTCCCTTTCAATAACTGGCTTCAACTATCCATTTACTGTCACTTCACTACCAGTCCCTCATTGTTTGTCAAGCACTTTAATATGCTTGACTCCTAGCAAGAACAGAAGAAGCATCTGCCAATCAGTACAGGGAACAGACATAAAAGTAACACATGTTAAAGAGGTGTCCAGCTGGAGGGAACTGACCAGCAAGGTACAAAAGGGGCTGGTGCTTTTCGTAAATTTATATAGGAACAGTCATGAATCATGGACTACCAGTTGACTGAAGTTTGTGGAAAAATGCAAAGCTAGTCAGTGTGGTCATCTATGCGGAGCAATGTGAGGCATGATGGCAGGCCCTAAATATGTTAGGATTTTGCCACATAAATAAATTTTTTACTACCTTGCTATATGCTTTTAAAAAAATAATACTAGTGTGAAACAACATTCAATTTAAAGACATGCCCACAGCCACACTAAGCGCACTTGGCAGCTTCCTATTCTCTTCTTATGCTAACTAGCACTGCCAATTTCTGAATTTAGGCAGCAGTACTTATTAGGATTTTATGAAATGTAGTACTATTCATAGTTTTAGTTTGTGGTGTTTCTTTCATGACCATAAACATTCTCCATCATAACTTTACCAGCTTGCCAGGAAATTTCTACTGCCTACTCTGCCACAGATAACATCAAGGCTGACTCCATATAATATGTATTGTCGTCCCCATACGCTTTTCGTTGCTGGCTTGGTGGTTTCTTACCTTCAGCTGGCGAGAACAGTGAAACCACTCCTTTTCAGCAACGAGAGGCGACGGAGGACGTATTAACACATATTATATCACGAGCAATCAATAATGTATTTCAAAAAAAAAACTGTTCAGGGCATCTGCATGTGAGACAGTCTTCACATAAGAAGAGTGTCTCACACACAGGGGAAAGGAGTGCTCCGACTGGTCGGGAGCGCTCCTTCGATCTATAATGCTTTCTGTTGTGTGTCACTTTGTGTGTAGAAGGATGAGCATTCCTCCCATGGATTTAAGCAGAATTTTGAATTCTTGCATTCCATGGCATCCACACATTCAGGGTGAAGTCTACTTACTGGAATGTTAAATGGATTATTTTCTCTGTGGTGTGACATTACAAAAAAAAAACTTTTTAAAAAAAAACTTAGACGTATCTTTTATACTGGGTAAAGAACGGGAGAAGGCTGTCACAGCCTATTATACCATTCCCCACGTTAGTGGGACCATTTGTTAAATTTGGACCTATTTTATAATGTCAGTAAGACACTCCAGGGTGTACACTGTTGTGGGATAATGACATTTCTTGTGTGACTGAAAGCACTTGGTAATGCTTTGTGCCTTAAAATGCACCTGAAGTACAATGTTATCCCACGACAATCACACCCTGTCTTGTTTTATTGCTTAAATGTACCACGATCATGCAGTCATATTCCGTGAATGACAGACTGAGCTTTCCCCATCTGATTCAAAAATTATTTGTTGTAGCTGTATTAGGACAATGTTGAGTGTCGTAAAAAGTGGCAATTGACCCATTTTTCTAATCACTCCCCAAGCTCCCGACTGTTAGTTAACCTATCAAGGATTTAAACAGTCCTAGTCTGAGAATTTTTAATTTGCTGGTTTTTGTAGGGCATCTTATCGAAGAGCTGAAAACCAGATTCCTTCCCCTTCCCATACTTCTCAACCTCTCAGTATTAAAAATCATAGTACTGGCCTTCAAAAATCATAGCAAAGGGCCAGAATGTGTAGCACGTTCTTATTTTAAACAATAATACGTCTACAGATAGTGGGCCCCATACAGTTAGTGATAAGATATGTTTCTATCAACTTAGTTCAATGATTTAATAGTTTGTGTGTCCAGAAATAGGTCTAACACTATGAGGAACATCAATAAACCTATGCAGAGTAAGGGTAAATTTGAGTGTGAAAATCATAGCGCTATGCGAAATTCATAGCAGTTGAGAGGTATGCCCCTTCCTGGTGCTGTTCACATACAGCTCTGCCCCGTGCCGCCCCCATGCTTACCCATTTTGTGATATATAAGTTTGTACAGTGCAAGGGGCATACTCTATTGATTTCAAAGGAGGTGGATATTGAATTGCATTTTTATGTATTTTAGAGGTTCCCTTGATTGAAATCAATGCCACTGCTCAACTAACAAACCTCTTCATACCAGCTGAGCAGTGGCATTGATTTCAATCAGGGGACCCTCTAAGATACATAAAAAGTCAATTCAAAATCCACCCACACTAAAACAAATAGCGGCGCCCCATGCTCTACAAACTCATATGTCATAAAACGGAGGAGTGTGGGGGCAGCAAGGGGGCTGAGCTGTGTGTGAACAGTACCGGGAAGAAGGGATCTGACTGCCAACTCCTCCACACGACGATTTATGATTCCTTCCCCTTCAAAAATCAGGAAAGTAAAAATTCTCAAACTAGGACTGTGTAAGTCCTTGGAAGGTTAACTAACAGCGGGGGGCTTGGGGACTGACCTCGAGTTTGTCATTTCTTGTTATTATTTTGTGAGCCTTTTTTGGTCAGGCCATCACCATAAAAGAGAATGGAAGCACATCATGTCTGTGGGTGGAATGGCAGCATGGTAAATATCATGTAGTGAAACGCACGAAAGATTTATGCACTAAGTAAAGATAATAGTACTGGTATGGTACCATGTATGTGGGTTGCTTTATCTGTGTGGATGTTATAGCGCAGTTCCTGCCAAGTACTTGAATCTGTTAGTGTGTGCTGGTTAACCATTCTGGCAGCATGGTGTAGTGGATACTGTCACAGCCTCTGAATGGGCTGGTACTGCCAGCAGACCTGGGTTTGATTCTGGGAGTTTCTCTTTTAATTGGTGTATGTGTTGCACCCGTCGCCCTATACCTGAGTTGCATTCTTCCCCTTCCCCCTGAGTTACATCCCCCCAGAAATGGACTAGTAAATCTCCCTGCCCCATTAGTTGCACCCCAGTTGTGACTCCCCACGGAGTTGGAATAGTAAATCCCCCAATGTTGCGCTGCCAAACTGACTGTGCATTTCTGCGGTGATAATGTGCAACCTTTTCTGTTTTCACCATTTTCATTTTAGCTGTATTTTACCCGCACGGTATTACTTTGAGGTGTTTTTGCTGTGCTGTTTACCATACTGTTCTCCATTTAACTGAACTGACATGAAACCAAAGAGAATTTGTTTTCAATACTTTCACCTGTAGAGATATGTACATTTGGCAGTTAACTGAATGACTCAGTGGCTGTTTAACTTGAGCACCTGAGGTTGTTCTCCATGGAGAACAGAGAATGAATGATTTATTTATTAATTTATTTCAAATTACTAATGCTGTGCAGAATGTTCAAATTGCAACAGAATAGAATTCCACTGAATTTCAGAAAAGTTAGTGGAATTCCATTGTAGCAGAATCTTGACATTTCCATACGTGATACAGTTTTTGTGGATTGATAATTTGTAGTTCTTATAAACTGTGGATTCTTGTTTAGCAATCCCTGGAAAAATATGCCACAGTTTATGTGCACCACACAAAATTATTCCACGGTTTACACAAAAAGGATTTTTGGAATCCTGCAGAATTCAAAAGAAATTCCAGAAAGCATTTTGAAAGCAGAATAGCCATTCCACACCAGTTCCGATGGCTGAATTCTGTATTCCACACAGCCCTAGAAATTACTCTAACTAGGATAACCCCATGAGATGCAGCATCTCATTTTTATGGAGGTCCCAGGGAGGATAGCAGTAATCAACAGGTTAACCTAGTCTGGCAGGAATAGTTACATACAGCCTAAAATATACACAGGAAAGCAAAACTGTAAATGTAAGTACACCAAAACAGTATTCAAAGCAAGCTACCAAAGTGAGGTAACAGCAAACAAAGCATAAACATTGTTATGCAATATGACTGAGAATGAAATGCTCTATGACTGAACTACTAAAAATGTTCATGGGTTTTAAAAAAATATACACAGACAGGTTATTTAACAAAAGCCAGGAGAGTTGAACCAGGATCATGGGTACATGTTATAGTGGGAGACAGTTAGAAGGGACAGGAAAACGGTATCACATCACAACAGCGATGGGAATACAGTGAAGACCATCACAGTGACATTTTTGGCAGTTCGCTGTGGTGGTCTGCTCGGTTCCCGACTCTGTTGGCTCCCAGTTGTTCACCCCCTCCCCAAACCAACTCCAACTCAGAGTTGGTTAACTTAAGTGTGGGGTGTGGGGGGAGGGAAAGAGCCTCCTGCATGGGGGGGTGGGAGGCAAAGCCCCCCACAGAAAACACTAGTTCCCCCAGCGACGTCACAACACCAATTGGTGGTGTTGTGCCATCGCCATGCTGACGGTCAACAAATTCCATGTTGCCGTGGCATGGTCCAACCCAGGAAAACTACACCCTCATAGCCAGTAAATTGTATTTGTTTTCATGTCAACAGACAACACTTTTGTGTAGCTGTTGAGGATATATGCATTTGCTTTTGTTTACTTCACTGTTCATACTAATCCCTTCTAACTATCATGGGGGAACTCCATTTTCTGGTTGTTGAAATCTCATGGTCCCTGAGAGTTGCATTAGCATATGAGAACATGATGTGTCAGCAGCTTTAGATTCCACAGTATGCCTGTCTGTTTAATCAGAGTTCAACAAAACAAGTTGCAGCAAGGTGTGAAATGTCACATTTACTTTCAGTTAGCTTAGCAAACTGATTCAGTTGTAATGCATAGTTTTTCCCTTTAAACTGCATTCGATTTCTTATTCCAGAGAGTTTTTTCAGGATATTTGTACTCTCAACATAGAGATACATGGCATAAATGGGTGCTGTTACATCATGTTCTCATATGCTAATACAGTTCTCATAGCCAATGAGATTTCAACAACCATAAAATGGAGACCCCCCCAGGATAGTTACAGGGGACTAGCCTGAACAGTGAAAACAAAGTAAAGCAACCACATACAGTCCTATCAGCTGCAGAAGAGTTGTCTGCCGACATGCAAACAAATACAATTTGCAAGATATGAGGGTGTAGTTTTCCTTTAAGGAAGTATTTTTTCACACATTATGATAAGGTTAAGGAACTTGTTATCAGAGATAAAGAATAGACAGTGTACTGAGTTTAACAACTAGGTAGGATATAGATACCTTGAAGTTAAAAAATACATTTCTGGTAATTTCTGCTAGGATAACTGGGAAGTGAAGCATGTATCTAAAGGTATAACATATAGAAAAATGTATGGAGAGGTGTGTACAATGAGGATATTTCACATACATAAGGGGTAGAAGAAACCAATAACCCACAACAGGGTATGAGGTTATTGGGGATTAATCAACACCGTGGGTGCATTATGAGGCATGAGGCCAAAGGCCAAGTGTTCTTACAGCACCTGGGGTGTTGCTTAATCCCCAATAACCCCATACCCTGGTGTGGGTTACTGCATTTATAACAGGGGTTGCATGCAAAACCAAAATATATTAATAGAAACACTTTTATAAATCTGAGTGTATCCTGCCGACTGAAAAAGTAGTCCCTCAAGTTATGCACACACAAATGCCGCAAACCCACTATTAGGATGATTTTTGGCATTTGTGGTCCATAACATACATTGTCAGATGTGCACAAATGCTTCCACAACATGCACCCCCCAACCCCAATAAACGGTCACTGCGTATAGTCACTTGCTACACTATACGCTGGAATACTGGCATGATAACACTGCTTAGAACATCCCCTTCAGTCAATACATGGCTGAACACAGAAGTCAGGGGAACAGAACAGACTTTATTTAATTAATTAAACTGCTTGTCACTGTTGGGTTTAGCCTGTCACTCTCATTGTCTTGCTCTCTCTCTCTCTCTCTCTCTCTCTCTCTCTGCCTGGATCAGGGAAGGGGGGCCGCTGAGATGGAAATCTGGGTACCACATACAGCTGCTCACTAGGTTCTGGGGAATCATTCCTGCATGACTCCCTGCGGCTACAGATTCCGGGAGGGAACTGTCTCTGTCACTCTCACTCCCTTGCACAGACAAGACAGAGGAGACTGCAGGAGTGCTGAACTAAATGAACCGTGGGCTGTGAGCACCTCCTGATGGCACAGAACAAGGAGAACTATATGTAGCACTTATGCATTACATAATGCTGCAGTGAGAGCACAGCGTTACTTTACTGTGGGTGCCTTCTGCTCCACCGGCTCTCTTTAGTCTCTGCTGCCTCTCTCTCTCTCTCTCTCTCTCTCTCTCATACCATGCACTGTCAGGGGGTCGATTAAATTAGCTGGGGTACAGTGGGATGGGGCTGCAAGTAGATTAAAACTCAGGACATCACTGTCTCTCAATCCGTCTGTTCCTATTGCTCTGTGGCCACTGTGTTGTCTGTTTCTGTGTGCTCCTGAAACATTCTCTCTTACTCTCTCTGCCTTACTCACCCAACATCACCTGACACTACCCACTGCAGTTTGCTCTCCTGTTGCTCCATATCACCAACCCTTGTGCTCTCCCACTGTCACTGTTCTATGCCCTCACCCTCACTGATCATGAAACCTACCACAACACCGATGCTGCCCATGGACATATTTGCACAGCAACACATCCTGCCTGGCAGAAAGCCCACAGCACACAAAGAGAACTGCTGGCAATCACATAGATAAGTAATAAAACCTGCTGACAGCCACAGATAATCTCAATAACACACAAAGGAGGCCAAGGGGCAGGAGAAATACAACAGTCCCGATCGCTGACTCTGGATTTTAAATGGCCACCAACAGACTTTGGCTTTGACTGTAGAGAAGAAGACCTGGCAGCGGCTCTCCAGAGTTGTTCCGCACAACCATGGATTAATGCTAACTTAATCCATGGGCATGCAGAGCGACTCAGTCAATTGAACTGCTTGTTTTCTCAACCCACGTTATAAATATAGAATAAAGTATGGGGCGGTGTGTGTAACAAGACGTTTATACACACCCAAGGGATTAGATGCTACATAAACCCCGAGAGAGAAACTTCAGAGATTTGTGCAAGCATCTAACCCAGAGCATGTGCGTAAACTTCAAGTTTATGCACCACCCCATATTTTATTGTATATAATTGCTAAGTATCCCTTTTTTGCCACAGCAATTATATAAAATAGCAGAGGTTCTGGCCGGGGGGAACTGCTCTCCATTTTTGTTTTCGTCCGGTGACAGTGCCCAGATTTAAAAAGTGGTCGGTGGTTTTAAAATGTTGAAAAATGTCTATTTGTCCCTGTAAATGAGGAATGTGACCAGAATTCTTTAAAAATATATAACTTACTGCCGAGTTACTGTGGCGGACGGCAGTTGACTTTTCGGTGAGAAGGCAAGCGGCGTGGCCGGAAAGGAATGAACTGCGGCAGGCACATGCACAGAGTGAGGGAAGCCATGTGTGTTTGCTGTTATAAACACTCTTTTATAGTGACAAATTACGCCATGGTTTCCCTATGGGAAAAAGGGGAACCTAATAAGTATTACCTAATAAACCATGAGAGCAAAGCTCAAAGGATTTGTTAAGGTATCCCACACTGAGACTATGTAAAACATCCAAGTTACACAACTCCGCATTTTGTATTTCATATAATAACTGGTGTGAAGGCACCTTTACAGAGCAATTGTTAAAAGAGAGGCAAAAACAGTGCACACACTAGATACCGTGGGCTATATTTGTTTGTTAGGTGAAAGTAAAAGGCATTGCTAACCAGCATTACCTGTTACCAGGGGTTCAGTTAACTTCATTTTTGGAGTATTTGACTCCCAGAAATAAGGTAAAAACTTCCAAAGTAAAGGGGAAGGAAGTCATTGACTTCCAGATATAAAAACGAAAATTAGATGACTTCTAAAACTGCAGGCATGAAAGTCAGAAATGATGGATTTTTCTGAAAGAAATTATATTTTTACCACTAATGGTTGGTCCTACCTAGAATACTGGCTTCCAAAAGTGGGATCCTGGAAGTATTTCGACTTCCAAAAAATGGGAATGACTTCCAAATTTTGACTCATGGAAGTTTTAGACTGCCACTAAAAATAAATTAACTGACTCCCTGCCTGTTACTTCGCCTAATAAATAGATGTATTTCAGAGTATCTGAGCAGCAGTGCAACATAATTGGGAAATGATTATCAACAATCTATTTTTGGTTGTAAGCACGCAGCCATAGATGAGGGTTCCATATCTGTAAATATTTTTTTCTAGCTATCTTTATTTTTTTAGGTATTTAAAATTTATTTCAATTGTTGTAACACAACAATAAATATGGAGACTCCCTAATTTTCAGCTGTGATCCCCCTTCACGTCGCATCACAACTTTTGGTTACTGCAGTGAGAACTTGTGCCGAACAGTCCCGATGTCCCTATGTAGTAGTGCCAGTCATACACATGTGCAGTTGGCAGCAGAGGGGGTTCCAGTTCAACATGGTAGGTGGCAGAAATGTAAACAAAAACAAAGGATAACTGAGCAAATTATGGGATGATAGTACAATGCCAGCCGGAAAGAGTATCAGATAAATGCTCAGCAGAGCACGGGGAATAAACTGTCAAAAAGGTGCAGTTGTTTTTACAGTGCACTGCTGATTTAATGTATTAGTGCTGGACAGTTGCGCCTTTTGGAGGGAGGAGTGGTTTCATTTTCATTTGCTCTTTTGTACAAAACAGTTGTGTTACTCTGATGTGCTGTGGTCAGAATTTGGTTGCTATGGTGACTTATGTTTGGCAAGAGAAACCTGAGTGGAGTGGCAGAAGTTTTCAGCGTAGGCACAATATTGTTCATACAGCTCTAACAGACTGAGTGGTAGAGATGTTAAAAGCAAGACATAGCTGTTTATGACTAACAGGTTTCCATTGCACGACCTTCACTATACACCTGCAGTTTAGAGTTGTGTGGAATGCAGAATTCTGCTGGCAGAATTTGTGTGGAATGGCAATTCCACTTTCCCAAAGCCTTTTTGGTATATCTTTTTGAATTTTGTGGAATTCTGAAAAGCATGTCTGTGTAAACCTTGGAATTATTTTCAGCAGATCACACAAACTGCAGAACAATTTTACATGGAATGCAGTTCATGCAAACTGCGGATTACTAATCCACAAAAAACATTTAGCTTTCAAAATGTTGGAATTCCATTATGGATGAAATTCCATGGCATTAGGTGGACTTTTCTGAAATTCCGTTGAATTTCATTTCATCAGAATTTGAAAATTACATGCAGTACTACTGCCATTATACAGGGGTGTGTATAACATAGATTGACAGTCACAGATTTCCATATACAAGCATGATTCACTACTCATTATATATGTGAGCAATAATACACAAGAGGGTTGTGATTATGGGTCAACAATCACAGCCTCTAGAAGGTGCTAGGTATGAAATGCTTGTGCTGAGTGCCTTTAAACTCCCAAGACAGAAGTGCAATTATTGACCACAATCACACATCCTTTGAATGTTTTACTGCACTTATAATATATGTAAGAAAAATCACAGCAAATAATTTTTCTTACAGATGTTATAAGAAAGCAATAAGACATCTGGATGTGGAGCCATGAGTAAAACAAAAAGAAAGTTCTTCTTCCTGGTGCACAGTTCCTGTGGCTCCCTCAATCTCCCCAATACTTCAGGCTCCCTTGATGGCATGCCTCAAGTGGGTTCCATGTGATAATGTCGACCATGTAATAGCGATTGCCGTTTGGTCAAGTCTACATTGGCGAAAATGAATTTTGGCGATGTAGACTCACAGCGAAGAGCAAGATGGTGCCAGAGACTTAAATGTTATTGTTTTATGTGGGGGACTGCGCCCCCCCGCATTGCCCCCCCACCCTCCTACTAAAGGATTCTCAACTCCAGGGGGGCGCAAATCCAAAAAAAAAGATGACCCAGTGCAAAAAACGAGCATGCCCAGAACCAAACCCGGCACTCTTCCAGCCTGCCACCAGTCTACCATGCCACACAGCAAGCTTGGCAGTCCACCACCACACTACACCCTACAAACCCTCCCTCCCCTTCCACCTATCACACAGCGTGGTACCTCCCCACCCACCCCTGTGCACATGTATACATAGTAACATCCTACCACTATAGTCGCCGAACCCCCTATACGGTCACCCTCCCTGCCAGGTAGCCCTGTTTAAAAAGCACCATGATTGAGTCACCCCTTTCGAAAGCGCTCAATTGCAGTCGCCTAATACATGGGATACCCTCAAGTGCACTGAAACACAACTTGAACTGCACAAAATACTTACTGGGCTTTTTAAAGCTTCCTTTCTGCCTTTAATTCTGCATGGATCAAGAGAATTGACTGCAGCAGGACTGCACTGAAAGAGAATTGGCTGAGGCAGGACTGCACTGAAAGAGAATTGGCTGAGGCAGGTCTCCACTCAGGAGTGTTGTGATCCTTTTTTTGATAGGTACTAAGACTGCTAGCTTGGAAGAAGCATAGCAGTGTAATTATAGACACATAATTATATGGCTATACTGGTGTTCTGACCAATCAGAACACTTGATTTTTCTTATGCATATTATAAAGAATTATATAGGAGTTGTAATGTTTTAAAAGTTGTGTTATACACCTGAATTGTATAATGCCACATAAGCCATGGGAGTGAAGCTTGAGTAGTTAGTAAAGCTGTTACACCCCTAAAGTATTTAAAAATAATGAGTTTAACACCTCTACCATAATTTATATTTTATAATTACTAGTTTTCCTCAAAAAGGTTAGGGTAATATATATATAAAAGACAAAGAACCTCTGTGCGCAAACACTGAGGCAAGGGTTACCTCAAAGGGCATTTGGCTGGGAAGCCAAGTTTCAAGAAATACAAAATCACACATGCCTCCACAATGCAAAGCATCATGGGCTGCATATGCAAATCACCACAGAATGTTATGCTGGTCCAACTTTAAGCAGAATTGCATGGTGCCGAAAGGCCTTTCACACAGTTTGCAAAGGGTGCTAACAGAAGACATAGACACGTGTTTAGATCCTACCAGGACTCATCAGTATGCCTGTCTGTTTGACACCCCAGTGGAATGGACCAGCTACCCTTAAGGCAGTGTCCTTGGATATATTGTGGTGAACCCATTAAAATAAAAACTATTTAAAAGACAAAGAACCCTCTATGCGCAAACACTGAGGGGAGGGTTACCCAAGGGCATTTGGCTGGGAAGCCAAGTTTCAAGAAAATACAAAATCACACATGCCCCCACAATGCAAAGCATCATGGGCTGCATATGCAAATCACCACAGAATGTTATGCTGGTCCAACTTTAAGCAGAATTGCATGGTGCCGAAAGGCCTCTCACACAGTTTGCAAAGGGTGCTAACAGAAGACATAGACACGTGTTTCATCCTACCAGGACTCATCAGTATGCCCTTTGGGGTAACCCTTGCCTCAGTGTTTGCGCACAGAGGTTCTTTGTCTTTTAAATAGTTTTTTATTTTAATGGGTTCACCACAATATATCCAAGGCACACTGCCTTAAGGGTAGCTGGTCCATTCCACTGGGGTGTCAAACAGACAAGGCATACTGATGAGTCCTGGTAGGACGAAACACGTGTCTATGTCTTCTGTTAGCACCCTTTGCAAACTGTGTGAGAGGCCTTTCGCACCATGCAATTCTGCTTAAAGTTGGACCAGCATAACATTCTGTGGTGATTTACATATGCAGCCTATGATGCTTTGCATTGTGGGGCATGTGATTTTGTATTTTCTTGAAACTTGGCTTCCCAGCCAAATGCCCTTTGGGGTAACCCTTGCCTCAGTGTTTGCGCACAGAGGTTCTTTGTCTTTTAAATAGTTTTTTATTTTAATGGGTTCACCACAATATATCCAAGGCACACTGCCTTAAGGGTAGCTGGTCCATTCCACTGGGGTGTCAAACAGACGAGGCATACTGATGAGTCCTGGTAGGATGAAACACGTGTCTATGTCTTCTGTTAGTACCCTTTGCAAACTGTGTGAGAGGCCTTTCGGCACCATGCAATTCTGCTTAAAGTTGGACCAGCATAACATTCTGTGGTGATTTGCATATGCAGCCCATGATGCTTTGCATTGTGGGGGCATGTGTGATTTTGTATTTTCTTGAAACTTGGCTTCCCAGCCAAATGCCCTTTGGGGTAACCCTTGCCTCAGTGTTTGCGCACAGAGGTTCTTTGTCTTTTAAATAGTTTTTTATTTTAATGGGTTCACCACAATATATCCAAGGCACACTGCCTTAAGGGTAGCTGGTCCATTCCACTGGGGTGTCAAACAGATGAGGCATACTGATGAGTCCTGGTAGGATGAAACACGTGTCTATGTCTTCTGTTAGCACCCTTTGCAAACTGTGTGAGAGGCCTTTCGGCACCATGCAATTCTGCTTAAAGTTGGACCAGCATAACATTCTGTGGTGATTTGCATATGCAGCCCATGATGCTTTGTATTGTGGGGCATGTGTGATTTTGTATTTTCTTGAAACTTGGCTTCCCAGCCAAATGCCCTTTGGGGTAACCCTTGCCTCAGTGTTTGCGCACAGAGGTTCTTTGTCTTTTAAATAGTTTTTTATTTTAATGGGTTCACCACAATATATCCAAGGCACACTGCCTTAAGGGTAGCTGGTCCATTCCACTGGGGTGTCAAACAGATGAGGCATACTGATGAGTCCTGGTAGGACGAAACACGTGTCTATGTCTTCTGTTAGCACCCTTTGCAAACTGTGTGAGAGGCCTTTCGGCACCATGCAATTCTGCTTAAAGTTGGACCAGCATAACATTCTGTGGTGATTTGTATATGCAGCCCATGATGCTTTGCATTGTGGGGGCATGTGTGATTTTGTAATATATATATATATATATATATATATGCGTGTTCATTGCAAAAAACTTTGTTAATGTACTAGTTAGGGTTAAAGTGACAAAGTAGGGAAAAGTGGCATTAGGGTTTCCAACCCTAACACCCCAGCCCCACCTGCAGGCAGCAATAGGAAAAAACATTATGGAATCACCTCTCTTGCCTCTTTGCAAATCAGATGTGGGGTGTGCCTTGGGGTTGACAACATTAATGCTCACCCCGTTCATCAGTAAATAAGTTGAGATGGGTACAGCATATGAGAATGGGGTGAGCATTAAGGTTGACAACCCCAAGGCATACCCCACACCTGATTTGCAAAGACGGAAGATAGGTTAAACTGTAATATTTTTTTCTGCTGCTGCTTGCAGGGTGGGTGTGGACTGCTAGGGTTGGAAACCCTAAAGCAACATGTCCCTACTTTTTTTTCACTTTAACACTCTCTAGTGCATTAATGAAGCTTTTTGTAATTAATTTCCTTACTTTTTGAAATAGTATAATGGTATCCTTATTTGCCTGTGGGAGTGCAGGGCCCTCTGTATCATTCGCTCCCACCCATACATAATTTTGCAGATAGTGTAATGGCATCCTTATTTGCCTATTGGAGCACAGGGCCCAGAGGGCCTTGCATTTCCATTGCTCCATAGATGTCTATATGTATGTTGCTGTGGAAGTGCAGGGCCCTCTGGGCCCTCTGCTTCCATTTGTAGCACAATAGCAACCAAATTGTCAGCATAGCCTTCTTATTACACCACCTCATGAACCCAGCACTGGAAATATTCAAATCACTGGCACAACGTCATTCTGCGCTACCACAATGTCATTCCATGCCACAGGCAGGAAAAGACATTTTGGCCAAGATTTGAAAAATGACAATTGTTATGTTCATGAGGTAATGTACAGAAATGGCTATGTTGAAAATTTGGGGTGAAAATATTTAAAATTGTAGAAGTTATAACTGAGCATAGGTAAATGTCAATGGATGTGCATAACTTTGCCATGCTGACATATTTTGACCACAAAATTTTGAACATACCCTTCTTATGAACTCACCTCATGAACAAGGGTGGTGAAATTTTTCAAATCCTGCCGGAAAGGTGATTTTGCCAAGTGACCTCAAAATTACCTTTCCCACTGGATTTGCATAATTCCACCAACAATGTTCATGAGGTGTGGTCTCAAAAAGACCATGCTGAAAATTTGGTGTCAAAACATGCAAAAATGGCAAGGTTATGCACCAAAGTTGAAAACTTGAACCACACTTAGCTTTTTCTCATATAGCAGTCACCGGATCCAGCAGCAAGAAGTGTCCTCAGTCAGAGAGTGGATCTTCACCATGGGACCTGTTCAGGGAAGTGAGTGTGTGTGTGTGGGGGGGGGGTGGTGGCGCTCAGTGGGAGGTTGGGTGGGAGGGTCAGATCAGAATGGACTTTTTTTTTACAGCTTTAAAAAAAACATTGACAGACTACAGTCTTAATTTCAGCAGACAATGGACATTGGAGTGTAGTGGGTGCCACTAGACACCAGAGACACAAAGAAATCCGGATGGGGATGGCGATCAGAGGATGGGAGCACCACTAGACACTAGGGAAAATGTTTTATTAAGTACAAGGACAGCTAGGACAGCCATCAGCGCAGTGGTGGCATTTGCCTCATGGGGGCCCCATACAAAGCTCAATGCTTGGGCCCCTAACAGACAGTAAGTGTTGTGGTCGACCGCAACTTGTGATCGACATAATTCCATCGCTGTGATGCCGGTCAACAACGTAGTTGTCAAACCGGCATTGTAGAGCCATGAGTGAGGACAGTTTTGCTCTGCTGGTACTAGTGGCACACTGACTTTCTACCACCAACACCCTGCTGCCCCTCTTTTTTTGTTTTGCTAGCATTAAAAGCAAATATAAGCATTAAACAATACGGCTTTGGTGTGCAAGATGATGTATGAAGGGGGACAGACTTTGTCAGATCCAGAATGAAAAATATATGTGGGTTTGGGGATATATATATATATATATGACTGCCTGTGCTGTGTCAACCCCCTTTTCCAAAACCAAACCCTTACAAAAGAAAGCCACTCCAGTGTGAGTGAGTTACAGGCTAGCTACCACTATCATCCAGCCATGACGTGCTGTATATTCCTGTGAAATGTGGCTGTGAAACTGAGCTGCGAAAGTAGTGATAAGCTAAAGTTTGGGATGATTAGGATTGCTTGCACTAGTCCCACCAGGACCACTTGAAAAATGTGGAATTCGTTCGCTGCTATTGTTCTTTTGTTATGTATTTGTGATATTAATATCTTGTATTGTCTTAGTTATTAGAGACAACTGGTACAGATCAGAGCTGATGGTCTGATAGTTCAAATTAAAGGAGACAGACAGCATACTGAAAAAATAGACATTAGACACACAGAAAATTCCTTCCCAGCAACAGTCATTAGAAAGAAGAAGAAGAATCAGCATTTATATAGTGCTTTTCATACACAGTATCCCAAAGCGCTTTACAAGCAATGCTAGACTGGTGGTGAAGTGACTGAATGTGTGGTGGCAGCCATATCGCACATCATCACCCACATGCAGCCTGGATAATTGCATGAACCAGTTTTTGGGAAGGGGAATATTGGCCAGGACACCGGGAATGTTCCCTGCTCTTTGCAAAGAGTGCCCTGGGTTCTTTTACTTCCACCTGGACACCCACCAGGACAACACCAGGATGGGCAGAAGGGACCTCGGTTTAACGTCTCATCCGAAGGATGGCACACCCCAGCAGTACAGCACCCCCTAATACTGCACTCGGATGCCAGCAATTTTTAGGTGCAAGTCCAATCCCAGTGTGGGACGAGAACCCACGATCTTTTGGTCCAGAGGTGGATGTGTTACCAACTGAGCCACGCTGACACCTAGAAAGAAAAGTCACAGAGTCTAATTTGATGAGAAAAAAGTGACTATGTTATTTTTTAATATGCAGTCAAGTTGGTACCATAGCAGAATGACAAGGAACCCGGCATTTTGCTCTTGTGATACAGCAGAAACACGAAGCTTTAATGCTTTATAATAACATAGTCACTTTTTCAAGGCAATTAATTAGACTTCTTCCTTTGGCATGTCTTTCGAATGGTTGTACCATCATTGCATGAAGTGCTGAGTTTTGTCCATGCTCAAATTAACACATGCCACTGGTGGATAAACAGATGGATTGGGGCAAGGATCAGGATATGCAGATCAATAACGATAACATGTTTTAAATATCTCCAGACAAGGCCCTGCATCGTATTGCTGTTGGATATATTTTCCAATATATTTGGTGTCCACATAGCTAAGATACAAGCCTATTAGTCTGATTTTATATTACATATTTATTTGGAAATTACCCCTTTTCCCATCAATGAGTCGAGGGTGCCAAACAGACTTATATGCCTCTGGAGGAAAGGGCTTATTTTTGCCGTTGTTTGGGTTACACATGCTGATGCTGCTCAGCTGTACTGCATTACCATCAAAATAAATTTGACTCCCCCCACACAGTGTATTACATATTCCCTTGCCTACAGAAAGAAGTCTGCTGGCATTATGCATTCTCCAGATTCCTTCCATTTTTAATTAATAAAAAAAATGTTACATTCACAATTATATTTTCTTTTTTACTTTATTTTAACAGACATGCCATCTATTTTTTTGATAATTTCTGTCCATTGACTCACTACTTGGTACTCTCTGCTCATTGCCCTCTAGCCCAGCTGGGATACTCTCTCTCTCCATATGCCAGGCCAGGCTGGATGGATGACTTCTGAATGAAGCAAGCCCCTTGGTATAAGCAATAGTGCAACGGGAGGGGACAGGGGGCCAACTAACACCCTGGATTGATCAGCAGCAAGGCATCATCAAAATCAAATGTAGCACTGGGGAGACCCAAGCACAGACAGGACAGATTAGGTAGAGAGTTTTTGCCTCTAAAATATATATATATATATATATATATATATGCCATACCTATAGGTATATCAAAGTTCAAATATTGCTGATATTTTTGCTTCCTTGGGACCTAGAGTGAGAATATCAAAATATTCTCACTCTTGTTCCAAATATACTTACAGTAGGTCCTGATTGGCTCTCTCAGAACTCATTTAGAATGTTCAGTCTCAGTAGCAGTACTAACAGTATTCAAATCCGAATAACTTTAAAATGAAAAATGATAGCACGGTACTGTGTGCACAACAGTTGTTCAGGACAAAAATATCTACAAAATTGTGATGTTGCATTTATAGATACCTTTTAGTTTTTTTATAATTAGCAAAAAAAGGCAGAAAATTCAATTTTTTCACTTTTTTCGACAAATAAATGTGAATAACTTTAAAACGAAAAATTATAGCATGGTACTGTGAGCACGAAATTTGTTCAGCACAAAAATATCTAAAAAAATAATAGTGGTGTTTCATTTATAGATACCTTTTAGTTTTTTTTTTTATAATTAGCTAAACGCAGCAGAAAAATACATTTTTTTCACATTTTGCAGCAAACAAATGCAAATAATTTTAAAACTAAAAATACTAGCATGGTACTTTGAGCACAAAAGCTGATCAGGACAAAAATATCTGCAAAATGAGTGGTGTTTCGATTGTAGATACCTTTTAGATTTTTTACAATCAGCAAAACATGGCAAGAAATTCAAAATATTTTTCACTTTTTGGAGGTATGGCATAAATGGAATACGATGCCCCCCACTGAAAATATTGTAGATATTTTTTGTTTTCATGCCAATTGACCTGATGACATCACTCATGGCTTCACCACTCATGATGTTATCGGGTCAATTGGCACCCAAACAAAAAATATCGACAATATTTCCAGCAGGGTGGTAGCGTATCCCTAAGATATATAGAAATGTATATTACAGTGGCACAATAGTGCCACTATAGTTAGGATTGAATAGCCTGTTTAATGATAAACCTAAAGTTTTGAACATTAATATATTTGCCTCCCTTTGATGAAATGAGATGACATTTTCTATGTGTCGTCTGGGAAGGGGGGTCTTTTTTTTTTGTAAATATAAATTTTATTCAACTTTTCCAGGAAATTCATGGTACAACCTTAGCATTTCTTTATACATTGCTTGCTTCTTACATACAGGAAGACACAAGTAATATTCTTGTAATACATCTTACTACTATTGCCTTGTGGAGCACAACCCCCATGTACAGAATGGGGGAGAAGAATATCATAACAATTTAAAACATAGAATGTGTCTGATCATAGGGCTAGTATAAACTCATTGTATTGTCCTGCTATCCAAAGGATGGCTCACTAAATGGGACCCAGAGTAGGGGAAGGGGGACAAGGTCCTATTAACAATAGGACCACAGAGTTAAAGGAGGGGTCTCTCTCTTGGGGTCCCTTGTACTTGTGGAACTACTGTGAGATCTCTGCTCATGGCAATCACCAGCAATCACTGCCACCTCTGTGCATTCGTTTCTGCATGATCATTCAGTGATGCCATGAGTATCTCCATTTGATAAACCTGGAATACTAGTTTCCTCCAGCTCCCCACCTCAGGGATGGTGGGTGTCAGCCAGAGTCTGGTGATTATCTTTTTATCAAGCATGAGGAGGGTTCCTAATAAGTATCGGGAGGAAGGATCTTCTCTCTCTTGGATATTGCAGTACAATGTAGAGTTGCAAGGTAAGTTTGAGAGACATGTCAAATATGTCCTGTAGATCTATTTGTATATCATCTAGATATGGCTTTATTAGTGAGCAAGCCAAAATGACATGATAATGTATGGCCCTCTGCTCACCGCAGTTCCTCCAGCAGGCTGAGCTTGCCTCTAGGAGGTAATGGCCAGTAATCACTGGAGTGAGAAAAAAAATGCATCAATTGCTTCCAAGCATATTCTCTCCACTGGTGAGAGCTTGTCACTCTGGAGAAGTAACCACAAGCCTTCAGCCAGGCTTCATCTGTAATTTGGAGATTCATGTCACTCTCCCATTTCTGAGCCACCTCTACAGTCGAGTCTGCCATAGTGGCCTCCAATGCCTGATAGAGCTGTGATATCATATGTGGCTGCATTCCCAGCCTGTAGTATGTCAGTGAGTACCTAATTATATTTGGGAATCCCACATCTCCACCAGGTTGTATTGGTAATGAAAGGTATAGTGTAGCATCTGTAAGTATTGGTAGAAGTCAGACCTTTTTAGATGGAACTTACTTTTGCAAGTCTGTAAAAGATAATAAAATCTGCCCATTGTACAGTTGGTGTAGGTATGACAGAGACAAGCCTGCCCACTGAGTAAATCTGCCATCCTAGTGGGCCGGGACAAAATGTTCTGATTGTGCTATCAGGCACAGTAACAACATGTAGGGAGTTAGCCACAGTGGGTTTTATGTCATAATGGTGATCGCAGAATAGCGATCGCCATTTGGGTGAGTGTACATTGGTGGAAATGAATTATGGTGATGTAAACTCACAGCAACAGGAAAACTGGTGACTGGTTTTCTATGTTATGTAGGGGACTGCTCCCTCTGTATCCCTCCCACATGAGGCTTTGCCACCTGCACCCCCCACATAAGGATTTTCAACTCCAGGGGAGTGCATGTCAAGGGGGCGTAAAACTTAAAAAAAAATTAAAAACCTCGACCCGAAGCAAAAACACAATTTCGCCCAGAATCAAACCCAGCACCCTCCCAACCTCAGCCCACCACCTACCCACCATGCCACACGGCCAGCTCGGCAGCTGACTGCCACACTACACCTCGCATACCCTCCCTCCCTCCCCTTACGCCCATTGCACAATGTGGTCCCTCCTCCCCAGTGCACGTGTATATACAGTGACATCCCATCACTGTACTCCTCTACCCCTGTATCAGGTAGCTACCCTACCAAGTAGTCCTGTACACAGGCGCCGTGATTGAGTCACCCTTTTGAAAGCACTCAATTGTGGTTGCCTTGCACACAGTATACCACCGCAGGATCTTTTTGATGGAATGCCACACCGTCACCTGGCTACACAGCCAGGGATTTGGGAGAACTGACTCCTGGGGCATTATGGATATATAATACATCACTTGGACCAACTGTGGTAGGAGGAATATCTCTTGGTTCATCTCCAGCCATGCCTCTCCTGTAGTTTCCTGATGCCTGGCCAGTATAAAGTGCATCTGTGCCACCCAATAATATACTCAAAGGGAGGGAAGGGTGAGGCCACCTCTCGCCTTTGGCAAGTGTAGAAGTTGTAGCTTTATTCTGTTTTCTTAGCCTGCCCAGATGAACTGGGACACCTCCCTATCCCACTGCTTTCATATGCTGGCTGGTACTATGGTTGGCAGAGATGGAATAGATACAGTGCCCTGCGTAGAGTGACCATTCTCACCACTTCTATTTGCCTGGAACGGGACAGTGGCAGAGAACTCCAGCCTTGGAAATCCTATGTCATCTGTTGGGTGAAAGGGGTATAAGTATTCTTAACACAGTGTGCAGGGTCCAGAGCTAGAAATATTCCCATGTATTTCAGTTTATGAAAATTCTAGTGGAAGGGTTGTGAGTTCCAAAGAGTGAGGCTTGGGGAAAAGTGAAAGCACAGTGTCTCTGTCTTTGTGTCATTTATTCAGTAGCACTACACTTTACTGTATTGCGCAATGAGGTTCAGAGTCTCCGGGAGTGACATCTCCAGATGTCACAGATACAACAGAATGTCATCTGAGTATAACATGATATGATGCTCCTTTCCTAGAAAGGAAGGTCTTGATGTGTGAACATTCTGTGACGGAAGCTTGTGCAGTTTCTGAGATACACAGCTGTGTCATTTCTAGAAAAAGGCAACATTTTTTCCCATGCTTAACATTGTTTTTTTTCTCTCGTCTACAGCCAACATAGAAAGGAACTTTTGCTTCAAACTTGCAAGAGACATGTGTCATGTCCCAAGGTAGTGCCTTTGACAGATCTGGTGAAAAAATATGAAGGGATTCCAGAGTTATAAGGCTTTAAATGTTGGTATTTTAATAACTTTTTTTTCTGTGTCATGCTTTTTTTGCTATCCTGGCATCAAAAAAGTGTCATGGCATCAAAAAAGGTGACACTGCATAATTTATGGTTTCACAGTAGAATAAATAATGTTGTGCCACTAAATGAATTTGTGACACTACTTTTCCAAATATGTCTATTTTTCACTTCATTTCAAACAGTTTGCACTTATGGGGTGACATTATCATGGTACAAAGGGCTTGCCCCACAGATGTGCCTTTTGCTTGTTTGCTGAGAAAATTTTCATCTGTTGCATAGTTATAAGATTTTGAAGTTTTGTGATTTCCCATAGGATAACATTGCAATGGTCGGGGTACCTTTCGGATGCTATATCTCAAAATAAAACCGCTCCAAGATACGGACTCGCTGTGACGAGCTGCTTAGTTCACTTTCAGGTGTACTAAGCTGTAATGCATGTTTCTAGGCCTAGTTTCCAGGTGCAGGGGAAATTTTTATGAATGGGCCTACAGTGACTGTGATTCTGTGCCATGCATTCACAATGTGACATCTGTACTAGTCTACCTACACTAAAATGAGGATCACTTACAATATGCATGCATGGGAGCAAGTATCATATAACATTTTGGACTGAATGGTGCTGCAGGGCCCCAAGGGCCCTGTGATCCCACAGGGAAATGAAGGTTCATTATAATCTCTCTAAACTTATGGA
The DNA here is from genome assembly GCA_016271365.2 of Neoceratodus forsteri. Classification (NCBI taxonomy): domain Eukaryota; kingdom Metazoa; phylum Chordata; order Ceratodontiformes; family Ceratodontidae; genus Neoceratodus; species Neoceratodus forsteri. Next base: position 60,484,308 of record CM028135.1, read on the forward strand.
TATATAGAAGCACAGGGCCTGGAGGGCCCTGTGTTCCCACATGCAAATGAGGGACAATTACAATATGCATGCATGGGAGCACAGGGCCAGCAGTGCCCTGTGCTCCCACATGCACATATGGCTACCATTATGGAGTTATGGGAGTGCACAGTAAAATAAAGATACTGTTATACTATCTCAAAAAGTAAGGAAGTAAATTGCAAAAAACTGCATTAATGCTCTAGTTAGGGTCAAAGTAACAAAAGTGGGGAAATGTGGCATTAGGGTTTTCAAAGCTAATATCCCACACCAACCCTGCACACACCAACAGGTGTCAGGGGAGCCTTGATATCATCAGCCCTAATGCTCACCCCATTCTCCTATACTGTACCCATTTCAGCTTATTTACTTATGGAATGGAGTGAGTGTTAGGGCTGATAACCCCAAGGCACCCCTGATGCCTGTTGGTGTGTACGGAGGGGGGGGTATTAGCTTTGAAAACCCTTACGCCACATTTACCTACTTTTGTGACTTTGACCCTAACTAGAGCATTAACACAGTTTTTGCAATTTATATATATATATGTAGATATGTATATACTTCTGCCCATTTCATTCCTTCTGGTCAGCTGAGGAGGGCCTCTTAGTTCTTCCCAGGTTTCATCTGAAGTCATCAGGTGTTTGATCTTTTTTTATTGCTGCACCTGTCCTGTGGAACTCACTACCTTGGCTTGTTAGAGAAGCCCCCTCAGTGCCTTCAAGAGGGATTTGAAGATCTTTTTATTTAATAAGGCTTTTTCTGCTCCTAATTTTAATTAAGGTCTATGCTTGTTTATGTTTCTGTTTTTGTTTTTTATGCTCTTCAGGAACCTGTACAAAGCCTAGAAGCACAATTAATTAGTGCGCTCTATTAAGTAAACTAAACTAAACTTTGCAAAAAAACTTTGTTAATGTACTAGTTAGGCTTCCAGCATCAAAAGTAGGGAAATGTCATGTTAGGGTTTCCAACCCTAACACCGCATCCCCACCCTGCAGGCAACAACATGTGGGCAGTGTGCCTTAGGGTTATCAAAACTAACGCTCACCACATTTCACGAGTACATAAGCTCAGATGGGTACAGCATATGAGAATTTATTTTATTTTATTTATTTATTAACATCTCAGATTAATACCTTTGAGCTGAGAGCTCATTTTCAAAGGTTCCATGTCAAAAGCATAATACATTACACAGATAACAGGGTCCGATACAGGGTTCATCTAGTGAGCAATGTACTTTACAGTTGGTAATACGGTACAAGACAGATACTGAAATTTATTGAACTTAGGGTTATTAAATTCGCGGATTACAGACCAAAGAGCCAGAAACTCATTTGCAACTATTCTGCGTCAAATACAGCATTACATTAAGTACAGGAAGGATAAGGAGTCAGAGGCTACAATTAACCAGGTAGTACACAAACATAATTTAGAAGAATAAACAATACAGGTAGAGGCATACAATAACCAAATTGACACTAGACGACCTGCAGAATGGAGGATTGACAGTTATGTACGGGTCACATTTGGAGTCATGGGCCAGAGTGGCCAGGCTATTGGTGGTGAAACAGAGAATGGGGTGAGCATTAGGGTTGACAACCACAAGACACACCCCATGCCTGTTGCTGCCTGCAGGGTGGGGGTGGGGTGTTAGGGTTGAAAATCCTAACATGACATTTCCCTGCTTTTGCTGCTGAAACCCTAAATAGTGCATTGCAATGTTTGTTGCAAATAATTTCTGTACTTTTTGAGATAATATAATTGTATCCTTATTTGACTGTGAGTGTGCAGGGTCCTCTGGGCCCTGTGCTCCAAGCCATGCATAATTTTTGAAATATTGTAATCATATTCTTATTTCCTTGTGGGAGCATAGGGCTCTCCATGCCCTGCACTCACATCAGTCCATAATGGTATCCCTATTTGAATGTGGGATTGCAGGGCCCTTTGGGACCTGGGCCAGTATCCATCCATAATTTTTTAGATATTGTAATCGTATCCATATTTCCCTGTTGGAGTTCAGGGCCCTCAATCAGTCCATAATAGTATCCACATCCATCCCTAATTTTAAAGACACTGTAGTCATCTCTCTTCCCGTGCTGCACAGCACCAAAGAAAGACCTCACACTTCAATGTTATCCTATGTGAATCACAAGAAAATTTGAGGCACATCTTTAGGGCAAGCCCTTTGTACCCTGAAAATTTCATACAAAAATTGGAAGCCATGTCTTCAGAGTGGAGTGACAAAGAAATGACTGCATACACCTTACATTACAATGTTATCTTATGGGGAACAAAATAAAATTTTAACCCCAGAACTCCAGAACAAAGTAATCTGCTTTCACCAAACCAGCAAAAGGGGCATTCGTGGAGTAAGATCTTTTTACCTTGAAAATGTCAGACCAAAATTCCAAACCGTTTCTTAAGTGTGAAGTGACAAAAAAAAACTGTATACTTTTTTTTTTTTTTGCAAATTGCAAACAGGATTCTGTTTTGTGATTCTTTTATCACAAATTTATGAAAAAAGATTTCAGCATGTTAAAAATATACATTTCCAGGTGATTTATGAAAAAACCAACACCAGAATCCAATAGTGCAGGTCCCGATTAGCAGAATACATGTGTTGGTTACTTCAAAAAGACATTATTTTTTTCTGTTTTTTAATTTTGTTTGCTTCACTAAGAAAAAACAAGATGGTGGCAGCATGAAAAAAGATTCCCCATTTGCGACAAAGGATTACTCATTTGTGACAGTGAATTGCCCACTTGTGACACAAAATCCTGTTTCTAGGATCACATTTAACTTTTCCCTTTGAAAATACTGGAACATTTTAAAATGTAATAACTTTTGAATGGATTATTAAATTTTCACCAGTCTTTAAAAGGCACATCTGTGACCCATGACCTCTCTATTCTAAACATTTCAGACTAAAATACCAAGCCATTTTTGCACAGATTTGTGACAAAGAATTTGACAAAAAGTGGTAATTTTCACATATTGTGACACTCCATATCTCTACACCCACACATCCAACTGGAATGAAATTTGGTACAGCGAGAGATCCTTGGTTCTTGATTATGCATGCAAAAGGTTCTGCAACTCAGATGCATGGTTGCAAAGTTATTAAAGTGCAAACTTTTGCGTTTAACATAGAAGTGAAGGTTGAACCCTAACTATAGGGGTATTGGCCATGCCCCTATAATAACACTCCATATCTCCACAGTCACTGGAGTACAACTTGGCACATCAAGAGATCTTTGGTCACTGATGGAGAGTGCAGAATTTCATGTAAATCAGTTGAACAGCTGCAAAGTTATTAAAGTGCAAGAAGCACACACAAAAAATCCCATTTGCAACTAAGGATTACTCATTTGTGACAAAGGATTACCCAGTTGTGACATAGAATCCTTTTTTGAGGTGAATGTCTACCTTTTCCCAATGAAAATAAAGGGAAGTTTTAAAATTTAATAACTTTTGAAGGGATTAATATGTTTTTAACAATTCTTCCAAAGACAATCTGAGATCCAAAATCTTTCTACTCTGAACATTTCAGACCAGAATTGCACACAATTTTTGTGCAGCAGTGTGACAATGAATTTTACAAACAAATGATAATTTACACATTTTTTGACACTCAGTATCTGAGCACTTACACCTCCAACTAGTACAAAATGTACCACAGCAACCTACCTCTGACCTCCCAATACCAAGGGGCTGAGGTTCTCAAACACTGCTGTTTGCCTTTTTAAAGGAAGAGTATTTGTGTAGTGCTAGTTTTGGGTTATTTTATTGACACAAGATTACAGGAAGCGACCAGGGAAGGCACTTCCTCTCCAGCACTATTAAAACAGTGCAGCTAGTGAGTAGAGCACATTTACTAGTTGGGATCTAGGAGAGTACCATGAGAGAGCATTTTTATCTTACTTTTACTTAAAGGACAGCATTCTTACACATAGGAATAGGCAGGAGGACTTAAGTATACCGTTACCATAACAACCTACCTCCAACCTCCCGATACTAAGGGGCTGAGGTTCTCAAACACTGCTGTATACTCTGTACAGTTTGGACTGCCCTTTGAGCATCCAGACACTCATAGTTTGCCTTTCTAAAGGCAGAGTAGTTGTGTAGTCCTAGTTTTGGATTATTTTATTGACACAAGATTACCAGAAGCGACCTGGGAAGGCACTTCCGGTCCAGCGCTATTGAAACAGCACACACAGTGAATGGAGGTGAGCACACGGTGGTGGTGATATAGGGCAGAGGCAAGCAGCATCTCCCTGCATCTGCTGAGTAACACGAGGAAGGCAACGGTATTTTAGAGTACCACATACAAACAGTGTGGTGAGAAGCAGAATTTTATGTGAGGACAGAGCAGGGGGAGCAAGTTAAAGCTACTAAAGGATGGAGTCTAAGTGGAGTATATGTAAGTCCTGTAATATGTACATTGCGATTCCAAATCTATTAAACTATAACTGTGATAAATGTACACTTGTTATAGTACAGCAAATGCAAAAAAGATAATCTTAGGAAAAGATTAGATATGTATGGACCACTAAATAGTGTACAGCAAACAAATGCACCAAATATTGTAGTTGGAACTAAAGAAATTTGGGAAGTAGAAAAAATTATTGACAATATGGTCAAGTCCCTTGACAAGAATGGGCAGTGTCAGAGCACACAAAACACCGGGGAAGAGGGCAATGATAAACATAAGAGAGTACACCTCACAAGACAGGATCATTCTGGGGCACTGTTGGAGGATGACTGGTGTAAAGTAACATGGGTATGTAAAAGATGTAGTAGGCAATCATTTGGGGGGATGGATATTTCATTACCCAAGAGGTATCAACCATTAATGAATGTGACTAATCAGGTTGACAGTAGTGATTATGGTCAGGAGGATGACCACAGAAATGATGGACAGGATACCAGGGTGGCTACCCTTAGCACTGATACAATAAAGACCTCACTGGGTAAACCAGGCACAAATGAGGAAATGATGGAATTCAGTGTTCCAAGTACAAGCTCTCAAAGAATAGCCACTAGAAAGGCAAGTATTTCAAAGGTAGTTAACTGTACTCAAGACAAAACAACTGTTTCTATACCTGCCATGGATAGGAGTACAAATGATAGAGAGAGGGATAATCAAAGAGTAAATCATGAGAGCTTGAATGTGCCTAACAGCAGTTACTCCTCACAAAGCAAAAAAAGACATAGTGGTTATTGGGGACTCAATGCTAACATTCACAGACACAGTCATCTGTGGGGGCGAAAGGCCAACACACACATAGCATCACTTTCAGGTGCAGCAATTGCAGATATCAAAGAAACAATAGATGGATATATAAGTGATGTGGCAAACCCAATACTGTTCTTACACGTGGGTACAAATGATGTGGGGAGAAGGAGTTTGGAGGAAATTCAAAAAGATTTTGAAGCTTTAGGTATCCTCTTAAAAGAGAAAGGATGTACTATAATCATTTCTGAAATTTTACCTGTATCTTGGGCTGGAATTGGAAAGAACAAAGCAATCTACCAATTAAATATTTGGCTCAGACACTGGTGTGCAAGGGAAGGGATTACATTTTTGAGAAACTGGACAGCCTTTAAAAATATTACGTTATTTAGGCATCATGGTTTACACCTTAATAAACAAGGTACTCAAATATTTGCCCATAAACTTAAAAGAAGCATTGATATGCATTTAAACTGATCATGCTGGGGGACAGGGGAAAGAAATCCATTTTGTTAAAAAATACTTTAACACTTCCAAATCATGCTAAAAATAAAACAAAACAATAAAGAATGCAACTGTTTACTAATTACTACTTGAAGTTTAGTAAAAACAGAAAGGGGGAAACTTGAAACATTATTAAATTCAGAAGACATGTAAATATATGCCATCATAGAAACTTGGTGGAGTAAATCAGATAGCTGGGATAGGAACATCTAAGGCTATAAACGTTTTAACAAGGATAGGGATTGTAGGACTGAAGGGGGAATAGTCTTATATGTAGCTGAGGATGTCCAGGTGGAACCCATAGTAGACCTGGGAGAAAACATTCTAGAAACAATCTGGGTGAAAATAAAACTACAAAACGATAAGCAGATTTTGTTAGGACTGGTATATAGATCTCTGTCACATACTCAGGATATGAATATAAAGCTTTTAGAACAGTTATATCAATTAGACAGGGCCAGGTCTATATTGGTCTTAGGTGATTTCAACTTCCCAACAATAGATTGGCTTAAGGGTTTGGGTAAAACCTCAGTGGAGGGTGAACTCATCAATATCCTTGAAGAATTGGGTCTAGATCAGCATGTTAAAACACCTACAAGAGGTGCCGATATTTTATATCTTGTAATAAGTAACTTAAGTGAACAAATCATTAACTGTCACACAGCACATCCTCCTGCTAATAGTGACCATGGCATGGTTAAATTTGGAATTAACAAAGAACATATATCTAATTTGGGGACAACAACTTATAAGTGCTTTAAGGAAGCTAACTATACATACACAAGAGAAGATCTGGGAAAGTGGAATAGGCAGGAAGCTTTTCTTAACAAAACATTAAATGAGATGTGGGTAACACTCTTGGACAAAATAAATACTTAGAAATAGTTATATGTTCCCACTAAACATAAGTACAATTCTAGAGGCAGGATCTCAAACTGGTATAATAGGACAGTAATCAAGGCCACAAATAAAAGAAAGAAAGTATATAAAAAGGCCATAAAGACAAATTCAAATAGGAATTGGGAAGCTTATTGTAAGGCCACCAGAAAATGCAAAAAAATAGCTGAAAAGGAAAAAAAGAAGTATGAGAATGGTTTAGTGAACAAGGTAATAGCTAACTATAAATCCTTCTACTCTTATGTAAACTCCACAAGAGGCAAAGCACTAAGAGAAAGTCCATTATTAAACAATGAAGGTGAGCTGAAAATGAATGACAGAGAGATAGCAGAAATGCTTAATACTTTGTCTCAGTATTTAATGAAAGTCCAACCCCGGATCAAGTAATTAACATATGTTGTGAGGAATTGATAGAAGAACTACTGTAGATCCATTAGACATACGGCCCTGCTGGAGTTTATTTATTAGCTTTTGTTGATCAGGTAGGTGCATTAGGCAAAAACCCTGCCTATTTTCAAGCACAACCCGGGAGAGTACAACATACAGTTTTACAAAAAACAAGCAGCAAATAATACAGAACCAGTAGACAGCCTTGCAGGGATAGTTGTGGAAACAAAACATACATGTGACAGTGGCCATCCACGCAGGGAATGCATCCTAAAATCCTGCATGAACTGGCTGAAGTATTAACGGATTCAAAAACCAAAATCTATAATGAGTCTCTAAGAATAGGCACTGTGGTTGAAGCATGGAGAGAGGCCACAGTGGTTCCAATTTTTAAAAACTGCAGAAGAGATCTTATGCTCAAAGTACAGACCTGTAAGCATGACTTCAGTGTTATGTAAAATTCTAGAAGGTATTATTAAGGATATGTTAGAGGTCCATTTAAAAAAAAACACTAATGGTGGGATCCATCACAACATGGATTTGTGAAGGGAAGGTCCTGTCAGACTAATTTGATACAGTTCTATGATCGTGTGAGTAGGGAACTGGATAGGGGTTTGTCTGTTGATGTGATCTAGTTGGATCTCAGTAAAGCCTTTGACAGGGTCTCTCACAGGGAGCTTGTTGCAGATTTAACAAGATTGGGGTAAATGGAGTACTGACAAAATGGACTGAAGCTTGACTCTCAGGATGAAAACAAAGGGTTGTGATTAGAAGATATGCTTCAAGCTGGGAAAGTGTTACCAGTGGAGTGCCACGGGGGTCAGTGTTGGGGCCGTCTCTTTTTAATATGTATATATCTTCAATGAATTGTGGGCAAGGGGTCTGGATATCCAAGTTTGCAGATGATACTAAACTTGGGTACACAATTCAAAATGTGCCTGATACACAAGCCCCGCAATGAGAACTTTAGGGTCTGGAAATATGGGCAACAGAACATAAACTACAATTTAACTTGGATGAATGTGCTGTTATGCACTCAGGGCACTCAAATCCATCAGCAATATACATACTGGGAAGGAGGGTGCTAAAAACTATCACCAAAGAACTAGATCTAGGAGTAATTGTCATCAATGATCTGAAAAATAGTAGACACTCTCAGAACAAGGAAAAAAATAAGCAAAAGACATGTTATCCTGTATATCCAGACACATAACTAGTCAGGATCAAAATATAATAGTTTCATTGTATTCACTGTGAGACCACAGATGGAATATTGCTCACAATTTACATCACCCTTTAATAAAATGACATCAAACTAATGGACAGTGTCCAGGGGAGAGCAACCAGAATGGTTAGGTCAGTAAAGGACTTGATGTACAAAGATAGATTAAGGGTTTTGCATCTGTACAGTTTAGAATACAGACAACTTAGAGGGGATACATGCTTGATATACAGCACATTCAACAATGATGTTCTATGGGAATGCTTGGGGTTTGAATGTAAGAATGCTGAGTATACCATGAGATCACATAATCTACAACTAAAGGCACATACAAGCAGAACAAAGAAAAGAACAGGCTTTGCTACACAGAGGTGTTAGGACTGTGGAACAGACTTCCACTAGAAGTTGTAGCAAGTAATACCATGTCCAACTTCAAAAAACATTTAGATGAGCACTGTTTATTACACTCTATAAAAGAATTCTTCCCTTGAGACAAGGGTAAGCTGTACATGGGTAAATGCCTGATTTGGCTCGTATAAAATCTATGAAATCTATTAAGAGATCTTTGGTCCCTGATGGGGCATACAAAATGTATGTGAATTGCTTCAATGGTTGCAAAGCTATTAAAGTGCAAAATGTGGAGTTTAACATAGAAGTGAAGAATGAACCCTAACTATAGGGTTGTGGCTGCACCCCTGTAATATCTATATTGCATGGTTGGGATCTTGTCCCCAAAGAAAAAAGCTATTATATATTTCCCCATATATAATGGTAGCCAGCCAACATATTAGGATGCCAAGCAGCTAATTACACTGTATTCATTTGTTATTAACAAATTAATAGCACATTAATACCTAACAAGCAGTATATACAGTGCATAGTACCACCACAATAATGCTTTATTAACACCTTAACAACACATTGTTACCCCCAAACAATGCAAACCACCCCAATAACACATGTAACAAGACCCTTAATAAAATATGTAACAAGCCTCTTAATAACACTAGTGAGAAGCTCTTTCACAACACAAGTGACAAACTCCTTAATAGCACATGCACTAGCCACCGTACCCCTCCTCCTAACACTGTGGTAAAACATAGGACACAGCAACAAGTGTCCAATGTAAAGTATAGTATACTTGTGAAATAATACTCTTGGGGTGGAACAATCTCAAAAAGGTCACTCACCATTTTGGTTTGTATTATTTCCTTGAATACCACACTTTGCAGTCATTTATTCTCTCTATATAGCTATAATTAATTGTAAAAAAAAAAAAACTATGATACTACAGGCATTAGGATTGAAGAACTCAAAGCACACAAAGTAGGGAAATGAAAAAATTAGCATTTTGGGTCTCCGGAGTGTTGGTGACTCAGAGTTGCGGTCTTCCTTGAGGTGTCATCCCTAAAGCCCACCCCCTACCCCCAGCCCATAGTGTCCTGTTCAATGAAAAAGATGCAGCTCCAAGCCAGTGGCTCACAATGATACACTCTTCAAAGCTAGAGAAGTATGACTCGTCAATCAAAGGTAGAGAAGTATAACTCATCATATGTTACCAACAGAATTGCTTATAGCTTTCTTCACAACAGAAAAGTATCAAAGTCAACAGAAAAGTATAAATGTTATCAGATAGTACAATAGGATACTAACAGTGAATTTATATGGACAAAAATACATGTTGATGAGAAAATATGAACAATAGGCTTAGGATATAGCTCTCTGAGCTTAGGACCAGACGAAAACAGAATCTTTATGGATGAACTGGAAAATATGGAAGTGCCTGATGACTATATTCTAATGGGTGATTTTAATTTGCCAAACATTAAATGGTCAACACTAGAGGTTAAAGGTCAGTTGGAGAAAAGATTTCTAGAAGTTACTCTCCAACATAATTTGGAACAACTTGTGACAGAACCCACTAGAAATAATAATATACTTGACCTAATACTTACTAACATCAAGGATGCAGAACCATTATCATTGATATTACCACCACTTGGAGACAGTGATCACAATATGGTCCAGTTCAATTTAAAAAGAGTTACTAATATCAATAGAGGAATCATCAAAATAAGGGATTACCATAAAGCAGACTATTACAGCACAAAAAAATTCTTGGCAACATGGAACTGGAGTGATGAACTCAAAAACCTTGAACTTAAACAAATTTGAGGAAACATAAACAGTAAAATTGAACAGTGTATAACCAAATGGGTTCCAGAATGTATTAAATACAATAATAATAAGCAAAGAATCCCATTATGATGGACCAACAAAATAAAATGAAATATTAATAAAAAACATAGAGCTTAATGTAAATTTAAAAAACACCAGACTATACCACACTGGAACAGATTTAAGATATTGGCCAAAAAAACAAAAAAGTATACATTCCAATAAACAGAAATTAGAACTACAATTAGCTGAGAACTCAAAAGACAATAAAAAAGGGTTTTGCAACTACATAGGATCATTAAAAGGAAACCCAACTGGTGTAGGACCCTTGAAATTGGAAAATACAGTCATAAGTGATGAGACCGAGATGGCTAAAGAACTAAACTCTTATTTTATGAATGTTTTCAAACCAAAAGAGATTATTGACATAAAGAATTTATCAAATAGTGATACCAAAGCCCCATTCTCTGAACAAAATATTGTAGCAGCAATTGGTCAAATTAAGGCAAGTTCCTCACCAGGCCCTGATGGGATCATGCTAAATTTTTTAAAAGAGTTAACCAAGGAAATAATGGGTCCATTAACCTTTCTGTTTAATACCTCCTTGAAAGAGGGGGAAAACACTGAAATCATGGAAGATAGTGAATATTACACCAATACACAAAGGTGGAAGTAGACAATTGGTGAGTAATTACAGGCCTATTAGCCTGACATCAACAATGTGTAAACTCATAGAAAGGCTTTTACAACATAAGATTATTGATCATATCAAACAAATAGGCTATATAGATATATCACAGCATGGTTTTACTCCTGGAAGATCATGTCTGAATAATTGTATTAATTTCTTTGAACCAGTTAGTGAGGCATTAGACAACGGAATGCCTGTTGATATTATTTTCTTGGACTATGCAAAAGCATTTGACACAGTATCCCATAAAGTCCTAATTGATCAATTAATTAAAATAAAAGTTCAATTTCAAGTTTATTGCAGGAAAAAAACTCCATTGAGCACGCTCATTCACAAAGAGGTCCTGATACATATATACAGACAAGGCAGATACTACATACAAACAGTAATTGCTTAGTGCATGTGTAAAGTGCTGAACAGAAAACAGTACATCCAATCACCTAACAAGTATGCTAGTCCCTATATTTAAGACCATTGTAATCAGATGGGCCAAGACAACTCAGATCTTAGTGGCAGCTACACACGTCTTTTATTTTTGCATTAGATAGCAATTTGAAAAGGCTGGGCGAGACTAGCTTGGGAAGCTTCAGGGATGTTTGTAACTGGTTCCAGATGGTGGGGAGGGTGACTGAAAAAGCACGTTTGCCCAGATTGGTATGGGTATTTGAGACCTTTAACACTAAAAAGTCTAAGTTCCTAAGCAAGTAGATGCTGTGGGCAGTCTGAATAAGGGAAGTTAGGTAAGTAGGCAATTTGTGGAGAAGGAGTTTTATAGTCCAGGTACCAGCGTGGAGCATACATCTGGTAGTGAGTGATGTCCAGCCTACAGTTGAATATAAGTTACAGTGATGCGTCTGAATCAGGGAATTCATAATGAAACGCAAGGCCCGGTGGTAAAGGATGTCCAATTTCCTTAGATTTGAAGTTGTAGATGATGTGTAAGTTATGTCCCCATAGTCAAGGAGCGGGAGGAATGTGGCTTGTACTAGTCTGGTTCTAATGTCTAGGGAGAAGAGTGTCCTGTTTCAGAACAGAAAGCCAAGGCATATTTTTAACCTTCTGACAAGGTCATCTATATGTTCCAAGAAGGTGAGCTTATTGTCAATCCAGAACCCGAGGTATTTGAACTTTGGGGTGACTTCGAGAGGTTCGCCTAGAGATGTAACTAGAAATTCATTTGGCAGGGTGGAAGTGAGTGAGGGCACCGTTTTGGGACAGAAAATCATAGCTTTGTATTTTTTTAGCATTTAGGAGAAGTCTGGCATTAATGAAGTTAATTCTGAATTGGGCAAAGTCTGCTTGAAGGATCTCCCTGTCCTTGGATAGAGATGTCTCAGAAGTATAGAGAACCGTGTCATTGGCAAAGAAGTGGTATTTTGATTGAGTTATATGGTGATCGAGTTCGTTAATGTATATATAGAAAAGGATAGGACCTAATATAGAGCCTTGTGGGACCCCTCTAGTGATTGGTAGGGGGAGGAGAACGTACCATTGGCTTTAATTTTTTTAAAATTACACCCTAACATTATAAGATGAATAGTATCTTGGCTTTATGATAGACCCCAAAGGGTAGGCATTACAGGACATATGTCAATGTGGGGAAGTGTTACAAGTGGAGTGCCTCAGGGCTCTGTATGGGGACCACTATTTTTTAAAATTTTTGTCTCTAGTATGTAGACTACTAAAAATGTCTGGATAAATAAGTACACAGATGACTGCAAAATAGGGTGCATAGTAAATGATTTACAATCAGTAGCACATTTACATGCAAACTTGAATATATTATCTGACTGGGCAGTAGAAAACAAAATCACCTTCAATGAGTCTATGTGCAAAGTGATGCACTTGGGCAAAAATAATATCAGGGCAAGTTATACACTGAATAACATACAATTAGAGGAAACATCTCAGGAAAAAAATCTTGGTGTTATAATTTCAGAAGATCTGAAATTTGATATGCACATCAAAAAGACTGTAAAAAAGTGCTACAGAATCTTAGGTTGCATTCATAAGCATATCAAAAGCAGGAAGTCTGAGGTTATTCTTCCGCTCTGCTCAAGCCTTGTGTGACCCCACCTAGAATATTGTGCCCCATTCTCTGCACCCATCTCTATTGGTGTAGAGGTAATGGTTGAAAAGGTACAGTGTAAAGTCACCAGGAGAATCAAAAACATGACTAATATAAATTATGAAGACAGGCTTAGAACTCTTGGTTTATATACCATGGACTATAGAGCCTTAAGAGGGGACCTGATTTATATCTACAAAGTCTTCCAAAAAGACTCTATATTAAACACAATTTGCCTAGAAAAGCAGCTAGTAAATAATATTACCAGGTCACATAATTTTAAACTAAAAAGTTCATCATGTAAAACAACCAGGCAGTGTAATTTTTTTACACAAAGAATTCCTTCTACTTGGAACTCTTTATGACATAATATTGTTATGAGTGAAAATGTGGAACAATTTAAAAGAAAACTCAATCAATACATGCGGGAAAAACACTCTTTCCCCATTAGAGATCAATGGTGACAAGTTCATCATGGGCTTCGACCTTTAGAACTTGTATTTATCTATGAAACTATGAAGCATAGGGCCCTGTGGGCCCTATGTGAAGCAAAGAGATCATGCCTGGCCTTGTTTGCTCAGGGGATGGAGTGGACATAGAGCTGACAACCACAAGGAAGACACCAGTTCTGATTTGCCAGTACTCCGAAGACCCAAAACCCTAATGTTTTTCATTTCTCTACTTTGTGTGCTTTGCAATCTTCGAACCTAATGATTGTATTAATGTAATTTTTGCAATTCATTTCCCTTCTTTTTCTATAGTGGAATCATATCCTCATTCATGTAACAGAATATTGGAGTTATTTCTAGCCCTGCTTCACCAACCAACTAACAAGTGAAAGACGACAGCATCTTAATTGTTGTAATTACACCATTGCACTGTACAAGGGTACGTGTAATGGTACAACTACACGTGTTACAACCACTAGCTGAGATACAGTCCTAATAATAAAGATTCCTTACCTGGATACTGTGGATTGTGGGATGCTTGAGGGATCATCAATTAGTACCTGTAAAATAAGAATGGCAACATAGTCACAAAGGATCTGCAGCTCTTTAGTAACTAACTGGGACAAATAAGGTACTCTAATCATGAAGCAATACTTATCTGATTCACATGGTCAGTGTCTTCCCACACCAGAAATGACATCCATTGGACCTGAAGACATAAAGTGGAAAATGGGTTACCATAAGTAATAAAAATACTGATCAGCTGGGTAGGTTGGAAAGGGGTTGTAGTTTTATTTTGGGGGTATAAAGTGGGTTAGTCAGTATGGTAGATACCGATACCACAGCAGCAACTTGTATTCATGAATGGACTTGGATTGCTCATGGAGGCCAGTGTGGGGAGATTTGGATAGAATTCAGTGTACCTGTGCCCAATCTCCTTTTTGGGTGCTGGGAGGCAAGTTGTTCCACTAATCAACCACCACCAGGCCAGGGTGAAGTCACTTTTTTTCACACACCCTGCAGTACCAACAGGCCAATAAACTGGCAAAGTATCTGACAGTTGGGGGGAAGGAGTCCATCTTCCTCCTATCCCCATCATGTAGAAATCCGCAGGGGGTACCAAAAGTACACAGTAATTTCCTGAGATGGAGGGGAATGGAGCTGGATGAATGAATGACAGCAGAAGGGGGCCTGTTGCATGAGTGGGGCCTGTTGTGACCTAATTTTCACCCTACCAGGTACACTTTCCATCATTTCTTGCCACCTTACTTGTCCAGACGCAGTGCATGGGCCCATCAGGCCTTGACACACACAATCAACTTCTTGTGAGGGAAGGCTCCCCAGCCCACCACAAGGTATCATGTGTGCACCAGAACATTGCTCCATCCCTTCTCAGGCTGGGGCCATTGCTGAATGCTGCAAAACCTTCAACCCAGCCTTCGCCCATTGAGATGGCTCACTAAACTCACACCCAAACTCAGGACACTGGCACAAGAAGACAGTGTGGTCCCAATTTGGCCTCCGGCCATCCCTACAAACATTACTTTATGCATTTTGATTTGTGACTTTTGACCCCAAAATTTCAACATTGTCTTTTTATGACACCCCAACATGCGAGGTGTCATTTATAAACTACCGGATGAAACGTCATTTTGCTCCACAAGTCAGAAATCACATTTGGGCCAGAATTTGAAAAACAACAGCTATCGAGTTTGTGATGCAGTATGAAAAAATAGCTATGTTGAAAATGTGTTGTCAGAATATTGAAAATCACCAAAGTTATGAACGAGAGTTGAAAAATGTCAATGTAGCTCCTTACATTAGTCTTGGATTATATTTCTGTATAAAACTTGCTTCAGTTTATTTTAGCATGCAAAATATATTTCTTTTTGTTTAAACTTAAGCTTAACTTATGTACCCAAGATGTTGTATTTGAAAAGTTAAGTTTACTATGTTACCTCCCCAGCTAAGCCAAGTTAGAATATTATAAAAATCAATTAAAATTAAAATTATACTTAGACATGTGAGCATATGTAGGGCTCGGCTTTCTTCCTTTCAATTTAAAATCTTGGTGAGTTCATTTCTTTCTGGGTGATAAAAAGTTATTTTTTAGTGGCTGAACTTCCCTGTAGTTTCTGTTCTTTATCTTGCTCACACTCGAACCCTAGACTCGGGACTCCTCTGGCCTTAAATCAGCAGTGCAAACTAGCTTCCTCTGGGTTTAGACATCAATGAGCATCTCAAGTCCTTCATTCTGGTTTTGGTGGTGTCAAAGAGTGATGGAAATGGATGGACGCAGATTCAGTTTCAAGGTTAAGGTGACGAGCAAAAGCAAGATCAATATTTTATTTACAGCCAGAAATCAAAATAAAGACGGTCTGAAAAATGGCAAAAATAAATGAGAAGCATGACATGGATAACAGTCCTCTAGTAAACAGCTAGAGCTCCAGATGAGGTCAGCACACCAACAATCTTTCCACTCATCTGAAGTGCTTACACAAAAGAGTTTCATTTATACAAGTGGAGTCAGATGGTTTACCTTAAACTCCACCCACTATTGTTTTAAAACATCCAAATTCCAAATAAACCAACAGTTTTCATAAATCATACAGTAAAATTGAGAAGAGATGTTAATACTTATAACAATGCTTTTAACTCTTGATATTTTAGCTGTTTTGTTAATATTTATAAAAATCCTTAGCAGCAGGCCCCTGCCCTTGAGCTAGCCATTATTTAGTTATGAAGGAAAAGGCCAGCTGGCTGTTAGAAAACAATGGGAAGTCCAGGGGTGAGGAACTCCAGCTAGGAATGTAAGTATTTCCTGTTGTCATTCTTATGTAGTTTACTATGCAAAAACAGTTGTGCAAAAGAAAACAGTTGTTACTCATATGCGTTTCATTATGCAGTAAAAGTATTATCTAATACCTCTTCCTGGTAACGGTTATAAAACATTGGTGCACACGAGAACAAAACATTATAACTTTATTTCTTCTTGAACTGGATATGTCTACTCTGTTTATCCAATTAAACAGAGAAGTGTTGCATTACTTTTCTAATAATATGTGCCTTCTCTAGTAAAGTAATTTCAAACAAATATACATTTTGTTACAGGGAGCGTAAGGCCACTGTCTCCATTTGGTCCTATTTGCATAACAAACATAAGCGCTCCCCGTCTTGAAGCCTACACCCTCACTGTACATTCCTAATACAAGCACTACTTTCTTTTACCTTATTTTACTTCAACTTTCTTACTTTATCTTTCTTGCATTCGTGGATTGTACAGTTTGACTGCTTCCTAGCTTGTAAGTCTGCCACATACAGATATCCTGCTGTGAGGTTGGCTGCTGGTTGTGAGGGACAAGAGGTGTACAGAAAAGAAAAATGATACAAAACAAGGTGCTACTGTGCGAACATGTGCACTAACGCAGGCCTTTTAACACAGCACTGCATGAGTGTTTGCATAGCCGCAGAGTCTTAATACTGCACGAATGTGCACAGCATCAAGCAGCCATGAATGCCTGTATTTAGTTACATATGGCTTAACACACCGCCTTTACTATATGCAGTTCTAGCACTAGCATGGGGTAACCAAGAACACATTTTCTTAAGGTGCTAAAAGAGAAACATTAATTATTATACAAAAAGTGCTTCAAGGGAGACACTAACTTGGTTAGGGAGCTTTTCCTAAACCTTCCGATACAATTACAGGGTACAGTTATCGTGTCTCTAGCACAACAGTAGAAGCAATAATGCTTCTGTTCCATAAGGACAGCACTCTTTATGTGCTATATTCTAGCACCTTTACACCTAAAACAGCCATGGCTACTAAGTTTTATTTCAGCCTTTCTTTATTTTGAATATTTCCAAGACACAAATGGGGGGGATATCAAGGGTCGGCAGACCAATGTATACTGGTTCCAGTTAGTGATAGCAGACAACCTTCCCAGTTGACCCAAGTGGAAAGGGGGAAAAAACAGATTTACATAGACAAAGTGCACAGAACAATAGAAATGCTGCTGTAGCAAACTTTTATAGAAAGAAGAAAAGAAATGGACACCAGTTAACACACAGGGTCTCTACAGCCCTATGACAGGGGAAATTTTAAACAGCAAGGTAAACAACAACAAAGTTCCACAACACAGCAGCAGATCGTTTTAGCATAAAGTTCAGACGAGAACTAACCCGAATCCTTTTGGGTCCTATCTTTATTACCTCTGGTCCAGAGTGACATCATCACCTGTTCTGATTGGTCCTTGCATGGGAGGGGTTGGTCAATTTTTTCCTTCAGAGTCTCCACCTCTCATTTTGAAAATACAGTTTTAAGTTTACGATTTATTTGTTTTCATAACTCTCAAATGCAACAACATGCAGTCTCCAAATGAACATCTTTGAGTTTTGCATAAGATTTGGAGTCTTTTGACATCAGGCATGACATGTTTATTTCCATTATAAAGTCCATAATTTATAACGTTTTTCATAGAATCTGTTCTCCAGGGTTTTATTTAACTCTAAAAATTGATTAGTGTTTTACTCATAAAAGTGCTAAATCTTTGTGAAAATGCATAGCTCTTGCCTCACTGTGTTTAACAAATACAGCACTTCTAGAAAATCTACTGTATATAAATACTTTCTGTACAGTTAATATCATCCCAAGAAAAAAACTGCTAATCAATTATTTAAAACCCTGTTCTCTTGCACATTAGGTGAACATTTTGGCCCCACTATATACAGAATAAATAAAGATCTTGTTATATCTAATGATGGCACTATGGGGTGGTTTTACCCCTATTTAAAAAAGGTCAAAGAAATAACCCAAAGTGTTATAAACTGATAATGTTACTGCCAATTACCCAGAATATTTGCACAAAAATAATTTTGGACAAACTAACAACATGGTTAGAGGAAAATTCATTAATTTAAAAATTTCAAGCAGAATTTAAAAATAATCATAATACGCTAGACCTGGTTTCTACTCTAAATTTTTTTTAATAGCAGCCTATGTACATACAGTATGAAAGTGTGGAATTTATATGTCTGCTTCATTGATATATGGTCAGCATTTGACACAATATACATTGGCCTGGATATTCAAACTGCGCCATTCTGAGGCGCAAGCCCTTGCGCTGCTCAAAATAGTTGCGCAGGGGTGTGGCCGGGGTGATATTCGAAGGAGTTGCGCTATTGCGCAACTCCTTTGAATATCACTCCCCAGCCACAGCACTTGCACATGGCGCAGTGGAACTTGCGCCACCGCAAGTTGCCAGAGATGAGCATTAAACTTGCGGTGGTGCAAGTACCATTGCGCCATGCGCAAATTACGATATTCAAAAGGTGACATGCAAATGGGGCCATAATTTATGCAAGGCGTGGGGGGGCCATTTGCATCTATTTATGGCCCCATTTGCATGCCATTTGCATGTAGGTGCGCCGATCCCCGAGGACTTGCGCCTTGCCACCCTGCCAGGCAGCAGCCGTCGGCGACCGACGCACAATGCAGCCCAATTGCGGGCATTACAGGTACATGTAACACCCCCCCACACATACCCCGAAGCCCGATTGCGGGCATAACGTGTATGAACCCTCCCCAGTGCCCGATCGCGGGCAGAATGTAACCCCAACCCAAATATCTCCCTGGTGGTCCAGTGGACCGTAAGCCCGATCGCTGGCAGAATCATCACAAACCCCCAAACATCTCCCTGGTGTCTAGTGTCCCCCCACCACGAAGCCCTTCCACCCGCTCCCCACAGCGGCGGGCGACAGCATCCCACCCGCCTGCCGCCCGCATCCCACCGACTGACTGTCCGGGTAGGGCTGTACGCCCATTGGTGCAGAGCTACAGCCAATGGGCTTGCAGCCCATACCGTACATGACAGTCCAGATTTGTGAATGAACATCATACAAGAGTCATACAAGGAAAAAATGAGAGTCTAACAAACAAATTAGAAAAGCAAAAGCCCAGACAGAGGAAAAACTAGCAGAAAGGGCAAAGACAGGAGACAAATATTTTTTTAGATACATTAGGGAACATAGGAAGGCAAAAGGGGAGCGAGTAAAGATTCCTACTGAAGAAGGGAAATGCACCAGACATGACCCAAAGAAAGCCAAAATCCTCAACAAATACTTCTGCTCAGTGTTTACCAAAGAGGACCCAGGGGATGGCCCAGCCCTGAAAAAACACAACACCCCAGGACCAGGGGTAGACACTAGTCCCTTTACAGAAGCCAAAGTATGGGAGACACTCAATAAACTAAAAGCAGACAAAACCATGGGACCAGATGAGTAGGGATGTAAGTTTGTCATGGCAGTCATACACATCATGGACTCCATGACATTTGGTCTTTATTCAGGACTTCCATGACTTTCACTATTGTCATCAAAATGTAGCAATGATGACAGTGCCATGACGGTTACTAATATTTACTAATGATTTGTTGAACAACAAATGGGTCATTAAAACCTCATCCATGACAAACTTACATCCCTACAGATGAGATGCACCCCAGAATCCTTAAGGAACTGAGGCAGAATTAGCAACCCCTCTGGCACTTCTATTCACGAAATCCTTGAAGAGCGGTGT
Organism: Neoceratodus forsteri; assembly: GCA_016271365.2. Taxonomy (NCBI): domain Eukaryota; kingdom Metazoa; phylum Chordata; order Ceratodontiformes; family Ceratodontidae; genus Neoceratodus; species Neoceratodus forsteri. The sequence goes on from CM028135.1 coordinate 60,504,529, forward strand.
GGTACCTGAAGACTGGAAAAAGGCAATAGTGGTTCCACTTCACAAATCAGGCAGTTGCAAAGAGGCTAGTAATTACAGACCTGTGAGCCTCACATCTATAGTAGGGAAACTGACGGAGACAATACTCAAAAAGAGGATCATAGCATTCCTTGAAACTAGCGGCCAACAAGACCCTAAACAGCATGGTTTCACAGCAGGTAGATCATGCCAGACAAATCTGCTTGAGTTTTTTGACTATGATACAAAAATAGCGGATGATGGTGGGGCAGTAGATATGATCTACCTAGACTTTAGTTAGGCCTTCAACTCAGTACCTCACAGAAGGCTGATAAAGAAGCTTGATCACACAGGTGTTGGTCCAGAAGTAGTCAGATGGGTACAAAACTGGTTACAAGGCAGAACTCAAAGGGTACAGGTTAATGGAACACAAGCGACGGAAGGCAGGGTGACCAGTGGGGTGCCCCAGGGTTCAGTGCTGGGGCCTCTGCTCTTCAATGTTTTTATAGCAGACATCACTGATGGACTGGAAGGGAAGGGAAGGGAAGGTGTGTCTGTTCACAGATGACACCAAGATATGTAACAGGGTGGACAACTGAGAAGGTGTGAGCAAGATGGAAGCTGACCGGAAGAAATTAGAAGAATGGTTTGGATTGTGGCAGCTGAGATTTAACAACAAAAAGTGCAAGGTCATGCACATTGGAAAGAAAAATCCAAGAAAGGAGTATTACCTAGGAGGTGAAAGACTAGCAGCTTCAAACCAGGAACGAGATCTGAGAATCATAATCTCAGATGACTTGACGGTTAGTAAGCAATGTGAGAAGGCAGCATTGAAGGCTAGCAGAATGCTGGGCTGCATTGGGAGGGGAATCATGAGTAGGATGAGAGAGGTGGCACTACCACTGTATAGATCACTGGTCAGGCCTCACCTGGAATACAGAGTTTAATTCTGGAGGACTCACCACAGGAAGGACATTGTCAGGAGGTTTAAACCCTCACTCTCAGGTTCTTGGCAATAATGGGAATGCAAGGAATCACAAACACATTGCATAAGAGAAATAAATTTTGTTTATTACTACCAAAAGAGCCAGCCCAGTGGCACAAAGGGTTGAGGAACTGGACGCCACACCTCATGCCACGCCGGTGATCCGGATTCAGGAACGGACCCGGGCAGCTGGGGGTCGGTGGGGAGGGAAGAGACTGAGCATCCAGAGGACTGTTCTCTCTTCCCCAGGGAGGGTTGGGGTAACGATCACTCAATGAGCGATCTCTGGAGGAGGCTGGTGGCTAGCCAAAAGAGCGTTGTGGCATATGCCAGGGTGTGGATCTGTGGCATGCATTGCCTCAGCAGCTGGGCTCCACAGGGGTGAAAAGGAAAAGAAAACACCCCCCCTGCTGATAGGCGATGGCACCTCCATCCGTGATCCACACTTCTGAGGTCAGACCTGGCCTCCTCTGCTTTCCCCTCCCTCTCCAGCCCAGTGGCTTAATACTTGCAGATAGAGCACCCTGGGTGGGGGCGACCCTTCCCCGGAGGGCAGACCTGGAGGATGCCTCATGCTGGAGAAGAGTGGAGGGGCCAACCGGGGTTACGAAGGGAGGTAGAGATGGCAGATAGGAGGTTGCTGAAGAGATTTCGGCAGCATGGGAGAAAAATAGAATTCGAAAAAAAAATTACTACCAAAAGGAAAATCACAGTTGCTCTAAGCAGTTCTTACCATTAGGAACTGGGATCCAATGCTATGCGTTCCCTATACCTCAAGGAATCCCCGTGTCTCCAGGTCTCTGAGGTAAAGGACGTAATGTCTTACATTATATATCCAAGATAATTACCATAGTTACTATAAGATAGAAACATTTCTAGTTACAGAGATGAGCCCTATTGGCTAAATTAGAGGTGGCTCCACAATCCTAGATAACATTATACAATTTTTTTATAGTCATCACTTTGTGGAAACAAAGAAAGTACAGTTTGTTCATAGCCGTGTAATAATACAAATCATCAGAAGATGGCAATGCCGACTCATATATCATAACACTACAAGGACACAAGTGTCCTAACATCTTGTAGGCAAGAAATACATGTGTATATTAGAAAGTAAAGTGTATAGCAATCATGTGCATACATATCCTGACATCTACTCTTGTACGGTAGATGTCCTTAGCCCTATATGTTAGTGTAGCATATACATAAATGCTAGCTGTCTGCAGTGTACCTCTGGGGTATCAAATAGGGTGCAGGGATCTCATGTTACAACATTGACTGGGTGGGAGCAGTACAGGGAAAGGCGGCAAAAATTATTCAGGTTCTGCAGTACATGTCCTACAAGGAAAGACTTAGGGAACTGAATATGTATTCCCTGGAGCAGAGAAGAGAGAGAGAGGACATGATTGAAACATTCAAGTACATAAAAGGCATTAACAAGGTACAGATACAGGAACTTTTTCACTTCAAGAAGGGCTCCAGGACCAGGGGACATGACCTCAGGCTGCAAGGAGGGAGCTTCTCTACCAACATCAGTAAGTTTTTTCACAGAAAGAGCGATGAATGCTTGGAATAGCCTGCCCCAAGTGATTGTGGGGTTCAACACTGTGGGAGGATTCAAGAATGCATGGGATAGACACAAGAGAGCCCTGACTACAAAGGGCAACTAGAGTGTCAAAATAGGTCTAAAACAAATGGGCAGACTAGATGGACCTAGTAGCCTCATTCTACCAACAACTTCTATGTTTCTAAGTTATGATGCTAAAACAATAAATCAAAGCCTCAATGGAAGTGAAATATAGGATATTAACAAGGAAAGCCTAAAATGTCTCCACGTAGAAGTTATTCAAAACTATTTTTTCAAATATGTGTTAAATTTACCAAGAACTACTCCATCAGCATTTATACATCTGGAGGCTGGCTCCTGTCAATTGAGGCAAGGATTATGATTAGATTAGTACATTTTTGGAGGAGAATCATGGAAATGCCAGATAACTGACTGTCAAAGATGTATGGAATGAGGTAGTAAAAGAATTACAAAAAAATAGGAGCGGTAAAACATGGTTCAATAAGTCAAACAGCATGGTAAAAAGAATATGGATGCCAGACCTATGGTCTAATAAAGCTGTTATACAAACAAATGAATACTGTGATGAATTAATACAAAGGATACAGTATGTATACATCCAATGGGATTTTGAAACAATTTGTGATATTGATAGTAATAGCCTATATTCCCAAGTAAAAGTAATATATGAGACTGAAAGATATTCATTGTTTTGTGAAAAAAATCAACACAGAAATATAATACGTAAAATGAAATAAGGTTTACTCAAAGGCTATGAAAAAGACTGGCTCTATAACAATATGATTGCATACATATGTGGTTGTACAAAAGAACTTAATACTTCTGTAACTCAACACCTGTTATTACAATGTGACTAATTTCAAAATGAAAGAACAAGATTTATAAGCCCATTAATAGCAACAAAAGAAGAGCTGCCGCAAAAAGAGAAATGCATCTACATATTGTCATGAAAAAATTATACTGTAATGTATGCTATTGCACATTTTTTAACATTGTGCAAATAAGAATGAATTTTTGAAGTGTGAAAGAAATTGTGTATACCTTGATCTTAATTGTAATAATTCTTCTGAATTTTATACATTTTGAATAAAAAAATAAAATAATAACATACAATCTGTTCTCTGGCAGATTTCTTAAAAATGCTTGCACATACATAATCTATGTTTCTTTCAGTTCAAAAGGACATATCTTTTTTTAGATGACACTTTAAGAAGTTACTCAAAAGACAGAAACTCTTTCCTTAGAGACAGTTTCTTTGTCTCCAGCTAACCATGTAGCACATAAATTATGTTTTTACAGCCCTAAGAGTTTAAGGCCGAATTCCTGGAAATGGCATAACTTTTATTCTTCACTGGGCAAGTTTATAAAAGTTACATTTCTGAATGTCTCATGTTGTGCCCTTTCACAAGGTTACCAATATTAACAGGTTATCTCTCGCAGTATTATCATAAAACATTTTAGTAAATAGTTCCTTTCCCAGAACTTTTGCATTAATGAACTTTAAGTCTTTAGGAGATAATAGCACACGTTTTCAAACACTGTCCCCATTGTCTTTGTGGGAATTTCACTTTTGATGCAAAAATACATAATCAAATAATGCACCACCTCTTTAAGTCATATGTTCCAGATTTAAACAGGTAGCAGGTTGCAATCTCCTTCACCAACTGTGAACATTTCATGCCAACAGCCCATTGCCTTTTTAAGTTATAGTCAAAAGTCTTTTCATTTCCATTGAAGCCAATGTAACTTTAAAAGACTCTGCATTTTTTTCCTCCTTAAAGCTAGCTTTGTACAAGCCTGCAACATCATCACACACAAAAAGTCATCCTGGTATGTGGCTACCATAGGAATGTTTCTCTGTCCTTGTTTTGATAAGCTTGCTTAGCAGATATCCAAAAGGTAACATCACCTCCAGAGGCCAGCTTCTAGGGTAGTCCTCTGGTTTAAACGGAAAGTTTTGCCCAGGCTATATGTTTTTTTCAAGCTTGAAAGCTACTGGGCAGGCATCTCCTTTTTTCAGAGTTAAGCAGTCTTTTTTTCTTTTGCTGGTAAAGCTCATATATACAAGGATGCTAATCAGATGTCTTTATTATGACCTCCCAGTTACCTTAATTAATAATTAAGCATTTATAAAAAAAAAAATTATAAAGTAATAAAATAATAAATTGTAATAAAATATTTTTATAACTAAGTTTTGTTCCTACATGTCCCCTCTTTGAATTAAAAATGCACCCAATAAAGCATTTTCTAATTAAAACTGTAATCCTACAATATGGGTATATACTTTAAGCTTTATAGGGAAAACGAAACACAGAACACCAAGCTGGATCATGTGGTAACTTATGACATCATCAGCTCATGACATCTTCACATATGACATCATCAGATGTGACGTCATCAGATTAAATCACTGAAGATGTACCTTTAGGCATAGAAATATGTACAGTACTACATGAATAAACATGATTACAACTATGTACACATTTCCTGTAACTGCTTTAACAATTTTCTTTTACATTGTTTTAACCATTCTACAAATGCAACAAATTAACTCTTTGTTCATCATTTCAAAGATCAGTAGTACAACTAACATTTCAGTGTAACTCTTGTTCCTGGTAATCAGCTTTAGTTTCACTTGAAATATTTTGCAGTTTTGTTGCTCTTATGATATCACCTCAGCTGATTAATACAAACCCATTTAGGTACCAGTTCTCCAGTGTTTTTCCTTTTGAGTTCAGTTTGGTACGCTACAGGTGAGACTTTATCAGTGATCACAAAGAGTCCTTGCCAGCTTGGAAGGAAATTTCTGGCCTTGGTTTTATTCCTACTGTAGTTAAAGTAAAACAATTTGATAATCTTTTGGATTAGTTTTTCGGTCATAGTATGACTTAGAAGCCTCAATGCTTTTCTCTAAGTTCTTTTGAGCAAATGCAAAGGTTTCTTGCAAGTGCTGTTTTAAATGGGTTACATAGTCATGCTGTAAGATATACTTACCTACACACATGTGACGTACACAGGATATATAATCACTACAAAGCTTACCCACATGGGCATGACGAACACAAGGTGCATCATGATTACTTGTATGCTCATGCAGATGATTCACTAGTACATAACCCACAGCTATAAGTGGGATAGTCTTACACACACACACACACACACACACACACAAGCCCACAGCCATAAGTGGGATAGTCTTACACACACACAAGCCCACATCAATAAGTGGAAGTACCAACATTCACATCTATAAGTAGGGCATCTCACACACAAACAGACATAATGTGGTGATGTCTCACACAGACATATCAGTTACACCACAAAGCTAGGGACACACACACACATACACATTAAATTGGGGGGACAACACATTACTTACAGAGCTATGGACACACACACATAGCTTGGGGACATCTACATACATTTAGAATAGGGTTACATATACGAACACAGTTTATTTTTGCATAAATAATATAGAAAGCAGCTCTACTAAGAAGAATAACCTTTACCTTACTTAGACTAAGGCTATGAAATGTAAGAGACACCTTTGCCCTACAAATAATTATGTAGGAAAGAGAAGAAGTCATCACAAATAAGACAATGCTGCCCCTACTGCCATAATGTCAGATTTTTTATAACTACTTACATGATACGGGAGCGCCCTCTACAGCTAAGGTGTCATGTGCAACCACCGCAATAATTTATGAATGGATCTTTCAGAAAGCATGATGATACATTACAAAATGTTTCATCCATAAGAGCGCATCATTGACATAAGTGTATTCTTATGAGTAGAATGCTACAAATTGTAGCATACAAAAGGGCAACTAAGATAATACTCATCAGCACACCAAATTGACCAAAAAGAGTAATAGTAAGGGCAATCATCATATGCACATAAGCAAGTTATCTCTAACTGGACTAGATCTCTTCAGGGTATAAACCCCCGTGCCCCATACCACCTCTCTGAGGAAATCTCAGGCAGACCCCGCACGACACTGCAGTGTTTGAGAGCTACAGACTCCCATGTGCGTATTTACATAATTAGTATGCAATGTATAATGACTGTCCTATAGGCAAACTAGTAGAATGATAAATGTGCCTTATACAACTTTTATGATGACTTCTGCTTTTTTTATTGTCCTTTCTTTAGTCCTAGAATCTGTAAGAAGGGTATTGTATGGTCTGTTATGGTGTAGTGATCTCCTGACATTCCCCAAAGGGTTATGTTTCCCTACAGGTAACAAAGGGTTTATTTGATCATAATAATTAAGTCAGAGGGTGTCCAACAGAGCTCAGCAAAATACCCAACAATGCGCTTTAGTGGCAGATGCAAAATTTACATTTGCTGTAGTATACAGGAGATGTAAGGGCAACACCATTCTTCTTCCTGTCATCATTTCAAAAGGAGATACACCTGTAGACTTACTGGGTGCAGCCCATATGGCCATTAATACTAGTGGCAACTTTACATCCCAGTCTTTCCCTGAGGAACTGATATATTTCTTCAGTATACACACAATTGTTTGATTAGCATGTTCCACCTGTCCAGATGATTGTAGATGGTGGGACACATGTAGTTTTCTCTGAACCCCTAGTATGTCCCACACACTTTCTTTAACTTCCCCTGTGAAATGAGGGCCTCTATCAGATTGTACTCAGCAACTAAACACATGATTTATTAATAAGAAAGCTGTGGTTTTGGCTGTATTATTTGGAGCAGGTAGACACTCAACCCATTTTGTAAACAGACAAGTAACTGTCAAAAGATATTGATTATCCCTTGAAGATCTTGTAACAGGGCCAATCCAGTCAAGCTGGAAGTCCAACCAAGGCATGCAACTCCCTTGGACAGTAGTGGTGCTCTATGTCTGGGAGTAGAGTTGCTCAAAATTGTGTAATTTCATTCCGCAAAATATTTTGTGAAATTCATGCATTTCACAAAATATTTTGCAGGTGCAAAATGCTAAATTCTGCTGGCGAAATGCAAAATTTTGCTAGTGAAATGTGAAATTTTGCCAGCGAAATGTGAGAATTTCATCACTCACAGAGTGAAAATCCTGCTTCTCATGGGAAATTCTGCATTTCATTGGCAAATTTCATTTCACAGGTGAAATTTACATTTCACTCCTGCGAAATATTTCACAGAATGTGTGGAATTTCGTGAACTATATGCAAGGTGAAATTTGCGATTTCACTGGAATTTCACTGCATCTCTATCTGGGAGAAGAAGGCTGAAATTTGCAACATGTTATACACCCTTGCACGTACTCTGCAACTTCACTGTACATGTAGGGCCAGTAGGCTACCTCTTTTAAGGTTTCATAAGTTCTTCTATCCCCTATGTGCTCCCGATGGTTCATCATGAGCATTCTGTAACATAATTCTCATGTGGCTTAAAGGAACCACCCATTTGGCCTCATGTGAGTTTTTATCAACTCTCACTAAGAGATCATTCCTTAATTGGAATTTACTCTTTTGGTCATACATGGCTGTTAAGTCATGGTTATTTTGTAGGTCACTTTCAGAAATCACATTTACTGTGGGATCCTTGATGAAATGATAAAACTTTCTTACTACTTTGTCATCTTGTTACATTGTTATCAAATCAAAATCAGGTTTTTCACTATACAAGTGTAAGACCTTTTTCTGTTACTGTTGCTTTTGTCTGCGGGTAACCATATCCACATTAGCTTGGATAGGAGGAGCAAAGTTCCACTCTTGTCCATTTAAAGCACCCTTCCTAGCATCTGCTAGGTCATTTCCAGTTTTGTCTGGTCCCTGAATTTTTGAATGCCCTTTTACCTTTTTCTAATAAACAACCAAGTTATGTTCCTGAACTAATTGATCTGTAGCTAAGATAAGTTCTGCATGCATCACCTTGCTGCCTCTTGAATTGATCATACCCTTCACCTTCCAACCTGGTAAATGTGTAAGGAAGTTATGCCTAACATAATCAGAATCAGTATAAATTATAATGTCTTGTAAATTATGTTGTACTGCTGTCTGTATCGCTGTATAGGTGGCTGCCAATTTTGCATATTGGTTAGACTTAGGACTGAGCTTGTATTTGATAGGAAGACATGGTATATTTTCATGCCATACCACCCCTAAACTGGAATACCGGTCTTCACCTTGCTTGAATGAACAACCATCAACATATGCTCTAGGAAAATTCCCACATACATTCTCATCAAGCAGAGATAGAACAGTTGTATTGCCACTGTATAATGCATTGGTTAGACCATTAATGGAGTATGGCGTGCAGTTCTGGTGACAATACCACAAAACTGACATAAAACAACTGGAGGGTGTGCAAAGGAGGGTGACAAAAAAGATCTACCACTTCCACGCCCTCTCATACGAGGAATGACTGACAGAGTTGAATCTGTACTCTTTGGAGTACCGTAGATTCAGGGGTGATTTGTGTCTAGTATATTCAGCATTTTGGAATGATGAGCTCTTGGAATGTGTAGGACTAGAAAGGAAGGTTACAACTATAACCACCAGAACACATGGCCATCAACCTAAGGGTGGCCGGCCCAGTGGCGCTGAGGGCTGAGGGCTAAGGCGCTAGATGCCACACCTCGTGCTGCGCCGGTGACCCGGGTTCTGGAACAGACTCGGGTGGCTGGGGGTCGGCAGGGGGGAGGGAGGATCGAGCGTCCCAGTGGATGCTCTCTTCCCTCAGGGGTGGGAACCAAGAATGCATCCACGTTCTACATCACCTTCTTAGCCGGTGGAAGCACTGACAATTGAAGGGATGGAGGCAGCTCCGTTCAATGGAGTCGGGGAGGGGGGACGTCGCCGGCACTTGAGTGGTCTGGCATGCGTCAGCACGCCACCACTCGAGACATACGTCCTAGCGCTTGGCGTCCCAGAGGGTAGGGGAAACCAGGGGAGAAAAAGGAAAATACCTCTCGGTAAGCCCTAGATGATAGCCTCTCTGTACCATCCAGGACCACCAGAAGAGGGACAGACCCCACTGTGCAGGGTAAGAAGGAGGCACTCTAGGGGCAGATCCCCCCGAGGTGGAATCGGAGGTTGAGAGGAAGGAAGGAGAGGGCTCCGAGAGCAGGAAGGTGGATAAAGAAATAAAGTAAAAAAAAAAAACTAAAGGTGAATATTATAGAAACATAGAAAGATAGACTTTGACGGCAGATAAGGGCTGCTTGGCCCACCCAGTCTGCCTACAGGATATGCTGCAGATCCTAGTTAATCACCAGCCTATTTCTTCCTACCCCCCACAAGAATTGCCTTATGTCTGTCCCATGCATTCTTGAATTCTCCCACAGTTTTAGACCCCACAACCTCCTCAGGAAGGCTGTTCCATGTGTCCACCACCATCTCTGTGAAAAAATACTTCCTCACATTGCCCCTGATCCGTCCCCCCTCTATCTTCAAATTGTGTCCCCTTGTTCTTGCACATCTCTTTTTCTGAAAGATGCTACCCTCTTGGACTTTGTTGATTCCACTGAGGTACTTAAATGTTTCTGTCATGTCCCCCCTCTCCCTCCTTTCCTCAAGGGTATGCATATTAAGCTCCTTCAGTATTTCCTCTTATGGCCTCTCTCTTGCAGACCCCGCACCATTTTAGTTGCCCTCCTCTGGACTTCCTCCATCCTGTCTATGTCTTTGCAGAGATGGGGTCTCCAGAACTGGACGCAGTACTCCAGATGGGGTCTTACCAACTGTCTGTACAGAGGGATAACAACTTCCTATTTTCTGCTAGAGATGCCTCTCCCTATACATCCCAGTATCCCCAGCCCTACCTACTGCTTTCTCACATTACTTGCTAACCTTAATGTCATCTGATATGATTACTCCCAGGTCCCTTTCTATTTTTGTTGTTGTTACTACCCCTCCCCCCATTGTGTAATCTTCCTCTGGGTTTTTGTTTCCCAGGTGAATTATTTTGCACTTCTTTGTATTGAATCCAAGCTGCCATACTTCTGACCATTCCTCCAACCTTGCCAAGTCCCTTATCATCCTTTCCATGCCTCCTTGTGTATCAACCCTGTTGCAGATCTTTGTGTCATCTGCAAAGAGGCATACTTTTCCTTCCAGTCCCTCTGCAATGTCACTTATAAAGACATTAAAAAGGACTGGACCTAGTACTGAACCCTGCGGTACCCCACTAGTAACCCCTCTTTCTTCAGAGTGGACTCCATTTACAATTAGCTTCTGTTTCCTGTTGTCCAGCCAATGTTTTACCTAGGCTACCACCCTGGGACTCACTCCCAGGCTGGTTAATTTGATTATTAATCTTTTGTGTGGGACTGCATCAAATGCCTTGCTAAAGTCTACGTAGGTCATGTCCACAGCCCCTCCCTGGCCTACTACTTTGGTCACCCAGCCAAAGAAATCAATTAGATTCATCTGACATGACCTTCCTACTGTCAACCCATGCTGACTTGGGTCCTGTGCCCCACTGGCCTCTAGGTACTCAGCAATTCTTTCCTTCAGAAGTGATTCCATCACTTTCCCTACCACAGAGATCAAACTGACAGGTCTGTAGTTTTCTGCTTCTGTCTTGCTCACACTTTTGTGAAGAGGAATTACATCTGCCTTCCTCCAGTCCTCAGGTCCCACACCATCCTCCCATGAGTTTTTAAAAAGGGCAGTCAGTGGTGTCACTAGTTTTCCCTTTAATTATTTTAGAATTCTGCGATGAATTCCATCAGGCCCCATTGCTTTGTCCACCTTCAGTTTTAGGAGTTCTTTCAGAGCCTTTCTTCTGTGAAAGGACTGGATTGACCCCCCCTATCCAGAGTGCTTCTGTTCATTGGATTAGGCACCTCCCCCTCCTCCTCTTTTGTGAATACTGAGCAGAAGTATTCATTCAGTATCCCTGCTTTTTCATTGTCCCTCTCTGCCCACCCACTGTCCATTCTATTCAGCCTCACTATCCCTCCCTTTGTCTTTCTACACTCCCAGATGTACCTATAAAAGGTTTTATCACCCTTTTTAACCGAGTTGGCTATCTTTTCCTCAGTTTGGGTCTTTGCTATTCTGACTTCCATCCCTGCTTCCTTCTGTCTTAACTGGTACAGTTCTCTGTCCTGCTCCTTCTGTGTTTCCTTATACTTCCTAAATGCTATCTTTTTCTCCCTAACCTTCCCCACCACCTCTTTTGAGAACCATAGTGGCATTTTCTTTCATTTTGATTTGTTTATTTGCTTCACACAAAGGCTTGTTGCCTTTGTGATGGCAGTTTTGATGTAGGAAAATTCCCACATACATTCTCATCAAGCAGAGATAGAACAGTTGTATTGCCACTGTATAATGCATTGGTTAGACCATTAATGGAGTATGGCATGCAGTTCTGGTGCCCATACCAAAAAGGGGTTCCTGGATTAACCAAAGAGTTGTGGCACCATGGAATAGCCTTCCTCCAGATATCATTAATAGTGATACAATCAACACATTTAAATACAAGGTACATGCTCACTATGGAGTCAGTATTCACCATGGGTTATAGCTTCCATCCTATGGCTAGACTAACTGGCGAAAGCTATCATCTTGTATCCCTACTTATGACACTTATGATCATAGTGGTGGTGCCTGTTATGTTTTTGTACCATTTCCAACTCATTAGATAGGTCAGGATCTTGTACTGGATGTTCATCTACAGTACAATCATGCATCTCCAGATCTGCCAACCCTTGAGCTACTGTATTTTTTTTTTTTTTTGGTCTTAGCATATTTGATCTCTAAGGGTAGGCCCTGGAGTGCTATGGTCCAGGTTACAATTTTGTTGCTAGATACGTTGCCATCCTTAAGTTTCTGGCTCCCCAGAAATGCAATAGGTTGGTGACAGGTCTCTACAACATCTTTATTTCCACAAATGTAGTTTTTGAACTGTTGTACTGCCCATACAGTGGAAAATAATGCCTTTTTACACTCTGAAAACTTTTTCTCAACATCACTTAAAGTTTTACTCACATACACAATAACACGGTTGTCTGAATCATATTTCTGATATAACACCACACTGATACTGCTGTCAGTGAACCCTGTTTCTAGATAAAAATCCTTATCCATTTGTGGGTAAGAAAGACATGGTGCTTAACTCAGACTATCCTTTAAAGCTTGCATGGCTTTCTCTTGTCCCCCCCCACACACAGGGTTCTGCCTTTTTCAGTAGATTGGTGAGGGGATTGGCAATTTCAGCATAGCCCTGGATTGCGTAGTTACAGATCCCAAAGAAGCTGTGTATTTCCTTTAAAGTTTTGGGTGGTCCAATTTTTTGGACTGCCTCTACTTTGGTGTGCTGAGGGCGTAGCCCATCAGGCCCAACTTCATGCCCAAGATAATTGACCTTTTATTGAACCACTGCCCCTTCGGTTAGAACAACTTGGCACCAGCATTTTTTAGCTGGTTTAACACATAGGTTACTTCCGCTAGGTGTTCCTCAAAAGTGTTGGTTTTGATTAGTACATCATCCACATAAACCAGATCTCCTCTACTTTCAGCATCAGGCATGACCTTATGCAGAAAGATGTTAAAATCTGCTGGTAAATTTAAGAACCCAAAAGGACACCTGCTCCATATATACTGTCTCCTTCCAAAGGTAAAAGCCAATTTATATTGATCTTTTGGATCTACCCTTAAAGTCCAGAATCCATTTGCTATGTCTAGGGTAGTGAAATATTTCGCACCCTCAACTCTGGTCAAACTTTGGTCTGAATATGTCATGGACCAATGAGATAAAGGTACCTGTTGGTTCAACTTTCTGTAGTCAATAATGAGCCTCCACTTTCCTGTAGGTTTTAATACAGGCCAGATTCATAGATTGTACGAGTTCCAGAGCATGCCCCTATTGAACACGCTGTGGTTTATCCTAACGACAGTGAATGAATTTTTTATCTGCCATGTACTGATCTAGATTTCTCTTGAACTGTTCAAGGTTTCTACTGGTTACTAACTCAGCTGGTAGAATGTTCCATACATGAGGTAGTCTCTGAGTTACAAAGTTTTTTCTGAACTCAGTTTTACATATCTCTGAGTGCAATTTTAATTTGTGTGATCTTGTACAACCAAGTGGAATCTGTTTTGTCAAACAATTTGATTTAAGGAATAACTCATTCTTTCATGCCTTATAGGCCCAACATATTTCACCTCTAGTTATTCTATATTCTAGGGAGAATAAATCCAAATTTCTCAGTCTTTCTTCGTAACTTAATAGTTCTTGATTTTTGACATGTTTTGTTAATTTACATAATGGGTTTGACTCATGGGTTAACTTGTCTCTGATTAGTGTGGGGGAGCAGAAGGGGGCACAATATTCCAGGTTAGATCTAATCAGACTATTGTACAAATGGATTATGACCTCTGGCTCATGACTTTTTATATGTTTAAGGATACACCATAGTATGCCATGACATTTTTTAGTTATTTTATTGATATGAGTGCTTAATTTTAGGTTATTAGTAATTGTAACTCCAAGGTCTCTTTCGGACATAGTAACTTCTAGACTGATATTACTGATGGTATAATTAGCTTGTCTATTGTTTTCCCCAAAGTGCATTACCTTGCACTTTGCAATATTAAATACCATTTTGTTCTCACAAGCCCATATGTAAAGATTATTCTGTAAGGAGTCTACAGCTAAGTTACTACATCCTAACTTACTATCATCTGCATACTTTTGTATCCATACATCTTTGTCTGGCTGCATGTTAGAGATCAGAATACTGAATAAAGTAGGTACAAGTACTGATCCCTGTGGCACTCCACTAGTTACATTACCCCACTCAGACTCATATTCTTTTAGTACAACTCTTTACTTTCTACCATCCAGCCAAGAAGCAATCCACTTTATAATTAGGGGATGCAATTGAAGTTTTATAAGTTGTTCTATTAGAATTCTGTGGGATACAGTGTCAGATGCTTTCTCATCATCAAGATATATTACATCTATAGAAAGTCCAAAGTCTAGGGCTTTGCTAACCGGTTTGAAGAAACTTATTAAATTACTGGTACAAGATTTCCCTTGAGTAAACCCATGTTAAGACATCATGGTTCCCTGAAAATTCCAAGTGGTGAATTATTTTATGTTGTAATACTCGCTCCATAATTTTTCCTATGCATGATGTCAGACTTATAGGTCTGTAATTGGAGACATTAAGTTTTTATCCCTTTTTATAAATGGGGGTGATGTTGGCTGACCTGCATTCATCTATTACAACTCCTTCATTTATGGAAGTGTTAAATAGCAAAGTAAGGTTTCCTGATAATTCTTTTGAGAAGTTTTTAATAAATATAGAAGGAATTCCATCAGTTCCAGAAGTTGTACTTGATTTTGACTTATTAATAACTGTTAATATCTCACTTATAGTGAAAGAGATTGGTGAATCCAGAATACTTAAATTGTTTACACATATATCCTCTTTTGTTTTAAATATACCACTGAAATATTTATTAAATTCACTTGGCATGGTATTTTCATCAGAAATCAGGGTATCTTGTATAACAAGTTTATTTTTTTTTTTATTATTATTTATTTATTTCGATAGGGATTAATACCTTTGAGTCAAGAGACTCATTTTCAAAGGTTCCAAGTCAGGGACAAACAGAGCAAATACAGGTATAATTCATTTCAATACATTAAGGACAAATTAAGAATAACAGTGAAAAAGAAAACATGGTAGGCATCATGAAAATCATTAAAAATGGCACATGAGGTACAGGACTTGCTAGTTTCAGGTACATCTTAACAATAGGAGTATATTACATTACATCATGTTGTTGCAGGGTAGCAATAAACTGGAGATACATGGACATGTCAAATAATAGGTCCATGTTAAGCTATGGGGATGAAGAGGGAAAAAGGTAAGCAGTCAGACTGGCATTGTCAAAGTAGCTAGAGACGGTGTGGTGCAGGAGTAGAGGGGAAAGGTGAGGGAGGCAGGTTATAGGTTGAAAAGGGGGGAGTGTGGAGGGGAGGAGGTGATAAGGCGGGGGATAAGGCAGGAGGATTATGCTGAATTATTTTCTTGCACATTTACAGGTGGTTGCATTCTTAAGGTGGGACTGTAGCCCCCTTTTGAACAGACTCACCTTAGTATTTACAGTCAGAGGGTCAGGTAGCTCATTAAACCATTTGGGACCCTTAAAAGTGATGGATTTTTGGGCCAGTGATGTGTGCTTGAAAGGGACTTGTAGACCTCCTTTTGTCACATTTCTTGTTTGTTTAGTGTGTGCAGACTGCTTATGGATTCCAGCAAGAGGTCTAGTTGTGCTTTTTTTTACAATCAGGCATGTTTGGTATTGGACTCTTTTGTACAGTGGGAGCTAGCCTGTCTCACAGTAGAGTGCACAGGTGTGAGTCCAACGATCTGCCCCAAGTGCCAGATGACAGGCCCTATTCATGAGTTTTTGTATCCTGTTTAGGGCAGTGTCTGATCTTGCAATGTATATTGGTAAGCCATAGTCAACAGATGATAATACTGTGCTGCCTATGGCCAATTTGAGGGCCGCAGGTGTCATAGAGTGCTTGTTTCTGTAGAGGATGCCTAGTTTCATGTTGGTGGTTTTGACAATTTGATCAACGTGGTGGGAGAAATTAAGAGTGTCATCAAGGTAGACACCCAGATATTTAAAAGAGGAGACTTGTTCAAGTGTATCGCCCTTATGGTTCAGAATCCCAGGGGGGTCAAAATACCTTTTGTTCTGTGGGACTGAGAACAGCATGCTTTTGTTTTTTTTTATGGTTTAGTAGCAGTTTATGTTGACAGAATCAGGTTTCAAGTTTATGGGAATTCTTGAATAGGCCTTCCTTGATGGTCAAGTGGTCCCTACCTGGGACTGATATAATGGCATTATCTGCATATGAAACTATGCTAGCAGGGCAGGCATCAGGGAGGCAGTTAATGAACAGGCTGAAAAGGAGCGGTCTGAGTATGGACCCTTGCGGTACTCCAAGGGCCACTACCTTAGGGTCAGAGAGTGAGTCGCTGATTCTAACGCATTGAGTTCTTTGTGTCAGGTAGCTACAAAACCAGGAGACTGTATCAGGGGCCAGTCCTGTGGAGTGCAGTGTGTTTCGTAATAGCTGGTGATTAACTGAGCCAAACGCTTTAGTAAGGTAATGAAGACTGACCCCACAAGTGGACCAACCCCAACATTGCTTCCTTTGAGTAACCCAATATAGTTATAGAACTTCTTTTTGTTATTTGTTGTATCATTCACTGACTTTAGTTCTAAATCTTTTTTTGCTTGTCTTATCAGTTTTTTGTATTATTTGAAATAAGTTTACATTTTTGTGATGCTTCATTAGAAGAGTTATTTTTATAGCAATGAAATGCTTTCTTTTTCCTTCTGATGTTTCTCTTAATCTTAAAGTTCCAACATAGGGGAACTCTCTGTTTCTTGTTGTCATATTTTGTATGCACTGGAACACAAGTTTCTATACAATGGGGGAATTATAAACAGAGTTGACTTGTCTTATAATTAACATGTTTAAAAACAAGGTACATGCCCACTATGGAGTCAGTATTCACCATGGGTGAGAGCCCATGTGCTACCTGCTGAGTCAGTGACTCAGCAGGTATCACACTCGCCTCTGAGGCTGGGAGATCAGAAGGCTGTGGGTTCTATCCCCACACCAGGCACTTGAGTTAAATCCCAATACTGACACTGTGGTGCAGCATGAGGGGGGTGCTGCACTCCTGAGATGCCATCTTTCAGATGAGACGTTAAACCGAAGTCCCATCTGTCTGTTCTGGTGGTAGTTCAGGTGGATGCTAAAGATCTCATGGCACCTCTCGAAAAGAGTAGGGGAATTTGTTATAGATAAACATAAAATAAGATACAACCAAGCAGTGTTACTTCACACAAAATCATAAGCACAGGAAATAAACAGAAGCATGTATTACATCATACATTTACACCAAAAGTCATTTAAAAGGCCTGTCCCCACCTGAAATCATAGAAAAGATAAACATAAAAGAGTATTTAATATCATACTCCCGACAAAAGTAGTTGGTATATTACCCAAAAACTAAAAATTAAGAACACCCCATCCCCATCACAAAAGGGGTGGGGGAGTTTTTCCTTTTGAACCACATTATATACCAGGAGAAATCACCCATTTTACATCTCATATTTCATTGTAACCCAAGGTAAATCAAAACAATAAACCAAAACAGACAGTGTAAAAACTTCATGCATGTAAAGGGAAAACAACTGTAAAACTTGAGAAATCCAAACCTCTGGTTGGTATATTATTACTACTAATATATTAACCATTTATTTATCCCCTGCACCTTTACACTTAGTAAAAAAAGGGGGGTGGGGATCCTATGGAGTCAAAAAAAAGATCCCCATCTCCCAGCCTAATAAATCAAAAGTACATTGAAATGTTATAGTAGGTAGACACATTTCATCCAATCTACATGAATGTGGACCAGAAACAGACTATGGCCCTCCTAAAAATAAATGTTATACCATAAGCTTATGCATCTATTCCTCCAAAATCCAATCACAGGAGGTCCAATATTTACTGTGCTGAGTTTGTGTGTATACTTTTTGCTCAAGAAAGTATGTGATAAGTAGGTCAGACAAAATTTGGTTCACCACTTGAGTCACTGTATATGTTTTTTGCTGCAATAACTGAGCACATCTGGCTTGCCACAAAAAATATCTACATTGAGCAAAGATAAGTCTAAGGGTGCTCACATGGTATCGAAACATATTCAGGGGACAAATGCCATAGATAAGCATTTCATATGAAATTACACTAAAAGGCTTATCTTTCCACTTGTGCAGCAGCAAGGTCCAAACTTCCACACTAAAGGGATAGTCTGAAAAGAAGTGTTGCATTGTTTTGAGCTGCACTATATTATCTCTGAAACACATTCTTTCTTCGAGGGACTTATGTTTTAAATTATCCCTTACCCCAAGTCTCCCGTGACATGGAAGCCAAGTAATATCCTATAGCTTTCTTGGTAGTTTCTGGTCAGTAAGCTGGCGAAAAACTAAACTATTGTCTAACTCTGTATCATGGGAATCCAAAATTCTGGATAGTTCAGTAAAATGTGCATGGAAAATATGAGCGTACAACTGTTTACCGGTGACCATCTGGACCATAGAAAATGCCAAATTCCATTGTCTAATCTTGAGAAACGTGGGAAACAAAAATGTGGGAATCCCATACTTCCTAAATCGTCTTGATATCTCAGTAGCAGTGTTGAGTCATATGTCACATAGATCGAGCGGTAACCAAAGTTAAGAAAAGGGAGACCCAATAACAAGGGAGGGGTATAAAAGTGGCACAAATAAGAAATTAATGAACAAGCTATGAAAAAAAAAAAAAAGGGGTTTATCATTCGTACCCCCAAAACAATAATCTGAGTACATGTACATACGCTTTACTGGGTCAGGTGACTGCCCCAAAATCTTTGAAAAAAGCATTATAGGCTCTGGCTTCTAGAGAGAGAATGGTAAAGGGTGAATCGTAGCTGTGTGCAAACACAGGGGCAATACCAAGGTTTTCAATAACAAAATCCTTTTTCTTTTCGCTGTTGTTCGACCCTTCCATGAACTGACTAGCGAGTTAGCCTTGTCTAGCACCAAGCCCCAGTTAAGGGCAGAATCATCTGGGCTGCCAAAATAAAATAGCCCTAAAATCTTAATTGGTTCCTGGGTAACAGGAATATTCACCACCAAATTTATACCCATATGGGGAGGAAGACTAGGTACAAATTTGGCCGCACTTTTATGGTAGTTGAGCTTTTAGCCTGAAACCTTTTCAAAATCAGCTAACAGGGAGGTAACCTCCATGGAGTCCAGCTGGAGAGTAGAACAAATGCACAGATCATCAGCATACGCACTTATTACTTGGGCTGCAAATCCATTAGAAAGCAATACTTTTGGGATATGTGAGTGATATAGAAACTTCCTTAATAATGGGTCAATCTGGAAGGCGTATAATAAAGGGCTTAAGGGACAGCCCTGTCATGCTCTTTATCTACTCAAGAAGGCACTGCCTGGGGAGTTGTTAACATATGGGGTAATCCATACAGTGTTACAAAGAAGTTCTATCCGAGATATAAACTGTATGGGAATATGGTAATGCCGTAGGACAGAGAATAGGAATTTATGATTAACCCAGTCGAAAGCCTTCTCCTGGTCCAAGGATAGGAGGAGGCCCGGGGTTTCTGCAAAGCATGAGTATGCTATACCCCTAAGTAAAGAGAGGGAGTGCAGCATAGATCTATCAGGCAGGGCACAAGACTGTTCTTTAGAAATGACACAAGCTGCAATAGGCAGTAATCTATTTAGCAATATTGTAGCAAATATTTTGTAGTCTATGTTCAGGAGACTGAGCGGTCTCCAATTTCTAATCTCAGACTTCTCCCCTTTCTTAAACAATGATATCATAATAGCATCTGAAAAATTCTGAGGTGATAGAGTGTGTTTGTGTTCAAAATGCAGTTAAACACAACCGTCAGGGAAGAGTCAAAAATATCAATAAAACCTTGGAAAAGTTTGGCTGTCAGGCCGTCCGCCCAAGGGGAAGTACATTTTTTTTGTTTTTTAATTGCCTTGGTCATCTCTTCTATGGAAATGGGGCCCACTAAATTTTGCAACTGGTTCCTGGGAATGTCTGTAATATCTATATCCCTGAGAAAAGAGGTAGCACCAACTAACTCAGATTCTGATTTAAACAAGGCTTCCAAATGTGTTTGGACTAACTGCTTTATAGAGGAGAGAGAAGAGTGTAGGGAGGAGATACAATAGATGGGTCTGAAAGATGATCTATAAATGTGGAGGAAACTCTATCTGAGCAGCTTTTAAAAAATATCTAGGGAAGATTTAGTAGTTTGGGTGCCACACTGGGCTTCCAATTTTAAAGAAATAGCCCTGTCATATTGATAAGTCTCCAACCTTCCTTCCATGGAAAGCATTACTGTCATTGGTGATTACAGGCCCCCAGCTGGTGGGACAGATATCCTTAACATCCTTAAATCCTTAACCACCACTGCCAACTCAGAAACAGTAATCTTCGGGGACTTTAATATGCATTGGCTTTCCCCTAAATCACACAGTCTGAAAACCCTATGCGATGAATTCGGTCCTGTCCAGCTAGTTAGCAAACCCACTAGGATTAATACCTCAAATACTGCCAATAGCTCTCTCCTTGATATTATTCTAACCACCCATCCTCACAACATTTTACATGCGGCAGTCTTCCACAATGACATGAGCGACCATAGAGTTATAGTCTGCACAATATCGCAAGCCAAAATTTGCTATCAGCCTAAGTTCATAACAACACAGTCCTTTCGGAAGTTCAGTGCATCAAGCTATTTGTCTGACCTAAGTAAGGTTAGATGGCAAGATCTCTATCTCGCAAAAACCACTGACGAGGCTGCCACTGTCCTCAACAACAACCTTATCATCCTAGCAAACAAGCATGCGCCTTATATCAAGGTTAGGATGCGCAACATCTCTCACCTCTGGTTTACGTCGGAGCTTAAGGCCGCACTTACAAACCACAATAAAATCTGGGCCCGTGCTAGGTGTACCAAGAGTCCAGTAGATTGGCAGGCTTTCAGAGCAGCCAGGAATGCATGCGTTAAATGCATTCGCTCTGCCAGAGCAAACTTTTACGTTTGCACCTTAGAACAGGCAAAAGGGAATTCTCATAAAATCTGGAGGACACTTAAGTCTATCCAAGGACAGCAGACTGCCCATTCTATTCCAGCCAAGATCTACAACAATGGCAAGGTCGTGGAAAATAATTGTGAAATCCTTGAAGATTTCAATTCCATTTCGTCACTGCTCTGGTCTAGCTTTTGACTCCTCACCGTATGCAGCTTGTGCTAATGATCAAGCCAACACTAACATCACCCACAAACTTCATCCTGCCCATTCCAGCTGCTCCCTCTCAACTTTCAGGAAGCTGAAGATTCCCTCATTAACTTAGACACTAAAAAAAGCGCCGGGGATGATGGACTCGAACCATTTTTTCTAAAATTAGGCTACCCCTATCTTACTGCCCCCATGCTCCATATTTTCAATCTCTTGATTACCACTGCTACAGTTCCTTCTTGTTGGAAATCCGCCCATATCCTTCCCCTATTCAAATCGGGGGATCCATGCGATCTAAATAATTATAGGCCCATTTCAATCCTGCCTATCCTCGCAAAAGTCTTCAAAAAATTGATATATACTCAGTTAAAACACCACATTGAAACCTACTCACTCTTAAACACAGCACAATCTGGCTTTCACCCTAATCATAGCACCATCGCTGCGCTGGCCAAAGTTACCAATGACTGGGTCTCTGCTATAGATTCCAAGAAGATCATGGGTGCAGTCTTCTTAGACCTTAGTAAAGCATTCGACACCAGAGACCACAACCTAATAGTGAATAGCCTTATCAAAATAGGTGCTACCCCATCCACTACTCAGTGGTTTAGTAGTTACCTATCAGGAAGGACTCAGAAAATCAAGGCAGGCAGCCTGTTCTCTGCCTCCTTGCCAATTCTCAGGCGAGTCTCGCAAGGCTCCATCCTAGGTCCTATCCTCTTCTCTCTATACATCAATGATCTCATTTCACATATCACCAAGTCAAATCTGCATTTCTTTGCAGATGATACAGTTTTGTACACATCTGGCTCTACATTGTCCAAAGTTAGAGACGTACTCCAAGCTGACTTTATCCAGCTTGAATACAATCATATTAATGCCAAACTTCTCCTAAACGGTAAAAAAAACAAAGGCCATGATCTTCTCTCTTAATGCCTCTTATTCTGTACCTCTTGACCTTCTCAAAGATATTATTGTCACCTCATTAGGTGAGCCCTTGGAAGTCATCTCCAAATTTAAATATCTTGGCATTTGGTTAGACAACAAGCTCCCCTTTAACATCCACCTTGACGACCTCTCCAGGAGATTAAAAGCCAGGCTTGGCTTCTTCTTTCGCAACAGGTCTCTTGTTCCCCTAGAGACAAGGATCAGGCTTGTCCAGGCCACATTCCTCCTTCTCCTACTCGATTATGGGGACATAATCTTCACCACTTCTGCAGACACTAACCTAAATATATTGAACATCCTCTATCATTGTGCTCTGCGCTTTATTACAAACTCCCCCTATCAAACCCACCATTGCGATCTGTATGCAGCTGTTGGTTGGATGTCACTTACCTTTAGATGCATGTTTCATGCAGGTATCTGGACCGTAAAGCTTCTCCTGAACAAACTCACAAACTACCTAACATCTCTCATCTGCATCTCCCGCAGTGCCTACTCACTTAGCAGGGCAGAATATATCCTCCTCAATGTGCCTAGGACTCACACCTCCTTTGGCAAAAGCGCCATATCTTGTGCCCTTCCATCCATCTGGAATAGGCTTCAATCCTCACTGAAGCTAACTAGCACTGTCTCAGTCAACTTCTTCAAAAGGTTAGCTGCTTCTAAATTAAAATAAACTTGTAGCTGTTCCTAAACTCCTTCCCCTCCCTCATTCCCTACCTCACCCTGCCAACTAACTGGAACCAGCTCTAGTCCCTATAGAACCCTTCTTGTCTTCGCACCTTACTTTTTTTCTTCTATTTGCCTACGGTACCCAACCAAAATGATCCCCGCATCTGTCCTCTCGACTCTTCCCTGCCCTCACTTCTCTTCCCCTATGTTATATCCCCCTCCACTCTCTCTAACCTTCTTCGTTTTCCCCCTTACCCTCATTTCTTTTTATCTTTTGGCTGACCTGTATCTTTATCTTTCCTCTCTTTATCTGTTTTCTTCCATCCCACATCCCCCCAGTACCATAACCCTCTAACCTTCCTCATGCCCCCCTTTTCCTTACTTCTTAACTTTCCCATCTTATTTTTACTTTTCTGTTCTGTAGTCTCTACACCCTCCACCTCTAATGCTTTTCCCTCCCTCAGGGTTTTGCTTCTTATACCTACATGTCAGGCACTATTTGAGTATTATCTAACAAACGGATCTAAATTGCACTTTTATTTACTGTTATGTCTATTCATTATATGTATTGTATATTTGCCTGTATACATGTTCCAGGACCTCCTTGTGAATGAGCTTGCTCAACGGAGTTTTCCTGCAATAAACTTGAACTTGAATTTGCTGAGCTAGATCAACCTTAGTTTCAAAGGCCAAAGATATGGTGTCCAAAAGTAGCTTGCGTAGTTTAGAATACTTAAAATATGTTGACACAGATTTGTACCTAGCCCTTTTTAAAAAATTTTTTGAAGATCTGATTTTGTGTCCTCCCACCATACGATATCGGATTGATAAGCATCTAAGACAGACACCCTTGCTTGTAATAAGTTCAAGCAACCCTTAAAAATATTTTTGTCTGAAAGTAAACAGCTATTCAGTTTTCATCTAGACTTTGGAGAAATAGAGAAGGGGTCCTCCAGCCGGGGAGCATAGCAGTAATACAGCCAAATGATCTGTCGTTTCACATGGAATCACTACTGCTTGAAGTACCTTAATATTTTTAGAAATAAAAAGGCAACCAATCCGGGTAGCTAGTGTCCCTCTATAGCAGGTTTTAGTATCCACAGGATGAATAGTTCTATACTCATCAAGCAACTGTGCAGTTTGTATAATCTTTAGTAGAGTTGCTGAGTCACTGAAAAATTTGTGAGCATTACTTCCTCTGTCAGCAGGGGAAAGGCTGCAGTTGAAGTCTCCACCAAAATATATGTGGTGAGCAGTAAATAAATAGGGCTGTAGCCTAAGAAATAAGGAGGACCATGCAGCTATGCTTTGAGGGGCATATATATTAATAAGGTGAAACCTGATGAGGCCATAAGTGCCGTCTATCAAGAGTGCATGCCCAGGAAAAATGTCCAGCACTTTGGAAATTTGAAAGTGATATCCTGAAAATAATATACCCACCCCATCACATATATCTTCCTCATAGGACCAATAAGAAGGTCCAGATCTCCGTCTTTTTTTTAACCTGAGCAAGTTCATTCCTGGTTTTTAGCCTGGTATCCTGTAAAAAATAAAAATCATGGGGTAGGGATAGTAACACGCCAATGGTAGAAAGCTATTTCCAGAATGATTTAATGCTACAAACGTTCAGAGTGCAGCAATGCAGCTAAGAAAGATTATGCATCAGATGTTAAGAAGAGCGAGAGGCCCATCAGATAGATTTGGGGGGAGAGAATCAAACAAAAGTATTGATTAAACCTCAAAAAAATCACCTATATGAGGCCTGCTCAACCTACTTCTGACCTCCCTGAGAGGTTTCCCCTCCCTGATTCTGAGGAATAATCCATTTTTGAGGATACTTTGGAGGAATCTGAGTCTGCATCCTCCCCCTCAGTATCTCCCCACTGCCTTTTCTTTGTCAGGGCCTGGAACTTGTTCCTAGTGACAATAGTCCTAGAAGGGGTGTTCGGGAGTCAGATTTACGTTTCCCTCTGCTCTTTCTAGATGCTGAGATTGGGGTAAAAGGCTCTTCTTCTGGGGGAAGGGGGGCATGGCACCCTGCTGAGCATTTGTAGGGATCTGAAGTTGTTTCTCTTGAATACAGGAAACCTTAGAGGGATTACTTTGCCCTGGTTGTGCATTGTCCTGTGGAGAGCAGGACACCAAATCCACTGGGGGTGCCATGTCCTGAGAATCTAAGAGTCCTGTATCTTCCGCCGAGATGGAGAGCACTGTAGGAAGGGAGGCCTCCTCTCATCTTTAAGTGCTTGTGCCTGGGATTCTGCTATCAGATGAGCATGGTCTTGAGGGGCCTGGTCCACCCTATTGTGCTCAGCCCATGGACACTGTGGATAAGTGTGACCGTGTTCATCACACAGGTTGCAGAAACTGGGGTTGGGACAATCTAAGCTGACATGTCCATAAAACAGGCATAAAGTACATCTAGGCTGGTTGCAAGTGTAACTCAAATGGGTCCTGGAACCACATATTAAAGTTAGAGCCAGATTCATTGTGTGCAGGAGAATGAGGTAAAGGGTCCTTACTGTAAGCAGATATGGTTTCGGTGGGGCCCATAGATTCTTCAGACATGTCAGACTGCCTGCTAGCATCGTCACCAGTGACTGCAGGAGCTTGTGAGGCACCCATAGGGTCCATGGTCACAGTAGAATCCCTCATTGCAGGCTGTGAATTAGGTGCGAAGTCCCGCTTCATAGTAGAAATAATTTCTGCCTCCGTAACCGGTCTTGGAGAGGTCCAGGGTGTCCCTCCCACAGATTGCTGCCACATGGCAGCTCACAGAGCGGCTTCAGGAGTCCAGGTGCTGTTTGCCTCAGGGTGCAGTCGAGATGTAGGTCGTAAGTGAAGCTGAGACCTCAGGAGGATGGCCTGAGAAGTAGAAGCAGCAGCAGTGTGTACAGTCTTTGACTTGTGGCTCTTGGAAAATTCAGCCTCAGGTATCTCATCCTGTGTGGATGGGTCATCCTGTATCAGTTTCAGGATGAATTGTTTATGCCGATGAAACATCTGTCATAACTTGAGGTTCAGAGACCTCCTCACAATCAAAGTATATTGGTGCACTTATCTCAAAATTGCTAGATGTTCTTAATACCTCAGTTGTAGAAGTTCCATGTGCAGTATTAAACTTTGTAAAATTATCTGTAGCCTTCTGTTAAGCCATTAAGTCATTTTGAGCAATATTCTCAGTTTCAGTAGGTGGATATCCAGAGCTTGTGGGGAGAGCAGTACCTCCTCCACCTCCTCCTCCATCTTGCATGTCAGCCATCTTGGTCAGTGGGACAAGAGATCCCCCTGCTGGCCGAGTAGGGGAATTTTATTAGTATTGGACTTCATTACACAAGAGAAATCGGTACAAACATTAATATTCATTATACATCCAAATATCCACATATTTATACAAACACTAACGTAACACTTTCTGCTTATAACTTTAAGACTTAGTTTGTACTTAGTCTAACCAAGCTGAACTATTTAGCCATAGATGTTGTGATTTCTCTAATGAAAATCGATTCACATCTGCTTTCTGTATATTCTGTAAGGATAACTTTATATTGTTCAGGAGCTCCTGGTGGGTGACTGTTCTTTGCTGCATTACTAGCATGCACCTTGACTGCCATAAAAAAAACTTAATTAGAGCAAAGGTTATATAAATTATGTCACTATGATGACTACAAAACCTGTTTCCATCTGGCCCATACATAATATCCTGATATGAAGGGGATGCCAGTTGATTATCTGACCAGGATTGTGCCAAGTATATCCAAAATGAGCTAGCATAGGGACAGCCCAAAAAGAGATGTTCCTGAGTTTCCAACATCAGTGAACGTGTAAGTCTAGAGCAATATCTTTCTGATAGCTGTTTATGTTTGTTGTTTCCCTTTACTCCCAGTCTGACATAATTACTTAACCAGACACAGTCCCAAATAAAGGATGGTAACCTAGGATTAAGATAGTTGCTATAATACATAAGTTTGTTTAGTGCTTGTACATCCTGGAAATTCTACTACTGATGTTTTTTTCCACAGTTGTAATAGTGTTATAAATCCCTTTTCTGTCAATAGTCAACAACTGTGCTGGAGTAATGTTCCACCTTATAACATGCTTGATACAATCTTTCCCAAATTCTGGTATCTTAACTGGAATAGATCTTATCTTTTTACTCTCCCATGCAGATATACATGGAACCAGCAATTCTTGAATCAAGGGTACCCACTCCTTTGTGCTGGGGCATAGTGCTGGGCGTATGTTATAACTCAAAAACAAACTATAGAAGAAGGCGATAGGGTGTATCATCCCTACACCACCTTCCTTAATCGACAGATATGTAAATTCCCTCTTGATGGGATTCAATCGAGAACCCCAAAATGCCTGAAAAAACACCCCAAATAAATTGGTGCTAATGGACTGTGGGGAGGGGGGATATAGCTAATATAGAGAAACTGTGGAATCAGCAGTGATTTAATTAAGAGAACTCTTCTCTTCTTTGATATTTGTTGCCCTTGCCAGCCATTTACCAACCTATTTGCTTGTTCAGCTTTAATTTTCCAGTTTAACTGAGCCATATTCCCTGGTCCAAACTGAACCCCTAATATAGTCATAGGATCTGATATTATAGTGATCCCAGCCCACATGCCTGATGGCGGTACTGGTGTATTGCCCAGAATTACCCCCTTACTTTTTCCAAAATTTATTTTTGACCCAGACAGATAGGAAAATTCAGTAACACAGCTGTTAATGCCATTTCTGAGGATGCGCTGGAGAGCACCAAGACCAAATCGTCAGCATAAGCTAATATTTTCATTTGAAAAGACTCAACAAGTGATATTCCTACTAAATCAGTATGGGTCCATATTAACCTAATTAAAATGTCTATACCAAAAGCATACAGGAGGGGACTTAGGGGGCAACCTTGCTTAACTCCCGTAAGAAATTTCACTTTCCTCCCAAACCAGCCATTTATATTAGGCCAGAGAAAGGAAGGAGCATACATCCCTTTTATCCAAGTCACAAAGATTTCAGGTATCCCAAATCCTAACAATGTAGAGAATAAGAAATGGTGGGAAAGCCTGCCAAAGGCCTTTTCCTGATCCAAACTCAAAACATATCCTGTTTTCCTTTCCACATTCCCTTTATAAAAGGATTTCCGTAATGTGATCAAGTTGTCATGTTGTTTCCTATTCTGAATTGCACATGTTTGAAAAGGGCTGATCAAGAGATGAGGTGCTTTGTTCAATCTTGCCAATAATATTTTGCTCAAAATTTTTAAGTCAGAATTCAACAGGCTTAAAGGCCTCCAGTTCCCAATATCTTCCCATATACCTTTTTTGTGTATGAGTACTAAAATTGCATCCATCATGGAAGCTGAATATGTGGAAGTCTTTAAAATGTGATTATACAAAATTACTAATGCAGGTGAGAGATCATCCATAAATGTTCTGTAGAAACCTGTTCCCAAACCATCAGAACCTGGAGCTGTATTTGTTGATAACTGTAAAATGGCAGCCTTAACCTCCTCTACTGTAACATCTGAAATTAAATCTTGGGCATCAGTCTCCTGGACCCTAGGCAACCCTAGGGATTCTAGAATACCTTGCAAAATCTGGTTCGGGGAAGGGGGTACCAAAGGTTTGGGTGACTTGTTCCTCCACTACTTCTAGTAGTTCTAGAGGGGAAGTAACTAATTCTCCTGAAGAAGAAGAAAGTTGTGTCATTACCCTACTCTCAGTCCTTTTCTTATTTTCTTTATAAGGGTCAATGTCACTTTTTGTTATCTGCATACCGAATCTAAGTACCTGTTTTAAGGTCTTTGCTCTATCTTATTGTAGTGCTACCATTTGGGCTTTCAAGTTGCAGAGCTGTGCACTCTAGTCCTGCCCTGTTGTCTCCATCAAAGAAATGACCCTCTGCAACTGCTGTCTAAGCTGTAAATATGTGAGGTACTCAGATGTGGATCTAGCCCGTGCCTTTTGTTGAAAAAAGGAACACTAAGTTTTTTTTTGAGTCCTCCCATCAGTCTACAAGGTCAGAATAGCACTCAGACACTGATAGCCTGGCCGCACACTCCCTTTCCCATGCTTTCTTAACCCGGGGGTCGGTTAACACAGATTCAGTTTCCAGTATTGCTTTTTACAATGCGGGGTAGTCCCTGCTTGTGTAGTTATTTTAATAATCATGTGGTCTGAAAACTCACAAGCGGCAACTTGTGCTTCTTGTATCTCTAATGCAGATGAGAGAAATATAAAGTCTATTCTTGTTTTTAAAGGCCCCCTATGGTAGGTAAATCAACTTTTGGGGTGTACTTTCCTACAGGCGTCAATGAGCCCTGCATAATTCAAAATGTTATTTAAAGCATTTGAATCAGAAAATATTTTTTCTGTTGCAGGCCCCTATCTGCCTTGGATAGGCCACAATTAAAATCCCCTAGCCAATACACTAGTCTGGAGGTGTGCAGGAAAGGCTGAACTTCTTTAAATAAAGAAACCCTTTGGGCTTTTGTCTGTGGGGCATATATAGCTATAATCCTGCATCTACAGGAATTATGGGATACATCCAACATTAAGGCATGCCTAGGATGAATGTCTACCAGCCGAGACACTTTAAACCGGTAGCTGGAAAATAAAATACCTACCCCATCACATACTTCTGTTCCTGAGGACCAAAGGATGGGCCCAGCGGCCAGGATTTTGAGGCCTGCAGTAACTCATGGTTAGATTTCAGCCGGGTGTCTAGTACACAAATAATGTCACTGTAATCTCCTTAAAAAAAACATGGCCCCTAAATGCTTCTTTTAATTTTTTATACTATTGATGTTGATAGTACAAATGGTGAGCCTATCCATCAGGAGGTTTATTTAAACCCCAAAGGAAAGTTCTAAGGGGTCTTAGAGGTTCTACGCTGTGTAGTTCATTTTGCAATAGATCCCGCCCCATTCCCTTCTGTGTCTGTATTAGATGCAATAGAAGAAGAATCTGATTCTTCACCGTCTGAATCTCGATCTGTTCTTTCCATTGATAGACTAGTGTATTTATTCCCCGTTTTCCAGGAAACTGTTCCCTGTCCTGTCTTTAGCACATTTTGCTTAGATTTCAGAATTGCTGTCCGCCCTGCTCTAGGTCTCTTTCTTTGAGAAACTGATTGAAAGGCCACTTCCTTGTTCACGGGGGGGGGATGGCATAACCCTTTTCCCCATGTCTACAACCTCCTGTGATCCTTCTGCAGTGGGGCCTAGGGGATCTACTGCTACCTGAGCACCCCCAGGGCCTTGTTCTACTACCACAACCTCTGTTTGGTCTATTTGTATTGACTTTGCCTGGGTCTGGCTAGTTTGCAGTTTTATGTTCTGTAAGCTCTGTGCAGCCACCCTTTTGCTTATTGATGCTGGGCCCCATTTATTATACCTTCCTGAGATGGACAATCTGCTCTATTGTGGGATGCCCAGGGACATTGCCCATAGGCGTACCCTGTTTGTTCACACAAATTGCATTTGAAAAGGTTTAGACATGCAGAAAAAGCATGTCCAAACCCCAAACAGTGACTGCAACGTGGCGAGTCGTAAGCTGAGCTGAGATGAGCTCTTGAGCCACACTTGAAACATGACCGAGGCTGACCATTATAAAAAATGGACCCTCGGTCTTTCCCCAAGAAAAAGAAACTGGACAGGTGCATGGGACCTGCATCAGAGGAGTGCAACTTAACTTTTATGTGCCATCCCCCATCCCATATTTGTTCACTGTCCAGTGTAGGCATGGGTTTTCCCATTATGTCACAGTGTTGCTGCAGCCAGAACAAAATGTCCTCTATGTGGACCCCTTTATTTTTAAACAGCACGTTGATTGTCTTAATCTGTGGCTTAGTTAATGCTATAGCGTGGAAGGGGATCCAAGCAGGGGTATTTTTTAGCATTTGGTATTGGGCCCAAAACTGTTCTAAATTTGCCACACTCTTGAAACTTACATCAAAATTCCCATTCCATAAAGTTATAAGGGCAAAACTTTCTGATGAGAAATATTGCATAGAAGTTTTTAGTAAGTTCCTGGTTACTTACACTCTATTAGGAAGTTCTCCCAGTGCTCCCTTGTACAAGCGCCTGACCGCATTGCGCCAGAGGGCCAGCTCTCCCCTGGTAGCAAAGAGGTCAGACATCTTAAGGATTAGTTCTGGAGTCTGACTTTCTACCTTCCTATCCCCTTCCATCTGTTTTCCTGTATCGAATCCCCCTTCTGCAGGAGAAGTATTAATCACCACTGTTTCAACAACCTGTACTGGTATTTTAACATTACCAACATTTCCCTCAGAAAGCACAGTGTCTAGAGAAATATTACCCCGGGGTGTGGAAGAGCTCCCTTGCTGCACATTATTGGTGGTCACAGAGTTCAACAGTAAGTCCTGATATGAGGGGTCCTTTGGGTCGGGTGACCATTTCCCTGTAAAATCTTGTTCCCAACCTGCTTGCTCCAGTGTGATTTTGGGATACCAGTCTATTGCCTCTAGCTCCTCTTCCATTATTTCTCCCCATTCTTTATAACATGGTCTATCTTTAAAAGAAAAAGTCCATTCTTCTGGGTTATGCTGTGGCACACCTTTCAGTGGTTCTAGTTTAGAACTGGTTTGTTGTCGAACAGCTGATCCAGGCCCCACATGCTGCTTCTGGGGTTTCGGTGTTTCTTCTAGCACACAAGGACCGGGAGGCTTTTGGCACACAGAAGGATCTCTGTTTTGACTGCCAGCTTCTGATCACCCTTTACTCTCCTTTTCATGAACTGTTTCCATCTCCTCAGGACACTTTTGCATGCCTAAGGGATGAGTCATTGCTTTAGACTCTGGCTCGCTTGCACTGACAGTGTCAGTCGGTGCAGCAACAGCCTTCTGTGGGTGCTATAAGGAGGAAAGTGCATCTTCAAGCTCTTGCAGCCACTGTAGCTGCTTTTCTTTCTCCAAAGTCAAAAACTCTAGCCTTGTTTGTTTTTCAATAAGCTTTCACAACCTTTTGAAGCAATAAAAAGAACAGGCCCAACCTTGTTTTTTTTTGTATTCTTTGTTCCTGGTTCTGTTGTTACCTCCATTTGAATTCAGGCTCCAAAGTAGTCAATTCATTCTGAGAGCCAAGATTTATTTCACATTCCGTGCCATTAGAGGAGACTTGCACAGATTCCACCTCATCCTTCTTCTTTGTCAGAGTCTCAGCTGGACTGGCCATAGTCCACACCACTGCCACATCAGCACTTCCTCCTCCTCCTCCTCCTCCTCCCCCCTTCCGGCTCTAAACTGGGATCCTCCATTCTGCTCCCAGGGAGTCAACCCCCGCAGGCAGAGTAGGGACATTTCCCTGGTGCCCTGGCTAAATTCCCCCTATTCACTAAAAATACCACCAACAACTTAATCTAGTTCAAGGTCAGTTGGCATTCATCTGTATCGCCCTCCCTTGGGTTGTGCCTGAAAATAGGCAGAATTTGTCTAGTGCACTTACCCAGTCAACAAAAAATAAATAAATAAATAAAATAAAAATAAATTCCTCACTCCATTAAGGTATCCAGTATCTCTTGTATGTGTTTATAACGTTAGTGATATTCTGTACTGGTGTACATAAGCTGGACCTTCACTAGGGTCTGTAGGCACCCTGGCAACACAGAGGTCAGTTACCCCACAATCATGAACATCTTTTGTGAGCATGTCCTTGAACTGAAGGAACATTTCACAAACTTTTTCTTTTTCTGCTTCAGTTTCACAATTACAGGCTTGTATAGCTTGTTCAATTTGTTCTTTAAAATCAGGGAAAGGTAGATTTTCACCTACTTCTATCTCATCTTCTATTATCTCAGAAACATTCTCAGCATCAATCGCATGTACTTCTTTAAATTGCTCTGCTTCATTAACCATAGTGGGCAGTACAAGACAATAATTTCCAACTTTACACGCATGTATTTCTTCCTTATCTACTGGACACATTTATTGTAAAACAATTAAACCGTTTGACATAGACCTAGTCTCTTCCTCTGTCTCATTCTTCTGAACAATGTCCTCTGGTAGCTCCCCAATAACTGAAACAATTCATTCCAAATCATAAAAGGATTCCACTATCACTACTCCTAACTTATAGTTAGCTTATACAGTGATAAGCTCTGCAGTTGGGCTCTGTACCAAGATGTGCATTGCTCTGCTGCTCATGTCCAAGCAAGGTGTGGCATGGATTTTGAAAACCATATCACTAAGTTGCTTGTCAAGCACAAATAGTGCAGTTTGGTCAGGCACTTCTTGGCCTTTCTTTACATTAATGCTAAGCGAGAACTCCTTTACATTACCTGGAATTGTTGTAGTGAATTCACTCACCACCTGGCACACTTGAGGAATAGTTTGTGCAGCCCGCAAGGCCTGTAGTGTCACTTTTATGGGGTAAGGGTTCCCCACTATTCGTGACCAAAGAACATCATTGGCTAGGTCAACATACACACCCAATCATACAAGGGTGCCTAACCCAAGGTATATGGGGAATTCTAGGCCTTGTACTACATTCACAGGGTGTTGTATTTTCTTGTGCTCTATTTAGAGGTTCAAAGCACACATACCTATGCTTTTCAAGCTGTATTTCTGGTATGGAACATTTTCCAACCACTCCTGTTTCTTTATGTATGTTAAACTAGGCCTCCACCATTTTAACACCTTGTAAAACAGTTCACTGATTAGACAGTGCTCATAACCTAAGTATAACACAGAAATAGCAGTCTGCAAATTCTTTGCACCTTTAATCTATCTTCCTCTGACCTTATATTGCAGAGAAAGGACCCGTGATTTAGTGGCAGTGTTTTCTTTCCACCATCCTCAGAGGGGGTTGGGTACTCAGAATCCAATGACCCTATGTCAGGTGCAGGATGGGTCTCTGAGATAATAGGGTTCACTTCCTTTGTAAAGAAAGTAAGGCCTCTTGCAATAACCTCAGATTTTACCACATCATGCCTTGACAGACAAACCACATGAGCTCTACTTCTCCATGGAGCAAAATTTTCGGAATTACCCAATACAGACACATCAGGTACATCAGAGCGTACAAAATTCAGTTTAATTGTTGCACCATCTTTCTCAAGATAACATGATTCTGATTGTTTAGCAACCTTAATACTCTTCCCAAATGGGATGGGCCTGTTTATCTGTGACCACAAGATTCTATGAAAATAGTCAATGATGAGCAGAAATCTTTTTAGAAGGTCATTCCCAATTAAGAAGTCATCTCCAGTTCTATCAGTGATATACACTGTATGGGTGACTCCATTTTGCCAAACCTTAACCTCAGCCACACTTTATCTAGAGTCTAGTGCTGTGAGGAATGCAGAATTCCACCAGTGAAATTAACATGGAATGACTATTCTGCCGGTGGTATTTCAACCAGAATTTCACTGGTTCTTCTGTGGAATTCTGCTTACTGTGATCTGCGGAATAATATTCCGTAGAACAACATTTTTTACATGGAAATTTATTCCACAATAATTTCTGCAGAAAATATTGAGATCCACAGAATAATATTCCATGGAACGGCGTTTATTCCATGGAAAAAATTCCACAACTAGTCTCTGCCTTGAATTCCACCATTCCATTTTTGGTGAAATTCATAGAAACGTAGAATGTGATGGCAGAAAAGGACCACCAGGCCAACCCAGTCTGCCTAGTATGCCTAGCTAGCTGCTAGGACTTTGCTATTTCCTACCATCCCTCTGGATCTAAAAGATCCTTGTGTCTATCCCATGCTGTCTTAAATCCCCCCACAGTTCTTGCCCCCACCACCTCATCTGGGAATCTGTTCAAGTTTTCCACTACCCTCTCTGTAAAGTAGAATTTTCTAAAGTTTCCTCTAAAGTTTCCTCTGAACCTCCCCTCTTCTATCTGCATATCATGCCCCCTTGTTTTCCATTGCTCCTTTAGCTGGAAGATGTCCCCTACTGGTACCCTGTTACTACCCTTGATATATTTGAAGATCTCAATCATGTCCCCCCCTTTGCTTTCTTTGTTTTAGGGAGCACATGCTCAGGTCCTTCAACTGTTTCTTGTATGACAATTGACTGAGGCCCTTTACCATGTTTCTCACCCTCCTCTGGACATGTGTCACTCTATTCACATCCTCCTTGAGGTATGGCCTCCAGAACTGGACCCCATACTCAAGATTCAGCAGAATTTCAGTGAAATTTTGAAAATTCCATGGAATTTTGTTTTGCCAGAATTTGAGAATTCCTCACAGCACTACTAGAGTCTGTTGAGTCCCCTCTCCATAACTCACAACTTATAAGCCATCAGAGAGGGTCTTCAGCACCTTGGAGCCATCCACTGCATCAGTCAATTTATCATAGATGTTCCTGGGCATCAGGGTCACTTCTACTCCTGAGTCCACTAAAGCTTCATAATTTAGACTGTCTTCAATGTTTATGTTAAAGTGAAACCCATCTGCCCCCCCCCCCCCTTTAGGGATCTGGTTGTCCAGGTATAATTTGTTTTTCTTAACTCTTGGCAATATGGCATGTTTACTGTGACACAATACACTGTTTGCAGCAGTAACTCTGTATACTTCAAGAGAAAGGTCAGATTCTGAGCTAACATTTTCATTTCCCTTTGGCAAGCACTTGTTTTTGAATTCCATAGCAGTTCTATTACCATTGTCAGCAATTGCAATTTCATTTACCTGGGCAGCATTAAGAAGTACAGAGCGCACTTGTCAGTTGGGTCTAAGATTGGTGTTGGTTCCACCTGCGCTGGATGTTGCAGAGCTTGGCACAGGAGAAGGAAGTACAGAGGGTAACTGGGGGGGGGTTGGAACAAGTGGTTTTGGAGAAGCGTCTTTAAATCTCCCACTTCTTTCTCCACTGCCTATATCTTCTCTCTCACCTATTCCTGTGACTTTTTGATTCTATCTTCTAGGCTGGGGGAACTAGACTTACACCTGTCTTGGGGTCTGTGACTGTTTTGATCCTAGTCATAGTTTTGGTGCCCCCATAGGCACTTCTACCACCTCTATAGTCATTATAGTGTCCCTTATAATAACCTCTATGATCATTATAGTATCCTCTCCCATTCCCTTGGCCACATCCTCTAGCAGGGTCATATTCTCCTTAGGAGGGGCCCTGGCTTTGGTATGGCTGAGACTGTGGGAATTGCTGAGGGCTTTGGTAGAACTGTGGCTCAGGACCAGTCTATGGAATCACAGCAGGGGAAGGCTGAGCAGGGTTGGTAGGTTGGACCACTACTATGGGGTCAGGTATAGCCTTGGGCTGCTCCACAATGCTCCACAGCTTTTCCTGGTGAAGTATTGTTGCCCTTTTTCTGCTTTTGTTTTTGGGAGAAGGTAGCTCACCCCCTTCCATAGTCAAAGTATTCAAGGCAGTTACCTCAGACACTTGGACTTTAGAAGTGGGGCCCCCTTTTTCTGTGGAGAGGATTCATCACCTCTTCCAGAGTCCCAGATGTGTTCTGCCTGTTTTACAATCCAATGGACATCTCCGGGCCACTTTTTAAGCTCAAGTGCCAATTGTGTCTTAATAGAAGTGGGTAGACCTTGATAATATCCATCTTGGAAGTCATCTGAGTCACTGTCTGAGTGATCTTCCATTCCAAAGTACACATCCTTCAGCTTACAATAATATTCCCTTGGACTTTGATCAATACCACACCACATCTGGTAGGCAACACACCTGGCTGCCCCCTTAGTGTGATATTTAGCAAACTCCTTTTTCAGGAATTTGTATAGCCCATCTGATTTATTCATACTATCTTAAGACATTCTTGACCACTCAGCTTGAGGGCCATCAACAGACCACCTGATTACAAAACGCTGTTCTCCCTCATCAGGTATGGACAATGATTCAAAACATTCTTTCAGTTTAAGAATATGCTGCTGAATGCCTCCTTTTGCAGTTTTAGAATTGTACCTATCTCCTACCAGTTTCAAGGCATGTGTAACGGTCTTTGATTTTAAATACCCCTGTTCCTTTTCAGACACCTTTTTATGTCTTTTGGACCTATCAGGTGGCTCATCTTCAGAATCAGAACTTCTTCTCTGTTTAGTTTTATGTCTCTTTTTATGCTTATCATGTAATTCCTTTCCTGAACAGGAATACCCCTTTTCAGAGGAGGAGTCATCAGCGCCTGATTCCTCAGATGCTGTTGGTCTTACCTGATTTGTACTTTTGGCCTTGGTGTCTCTAGGTTGGGCCTTTAAGTCTTCACATTTTCCTTCCAATTTAATGAACTCATTTTCCAAAAGGGTATAATACTCCTTTAATTGTTCACCTTCTCCAAGCTTATTAATTCCTTTATTTCCATGTATTGTCTCTCTTCTATCACTACTTTCTCTAACTCTGATTTCATTTTGCCACCAAACTGAGGGAGGGAGTGTGGTTGGTAGGAAGCTATGTCTCTTGTAGGTTCTGGATGGGAAGAAGTCCGAAAAGGATTATATACCCTACTGGTATCTTCTTCCTGCCCGCTACTCTGAGACTGATAACTTGGGAGCGACCAGCTTAAGCCTCTTAGTTCGAGGTTTCCTCCTTCCTTTTGGCTAAGAGGTATCTTTCCCTGCCTGACCACTGTTCCTTTTCACTTTCAAATTGCTCCTTTATATCATTATACCTTTGTGTCATTTTAGTTAGCTTCTTGGTAACCTGCTCATTAACATTTGTAATTTCAGCCTTTTCCTTTTCCAGAGCTGCACACCACTCCTTACACTGTTTAACATCACGTAAAGTGACTTGTAAGACAGCAATGTCAGTCTTTACATAAACTACGGCACAAGCCTTATCAGTTATATCCTTCTTACTTTCCTCTAACTGTTTTTGTAATAACTTAGCTTGGCCTGTAAATTTACCACATTCAAGAGATTTATCCTCTAGCCGCTTTCTTAGTTGGTTTACTTCATTAATTAAACATGTTTTGTCATGACCCAACTGGTTAACCAGCTCTGAGTACTTTTCATTAGTTCTTTCTAAATCTTTTTATCTTTCTTCATTACTCATAATAGAAGGCCGAGAAAATACTGGGGAATGTATCACTGCCTCAAATTTCATAACTTTGGCACATAGACCTTGCACTGACATGGTTGATCAACAGTTCTTAGACAACAACAATAAATAGCACTAGCTTTTACAAAACACAACAATTTAAAAACCAAACAATCAAATCTTTCTTGTGATGCTTCAGAAAGTCTTTTCTTGCAGTTTTACTGAGTCAGACAATTACTTCTTTCTGTCTTTTCTCACTTTGTCTAGGGGTGTCTTTGGGTTTCGTTGAGAAGCAAACCAGAAAAAATATTATTTATGCAATTCAGTAACCTTGTAAATAATGATAATAATAATATATATTTTTAATACACACTAGGGTGTGGACAGTTGTTCACTAGCCAATTATCCCCTGGATGAGAAACCCCAAATTTCAGAGCAATAGGTCAGAACACCAATTTTTATTATGGACACTCAGTTGTGCCTCTGGATTTATGCCACAAAATTTGTCCAAATCATATAAACAACTATAGGATTCAAATCTTAGAATATACCTATTGTAAAAGTTCTGGATAACAGTAAATACTTTTTTGTCACACCCAGCAGTGATATGTCAAAAAATAGATTTTATTTATTCCTGCATAACAATTCTAATACTAATTTGCATAAATATAAAACATAATAAAAAACAATGCAAACCATAAAACAATAAAAGTATCAGAAAATCAAAACAAACATGTTAGAAAATAAACAACACAACAACACAACAAAAGAACAAAGGAATAGCAAGGTTTAACACAATAAATGGTATTGCTGTATACTATTCCTTTAGCATGCTTTGTATTTAGCATAGCCTTCTTGTATAAGAACTTGCAAACTCATTACATTAGTCTTGGACTATATGTCTGTATAAAACTTGCTTCAATGTTTTTAGCATTCAAAATGTATTTATTTTTGTTTAAACACAAGCTTAATTTATGTATCCAAGATTTTGTATTTGAAAAGTTAAGTTTACTATGTTACCTCCCCAGCTAAGCCAATTTAGAATATTATAAAACTCAATTAAAATATTACTTAGATATTTGGTCATATGTAGGGCTTGACTGTCTTCCTTCAACTTAAAATCTTGATACGTTCCTCCCTTTCTGGGTGATAAAAAGTAATTTTTTAGTGACTGGACTTCACTGTAGTTTCTGTTCTTTTTCCTGCTCACATTCGAACTCTGGACTCTGGACTCCTCTGACCTTAAATCAGCAGTGTAAACATGCTTCCTCTGGTTTAGACATCAATGAGCATCTCAAATCCTTCTTTCTAGTTTTGGCAGCAATTTGAAACTGCAAGGTAGACAACAACAGAATTCCACAGCACAGCAGCAGATCCTTTTAGCATGAAGTCCAGACAAGAACGAACCCAACCCATGTAGGGTCCTATCTTTATTACCTCTGTTCCACAGTGACATCATCACCCATTCTGATTGTTCCTTGCACGGAAGGGGCTGGTCAATTATTTTCCTTCAGAGTCTCCACCTCTCATTTTGAAACTGCAGTTTTAAGTTTACAATTTATTTGTTTTCATAACTCTCAAGT
Source organism: Neoceratodus forsteri (assembly GCA_016271365.2). Classification (NCBI taxonomy): domain Eukaryota; kingdom Metazoa; phylum Chordata; order Ceratodontiformes; family Ceratodontidae; genus Neoceratodus; species Neoceratodus forsteri. Next base: position 60,544,087 of record CM028135.1, read on the forward strand.
GCAACAACATACAATCTCCAAATGAACATCTTTGAGTTTTGCACAAGATTTGAGTCTTTTGACATCAGGCATAACATGTTTATTTCCATTATAAAGTCCATAATTTATAAAGTCTTTCATAGAATCTATTCTCTTGTAGATTTCTTAAAACTACTTGCATGGGTTTAATCTATATTTCTTGCAGTTCTAAAGGACATATCTATTTTTAGATGGCACTTTCAGAAGTGTAAACTTCCGAAAGGTGCACCCACCTCCTTAGTTCATCCATATCCTTATAGCGTAATTTCTATATGTCTTCTGGTGTACCTTGGAATAATAGAACAGAAATCCAATACTCACAGTGCAAAACACGCTGTAATATTTATTTGAAAAGTTTTCCAACATTAGTACTTCCCACAGAGAAAAACAAGCACACACAGGAACAGTTCATAATCAAAACGGTTCAGCATGGTTTCATCAGAGGCAGCACTTTAAGAAGTTACTCAAAAGACAGAAACTTTTTCTTCAGACAGTTTCTTTGTCTCAAGTTGAACATGTGGCACATAAATTATGTTTTGACAGCCCTAAGAGTTTATGGCAGAATCCTTGGAAATGGCAAAACTTTTATTCCTCACTGGGCACATTTATAAAAGTTACATTTCTGAATGTCTCATGTTGTGACCTTTTAGGAGAGTACCAATATGAACAGGTTATCTCTTGCAGTATTGGTATAAAACATTTTAGTAAATAGTTCCATTCCCAGAGCTTTTGCATTAATGAACTCTAAGTCTTTAGGAGGTAATAGCACAAGTTTTCAAATGCTGTCCCCATTGTCTCTGTTAGAATTTCACTTCTGATGCAAAATAGATAATCAAATAATGCACCACCTCTTTAAGTCATATGTTCCAGATTTAAATAGGTAGCAGGTTGCAATCTCCTTCATCAACTGTGAAAATGTCATGCCAGCAGCCCATTGCCTTTTTAAGTTATAGTCAAAAGTATTTTCATTTCCATTGAAGCCAAAATAACTTTAAAAGACTCTGCATTTTTTCCTCCTGAAGACAGCTTTGTACCAGCCTGTAGCATCATCATAAACAAGCATTTGTCAATGCCGAATGTTGATTACGTTGGTCTGTTGAGCTCGCTCAGTGGCCCTCTGTCAGTGGCTCAGTCTGTTTGTCCCGGTGCTGCAGGCTGCTCTTTTGTAGTGGGCTGCTGCCTGCATTGGCACCTTGTTCTGCTGAAGAAGAAATATGCAGCTGTCCTGACAGAGCTCCATTGAGGGGGCTTACTCCCCCTCTCTGACTCGCTCATTCTGTTTCTCCTGGTGCTGCAGACTGCCCTTTTGTATTGGGCTCCTGCCTATGTTGGTGGCTTTTTCTACCCACAAAGAAATCCACAGCTGTCCTGACAGAGCTCCGTTGAGGTCGCTCACTCTGCCTGTCTCACTCATTCATTCTGGTTGTCCTGGCACTGCAGGCTGCCCTTTTGTACTGGGCTCCTGCCTCTGTTGGCACCTTTTTCTGCCCACAAAGAAATGTGCAGCAGTCCCGACAAAGCTCCGTTAAGCTCGCTCACTCCCCTTCTCTCACTCGCTCATTCTGTTCTGCCAGCGATATAGGCTGCCCTTTTCTACTGGGCTCCTGCCTGCATTGCTGCCTTCTTATGCCCACAAAGAAATTTGCAGGAGTTACAATACAGCTCTGTTGAGCTTACTCATTCGCTTATTCTGGTTTTCCTGCTACTGCAGGCTACCCTTTTGTACTGGGCCCCTGCATGCACTGCTGCCTTTTTCTGCCTACAAACAAATCTGCAGCAGTCCCAACAAAGCCCCGTTGAGCTCACTGACTCCCCCTCCCTCAATCACTTGTGTGTCTCCTGGTGCTGCAGGATGCCCTTTTGTACTGGGCTCCTGCCTGCATTGCCGGCTTTTTCTAGCCAGAAAGAAATCTAAAGCAGTCCCGACACAGCTTCACTGAGCTCGCTCACTCCCCCTCTGTCACTCTCGCATTCCGTTTCTGTCGGCGCTGCAAGCTGGCCATTTGTACTGGGCTCCTGCCTGCGTTGCCACATTTTCTGCCCACAAAGAAATCTGCAGCAGTCACACTAGAGCTCCGTTGAGCTCACTCACTCACGCTCTAACACTCGCTTGTTCTGTTTCTTTTGGTGCCGCAGACTGTGCTTTAGTATGGGGCTCCTGGCTGCATTGGCACCTTTGTCTGTCCACAAAGAAATCCACAGCTGTCCTGACAGAGCTCCGTTGAGGTTGTGCAGTGTCCCTCTCTCATCGCTCATTCTGTTTGTCCTGGCGCTGCAAGCTGCCCTTTTGTACGGGGCTCCTGTCTGCATTGGTGCCTTTTTCTGCCCACAAAGAAATCCCAGCAGTCCTGATAGAGCTCCAGTGAGCTGACTAAGTCCCCTTGTCTGACTCGCTCATACTATTTCTCCCACCGCTGCAGGCTGGCCTGTTGTACTGGGCCCCTGCCTGTATTGAAGCATTTTTCTGCCCACAAAGAAATCCGCAGCAGTCCTGACAGAGCTCAGTTGAGCTCAGTCACTCCCCCCTCTCACTCGGTCGATCTTAATCTGTCCCAAATACTGATTTCCCAGAGTGACCGTGCTATTGTCCGGCAGGAGTGCAAAAACATATTTTAGCCAGTATGTGAAAAATTACAGCTGTAGTGTTCATAAGGAGTTGTGAAAAAATGCCACTGTTGAAAATGTGGCATGAGAGTATTACAAATTTGTGAAGTTACAAGGGTGCGTGGAAACAGTTCAATGCACGCTCATAACACAGTCATGTTATGGAGTTCCGTCACCAAATTTTCAACATAGGGATTTTAGGACCTCTGCTCATGAACAGTACCACTGTCATTTTCATAATCCATCCTGAACACTGACTTCCCACAGTGACCACGTTATTCTGCGCTGGAACTGTGAAAACACATTTCGGTCAGGATATGAAAAATGACAGTTGTGCTGCTTATAAAGAGGTGTGAAAAAATGGCACTGTTGAAATTCTGGTGTGACAATATTACAAATCTGCGAAGTTACTAGGGTGCGTGTAAAGTGGGCAACACAGACTCGTAACACAGTCAATTGATGGGATATCATCACCAAATTTTCAACATAGGCATTTTAGGACCTCTGCTCATGAACAGTATCATTGTCATTTTCTTAATCTGTCCCAGACAGTGATTTTCCACAGCGACTGCTGTATTCTGCACCGGAAGTGCGAAAACACATTCGGCCAGGATGGGAAAAATGACAGCTGCACTGTTGATAAGTAGGTGCGGGAAAATGGCAATGTTGAAAATCTGGAGTGAAAATATTATAAATTCGCGAAGTTATGAGCATGCGTGCCAACTGCACAATGCACGCTCGTAACACAGTCATTTTACAGAGTATCATTACCAAATTTTCAACATAGGCATTTGAGGACCTCTACTCATGAACAGTGTCACTGTCATTTTCTTAATCTGTCCTGAACACTGATTTCCCACAGCGACCGTGCCATTCCGCGACAGAACTGCAAAAACACATTTTGGCCAGGAGGTGAACAATGACAGCTATACTGCTCACAAGGAGGTGTGACAAAATGCCAATGTTGAAAATCTGGCATGAAAATATTGTCAATTCGTGAAGTTACGAGCGTACGTAGCAACTGCGCAACTCACGCTCGTAAAACAGTCATCTTTTGGATTTTTTCCACCAAATTTGCAACATAGGCTTTTTGAGAGCCCACCTCATGAACACTGGCACTGTCATTTTGTTAATCGGCCCCGAAAGGTGATTCCGAGCAGTGACCGCGAAACCACCTTCTGGGGCCGATTAACGCCATGACAGCTCAAGAATTCATGAGAAGGGGTCCCAAAAACCCCATGGTGAAAATTTGGTGAAAAAATTCCCAAAAATGCCGAGATATGCACTAAAGTTGAAAACCCTATTCATTACATTATACAGCTTACGGCATTTCCTCAGTTCGTGTTGGCTTTGAAGAGTGCAGGCGTGTTCCTGATCCATGAAGATTGTCGCGCTGAGTTCGGAGAAAGTATGGGTATGGGGGGGTGTGGGAGGCAGGGTGTGCAGTGGGTGGAGTGCGGGTTGTGGGAGGCGGGCAGGGAGACTACAAGGGACCGTTTCTCTTTTACAGGGTTGAAACTAAATTAAGACATCAGTGGACAGTTTCTGACTTAACAGATGCTTTGGCACACTGGGGTGGGCTCTCAGCATGCCACCTGTGTGGTGGGGTAGCCAACAGGGGATTGGGCACCCATGACAAACAAGCCAAGGGAGGGCTGCAGGAGCGAGGGATGGGCACCCCTCGGCTACAATGGAAGGGGTTCATTATGCCCGATGGGGATTGGGCACCCGTCGGTAGGAACAAAGAGGGAAATCATTATGCCAACGGGGATTGGGCACCCCATCGGCAGGGACAATGGGGGGGTTACAGAATGCCGACAGGGAGTGGGCTCCCCCGTCGGCAAGTAAACATGGTGGGGTATATTGTTTGTGAACATGGCAGCAACCTGCCGCCATGTTCACAAACAATATCAGGGATCTCACATCCTGCCCTGCAATGACGGGTTACTCCCTCATTGCAGCCGACGACTGATGCTGCAATGATGAGGCGGCCCCTGATTGCAGCGACTGATTTTTTAGAAAGTTGTGGCACGCTGGCTGAACTAGTGTCAGCAGCAGCATGCCACGGCATTGGGGGATGGGGGCCAAGCCTTTGCAGGTTGTGAGGGCATTGGGCACAACAGTGCTATGCCTCCACAACCTGCTTCTGGAGAAACCTGCCGCAACATGTTTCTTGCGCATGTGCGCAATCAACATAATAAAAAGTCATCCTGGTACATGGATACCATAGGAACCTCTTTCAGTCCTTGTTTTGATAAGCTTGCTTAGAAGATATCCAGATGCCAGCTTCTAGGGTAGTCCTCCAGTTTAAATGGAAAGTTATGACCAGGCTATATTTTCTTTTCCCTCAAGTTTGAAAGCTGCTAGGCAGGCATTTCCTTTTTTCTTTTGCTGGTAGAGCTCATATAGATGAGGATGATGATCAGATGTCTTTAGAATGACCTCCCAGTTACCTTAATTAATAATTCAGCATTTATAAAAATATAAAATAATAACTTGTAATAAAATATTGCTACAACTAAGTTTTGTTCCTACAGCTGGAGTTGAATAATCTCACTGCCCTTGTTCATGAGGTTGGGTCCCAAAAAGGCCATGCTGAAACTGTGGGCTAAAAATATTAAAAAATGATCAAGTTATGAGTAAAAGTTCAAATGATCAAGTTATGAGTAAAAGTTCAAAATACATTATATGGCACCTACCTGCTCCTATCATATCACAGTTGTTAGTTCCAGCAGCAAGATGTGTTTTCAAACAGAGTGGATCTATACTATGGGACACTTTTAGGTGAGTGAGGGTGTGTGGAGGTGGGGGAGGTGGGTGCTGAATGGGAGGCCAGTGTGGGGGGGGCTGTGGGCGACAGATCTCCAATGGACCATTTTCTTATACACAGGGTACTGTAGGAAAAAAAAACAGAACATGAGAAACTGTTTCTTTATTTCAGGTTTAAAACCTAAATAAAAAAAAAGAAAAGACATCCAGAATCTCTGACACTGGGTTGTGAGCATTCAAGTGTTGGCTTCATACTTGGGGGCACCATGGGGTGGGCACCCTGGCATCCCAGACTGCTGGATTGAGGGGAGTTGCGTACACTGACACTGGGGATTGAGCACCCTGGTGTCAGTTGATTGAAGTATCAGGGTGGAGGATCAATAACAAAACAGGGTGAAGGAGGACAAACCTGCACCACAGTGGACACCCCGGTGTCGGAATAATTTAAAAAGTACAGGTATTTAGCTGGCACCGGGGATTGGGCACCCTGGTGTCCAGTTCAAATCTAGAAAGCTGCTCAAGTGGGTAATGGAGGTGCACAAAACAAAAAGAAAGGCATACCATGTTCAGCAGGGGTGGAGTTACACAATGACATGTAGTTCCATCCCTCCTGAATGAAAACATCACAATGGCATACTCAGATGGGTAAGTGGCCCTGCCACCTAATAAATGAAGGCATTTTTGTAATACAACTTTGTGATCACACAAATTCATTTATCCTTAGAATGCTGAGTTTTTAAACCATGCATGCTCAGAAAAGGAACGATTTTCTTAAATATTTTAAAAACTACTTAAGTTTGGGAGCTAGAAACAACAAAAGTGAACACCTTGGGCCAAACTCTATCAAACCTGTGTGTTTCAGGTTCCAAATCCTCTGAATTTTTTAGTCCAATGGGCCTACACAACTTAATATAGTGTTATATTTGTACAACTTGTGATATACATTGTGTGGTCATTCGCCTCTCCATCCACAGGATATACCACCCTGTAGGGGTACGGAAAGCAAGGAACCCTAGAGAAGGATTCTACCTCTTGAGGTGCCATGGGAATGATTTCCTTAGCTAAAGGTCCCTTAGGAAGGATCCCCAAGGGGAGAGAGAGAGAGACAAGCCTCTGAAGAAGGAGGGAAGGGTGGTGGAGCAATGTAAAAATGCTTCAGGAAAAAGCAGGAAGGCCTGGCCTTTTATGGCTTGAGCAGGGGGAGTGGTTAGTTGCTCCAACCCATTGAACTACAGGCACAGCCTTCCAATCCAATGGGTTATGCAACTTAGTATAACGTTATGCTTGTACAACTTGTGATAAACATTGTGTGGCCATACACCTCTCTATGCTCGGGATATACCACTATGTAGGGGTATGGAAGGCAAGGAACCCCAGAGGAGGGGTCTACTCCTAGAGGTATCACAGGAATGATTCCCTTGGCTAAAGGTCCCTTAGAAAGAAGCCCCAAAAAGAATGCTGAGCAGAGTAATTGCAGTAGGTGATGAGTATGTATCGGTATGGAGGACCTGTGCAAAGGTTAAGTAGATAGCAGGAGACAACTGGGATGAATAGTGACTATCTCATAGGTCTGAACAATTATAGCAAGGATGTGACTTCCTAAGGAGAGAGGGATCAGCAAAGGAGGCCACCATCTATCTCCATCCAACAGCAGAAATCTACTGAAATAACCTAGGAAATATATTACTAAACCTAACAAGATATTAGGACCATTGGCATGGAGGAAAAGAAAATTTCCCTTTGAGGAGGAAACCTCTTGGAATCCTAGGCCTAGATAGCCTTCCCTCCAGGCTTTAGGATATTTTGCTTAGTGACAGCTCTGCTGCTGCAATTTAGAAGGCCAATCCAGGGGGTGGAAAATATTTCAATTTGGGAGAAAACTCTCACTCTGTCCCTCAATGGGAACACCTTGAAGGGTTGCAAGTGAACTCTGTAATAATGGGACACACTGCACACGGTATCAACTTCCAAGGTGGGAGGAGGACAGTGATGACCACTGAGACACTCAGTCGGCCAACTGATCTAAGAACAAACTGGATGAACCAGTGGCAGTCATAGGAAGAATAGCTTAGAAGGTGCTTCCAAACACACTCGGCTAGCTAAAGGGGCCCTACTGTTGAGGGTCCCAACCCTCACAGCTGAAGTCTTAAATTCTACATCAAGAGGTGTTGCCTATGATTTGGATGGCTGAGGATCTGCCTGGAATGAGAACATTCCCACTATGGGCCAGATAAGAAGAACCCCACCCCGAGTTTCACATGCTCAAGATACAGACTTTGTTGGTGCAGAGCCAGACTGTCAGCTGTAGGGCAGGCCTTGAGCCATAGAAATAAATGGTCATGGCTGGCATATTGCCAAATTGTGGAGAGAACATGAATTAGAGTATGGAGCATTGAGGACCCTCACGTAGGTCATGCACAGTTCTATCGATCATGAGAAGACTAAACGTCCACATAGGTTAGTCTGAGCAAATAGCTGACCAGCACATGGGTCTGAGAAAAAGGTAGACATCAGTTCTGTAACCTTCAGGAAATGTATGCCAACCAATTCCATTAGGAAAGCCAAATTATGAGTGAAATTCAAAATTCTCATTACTGATGTGAAAAGATAGTAGGAGCTTGGGTGAAGCCAGTGACAGTTGGTTAGGTAGGAGGAGGTGGTGAATGCCACTGATGAGACAATGAGCATTAGGTAACTGAATTGATACAGTTTATGCATGAATGCCTGAAATGTCATTTAGGTTGCAAGGACGCAGAGCAAAATGAATATAACTTGCATAAAAGCATTCTTCCATTACCTGGAGCCACGCTGCCCCACAATGACACCACAGACCCTGCTGTGGGAATAACAGAGAGCCACAAGCCAAGCACCATGAGACCAGACAGCTAATTTAATGACTGAGAGCTTCAGTATGGGTAGGAGTCAGAAATGGACTTCAGTGGTTTTGGTACAAGTATGGTTCCATAAAATATGAACTGCTATGAAATAGCTGAAATTTTTCAGACAGAATAGTAATGCAGCAGAGCACAAGGAATATGTTAGAAGCAGCACAAAATCATGGAAAAGTAGGGAGTTGAGCTGCCTGAGTGGAGCTAGCACTGAATGAAGTAATAGCTGGTTACTGAGCAACAAATATATCATAGCAGGGAGTGGTAGCTAGCTGGGAGCAGGATGAAGCCTGGACCAGGTGCAAACAATTAAGGTGGAAAAGCCAGGAGACAGCAGAGGCAGGAAAACAGCAGTTTGAGCTGAAGCATACAGATAACAATTGCAGGTAAACTGAAGGATTGCTAAAAGTATAAAAATATATTGGACACTAGAAAAACTAGAGAAGCCCAAAAGAAACAAACAAAAGCAAACACAAGCACAAGAGCAGGAGGGAGCAGAAACAAACAACTGAAAGAGATCACAGACAGACAGCAGCCAGAGGCAAAAAACTGACCTAGAAGCAGGAAAAGCACAAATCAGGCAGAAAGTCCAGCACAAGCCAGCAGAAATCCAAGCACAAGGGAAGGTAGGAGACAAACACAGTTGGGGGGGGCAGAGCCCAGGGAGAGGTCAGGCAGAGCCTCCAACCACAACAAAAAAATGCTTCGGGTAGAAGCTGGAAGACCTGACCTTTTATGGCTTGAGCTGAGGGAGTGGTTAGTTTTTCCACCCCACTGAACTACAGGCACAGCCTCTGAATTATAGGTGAGCAAAAAAGAAGTCTTAGTTGATGTAATGTTAGTGTTTCCTTTTGCCCCTCTGTAACTTTTCCCCCTTTGAACCAATTACCACAAATTTTTCAGAATCCAGAGATCCTGGCTCTATCTCTGTGCTTTCCTAATTTCAAGCAAATCAGTTAAATAGGGGCAACGTTATTAAGCTACAAAAATGGGGTTTAACATTAAAGTGCAGCTGGCTCCTTGGTGCAGAGGTCTGAGGTGCCTAGCACCTTTCTTTCCCATGCCAGTGACCTGAGCTTGGGAATGAGCTTGGGACACAAGCAGTTGGCCAGGGGAGAGAACTAGAAGCAGGATCAAGCAGCTGTCAGACAGCTCTCCTCTCCCTAGTTGGGGAGGTTGGTCTTCCTGGTGCTTGGCTGCCACCAAGTGGACACTCTATGGTAGTGCCACACAGATGGGAGGCCAGGTGCTAGGCCAGGGTGGGTAGAGTGGAGCTGCCAGTTCTTGCATGCATGTGCACCTCCAAGTGCATGCTCGACTGAATTACTGAGGCCCTGGGGAGAGTTAATGGAGAAAAGTAGAGGAAAAAGGATGGACATGGCTAGGACGTATGATGCCCGCTGGCCACACCTCTACCAGCCAAATCACTAGGCTGCCTATGATGGGGAAACTGGATAATGTGCTTTGGGAGGGGAGGACAGACCTCCCTCTCCTGACCCCACCATGGGGGGGGATCTGTAGGGGTGCACTCACTGGGGTGCTAGGGGAAATGATGGACGGTTGAGAGGAAGTGGCAGCTGGTAGATGGGAGCCTCCCTTGCCATGACCTCAGGGGGCAAAAATAGAGTGTGAAAAAAATTAAAGTGCTTGCTCCACCCTAATATAGAGGTGCCTGTAGAATACATGGTTGGAACTGTTCCCCATAGGAACCATTATCGCATATTTCTCTGCATACTTCACCAATTAAGCCTGTAGTTTTCCCAATTAAGCTTTATACTTCTGGATGGATGCCTGTATACCTCCAGAGGTATACAGTGTATAAATTGTGGTGAAAAACCCTCTGCCACCCCCCAACACCTACAGAGCTGCAGGGAAAGACATATCTAGAAATTAAACCCTCCTCCATGGGAGAAAAAGAAACATCTGTGCCCACCGTGAGATCTGTGGAACCTGCAAAAAAATAGTTGAAGGAAACACACAGAAATTACATACACACACCCGCACGCACACACATACACACACACAAACACACACTACACAACCCCAACAGCATGTCCCTCAATGCTCCATCTAAATAATGTACTGCAAAAGAAAAACAGTCAGGGGACTAGAGAATACAAAACTCTCCCCCTTCTTCTCACCAAACAGACATGTCTCTCAACACTCCTATACCTCCTCAACCGCCAAGCCCTCCATGCTCCTGCTGACATCTCCCTCCATGAGCCTCCAGCTCCCTCCTCTGATGACATGCTCTCCACGCTCCTACTGCCACCATCACCAGGCTAGCACTGCTTCAGAGATGCTGTCAACCACAAGTGACCCTCCTTTACGGGCCACCCTCCTGACCGCCACCAACAATCCATACTGCTGCTCTATAGCCCAACACCACCACAGCGCTGCAATCCACGACCCCACCAATGATCTAGAGAATGACCAGCCTAGAAACATCCCCTTTTATAGGGGAATCCTACACTACAGAAACTGGAAAGGGCCAAAAGAGAACTCATGAACAGAATGCCACTACACTTGGAAAACACAAGTGGCCAAACAATCAAACACATATTGCCAAACAATGAGAGTCAGTGTAGTGGTTAAGACCTGTGAGCTGCAAATCTGGAGAACTGAGTTTGAGTCCCACAGCCACCACTTGCATACCTTGAGACCATGAACAAGTCAGTTAACTTCCTTGTACTCAAAAGACACACCTGGAAACAAGCCTCAGATTGGAAATCCACCTCTAACCCAGCACTGCCTGCATCCTAAAGGGGTCAAGAGAGTCACTGTTTTTAGCTGCTTGTAAATCTTCCCCAAAACAATTGCCATTCCCACTTGGTGGCCAGGAACCAATTTGACTCTGGAATCCAAGTCCCACCTTATGGGATATCAGCCAATCTAGTTACGTGGTCAATCTTTGTTCCTCTCCTCAAAACCTTTACAGAACTAGCAGTCCTCTGTGCTGTGGTCTGGAGCGCTGAGGACTGCAGTTCAAAGAACATTTGATAAGAGGAGTCTTCCTGCAGTTGCTGTGAGTTAGGCATTGGCCAGTTGCACTGCCTTCCTCATCCTCTATCCACAAGCCACCTCTCTGTCTACTTTATAACTGCAAGTGTTGTTCTACTCATGCTTGCTGAGCTCTTGTGAGCTCCACTCCTACTATTTTGACTGTTGGACTGTAACCACCTAAATTTCTCTGCCTGTTTAGTCTAGTAGACCTGTTGTTAAATTGCCCAAATTTCAAGTATCCTAGCTACACCCTATCTGGGTGTACCCTTAGTTGCAATTCGCCTTACTTAATTGTTGTGGTTTTATACATTTCAGTTGTTTTTACCAATGTTTGCCTGTCAGCTAGTGGTATTTCACCTTTAGAGTTAGCCCTCTGGTTTGTCTAGTTCTCATAACTCAAGTGTACCTGCTATACAGTGTTTTATCTACAATTTTTGCATACTGCACTAGGCCTGTTGTGCTGTGTCTTGTAGCCTTGCTAGCCTGCTTTTTCAGGCTAGTCACTTCCATTGCTGCTGTGCTACATAGTTGCTGGTGATTACACTTCAGCTGCCTGACCACTATGCACCTTACCCTCCTATGCCTTCTCCTTCACCCTCTCTTACCCCTTTTTCCACTCTCTCCTTCTCCCCTCCCACCCCTTTCTTCACTTTCTCCATCCCTCTCTACTCATTTGTCTTCTACCCTCTCCCTCTCCCCTCATCCCTTCCTATTCACCCAGGTTTCCTCTCCTCCCCCTCCTTGAATCTGGAGTTCCTCCACCGAGCCTTCCTTTCTCTTCCCCACCCCCACTTCTCCTCCTCCTTATCCTGCACCTCCTCCTATCTGTTGATCTGAAAACTGACCCTGGTCCATCTCCTCCTCCCTCCACTTCCTCAATTCCCAATGGCCTTAGCATTTTCCAACTCATTTCTGGGAGCCTTCTCCCCAAGCTTGATCTCATTAATGCCTGGCTTTCACAACACTTTCCTGACATCCTCTGAATTTCTGAATTTTTGCTGTCGTCCAGGACTCCTGACTCTAGTCTGTCCCTTCCTGATTTACACCTCTTCAGGCAGGTCCACGGCAAACAGGGTGGTGGTGTTGCCATCTATGTCCACCAGAGTCTGTCCTGCACCATTGCCTTCAAGGAGCCTGTACCCTCCTCCCCTGAGCTTCTTGCAAACTTTCCTTTCCCTCCACCTTACCCATCTTCATTGCAGTTTTCTATGCTTCACCTAAAATCTTCCTATCTTCACTGGCTGACTTTGTCTCTGCTCTCACCTCCCTCTCCTCCTCCTCTGGTTAACTCATCCTTCTTGGGACTTCAATATTATTTGGCTCTCCCCAGCTTCTAGATCAGGCGCTCACAGGACTGAGTTCCTTAACCTTAATCAACTCATTACCAAACCCACATGGCTCAATCCTCACTCCATTAATCACACCTTAGTGGACTAGGTTCTCTCATCCTACCCCCACTGCATCACTGCAGCAAGTATACTGCTGAATGCCTTCAGTGACCACTGAATGACTTTCTGTGTCAGGAAAGTCTCCCCCCAATATATCTGGTCTAGAACCCTATGGCCACTTAACATCAACCCCTCACCTAAATGAGCTTGCTGCCACTAACTGGTCTCCCAACCTCTCCACCTCAGACATTTATGTGGCCCTCTCCTTGTTCCACAACACATTTTTTCAAACCTGAAACAAGCTACCCACCCACAAAGTAAGTATGTAATATTTTATTAATTAAGCACCCTTTTCCTGAGGCTCAGGGTGCTGTACAGGATCCAGATAATATAAACATAAGTACAACATAAAAATATAATTTGTAACCAGTCCTAAGAACAACATAAAGACAAGTATAATATCCAAAAATAAATAAATAAATACTAAAATCAGTGGCCAATATTCAGAAGAATTCTATTTACATCCCCAAATGACTCCCTGAACAAATGTACCTTCAGTACCTGCTTAAAGGCCTCCAATGAGGGGGCCTCTCTTAAAGATCTTGATAATGAGTTCCTCAGGGCCGGTCCTGTGACTTCAAAACAATGGTCACCCAAGGATTTAAACCAGGCACTGGAAACCACAAGAAGGCCCACCTTGGAGGAGCAGAGAGAGTGCTGGGTATGATAAGGAGTCAGGAGGTCACTCAGGTAGCCCTGGCCCAGTCTGTACAGGGCTTTATAGGTCAGAAGATGGACCTTGAAAGGGATTTTCCACTTCACTGGCAGTCAATGCAGATTTTGAAGGACCAGGATCACATGACTAGACCCAGGGAGACCCATCAGTAATGTAGCTGCTGTGGTCTGCACTAGCTGCAGGTGATGGAGGACCCCTCCACTAACCCTGAGATAAAAAGTGTTACAATAGTCAAGTCTGGATATTATGAAAGCATGTACTAGTGAGGGCAGGTCCTCAGGTGGGATTAAAGTTCTAATCTGGGCAATATTCCTAAAATGGTAAATGCCACTCCAGACAGTTGACAACACCTGAGAATGTCAGTCCATCATCCAGAATGACCCCCAGATTTTTCACCTTAGCAGAGGCAATTAATGGGGACGGGAACAGCATTATAACAGTTACCCTTCCAATCACCTCTGCATCCTGCTGGTAACCAGGCTTAATCACCAGCACTTCTGTCTTATCCAGATTGAGCTTCAGTCAATTGGAGGACATCCAGTCCTGGATCTCAGCAAAACATGCATTCAGTACCTCAACTGCACCATATGTCCTGGGTGCAAATGACATATACAGCTGAGTGTCATCTGCATAGCAGTGAAACCCCACGCCGTAATGTTTAACGATGTCTCCAAGGGGAAGCATATATAATGTGAACAGCATGGGTGATAGGATCAACCCTCTGCATCCTATTGTGAGAAAAGATTCAAACCAGTGGAGTAATGTGCTGGTGAGTACACAGAGCTCCCTCAGGGGATCTAACAGCACACCATGGTGCACAGAGTTGAAAGCTGATCAGAGATCAAGAAAGAGAATTGACCATTTCCCTCTATCTCTAGCCCTGAGATCATTAAGCATCCTGACTAGTACAGTTTCCTTACTGTGTTTGCACCTACATCCAGACTGGAGAGGCTCCAAGATGTCAAAGGCCGTGGGATGTGCCTCAAGCTGCAGTCACTATTTTCTCAATAACCTTCCCCAAAAAGGGGAGGTTAGAGACTGGTCTATAATTATTCAAGCAGTACATGGTTTCTTCAGGAGGGGCTTCACCAGTGCCTCTTTCAAGGCACTAGGGAATAGCCCCTCCAAAAGCAAGCACCACACAACCTCCGCAAACATTGGACCCAAAGACTCTTCGCATCCCACTAGGAGATGGATCGGACTTGGTTTCAGTTTATAATAAGTGAGCTGCAGCCTTGAAATTGCCTCACAGGCCTTTTCTACCTCCACTGGCCTAAACTCACTCCAGGAAAGTAGAGTGCTTCCTGCAACCACCATTCCTTCCCTACCGCATGACTGTGATCACCACATTAGGGAAATGCCAGACCTGATAGAGGACACCCTATCAGAGAAGAAAAGAGCAAACTCTTTGCACTTAGCAGCTGAAACTTCTCTTTTTGACTGCAGAGAGGTAGGATGGAGCAGCCTGTCCACTGTCTGAAAGAGCTGTGCCAGTAAGTTCTCCCTTAGGCAATTTCCCTGGACAGGAATGCTGTCTTCTTATGGGAGATTGCTTTTTGATACTCACCATAGTGAGTTCTCAATGCTAGCCTGTCCTCCTCAGATCCAGATCTCTGCCAATAATGCTTCAACCTCTGACCCGTGGTCTTCATCTCCATGAGCTCCCCATCAAACCATGGGGATCTCAAACAAGAAGATGTGGGTTGTATACAGACAGGTGTGACAGGGTCCAGTGCCAAGGTAACAGCCCTGTTTTAAGCTGCTACTGCCTCACTCACCCCTACCTCACAAGCAACCTTCACATCCGAGAGGTCCATTACTGCCGTAAGTCCTTATGGAAAGTCCAGGGTCAAATCTTCACACCACCCCTGGATTACACACCATCTCATTTATAAGTGCAAATTCCTTGATCTAGCAGGGGCCTGTTTTAAATCTTCCCACTCCCTGCCTGACCTTCTTTCCTTCAGGGCACTTAGAAACTCATGCACAAAGACTGTCTGTGCTGCTAAGTCCCTCTATTTTAAGGCCAACATCCAGAATAAACTCCTCAGCAAAATTCTGAAAGGAAATTCATTCCCTTTTTGACTCCCCCCTGCCCAGTCCACTCCCCCAGTTGTCTTGGTTAATGGTTCACCTGTCTCACACCCTCTTGCAGATGCCACTCACTTCAATTACTTTTTCACTACCTGTGCCCTCTCGTTTCCACCTCCTCCTGATACCTCTTATCCCCCCTCCACCCCACCCTTCCTCAGGGTTTCATTTTCTCCTTGTTACTACCCAGGAAACCTTGCTTGCTCTTTCCTTGCTCAACCTGGCTAAATCCAGTCCTGATGGACTTCACCATAAACTTCTCCATCTTTCAGCTCCTGCCATTGCCTACCCTCCCCTCAACTGGACTTCTCAACCTCTCCTTCTCCCTCTGTGCTGCTCCCCAGTCAAGAAAGGTTTCCAAAGTTCTCCTCCTTCATTAAGGGTGGGGTGACCCCTGCTCCCCTGGCAACTTCTGCCCTAGCTCCCTCCTTCCTTCTCTTGCAAATCTGCAAGATAAGTTAGTCCACTTCAGGCGTGTTGACTTCTTCTACTCTTCCAACTTCTCTCCCCTTACCAGTCTGTTTTCAGAAGAACCACTCCACCACCTCCTCTCTGCTGTGGGTAACTGACTCTATTCTTACTGGGCTAGATCAGGGGCACATTATGGTGTCTATTTTAATCAATCTGGCCAAAGCCTTTGATTCAGTGGCCTACCCTCTCCTTGTGGGCAAGCTGAGCTCTGTCAGCCTCTTAGCTCCTGCTGGTTCCACCAACCATTGCCCAGTAATAAATCAACCTGAACTGACACAAGGTAAATAAAAGCACAGAAAAAAACCACGTATTATATAAAACCAATGATAGGTATGTGTGTCATGCAAGGTCATATACCCATCTCAGGGGCTAATTAGATAATAAAGCCACTTGCCCTTCAGGCTCATGTCCTTATCTAATTAGCCATCTCGGTGGGTATATTTCTTTGTATACCACATATACCCATCATTTAATATCTCTCTTTCCCTCTGTCTCTCTCTCTCTCTGTCTATATCTATCTATCTATCTATCTATCTATCTATCTATCTCTATCTATCTGTCTATCTGTTTATAGGGGATACACGATGTCCTGGCGTGTGATACACTATGTACCACAATGAGTGAACAGTGACCTTGGCTCATGAGTGGTGGAGCATAGCGGAGCCACTAGTGAGGGTTTCTGAGGTCACTGTCCATGAGTTGAGATATATAAGGTATCACATGCCAGGACATCATGCATCTGAGTTATACAATAGAAGTGAGCTGATTCCAACTTTGTTTTCTTTTTGTTCAACAGCATGGCATGGTGTGGCATTTGGAGTGAGTTGGGGGGGGGAGAATGACGTGTACACTGTGTGGATAAAAGGTGATGATGTGTACACTGTGTGTATAAATATCTGGTATTTCCACAGTGTACACGTCATCATCTGTTTATCACACAGGGTGAAGATACACAGATTTATCGAACTGTGTATCAGCTCACCCCTATTGTATAAATCTATCTATCTATAAGATATATATATATATATACACACTCACACACACACACATACATATATATATATATACACACACATATATACACATACACACATAAATATATATATATATATGTATATATGTGTTGCAAAAAACTTTGTTAATGCATCAGTTAGGGTTCCACCGACAAAAGTTGGGAAATATGATGTTAGGGTTTCCAACCTTAACACCCCAGCCCCATCCTGCACACACCAACAGGCACTGGGGGTGTGCCTTGGGATTGTCAATCATAGCGCTCATCCCATTCCATGAGTAAAGAAGCTAAGATGGGTACAGTATAGGAGAATAGGGTGAGCATTAGGGCTGACAACCCCAAGGCATGTCCCTGATGCCTGTTGATGCATGCAGGGTGGGGCTGGGATGTTAGGGTTGGAAATCCTAACACCACATTTCCCAACTTTGTCGGTGAACCCAACTGGATGCATTAACAAAGTTTTTGCAACGAATTTCCTTATTTTGAGATAGTATAATTGTAGCCTTATTTGCTTCTGGGAGCATCCATACATAAACTGTAGTGGTATCCTTATTGGCCTGTGGATGCGCAGGGCCCTCTGAGCCCTGCACTCCCATCCCAGAGTGTGCGGCACCAAAGAAATACCTCATATTGCAATATTATCCTATAGAAAAAAACAGCAAAATTTGAAACCTTTGTAACTGAACACCAAACTAATATATTTTCAGGAAACCAGTAAAAGACACATCAGTGGAGCAAGCCCTTTTCACCCTGAAAATGTCATAGAAAAATTGCAAACTGTTTTTCACAGCAGAGTGACAAATAAACAACTGGGTACACCTCACATTACAATGTTATCCTATGGGAAATTAAGCAAAATTGAAACCCACAGAACCCCAGAGCAAAGTATTTTTTTTTTCACCAAACCTGCAAAGGGCACATCTGTGGGAAAAAAACTCTTTTTAAATTGAAAATATCAGGCCAAACTCCTATACCATTAGTTAACTGTGAAGTGACAAAGAAAATGCTGTCTGAAAAATCCTCTTTCAAAAATTGTGAAAAAGGACCCTTTTTCATGCTTCCTTTATTGCAATTTGTGGAATCGCAAACAAGGATCCTTTTTCGCAAAATCCTTTTCATGATTTGCGACAAAGGATTTCACCACTTAAAAAAAAAAATTCAAAGCACAGAATCAAAAAACGGACCCCAGAATCAAGTCTACGGGACCCAATTAGGTAAAGACAACTGTTGCCATATTCCAAATCCAGGTATTTTTTGAGTTTTTAAAATTTTTTTGCCACCTCAAACTGAAAAAGATGATGGCAGAATGGCAAAGGAGTCTGAATTTTTGGCAAAGGATACCACATTTGCAGCAAAGGATTCCACATTTGCAATAAATGGTATACCATTGCCGCAGCGACTCCCAGATTGCGAAGACCACCACAGTGACAGGAATCTGGCAAAATCTGCCTGTCACTGTGGTGGTCTGTTTGGCAATCGGGACTGCCTCACTGGGTGTTTGCCCCCCCCAGTCCAACTCTGACTCGGAGTTAGAATCCTAGAGACCGGGGGTGTGTGAGGGGCGCAGCCCCATGGGGGTTTGGGGTGCAGCCCTCTTTGGATGCATGGAGCATCCCGACACTGCAATGCCGGCAGTCGGCACTGCAGCTGTTGCTGTCGGGGATGTCTCCATGCTGACTGCGGCATGGGTAAACCGCGATAAACAGTCCTTTGTTGAGCAGGACATTTATCTGGTCCCTTAGGAAATAAAGGGAAACTTTGAAATTTAATAACTTTTGAATGGATTAATATTTTTTCACCAAACCTTCAAAAGGCACCACTGTGACCCAAGACCTATATACCCTAAACATTTCAGACCAAAATGCTACACTATTTTTGTGAAGCAAAGAATTTTAACAAAAATGGTAAAGTTCACATTTTTGACCTCCCCGTATCTCTGCACCCACACATCTGACCCGAAAGAAACTTGCCATATCAAGAGATCTATGGTCCCTGACAGTGTGTGCAAAATGTCATGTGAATCACGTGAATGGTTATGAACCACTACATTATGCTCCTGATTGTTGTCTGCTGTATTGTGTTTTTGTACTCTGCTGTATTGACATATTGTACTCTCCCGGGTCGTGCCTGAAAATAGGCAGGTTATGTTGCCTAGTGCACTTACCCAGTTACCAAAAACAAATAAATAAATAAATAAATAAGTTATGAAAGTGCAACATTTCGAGTTTAACATAGTAGTGACCACTCAACCCTAACTATACTGGTGCAACCGTGCCAGAAGTTATGTCTCAGAGTTTTGTTGTTTTTATTGCAAGGTTATTTATTGTTGTAATGCTTATTATAGTTTCACTGTTCTTTTAAATACAGATTTGACTGTTTCTAGTTGCCACTTGGTTTGAGAGCTTTCAAAATGTCATCAAGCGCTGTGGAAGCAGCTCTCTCATTGGTTACATTTTCCAATATTATAGGGCTACTATAGAAATAAATGGTTAAGGCATCTGCTGTGTAAATAAGTGTGATTTCTACAGAGGATCTGTCATCATCCAAAATCACATAATGTCATTTTGCAAAATATTGTGTCACTGTTGTGATAGCCATACAACACTGATAGATAGGATTTTTTTTTTATTCTGCAGTTTTTACCATGTACCCCCACACCATGCCTGTCTCCTTCAGGAGCGCCAGTGTACACCGTGACCACCAACACCTCTCCCTCATACTCACCGACCCACATGCATCACGCCCTTGCTAGCCCTCCAGATGGGGGGATGTAGGAGGGGATATACTCCAACAGCATCCATAGTCAGGCAGGTGGTGGAGGCATAATACTCGGATGTTCTGGGGTCCATTATCCACAGATAGTGGGATCATTTCCCCCAGTTACTGTCCCTCCCAGAAGGATGCTGGCTAACAGAGATGCCATGTTATATAGTATGTTTTCAATGTGAAAGACATCCTGCAAATTGCTGATTACCATATCTTAAAATGGTTTATACTAACCAGACTCATAACATTGTATTTAGCAAAATGGAGTTCCACTGATGCAAAATACATACAGTATTTTTATATTAGGTAGTATTTCTTAATGTTCAAGGCATCCTTCAAGTTGAAGGCTGCTATATCCTAAAAGGAAGAGGGGGTGCTGCATGCATTAAAAGAGCAGCAGAAAGAGCAGCTTTAGGAATGGCAGCCTTTATCATGCAAATAACAAGAGTGAATGGAGCAATTCCCAAAGCAGCACTTGAGCGAAATGCAACTCTCCGCTTGCTGAGCTGATGGTGAAGAATTTATTTAGAGGTCTCAGTTCTAATTTACCAGGAATGGCATGTAAAGAAGACACTAGGGATCATCTCTCAGCCTCTCTTCTATGTGTTTTCAGCCAGGGACAGAAAGCCCCCAGTTGGTCCTCCTCACAGATGTACTATCCCTTTTCCCTGCAACCATTTACAGGCTAACATAAACATTTTTGTAGCAGCTGTGGATTCAAAGTCCATACTGATTATGAGAGGCATTGGGAAGGCAGGGGGGTCTTATACTGGCTTAGTTATTTATCATGCTGTGTGTGTGTGTGTGTGTGTGTGTCTGTGAGTGTATTTGTGTTGGGGGGCTAATGGAATCTAATAGTGCCACAGGTAAATGAGATATTGAGTGAAAGTGGAGTCTGATAGTATATACTAGGGCTGGGAGTAGTAGCTTCATGAAAATCAGGACCCCCCCCATGAACCTGCTTGCCTACCTCAGTTTGATATTGGCAATCAGCGATGTTTATGACTTGACTTTGATTTGAGCCAGTAAAGTCCATTGACCAGGCCTGGATCTGCTGATGACCCAGGTTGGATTTGGTTTGGATAATGTAAGTGATTCTGGAGTTTGATCACTGCTAAAAATGAGAAACTGGTGGAGAAAGAATATATATATAAATAGCTATTTTAAGCATTTCATGACATAAAGAACAAACTTATTAAGGAGAAGAAGGGGCAGTCTGATTCTGTAATTAGACCCCATCTGGATCAACCCCAGACCCGGTTCTGATCCAAGCTGGTAAGTTTACCTGTTTTCATAGATCAGAGAAAATCAGAACGTTTTGGGAAAAGATCAGAACCAGAACTGGGTCACAGCTGACCTTCCCATCCCTAGCATGTACCATGCTGAATGGGAAAATGTAACTGGGGGATACTGCCTCAGTTGCATTTATTTGATAGGTCAGTCATGCATTCCTTGATGGGCGATCTTACAATACAAAATCTCTTTGACTTTTAGCAAGTGGTACTGGTGGTGAAGTAGTTCTCGTTCTGAAAGTCAAACTGTTCTGACATGGCCAGTCATAGAACCTTGCAGATCCTGACCAGATGTGATCAGTTTAAATGGATAAGCGGCTCGTCTTCAGTCCTGAGGACCAGCCCCAACTCATCTCTTTTTCAACTTACCAGTGCACTACTGCATTAATAGCTCTCCTACTGAGACAGCAAATATGCTGTAAATCTTTACAATTCTGCAGGACATGATGCCATGGCGGACGGAGGGTGTTGTAATATATGTTTATTTATCTTTTTTTTAGTTTCTGTTGGCTGAGACAGAAAGGCAAGGCAACTCTGCTTATTTTCAGCCTTGTAACAAAACGCAAGAATCTGTCCCTGTTCCACACCAACATTTTCCTTCTTCAAGGGATGTGGCTGAGGCAGAGTACCACGTACCACCGGGGTTAGCTTGTGCTGCATCTAACCAGTACTTTGAAACCTTTTTTGCTGCAACCTTTGCGTGTAGTGGGTTCGTATTATGTTCTACGGAATTTGGCCTTACCCTGGTAGCACACTATTCCCAGAGCACTCCGCTTTTCTCTCTCACCTCCTTTTTTCAGCCTCATCCCTGGAAGGTGGGATACAGATGTAAACTAACATACTGAAACAGGTTAGGCTGATGGTGGTATTTTTAATGAATTAGGCATGGTTCCAGCATCGTTTATAGCTAAAAGAGTGCATTCTCAGGTTCTTTGGGTGCCAGAACTACAAAGCAAAGCTGAGCCGCTCTGGCACACAATAAACATGATAGGAAACTCTTATAACCATGAGAGGCCCAGGCACAGTATGTATAAAGATATTTATAAAGCATGTTGAACTTTTCTGTTTTAAAAACATGGAACTGAAAAGTGAAAGTCAACATGTTTTACATTGCAAAAAATTAGAGAAACTCTGTGAGTGGAACTGGAGTATGCCAACAAAATAGAGAAGTTCAGAATTTTAGAACTGTTAGCGTGAGATACACTGTTATGGTAGTTAAACATTACTGATGTGATTTCAGTTAATCAGCTCTCAGAGCCACAGTACCTCTTATCCTCAGTACAGTGGTATCTCATGCAGGGGAGATGATGTGTCCCTCAATGCCTCAAGGGAAATAATAGCTATAGTGACATTGATTCATTTAAGTATGAATGGAAGCTATGTGTAGTATCAATTGTGGTCTGCTGTAACAACCTAGATAAATAAATGTTGTAAAGATAATTGTGCTTGATAAAATCTATGTACCTGATTTTTGAAATAAACTTGAATTTAAAAAAAAAAAAAAAAAGAGTGGTGCTGGGTTGTTCCACATCATGGCCAGGGGAGGACAGCTACATCAACTTTTGATAAAAACAAGCATTTGTCAATGCCGAATGTTGATTGCGTTGGTGTGTTGAGCACGCTCACTGGCCCTCTGTCAGTCGCTCAGTCTGTTTCGTCCGGTGCTGCAGGCTGCTGTTTTGTACTGAGCTCCTGCCTGCATTGGCACCTTGTTCTGCCCACTAAGAATTCTGCAGCTGTCCCGACAGAACTCTGTTGAGGTGGCTCACTCCCCCTCTCTCACTCATTCATACTGTGTCTCCTGGTGCTGCAGGCTGCCCATTTG
The DNA here is from genome assembly GCA_016271365.2 of Neoceratodus forsteri. NCBI lineage: Eukaryota > Metazoa > Chordata > Ceratodontiformes > Ceratodontidae > Neoceratodus > Neoceratodus forsteri. The sequence continues at coordinate 60,566,950 of CM028135.1, forward strand.
TACTGGGCTCCTGCCTCTGTTGGTGGCTTTTTCTACCCACAAAGAAATTTGCAGCAATCTTGACACAGGTCTGTTGAGCCTGCTGAGTCCTCCCCTCTCTTACTCACTTGTTCCATTTTTGCCGGCGCTGCAGGGCGGCCTTTTGTACTGGACTCCTGCCTGCATTGGCACCTTTTTCTGCCAACAAAGAAATCTGCAGCAGTCACGACAGAGCTCCATTGAGGTTGCTCACTCCCCCTGTGTCACTCACTCATTCTGTCTGTCCTGGCGCTGCAGGCTGCCCTTTTGTACTGGGCTCCTGCCTCTGTTGGTGCCTTTCTCTGCCCACAAAGAAATCTGCAGCAGTCCCGACAAAGTTCCGTTTAGCTCGTCCTCCCCTTCTCTCCTCCTCATTCCGTTTCTGCGGCGCTGCAGGCTGCCTTTTTATTGGACTCCTGCTGCATTTGCTTCACCTTCTTCTGTCCACAAAGAAATTTGCAGCAGTTACAGCCTCTGTTGGGATGGTTTCACCCCTCTCTCACTCGCTCATTCTGGGTTCCCCGCCAGTGCAGGCTGTCTATTTGTACTGGGCCCCTGCATGTACTGGCACCTTTGTCTGTCCACAAACAAATCCGCTGCTGTCCTGACAGAGCTCTGTTGAGGTCGCTCAGTCTCCCTGTCTCACACGCTCATTCTGTTTGTCCTGGTGCTGCAAGCAGCCCTTTTGTACGGGACTCCTGCCTGCATTGGCACCTTTTTCTGCCCACAAAGAAATCCACAGCAGTTCTGACAGAGCTCCGTTGAGCTCATTCAGTCCCCCTGTCTCACTCGCTCGTACTGTTTCTCCCACTGCTGCAGGCTGGCCTTTTGTACTGGGCCCCTGGCTGCATTGATGCCTTTTTCTGCCCACAAAGAAACCTGCAGCAGTCCTGAAAGAGCTCTGGTGGATTCGCTCACTCCCCCTCCATCACTCACTCTCTCATTCTGTTTCTCCCAGTGCTGCAGGCTGCCCTTTTGTACTGGGCTCTTACGTTGCACTCTTTCTCTGCCCACAAACAAATCCACAGCTGTCCCCACAGAGCTCTGTTGAGGTCGCTCAGTCTCCCTCTCTCACATGCTCATTCTGTTTGTCCTGGTGCTGCAAGCAGCCCTTTTGTACGGGACTCCTGCCTGCATTGATGCCTTTGTCTGCACACAAAGAAATCTGCATCAGTCTTGACAGAGCTCCGTTGAGCTCACTCAGTCCCCCTGTTTCACTTGCTCGTACTGTTTCTTCCACCGCTACAGGCTGGCCTTTTGCACTGGGCCCCTGCCTGCACTGATGCCTTTTTCTGCCCACAAAGAAATCTGCAGCAGTCCTGAAAGAGCTCTGGTGACTTCGCTCACCCCCCCCTCCCTCACTTGCTCTCTCATTCTGTTTCTCCCAGTGCTGCAGGCTGTCCTTTTGTACTGGGCTCTTGCGTTGGGCCTTTTCTCTGCCCACAAACAAATCCACAGCAGTCCCACCAGAGCTTAGTTGGGCACGGTCACTCCCCCTCTCTCACTGGTTCGATCTTAATGTGTCCCATGCAGTGATTTCCCACAGCGACTGTACTATTCTGTGGCAGGAGTGCAAAAACACATTTTAGCCACGATGTGAAAAATGGCAGCTGTACTGGTCATAAGAAGGTGTGGAAAAATGCCACTGTTGAAAATGTGGGGTGAAAATATTACAAAATTGAGAAGTTACAAGGGTGCGTTGAAACAGTTCAAAGCACGCTTGTAACACAGTCATGTTATGGAGTTTCATCACCCGATATTCAACATAGGCATTTTAGGACCTCTGCTCAGGAACAGTGCCACTGTCGTTTTCTTAATCTGTCCCGAACAGTGATTTCCCACAGCGACCATGTTATTCTGCGCCGGAACTGTGAAAACACATTTCGGTCAGGATGTGAAAAATGACAGCTGCACAGCTCATAAGGAGGTGTGGGAAAATTCCACTGGTGAAAATGTGGCGTGACAATATTACAAATCTGCGAAGTTACAAGGGTGCGTGGAAAGTATAACACAATCATTCGATGGGCTATTATCACCAAATTTTCAACATAGGCATTTTATGACCTCTGCTCATGAACAGTATCACTCTCATTTTCTTAATCTGTCCTGGACAGTGATTTCCCACAGCGACTGCTGTATTCTGCACTGGAAGTGCGAAAACACATTTTGGCCAGGATGGGGAAAATGACAGCTTTGCTATTCATAAGTAGGTGTGGGAAAATGACAATGTTGGAAATATGGAGTGAAAATATTGTAAATTCGCGAAGTTACGAGCGTGCGAGCAAACTGCGCAACATACGCTCGTAACACGTCATTTTATGGAGTATCGTTACCAAATTTTCAGCATAGCCATTTCAGGACCTCTACTCATGAACAGTGGCACTGTCATTTTTTTAATCTGTCCCAAACACTGATTTCCCACAGCGACTGCGCTATTCTGCGCTGGATGCGAAAACACATTTCCGCCATGATGTGAACAATGACAGCTGTACTGCTCACAAGGAGGTGTGACAAAATGCTAATGTTGAAAATCTGGCGTGAAAATATTGCAAATTCATGAAGTTACGAGCGTGCATAGCAATTGCACAGCGCACGCTCATAAAACAGTCATTTTTTGGATTTTTTCCACCAAATTTGCAACATAGTCTTTTTGAGAGCCCACCTCATGAACACTGCACTGTCGTTTTGTTAATCAGCCCCGAAAGGTGATTCCGCACAGTGACTGTGAAATCACCTTTCCGGGCCGATTAATGCCATGCCAGTTCAATAATTCATGAGGAGGGGTCCCAAAAACCCCATGTAGAAAATTTGGTGGAAAAATTCCCAAAAATGCCCGAGATATACAGTAAAGTTGAAAAAACCCTATGTATTACATTATACAGCTTACTGGCATTTTCTCAGTTCGCAGTTGGATTTGAAGAGTGCAGATGTTTCCCCAGTCCACCGAAGATCATCGCACCGAGCTCCAAAGGTAAGTATAGGGTGAGGGGTTTGGGTAGCAGGGCTTGCAGTGGGTGGGTGGGTGCGGGTTGCAGGTGGGAAGCAGGGCGAGTGCCGAGGGATGGTTTCCTTTCTTCCAGGATTAAAAAAAAAGAGAGAGACGTCACAGAACCGTTTTCTAATTTGCAGGTGCATCTGGCACACTGGGGTGAGCTCCCAGTGTGCCAGCAGAGGCTTTCTTGACCGGAAGGGCAGCAGTTGCCAACAGAGGATTGGTCACCCCCATCGGCAAACAGGTGGGGCCGGGGGTATTAGTATGCTGACGGGGATTGGGCACCCTCGTCGGGGCAGGAACAAAAGTGGGGGGGCACAGAATGCTGACAGGGACTGGACTCCCTCGTTGGCAACAAAAGACCACCAAAGCTGACAGGGATTGAGGCCCCCATCGGCAACTACTCGTGGTGGAGGGGGGGTTATATTGTTTTTGAACATGGCAGCAAGCCGCCGCCATGTTCACAAACAATCTCAAGGGTTTACATCCTGCCCTGCAATGACGGGTCACTCCCTCATTGCAGCAGATGGCTGACGCTGCAATGACAAGGCAGCCCCTGATTGCAGCAGCTGATTTTTTTAGAAAGTTGTGACACACTGGCTGAACTAATGTCAGCAGCAGCGTACCACGGCATTGGGAGAAGCAGGGCAAGCCTTTGCAAGCTGTGGGGGAATTGGCTACAACAGTGCCGCGCCTCCACAACCTGCTTCTGCAGAAACCTGTCGCAACATATTTCTTGCGCATGCGCGCAATCAACATAAAAATGAACTTGTTTTGAATCCCCTTAGAATGCTTACACACATAATTTATAATAATTTAATAGTGCATCTGACAGGTGTCTATTATGCTGTGATAGACTCCTCGAGTGGTGTTTAGAGATGTGCAAAATCAAAAAATTACACCTAACGTAATATTTCACTTAATTTCCACATTATGCCAAATATTTAGTCTAGGCACAACGTAATTTCGCCCCCGGTTCAACTTTTATGCAAAGCGTGAAATTACACCCAAATTAAGCCAATTTCGGTCTCAGGAAGCGAAATTTCGACATTTTGCCTCAATTTCACCAATGTTTTACAATTACGCCGGTGAAATTGCAGTGCATTGTGGGTAGATAGCTGAAATCTCATGTGCATGGTGTTTCTTGCACAGTATATTGTCTGTTGAATTGGAGAGCAGTTCAGTGTGGTGCATCACAGCCAATAACCCTTTGAAAACCTATTTTTTTGTGATTTTTGAGAGTTAATTGCTCACAAAATTGCAAGTTTAGTTCCTAGTGCTGCTAGTGAACCTTTTTTGGTTTTTGTATCTTTGGAGAATAGTTAGTTAAACTCAGTTAGTGTTTCAGTTTTCTCTGTATCTGTGAGGGATTGAGTTGGGGATGGTCGACCGTGTGTGTGTGTGTGTGTGTGTGTGTGATATGAAAGTAGAGCAGGCTAGTTCCTAAGAGCTGACATATTTCTCACAAGTTGTGAGTGAGTTTCTGTAATTTATTTTAAGTCTGAAGATTTGTAGTCTGTATGTTACTTATTTGTTATATTTTTCTTTCATACTGACTGTTTTTTTGGGTCACTTTATCTGAACAGTTACTATATTCTTCTGACTGAGTAGTCTGTTCCTGTTTCCCTTTGCTGAATCACTTTTGTGATTTATTTTCTTAATTGAAAGTATTTGTGCACAGTGACCTGACCACTTGACTTGTCTATATCCAGGGACACTGCATTGCTGAATTGCTCACAAAAATTAAAATTGTGATCCAGCCTCTGCATTGCAGTGTTCCTGTTTTTCGATTGAATTTGCTTACCATAGTAACCCTTTTCTCCCTGTTACACCACTGTTGTTTACTACCTGACCTAGCCAGCTACTGTATAAAAAACAAATATGCCTGCCAAGAGACGTTCAGGTAAAGGTGCTAGGGTGGGAGGTGGCTCAAAGAAGTCTGATGGAAAAAGCAAACCTATTTGTGAATCCGTGCCCTCTGTGGCCTCTGCTGCTGCTGCTGTGGCAGACAGTAGCAGCAACATCGAAGTTAAAAGTGGCTTGACGTCTGTGACTCATTATGTTTGCTTGCACACATGTGCAAGAAACATAGTGCCATCATCCGAGTTTTCGGAGGTGTGTCACCCCCTCCTCCAATTCAGTCAGTGTGTTGGCAGGTATGGCCCCTGTCTGCCAATGCATGCTGGAGCTGTCTATGACAAGCTCCAAAATGCAGTGGCATACAGTTGAAAGGGGGAGCTACGCTTCAGTGAGCAGCGATAAGATATCACCTGCTCATGCAGCTCCCCTACACACCACCACAAACACCTGCACGCGTGCGCACGCATACTCGTGCCTTTTACACACTCTATAGCCGACAGGGTGCCCAATTCCCGTTGGTTGTGCTCGCTTCCCCCACCAAAGCCTTCCAAATGCCACGCTGGGTGCCCACCCCAGCATGGCAAGTGATCATTATAAGCCGACGGGGTGCCCAATCCCCGTTGGCTCCACTATCCTCTCCCATGAAAGTACCGGGTGCCGCGCTGGAGCCCACCCTAGTGTGGCAACTGATGCTGTGCCGACAGGGGTGACCAATCCCCATCGACTACGCCCCCAGCCATCCTTGTGCCATGCTGAGGCCCACCCTGCATGGCAAACATCCAACGTCGTCTTTTAAAAAAAAACACCTGTAAACCAAAAACGGTCCCACGCGGTCTACAGCCCCCTCCACAGCCCGCACACCACTGTACCTGCCTCCCACCCCCCTCACCCCCATACTTACACCTCCAGACACGGCGCGATCTTCGGTGGACGAGAACACGCGTCTGCACTCTTCAAAGCTGACCACGAACTGAGGAAATGCGGTAAGCTGTATAATGGGCTAGATAGGGTTTTCAACTTTATTGCATATCTCAGGCATTTTTGAATTTTTGCACCAAATTTTCAACATGGGGTTTTTGGGACCCCTCCTCATGAATTTTTGCACTGTCATGGTGTTACTCGGGCCAGAAGGGTGATTTCGCAGCCACTGCACGAAATCACCTTTCAGGTCCGAATAACGCCATGACAGTGACATCATTCATGAGAAAGGGTCCCAAAAACCACATGTTGAAAATTTGGTGCAAAAATTCCAAAAAATGACTGTTTTACGAGCGTGCGTTGTGTAGTTCCTATGCATGCTCATAAGTTCATGAATTTTCAATATTTTCACTCCAGATTTTCAACATTGCCAATTTACCACACCGTCTTATGAGTAGTACAGCTGTCATTTTTCACATCTCACCCAAAATGTGTTTCTGCCCAAATAGCGCACAATGGCACAGTCGGTGTACGAAATCAATGTACGGGACAAATTAAGAAAATCACAGTGACACTGTTCATGAGCAGAGGTCTTAAAATGGCTATGTTGAAAATTTGGTGAAAAATTCCTAAAATGACTGTTTCGGCGTGCGTTGCGCAGTTCTCATGCTTTCGTAAGTTCATAATTTTCAATATTTTCCTCAGATTTTCAAAATTGTCATTTACCACACCTTCTTATGAGTAGTACAGCTGTCATTTTCACATCTCACCCAAAGCGTGTTTCCACCCATGTAGCGCACAATGGCGCAGTCATTATCGCGAAATCAATGTATGAGACAAATTAAGAAAATCACAGTGACACTGTTCATGACTGAGGTCTTAAAATGGCTATGTTGAAAATTTGGTGAAAACTTTCAAAAAATAACAACTTTGAAGCAGGCTGTGCAGTTCCTTGCACTCTCGTAAGTTCGCGAATTTTCAATATTTTCACTCTAGATTTTCAAAATTGCCATTTTATTACACTTCCTTATAAACAGTACAGCTGCCATTTTTCATATGTCACCCAAAATGTGTTTTCGCACATGTAGCGCACAATGGTGCTGTTGGTATGCGAAAGCAATGTTTAGGACAGATTAAGAAAATTACAATTACAGTGTTCATGAGCAGAGGTCTTAAAATGGCTATGTTGAAAATTTGGTGACAAAAGTCCATAAAATGACTGTGTTATGAGTGAGCATAGCTCAGTTTCCACGCACCCTCGTAAGTTCATGACTTTGTAATATTTTCAGTCCTGATTTTCACCAGTGGCATTTTTCCACACTTCCTTATGAACAGTACAGCTGTCATTTTTCACAACATGGCTGAAGTGTGTTTTCACACTTTCAGCGCAGAGATGCGTGGTCGCTGTGGGAAATCATTGTTCGGCACAGATAAAAAAAATCACAGTGACACTTTTCATGATCGGAGGCACCAAAATGCCTGAGTTGACAATCTGCTGTAAAAAATCCCCAACCTAATTATATTACAAGTGTGCGTTGCACAGTTTCTATGTACGTTCGTGACTTCACCATTTTATTAAATATTTTTACTGCAGATTTGCAACATTGCCATTTTTTACACCTCCCCATGAACAGTACAGCTGTCATTTTTTACATCCTGTTCGGAATGTTTTTGCACCTGTGGTGCTAAATGCCGTAGTCGCTGTGCATAAGCAGCTTTCAGCTAACAAACTGATATTCCCCCTGTTCATGAGGTGGGGTCACAAAAAAAAATGTTGAAAATTTGGAGTGAAAATACCAATGAATGCCTGAGGTGTTGGGGTTTCCAACCATAAACCCACCCTGTACAGAATGACAGGCATCAGGGGTGTGACTTGGGATTCTTGCCTGTAATGCTCATACCATTCCACACCCTGCAGCCAGTGAGAGGCATCGAGGTATGCCTTGGACTCTTGACCCCAAAGTTCACCCCATTCTCCTATATCGCACCCATCTTACATTATTTCCAGGATAAGTGGGGTGTGCAGAGGCCAAAGCCCCCAAGGACCACCGTGACACTTGTCAGTGTCTGCAGGGTGGGGTGTGGTGAAATGGCGTGGCCGTTATGCCTGATGACCCAAAGACATGCCCCAATGCCTGTCACTCTCTGCAGGCTGGTGGTGGGGTTGGCTTCAGTTCAATACTTCACTGCCATTCCTATTACGCAGCTCTGTAACTTCTACACTACCACTGCCAATGCCAGCAAACAAACATTCGGCATTGACAAATGCTTGTTTTTTTACTGCCTGATCTGTAGCTGATATGCTTGCTGGGGATGATACTGGGAATAAGGGAGACACTCACACCAGTGGAGGCACAGAGGTCCAGGGGAGGTTGAAAAAGTTGTCAGTGTGATGGTTGTTCCTGCTGAAGGATGAGCTGATGGTGGTGAGGGTGATAGTGTCCAGCTTCAGTCTGTTTTTCTGGGAGAAGGAGATAAGGAAAGTCAGCCCCCCCCTCCCCCAGTGAGAAGATGCCAGAGAAGGGAAAAGTTTGTCTGACAGTAGGCACTGATAGTGATGATGAGGAGGAGGATATAATATGTTTTGGTACAGATGATGACAAGGTGTTGGATCCCCTGTGGGAGCCAGAAGTGAAAAAGATGAAGAGTGATGATGTAGCCTATTTAGATGACTAGATTGAGGGTGGAGATATCAGCAAGCCTACAACAAGCAGTCCAGTCACTCCACCTCCCAAACGTGGCATGGTGGATATCATGCATGTGGCACAAAAAGCAAAACTTCCACACCTTTGGTTAAGCTGTTCAAGTCTCAGTCCCATCGTGCAAATCTAGAGGTGCAAAGTCCCTAGTTTTGGATTTTTTCATGCTTGATGCAGCTGATGACACCATGGCGATCTGTCAGCTGTGTCAAGCATGTGTCAGTCGTGGAAAAAAGGGCAGCCACCTAGGCACCGGTGGGCAGCACGCCCACTTGAAAAATAAGCACCCACTGTGCTGGCACCAACACCGGAAAGTTACCAGAGCTGTTGGCAGGACTTCCCATGACAAGCTTAATGTTAGTGACAGCAGTGCAATAGAACAGGAGGAAGGAGGGCTGAGTGGGTCAGTGGAGGAGGAGGAAGAGTGTGAGGAATCATTTTCTCTCCTGAGCAATAGTAGCAGTGGAGCTGCCACACCCTCGAGTCATAAAAGTACACCATCAGGCCCCAAATCCAGCAAAATAACCAGTTTCATACATGCTGCACATCCTCGGGCCCCAAGAGTCACCTGGTACCCCAGCAAGAACAACATTGGTGGCACAAGTAAACTGTTTTTGCAACCCGCTGCCAAGATGCAGCCCACATTGAGGGAGTGTGTTTGAGCGGCACTCAGAGTACCCGCTCAATCATGCTGCTGCATGTGAGCTGAATGCAGCCACAGCTGAAATGCTCGCCATCGACCTGTTGCCCTTCTCCTTTGTGAGAATGCAGGATTCCACCGTTTGATGGCCCATACCTGTCCCAAATGGCCATCACGAAAGTATTTCTCCAAACGTGCCATGCCTGAACTATACAGCAGAGTTTCACAGTCCATCCTGCATGCTATGAAACATTCTTCCTCACAATATATCCACCTTAGCATGGATATGTGTGTAACCCCCTAGCTGGTGCTATCCCGAGGGCTACTACACCTGCCTGCTTGGCTAGTAGTAGGTTAAGGGGCTTGAGTTCTGAAACGGGTGCCTCCACGTGGAGGTCAGGGTTGGTAGTGGTCAAGCTAACCTGGACACAGCCCTCCAGGACACTGTAACCCCCCTCTTTCCCTTCTAGTGGCCTGAACACTGTACAATAATCACTTTCATTATACCCCTGGTACACCACACAAGTACCCACACTGTTTGCACTTACCACCAGAGCTGGTTCCTCTGGCTCGACCCTGGGGACCCCCTGTAAAATAAGGTTATGCACAGCAAATAGCAACAGTACAGTACTTTGAGCACAAACTGGAACCACAGTCAGATTACATGCAGAAAAAGTTAGATCTGATTTATTCAGGGGACTTGAACAAGGGAGGGGCAAAATCAGGTTAATTAGCTTAAAGGTTATATCAATCAAGCAGTTATGCATGCGCTTTGAGTTCCCCCACATAGTCCACCTCTGGGTACCCAGGTGGAGAAGAGATGGACTAGCCAGGACCATTGCCCAAGGTTGCAGCTGGTTGGGGTCCTGTGATGGAAAACACAACATGCACAGTACACAATATTTGTAATCCGGAGCCAGAGGGCTCAGTTCATAAAGGAAACAAAACAACAAGACAATCAGATGACACACTCAGATTAAGCTGTTGCTGCAGGGAGCTACCCTGGTATTTACTCACGATACCCAAGACTGGACACAGGCTGGACGAAAATCAAGACTGCAGGTGGTTGATCTGGAATACCAGGAGAAGCAGGGCCCACCCGAGTCACAGAGACATCATTCCTGTTCTAGCGAGGAGCAGGGGGCTGATCCCCAGGCAGGTCTCTCATCAATGGTTTCTCTGTGTAGTGGGTAGTCTGGCTGGGCCAGTCTGGCAAGGCCCAGACCGCATGGAGACAAATTCGGATGCAGTCCGTTTTGGGCTGGATACAGATTCCAGCAAGCAGAACACAGTTCACACAGTGGGGAACTAACTCACAACTCACTAGCAGCTCATAGCACATTTACATGTACGGGAATTCTACTGTACCAGGCAAAGTCTCTGCACACACTGGGAGCTTAGGGATAGCTGTAACTCCTGACAGGCCGATCGCTTTCTGCAAAATTTTCAGACTTCTTCAGGTTGAGCCTGGCCCACTTCAGTAGCTTAATTTAGTCCATGATAATTCTCTTCTCTCCCCCTCAGGAGCAGCAGGCAGACATGTAAGCCAAAAACTCAGCCTTTTCACAGTTCTCCCAGGCAAATCCACTCAGGATTGCTGCTCAGAATTACTTCAGCTCCTCTTATTTCACTTCTCAGCTCAGAACTAACTGAAAAACTGCAAGCAGCCCAGGACTTCCCCAAGATCCAAAATATTTGGTTGGCTGATTTGGCTGTCAGTCAAAGCAAGAGCTCCCCCTTTAGTTGCAAAAAAGGTGCAAAAAGCTCAAACCACAGTTCCTACAGATTTTGAATTCAGACAGCTCCTGTAGTCCGGCTACATTTTAGGTCCCACCAGCACTGTTTGGTCCAATTTGCAGTCCAGGACCAAGATAGTGGAGACAAATAAAACAGGCCTTGCTACTAAGAAAGCAGGTTAGATAAACTACATTATCATTATCACTCTAAATGATTTTCAGCAAATAGTTACATCTTTCAACAGAGCTCCATCTCAGATTGCTTAAGCTGCAATCATGCAGCTCTTAAAGAGACAGTACACAGAGGTTATACAGGCTCTGGTAATCACATTTAAACTGCAGGACACCAGCCTGGCAGTGAGCATTTAAGCAAGCTCAAGGAAGACTTTTTGGGAACCTTCATTTGTAGGGGGGTTACATGTGGACAAGGGGCAGACAGTGGGCAGCTCATATCTGTGCATAACAGCACACTAAGCACAGGTACCTGGGGTGGTTATTGATTTGGGCCCTGGCAAAAGCTGCATAAAGCAAAACTGTGGTGGTAGCAACACACCTGGTATTTGACAGAAATGCAACCATAACTATGCAAAGTGTTACAGGGTCTCACACTGCTGAGAAAATGCTGAATGTGATGCTAAATAACACTGATGAGTGGATCAACGCACAGTCACTCACAGTTGGGTTTATTGCCAGTGACAATGGCTCCAATGTAGTTAAGTGCATTAGTGATGGTGTTTTTTTCAGAGTTCTCTGCCTGGCACACTGCCTTAATCTAGTTGTGCAGCAATTTCTGAACCATGATGAAATAAAAGAAACTGTGTCTTTCACCAGACGCATCTGTGTTCACTTTGCCCGTTCTGCAAAGGCCCGTGACCATCTGCGTGAGCTGCAGCACACTAACCTGCCTCAGCACCATATGAAGCTTGATGTTGTTACCAGGTGGAACTCCACTCTGTACATAGCTCTGTTCTAGCTAAAGTCTCAAAATCTGGGACCTCATCATCAATCACCACCCCTGCCAGCCCCCCCCCTTGAGAATGTACCCACCTTTAAATACCTAGGTGTTATGCTGGACCCATCCCTCACCTTCAGTGAGCACACCACCATCATTACAAAGAGAATTCACCAAAAATTGGGGGTTGCCTACTGCCTCTGTGAATTCCTGACCTCCAAGGCCCACCTAGCTATCACCAGAGGCAATATGTTGCCTCTACTCGACTATTGCTCACCTGTTTACTCTGCCATGGCCCCCTCTTCATTCTCAAGAATAGTCCCCACCTACAATGCCATCTGTCACTTTGCTCTCCTAGCCCCCTGCTCCACCCATCACTGCTCTCTGTGCCAGTCCCTAGGCTGGCTCCCTCTCCAAGGTCACTTTGACCTCGCTATGGGTAATTTGGTAGATTGCTCCCTCAGAAACTATTACAAATCACCCTACTCCACCCTCCTGGCCCATAGGGTGGCCCCCAACACCTGAGAGACTCCTCCACTCGCAAACTGGTAATTCCTCGTACCTCTACAGTCATAGGCAGCAGGGCCTTCTCTATCTCTGCCTCTACTCTCTGGAACAGTCTCTCTCCATCAGTCAGGCTATCTCCCTCTCACCGGTCTTTCAAATCCACCCTCCGTGACTGGCTCTTTTCTGTGACCACAGCAAAGCTGAATCAGGTGTGGAGTCAGTGCTTTGGCTTCTCAGAAGGAACTAGAAGGGGGACAGGATCAGATATACAGTACAGTAGCTTCTTGTTTTACATTGTTTTTCATGGATTCTACTTGGTAGAATGTTATTTCTTTTCTTTCTTACTACTAAGGGGCTAGCAGGGTATTGTTTGGGGCTGTTGGAATTTTGAAACCTGTTTTGGTAGCTATAAGTGGGCTCATTTGTTTGGTTCGCTGTGTGGCAGGCTGCATTTGTAGAGGCCTATTTCTTCTGTTTTAAAACATAATTGGTGTAATTTAACTGTGTCTGTTTCTTTGAATTGAGACCTACTGTATATCTTCTAATTCCAAGCCTATTTTGATGTGTTGTTGGTGAAGCTGTTTGAATTGGAGTCCTGTTTCTTTAGGTAGCAAACCTATTTTGGGGGCTTTGAGTAGAATTGTGATTCATTGTTGCCGCTTCACTAGCTGCAAAGTTTGAGTGCGCAGTGGGGGAAGGGTGCTAATGGTCTGACCAGAGGCCTCAGCTACCTGATTGTTTCTGGAAGACTTGGGCTGGTCCCACCCCCAAACCCCTCACCCCACCCACCCTGGTCCATTATTTCCTTTATACTAGGGGTTCTGACATCACTTCCTCAAACAGGCAAAGGAAATGCACCTGTCATAGCAGAAGCAGACATCCAGGAAAGGAACAGCAGCAAGTGAAGAGGTGACTGCTCTCTCAGTGGAAGGGAAGTAAATGCAAATCTAGGAGCTTTCATTATTACTTCTTTGCATTGATATTGCATTGAGGAAAGGAGGAGTAGGAGTTTGAGGAAGGTTGTGCAATGGCTACTTAAAGTCTCTTTTTGAGTGTGGATAGGAAGGATAGGAATATAAAAAGCAGTTGCTCAATATATCTAAATGTGTGCAACAAAGGAGGTAAGGGAAATAAAGAAAATGTTTTGCACTGATAGAGGAGGGAGAGGGGAGACTTGAGGGAGTGTTTGGTATCCTGCATCTGGAAGGGTGGGGGGTCGCTGGTGGGCAACGACAGCAATGGGTAGGGTGGTAGGCTGCAATAACTGCGGTGCACCAATCTTTCTAAACATTGCCTGCAGTGTGGGAGGATGTTTAGTGTGCAACCACATACAAAAACTACTTCTGCTCAGTATTTAATAAAGAGAAGAGGGGGGTGACACCCAAGGTGGGAGAAATGGCAGAAGCAGGGGGGGAAGTGATGAGAGATGGGGAAATCATGGAGGGCAGAGTTCGAGAGGGTTTGAAGGCACTGAGGGTGGACAAGGCACCAGACCTAGATGGCATCCACCCCAGGGTACTGAAGGAGCTGGCAGAGGTCCTTGCAGGACCTTTGGCAGACCTATTTAATGCCTCACTACATTCGGGGTGTGTACCTCAGGACTGGAGGATGGCTCAAGTGGTGCCCCTCCACAAGAGTGGCCCCAAGGATGAACTGGGAAACTACAGACCAGTGAGCCTCACATCCATCGTGGATAAGCTAATGGAGACTATCCTGAAGGAGAGGCTGGTGGCCCTCCTAGAGGCCAAAGGACTACAGGACAGCAGACAGCATGGCTTCATACATGGCAGATCCTTCCAAACCAACCTGGTCGAGTTCTATGACTGGGTAACTAGGCAACTGGACAGGGGCCATGCAGTGGATGTCCTGTATCTGGACTTCAGTAAGGCATTAGACTCGGTGCCACACGGAAGGCTGGGAAGGAAGTTAGTAGGCACAGGGGCGGGTGCAAAGTTGGTGAGATTAGTAGGAAACTGGCTGCAGGGAAGGCAACAGAGGGTGGTGGTGGGTGGGGAGCGCTCATACCCAAGGGCAGTGACGAGCGGTGTCCCACAGGGCTCGGTGTTGGGACCAGTGTTGTTTGGGATATTCATTGCAGACATAACATGGGACTTCAAGAGCAAGATCAGTCTGTTTGCTGATGATACCAAGGTTGGCACAGTGGTGGATGACCTAGGGGGATGGCAGGGGTTGCAGGATGACCTGGCAAAGCTTGAAACCTGGTCAGACACCTGGCAACTGGGGTTTAATGCCAAAAGTGCAAGGTGCTGCATTTTGGGATGAAGAACCCAGGAGGAGTTACCAGCTGGGGGAGTGCAGCTAGCCCAGACAGAGGGAGAAGGATCTGAGTGTGCTCATTACAGGGTCAATGAACAACTCAGCACAATGTAGGAAGGCAGCTGCAAGGCCAACAAAATGCTGGGTTGTATTGCAAGGGTATATCCTCGAGGAGGGAGGTGATTCTGCCACTGTATAGGTCATTAGTTAGGCGTGCAGTACTGAGCGTCCGTATCTGAAGAGAACATTACGTTACTGGAGGTGCAGCACAGGGCGCACAAAGATGATCAAGGGCTAGGGACTTATCATACGAGAGAAGGTTGAAGGAGTTGAACATGTACTCACTGGAGGAGAGGAGAGACAAGGGTGACATGATTGAAACCTTTAAACACATGAAAGGAATAAACAAGACGGGTACAGAGGGGCTGTTCAAAATAAGGAGGGAGGCCACCAGGGCCATGATATGAGACTGGAGCGAGGAAGGTTCAGGAGGAGATGAGAGACACTTTTACAGAGAGGGTGGTGGCTGGGTGGAATCGTTACCTGCAGAAGTGGGTATGCAGTAGAACAGTGGACTGCTTCAAATGAGGATGGGACAGGACAAGGGGGAGGGTTAATGAAGGGGAAGGGTGGAAGGAATGGCAGCTGCAGAATAAGGGGTGTTAGCTGCACAGTCGAGCAGACTTGATAGACCTCTAGGCCTTTATCTGCTGGCAAATTTCATATGTTCACATGCAACTGCAACTGATACTCTAAAACTAGACAGGGCCTAGTGCCACCAACTGTAAATTTGTGCACTCACACACTTGTTCTGATCCTATAGAGTGTCTTACACTTGCACACTGTTGTAACAAAGAATATCAACTGTACATTTGTATATACTATTGTTTTCTTCCCACCTCCTCATGCTCGGAGTGTGCATTGTTTTCTATGAACCTGTCTGTATTATTCATCTATCTGATTTTCTTGTTTATGCCACCCTGTGGCCCGGGTCATGCCTGTAAAAGGTCCTTTCGATCAGTGCACCTACCCGGTTAACAAAGACATAAATAAATAAATACATACATACATACATACATACATACATACGTACGTACATACGTACATACATGCTGGACCAGCTGTATGAGCAGTATAAGGTGGTTTCAGAATACCTACTGCTGCACACCACCAGGGACAGTGCTGGAGTGTCCATCGCTCTAACAACGGAGCAGTGGCACAAATGGATGGCATAATATGCATTCTGCATCCATTTGAGCATGCAGCACAGGCTGTGAGTGGGGACACTGCCTGCATAAGTCAGTCAATACCCCTGTTATTTGTGCTGAGGCAGACACTGGTAAATGTCCATCACCAGATGGAGGAAAGTGATGGTCAGAGTTCTGTTCATGTAATGGGTCACATGCTCCATATACTGGACAGCGATACACATATCTGTGAGATTATGCAGCCTAATGAGTTTGCTGTTGCTACCATGTTGGATCTACGGTACAAACGTGGCTTGCCTGTCATGATTGATGGGGGTCATGAGCGAGTGGAGAAATTGACCAATTTACTTGTCAGATGGGTACATGGGGCACAGATGAAAAATGCAAGACACAAAAGGCACATAAAAAAGTACCAGGTTTTGCTACCACCACCACCACCAGTAAATCATCAGAGGCCACTAAATCAGGCAAAATCTCAAAGTTGCAGCACAGCACGGCAGGTAATCCCATTTGGAATGCTCTGTACTAGGTGGGCATTGAAGAAATTGAAGAGAAGGAGGAGGCACAAGATGAAGCAGCAGGACTCAGGGCAGCACAACATATGGTGGATGCCTACATGGGAGACAGCAAGCATCTTGGCATCACTGATGAGCCATTGGTGTACTGGAGCAGCAAAGTGAGTGAGTGGCCTGAATTGGCATCTGTTGCTTTTAAACACCTCAGCTGCCCACCATCCAGTGTCAGTGTGGAACAGGTGTTTAGTTCTGCTGGGGCCATTGTGTGTGACTGTAGAACAAATCTGTCACCGAAGAATGTTTCCAGCCTAACATTTATACAAATGAATGAGGCTCACATTCCACATAGCACAGTTATTTCAATGGTGTTGCCCCAAGAACTGTGTATCAGGGATGATGATGACAACAAAGACATCCACAGTGGTAAGGCCTCTACTAGCAGGGAGGTATATGAAGCAGCAATGCTGACTGAATTTCCACATGGTGATGACTCCATTCTCGAAGACTGTGAGGGCTGCTTCATGGATGATGTGTTACTGGAGGAAGGCCAAAGGTGTTGTTCCCCACCCCCACAGCAAGCACCATCACCCCCACCCCCATTTCCACATCTACCTCCTCCATGACACCATGAATGAGTGTCTAGTGAGTGTGCCACCACTGTATATATGACAATGACAACATAGTCGAACAGTGCACAGCCAGTACTACGTTACTCAGTATACATTAATGCTGCCTCTGAGTCCAGCTGAATTACTCATCCTCTTCCTCCTCCTCCTCCTCCAGCAGTCTTCCACCAAAAAGAACCATATGTTTTTAGTTGTCAGCAGTGGCCCACACCTCGCAGGTGCAGCACCTCGATCCAGCATCCACACACCAGGATGGAAGACTTTAGTCACCAAAGCCTCACAGAGATGGGATGCTTCGGCGAATGTCCACCAGAAAACCAAACCACCATTTCACTTCAAGTACTTTGTACCTGTCTGGCAATAAGAAAAGGAGAAGAAAACATTTTTAGCATTGTCACAACAATTGAGTGCCCCCCCCCCACCATCATTACAGAAAGTTATAGTTACATCAGAGAATGGTTGTTAAACTGGAACACTTGACATGAACAGACTGTGTCTGATGAGCACAGCCAGTGTCCAGCAGCCAGATTTGGAGAGAGGTAACATACTACACACCCCGGCAATGGAAATCCTGAATATTGACAGAGTCATATATAAAATAGTTACTGTCAAAGTCTGACTTCTCTGTTCTGCAGTAAACACAAACTTAATATATAACCATATCCGTCAACCCGACCTTAACCACCTCCTGCCCACCCACCCGCCAAGAAAGACCATCACAAATTAAGAATTAATTACCACAAGTTAACAAATTGCACACGAATTGAACAGCAGCAGCAGTGCACCTGGAGGTAACAGCTCTTGAATTCCTGCATCTGGAGTACTGTGTGCAGTTCTGGAGACCCCATCTCCGCAAAGACATAGAGTGGAGACTGTCCAGAGGAGGGCAACCAAAATGGTGCAGGGTCTGCACCAGAAGACATACGAAGAAAGACTAAAGGAGCTTAATATGTATACCCTTGAGGAAAGAAGGGAGAGAGAGACATGATAGAAACTTTCAAGTACCTCAAGGGAATCAACAAAGTCCAAGAGGTAGCATCTTCCAGAAAAGAGATGTGCAAGAACAAGGGGCACAATTTGAAAGATAGATGGGGACGGCTCCAGAGGTAATGTGAGGAAGTATTTTTCACAGAGAGGGTTGTGGATGCATGGAACAGCCTCCCTGAGGAGGTTGTGGAGTCAAGAACAGTGGGGGAATTCAAGAATGCATGGGACAGGCATAAGGCAGTCCTAGTGGGGGTTAGGAGGAAGTAAGCTGTTGGTTAACTAGGATCTGCAGCTTATCTGTTAGGTAGGAAAATGGGCACACTAGGTGGGCCAAGCGGTCCTAATTTGCCATCAAATTCTATGTTTCTATGCATGTGTTTAGAAAAGAAAAAAATTATACAATTAAATCTGACTCAGATATCTGAGCTGCAGTCACCTATCCATTCCCGTAATGAAAAATTCAATACTTACGTTGTCCTTGAGCAATGTTAAATGTGGTGCATCCTACCACCCCGTATCCAGATCCTGGGCTGGCATGCATGTTGTCATGATGATGTACTCCTCAGCACACTAGATAAATATAAAATAAGTACAAACGTTTAAGAACTCATGATGTCCTGGTTGGTATTGGGCCTGATTTCAGTCTCAGTGCACTGTGCAATTTTTTGGGAAACATTTCTTGGCTTCTGGGCCATGTTTGGAACCAGCAGCACTACACTTAGGCCCTAAAAGCATTTAAATGCCGCAGAAAACATCACATTTGGGTCCTCATGGTGAATGTGAGCCATGTAACTGCGTGTCTGACACCTGATTTCTGTCTCAATGTACTGTGCAATTTTTTTGGAAACATTTCTGGACTTGTAGGCCCTGTTTGGCACCAGCAGCAGTGAGTTTCAGGCAGAAATATTGGGCAAACAGGCCGTAAAACAGCTACAGTATTTAATGTCTGGGTGGTGGTGGGGGCACCCTAAAATATCATGGCTAAGACGGGATTTCGGTCTTGATTTATTGTAACATTTTTTGGGAAACATTTCTGGAATTATGGGCTGTGTTAGACAGTGGCAACTCTCTGTCTCATGCTACATTCTCAATGTTATCCTAATTTTTTCCGGTCACACTATATTTTTTGTCTTTTCATGCCTACTCTGCACAGCATGGCTTCAAGAGTCTGTATTAAACTGTAGCCCTGCTAGAGCACATTTTGGACCGGGTGGTGGTGTGGTTGGGCACTGTAACACCAAGTCAACATTGTGGCAAGCCCAAGCCATGGGGACACACGTCTTATGCACCAAATAAATTTACATTATGTTTAACTTTGCAACAAAAGTGCTTATGTTTCTATGATTGTTGTCTGCATATTCATTCACGCTGATCCTGCACATAGCCAAAACAACTACTGCCAACCCACAGCATCACACATAACTTTGGGAAAAAAATTTGTTCCTAGGAACAATTTACAAATTACAGTACTTAACATTTGTGGATAGGAGGAGGAAATACATACAAGTCAGAGGGACTAACATAAACCAAGTAGAAAGTTACTGTGAATATGGGTAAACAAGACCAAAAGTGACTGACAGACAGTAACACATGACAGGGGGTGCATCATAAGGGTCAGGTCAGGTCAGGGATAGGGTATACATATGAAAGAGGACAGGGAGGGAGCATAAACATTGCATAGCACACAAAAAACTGGACAAAAACAAATGAAAGTATATAGAAGAAGAGGATATAAAATATATAAAATATATATACATTTTTTTTGCTTTTTGTTATTCTTAGAGGGTGCAGATGAGGGAAGAGTGACGGTAAGAAAGCAAGGACAAGAGAAAGAAAAAAAAATGTTGCTGCCAGTGCTGCACTGACTGGTCTGGAGACTGACCATTACACTGCACTGGCGCCAGGTACAGATTCTGCCCTGTCACTACCACCACGCAGCTCCATCAGGAGCTCAAACATTTTTTCTTGCTCCTGAAGGAGTTTCCTGAGATCCCTCCCAACCTTCTGTCAAAAATCAGTGAACTCACTGCGCAGAGCTCCCACCTCTCTGCATAATGCTCTCAGGTCTTCGTCAATGCTCACTGCTGCTGGTGCTAGTGCTGGGGCGGCTGCAGGCTGTACTGGGTCACCACCACCATGAACCCAGCGATGCCTGAGTCTCTGAGGTGAGGGTGATGGTGGCACTGCACCTGCCTCCTGCTGCTTCTGCTGCTGCTGGTGCCTTCTGCAGCACCTACGCTGACCACTGGCTCCTGCCTCCTGCTAGCCTCCTTCCCCTTCTACCTGCTCAGCAGCATCCCGGGCCCCTCTTCCTGCTGCCAGCTCCTTTTGTTTTTTAAGCCAATCTGCAGTGTGGTGGTGATGCAGATGCCTCCTTTGGCCACCAGCGCCAAAATGACCCCCGGTCTTGCCCCTTCTAACTGATCTGCCACACAAGTTGCAGATCACAGCAGAATTATCATTTGTGTTGTTGCTAAAATAAACACACACACACACACAGCTGATGACACTTTCTGAGAGGGAGGGCCAACAGCTGATGTCTCAGCGCCAGTGGGCACATCATGCTCCTGCTCAGGGGAGGCAGGGGGTGCATACTCAGCTGGGGGGGTGGCATCTGGAGGTGGCTGCTGCTGCTGCTGCTGCCTGGGGTTGGGGGCCACAGGAGGATCCTGCTACTGCTGGGATGAGGGGCTCATGCTGCTCCTAGGGAGTGGGGGCTACATTCTCCTGCTGGGGGGTGGGAAGCACATGTTCCTGCTGTTGTTGGGGGGGGCACAGACATAAAGGCCCACCTATTAATACGAACACTGGGTAGGGGTGGTCCAGCTGCCTTCTTCCCAGTCTTAGAATTATCCATTCTAATCTCTATCACCTTCTTCTCCTACAACCCCCCCCCCAAAAAAAGAGAAAAAGAAAGGAGGTTTTACACACACGCGCGCACATGCGCACACACACACACACAATAAAAAAGATAGATAAATATAAAAATAAAGAAAAAACACTAACAGAAAACATTAACTTTTTAAACTAATGGGGAACAGATCACAAATCAAATAAGCTGCAAATGCAAACACACACACACACACACACACACACTAATTTTTAGAAACACAAGTTTGAACTCTCCTGCTGTAGTCTCTCTCCTCTCCTACTTCTTACTAAACTGAAATAGCTCTAAAGGAAGTACATTTAGTCTGACTTCCTGCCTAAGTGCAGTCACCCATGTGACCTGCAGTCTGCTAGAGAGAAAGTCATGTGATAAGCTTTTTTTCCCCAATTTAGTCTGATACTTACATGCGGTGAAATGTGCAGATGAAAGGAGTAATAGCAAGTGGAGTTGCAGGCAGAATTTTGCCATCAGGGCAAAATCGCATGAAATGTTTAGTGCGGCGATTTCACTGGAATTCACTGGCGTAATAAAATTTAATTGCATCTCTAGCGATGTTTGGGCAGCAACAACCCTGAAGCTTCACTTCAGGGGTCTTCTTACCCACAACTCATGCTCAGAGTCTCTACTTCCAAAAGAGACCTCTCCAAGGTAGTATTACACTTTATAAGAGTGCCTGGAATATTTAGAAACAACAATCCTGATTGGCCCTGATTGTTGTCATCATTTATCTCCTTCAAAAGTGATCAGGGCCACAAGCAGGGATACCATTCCATATTCAACTGAATGTGTATTTCTAGATGTGAGTCTTGAGTTTCTGCTTATATCTCAGTGTAGGTAAAGCTTAAAGGATCCAGTACAAGGGGGAAAATGAAAATTTAGATCTTCATTTTAATTTGTTACTGCCCTTCTCTGTATGATCCCAACCTTTAGTTTGATGCAAAAGAGATTACGACACTTCAGTACAATTTTACTTACAAGAAAGCTCACTTGGATTTGGGTAGAAAGTTGAATAAAGGTTTCCGCTAGCAATCAGAAACAGATGATTTTCCTAATTAGCAAACATAGCTACTAGAAAACATTGGTTATTGCTACCTGGAGCTGGATCTTTAAAAAGTGAAAGTCTGTCATACTTCTTTTTGGCTTTTACTTGCAGCGTATTTTTGGGGGGAGTGGTAACCCTTTAGTGCTGATAGATACTGTAAGCTAAAGAGCCCAGCAATATTGTGCTCAAGTGCTAAGGTTAAGGTTTGAATCCTGAACTTGAAAGTGAACAACCAAAACAGGTGCACATGTGTTACAACCTACTGGACATGTGTTTCTATGAAACTCTTCAGGATTCCCTAAGCAGAACAGAACAAACCCTGTTGTGTGGTTATTTCATGCTAAACTAAGGGACACCTATAAATAGTACTTCCCTGCACTTCGTCACAACTTATAAAATGTTTAACTTACTTATTGGAGGTCATACCTCTGGGTTCTAGGACTAGTTTTAAGTAATACTTGGATTTCTAGTCGGCACATTAAACAATGCCCACAGAGGCAGTCAAACACCTGATCATGCTTTGCCCATGCTTGAAGCACATGGTAATGAAAGTGAGTGCTGCAAATTAAATTAATCTGATTATAAACCCTTCTATAAAAAAGAAATACATGTTTATGAATTCATAGTGAATATGGAAAAGTGAAAGTGCAGCAGTGGGATATGAGTGGGTTCCTGGGAAAGGGGGCAGGGGTAGAAATGGTAGCAGCCCACAGAGCCATTCACAAAGTGTTGCAGCTTTGGAGTTTGCAAGCCAAAACAGGCACACACAGTTACCGTAGAGTGAAAGCAGGCAGTAACCATCAAGTCTGCTGCTGATAAAGAAGTACCTGAGCTGGGCCAGAGTAGGTTGGATGTCCATTAGATGCCAGTGAAGTGGACAGATCAGTCCCCTCAGAAATGGGGGGGTGAACATGGATGAGTCAGGCAAATAGGGGAATAAGTGCACACCAGACAGAGGGAGGGTCTGATAGGTTGTGAGGTGTGCGTAGGGTTACCACCTGTCCTGATTTTCACAGGACAGTCCTGATTTGGGTAACTGTGTCCTGAAAGAAAAAAAACAGTGAAACATACTACATGTCCTGACCTCATAGTAGAAAAAATATTTTCTAACTTTACTCTAAATGTTGCAGAAAACTATAATACCTTAACTAAAATACCTTAAAATGATAAGAAACGACAGAAGCAACTAAAGAACCACAACACTTAGTCTTAATTCTGATTATTTTGAGAAAACAAATCTGCTGCATTGATTTAGGTTAGATCTAGCCCTGCGAAAAATTGTTTCAATAAGAAATACCCCACTTTGGACTTCTTAAAAGGTAGTAACCCTAAGGTGTTGGGGTGCCACTAGGCACATAGCATGATATGAATCTTCAAAAAAAAATTGTTTACATTTCTAGATACATCCTAAGAAAAAAAAAAAATGTTCAGGGTTTTTAAGGACATTATCAACTAAATTTAAAACTTCCATGTAGTTGGTCAGTGTTAATGTCGCCCATTAGTTCTCTAAGCAACCATATGTTCCTTAGCTCACAGACTGCTATAGAAGTGATTCACTCCTGGGGCAGTTACTGACCAGCCACTAATTAAAATTTCAAGGGTGATGTTATCAATGCATTTGTGACTTAATATATTTGTGGCATTGTATTTTGTGCAGATAGATTAGCAATATCACAGTATTTGCCAATAAGTTTAAAGACAATACTATTTACTATCCATATACCTGCATCAATCTCAGTAAGGGAGTGAGGTGAAAACAGGGCTGCAGGCTTCCCTGCAACCATCATCCAAAGCTTTGTTGTGGACTTCATTCCAAAAAGAAAAATTCCTCCCCCTTGAAATCAGTGATTTTCTGCCTGGTGGGGATCTTCTCTATATTTAGGTTTAAAGCAGAAGACAGTTTTATAAAGCGGATGTCATCTCATTTGGAATTCCATAAGAGTGGTGTGCAAAATGGCACAACATACAAAGTCCCCAGCAGGGGGTAAATTAGAGCTCAGAAATGACTTATTGTGCTATTACGTAGCCAGACTCTTCCAAAAAAGTACAGACTGTTTGTTTTTTTTAAAGGAGACGCTGTTTCTTTTCATTTTATGTGGTGGGGGCTAACACAAACAGTGGCTTTACTGTCTTTTTTAGAGCAGATATGAAACGCTAAACTCTGAGATAGTTAAAAATCATTTAAGAGATATAAAGGTGCTGCTAGTTTCCATCTCAGAAAATATGCTTGCTTTACTGAGTTTTTTGTTTGCTCTTTTAGGAAAAATCTGAGAGAATGGCTATTTAAAGTAAAGATTCTATTTTAATGGTGTGGATATTTCTTACCCAGGCTCCATACTGCTAGAGGGGTATTTTATGTCCAGTCACCACTTTGAAGAGTAGGCCAAGGTCCAGGCACCAACTCAGTAGAGTAGTATTTTATATCCAGATGTCACATCAGTATAGCATGTGTGTCATGTCCAAGCGTCATGTCAGTAGAGTGGATATTTCGTGTTCAGACACCATTTTAATAAAGAAAGTATTTTATGTCCAGGTGCCTTGTCAGTTGTGTGGATATCATGTCCACAGACCATGTCAGAAGAGTGGGTATTTCATGAGTGAGTGCAATGCTGGTAGAGTTTATGTTTTACCTCCAAGCATTATTTCACTATGCTGGATACTGTGTTTTATGTTCAACTTTGGTGCAGTAGGTGTTTCATATGTATGTGACATTTTGTTAGTGTTGGCATTTCACATCCTGGCATGAGTGCAGTACAGCTGGCATTTCACATCCAGGTGCCACATGGGTATGGGTAGAGGGTTGTACCAGTAGGAGATCACAGTGGAGTTGGTTAGGAGTCCAGTTAGCAAAGAATAGAAAAACAATGAGACTTGACTGAGGAGGGATCCATCTGACCAACCTGTTTCTAACTGATTCTGAAAACGACAGAAACATAAACTATGATGGCAGAAGGAGCCTGAGGGTTCATCAAGTCTGCCCATACTATACTACCTCACCTCACCAATCTACTGTTCGGGTGGGCTATATCCCCCCTCCCACTATCTCACCTCTCACCTCTGCAGCCATATGTGCTCACACACAATGTAAGACGTATACACATTCCTGCATTTCCACAGCAACAGATACAAATCCACAATGGCAGCTCATTAGTGCTACTGCATACATGTCATCTGGAAACAGCTGTATCCTGCTCGTCTTACCTTATGTTGGCTGTTTGTTGTTGTTTGGGTGGTCTTGCTTTTTGCTGCTTGGTGGAGTGGGAGTTAGGTTGGAAACCCTAATGCCACATTTCCCGGCTTTTGTAGGGTTAAGTTGCACCTGAACTGGTGCATAAATGCATTTTTTTGCAATGAATTTCTTTTCTGTTTGAGATAGTGGCCCAGCGCCAAGGGATGGGTTTGTCTGCCTACTGAAGAGTGGATTTTTGGACCCTGCCCTTCTGTGTGGCTACAGATGCAAAGGATTTTTGGATCTTTCAGGAAGGGCTGTGGAGAGGCAAGGCCCTCTGGGCCCTGCACTTCCATGTGGCTACAGATGTAGACACACAGGCACCTGGCTGTGGGCCCTCTGGGCACTGCACTTTCATGCAGCTACATGTACAGAGGTGCAGGGCCCTCTGGGCTCTATGTCAAAAAAAGACTTTCCTTGACTATATGATTACTTGTTGGCCATGTGGCTAATACTGCACCATCCCTTCATAAGCTGGTTATGGTGCCACATGGCAACACCATCACACCAGCCTCTGCTCATCCAGATGGCTCACTGAGTTCACCCCCAAACTCAGCTCATAGGCACACTATTATAACACATTACCCACTGAGCCAAAGATCAACCCTCCATACAATGTTTCTTCATAACTTTATTTGGTATTTTGACCCACATCATGGACTTGATTGGTATATTGTGTTTGAGCACACCCAAAAGGTGGCTTCCCAGAGAGACTGCAAACTCACCTTTTCACCTGTATTTGAAAATTCCTACCATTCTTGTTCATGAAGTAGGGTCAAGTAAACGGCATATTCAAAATGTGGGACTAAAATGTTATAAAATGGCCAAGTTATGAGTAAAAGTATGAAAGATGCATATCATATTTTGTGCACACAAAAAATGGAATTCCTGGGTTGCACATTCAAGTATGACACAAGAACTTTTTGTGCACACCAAAGGTGGAATTCATGTGTTGCAAATTCTTGTGTCACACTTACATGTGAGACACAAGAATTCCTTGCTCACGACATAAGAATCAGCCCTTTCGATAAGCTGACAACTAAAGAACTTAAAGTACAAAAAACATATGTGTGGCCTGTTTTTGTGAAAAACAAGCACAGAATTAAGCATAATGGCCCCGTTTAGAAACATTCATGTGTTTGTGTTTTTAAATAACTTTTTTGTGCATTTTCAATATTTTACTTGCACAGAGAAAAATACAAGGTGGCGGCTGTCACGACCTAAAACAATTTTCACGTGATCCAAGAACACAATTAGTCATGACCTTAAAACAGCTCAAGACAGAAGAATTTTTGCGTTGTATCAGCGGATTACCCTGAAAACCCTTCTGAGCATACTCAGAAGCCAAATTTCAATTTCTTATAACTCTGGAACCAATTAATATGTTTTCATGAAACCTTCAAAAGGCACACCCAATGGTTTGGTTCTGAAAGTTTTGGAACAAAATTCCACACCACCTTGGTTGTGTGTGAGAGCGCAAAATGGCCAAAAAGTGCAATTTTTATGTATTTTTGACATATCTGTATCTTAGAATTTGGTTAAGCACAATCACAAAATTTCCCATGTTTCAAGAACTCGCCACCTGGACCACACATGCCAAATTTCACACAATTTCATCAAACCCTGCCAAAATTATTAAGGTGCAAAGTCTGGGGTTTAACATCGAACACGCCACTCAACCCTAACTATACTTGCACTACTGTGCAAGTATTATATATATATATATATATATATATATATATGTAATAGATAACCCACTCTTAGGTGTGCGGTCTCGCTGTATGATATATACCTGCGCCCAGACACTCTGTGCACACAAGGACATAGGCGAATTAGTCAACCACCAAGACGTGCATATATCAGAGCTTGACCACACATCCTAGAGTGGGTTATCTATTCATAAAATGGTAAAATTGTCTTTGGGGGGGTAAACGTGCAGGTGTGCGGTTGCGCTGTGATATACGCATGGTCATGTGATGTGTTTTATATAATCAGAACATTGGATTTGGAGGAGCTTTCCATGTTATAAATATATATATATTACATGGATGGAATGTTTTCACCATATAAGTTGCTAGCAGTCATTCCCCTATATACTCTTTCCTTGTATACACAATTGTGATTCAAACTGAAAGTTGGCATCCAAATATATTAAATAAAAGTTGCGCAAGTGTGACATACAGGGAAATAAACCCTGCCAGGAGGCTAACCAAGACATACAGTATATCCACTCATCTTTCAGGCTTGTGGCTTTATGATCCATATTTCCATGTATATCACACTTATCCATCTTTTATTTGATATAATTGGATTACTGCTTTTAGTCTGAATCACAGGTATGTACTGTATATAGGGGCAGGGTATACAGGGAAATAATTACTAACCATGCTAGCATTACAACGGCTTTCACTAAGTAATAGTAACCTAATACTTGTACATATTTTTGCACTTTAAGCCATGGACTAAAGGTTCTAGTCACTGCAATTTAAAAGCTAATTTTTTTATTTTGAGAAATTGGAACTATAAGCTAAAGGTCTGCTTTACTGGTGAGTCTGATCTTAGTGCCCCTTTGTTGTACTCTGTGAGAGGCTGGCAGTATACTATAGCCTAGAGGTGGCTGGCAGTATAGCCTAGAGGTTAGAGGAATGAGGTGTGAACGAGCTTGATACATCCAGCAGACCAGACCTGAGTTTGATTCTCACAACCTCCACTTGCATACTGTGTGACTCTGAACAAGTCACTTAACTGCCCAGTGCTCCCAGATCGCCCCTGAAAACAAGCACTTGTGCCTAATGGACCTTACCCGGTTACCAAAGACTAAAATAAATAAATAAGGCCAGCTGGATGTGCCTCAGTATTAAAGAGTGCATATGAGCAAGTCTGGTTGGAACAGTGGAATTTGGAACTGAACTCATAACCTTCATGTGCAGAGCTCAGCTCTTTTACCATCTACAGACTATAATACAGCATACAAATTCCAACAATGAAATGGGGAGCAGCTGGGGATCTCAGTTTCTGGAGTGAAATTAAATGTCTGACTCAGTTCCAGGAACACAATGGGGAAGGACTGCTCCGACATAAAATGTACCCCCAAAGGCCAAAAGCTGGCTAAATAAACAGTAAAAAGGCAAAAAATAATGACAACACTAGTCCCCAGACCCCTGTTAGGTATGTGCTGTCCAACATTAAAGGAGATGGGTTACCCCAATGAATTTGTCTAATTTCCAACACTGGATATGCACTACATTGTAATACCATACCTGTAGTAGACATCCCAAAATACAGTGTTTGTGTTAATACTGCAAAATAACAGTAACATATCTATCTACGTCCGTCCTATTACATGAACGGTACTACAACTAGTTAACTATTTAATAGCAATTCAGTTTTGTAGACCATTGTTGGTAGTTTGGGGGGGGGACATTTTCTTTTTTCTTGCAATGGATTCTCAAATGGATCACCTCACACCTCTCTTCCTTACCACTGCCCCAACTTCTGTGCTGCTGACTGAAAATGTCATTGATTTTCTAAGTGGGGGAAAATGAAATGATTTGATAGGAGTTTTATTCCATGGGGCATATCTTCATTTTGATATGGCCCACAATTGAAAGTGTCAGTTATGTAATCACAATTCCGCCTTTTCTAAGGTAGTATTTAATACTATTGCATTTATTTTACAGCTTATTTACCCAGACTAGGCAGACTGAGATGCAGTATCTTGTTTCTGTTGGGGTCCTGCTTCTGACCATTTTGGCAGCTGGTATCAGAGTGGAGCACTGGGAAGTTAAGTGACTTGCCTGAGGTCACACAGTAAGTGACGCGCTTTGAACCAGTGATGCTCATCTGCCCTGTTGGCTCAGTGGTAGTGTCACCACTCAAGATGCCTGTGACCTGGGTTCAGAAGTGAGCCCAAATGGTTGGGTGCCAGCCAGGGGAAGGAGGATGGAGCATCCCAGAGGATGCTCTTGCTCTGGGAGGGAGAATCGCCATCCTCACTGCAACACCACCACCTGGGTGACCACAAGTGGCAGTGCAGCGGAGGATGCTGAGGGAGAGACGGATGCATGGCCAGGCACTCGTGCTATGCACATTCAATGTGCACACATGCCTTGGTCCCCTTGGGTGAACTAGCATCACTAGTGATCGGAGAACAACTCAAATGCCCCTGCCATCCAGGCTGACTCACTGCCTGCCATGCTGGCCCTGGTCTGCCAGCTGTGGCTACTCCACCGCAGAGCACTGGCTTGAAGTTGCCTCAAGGGATTGTGTTAGTCTTCTTGGGACCCTGATGAAAGAGCCCCAACGTGAGGGTTAAGCCATGAGGGGTAGGACGGAGAAGGAGAAGTAAGTTCCAGTTATGGCAGGTGACAAGACTGGAAGTGAAGCAGGTAGAATAAGGGAGCCAGCTGGTGAGTTGGGATAAACAGAGACTATAACAAAAAAATGAACCTGCAATCCTCCAGTTCTCAAGCCACTGCTCTAACCACTACACTCCATTGTCTCCAGGCTAAGGTCATATGATAGCATGTCAAGTCACATCAAAGTTGAACTCATATAATAAGAATTTATATAATTTTACAGATCTGCACATTTATTTATTGAGTGCCAAGCACTGACTGGAAAGTTAATGTATAATGTATGTAATATACTGTATGCTTAATTGATTGCAATGATTACGTTTTTTACTATTATTCCCTGTGCTTGCTGTGTAAGGTTTTGTTACTGAAATGTGTGTTCAAAACTTAAATCCTTGGTTGCAGCTGATAACTAAACATAATCTCTGTAGGAAAACAAATTAAGAATAAAGTAAATATATATTCAGAAAAAATCTGGGGTTCTTTGTTGTGTACTGCTCCCATTCAATGCCCTGCAAGGAGTCCTGGGAAGTGTAAGTAAAGTCCCTGATTTTGAAGAACAATTTTACCTTTTCTATTCCAGTGTCCTACAAGATAGCAGAGAAGTCTGGTGCTCCTTCACTTCATGTCATTCCAGCCCTGAAGATGCCTTTTTTTACTTCCACTATTTTTCAGTGATTAAGGTGCCAGATTGGAAGTGCAATCTAAAAAGGTTCATTTGCCGTTTGCCACCATATGGGCCCAAAAGCGGAATCGGCAGCTAAGCGATTAAATCAAGTATGTCGAACAAAATGTTATGAACTGACATTATGGGTATATAATTTTATGCCATTTGTTGCCATCTGTTTATCTGAAAAAAAAAAACACATATCCTCCATTCATGGAAATCAGCACTCTGTGCTTTGAAGAAACCTGTTCTGGCTGTTTCAGCATCGCAGGGCTCCAGCACTAAGCCAGTGACAGAGGGGGTCAGCAACATCGCTGTGCTCCAGCAGCACCCAGCCAGCCACTGATTAGGGTTGGGGGTCAAAAGTATCAAAGTGCTTCCATGTCACAGTGATTCTGTGCCCAGTCACTGATGGTGGAAGATGAGGACAGCAGTAATGTAGAGCTCCAGTACTAAGCTAGTGACAGAGTGGGTCCACAGCAACATTTATTTATTCCTTCATTTAGTTATTTAGCCATTTAATTATTTATTTGATATTGGTAACCTGGAGAGGCGACTCCCTGAGCCAAGGCTCATTTCTAGGTATGATCCAAGAGGATATATAGTGGGAGTGGAAGTGCAAAAGCAGTACATTTTTTTATTGGTATTTGTATTCCACTTGACTGCCAACCAGGTCCTGTTCAGGTCTGCCCCCTCCAGCCCAGCCCAGTCAGCTGGCTTCCCACATCCTTACTTTACAACCCCCTTTTCCCCCCACAGCTCCCTTTCCTCCCCGTGGCAGAGGTGGCATGACAGCCTCAAAATAAACCCCAGTTGAGGGGAGGGCCATATCGCCAGTGTGAGAGGCCTGTGAAGGGTTGCACCTTTACACCAAAAGCAATACATTTCAAACAACGACAGCAGCCCCCAATCCATGACCTGGGTGTGCAGTTAAACCTACTTAGTGACATTAAGTAGAAGAGGCAGTTATGATAGACCAAGAATTCATGCCACCAATTAACCAGTGGATTGTATTAAAATAAAACTAAAAATAGTTATAAATATAACCCTAAGAGAACCCAATAATGTAGAAACAGTGCATTTGTTCCCTAGGAGAGAGGTAGACTAAGGCAGAGGTTAATGGACAGGAACGTAATGATCTAGCTCCCAGAAGATGACAAAGCAAGTAAGAAACAACATAGTGCTCCAACACCTGGCTAGTGACAGAGAAGGTCAGCTATGTCATAGTGTTCTTGCCAGTGCTGGCTCCAGACACCAAAAATAATTAACCATTTGGCTAACTCCCATGTTTTTTTTAGCCACTGCCTCACTCTCCTTTTCAGCATGATTAAAAAAAAAAAGCCAAATGGCTTGGTAGCTAATATGCATAGACAGCACTGGCTCCAGTGTGCAGCCAGTGATAATGGGGTGCTATAGCATTATCAGGGCACCAACAAATTGTCAGGGACTGTGGGTGTCAGCACCATCCAGAACTGCAGAAACCGGCGAGTAATGATGGTGGCAGAGGTGGGTGGGGTACTGAATCAGCAAGTTGAGGGTGGGACAGCAATATATATATATATATATTTTTTTTTTTGTTTATCCAGAAGGTGGACTAGATCAATGTTTTTTTCTACTGAAGTGTCATGATGCAGGCATGAAACATTAGGTCAGCGGGTGGCGGTTGTTGTGTTGGCTTCAACAGCCCCATATGCGTTGCACTGCTTTTGCACTTTGCATCACTCAACTACCGAACAAAAGTAATTTTCTGTCACAGATCCGGTGAGTGCAAGTTTTTGTTATATAGTGCCTGAGTGGCATCCATTTTTCGAGTACAAATTCAAATGCTAAACAATACAAAATTTATGAAATAATTCACACAGTAAAACAAATACATTTGGGGCTAGATTCTCAGCTGTCCTGGGGCTAAGTCCCACTCCCCCAGCCACTGTGCGGAAACAAAACTCTGCACTTCTGAGCATTCCCATTTACAGCCTGTGCTCCACATGGGCATCAGGCACAATTGCAGAGGATGTTACACCTGGTCCAATCAGGCATAACATTTTGGCGCCGTTGCACCACAAAATGGCCACAAGCTGCCATAAATCATGGAGCTGGTTGTAAAACGGCCCCTTCTTTGAAAATCCAGTGCATGGGGAAAAACTGTGGCTCAGCAAGTGAAGACCCACTTGTGCCAGTTTTTTCCCGCACCTGTGACACCGTCTGGGATTTGAAAGCATAGCCCCTCGTGTCTATGTTCATAAAGTGGCTAGTGTTATGCTTAAGGGGGAAGAAATCAGGGCTAAATTGCCCATCTGGTTCAATTCTGAGGTTGCCAGGACAGGGAAGGAAAAGACAGCAGCCTACAAGAGATACAAGGGGACTGAGAGTGAAGCAGATAAAGAGGTATACCTGAGGTTAGCTAAAATGGCTGGCAAGGTGGTGCAGCAAGCAAAGGCACAGAAAGAGCTGCAAATAGGGACAACCAAATAGAGGTACCCAGAGAAATGGAAGGAAAGGATGTGGAGGTTAGCCAAGTGCAAAAGATGGAGATTAGCGCCCAGGAGGTGGATAGGCAGAATAGGGGCAAAATTCAGCAGAAAGGCAGACAGCAAGGTGAACCAGGGATAAAGGACAACCAAGGAAGGGGCTAGAGTAGAACAGCGAAACAGTCTAGGGAGGTCAAATCATGGAAAAGTCATGTTGCAAATGCCAGGAGCCTTAGCAACAAGATGGAAGATCTGGAGGCTGTCATGGTGCAGTCAGACCTGGACATTGTGGCCATCACTGAAACCTGGTGTAATGATAACCACGACTGGGAGTTGGCCATACCTGGCTACAACATATTCAGAAGAGACAGGGCAGGCAGGAAGGGAGGAGGAGGGCACTGTATGTGAAAATGACATAAGGGCCACAGAGATCCAGGAGGAACAAATGGGGAGAGATACTGTGGGTTAAGCTGAAAGGAAAATGGGGCCAGCATCCGCACAGGTGTGGTCTAGACCACCAGCCCAGGAGGAAGAAACAGATAGAGTTAATGCTAGCCATCCAGAGGATGGCAGACAAGGGTGAGTAGTACTGGTTGGAGACTTCAATATTCCAGACGTGGACTGGAGCATTCCAGCAGCAGCATCAACTAGAGCAGATTTATCCTGGACTCCTTCAGGGTGCCTTCCTCAAGCAACTGGTCATGGAACCAACTCGGCAGAAGGCAATACTGGACCTTGTGCTCACAAACAGGGACAGTGTGATGGGGTAAGAGTGGGGGAGCACCTGGGGAACAGTGACACCAGTCACTGTGGTTTGAAATCACAGAAAGAGCAGCACTAAACCACACAAAAACACGTATCCTGGATTTTAGGGGGCAAACTTTGGAAAATGGGGAGATACGTGAAAGAGGCAAAGTATAGAATGGGCAGGAATCAGGGTTGAGGAACAGTGGAAGTATTAAACGGGATTACAAGAGCAACAGAATTATGTATTAAGCAGGTTAGCAAGAGGAAAAGGAAGAGAGACCATTATGGTTTTCCAAAGAGGTAGCAAAGAAAGTGAAAGCCAAAAAGATTGCATTCAGGCAACACAAAAAGACATAGGCAGACGGGGATAGGGAGAAGTTCCAGGAGAAGCAAAGGGAGGCAGGGAGGTCAGTAAGGGAAGCCAAAGCTCAGGCAGAAGAACACATTGCAAAATCAGTGGGTAGAGGGGACAAAACCTTTTACAGGTACATAAGTGAAAAAAGAAAGGCAAAGGGAGGGATAGTGAGACTGAAGGGGGAGGATGGGGCTGTGTGGAGGATGACAACGGTAAAGCTGACATATTGAACAGGTATTTCTGCTCAGTCTTTACTGAGGAAGAGGAGGGTAATGGGTCTGAATGGAGTACAAGGGGTGAGAATGTTGCAGAAATGGACACAAGTCCCTTTACACGAGAAAGGGTCCTGAAGGAACTGAAAGTAATAAGAGTTGATAAAGCAATGGGGCCAGATGGGTGCACCCCAGGTCCCTAAAGAACTAAGAGAGGTGGTGGCTGAACCTCTTGCTATCCTGTTTAGCCGATCACTAGAAACAGGGAGGTACCCAAAGACTGGAGGATAGCAGATGTAGTCCCCTTATACAAAAGTGGGAACAAAGATGAAGGGAACTACAGGCCAGTCAGCCTCACCTCGGTAGTGGGGAAGATCATGGAAGCACTATTGAAGGAGAGATTGGTGGAACATCTGGTTTGTCAATGGACTACAGGACCCAAGGCAGCATGGTTTCACCAGGGAAGGCGTGTCAGACCAACCTCATTGAATTTTTGACTGGGTGACTAGGAGGTGGATCAGGGAGGGCAGTGGACATGGCCTATCTGGACTTCAGCAAGGCCTTTGACACTGTGCCACATAGAAGACTATTGCACAAACTGGGGAATATGGGTGTGGGCAGGACAGTAGTGCAGTGGGTAGGTAATTGGCTGGGAAGCAGGACACAGAGGGTGGTGAAATGGCTGTCACTCCACAGAGGGAAGAGTGACCAGTGGGGTACCACAGGGATCAGTGCTGGGACCGTACTATTCAATATCTTCATCAGTGACATTGCACAGGACCCAGAAGGCAGAATTTCACTGTTCGCTGATGACACAAAGCTCTGTAACAGAGTAGACACACCAGAGGGTGTAGACAGAATGAGAAGGACCTGCAGAAACTTGAAGAATGGTCAGGGGTTTGGCAGTTGAAATTCAATGCAAGGAAGTGCAAGATAATGCATATGGGGCACAAAAACCCTGGCACAATATATCAGTTGGGGGTGAGGATATAGCATGCACCAAGCAGGAAAGGGATCTTGGAGTTATCATCTCTGATGACCTCAAGGCAGGGAAACAGGTGTGACAAGGCATCAGGTAAAGAAATAGGATGCTGGGATGCATGCAGGACATCACCAGCAGGAAAAGGAGGTCATAATTCCACTATACAAGACACTAGTGAGGCCGCACCTGGAGTACACTGTGCAGTTCTGGAGACCTTACCTACGTAAGGACATAGACAGGGTAGAGAAGGTTCAGAGGAGGGCAACAAAGATGGTGCATGGATTGCATCACAAGTCCTATGAGGACAGGTTGAAGGCACTGAACATGTACTCCCTGGAGGAGAGGAGGGAGAGAGGGGATATGATAGAGACATACAAGTATCTTACAGGGAGGAACAGGGTGCATGAATGCACTATTTTTAAGCGAAAAAGATGTTCCAGGACTAGAGGGCATGGGATGAAGTTGGAGGGAGGACGATTCAGAGGAAACGTGAGGAAGAATTTCTTCACAGAACGGGTGGTGGACAAGTGGAACACCCTGCCAGAGGAAGTGGTGGGGGCTGAAACAATCACGGGATTTAAGAATGCATGGGATAGACATAAAGGAATTCTGGAGGTCAGGGGTAAGGGGTAACAGACTTCCTGAAAAACATAAACTGAACTTACAAACTTAAATGGGCAGACT
The DNA here is from genome assembly GCA_016271365.2 of Neoceratodus forsteri. Classification (NCBI taxonomy): domain Eukaryota; kingdom Metazoa; phylum Chordata; order Ceratodontiformes; family Ceratodontidae; genus Neoceratodus; species Neoceratodus forsteri. The sequence continues at coordinate 60,602,516 of CM028135.1, forward strand.
GGGTGGGCCATAGGCCCTTATCTGCCGACACTGTCTATGTATCTATGTATAAATAGCAGAAGGGATTAAGTCTGGGGAGAAGGTCTTCTTTCACTACTTAAGAAAAGAAGAGGGACAGAAAGGATGGGATAGTTAAGCTGAGGAAGGGGATGGATGGATGGGGTAAAAAGTGAACAAAACAGAGGTACTGAATGAGTACTTCGGCTCTGTCTTCACTAGGGAAAAAGATGGCCCGGTAGCTCCTGGGGGAGAAGAAGGGAGATGGGGAGGGGCCACAGACATGGTAATAGAGGTGGAAAGAGTGAGGGAGGGGCTACTAGCACTGAAGGCAGACAAGTCCCCAGGACCAGACAGCTTACACCCAAGGGTACTGAAAGAGCTAGCAGAGGAGCTTGCGGAGCCACTGGCAGACCTCTTCAATGGATGTCTGGAGTCAGGAGTGGTGCCACAGGACTGGAGAATGGCACATGTTGTGCCTTTCCTCAAGAGCAGAACCAGGGATGGTCCAGAGAACTATAGGCCGGTCAGTCTGACACTGCTCATGTGCAAATTCATGGAGACCATACTAAAGGAGAGCTTGGTAAGGTATCTAGAGGAGAATGGTCTCCAGGACGTGAGGTGACAATGATTTGGTGGCAGGAAGATCCTGTCAGATGAATCTGATTGACTTTTTTTGATTGGGTCATCAGGGCGGTGGATGTGGCAAAACAGTAGACGTCATTTACTTGCACTTTAGTAAAGCTTTCAGTTCTGTGCCGAATAAGAGGCTAATCAGCAAACTGAAGGATCTTGGGGTCGGGGAGAACATACGAAAAGGCCAGCAGATACAGGCTGTAAAGTCTACAGTATCAAGTCTGCTTCAGTGTGCAGCTAGCAGCTCTTATACTGCAGCTGCCCCTCCCTCCCTTACCCTCCCAATCAAAGCCATTCCCCTACTTGCCAATATCTCTTTCTCTGTAGCCTTCTGTGTGACCTTCCCCTGGACTTTGTCCCACCCCCTCTTAAAACTGCCCACTGATGTTAAGGATACCACCTCCCCTGGTAATGCATTCCACCCTGTCACCACTTATTCCATAAAGCAGTGCCTTTTCATTTCCCTCCTAAATTTCCCACCCTCCAGCCTCAGACTGAGCCCCCTTAAGTCCCTTCCACCTAAATATGCCCTCTGTACCAACCTTATTTAAGCCCTTCATATATTTGAAGGTCACTATCATGTTCCCCCCATACCTCTGTTCCTCCAGGGAGTACATGTTGAGCTCGCTCCTGGTAGGGTTTGTCCTCCAGTCCAAGGATCTTCCTGATTGCTCTGCATTGGGCTCCTTCTAGTAGTTCAACATGTTTCTTCTAGTAGGGGCACAAGAACTGCACGCAGTACTCCAGATGTTGCCTCACCAATGACCTGTACAGTAGCAGGATGTCCTCCTTTTGCCTGGAGGTGATTTCTCTTGCAACACACCCAGGCATCTTGTTAGCCTTGGCTGCTGCTTTCCTGCACTGTGCTGAGTGGTTCAATGGCCCTGTTATAAGCACCCCAAGATCCTTCTCCTCCTCTGTAGTGGATAATTGTATCTCCCCCAAGTGCATGACTTTGTACTTCTTTGCATTAAACTCCAGCTGCCATGTTTCTGAGCTGTGCTCAAGTCCAGCTAGATCACCCTGTAATTCTTGCTACGCCTGTGCATCATCCACCACTGCCCCAATCTTCATGTCATCTGCAAAAAGGCTGGTCTTGTTTTTAATCCCCTGTGAGATGTCGGCTATATATATGCCAAACAACACTGGACCCAGTATCGAGCTCTGTGGCACTCCACTGGTAACAGCTCTTGGAGTTGAGAGTTCTCCTCCCACCACCACTACTTTCTGCTGCCTGTCTTGGAGCCAGTTTCATACCCAGACCACCAGTTTTTCCCCCTGCTCCCTGGTAACTCAATTTGCTGAGCAGCTTTCCATGTGATATGGAATCAAAGGCCTTTCTGAAATCCAGATACAGGACATCCACTGCTTAGCTCTTATCTAGTGCCCTGGTCATCCAGTCATAAAAGTCAGCCGGGTTTTTCTGGCAGGATCTGCCCAAAACAAACCAATGCTGCCTGTTGTCTTGGAGTCCGTTCACCACCAAAAAGGTTACTAGCCTTTCCTTAAGTATAGTCTCCATCAGTTTCCCCATAATGGATGTCAGACTGACTTGTCTATAGTTGCCTGGTTCATCCTTGGATCCACTCTTTTGGGGTGGCACCAGATATGCCATCCTCCAGTCGTGGGGCACACATGCAGTTGCCTAGAGAGGAATTGAACAGGTCCACAAGTAGTTCTGCCAGGAACTCTGCCAACTCCTTCAGAACCATGGGGTGTATGCTGTCTGATTTGAGTGCCTTATCAACCCGCATGGCCCTTAAGCCTTCCAAGAACCTGCTCACCGGGCTCTCCCCATCCATTATATCTACCCCCAACTTGTCCACCCTACCCACCCCTTGTGGCATTGGCCCTTTCTTCTCTCTGGTAAACACAGATCAGTAGTATTCATTGAGTGCTTCTGCCTGCTCATCCCCCTTTTCTGCCCACCTTTCACCTTTCTTAATTTTTTCAATTTGGTCATTGCAGCTCCTTCTCTCCTTATATATTTAGAAGAACTCCTTCCCCCTTATACCCTGTGCCAGCCTTAGCTCTCTTGAAGCCTTGGCTGCCTCTGACTGCCCTGCTCACCTCTCTAGATCTCTTCTGATACTCCTCCTTATCTTCCCCCATTTGTATCTCATAAATTTCCTGAAGACTGCTCTTTTTCCCATCACCTTTGCTAACACTCCTGTTTAACTAGCTCGGTTTCCTGGCCCTGGGTTTGCACTTTGGATCTTCGTGCACAAGCTAGTGGCCTCCGCTAGCCCAAGTTTGATTACTTCCAACCCCTGGTTAGTATCCATGACAGAGTCTATTCTGGCTAGGTGCTCTGACAGTATGACCCCCATCCTGCCAAAGTCAGCCCACCTGAAGTCCAGCACCTTTGTACTGGTCTTCACTGCCTTCCTCCCCATACTAAGTGAGAAGCACACTGTGTGGTGGTCACTCCCTGCTAATGGGTCCTCCACCCCCAGTTCCTTGACAAGCTCCCCATTGGTCAGTATGAGATCTGGAATGTTACCCTCTTGGGTTGGCTCTCTAACCAACTGAACTAGGAAGTTGTCCTGGAAAGCCTCCAGGATGACCTGTTCCCTGGTGTTTGAGGTGGATGGAGTGCTCCAATGTACTCCTGGCAGATTGAAGCCCCCCACAATCACGGTGTCTTCCTTCCCACAGACCTTCCCTATCTTCTCCTCTAATTCCCTATCAATGTCTTCCATCTGAGAGGGTGGCCTGTATACCACCCCCATCCTAACCCTCCTCCCTTTTGAGTCCTGAATCAGAACCCATAATTCCTCTGCCCTGCCTTCCACTCACTCCTATCTACTACACAGTAGTCCCTCCTGAACATAGATGGTTACCACCCACCCTTTCCTTTTTCCCTGTCTTTCTGGTACAGCTTGGATCCTTGGATCACCAAGTCCCAGTCCTGGTATTGGTGGCCCATGTTTCAGTGATGGCAGCTATGTCCACCTCCCCTTCTGTCATCAGAGAATGCAGCTCTGCTGTTTTGTTCCCCAGGCTCCTTGCATTCAAGGAGACCACCCTCCAGAGAGTGCCCTGCCCTTCAGTCCCTGTTCGAATTCCTTTGGAGCCAGCCTTATTATGATACTTCCCGGATCCTTCCTTGCTGACTTCCCCTCTTGCCCTCCCTACCATCCTTGCTAGATCGCACTTAGAGCCATCCCTGATTGGATATTCCTCAGACCTTTTCTTGCCAATTTGGGGCGTAGGCCCAATGGTCACTCTGGCTTTGAAACCTTGTTTGATGTCCCCCCTCTTGCCCCCCACCTAGTTTAAATTCTTACTGGTCACAATGTACTTTCCCAACCTACATTTTAAGACTGCTGACCCTTTCCTACTCAAACGTAATCTGTCCTGGGCATACAGGGTCCTGTTTCCCATGTTCTGTCCCATCCCCCCCACCAGCCTGTACCCTTTGGTCTGACACCACTCTCCCAGCCGCGTATGAAACTCTGCAATCCTCTGCTTCTTATCCCTACTTGCTCTGGTTATGGTGAGAACTTCAGAGAGAGCAACCGAGGCCCCCACGTCCTCACATAGCTTGACTAACTCCGTGAATCTATCTTTAACTTCCTCAACTGTGTTCTCTTCCAAGTCATTCATGCCCAGGTGCACTAAAATGTGGGGCTTCTCCCTTTTCCTCCCTGCCCCCTCCGAATAAACTGCTCCACCCTTCCTGCTGTCATGCCTGGCATACATTCCACCCATATTTGCCTGTGCTTGACCCCCTTCCATCCGCATCTTACCCCTTTTAGTATAGAGTCCCCCAGGACTAAGACCCTGCCTCCCTTTTCCTGTTCCATCCCCAGCTGTCCCCCAGTTCCCTGGATACAGTCCTGAACCGGCCCTTCATCCTGCATGTGCCTGATGCCCCCTGCCTTACCAGTGTCCTGATTTACCCTCTAAACCTTACACCTATTTCCTGGACTCTCCTCCTTGCCCTTTCCACCAGTATACCCTTGCTCCCCAACCCCCTCTTAATTTTCTGACCCCCTGTCAGGCATTCAAGTGATCAGCCCATCCCCACCACCCACTGGTGTCCTGTTCCCCTTACCTGCTGTACCATCATTCCCTGGAGTCACATCCCCCTCCTCCTACCCCCACATGTCCCCCTTCTGCCTGTTCTTTCAGGGTGACCAGCACTGAGAACCTATTATTCTAGACCTCTTCCATGCCCCGATGTTCCCCAGGCTTCTTATGTTTATTTATTTATTTATGACTTTGATAACTGGGTGAGTGCACTGATCCTGGGGCCCATTTTTAGGCACCACCCAGGCCATAACGCATGGCGAAGGGTGACAGGAAATACAAGGTAACAGTAATACACATGAAAAAGATTAGATACAAGCAATAATAGTAAGCACAATGTACAGGCATGATGCATAAGTCCATTGAGAACAGTGAATACAAGGTTCCAGTATGAGACATGAAGAGATTTGATATAAAACAACAGTTGTAAGCACAGTGTACAAAGTATGATATATAATCCAGTGGGCATGTAATACACAGAATGCACAGTAAAATATATATGCAATATGTACAGGCAAGAAAGTCACGTATACCATGAAAATACAATATAACAAAGCAAGGAGGTAACAGTTGTAGGCTGGGGAGTTGACTAGCGTGGGTAGGTGAGTAACCCCTGGGAGCAGCAACAGGAGGAATTTGCCAGGAGCCAGATTTTGAGGTGGGACTTGAAGCTGAAGTGAGTGTCAATGGAACAGAGTTCAGCCGGCAGTTTGTTCCACTGCAAGGGGGCAGCTGCAGACCAGGCTCTGCTACACATGTTGGTGGATAACCTAGGAACAGCTAAAGAACAGTACCATTAGAGCGGAGGTTGCGGTGGAGAGTTTGGGTTTTCAGTAGGGCAGTTAGGGGGGATTCTTGAGCCATGCAGATGACATTGTCCACCATGCAGCAGAGGGCTAGGTCGAAGTGACCTTGCAGCGGTAGCCATCCAAGGCTATTATAGAGGGTGCAGTGGTCGGTGGAGAATGGGGCCAACAAAGCAAAGCAACAGGCACTGTTGTAGGCAATGAAGAGTTTAGCCATGGCAGTAGCAGAGATCCTGGCATAAATAGAACAGTAGTCAAGAACAGGGAGAAGATTACCCTGGACAATGGCTTCAGGGGTGAGGTATTGCCTGAATCTATAGGAGGCACCTAACTTCTGATGGAACCTTCTGACAAGGGAATTTGCACGCTCAACGAAGGCAAGGGAGGGGTTGAGCAGCACTCCTAAGTATTTGTAGGTGTCAACATCCTCTAGGTCTTGGCCGTCTGGGGTGAGACTGCATAAGGGGGCATGGTTTTAATTTTTGGCAAGGAAGGGCTTCGATCCGAATAGCATGGATTTAATTTTTTTGGCATTTACTAAAAGGAGGTTTTTTGAGAACCAGCTGTAGGCCGCAGCATAGTTGTGTGAGAGAACTGACAAGATTGTGGCCGTGGATTTGTCGCTGTGGAAGAGAACAAGGTTATCGGCATACAGGAGAATGGGACAGTTGAGGCAGTCAAAGGGAAGTGAGTTGACGAATAAGGAAAAAAGGAGGGGACCCAGGATTGAGTCTTGAGGGACCCCCACAGAGACAGGCAGTGTGGGGGAGTATGTTTGCACAATACACACAAATTGTGAGTGGCCAGTAAGGTAGTTAGTGAACCAGTTTGTGACTTTCTGAGAACAACCAAGGAGGCTAAGCTTGGAGGTAAGGAGAGCATGGTTAACTATGTCAAAAGCTTTAGAGAGGTCAACGAAAACTGCCCTGGTGGCTTTACCATTATCCATGTTAGAGAGGATGTGGTCAGTCAGAAGGGCGAGGGCAGTGGCAGTGGAATGATTCGTGTGAAAGCCATGCTGTTGGTTGTATAGGAGGGTGTATTTGCCTATGTACTCAGTGAGTTAATTGTGGACCGCTCTCTCGAGTAGTTTATTAAGATGAGGGAGGATGGATATCGGACAGTAATTATCCGAGGATTTGGGGTCACCAGATTTAAGAATGGGGATTACCTTACCTGTCTTCCATGGGTCAGGCATGGAGGAGGTGTAAAGGGCAAGGTTAAAGATGAAGGTGAGTGGCTTGGCAATCACCGGAGAGATCAGCTTGAGGAAGACTGGAGATAAGCCGTCAGATCCGGAGGAGCCATGGTTAGGTAGACGTTTGAGTAGCTTAACTGTGTCATGTATGGAGAGGGCTTTAAAATAGAATGGGGGTGTTTGCGGGTGATTGGTAGAGCTGGAGGAGGATGGCAATGGATCCAGTATTAGGGCTGGGCTTTGTGGTTGGACAGTTGACAGTTTATTTAGGTACATGGATAAGTTGGTGAACTTGCAATTGAAGACACTGGCCACATCGTGAGGGTCAGTAAACACCCCATCCTGAGAGTTGAGATGTGGTGCAGCATTGCTGGAGCGGGGGTTTAGGAGGGAGTTAATTGAATCCCAGAATTGTCTAGGGTCCCCAAGGTTGACCTTTTGCAGATTGTGGAAGTGGGTCTGTTTCAAAGATTTGGCCTGTTGTTTACATTTGTTCCTCATGCACCTGTAAGCATCCCAGAGGGCAGGAGAGGGGGTTGCTTTGAAAGTGGACCAGGCATGGTCTCTGGCCTTCATAAAGAGGCCTTTGGAGACCCAGCGTGAGCACCCGCCTCTGACCCATCTGGTAGTGACAGGGAAAAAGCGGTCCTGGAGGGTTCGTAGAGTCCGGGTAAATGTGGAAACTGCTGTGGCTGTGTTGGAAAGGAAAAAAAAATGCAGACCAGTCCAAGGACCGGGCCTCCTCAAGGAGATTTGTGGTGTCTGGGCAGATGAAATTTCTGAGAGATAGGTATTTGGGTGGGGGGGCACTTTAGTTTGGAAGACCAGAGGAGATAGGTCAGTGAGTGATCACTTATAGAGTCAGTCATGGTGCCAGCGTGCAATGTTTGGTCCTCCCTGTTTATGAGGATCCAGTCCAGTAGAGTCTGGATGGCTGAACGTGGATTAAGTCTGGTGGGGAGAGTAATCGCCTGCACCAGGTTGTTCTGCTTTAACAGGGATACATAGTCAGGCTGGTGGCAGCTCAGCCAGTTTAGATTAAAGTTGCTGAGAAGAATAGATTCCCTATGGGGAGTTACAGAGCTCAGGCCTTGGAGGAGGCTGGTGAGTCCAATGGTTCTGGTCACCGGGGGGGGGGGGTTGTAGCAGCAGCCAATATAGAGTTTCTTGCAGGATCCCAGGGTCAATTCGGAGAGTAATCATTCACTAGGGAAGGAAGGGTCAGAGTGTAGGATGATGCAAGCTGAGAGGGGTTCCCTTAAGAGCATGGCCACACCACCACCTTTTTTTCCTGCCTGGCCTGTTGAGGCATAGGTAGGAGTAGCCAGGTAGTTGGAAGGTGTTTTCAGTGTGATGTGGCTTTAGCCATCTTTCTGTGAGTCCCAGAATATGGGGCTTGTGGAGCGCAATCCATGCCTCAGGGGTCATGAATTTGGACAGAAGGCTGCAGATATTGATATGTGCTATTTTAAGACCAGGGGCGTTAGTCCAGATGCTGGAGGAGGGAGTGATGTGGGAGTTTGTTGGGCCAGGGTTGCACTCCATGTCCCCAGCAAGGGAGAGTAGTGATAGTAGGAGAATGTATGGGCAGGAGGGAATAGTAGGAGACCAGGAGAGGTTAGCCAGGTAGTGGCCAAGGAGGTGACGTTCCCCTTTAGTGAGGAACACGAGAGAGATGTACCCCAGGGTGAACTTTTCCCTAGTAAAGAGTGAAGAGGGTTGAGACAGGGAGGGAGGAGGGGAAGGAGAGGAAGGATGGGTGCGTTGGTCATGGGCCAGCATCATAGTGCAGAAGTCGGCCAGTACCAGAGCAGCAGTTAGGGAGACAGCCCATAATATAGGCAGTGCCAGATTCATGTTTCCGTGAGAGAGTGGGTGACAAAGGGAAGTAGTAGGAGAGAATTAGCGCGGTCAGCCTTAGCAAGGGAGAGAGGAGGAAATTAGAATATGGACATAGGAAGTGAGAGAAGGGAAATTAGAGAGGTCAGTCTTATGAAGGGGAGAGGAGGGAGTGGTGAGGTAAGGGGCTATGGGACTGCTAGGACCAAAGGAGTTGCTGCCAGAAATGTAGTCCTGGTGGAGGGCAGGACCACACTCTAGGAGGTGTTCTGCAGTTTTAAATTTGTGTGGGGCAAGACGGCCAGTGGGAGGAGGTGCACAGAAAGGGGAGTGGTTTCGGTGTATTTAATAAGTCATGGGGGAGGGGGCAGACAGGGGACAAAAAAATTAACAGTAAGAATCACAGTTTACAGTTTAGCTGTAATTGGTATTATGTACACACATTTAGTAGTGAGGCTAAGGCTACACAGACTACAAAATTTGTGCACGGGCTTGAAATTAGGCAAGAACTGCGTATCTCTATATCGGAGCTAGGGAAATAATTTAAACTTGGCGGCACAGTCTGGGGAAAGCAGCCACGCTGGATTCCAGAACTAGCCACTCAGGGAGCTTGCTGAGATGGTGAGTGGCCAATGAGGGCACTGCAGTAGGATGTGACCCTCTTTTACTCCCTGTTTGTGATCTAGTACCACCCCTACTCCTAATCTGTACCCAGTTCCCTGCCTTGGAACTCCTAGGTTCCCTTGGAGGTGGTCATTTATTCCTTTCTCCTCCTCCCCCTGATCTTCCCTGAGACTGCTGTCTATGGTCATTGTGGGTGATTCCTTCAAACTGCAGGTCCTAGGTTGCCTTTCCAGTGTGCACCACACCCACCCGACAGTTCCCTCTTCAGCCAACTAATTTCTTCCCTGATCTGCTCCAACTGTCTGCACATCAAGCACCCCCAACCCTCTAGGCGAACCCCAAGAAGATAGCCGCCCCACAGACATTACAGCCTACTACCCTACCTACATTGCCTCCTGGATATGTATCACACATACACCCCACTACTGCTCCCCCTCCCCATGTAGTCTGTCTGCCGGCTCTCCAGGGACCTTCTCTCCTCTTTGGTATCTCCACTGTCCTCCTGCTTCAGCACACCCCTTCTCCCTCTCCAATGTTAACCACAAAAAGATGAAAATAAAGCACAAGGGTTATTATGAATTCTTGTTCCCCCATTTTCCTTTGTATAGGTAGCACCCACCTAATTTCTCCACCAATCACATCACAGCCCCTGCCCCATAAATCTGGAGGATTCAGGAGGGTGGATGGGGACGGTGGGCTGGGAATATACCGCAGCATCCACCTGCAGAGAAACAATCAGCCCCTCCTCCTCACACTGTAGCCCAGTGCCTGTCCCTTTTCAGTTTAAATCACAAACCTCTTCCCAGTTGTATAGAAATACAAGTCAATTTACTTCTCTGTTCCGTGGTTGTTCGTCTTTTCCTCTGGTTCATCCATGGCCCTGCAAGTCCTGGATTCTGCAAGTGGTGCCTTCTCAACAGCACCTGAACTGCTCAGGAAGGAGAAATAAAGAAAAAAATGTTAAAATAAATCCAGCACGGCAACTCGTCCCCCCACCCCGTGCAGTCTCTGCACTGCGGTTAACTGTGTGGGTTGGATGGACCACTGTCAGAGTTATTTAAGGCCCCTTCCTTTGTTTAAAATTGGTACCCTTTAGCAGCTGCCTGATTGGCCCTCCTAGTAGCTCCTCACTGTGGTGTCCACCTGTGGAGAAACACTCAGCCCCGTCCTCACACTGTAGCCCAGTGCCCATCCCTTTGAGAATGACAATGTGGGCAGAAAGCTGGCTAAGTGACAGAACCCGGAGGGTGGTGGTGGGGGAACTAAGGAGGTTACCAGCGGGGTCCCACAGGGATCAGTGCTGGGGCCGGTGATGTTCAATGTCTTCATAAATTACATTATGAAAGGCATAAAGGGCAAGATGTGCCTGTTTGTGGATGACACTAAACTCTGTGGGAGGGTGGATACAGCTAAAGGGATACAGGACCTTCGGGAAGACCTCAAGAAACTTGAGAGATGGTCGGGAATCTGGCAACTTGGCTTCAATGCCAAGAAATGCAAAGTGATGCACATTGGGGACAGAAATCCTAGGACCAAGGATTATCTGGGAGGGGTCAGGGTAGCAGTGTCAGAGGAAGAAAAGGATCTGGGGGTGATGATCATCAGTGACCAGAAACACTCCTCAAAATGCAAAAAGGCAGCTGTGAAGGCGAACAGGATGTTGAGATGTATAGCCAGAGGATTCAGCTGCAGATGGAGTGAGGTCGTACTGCCCTTGTACAGGTCACTGGTGAGATTGCATTTAGAATATGGGGTAAGGTACTAGAATCCAAGTCATAAGAAGAACATCAGCTTGGTGGAGAGGGTCCAAAGGAGGACAACCAAGATGATCAGAGGACAGCAGGGGAAGTCTTACAAAGAGAGGCTGGGGAGCTTTGAGAATGTACTCTCCAGAAGAGGGGAGAGAGGGGGGAATATGATAGAGAACTTAAAGTAGCTGAAGGGAATAAATAGAGTGGATCGGGGAGGTCTCTTCAAGCTAAGTGACAACAGAAACACGAGGGGGCACAGTTTGAAGTTGGTAGGGGGAAGTTTAGGAGGGATGTTGGGAAACATTTTTCAATGGAGAGGAAGATGGACAAATGGAATGCGCTGTCAGAAGAGGGGGTCTCAGTGAAAACGCTGGGTGGCTTTAAGAGGGCCTGGGAGAGGCATAAAGGGAACCCAAGGAACCATGGGGGGGTTTATGAAGGAAAGGTTGACTGGGGAGGGGGGACAGGGTCAATGGCGTAAGCCAGGGACACTGCATTATTAACGAGCTGATTCAACAGACCAATTTGGCCTTCTTCTGCTGGCTCTTTTATACTTTTGCATGTTCATAAGTACTAGTGCTGTACAGAATGCAGAATTCTGCCGACAGAATTAGTGCAGAATGGCCATTCTATCAGTGGAATTTCTGCCTGAATTATGCTGGTTCTCCAGAGGAATTCCTCCTATTGTGATCTGCAGAATAATATTCCATGGAAAAAGCAATTTTTCCATGGAATATTATTCCACAACAACGTTGAGATCCACAGAATAATATTCCATGGAACAACATTTTGTCTGCAGAAAATCATTTCACAACTTTTCTACCATGGAATTTCACCATGCCATTTGTACTGAAATTCGGCAGAATCTCAAAGGAATTTTGTTCCGTGAGAATTAGGAAATTCTGCACAGCACTAGAAAATACCTTAAATCACTCCTTAATAGTTCATACTGAGATGAAAAGAGATACTTTTAGGAATTCTATTAATTTACTTTGGTCCATATGAAAAAAGGCCTGTTCTCCCATTTTAATTTCTGACAGCATCTTTTTTTTTTTTTTATGACCTTAACTTTTTTTTGTTTTTTGTTTTTTTTTTGCTGTAGAGGCTTAACTCATTGCCCCTACAGGAGCTCTCTGAAGTTGCAGCACTTGTCTCCTGTATACTGTTAACAGTGAATCCTGGGCCTTTCTAAGCAAAATCAAGCCATAATTGGCATGCCACAAACAAATGCTAATAGCACAAAAAACGTAAGTGCTAGACACAAAGTATGAGTGGCAAACTTGTTCTGCATAAAATTATCTTTCCATCGGTAGTATGCAAGTAATAAAAGGTCATTTAGGTTTTTTTCCTATGGTGGTCGAAACAGCAAAAAAATATATGTTTTTTCCACTAAAGAAAATGCATCATGAGCCATTTTTTGTTGGGAAATTTGTAACATATCAACACCAAATTAAGCATCTAGACATTAGATGTACTTTTAATAATTTGTTTGTAAAAAAAACAACTTTTCTGTAGTATTAAACATAGTGTTTCCCCATTTTAGTCAAGGTGTGTTGGTGAGGTTTGAGGGACGAAGCTGAACAATACACACCATACCATAAACAAATGCATATAACTCCTAAAGTATACATGATACACACAGCGTATCAGCGGCAAAGTTGTTCTGCACAAAATTTCCTTTCCAACAATGCTATGCAATCAAGTGTGCTCAATTCAGCTTTTGTTTTATACTGGCTGAGATACCCAGAATGTGTGTTGTCTTCAAAGTGCTTAGGTGGTTCTTGATGGACAAACTGTCTGCTATACACACCATGTCATAAACAAATGTGAATAACTCCTAAAGTGAACATGATACAGACAAAGTGTCAGTGGCAAAGTTGTTCAACACAACATTACCTTTCTAATAGTGCTATGCAGTCAATTCTAATTGGCAAGTAATATTAAAACATGTGCGTGATGTCTCCAGACATTACTAGGTCACACAGGAAGTCTGTAGCTGACTTCTGTTGTCGTTCTGGGACACACTGCAGTACATTTGCTGCCGCCTACAGGCGTATTCTAGGAGGCAATGAGTTAAGCATGCTTGCTAAGCCAAGTGGGAAGGGAATGCAGTCTTATCTGGTTTTGGGCACAATTCCCTAGATCTGGTGCAAGCGCTTTCATTTTATTTTTTTTATTTGATACTGATAGGTATATATGAGTGTAACTGCCCATTTTCATATGTGACCAGTTTACACAAATACAAAACAGATCATACAAAAATAGGAACAATACAAGTTAATATAACAATACATAAAAAACAATCACATTCAGACCAATAATCAAGAGTATTTTTGAGCCGATTCTTGAAATCTGATATACTTTTACTGGAGATTACGGTTTGTGAATGCTTGTTATAAAATTTGGTTGCCCTGAGACTAAATGAATTCTGACAGTTCCACTATGCCTTGGTGACAAGAAATTTGTTGACATATGGCACAGCGACAGCACAACACCATCAATTGGTGTTGTGCCTTCGCTTGGGGATCAACTGTTTTCTATGGGTTGCCCCCACACCCCCATGTGGGGTCTCTGCCCCCGCATGACCCCCTGTACTTTAGATTTCTAACTCCATTCGGAGTTAGTTCAGGGATGGGGGCAAACACCTCACTGGCAACAGTGTCGGGAATGTGGAGACCATCACAGAGAACTTCCAAAAATGTCACTGTGATGGTCTTCGCGGTATTCCAGTCGCTGTGTGGTGGGTATACCAATTCTGACCTAATCTTGTTTGAAACAGAGGAATTTTGAAGGTAAATTTACTCTGTGATCTTGTAACAAATGAATTTGAAAATCTAGGAAGAAGTTCATCTATGCTTTTGGGTAGCAAACCTAATATTGCTTTATGCAAGAAGACAGATGACTTGTATACAAAACGATATTCAAGGGAATAACATTTCATAAGATTGTACAATTCACAATAATATGTCAGATGCAGTAGACCTGTTGCAAATGGTATTCAGTGAGGACAGTGAATGAATATGAGCCATGGTCAAAACGGCAACTCACATTTAGTGCTTTCTGCTGGGCTACCCTGGAAGGATAGTGACCCTACAAGAAAGCGAGGGTAGCACAAGGTGACAGGAAGGGAGGAATAGCGAGGGGAAGGGGAGGGACAGGGAAGGGAATTTGGGGGACTGGTGTGCCTGCTGCCACTGAGCTAGCTGTGTAGTGTGGTATGGTGGTGTGGGTGGCTAGCTCAGGTGCAGCAGGTACAGGGTTCGGGACCAGGTGTGGGAAAATATTGCTGCTGTTTGTGGCCGTAGCACTTAATTTTTCTGTTTTGGGATTTTGCCCCTCCACAACATGCACCCCCTGAGTTGAGAACTTTATCAGGGTTATGGGGCGGGGCAGCCACCCCCGCCCACCCCGCAAAATCACTTTTTTCTTTTCCAGATGTCAGGTCACCTGGGAGTGTATATCACCGATTTGCTTTTTTGACGATATACACGCACCATAATAGCAATTGCTATTTTGCAATCGCTATTATGACATGGAACCGTTGAAAACCTAATGATGCTATGATATGTAACCTTTAATTTTGACAGGACTCCATCAGAGACAGTGGAATAAATCAAAGAGCAACAATCTTCTACTGTGGTGCCTCATGATAAGCATGTGTTTAATATTTTTATAGCGCAGTGGTCTAAGGCTGTGAACTGCAAATCTGGAGACCTGGGTTTGAGTCCCACAGCCCCCACTTGCATACTGTGTGACCCTGAGCAAGTCACTTAGCTTTCCTGTGCTCCCAGATTTCACCTGTAAACAAGCTTTCAGCTTAGTGTGCCACTCCTGGTTAAACAATTGGGAAAAAAAATCTATCAGTGAAAACTGAGAGCTGTTCACTAGAAGAAATCTACTCTGGTACCAAGAAATGTTTGATCTTATAAAGCACTTAGACTTCAATAGCAAAACATATTGTTATAGGGCTAAGTCACACAGCCAGTGACAGTGACATACAGCAGTATCACAGAATTCAAGCAAACTTAAAGGAATACTACAGTCAAAATTTTCAAAAACACATATTGTACAGTGTTTTGATTTGTGTGTTTAGTCATGGTATTTTCTTCCCTTTGTTTGCTAGTAGGAGATTTTTCTCAATTTGCCTACTAGTTTGATGGCCTGTCCTACTAGTCCTACTAGTTTTATGGCCTCTAGGTAGCCTCATATTACCATGGTTTACTGCCCTTTTTTTCCTACAATGTCTTCTGTCCCATGTGACAGTCATGCATCGGGGACCATAGATTCAGCATATACAGGTTTACAGGCAATTTTACAGCAGTAAAGGCTGCATTTAAAGCTTAGCAATCATAACTTGAGGTCTAATTGAATGGGTATTCTGTAAGAAAATGGCTGCTGAGTCTTTACTAATTATAGCATTGATGAACTAGGGTGATTTGTGTGCTTTTTATGGCTGGGTGTAGTTTGATGAAATTAAAAGATTTAAAAGCAAACATTTACTCCTACTGGCTGGACCTAGACAAACCTACAGAAAAAAAGAAATACTGAATTAGATTTATTTAGCTGAGTCCAGAACATTAGACTCCTATCTTCAGTTTACTGCTGCAATACTTTCCCTCAGTGAATCAGTGGTCCTGGACACATCACTGTCACATGCAACAGGAGGCACTGTAGGACAAAGAAGAGTAATGCACCATGCTAACATATCAATCCTCAGAGGCCATACAACTAGTAGGCAAATTTAGAAAAAAAACTCCTAACAGCAGACAAAGGGAAGGACACACCAAGACTAAACACACAAATCAAAACACTCTGCTCAACATTACGTTTTTGCAAATTTTGACTGCAGTATTCCTTTAACTTTTTTTTTTTGCTGTTAAGGCTTAACTTGTGTGCCAACTCAATGGGGAATGTAGTCATATATGTTTTAGGCAGCAGTCTCTCTAGACATGGCACAAGCACGTACGATTCTACAGCAGTCAGTGGAAGTGGGGTGTAGCAGCATTACAGGGCTCCAGATACCAGCCAGTGACAGTGGGGTACAGCAGCATCAAAGGGCTCCCACATTAAGACAGTGACTGTGGGGTTCAGTAGCATCATGGTTCTAGCACCCAGCCAGTGACAGTGAGGTACAGCAGTATCACTGGGGTCTAGCACCCAGTCAGTAGCAGTGGAGTACAGCATCATCACTAGGATCTAGCACCCAACCAGTGACAGTGGGGTACAGCAGCATCAAAGGGCTCCCACATTCAGACAGCGACTGTGGGATTCAGCAGCATCATGGCTCTGGCATCTGGCCAGTGAGAATGGGGTACAGGTACATCCAAGCCAGTGACAGTGGGTACAGCGGCTTTACAGGGTTCCAGCACCCATACAGTAACAAGTGGGTACATCAATATCACAGGGCTCCAACACCCAGGTATTCTAAGAAAGAATCTAGACTTTTTGCAACTGATTACTTTGCTTACTATGCTGAAATATTATTTAAGGTTGAGTTATAACAGAATGAATTTTATTAAGCACTAATCTCTTGAAATGACATGTCTATATGAGACTTGATATCTTTGTATTTGTATCTATATGTCTTTGTATGTTTCCTTTTTTAACATGGCAAAATAAAGATTTTTAGCTTACCCTACCAGCCATTGACAGTGGAGTACAGAACATTGCAGGGCTCCAACACTCAGCCAGTGACAGTGGGGCACAGTAGCATCACAGAGCTTCAGCATCCAGCCAGTGACAGTAGTGTATAACAACATCACAGGGCTTTGTACCCAGTCAGTGACAGTGAGGTATAGCAGTATCACTGGGGTCCAGCCCCCAGCCAGTGAGAGTGCAGTAAAGCAGCACCACAGAGATCCAGCCCCCAGCCAGTGACAGTGGGATCCAGCAGCACCACAGAGATCCAGCACCCAGCCAACGAGAGAGAAGTACAGCAGCATCACAGGGATCCAGCCCCCAGGCAGTGACAGTGGGGTTCAGCAGCAGCATCATATGGCACCAGCATACAGCCAATGAGAGTGAGGTACAACAGCATCACTAGACTGATGTGGCCAGACAGTGACAATGGGGTGCTGAAGCATCACAGGGTTTCAGCACTCAGTTAATGACAGTAAGGTACACAAGTACCACAGGGGCTCCGGCATCCAGCCAGTGACAGTGTGGTGCAGCCATATCATAGGACTCTAGCACCCAGCCAGTGACAGTGGAGTTCAGCAGTGCCATGGTTATGGCACCCAGCCAGTGACAGTGGGCTACAGCAGCATCACAGGGCTTCAGCACCCAGTTAATGCCAGTAAGGTACACAAGTATCACAGGGGCTCCAGCACCCAGCCAGCATCACAGGGATCCAGTATCAAGCCAGTGACAGTGACGTATCACAGCATAACAGCTCCAGGATGCAGCCAGTAGCAGTGCAGTTCATCATCACAGGGCTCTGACTCCCAAACAGTGACAGGGGTGTATAGCAGCATCACAGGGCTCTGTCACTCAGCCTGTGACAGTAGGGGACCATAGCACCACAGGGCTCGAACACCCAGTCAGTGACAGTGTGGTACAGCAGCATCACTGGGCTCCATCACCCAGTCATTGACAGTGAGATACATCAGTACAACAGGGCTCCATTACCCAGCCAGTGATAGTGGTGTACAGCAGTGTCATAGGGCTCCATCACCAAATCAAGTGACACTGGGGTACAGCAGCACTGCAGGGCTTCAGCATCTAGCCAGTGACAGTGGTGTATAACAGCATCACAGGGCTCTGCACCCAGACAGTGACAATGAGGTAAAGCAGCATCACAGTATTCCAGCACTCAGCCAGTGTCAGTGAGGTACAGCTGTATCGCAGGGCTCCAGCACCCAGCCAGTGACAGTGAGTTACAGCTGTATTGCAGGGCTCCAGCACCCAGCCAGTGACAGTGAGGTACAGCTGTATTGCAGAGCTCCAGCACCCAGCCAGTGACAGTGAGGTACAGCTGTATTGCAGGGCTCCAGCACCCAGTCAGTGACAGTGAGTTACAGCAGCATCACTGGCCTACTGTACCCAGTTAGTGACAGTGGGGTGCAGCAGCATCACAGGATTCCAGCATGCTGCAAGTGATGGAGTACAGCAACATCCCTGGACTCTGGCAGCTATCCAGTGACACTGAAGTACAGCAGCATCATAGGGCTTCAGCATTCAGCCATTTACTGTGTGGTGCAGCAGCATCACAGGGCACCAGCATACAACCAAGGATAGTGGGTTACAGCAGCATCACAGGGCTTCAGCATCCAGCTAGCGATGGGATTCAGCAGCATCGCAGCTCTAGCAGGCACCCAGCAAGTGAGAGTGGGGTACAGCAGCATCACAGGGCTCCAGCATACTGCCAATGACATTGGGTTACAGCAGCATCACAGGGCCCCAGCATCCAGTTAGTGATGGGACACAGCAACATCACAGGGTTCCAGCATACCGCCAATGACATAGAGAATAATGCATATGTATGTGGTTGATATGGAGTTTTTTTACACACCCAAGATGTGTGATAATATCTAAACCTCGAGAATTAGCTCGAGAGGTTTAAATGTTATCACACATCGAGGGTGTGAAAAAAAAACTACATATCAACCAACTACATATTCTTTATTTTATATAATGACTGGCTAAAGAAAACAAACAGCTCTCACATCACTCCATAAAACAAACAGCTCTCGCATAACTCCATAAAACAAACAGCTCTTGCATCACTCCATAAAACAAACAGCTCTCACATCACTCCATAAAACAAACAGCTCTTGCATCACTCCATAAAACAAACAGCTCTCACATCACTCCATAAAACAAACGGCTCGCACATCACTCCATAAACCAAACAGCTCTGACATCACTCCATAAAACAAACAGTTCTTGCATCACTCCATAAACCAAACAGCTCTCACATTACTCCATGAAACAAAACAAACAGTTCTCACATCACTCCATAAAACAAACAGCTCTCGCATCACTCCATAAAACAAACAGCTGTCGCATCACTCCATAAAACAAACAGTTCTCATATCACTCCATAAAACAAACAGCTCTTGCATCACTCCATAAAACAAACAGCTCTCATATCACTCCATAAACCAAACAGCTCTCGCATCACTTCATAAAACAAATAGCTCTCGCATCACTCCATAAACCAAACAGCTCTCTCATTACTCCATAAACCAAACAGCTCTCACATCACTCCATAAAACAAACAGCTCTCACATCACTCCATAAAACAAACAGCTCTCGCATCACTCCATAAAACAAACAGCTCTCACATCACTCCATGTGCAGCGTTTATTATTTCTTATACTAGAAGGCAGGCAAAGCAGATTTCAGTACATATTCTACTAACAGTGGAGTGAACAGAATGCAATAACAATTTAATGGTACCTTTTTTTATGTTCATTTCGAGAGACAGAGGCAATTCAAATATATCGCAGTTGCATCATCTAGATGTCTCGGGATAGTTTCAGTACGAGGGCAAAGTTCATGAGACTTAACATTAACTCTATCCGATAAGACAGGCAGGAGACAACTTACTGTTTTTAACACATTTTTATACTATTCTTTAGTGAATTACATTTTATTTAACTAAAAAATGTTGCGACTCATAGAAATCCTTGAGCATTACTTCCTCAGATCTGAGGTGAAAGGTAGTCCAACCTGGGAATAGACAAACGGATAGCGGTGAAAGTATGTGTTTTCTTGGATTGTGAATGTATTTTACGATGTTAACTCTCCCTGGTTTATTTGTGTTCTTTTTGTGATGAGCGAACTGCCTGTGTGTATTTGCCGTTGGAGAACTGTCTCGCGCTACCTGTGACTGTGTGTGCTGATTTGTTATGATTCTTGGCGCGAGGATGTAGAAGTCGTATCAACTCGCAGATTGATATGATTTTTTTTTGTATCAACCTGCTTGTTGATACGACTTTTGAACATGCCTGAAAACGGATTGCTATTGACCATAGCCAGTTATTATAGTGGGTTACAGCAGCATCACAGGGCCCCAGCATCCAGTTAGTGATGGGATACAGCAGCATCACAACTCTGGCACCCAGCAAGTGAGAGTGGGTTACAGCAGCATCACAAGGCTCCAGCATACAGCCAATGACAGCGTGTTACAGCAGCATCACAGGGATCCAGCATACAGCAAGTGACAGTGGGTTACAGCAGCATCACAGGGCCCAAGCTTCCAGTTAGTGGTGGGACACAGCAACATCACAGGGCTACAGCATACAGCCAATGACAGTGGGTTACAGCAGCATCACAGGGATCCAGCATACAGCCAATGACAGTGGGCTACAGCAGCATCACAGGGCTTCAGCATCCAGTTAGTGATGAGATACAGCAGTATCACAACTCTGGTACCCAGCAAGTGAGAGTGGGTTACAGCAGCATCACAAGGCTCCAGCATATAGCCAATGACAGTGGGTTACAGCAGCATCACAGGGCCCCAGCATCCAGTTAGTGATGGGACACAGCAACATCACAGGGCTCCAGCATACAGCCAATGACAGTGGGTTACAGCAGCATCAGAGGGATACAGCATACAGCCAATGACAGTAGGTTAAAGCAGCATCCACAGGGCTCCAGCAACCGGATAGTGACAATGGGGTACAGTAGCTTCACAGGCCTTCAGCATCCTGCTAGTAATGGGATACGGTAGCATTACAGGGATCCAGCACCCAGCAAATTTTATTTATTTATTTATTTAAACAGCAGTTTGGAAAACCTTTGAGCCATAGGCTCATTTACAAAGGTACCTTGTCTCAGTAAGACAAACCAAAATACACAGTATAGCAGTACAACACATAAGTATAACAGTAAAATTAAGACAGATACAAACAAGCTGGTACAGGTAGGATGGATGCAAACAATACCAGAGTTATGTCATCCTTAGCAGCTTAGTAATAAGCTTTGTCATAAGTATTGAGTACGGCTTTGACTAGTGGCAGTTACAGCATCGGGTGTTAATAAGGTGGTTACGTAAGGAAGTTTTGAAGCACGATATAGTTGGAGCTTCTGAGATGGAGGGGGGCAGTGTGTTGAACCAGGAGGGGGCCCTAAAGCTGAAGGCTCTTTGGCCGTGAGAGGTCCTAGCTCTAGGGATAACAAGAGAGGTTTTCCCAGAGGTCCGAGTATGAACTAGTGGGACAGAGCGGCGTATGGTGGTGGTCAATCCTGGTGGGGAAAGCCCAAGGAGGGTCTTTTTTGTAAGGGTACAGGTAAGATATTTGAGGCGCTCGTCGAGATCAAGTACCAGCGCTTTAGCATACAGTAGACAGGTGTGTGTCATCCTAGGTGCTCCAGTAATTAACCTGCAGGCCTTATTCAGAGAAAAGCGATTTTATGGAGTGCGGTCTGATCAGCAGCACCATACACCGGCAGTCCATAGTCCACTAGGGACAGGATAGAGGAGGTGACTGCGAGTCAAGAGGCCTCCGGGGAGGCAGTGTTTATACCGGTGTCAGATGCCCAATCGGATATTAGTGGCAGTGGCTAGGGCAGCGATGTGTCCATGGAAGGAGAGGAGGGGTCAAATGGATCCCTAGGTATTTATAGGAGCAAACCTGTTCGAGTGGAATGAGGACCCAGAGTGAATGAGGAGTTTGAAGTTGCAGGACTTGTTTTGGGGATGAGTGAAGAACATGGTTTTGTTTTTTAAGATTTATCACCAATCTATGTTCTTGAACCAGCCTCGGTTTCAGTGAAGGACTTCTGCAGCGAGTCCTGGAGGGCAGTAGCTGCTACGATTTGAGGCAAAGATGACTGCATCATCAGCGACACTCAGAATGTTCCCGAGCAAGAGCGTGGAAGGGTGTTAAGGTAAAGGAGAATAGTAAGGGGCCCAGAATGGAACCCTGGGAACCCCAGAAAGATGGGACAGATGTCTGAGTAGGTCCCATTAATTTTTACACACTGTGAGCGGTCAGACAGATGACTGGTGCACCAGGAGATAGGCCCAGCAGCAAAACCAGAGAGACTAAGGGCATCAAGAAGGAGGGGTGGAGACAGTGTCGAAGCTTGAGAGGTCAATGAAGACAGCACCAGCCAGAGAACCAGTGTCTAAGGAGGAGGAGAAAGTTGGAGAACTCTAGGAGAGCTGTGTTGGTACTGTGGCCCGCTTGGAAGCTCATGCTGCTCAGGACAAAGGACATTGTAGGTGGAGGTAGTCAGAGATTTGAGAGGCCACCACTTTTCCAAGGCCTTGAGAGAGGAGAGAGATGGAGATCGGTCGATAGTTTCCAGCCACAGTCCTATCACCACCTTTAAAGATAGGGGTGACAGTGGCGACTTTCCAGGCAGTTGGAACCTTCCCAGGCAAAGAGAGTGGTTGATGAGGCATGTGATCGGGTAAGGACTGTGTCTAAGACCAGCCGAGGATACACGGATCCAGGGTGTCACTGCCTGTACTATTACTCTTGAGGGCAGTGACAAGGTGCGGCCTAAGTTCTGGGCAGAAACACGCGGAGGAGAAAATAAGGCGAGAAAGATTTATGGCAGGTGCTGGGGAGGAGGGTCAAAAAATTTGTAGGGAGGATAGGACTAAGGTCAGTGAATGAGGTGTTGAGGTGGTTGGCTATGAGGGCTAGGTCTGAGGAGATCACACCATTAATGTTGATCTGGGTGGGTGGGGAGAGGTGCACTCCCATTTAACTGTTTAATGTTATCCCAGAAGGTTCTGGGATTCCCCATGAGGCAGTGAGTGAGGACCGATAGTGCTCAGACTTGGCCTTCTGATGGCCCGAGTACTTGTTTCGGGCGGCATATACACTCGTCATTGGGCCAGCCAGTCTCAATGGCACGGTGCCATAGGTTGTCCCTATGTTTGAGCTGGTGGATCAAAGCTGGGGTAACCCAGGGGGCATTCTTCCTTTTAGAACGGTGGGTCAACACTGGGGCAAAGATATCACAGGCATTATTACAAGTTTGGGTAAAGAAGGAGAGAGCTGTGTCGATGTCAGGAGTAGCCTGTATAGGAGACCAGTCAATTTGGGACAGAAGTTCCTTAAGTTTTATCAGTCCACCAGGTATTAGACGCCGCCGGCATGTGGACTGTGCTATGGGTTTGGGGACTGAGGTTGACCAGTGGAATAGAATGGGGGAGTGATCACTGAGAAAGTCTGGGAGGACTTGTACATTGGGGATCCAATTAGGCGGTTGGTGAGTACCACATCAAGCAGGGTACTGGAGCCTCTTGGGGTTAGTCCTGGTAGGGTGGGTAACTAGTTACGCTAGGGTCTATTGCAGAAAAGGAGTCTCGGTAGAAGAGGAGGAGGGGCTGAGCCAGTTGACATTTAAGTCACCCACCAGAATTTGATCAGCGGAAGGAGGTAGAGAGGTAAGGTATTCTGTAAGAGAGGCAATGGCCTGCGTTTGGTCCCTGGGGGGCACGTATGCAGTAGTCAGATAAAGGGGTCCCTTTAAAGGGTCAGGGGTTAGTTTCAGCATAAGCGCCTGGGCCCTGGAGTCAAGGATGGGAGTGAGCAGGGCTAGTACGGGGAGAGATTCCTTGACATAAATAGCGCAGCCGCTGCCCCGTCTCCCAACACGGTCGGACCGGAAAAGGGTGAAACCAGGAAGGGAGACTAGGGAGTCAGGGGAGAATTTTGACAGCCAAGTCTCAACCAGGGTGATGACATCAGGGTTAATTGATGTGACCAGGCATTGTAGTGAGTCAAACTTTTTGGAGACTACAGATATTCATGGAGACCATGCATAGGCCTGTGGTGTGAGTTGGGGAGCCCTGGGAACCGGCCAGGGTTTGATGAATGTTCCTGACAGGAGTAGTAGCATGACTAACACCCTGGCTGGGAGACGTGAGAGGTTTCCTGGATTGACATGAGAGGGAGGGGAGGGGAGGCTAAGGGAGCAGGGGTGGCAGGGAGGCACAGGAGGGAAAGCAAGAATAAGAAGACACCCAGATGTGCCTGAGGTGAAGAGAAAGCTAGGGGAGGGCAGGGGGATGGGGACATACAGAGGTCCCAAGGGACAGGAGAGGAGGTTCAGGAGCAAGGGAGGGAGGGGTGCCAGGCACAGTGTGGACTAGCAGATGGGTAAGTGGGTAAGTGCACTGCTAGTGGGGATAGGCACAGGCAGATCATGAGGCAGGCCAATACATTGTGGTGAGCAAGATCCCAGGGAAGTGAAAAGGTACAGGTAGGAGTAGGGAAGTAGTGAGGTATACAGTCCTCTAGTGGCCAGCAGGTATAACCTGCAAATGGGAAAGTGGAGAGATAGGTTCTGGCAACAGGACGTGATATCACCGGATGTGATGTCACGGGTGATCCTTAATTGACAGCCGCCCGGGTTGTGATGTGGTGGTTGGGGCGGGAGCGGGCAGACGGGCGCGAAGCGCCAGGCTAGCACCCTCTGCAGGCATCCAGACGAAAAGAAGAGGCTCTTTACCTCGAAAGTTATCAGGCTGGAGATTTGGCTTCTCAGCTACTCAGGTGAGCTGCTTGTGCTTCAGTTGCTTGATTGTCCCGAGTGCCTAGCTTGGGGAGCTGCCTTGAAAGTTATCAGGCTGGAGATTTGGCTTCCTCAGCTACTCAGGTGAGCTGCTTGTGCTTCAGTTGCTTGATTGTCCCGAGTGCCTAGCTTGGGGAGCTGCCTCGAAAGTTATCAGGCTGGAGATTTGGCTTCCTCAGCTACTCAGGTGAGCTGCTTGTGCTTCAGTTGCTTGATTGTGCTGAGTGCCTAGCTTGGGGGGGAGCTGCCTCGAAAGTTATCAGGCTGGAGATTTGGCTTCCTCAGCTACTCAGGTGAGCTGCTTGTGCTTCAGTTGCTTGATTGTCCCGAGTGCCTAGCTTGGGGTGGGGAGCTGCCTCGAAAGTTATCAGGCTGGAGATTTGGCTTCCTCAGCTACTCAGGTGAGCTTCTTGTGCTTCAGTTGCTTGATTGTCCCGAGTGCCAGCTTGGGGCTGCCTCAAGTTATCAGGCTGGATTTGGCTTCCTCAGCTACTCAGGTGAGCTGCTTGTGCTTCAGTTGCTTGATTGTCCTGAGTGCCTAGCTTGAGGGGGGAGCTGCCTCGAAAGTTATCAGGCTGGAGATTTGGCTTCCTCAGCTACTCAGGTGAGCTGCTTGTGCTTCAGTTGCTTGATTGTCCCGAGTGCCAGTCCCTAATGACAGCGAGTGTCCCTAATGACAGCGAGGTACAGCAGTATCACAGGAGCCAGCCAGTGACTGTGGGGAAAGAGGCGTCACAGGGCCCCAGCACCCAGCCAGTGACATCGGGCTACAGAAGCATCACTGGGGTCCAGCACACAGGCACTGACAGCAGGGTACAGTAGTGAAGTGGGTGAGGAAGACCACTGATACTGACTGAACTCTAATAGATCAGGTTAGAGCGCCAATACATCCGGTTGCCTTTGTAAGGAAAAATTAAATTTGACTATGCCAGCCACCTGTAGGTGGATTTTCAGGTGACGCCTGGCCAGCGGGCATTGGAAATTTAGGGGAAGGGAGCCAAAGCCAATTGCTACCTACCGGATCCTGCAAGAGAGAGGCATAAAGCTGACTCAAATGCAACCAAAAGATATTTATTGAAGGGAGAAGAATACAAATATTACAGCAAATGATTAAATTAAATTACTGATAATACTGGGTTATTATGAAAGGTCCAGCTCTAATGCAATTCTATAAATTGTAAAATAAAACACTCTAAGCAGTATCTAAGGATTCACTATTCTTGCAGTATATAAACTCTAAAGATACACTATACTTTAGAACAGTTTTACAGAATGCTAAATGCTATACTTTCTAAACTTTAGAATTTATTTATTTAGCTTTTATTAACTGGGTAAGCACACTAGACAAATACAAATGGTTATTTTCAGGTGCGACCTGGGAGGTTACAAGAAAAATAAGGAGGCAATTATTGACAGGATAAGGATGTACAGAGGTTTCTGGTAACGCAATATACAGACATTGCCAAGATGTTACAGGTAAACAATTACAGACATTGCAAAGTGAAAACAGGGAGAACAGTTCAAAATTACATAAAATACATGCCCAGGAAACACAATAGCAGGTATGTTAAGGTGAGCCAGCTATGAACAAGTACAAGAATATTTTTTAAGAACTCTAAACTCTATACTCAGAACTGAATAGCACAGGCTCTAACACATCTAAACATTCCTTATACCATACGGCAATTACAAGACTCTGAACTCTGTTGCCCTGGAATGCCAGACTGGTGAATCTTATAGCTAATGGGATGCACGAACAAGGGGATATTCCAAGGGAAGTACACTACAGAAATGCACCCCAGGAGAAACCAGAAGAGCTTCATCCAGGAAAAATTGGGGAACATCAGGGACACACTTCCTCCTCTGGCTTGAAGGATTTGGCTGCCTTATAGAGGTCGTGCTAGACCACCAGGCCAGAGATGCTTCAGAATTCCTGCACTGGTTGATAGATCATGACGAACCACCGATTAATGAAAAGCAAATAGTTCCTTTCACTAGACCCTCTGGGTGTTGGTAGGGAGGTCATGGCAGACCGCCAACTAGGGTCGCTCTGCATATTCAAGAAGTTACAGACAGAAGTGGCTATTGGAGCCACACCTGGGTCTAACAGTGCCACACTAACAGAAACAGTGAAGGTAAAGGGTAGCCGGCACCTGCTCTCCGCCCCGACTTTGTATTCAATCATGAATGTTACTTTTTTAGCATCAAATAAGAAAACAAGCATACCAGAGGTCGATGAACCAGTTTGTGATACTGCTTTATTCAATGCTTAGAACAACATGCTTAATAAAATCAGCAGTAAAAACTGTTTACCTGTGATTTTACTGCTGATTTTATTAAGAAACATATTGTTCTAACTACAGAATAGAGCAAAATTATGAACTGGTTTGTAGATCTCAGGTATGCTCATTTTTATTTGATGCTGAAAAAGCAGGGTTTATGATTTATAAAAAATTGGGACAGAGGTAAGGTGCTGGCTACCCTTTACCCTCAAATACTCAAGAAGTTGCACTCTGGGGTTCTTTGAGCTATTGTCACTCCCAGACTCGCTGCTTCTGTCGCTCCTGGACTTGGTTACTTTACACATGACACATGGGGACCAAACTGTTTCATGGTTCAACTAGATTCTAGACATTTCAGGGCAATTAGCACTGTTCGTTAGCAATCAGCATATTTCCTGGGCAATTACCATAGTTATGGGGCATTTAACACAGTTCTGGGGCAATTAATACAGTTCCAGGGCATTTAGCACAGTTCTGGGAAAAATAACACCCTCCAGGGGTGAATAGCCAATTCAGGGTAGTTAGCACAATTCAGGGTAGCAGCACAGTCTATATGGTAGGAAACAATGGCACACTACATGGGGCAGTTAGGCAGTCTATCAGTGGCAGACAAGTAAATAAGCCGTGGGTTCCACATACACATAGGACAACGCAGTTCAATTATAGGAGTCCCCAAAACACTAAACAGTCTTTTACAATACATTTCCTATAGGCAGTCTTTAGATACAGTACAGTAAAAATAAGCAGCTTTTGTCAGATGCATCGTCTCTGTAATTATAACTTTGTAAGTACCTTCATAAATACGTATTTCCTTAATTTAAATAGTCCTGCCCCTTCCAGAATTGCCTCCTATGGAGATCTCTCAAACCCCACACCATAGGTGGTTCCATTGGTGGCACTTACCTGCCCCCACAGTCTCGGTTTCCCATGTAGCTATTTTTTTATTTTCTTTAAACTCTGCCTCATGGACAGTCCATTGAATGGGGCCAGGCTTGCCCAAGCAGCTGCGTCACTTCCTTTGGCACTGACAAGTATGAAAGTCCATTATTTTTTTTTTAATTAAAAAATAGAAATGGTTACTCCAGCAACCAGCACTTGGATGTGATGCTGCCCTTCTCACCCTGCTGCCTGCTTCGTTTTCTGGGCCGGGACTGCTGAAGCTGCTGGCTGTTACTGGATGGAGGGGACGGCCTTTCACTACCACCCCTCCCCAACAGGTTTCTCTCCGCCGTTGGAACCAGTAACGGCTGAACTGTGGAGGGATAGAGGAGGAGCAAGTGCTTTTTCTGGATCGGCCGAGATATCAGGAAGGAACCAGGAACAGAAGGTAAGTCCCTCCCCTTCTTGCTTCGCCCAGCCAGCCGGTCACTCCCCCTCGCACTTGCTGCTACAGTTCCTTTGGCTCTCTACTTACTGGATTGAACAGCTGTAGCTAATCAAAACAGGCTGAGGATTCCACTCCAGAATTCTCAAGAGCCTGATCCTGCCTGCCTATCCACATGCTCAGGAATCACGAGTGCAGGTTCCTGACGTCTGGCAACTTGGGAGGGGGAGGCTTCCAACACACAGGCAGGCAGGCAGGAGGGAAAAAGAGGAAAGAATAGAAAAAAAAATAAATGCAGGCCCTGCAGGGGCTTCACAGGGGATTCAGTGGTGGGGCTAGGGACCCTACCTAACATGCTCCTCCCTTTTTCTGTAATGCATCATGGGACACTAACTTTGGGGCACCACAGTAGCATCACTAGGCTTCAGAACCCTGCCAGTGACAGTGGGGTCAGTAGTGCCATACCTCTGGCACCCAGCTAGTAAGAGTGGGGTACAGCAGCATCACATGACTCCATCATCCAGCATCCACCCAGTGATAGTGAGATACAACAGCATCACACGGCTCCATCACGTGACCAGTGACAGTGCAGTACAGCATCATGGGGCTCTGAATCCCCAGACAGTGACAGGGGTTGATCCGAGCATCACGGGGTTCTGGCACCCAGCCAGTGCCAGTGGGGTACAGCAGCGTCACAGGGCTCCGTCACCCAGCTAGTCACAGTCTGGTATAGCAGTAATAAAGGGCACCAGCACCCAGCCAGTGACAGTGGGGTTCAGCAACATCACTGGGGTCCAGCACACAGCCAGTGACAGTGGGTTATAGAAGCACCACAGGGCTCCGGCATCCAGTCAGTGACAGTTGGGTACAACATCATCACTGTGGTCCAGAACCCAGCCAATGACAGTGGGGTTCAGCAGCATCACAGCTGTGGTACCCAGCAAATGAGAGTGGGTACAGACAGCATCACTGGGTTCTAGCTTATTGCCATTGACTGTGGGATACAGCAGTATCAGAGAGCTCCAGCACCTAGCCAGTGACAGTGGGATAGAGCAAAGCAGGACAGGAATGTGAGGTACTCAAGGAGAGGTCAGTTATAGAGCTGACCTAAAACTCCACAGGTGTCAAACTGCTGCTCAACAAATTTACTGTGGTCAGAACACTACCGATTACACATCTAGGAGGCTCCTACAGCCACAACACACCTTGATGCTTTGACCATAGTCTTCATCATGGGGATCCCAACAATTGACAGTGGGCTACTGCAGCATCCCAGGCTCCAACACCCACTCGGTGACAGTGGTGCATAGCAGTATGCCATGTCTCTCTCTCCCTGAGTGACAGTGGGTTACAGTATGTCACAGGGCTCTAGCACCCAGTCATTGGCAGTGGGGTACAGCAGTGTCACGTGTCACAGTGCTTTAGCTGCAGATGATGGAGTACAGCAGCATTACCGGGCTCCATTACCCAGATGGAGACAGGTACAGCAGTATCAAACTGCTCTGGC
The DNA here is from genome assembly GCA_016271365.2 of Neoceratodus forsteri. Classification (NCBI taxonomy): domain Eukaryota; kingdom Metazoa; phylum Chordata; order Ceratodontiformes; family Ceratodontidae; genus Neoceratodus; species Neoceratodus forsteri. The sequence continues at coordinate 60,631,997 of CM028135.1, forward strand.
TACTTGACAGTGACAGTGTGGAACATCTATGTCCAGCACCCTGTGAGTGACAGGGATGTACAGTAGCATCACAGAGCTCCATACACTGGCAGTGACAGTTGGGTACAGCAGCATCACAGAATTTTGCACCCAGCCCATGACAATGGGGTACAGAAGTATCACAGATCTTACTTTTGCAGGCACTCACAGTGGGGGAACACAGCATTACAGGGCTCCACCACCCAGCCATTGACAGTGGGGTACAGCAGCATCACAGAATTCCAGAACCCAGCAGTATCACAGGGATTTAGCCCCAAGCCAGACAGTGGAGCACGACAGCATTACTGGGCTCCAGCACCCAGACAGAGACAATGGTGTATAAAAGGATAACGGAGCTCCAACACTCCGGCTGTGATAGTGAGGCACAGCAGCAGCATCACATGACTCTTGCTCCCTAACAGTGACCATGGGCATGGGGTACAGCAGTATCACATTGCTCTGGCTCCTTGACAGCAACAGTGTGGTACAGCAAAATCACAGGGCTTCAGCACCCAGTGAGTGACACTAATGTATAGCAGCTTCATAAAGCTCCATACACAGGTAGTCACACTAGAGTACAGTAGCATCACAGGACTTTATACCCAGCCCATAACAGTGGGGTACAGAAGCATCACAGGGCTCACATATGCAGACTCTCACAGTGAGGACCATATCATCACAGGGTTCCAGTACCCAGCCAGTGACAGTGGGGTATAGTAGCATCACAGAGCTACAACACACAGCTAGTGATAGTGTAAAGCAGTATTACAGGGCTCCACCACCCAGCCACTTACACTGGGGTACATCATCATCACAGAGTTTCAGCATCCAGCCACTGACAGTGGGGTACAGCAGCATTACAGGGTTCCAGAACCCAGCCATTGACAGAGGGAAAAAGCAGGATCACAGGGCTTTACCCGCAAGCCAGACAGTGGAGTACAGAAGAATTACTGGCCTCCGGCACCTAGACAGACAGTGGGGTACAGCAGCAATACAGGGCTGCGGTACCCAGCCAGTAACAGTGGGGCAGAGCAGAATCACAGAGCTCCAGCGCCCAGCCAGTGACAGTGCAGTATAGCTCTATTACAGAGGAGCAACTGTAGCCAGCCAGTGACAGTGCAGTAAAGCAGTATTTCAGAGGAGCAGCAGTGGCCAGCCAGTGGCAGTGGGGTACAGCAGTATTATAGAGGAGCAGCAGTAGCCACCCAGTGGCAGTGGGGTACAGCAGTATTATAGAGGAGCAGCAGTAGCCAGCCAGTGGCAGTGGGATACAGCAGTTTTACAGAGGATCAGCAGTAGCCAGCCAGTGGCAGTTTGATACAGCAGTATTACAGAGGAGCAGCATGAGCCAGCCAGTGGCAGTGGGATACAGCAGTAGTATAGAGGAACAGCAGTAGCCAACCAGTGGCAGGGGGGTACAGCAGTATTATAGAGGAGTAGTAGCCCACCATCGACAGTGGGGTACAGCAGTACTACAGAGAAGCAGCAGTAGCCAGCCAGTGACAGTGCAGTACAGCAGTATTACAGAGGAGCAGCAGTAGCCAGCTAGTGACAGTGGGGTACAGCAGTATTACAAAGGAGCAGCAGTAGCCAGCCAGTGACAGTGTGATACAGCAGTATTACAGGGGAAGAGCACGAGCCAGGCAGTGGCAGTGGGGTACAGTAGTTTTACAGAGGATCAGCAGTAGCCAGCCAGTGGCAGTGTGATACAGCAGTATTACAGAGGAACAGCACTAGCCAGCCAGTGGCAGTGGGGTACAGCAGTTTTACAGAAGATCAGCAGTAGCCAGCCAGTGGCAGTGTGATACAGCAGTATTACAGAGGAACAACACTAGCCAGCCAGTGGCAGTGGGGTACAGCAGTATTACAGAGGAACAGCACTAGCCAGCCAGTGGCAGTGGGGTACAGCAGTTTTACAGAGGATCAGCAGTAGCCAGCCAGTGGCAGTTTGTTACAGCAGTATTACAGAGGAGCAGCATGAGCCAGCCAGTGGCAGTGGGATACAGCAGTATTATAGAGGAGTAGTAGCCCACCAGCGACAGTGGGGCACAGCTGTATTATAGAGGAGCAGCAGTAGCCAGCCAGTGGCAGTGGGGTACAGCAGTATTACAGAGGAGCAGCAGTAGCCAGCCAGTGGCTGTGAGATACAGCAGTATTACGGAGGAGCAGCAGTAGCCAGCCAGTGGCAGTGGGGTACAGCAGTATTACAGAGGAGCAGCAGTAGCCAGACAGTGAGAGTGGGGAACAGCAGCATTACAAAGGAGCAGCAGTAGCCAGCCAGTGACAGTGGGGTACAGCAGTATTACAGAGGAGCAGCAGTAGCCAGCCAGTGGCAGTGAAGTACAGCAGTGTTACAGAGGAGCAGTAGTAGCCAGCCAGTGGCTGTGAGGTACAGCAGTATTACAGAGGAGCAGCAGTAGCAAGCCAGTGGCAGTGGGGTACAACAGTATTACAGAGGAGCAGCAGTAGCCAGCCAGTGACAGTGGGGTACATCAGTATTACAGAGGAGCAGCAGTAGCCAGCCAGTGACAGTGGAGTATAGCAGTGATTATAGAGGAGCAGTAGTAGCCAGCCATGGCTGTGAGGCACAGTAGCATTACAGAGGAGCAGCAAGCCAGTGGGCAGTGAGGCACAACAGTATTACAGAGGAGCAGCAGTAGCCAGCCAGTGACAGTGGGGTACATCAGTATTACAGAGGAGCAGCAGTAGCCAGCCAGTGACAGTGGAGTATAGCAGTGTTACAGAGGAGCAGTAGTAGCCAGCCAGTGGCTGTGAGGTACAGCAGTATTACAGAGGAGCAGCAGTAGCAAGCCAGTGGCAGTGGGATACAGCAGTATTACAGAGGAGCAGCAGTAGCCAGCCAGTGCCAGTGGGGTACATCAGTATTACAGAGGAGCAGCAGTAGTCAGCCAGTGGCTGTGAGGTACAGCAGTGTTACAGAGGAGCAGTGGTAGCCAGTCAGCGCCAGTGGGGTACAGCAGTATTACAGAGGAGCAGCAGTAGCCAGCGGCATTTGGGCACAGCAGTATTACAGTAGAGCAGCAGTAGCCAGCCAGTAGCAGTGGCAGTGGGGTACAGTAGTATTACAGAGGAGCAACAGTAGCCTGCCAGTGGCTGTGGGGTACAGCAGTATAACAGAGAAGCAGCAGTAGCCAGCCAATGAAAGTGAGGTTCAGCAGCATATCAGGGCTCCAGCACCCAGCTCATCACTGTGGGGTTCCGCATCACCACAGGACACTGTACCCAGTCAGTGAAAGTGAGGTACAGCAGTATAGCAGGGCTTCAGCACCCAGTCCGTCACAGTGGGGTACAGCATCATCACAAGATGCTGTACCCTGCTAGAGAAAATGAAGTGCAGCAGTACTGCAGGGCTCCAGCACCCTGCCAGTCACAGTGGGGTACAACAGAATCAAAGGGCTCCAATGCTCAGGCAGTTATAGTATGGGATGGGTAGGTGGGGACAGCAGAATGCAGAGCTTCTGAACTTGACCAGTAATGGGGACAGAAGCAGCATCAAATGTACCAGAGCCTGGCCAGAGACAAGAGGTATAGAGGAGGGTGAGCAGTGTCACAGCATTGCAGCTCCCAGTCCTTGATGGAGGAGGGTGAGGGATGGAGGGAGTTCAGCAGCATCATTGTGCTTCAGAACCCAATCCGTGATCTACAAGTGGAGTAGCTTCACTCTGTTCCAGTATAATATGCTTTCAGGTGGAGAAGGAGGAGCAGAACTGAAGCATTACAGTACTGCAGCCACTAGTTAATTACATCCTGTGCTGACAGCTGAACCAGGGACCTCTTAAGCTGACCAATGCACTAATAACCTTTTATGCTGGCCAGTGCGCTGAGGACCCCTGTTGCTGGCCAGTACATCAGCAACCTCTATGCTGGCCAGTACATTAACATACTGTATGGTGCTAGATAATGCAAAGTGGTCAGGTGTTGCAATGTTACTCCAGAGACAAGACAGGTGAATACCATTATCCTTAGCCCCATTATTAACACTGCTGAACAAACACAGAAGTAAAGTACTTGTTTAAAAAATTACATTAGATCAGTGAAGTCTTTTCAGTGTACAAACTCACAGTGAAAGTGTTTGTTAGGTTTTCACGGAACATCCCTTTAAAATATGATTGCACCCCAGTTCTAATCATACCTCTCAACTGTCCTGATTTTTCCATGATGTACGGAATTCGGCTATGTTTTAGGCACCTGTGCTGCATACAGTGTATGCATAGGGCTTAAAATGCATTGAAAAAAGGCAGGTGCCACATGTTGTTGGTGTCTCTCCCTTTGTTCTTTGCTGTGTGCCTTCTTTAACTCGAATTTTCATGGGCCCATTTGTTTGAGCCATCTGCATGGCTCTGTCTCCCATCTCTTCTCACCTTCCCCTCCAGTTTGAACTTGCTCCACCACTCATGACCCTGATATCACTGTCCTGGTGAGAATAGGTAACCCTCACTCAGATCACTTCATAATTTGAACACGTCCAGGGCAGGCAGGTAACACAAGAACTGAAGGAGGCTAGGAGGCAGGGACTGAAAAGTGACCTGCTGTGAGCTTACGTGTGCTTCACTGCTGTTGATTTAATTCGGAGAACTGGAGGGTGTTGTCCTTGGAGAGAGAGTGAGGGGGACTTAGCTGTGTGACCCAGATGGCACAAAACAGGACTCGGGTTGGGAGGGAGTCCACACTAAGTGGGAGAGCTGCAACACCTCACCAGCTGCCTGCAAGCCACTGCACTGCTGCCAGCCACGTGCAGGACAGTCAAAAGAGAGAGAGGACCACTTCACCTGCTACCACTTGCCTGCAGTGCGCATGGCTGCTGCCTGCTGGTACTAGTCAGAGACTCAGAGAGAGCCCTTCTTGACTTGACTAATCCTGTAAAGGTACCCCCCCCAAAAAAAAAGAAGCCATAAAAATCACCATGACCCAGCTTCAGATTTACAGAGAGTGCTTCCAGCTCTGTGTGCTGCAGTCTGCTGCTGCTTAGCACTCATCCTGGTCACAGTGACACCGTCCGAAAGCAAGATGCTGTTAATCGGCATTTCGGCAATCATTGGACTGGCTCATCTGGTGTGAGGAGAGGACTCTTAGGATGACTGGCTGCTGCTCTTCTGAAATAAAGGTTGGTACCCTTCTACTGCTCCAAAAATAAACTTGTCTTTAAGCTCTGCTGGGGCCTGGGGGGATAGTATGTTGTATTACGCAGTTTTTTGCAACGTGTTCCTTGCCTTCTCACTTGTGGGGCTCTTTAAACTATAAATGTCCCCCTGGCCCTACACAAGCATTGTTTGGCACGGGGGGTGGTAGTATGCTGTCTTGTGCCTTCTTACTTGTGTGGTGCTCTATGGATGATGGATGTCCCATGGCCCTCACCATAGGTGCCGGAACCTATGGGCGTGGGGGTGCTGCAGCCCCTCTCCCCCCAATGTTTGCAGATAACATTCAAAGTGCCCCTTTGCTTGCAAAAAGTACTTTTTTTGCCCTGTGCCCATTTGAATTTCAGCACCCCCGACTTTTCCCCATGTTCCAGCCGCCATAGCCCCTACACAGTCGTTGACTAGTGGGAGTAATATGTTGCATGCTGTAGGGGCCAATGAGAAGCTGATGTAATGGTGTATTCCAAAATGATTGCAATTCCACTGTCTGGCTGATAAACTGGAATGTGGGGCTCTATAGATGCTGAGCGTCTCCCTACATACACATGAAAGGGTATGAAGGTTATTATTGGCAGAATTGCGAACAAAGTGAAAAATATTTATTGACTTAAACTAGTCATCTTTTTAAAATGTTTGAAATCACCACTAGTCTGTTTGTCACACTGAGCTCTTAGCTGTGTGCTGGCGAAGGCTGGCTGCTGTACTACTTTAAACAAGTTGACTGGGATCTCTGGGGGAGCTGATTGGGCTGAATGATTGCCATGTTATTCTAATTTTGGAACTTGTACAGAAAATTCTTTGTTTTCAAAGCAAAAAAGACAAAAACAGTATGGTGTAGTACAGTATCTGCTTATCTTTTTAGCGTAGTATAGTAAAGGCAGATTTGACAGACCATCGGTTTCTTTCTGATGAGTATGAGGCAGTATATCATAGTGGTTAAGAGCACTGAGCTGCAAACCTAAAGACATGGGTTTGAATCCCACAGCCCCTACTTGTATTCTGTGTGATCCTGAGCAAGTCACTTAACTTTCTTGTGCTCCCCGTTCGCACCTGGAAACAAACTTTGCCATCGGCCTGGCTGATGGCAAGGTCAAGGTCTTAGAGGGTACAAGTAGGATAGCAGAGGCTAAGGAGGTGGGTGGGATGGAGGAGGCATTTGGGAAGGGTGAGCAAGCAGTTGGTGGGCAGAGGTTGAATGAAGGTGGTAATGTTGGTGACAATGGGGGGCTGGGAGGGCAGACAAGAGGGGCACAGGCAGTGGGGACGACAGTGGGCCAGCTGGTGATACGACATGGGTGGGGGTCAGGAGGGCATCGGAACTTAAGAAGACTTCAGGGGGGGAAGAAGGAATAGGTAGAGCAGGAGAAAACGGGGGCATGGGGAACAAGGACCCACATGGGGACTGTGGCCTGCAAAGGGGAGGCCAGCCAGGAGGCAAGCATGATGGAGTGGAAAAGTTCATTAAATTGAGGGACCAGGATATAGAAGAGGGAGGGGATCACACGGATCATGGGAGACTGGAGGAAGGGCAGAAACACTATGCCAGTGAGAGAAAGTCTCTCTCCCTGGAGAGAGCACAATGGAGGAAGCAGAGACAACAGGAGATGATGACAGTGCTGGAGGGGTGGGACAGTGGGATAAGAGGCAGATTATGGGTGAGAGAACTGGGGGGCTGTAGGGATTAGAACAGAGGATCATCATACTGGGTGACTCAATAGTGAAAGGTATCAGGTGGGGGGGGCAAAGAAGCCAGGAAGAGTTCTATCTGGGTGAAATGCATGCCAGGTATGATGGCAGGTACAGTAGGGCAGAATGTAATTAAATGTGTGCGAAGACAGGGGGTAAAGCCCCACATAGTGGTGCACTTAGTCAGTAATGATCTGGAGGGCAGTAGAGTGGAGGAAGTGCAGGACAGTTTCAGGAAGCTGGGCAGGTTGTGCAGCATCGAGGAGTAAACAGTCGCATTCTCTGAGATCCTACAGTAGTAACCAGGGTAAGCACAGCCAGGAAACAGAGGATCATAGAATTTAATGCATGGTTGGCAGAGTGATGTAGAACTATGGGGTTTGGTTTTGCAGCAGGTTAGGGAGCAACATGGGATAACAAGAACCTCTACTCGCCAGACAGGCTTCACCTGAGCAAGGAGGGTTCCTGTGTCCTGAAACCAGAAAATGGAGGAGTTTATTACAGCCAAGTATAACTTAAACTGACTAAGGGGGGGGCTTAGCACTGGGCAGCAGCCAGAGCCAAAAGGAGAGGAAGCATGTGCCTCCCACTAGCTAGCAAGGAGGGGAAGGGGGGGCAATCAAAAAGCAGAGGAGGTATTGGGAAGGGGAGTATTGGGGTAAGCAGGGGATCTGGCTGAAGGGTGGTGTCACTAAACGCAAGGAGCTTAAGGAACAAAATACCTGGGCTCCAAGCATTAATGGCAGAAGGGGAGGTGGATATAGCTGCCATCACCGAGACATGGGCCAACTGGCACCATGACTGGGACATCATGTTATCAGGATATAGACTGTATCACAGGGATAGGACAAAAGGGAAGGCTGGAGGGGTGGCTTTATTTGTGAGGGAAGGGATAGTGAGCAGTACAGAGAGGGAGGCAAGGGGAGGCCGGAAGCCTTATGGGTTCACCTACAGAACAATAAAGGTAAAAGGGTCAGACTGGGGGTTGTGTACCGACCACCATCACAGTCAGAGGGCATTGATAGAGAACTGGCAGATCACTTATGGAAACACTGTGGAAGGGGTGGCACTGTGGTGGTCAGGGATTTCAATCTACCAGGGGTGGATTGGAAAACCATGTCTGGCACAAGCGTTAGGGAGCAGGTCATTCTGGAAGCCTTCCAGGATGTATTCCTGTCAAAAGGTAGAGGAACCAACAAGGGAGGGAAACATCTTGGATCCTGTGCTGCCCAATTGAGACTACATGCAGGGCGTATGGACTGAGGACCCCCTAGCAGGTAGTGACCACCGAACAGTTTGGTTCTCCCTGGATATGGGTAGGGAAGGAACGTCTACAAAAACCAAGACAGTGGACTTCAAAAGGACTGACTTCTGAAGGATAGCTGACATCCTCAGGGGGCATTTGAGTAGCATCACTCCTGACATGGATACCATCCAGAAATGGGCCATCCTGAAGGATGGCCTGTTAGCAGCCACAGACACCTGCACAAAGAAATGCAGTAAGAAGGCAGGGACCAAGAAGCCATTTTGGTGGTCAAAGGAGGTGCAGATAAGGGTGAGGGAGAAAAAGACTGCTTTCAGAAGATGGAAGGGGTCCAAAAAAGAGGAGGATAAGGAGGAGTACACAAGGAAAACCAGGGAGGTGAGCAGAGCTGTGAGGGTTGCCAAGGCTTCAAAGGAGCTTAGGCTATCAGAGGGGATTAAGGAGGGGGACAAGGCCTTCTTCAAGTACATAAGTGAGAAGAGAACTGTAAGGAGCAAATTACCAGGATAAAGAAGGGTGGAGGGTGGGTAGAGAAGGGGGCTGAACAGGCAGAGGTGCTCAATGAGTACTTCTGCTCAGTTTTTACCAGGGAGAGAGAGATGGGCCAATACCACAGGGGCAGGGCAATGCTGGCATGGGAGGAGATAGGATAACGGATGGGGAGATCCTTGTGAGCAGAGTGCTTGAGGGCCCTAAGTCACTGAACATGGACAAGGCTCCAAGGCCAGATGGGCTGCACCATAGAGTCCTGAGGGAGTTGGCAGGGGCCCTGGCTGCACCACTGGCAGACTTGTTAAATGCCTCCCTGTAGATGGGGTGCATGCCTCAGGACTGGAGGATGGCACATGTGGTACCACTGCACAAGAGTGGTCCCAAGGATGAGCCTGGTAACTATAGACCAGTCAGTCTGACATCCATTGTGGGTAAACTCATGGAAACGATCATAAAGGAAAGATTGGTGACCTTCTTGGAGATGAACGGTCTTATGGACGACAAACAGCATGGGTTAGTCTCTGGAAGATCATGTCAAACAAACCTGGTTCACTTTTTTGACTGGGTGACAAAAGAACTAGACACTGGTTGGGCCATACATGTCCTGTATCTGGATTTCAGCAAGGCCTTTGACTCGGTACCACATGGCAGATTAACTAGTAAATTGAGGAACCTGGGAGCAGGGGAGAAACTGGTTAAGTGGGTTGGTAACTAGTTGGGGGATAGACATCAGAGGGTGGTTGTGGTGGGGAACTCTCAACTCATAGGGCAGTCACCAATGGGGTCCCAAAGGCTTCAGTGCTGGGTCCAGTGTTGTTTAACATCTTCATAGCCGATATAGCAGTTTGAGTTAAGAGCAGAATCAGTCTATTCATGGATGACACCAAGAATGTGGCAGTTGTGGATGGGGTAGAGGGAGGAAAAGTCCTCCAAGAAGATTTGGGAAGGCTTGAGCAGTGGTCCGACACTTGGCAGCTGGGTTTCAGTGCTATGAAGTGCAAGATCATGCACCTCGGAGCTAGGAATCCTGGAAACAGTTACCATCTGGGATGGGTTCAGTGCTCCATCTCTGAGGAGGAAAAGAATTTGGGGGTAAATAGTCACCAAGAATATGAACCACTTATCTCAATGTAGGAAAGCAGTGGCAAAAGTCAATAGAATGCTGGGGTGCATTGCTAGAGGAATCACCTCTAGGAGGGAGGAAGTCATTCTGCCACTGTACAGGCCACTGGTGAGGCCACACTTGGAGTACTGTGTACAGTTCTAGAACCCATACTTTAAGAAGGACATCAGGTTACTGGAGGGTGTACAGCGGAGGGCAACTAAAATGACCAGAGGTATGAAGAGGAAGCCTTACAAGGATAGGTTGAGGGACCTCAACATGTACTCATTGGAAGAGAGAAGGGAAAGGGGTGATATGATCGAAACCTTCAAGTACTTAAAAGGGCATCAACAGGGTTAGTATGGAGGGTATGTTTCAATTAAAGGGAGAAGGGATTAATAGGGGGCACAGCCTGAAGTTGGTTGGGGGTAGAGTCAGAAGGGAGGCAAGGAAGCATTACTTCACGGAGAGGGTGGCAGGGGGACAGGAAGCGCTCCCTGAAGAAGTGATATCTCTTAAAACAGTGGAGAGCTTTAAAAGGGGGTGGGATAGGGTTAAGGGCAAGATACTAGTCAGTGGGAAGATGAGGGGAAGAGAGGGGAGGGGTGGGGGGGCAGCAGGAGTCTAACCTCTGTGCTGCACAATCAAGCAGACACAATAGACCATTTGGCCTGTATCTGCTGGCTGTTTTGTATGTTCATAGGATGCCTTTTCTGGTTAAACAATTTTCCCTTCCCTTCCCTTTTATTTATTTATTGAAAATTTCGGAATTACAACCTTTGAGTCAAGGACTCCTTTGCAAAGGCTCCACATCAGTCATGACAGGACAATTACAACAAGACAGTATGGACAATGTTCTCAAAACAGAGAAATTACAATTCGACAAACGTTTAAAATCATAGCATAAGTCAAAGGCTACACGTCAGTTATAATATTGAATTTTACACAGAGACAAGGCTTGTACAGAAATTGCCAGGACATTACAAGAGTTTAACAATCACAGTATAGGGTATTGCCAACAGATTGAGTTTTTTTTTTTGGGGGGGGGAGGATGATGCATGTTCCTAATCAGAGATCTAAGTTTGTTCTTGTAACAAACCTAGGATGTCTGTTTCACATACTTTATAACTGGTTGTGTTTCATTCACTGGTGCATTAGATTTGATACAGTTTTAATAAAAATGATAACCTACATTTTCCATTTCTTTTTATTTTCAATTAACAAAACCCATGTGCCAATATACATAACCTAATCTTTATTGTGGTAAATTCAGTTGTTTGTTCATTTGACAAAAAAACGAGTGCTATACCGTTTCATGAAAAATGAGGTGCACCCCTTTCTGGTCATTTGACAGCCATTTTGTAGACCCCTCTGTCACACACTGGCAAGCTGGAGATTCAGAGGTACATTCTAATGTGTGAAATTCACAGTGTTTGGAAATGCCCATCCTAGCAGTATCATTGCACAGTTCAAGGTATGAAATCCAAGATGGATGATTTTACACAGCCATACCTGCCATTAGTGAAAGAGAACTGTGCTGAACCTATAAGTCATTTTCCACTGTAAAAGCTGTTTGTTAAATAGTGGGTCCATGTTTGCTATTGTTCCATCTCTGCTGGCTTTTTAAAGATCCCAGTGAGTGTTTCTGATCTACACATAGGTAATAAAGACCACGTTAGTAAAACTATGATTTAGTTTATATCCTTGTTAAGCTCCTACGTTGCTATCACAATACATCTGTGTTCTGCTACATGACTTTGTGGTTGAGAGGGACATAAACTACATCATACAGCTCTAAAATGATACTTGTCACCAGCACGTACATCGGAAACATTAACTTTGGTTATTAAAAACCTAGCGTGGAAACAACAGAACTGGAACCAGCATTTAAACAAGCAGTTGACAATGTCGAATGTTCACAGCTCTTATTGCTGTTGTCTTATTGGGTTTTATTTTGTTGTGAACAGTCCGCTTATTATTTTTGTTTTGTGAATAAAGTTTGGCAATTTGCCTGAACTTCTGCATCTATAATCCTGGTCTCAGTGTCCTTCATTACCACGCTTCTCACATATGGTCTTCTTTGTACTCATTTTTACTATATATTTACCCAGGATAGAGCAGGTGAGTTGCAGTATCTCATTTTCAGTGGTGTCCTGCTTTGACACATTGTTAGATTGTAATTACCCAGTATAGTGCAGCTGAAAGAAAATTATTTACTTTTCAGTGGGCTCCCACATTTTGACCCAAATGTCCAACAGTCTTTTTATGACCTGACATTATGATCGAGACAGGTGGAATTTTTAAAATCCCACTCAAAAGGTGATTTTGTTGTGTGACTGTGGAAACAAGTTTTGGAGAAGATTTAAAACATGACACTTGCCATATTCAGGAGGTGGGGTAACACAAGGGATAAGTTGAACACTGGGGCCAAAATCTGCAAAAAATAAAGTCATGAGTAAATGTTGGAACAATTCATTTCCTCATAAACTTAGATGGTTTTTCACCCCAAATTTTACAACATAATCTTTTTATGACCACTCCTTCTGAGCATGTCACGTGTCATTTATAAAACAAAGGCTGAAATGTAATTTTGTGCCACAAGTGTTAAAACACATTTTAGGTAGTATTTTAGAAATGACAGCTGTCACATTCCATGAGGTGGTATGAAAAAATGGCTATGTTGAAAAGGTGGGGTCAAAATATTGAAAATGACCAGTTATGAACATGTATTGAAAAACTGCAATATAGACTCATAACTTTGTTGATTTCTCAAATTTTACCCCAAATTTTCAACATAGCCTTCTTATGACCCCACATAGCCTTCTTATGAGCCCACCTCATGAACAAGGGTGGAGAATATTTTCAAATCCTTCGTAAAAGGCGATTTCGTGCCACAAGAACAAAAACATATTTTGGCCAGGATTTGAAAAATGACAGCTGTCACATTCATGAAGTGCTGTGCAGAAATGGCTATGCTGAAAATGTTTGGCCAAAATATTGAAAAGTAACAAAGTTACGAGTCTGCATTAGTAAATTTCAACATAGCTCATAACTTTGTTGTGTTTTAATATTTTTATGCCAGATTTTCAACATAGCCTGCTTATGACCCCACCTCATGGACAAGTGTGGAGAAAATTTTCAATTCCTACATGAAAGGGGATTTCACGCAATGATTACAAAATCACTTTTCAGGATGCAAAAACACATTTTGGTGAGAATTTGAAAAATGATAGCTGTCGCACTCATAAGGTGTTGTGAAGAAATGGCTATGTTAAACATTTGGGGTCAAAATATTGAAAATTACCAGAGTTATGAGCCTGCGTTCACAGATTTCAATGTAGGCTAATAACTTTGTTGTTTTTTGATATTTTTACACCAAATTTTCAACATAGCCTTCTTATGACCCCACCTTATGAACAAGGGTGGAGAAAATTTTCAACTCTTGCCCAAAAGGTGATTTTGTGCAGCGACTGCAAAATCATCTTTTGGGACAGAGTTTCCTAATTTCACTGTCATTGTTCATGAGGTGGGGTCCCAAAAAAGGCATGTTGAAAATGTGGGCCAAAAATATTCAAAAATAACCATGTTATGCCACTATGTTCAAACCCCCATTGAAGTACATTAAACTGCACACCTGATTTTCTTAGTTCATGGTCTGATGTTGAAGAGGAAGACATGTCTGCAGTCAGAGTGGATTACAGCATTGGACCCCAGTGGGTAGTAAGGACTTGGGGGAGTGGGGGGTGGGTGCTGAGTGGGAGAGTCAGGTGGGGGGGCAGTAATGGCCACAACAGACATTGATGGACATTTTTCTTTTTACAGGGTTTATTTAAAAAAAAAAAACTACAAGGGTTGGTTTCTTTATTTTATTTCAGGTGGTGACACTGGGGATTGGACACCCAGTATCAGTATTATGTTTGTGGGGGTGTGGGTGAGGGGTGCTGAGTGGGAGGGTTAGGTGGGGAGACTAACAGCTGCCACAGCAACAGACATTGATTGACGATTTTCTTTTTTACAGGGCATATTTCATAATAATATAAAAAAACCTACTAGGGACAGTTTTCTTTATTTTAGGTGGTGACACTAGGGGAACGGGCACCCCCATTGTCCATGTTATGTTTTGGGGGGGTGTAACGTGGTAGGTGTTGAGAGGGAGGGTTTGATGGGGGAACAGTAACAGCGCCAGGAGCAACAGTCATAGATAGACGGTTTCATTTGTTACAGGGTATAAAAAAACTATGAGGGACAGTTTTCTTTATTTCAGGTGGTGACACTGGGGGATTGGGCACCCCCAGTGTCTGTGTTATGCTTGTGGGGGGGGTGGATGCTGAGAGGGAGGGTCAGGTAGGTGAACAGTAACAGAGGGGGCAGCAACAGACATTATACAATGGCAAGAAAAAATCCTGGACTCTGATTGGTCAGTCAGGGGCTGGACCCGTGCTGTTATCCCAGTACAACATCACGGCTCTAGTCTCAGCCTCAGCCTCACTGTGAACCTGTAGATGAGCTTGCTATGGAGCTTTTGATTGATTGTTTCATCTTCTCTTAAAAACCAAAAATATTTTTCCACACAAAAACATCTTTAAAATTATATTTTTTTATCCTGTATAACAACGAGCCATTGTATAATAGCAATAATGCCCTCCAGGGTGTGTGTGATTTGGGATAACATCACGCCTCAGTTGTTGGACGCACTCGGCCTGCAGCCCCATGCCCAACCACCTGAGGCATGATGTTATCCCAGCATGACACACACCCTATCGGGCATTATTGCATAATCGGTGAATGGTTTTCCTTGTTACAGGGTGTAATTCAATCTCAGCAGGCTGATCATGACAGATCAGCTGTGCTTGCTGGACAGCGTAGATCAAAGGAAAGAGCCAACCTATAATTGGGTCAGCTCTTTCCTTTGTGAAATACATGAAGTTTCCACCCAGCAAGCCAGAACAGTGTCATGATCAGCCTGGCTGATGATTAGTGTGACACTGACAAGCTCCTTGCAGACTGCCCTGCATTGGACTGACAGCGTTGCACCCCTCAAAAATCACTCTCCTAACAAAATGTTCATTGCACGTGTGTGTACAGCGAACATAAAAACAGCTTCAAGTGGGAAAAATTACTTTCAGGTTAAGCACAGTTCTCCATCACAGTTCTTCATCATGTATATCAACTGAATAAATCTTTGTAAATAAAAAACACAATAGTATAACCTGTTTACCTTCAGAAGCTTTTTTTTTCTGCATGGCAACTTTACTTTTTTTATTTTATGTTTGCTCCACATGCCTCCCCTGTATCACTCCTTTAGGCCCAGCAGTGCCCAGCTCCCACCACAGTACTGTGGCTTCTTATTCTCCGAGAGTTTCACACTACTGCCTAGTTCCATTTCTATATGCAGGGAAGTAGAAACACTGGCCCACATTTTCTAAGGAGATGCTCAGCGCAAAATGGAGATGCACTGCCCATCTCAAAAAATGCACCAAAGCACAATATTTAAAAGACAGAGATGTGGCTCACATCTCTGGATGTACTGTTGCACAGAAATAATGTATGCGGCGCAAATAAAGGGGGCATTCCCATGAATATGCCACACATCCCTATATTCAGCCAAAATGTGTCGTGCTTCTGCTGCGCATCTCGGAAATGAGAGGCCCAATGTTAAGGGTTTTATGTGATATGGACGACTGCGGAAGGGCGACTCGCAGAAGAGCGACGTCAAGGTGGTGAAAACAATTTTGCCACCCTGACAATCTCAGCGCATGGAAAGACGGCACCGGGGACTCAAAATACTTGCTTTCTGTTGGAAGTGTGCCCCCAGACATGTGGGAGCTTTGCCCCGCACTTTACTTAAGATTCTCAGTTCCAGGGGGGTGTATGTCGGGGTGCGAGCAAAAAATAAGATTTTGGCTGGGCGCAGAATAGACAGTAGCGCCCGGACCCAGACCTGAACCCGAACTCTGACACCGCAAGCGGAGGCCAACTACCGATGCCACAGCGCAGCTTGGCAGCTGACCACAGCGCCACCCCCACATCCCTCTGCCCCCTCCCAGGCCATGCTCGCCATGCTCACTCCCCCACCACGCGCGTATACACATAGCGACATCCTGTCGCTAGGATGCGCCACCCTACCACATCCAGTCACCCTCCCTACACCCTCACCTTTCGGGCTTTCTCATATCATGTCGCCGTTTCAGACGGCGCCGTGATTCAGGTGCCCACCTCACGTGCTACCAAAGTTAGGTATGCAAAAGGGTGGCCTAAATTGGCCAGCCACCTGCAGGCAGGCTACCCAGAGACAGCACTTGGAGGTACACAAGAATATGCTCCAGGCACCCACACACAGCAGTTATACAAGGATCGATGAACTCTGAGCTACAGGTGCCATGTCACCTCTGGCACCATCCAGGAAGCAACTCCCCACACTGCTCCCTGGATGTAGACACCCTGCAGCCACATGCCAGTACTGTCGTGTGCCCCCCCCGGGCACACCAGCGGGGAAGACAGCCATACTGCAGCACATGTACCAGGGGCCACGGCTAGCACCTATGTGGCCTGCAGGGTGCCACCTGGGGGTGTCATGCACCCAGGGTGACGTCTGTGGTAATGGTGCCCAGGTTGCCTGGTGGTACTAGTGTTTGCATGCCACAGACCAGGGACTGACCAATGTCATACACACATGGTGGTACACTATGGGTGCACACAGGTAGGACCCACCCACCTGGGTACTCAATCACTGTCTGCACACTGCCATTCCTTGCATTGCCCACCAGGTACCTCCCATACTGGGGTGTGTGGGGCACTGCAGGTGACTATATGCAGCATATGAAGCTGGTGTATCACATGCATTTGGCATCCTGACTGGCCTGTGTCATGCTGTTCCCGCCTCTGTTGCATGTCCAGGTGGCCCCTGTGGCCACTGTCCAGGTGAGCCCCTTGTTCTTCTGTCTGACCCTGTACATGGCTATGGGGTGTAGCACTGTACCCAGGCTAATGCAGTCCACCCACCCACTCACTAACATCCCAGCTCACCTGCCTGCTATGCTGCATTTCCTCCTGTTCAACTTTGTGCGGTGGTGGGGCAGCCCTGCAAAGCTGGAACTGAACATGCCCAGGATATGCAAATGACCTGAATACATTCCAGTAATGAGCTCTGGCATGTGGGGTTTGGGCTTGGAATGTGCAATGAGGCCATTTGCATATCCTGGCTGAATACTGCAAAGTTGTGCCATGCCCATCTCACCTGTCCCAGCACTTTTCCCTATGTTTCTGCCTGTGGTGCGTGATCCCCCCACCTAAGATGCACCACATATCTTCAGATGTGCAATTGCACATGTTTGTGATATTCGGCCAGACATGCGTGAGCGCATCTTCCTGTGCATCTTCTGAATATGCCATTTTTTGTGTCCGGCACATCTCAGATGCGCGGTGCAGGCACTTGCGTGATTTTGCAGGGGACGTTTGAATATGGGGGCCACTGTATAACAGAAAATGGGTTGGGAAAAATTGTGAAGTTGATTTGCTGAGGTCATTCTAGAGCCATATATCAACTGTCAATTCCACCATCCTAAATAAGGGACCCAGTGGCACCCTTCCCCAATACAACTTATATCCATGTTCTGCTTCTGAGTTTTGGTTTTCAGTCAGCTGCTACAGTATTTTTTCACCTGCTTCCATTAAAAAAATTCTCAAACTCTGTGCAGCACACCTGTAGAAGCTGAGCCACTGACTCACTTAACCGATAACAA
Organism: Neoceratodus forsteri; assembly: GCA_016271365.2. NCBI lineage: Eukaryota > Metazoa > Chordata > Ceratodontiformes > Ceratodontidae > Neoceratodus > Neoceratodus forsteri. The sequence continues at coordinate 60,649,460 of CM028135.1, forward strand.
ACTTGATTTTGAAACATTCCTCAACCAACATCCATGGCATGTTCCAAAAAAGAAGTTATACAAAACATAACCAGTATCTAGGTTTGTTCATGTAAATGAAAACGCTCTGCCGCTGATGATAATACTTACCAAGTGAGCTGGTACAGTCTCCATGGAGATTACTCTTCACATCAACAGTCACCTGGATTCCCTTCCCCCAATCGCGGATCCACGTGTTGCCTCCAGTAATGTTGGGAGGCAGCCTAAGCATGACCTTTTTTCCTCCTCAACCTGATGCTCATCAGTTTCATTATGGGACCTTGTCTCACATTTGTAGGTGGCGAAGGCAGTAGTCTACTACTATAAGACTCTACCAGGTCCCAATAACTTCTTGGGTGCTCTTTAGCTCTCCCTCCCCAGACAGTAAGCACGACACCTTCCACCCCTCCCAAATGACATGCCTGCTCTCCACCAACCGAGAAAGTGGCACACCCAAAGTTGTTTCTGAATCGGGGTCTTATGTGATACAGCAGCTCACTGCAATTGGGCCACTGTGCCAGCATGGCACCGCTTTTTGTTAGTGTTCGTGAACATTTGAATTTCACTCCATTGCAAAATTATGGGTTAGTGTGAATTGCACAAATCTTCCATCTCAGGTGTTTCAAAGGTAGACAGCAGGGTTGGCATGATAACAATGCTAGTTACTAGCACTGAAAAGTGAGCTCCGATCCTGTAACTGTGGTGCAGTCAGGGGTGGCTCTGGGGGGGGGGTACTTGAGTGGGCTGAAACCCTTGGTGTTTCTAGGGTCTGAAAAGATTAAGGACTTGAGCCCCAACCCCTCCTGCCCAGCAAAAAAAACAAAAAACTAGTACAGGGAGCAATTTTAGGAACTGGGAATCTTTTATTTGGGGCTAATGAATAAAGATTCAGAGCTGCAGCCCCTAATGCCTGCCCCTAGTGACACCTCCTTAGTGAACCCCCCCCCCCCAAAATTGGGCTTTTTCATTTATTTAGTCAGCTGGTTTTGACCAATAATAACTTTTTTTATTAAGTAAGTTCACCCCTCCTCCTCTTTTGATCTCGGGCCTCCCCGGGTGCTGTTGCCAGTACTGACATTCAAGCCTAGAATTGATGAGAGGATAGGATGCGGAGGGTTGTCTGTTTTATATATGCCAGGTGAGGGCACTGTCTTCAGATACGAGCACTGGAGATTTTTTCCCCAGGGGAAGATAAAGCTGGCTGTGACTGCACATGGCTAGCACAAGGCACAGTGACCTTGCGGACTCTAGATTAGGGAACTGAGAGGGACTAGGTTTGACTGTGAGGACTCCAGAGCTGCACTTGCTCTGTCCCACTGATGTGCTTGCCAAGATCCAACAGCAGGAGGCCCTCCCTGTAGAGGTTGCCAGGAGAAGGATATAACCAGCAGCCATGGCTATAAGCGGACAAAGGAATATGTAGATAGTGCTGCATTTCATGAACAACAGCACCACTCACAGTCTAGGAGTGGGAATGCAAAGATTCTCTTCTCTCCTCTTACTGTTCACATTGGATACTATTCCGCAGTCAGAGTTGGACCTTTTCCTAGCATATTTTTAGCAATGGCTCTCTGTAAAATCCTTTTGTATATTCAAAGCCCTTTTTTTTGCACACTCACAAGTACTTCCTGTTCCAGCTCTGCCAGGAAGCCCTGGGAGTTAAAGCTTAGTGTTCACTTCAGAGGAGTAAGGATAAAATTACTGAAAAAAACTATTCAAGGAAATTAATCGAGGAGGTTATGTTAAGACAGACGAAAGGAGACTTACTCAAATGATGAGCCTCAGATGCAATGATCTTTGAAATTGCATTGTATGAGATTATTAATAAAAAGGTAATGATGCACTGTACGATTTCAGGGCATTAATTACACTTTATATTAAAAAATTTTAAATACATTACACTCTAAATGTAATAATGCTTTTGAACCGGGGGGAAAGATCATTATATGTTCTATTTGTGTTATATGCCTTTCTGAAATGCAGATAGGAGCACATCTGTTAGGTCACACACAGCCCATAAAGAATCCATAACCTTCAACATTCTTCACTGCGGTAAGTATATTGAAATTTTCTGAGACGTCTTGCACTACAAGCTGCCAGTGCCTGGGAATAGCAGATTTTATACACAAATTTATAGATGGCTCTGCACCTAAGGAAAGTGGTTAATGCTGCATGTTTATCTGGCAGGTGTAAAGGAGTGTAACTGCTGACTATTAAACCAGTCTTCTGCAGTGCCAACTAACCTCCCCCATCAAGGAAAAAAAACTTGCATAGGAACATTACAAGGAACACAACACATACTAGTATTTCTCAAGCCGCAAATCATAGTGGCTCAAAGGGCCTCAAAGAAGTGTGATCCCCAGATGTTACTGGTGGTCTCACTCTGTATTTGTTTCAGTATAAACCCCCTGTTACACCCCATGCCCCCTGATACAACAAATTTATTTTCTCAAACGGTGTACATTAAATCAAGTCCCTGATGTACTTTCACTTACAATGTATTTCTTGTTTTTATGGGTCAGAAATTGTCCATTCCAGTACCATTTGTAATTGGGGCTCTAAAGAGCTCTGGAGCCACAGGAAATTATGCTGGTGGCCTCTTCTGAAAAACATTGTGGGACTCGATGCAAAATGTGCAGAGAGACTGTTTTCAAAACAGTGTCCCACATTCTGTGCCGATAGCAAAAAACAATTTACAGATAGGACCCTGAAGATCCATTGTGTTTTCTTTTGTTATCCCAGCAACGTCCCTTAAAAAAACAAATTAGAAAATAAAGACCAATCCTGCTTCCAACCTGTATCTGTTTCCATTTCTTGCTGATGAAGGTGTAGTCTTAAAATATCAGTTTCTGAGGGGGCGTGGCCAACAACCGAGCTTGCAGCAGCAATCGGGCAGAGTTCCACTACAGAAAGCAGAATTGATGAATTTACCATTTGAAAACTGTTTGAAATTTAATGGAACTTTGACTTATCTGATAGCAGGCTTTCTGCTGAATAGGAAAATACCTTTTTTGACAAACTACTCAGCTGGAATCCAGAGTTATGGGCAGGAGTAATAGAGTGGCTGCTGGAGGAGGGGGAGCCCAACCAAAAGACCAGAAACCGGGCATCAGTACAGACTTGAAATCTGGGGCAGGGGAAGACCTCTCGCCTCAACTTTCTAATGTGGCACTTCTGAAAGCCATTCAGAGGCTGGACCACAAAATAGAAGATTTTACCTCTCAATTTAAAATCCTGAATATTTAGGTGGGCTTGTTGGAGGAAGTGACAAAATCTGCATCCACATCAGCAGCAACAGCAATGACGGTCTCCACAGGCCTATCCAAGTAAAATGTGGTATTACGCTTCACTTGCTTCTCATGTAAGGATCCTGGGTCTACCTGAGGGCTCCAAAGGAGAAGATCCTTTGCCTTTCCTACTTACTTGGCTTGGCAGAAGACACCAGGAGGAAGGAGGGCTGTGTGACTGTACTTCTCTACTGGGACTAAAGAAGTAGAACTCTTGTACTTGGACCTTTAATTTAAGGTAAAAAAAAACAAACAAAACAACAAAAAAATAGTGTGTTTGTCTGAGTTAACTGAACTGAATGGTTATCTGAACAGTTATCTAGGTGTAAATCTCAAGTGATTAAAAGGGCTTGATAGCTGTGCAGTTTAAATTACTTGTAGAAAGATCTAGTAAGTAGGGGGACTGGCTTAGCTAGAAGGAAGCTAAATTTAAAGACTGCCTTAGAAAGATTCTGTTAGACTATATTGCCCACCCTCCCATCCAAAGGTAGTTCTACTTTTATAGGCACAGGATTTGACTGACAACAGGAACTTCCTGTTTGGGAGCAGGAAGCGAGTGATCACAGAGCCACCAAAGATCCACCATCCTAGAAGGGCAAGAGTAGCTCTCTGGCCCCCTCTAGCTGCTGGAGGCCTGCCTCTGAGCAAGTAAAGGGTCTACTGAGAAATATAGGATATTCTTGTCACAGAACAGGACAATCAGGAGCTTAAAGGACACAGAGGCAGAAAGTAAGTAGAGAGAGAAGAGAAAAGAAAAAAAAACAGAGGAAAGAGTATGGATTCCAAACAACAGTTAAGGGGCCAGAAATAAGACATGATGGGAGTGGTGCAGTGCAGTGGCTGTGGAGCAGCAGTCTTCCGGGAGACGTTCTGGAGAATGCAGTGTTGTCCCATCTGCAGGCACATCTCTGGGCTGAGGGAGGAGGTTGCTCATCTCCAGGCTGAGTTGGCCAGATTTGTGGGACCTCCTCCATCCAGGGACCACCAGTGCCACTGCCATTGCCTCAGAGGTTGCCAAGAAAGAGAGCGGTTGGACCACAGTGGGCTCAGGGAGGGTGAGGGTGGTGGAACAGAGGCGCATCCCTCCAGTTGTACCTCTCCACAATTCCTATGCCATTCTGGCAAAGTGTGGTTCCTCTATGGAGGCACCCACAGTGGAGACCAAGGAGGATGCTGGGAACCTCCACAAAGGAGACCCACAGGAGGGTGGCATGGGACCCCACAGGGGAAGGAAACAACTTCATTGTTAGGTGGGTAGAACTGGGGGAGGAAGGGGAGAGGGAGGTAAGGTGCCTGCCTGGTACCATGGCTTAGAGGGACAGGGAGTGAATCCTCAGGATTGCCGGAGCAGCTGCACAGGGGAGGGAGCTGGATGTCATTGTCCACCTAAGGACAAATGACCGGGCTAAGAAAGAGATTAGAGCAGTGCAGGAAGAGTTTGTGGAACTGGGGAGAGGCCTTAGACAAGTAGCATGCACGGTAACCTTCTCGGAGGTGCTGCCCATCTATGGCGTAGGAGAGGCTAGGGTGTTTTGCACCATGGGATTCAACCAGTGGTTGAAAAACTGGTGCAGAGCTCAGGGATTTGGATTCATTGGTGACTGGGGGTCCACCTGGAGTGATGCAAGCCTATACTGGCATGATGGGCTGCATCTGTCCAGGAGGGGAACCAGGATCCTAGGTGATAGGTTTATATGCTTCATTGGCAAGCATTTAAACTAGCCAAGGGGGGAGGCACTGGAAAGGAGCAGGGAAATCCTAGCCCCCCACCAAATCATGGTAGTAAGTACAGTAAACACCAACATAGAGGTGGCGATAGGGAGAAGTGCTGGGGTAAATGGGGAAAGTGACAAAGTCGTGAAGGACAGGGATGGGGCAAAAAGGAGTAAGACCATCAGGAAATGGATGGTAATGAGTACCAATGCTCATAGTCTGGGTAACAAGCTCCCTGAGCTGGTGGCCTTGATGGAAGAGGGATGCCTGGATATCCTAGCAGTCACAAAAACATGGTACACAGAGAACCATGACTGGGATGTTAACATACCAGGGTACATAACCTACAGGAGAGACAGGCAGAAGAGAAGAGGGGGAGGAGTAGCTCTCTATGTAAAGGAAGGGATAAAAGCAACTGAACAAAAGAGTAAACAGGAGGAGAGGAGGCACTGTGGGTCACCTTGAGACTGGAAAGGCACCACAATCCGCACAGGGTTGTGTACAGACCCCCATGTCAGGGGGAGGGAATGGACAAGGATATGATGGAAGGCATTTTAGGATGGCAGAGAAAGGGAGATACTATTGATGGGAGACCTGAATATGCCAGATGTTAGCTGAGCCATTTGCTGCAGCCACATCCAAGAGCAGGGCCATTTCTATGCCCTACAGGTGGCAGACCTCAGACAGCTAGTTTCAGAACCCACTTATGAGGAGCAATCTTAGACCTCAGACTTCAAATGGGGCAGTGAGAGGATCTCAGATCTAGAAGTGGGTTGCCATCTGGGAACAAGTGACCATCAAACAGTGTGGTTCATGTTAAACTCAGCTACAGAGTCAAGCCATACAAAAGTGAGGGTACTGGACTTCAGGAGGGCTGACTTTGGCAAGATGGGAGAGTGCCTCAGAAAAGCACTAGCAAACAGGCTAGAAGGAGGGGTGCAGCAAAAATGGGGAATCATCAAAACTGGCATCACAGAGGCAACAAGCCTTTGTGTGAAGCAAATAAACAAATCAAAATGAAAGAAAAAGCCACTATGGTTCTCAAAAGAGGTGGCTGGGAAAGTCAGGGAGAAAAAGATACCATTCAGGAAGTATAAGGAAACACAGAAGGAGCAGGACTGAGAGCTGTACCAGTTAAGGCAGAAGGAAGCAGGGAGGGAAGTCAGAATAGCAAAGGCCCAAACTGAGGAAAAGATAGCCAACTCGGTTAAGAAGGGGGATAAAACCTTTTATAGGTACATCAGAGATCGTAGAAAGACAAAGGGAGGGATAGTGAGGCTGAATAGAATGAATGGTGGGTGGGCAGAGGGGGACAGTGAAAAAGCAGGGATACTGAACAAATATTTCTGCTCAGTATTCGCAAAAGAGGAGGGGGAAGTGCCTAATCCAATTAACAGAAGCACTCTTGATAGGGGGGTCGATCACAGCCCTTTCACAGAAGAAAGGGTTCTGCAAGAACTCCTAAAACTGAAGGTGGACAAAGCAATGGGGCCTGATGGAATTCACCCCAGAATTCTAAAAGAATTAAGGTGGGAACTAGTGAAACCACCGACTACTCTTTTTAATAAATCATGGGAGGCTGGTGTGGTACCCGAGGACTGGAGGAAGGCGGATGTGATTGCCCTTCATAAAAGTGGGACCAAGACAGAGGCAGGAAACTACAGACCTGTCAGTTTGACCTCTGTGGTAGGGAAAGTGATGGAGTCACTTCTGAAGGAAAGAATTGTTGAGTACCTTAAGGCCAGTGGGGCACAGGATCCAAGGCAGCATGGGTTCATAGCGGGAAGGTCATGTCAGATGAATCTAATAGATTTCTTTGACTGGGTGACCAAAGTAGTAGACCAGGGAGGGGGCTGTGGACATGGCCTACCTAGACTTTAGCTAGACATTTGACACAGTCCCACACAAAAGATTAATAGTCAAATTAACCAGCCTGGGAGTGGGTCCCAGGGTGGTAGCCTGGGTAAAACATTGGCTGGACAACAGGATGCAGAAGGTAATTGTAATGGAGTCCAATCTGAAGAAAGAGGGGTTACTAGTGGGCACCAGAGGTTCAGTACTGTATCCAGTCCTTTTTAACATCTTTATAAGTGACATTGCAGAGGGACTGGAAGGAAAAGTATGCCTCTTTGCAGATGACACAAAGATCTGCAACAGGGTTGATACACAAGGAGGCGTAGAAAGGATGAGAAGGGGCTTGCAAGGTTGGAGGAATGGTCAGAAGTATGGCAGATAGGATTCAATGCAAAGAAGTGCAAAATAATGCACCTGGGAAACAAGAACCCAGGGGAAGACTACACAATGGGGGGGGAGTAGTAACAACAACAAACAAGCATTTGTCAATGCTGAATGTTTGCTTGCTGGCACTGACATTGTTAGTGTAGAAGTTACAGAGCTGCATAATAGGAATGGCAGCGAAGCATTGAACTGAAGCCAACCCCACCACCACCTTGCAGAGAGTGGCAGGCATTGGGGTGTGCCTTTGGGTCATCAGGCATAACGACACGCCATTTCACCACACCTACCCTGCAGACACTGACAAGTGTCACAGTGTGCCTTGGGGTTCTTTGGTCTTATCGCACCCCATTCCATCAGGAAATATGGTGAGATGGGTGCGGTATAGGAGAATGGGGTGAAGTTTGGGCCTGAAGAGTCCGAGGCACACCTTGATGCCTCTCACTGGCTGCAGGGTGTGGGTGGGGGTGGAATGGTATGAGCATGACAGGCAAGAATCTCAAGTCACACCCCTGATGCCTGTCATACTCTACAGGGTGGGGCGTTATGGTCGGAAACCCAACACCTCAGGCATTCTTTGGTATTTTCACCCAAATTTCAACATGGTTTTTTGTGACCCCACCTGAATGAACAGTGGCAATATCAGTTTGTTAGCCGAAAACTGCTTTGCACAGTGACTATGGCATTTGGCACCACAGGTGCAAAACACATTCGAACAGGATGTGAAAATGACAGCGGTACTGTTCATGGGGAGGTGTAAAATGGCAATGTTGAAAATCTGCTGGTGAAAATCTTAAAAACTGGTGAAGTCATGAGGCGTGAGAAATCGTGCAACGACACTGTAATGTAACCAGTTTTTTTTTTTTTTTTTTAGTAGATTGTTAACACAGGCATTTTGGGACCTCCGATCATGAACAGTGTCAGTGTGATTTTCTTTATCTGTCCCGAACAATGATTTCCCACAGTGCACGATCTCTGCACTGAAAGTGTGAAACACATTTCAGCCATGTTGTGGAAAATGACAGCTGTACTGTTCATAGGAGGTGTGGAAATGCCACTAGTGAAAATCTGGACCGAAAATATTACAAATTCATGAACTCACGAGGGTGTGTGGAAACCGCGCCATGCTCACTTGTAACACAGTCCTTTATGGAGTTTTGTCACTAAATTTCAACATAGCCATTTTAAGACCTCTGCTCATGACCAGTGTCACTGTGATTTTCTTAATCTGTCCCAAACATTGTTTTCGCAAACTGACTGTACCATTGTGTGCTACATGTGCGGAAACACATTTTGGGCGAGATGTGAAAAATGGTAGCTGCACTGCTCATAAGGAAGTGCGGTAAAATGGCACTGTTGAAAATCTGGTGTGCAAATATTAGAAATTCTCAAACTTGCCAGCATGCGTAGGAACTGCACTACGCGCGCTCCTAAAACAGTCATTTTTGGGAATTATTTCACCAAATTTTCAACATAGCCATTTTAACACCTCTGCTCATGATCAGTGTCGCTGTGATTTTCTTAACATGTCCCATACATTGATTTCGCACACTGACTGCGCCATTGTGCGCTACATGGGCAGAAATACATTGTGGGCAAGATGTGAAAAATGACAACTGTACTTCTCATAAGGAGGTGTGGTAAAATGGCAATGTTGAAAATCTGGAGTGAAAATATTGAAAATTTGCGAACTTACGAGCGTGCATAGGAACTCTGCAACGCATGTCTAGAAACAGTCATTTTTAGAATTTTTTCATCAATCTTAACATAGCCATTTTAAGACATCTGCTCGCGAACAGTGTCACTGTGATTTTCTTATTGTGTCCCGACATTGATTTCAAGACACCAACTGCGCCATTGTGCGCTACATGGGGGAAACACATTTTGGTGAGATGTGAAAATGACAGCTATACTGCTCATAAGAAGGTGTGGTAAATGGCAATGTTGAAAATCTGGTGTGAAAATATTGAAAATTCACTTAACTTACGAGTGTGTGTAGGAACTGCACAACGTACGCCAGAACAAATCATTTTAGATGTTTCACCACAAATAGGCTTTTTGAGAGCCCACCTTATGAAAATGCAGTGTCATTTTGTTAATCATTCCAGAATGGTAATTTCGCACAGTGGCTGCGAAATCACCCTTCGGGCCAGAGTAACGCCATGACAGTGCAAGAAATCATGAGGAGGGGTCCCAAAAACCCCATGTTGAAAATTTGGTGCAAAAATTCCAAAAAATGCCTGAGATATGCAACAAAGTTGAAAAACCCCTATCTATCCCATTATACAGCTTACCGGCATTTCCTCAGCTTGCGGTCAGCTTTGAAGAGTGCAGACGTGTTCCCGGTCCACCAAGATCGTCACGCCAGACTCGGAGGTAAGTATGGGTAAGGGGGTGTAGGGAGGTAGGGTGCACAGTGGGTGGTGTGGGTTGTGGGGGGTGCTGGAGACTGCAAGGACATTTTTTCTTTACAGGTGTTTTTTTTTTTTAAAAGAGATGACACGACATTTGCCATGTTGGGGGAGCTCCCAGCATGGCAGAAGGACAGCTGGGGGTGTGGAGCCGACGGGGATTGGGCACCCCTGCTATATGAGATCTGTTGCCACGCTGGGTGGGCTTCCCAGCATGGCACCTGTACTCGGGGGCAGTGAAGCCGACGGGATTGGGCACCCCATCAGCGATGCATGGGGGGGACAGTGGAGCCGACGAGACTGGGCACACAATTTAAAGATGGGGGCGTTCCGGGCAATTTGAGGAAGTATTTTTTCACAGAGAGGGTAGTGGATGCATGGAACAGCCTTCCTGAGGAGGTTGTAGGGTCTACAACTGTGGAAGAATTCAAGAATGCATGGGACAGACATAAGGCAGTTCTAGTGGGGGGCAGGAAGAAATAGGCTGTTGGTTAACTAGGATCTGTGGCCTATCCTGTAGGTAGGGAAATGGGCAGACTAGGTGGGCCAAGCAGTCCTTATCTGCCATCAAAGTCTATGTTTCTATGTACTTTTTTTGGTGAAACATTGCAAGTTCCAGAAACAGTAGCGATCTTGAAAGCATAAAGAGTTAGTCCACACATCGGGATGAGCCACACAGCCAGTAATCAATTTCTACCCTGAACTCTCCTCATGGTACTGGGATCTGTGAGAGACAGAAATCTCATAATTAGCAAGGCAAAACAACAGTGTCCCTTGGAGTGGGAAGGTGCCACAATTCAAATTTTTCCAGATTTGAGTTATGCTACAAGACAACACTAGAAAAGCTCTGATGGCATCAGAGCTCGTCTGAGACAGCTGGGGCTCCATCATGTACTCCTGATGCCGGCAAGTTTAAGAATTACCTATGGGGAGAAAACATATCAATTTGCAGACTCTGGTGCAGCAACAAAATTGTTAGAATAGATAGAAAAGGAATTTAAGGCAAATGGTGACAATCCAGAAAGTGACTCTGGGGACAGTGAGTAGCTAAAGACGGGGCATACTGTAGATACTCAGTTAATGTGCAATTCTCACAATAAGTAGTGCTTTGGACCACTGAAACACCCAGTCATGATAACGTTTTGTGGGTTACTTTTCTATCTTAAGTTCACTTACCATGAATTGGCTAATGGTGTTAGGAATCTTAATATGAAGCACTTAAAATGGCGGCCCCCAAAAGTATTTACGACTTACAGGCCAGACGCCTTTCTTTATCACTTATGGGGTGTTTTTGGCGTCGCCAGGCTGTTGAACATGCACAGTGTATAGACACAGTGATCAGTATGGCAAATGTTAAAATAAGTTAAAGGATTTTCGTTTATCAGTTGAGTGACTGAATGCAGTTTATATGATTCTTATTAGCTTTTGAGTATTGTTAAAAGTTCTTGATAAGGGAAGTTAATTGGGCTAATGCTCACTTGGGGGGCACTGCTTAATTGTACTAATGACTAACTACTGAGTATGGATTGGGGATATTTTACCCGAAATACAGGCTGTTCGCAAATATATTAAAACATTGAGATGGTTATCCCTGCTCATGGCAGTACTGGCCTGTTATCACTTAGTTATCTGGAAATGTTAAAATATTTTGTACTCCCCCCACCAAATGACATAACAATATGTAGGGGCTTAATTAACTCCTTATTGTAACAATGTTGTTAAGCATTACTTGTAATGTGTATGTTGATTCTGTAAGTCTGCATAAGAGGGTAGTGTACTGTGTATTAAATACAAACAAACTAATACAAATAAAGTAAAAAAAAACATCAGTTTCTCTTTTTTCTACTGTATTTTGCACTCTGTTTAAAAATGAATTGGCCTCAGTTCACCCTTGGGTCATTTGAAGCTATGGCTGGCTATTCAGTGATCTATGAACAGGCCTTGGTCCCCTTATTAAACTGCTTTTTATGTTGGCTCGCACATGTGCAGCCAACATACTGTGGTAGCAGATTTGGAGGCGCGGTCAGTGTTGGGTGAATGCAGGGCATGCATCAGTAGGTGCTTCTCTCATTCCCCAATAAGTCTGCATGCCGGCGCCACACCATGAATACATAATGAGGAGAGCACATTTAACGAAAGGTCTGCTGCAATGTGAGCAAAGCTTGTCATACGCAGCAGCACCTCTCGCCATGCTTGCCCTGGTGAAAAAGTAAAAACATGGCGGCACACTGCTTACCATAATGCCAACTTCGGGGGTGTCCAATCCCCCTGTCGGCATGCCCTGACTCAATGTATGTGCTGATGGGGGAGCCCACTCCCTGTTGGCATCATGTACCCCTCATTTGTTATAGGCTGAGGGGTGCCCAACTCCCCATCGGCTACGGCACCCCCCAAAACATTTAGGTGGCATGCTGGGAGCCCACCCCAGCATGCCAAATCCCCTAAAAAAGAAAAAATGTCCCACAATGCTTTTTTTTTTACTCCTGTAAAAGAAGAAAAAGGTCCCTTGTGGTCTCCCTGCCCCCTCCCTCAACCTACGCCCACCCTCTGTGCACCCTGCCTCCCCACACCTGCCTCACCCCATACTTACCTCCGCAGTCTGGCGTGACGATCTTCAGTGGACCAGGAACACTTCTGCACTCTTCAAAGCCGACCACGAACTGAAGAAATGCCAGTAAGGTTTTTCAACTTTGGTGCATATCTCAGCCAGTTTTTGGAATTTTTGCACCAAATTTTCAACATGGGATTATTGGGACCCCTCCTCATGAATTCAGTCACTGTCATGGCGTTATGCGGTCCCAAAAGGTAATTTCACTGTCACTGCGCAGAATCACCTTTTGGGACCGTGTAATGAAACGACAGTGCCACTGTTCATGAGGGGGTCTCTCAAAACGCCTATGTTGCAAATTTGGTGAAAAAAATCCAACAAATGGCTGTTTTACTAGCGTGCATTGCGCTGTTTCCACGCACGCCTGTAACTTCATGAATCTGTAATATTTTCACTCCAGATTTTCAGAATAGGCATTTTTCCACACCTCCTTATGAACAGTACAGCTGTCATTTTACATGTCCTGGCCAAAATGTGTTTTCGCACGTCTGGCACAGAATAGCACAGTCGCTATGCAAAATCAGTTTTCGGGACAGTTTGAGAAAATGACGGTGACACTGTTCATGAGCAGAGGTCCTAAAATGCCTATGTTGAAAATTTGGTGCCGAAAGTCCATAAAATGACTGTGTTACAAGCGTGTGTTGCGCAGTTTCCAGGCACCCTTGTAACTACGCAAATTTGCAATATTTTCATGCCAGATTTTCAACACTGGCATTTTTCACACCTCCTTATCAACAGTACAGCTGTCATTTTTCACAGCCTGCCGAAAATGTGTTTCCACACCTGTGGTGCACAATGGTGTGGTCGCTGTGGGAAATCAGCTTTTGGGACTGATTAACAAAATCACAGTGCCACTGTTCATGAGGGGAGGTCCCAAAAAGCCTATGTTGAAAATGTGGCTAAAAAACTCCCAGAAATAATAGGGTTATGGACGTGCATTGCATACTTTCTATGCATGCTCATGACTTCACCAATTTTATATATTTTCACTCCGGATTTTCAACGTTGCCATTTTTTACCCCTCCTCATGAACAATACAGATGTCATTTTCCACATCCTGCCCAAAATGTGTTTTCGTCCCTGTGTCGCCAAATGGCATAGCCGCTGTGCAAAACCAGCTTTCAGTTAACAAACTGATAGTGCCGCTTTTCATGAGGTGGGCTCACAAACAGTCCATGTTGAAAGTCTGAGGTGAAAATGCCAACACACGCCTATGGTGTTAGGGTTTCCAACTGTAACACCTCACCCTGTAGAGACTGACAGGCATCAGGGGTGTGACTTGGGATCATCGGCTGTAATGCTCATGCCATTCCACCCCAACCCCCACCCTTCAGCCAGTGACAGGCATCGTGGTGTGCCTTGTACTGTTCGGCCACAAAGTTCACCCCATACTCCTATACTGCACCCATCTCAGCATATTTCCTTTTGGAATGGGGTAAGTATAACGCCCAAAGACCCCGAAGCACACCACAACACTTGTCAGTGTCTACAGGGTAGGGTGAGGTACAATGGCATGAATGTTATACCTGGTGACCCAAAGGCACACCCCAATGCCTATCGGTCTCTACAGGGTGGGGGTGGGGTTGGCATCACTTCAATACTTCACTGCCATTCCTATTTTGCATCTCTAACTCTGGCACTACCAGTGCCAATGCCAGCGAGACAACATTCGGCATTGACAAATGCTTGTTGTTATTTGTCGAGCACACATTCTTTTTAACTTTAAGAAATGTGTTGATACTGATGAATGAGCATAAATGTACAAAGTTTATACAGCAAAAGGGACAGAGGTTTGTTTTATAGTTAAGCATTTTTTTCTGTCACTGCGTCTTTCTATTCCTCACCCCGCCTTGACCATTCTTCCCTCCACCCTGTGATTCCAGAGGCATGTATCAGCTCAGTAGCACCCTGTCATTTTTATACAGTGCTTTTACAGCTAAGATTACTCCTGGGAATATTCTGACAGGAAAGAAAAATCAGGGACAATTACATGAAATCAGAGACAAATTAATAACACCAGGGACATATCAAAAAAATAAGGGAAAGCTAAACACAGTCAGAGACAAGTAAATAAAACCTGGAAAATCTGCCTGAAAAAGAAAGAGTTCATGGAGGTACAGAAATTTTTAACAATAAATGGTTTGGAAATGTAATTTATTTTTGAAGTATGGGGCTAGCACTGTGGTTTATGACATCATTTGTAGGCACCAAATGAAGGTTGGAGCCTATTTGTTGTCAGTGTGACTATTTTATGGGTCAGATTTTTCTGGTGGAGTGTGTAGGGAACAATTCCCCATAGACTTCCCATTCTCCAGCAGAATATCAGTCATGTGATTTGTCCAGGTTTCAGCCACTGATTTACATTGGTGGAGTGACCTCTGGAGTGTGGTGTGATTCCTGGACTTTTCAAGGAGTATTTTTTCAAACAGAGCTGGAAAGGCAGTGTGCTTCTCTGTTTTTCTTTCTTTTTTTTTATTAGATAGGGATCTTCTGAAGACAGCCACTGGGGCAGATGGATGGTTTCTGGTTCCTCTTATAAGAGGGGCTCCCAGTCCCATTTATTGTCAGAACCAGGTGATCGCATGGAGGAGGCAGTGACTTGGCTCTGATGCATTAAGCTGGGCTCTGAGACCACACCGCTGATTTTCTGCCCCAGGCTTCTTCAATGATGGGGGACAAGCAACAGAAGACAAAGAGTGGGGTCTTCATCAGTGGCTGCAAGGCTGCCTCCTTGCAACCACTGACAAACCACCATATCAGGTGGCTGTGCAGCTAAAGTTCCTTGGTATGTAATCAAGTCTGGCAGAAAGCATCATCACTGAAGAGGGGTTGCTAAAAAAAATCTTTTTGACCCAGTTTTCAGGGAACACAGCTCTGTGCCCACCACTCGTGTTACTTGGCTTCATTGGTGGCAGTGGGTAAAAGTGGAGACCCACTTGTCAGAGCCCCTGTGATCCCAGTGCAGTTATCATGTCTGCCCTTTTTAACCTGACCGACTGGCAGCCAATTCCTTTCTCTGCCTTGCTAACCCTGAACCACCAACAACTACTTCTATGTCACTTAGCTTCCCTCAAACAGAGATGCTACATTCACCCAGTCCAGTCTTGGCACCCGCAGTGACCCTACACATGACAACTATCTACATTAAAAAAAATAGTTTGGAAATGTCTTGGTCTCTGATTGGCTGACACCCTTGACGCAGGGTGCATTTATGTGCCAACAAAGACCGGGAAACAGGGATGCCAGGTTTTTAAAAAGTTTGTGGGTGCTCAGAGTCCTAATAAAAGGCTGGGGGTCTGGGGGCTGCCTAGGCCCCCATAAACTATAGGGTTTTTCATGCTTTCTGGTGCATTTTGGTGGTTATTTTGATACATTTTGGAATGAGTATGCTACCATCACAACTACTCCAATGTAGAGGATGCCAAGGTACCACTGGGGGCTATCTGATGCCTCAGCAGGTGCTAAGATCAATAAGAGAGTGCCCACCTGGAGGGATCTTTCATGCTCTCAGTTTTGCAAGCATGTCAGAGTACTGACGTTAGGTTGCAGACGCAGTGCCACCACTCAACAGTGTGCAAGTGTATCCTGAAGGGCTTTTAGATGCTCCAGTTAAGGACCCATGGAAGAGTGCCTGGGTCAGGGTGGTGGGCTCTTTGATGCCCTCACATGCTTTAAGGATGTCCTTAGTGATGGTTACAGACAGTGCCACCACTCCACAGGGTGCAACAGTGCCTTGGAGAGCTCTTTGATGCCTCCATGTGCTCCAAGAAGACATGGAAGAGTGCACTTCATGGGCTGTTTGATGCCTCCAGGCTCAGCGATGTGCTGCAACTGCAAAAAGACATGGAAGAGTACCGGAGGACTCTTTGATGCCTCCAGGATGGTGCTGCAAGAAGACATGGAATTTTCTTGTCTTTTTTCAGCACCTGGTAGATGCAAACTAAAATCTCAAAGGGCATCCTTTTAGCAGCTGGAGGCATCAAACAGCCCTCCAGCCAGGCACTCTTGCACCCTGTGGGTGGTGGCAATGTCTGCAACCTAAAATCACAAAGGACATCCTTAGAGCACCTGAGGGCATGAATGAGCCTTCCATGGCACTTTTCTATGTCTTTGTGCAGCACCTGGAGGCAACAAAAAGCCCTCTATCTAAGGCACTCTTGCACCATGTTCAGTGGTGGTGCTGTACCCTATAATTGCAAAGGATGTCCTTAGAGCACCAGGGCATCACAGAGCCCTTTATGGCACTGTTCCTGGCTTGGAGGGCTCTTTGATGCCTTCATGTGCTGCAAAAAGACATAGAAAAGTGCCCTGGAAGCCCCTTTCATGCTCCCAGGTGCTCTAAGGAGGTCCTTTGTGATTTTAGGTTGGCTGCTGCAAGGGATTGTGGGGTGTAGGAGGACTGTGTCTCTCTTCCTTCCTCCTTAGCAGTTGAACCCAACAATTGAGTGGCAGTACTATTTTTTTAACAAAGCTTTTGCACTAAATACATCTAATTACACTGCTGAGAGCCTTTTTAAAGGCTTTATTTCAAGTTCCACAGTGTAATCTTGCATCGCGAAACCAGAAGCGAGGCGCAACTGCACTTCCAGTTTCAGGCATTAAATTCAGCAGCTCCAGTGAGCGGGGCGAGCGTGAGCAGGGCCGCGCGTGGAGACGTGCGCAGAGACACGCGCGTCTAGCGCATGTCTATCGTGTCCATCGTGGACAAAGGGGATAAGAAGGTAACACTTATATAATATCTTAAATACCAAAAAATTAGTGAGTTTGTCAGAGCTAGTTTCAAGTCTCACCATGAAGAAAGCTAATAAATACTGCACCACATGTAAAATGTATGCTATAGGCAAACACATTGCTGATTTTAAGTGTGACAAGTGTATCTTAATTACTGAATTACAAAACGAAGTCTCTAGACTTCAGCCTGTATTGTCCAACAATCCTGATATCAGAGCTTTGGAGGATTACATTGACCAAATGTCAATACTAGTGGAAACCAACACCTCTATTACAACAAATAGGGCAGGATAACACCCATTTTGGCAAAAGTAGGCACTAATTTAACCCCAGTCCCAATCTAATGTTACTTTCTACAATGTCTGAACTACCAACCTCCACCTCAACTCCCACAATGTTCACCCAACAAAGGTATATTGATGATAAAGCAAAACCCTGGACACGAAAAAATGTATTGCCAAGTCTAAGTCAGTGGATAACGACCACTTCCACTTCCACTGCACCTATAGCACAAAGGTCATAGAAGACAAGGGAAATCCCATGCATACCAAAAAAATGTATAACTAAGACCAAGGCAGTGGTAAATAACTTATCTTCCCCAGGTACATATGTAATTTCCACTCACAACTCATTTGAGCAGTTAACAAACCTTACTGAGGAAACTGTAGAAATTAGTCCTAAACTAACTCATACAAAAGAGAACAGTCTTACACAACATATGACATCAAAAAATTCTTTCGATGAAGTCCCATCTCTTCTTCCAACTTCACTCACCCCTTGTGCACAAGACACACTAACCGCTCATAAAGAAGTTTATATACTTAGTGACTCCATAACTAAATATATTGACCATATCATTTGTAATCAGGATAAAGAACATCGTTCTAGCTTGAGCTACCGAGGTGCTAGGATTTCTGATATTATAACTATGCTCAAACCCATTTTAAAATCTGCAGGGGAAAATCCACTAGTTGTTATTCACGTGGGAACAAACGATATTACCAAGCAACCAGTGCAGGGATAAACAGGATTTTGTCTCCCTTGCAATCTATTGATTGAAAGGGCTGTGAGATCTGCCTGTCTGAAATACTTCCTATCCCAAGAGCAAAGGCAACCATAAACCCAAAATCAAAATCATAAATGAATGGTTGAGAAAATGGTGCCTCTGACAGGGTATACACTGCCTAACCCACTGGGAGGATTTCCACCTCAATTCATCACTTACTGTTGGGATGGCCTACCTCAGCAGAAGAGGTAGTGCCATACTTGGGAAAAGATTGTTACTCATATAAACACTGCTTAAACTAGTGAACAAGGGGAGTTTGACGACCGTCAAAACTCTTGAAAAAGGGCCTGAACTTGTTAATCTACATTTAAATACTTTTATCTCTCAACGCACGATCACTGAATATAACAAAAAGCAGAATTAGAATCAAAAGCTCATCTTTTAGATTTGTCACTTATTATGTCTCTGAAACCTGGGGAAACTCCAATAGGAACTGGTCAACTGAGATACTCGGCTATAAACATTACTATAAAAATAGGCCAGACACAAAAATAGGGGGAGGAGTCAGTCTTTATGTTAAGGACAACATACCCTCATACCAATCACCGATAGAGCAAAACTCTGAGAGTATATGGGTATATATTCAACCAAAAGGTCTTCCCCAAATTCTAGTAGGAACCTGTTATCGTTCCTCTCATCAGATAATGCTCAAAATCTCAACCTACTAGAGGATATCTCTCAGTTTTCTAGTAAAGGATCAATCCTTCTTTTAGGTGACTTTAACCTCCCAAACATTAATTGGGAAACTCTGACGGGTTCGAATAAGATCGAAAAAATTTTAGCAACTATTATCGCATGGGTTTACACCAACTAGTCAAAGAACCTCTAAGGGAAATAATATACTTGACCTCGTTATAACTAGCCAAGATGTACATATTAACAACTTACACATAACTGATTCTCTTTGGTAATAGTGACCATAACTCTATATTTTCTCCATATCCTTACCTGACTGTTCAGCCCCTGGTAAAAATAATTAAACACTATGAGAGGGCAGATTTCCAGAAAATAAACGAACAATTAACCAAAATCAATTGGACTACGCCTATCCCCTTAATACCATTGAGGCATGGAACTTTCTAAAGTCACAAATAGCCTCTATAGAACATAAACATGTTCCTAACAAACGTATTTATAACTGTAAAGGTAAATACTCCA
This sequence comes from Neoceratodus forsteri, assembly GCA_016271365.2. Classification (NCBI taxonomy): domain Eukaryota; kingdom Metazoa; phylum Chordata; order Ceratodontiformes; family Ceratodontidae; genus Neoceratodus; species Neoceratodus forsteri. Next base: position 60,668,687 of record CM028135.1, read on the forward strand.
TGGTTTAATGCCTCCATTAAAAACAAATACTCTATAAAAGAAATTATTCATACGCCTAAAAAGAGTAGACAAAACACGCTGACTGGTAACAATAAGTTGTTATTACATACAGAGAATCAGTAAAACTCTCAAAAATCTATACTATTAGCAAAACAGAATCTTGAGTTTTACATAGCACATTCCAAAGACTCTCATAAATCCTTATATGCTTATCTAAACAGCAAAAAAGGTAATAAACAAACAATCGGTCCCCTCATGCTTGACAATAAAATAATAAAATCTGATTCGGCTATAGCATCAACATTAAATAATTACTTTACCTCAGTATTTACACAAGATTCTCCTCTACCCACCTCAGTAAGACCACTTAAAATTATTAATAAACAAACAATTCAATTAAACAATGTTTACAATCTTCTTACAGCTTTGAAGAAAACTACCAGCCCGGGTCCAGATGGCACAAGCCCAAAATTTCTTCTGAGCACACAACAAACAATTGTAAAGCCACTAACAATGATTTTCAACAAATCTCTCAATGAATCTATAGTTCCCTTGACTGAAAGCTGCAACATTACTCCTATATTTAAACAGGGTTCCCATTCACAAGTAAATAATTATCGCCCAATCAGTTTAACATCTATTCCGTGTAAATTGCTTGAAAAAATTATTAAAACACTTCTGGACAATGAGATTACATCTTTAAACCTCATAGATAGTACCCAACATGGGTTTAGACCAGGCTTGTCATGTACCACTAACCTACTGACCTTTTATAACTTCATTAGTTCAAATCTAGACTCAAACATCCCTTCTGATGTTATTTTGTTGGATTATAGCAAGGCTTTTGATAAGGTAACCCATTCGATTCTCATTTCCAAACTCATCAACTTAGGTTTTTCCAAGACACTAGTTTCATGGATAAAGAGTTGGCTGACAAATAGAACACAGAGGGTTAGAGTAAATGGTATGTTATCAGACACGGGTCGGGTCACGAGTGGGGTACCACAGGGTTCTGTCCTGGGACCCACATTGTTTAACATATTCATCAGCGACATGAAAATTCATTCTTCTAATACTCTTATAAAATTTGCAGATGACACCAAACTGGGTGGTGCGGTTAACAATGCTGAAAACAAACAAATCCTACTTAATGATCTATTATCTATTGAACACTGGGCCTCTATAAACAAAATGGAATTTAATACTACCAAATGTGCTGTCTTGCACTTTGGGAATAACAATCCTAAACAGATTTACACATTGAACATAATATAATCAAGGCTTCATGCCTTGAAAAGATCTTGGGATTATAGTTAACAAATAAACTTACTCAGGTGTTTCGAGACTGTAATAAGACAGCTATTCTAGCAAACTCACTATTTCGTAGAATTAAAGGTACTTTTGTCTCTAGAATTGAGCAATGTATTATACCACTGTATAGAGCATACATCCAACCTCATCTTGATTATGGTTCACCATTCTGGAGTCCTTACCTTAGTGGAGATGTGGTTAGTTAGAAAAGATACAAAAAAGTTACCAAATCCATACCTCATCTAACGATCTTGATTACTTAAACTAGGTTACACAAAATGGGGCTGCACTCCCTTAAACTAAGAAGACAGAGGGGGGATTTACTACAACTTTACAAGATTATCCAAAATCCAATACTAATGAAACAGTGTGGCATTTCCGTTGCTAAGAGGAAAACTGGACCCAGATTGCACAACAAACAATTAGATATAGCTAAATGTAAAACAAAAAAAGACAAAACTTTTTTACAATACGTACACCAAGACTTTGGAATACACTTCCACAGGATGTTATTGATGCCCCTTCCTTCACTAACTTCAAATTTAAACTAGATAGATGGCTAACTAGATAGGGTATATCACCAATGATCCACATATGTGGAGGACAATGCTCATGGGCTTCGGCCTTCTTTTGTCCCGCTAACCAAGTAACCAAGACAGTGCCACCACTCCACAGGGTGCAAGGGTGCCCTGGAGGGCTCACTGACACCTCCAGGTGCTGCAAGAAGACATGGAAGAGTCTTGTCTTTTTTCAGTATTGAATGGAGGCAAACTAAAATCTCAAAGGCATCCTTTGAGTACCTGGAGACATCAAAGAGCCCTCCAGTGCACTCTTGCACCCTGTGGAGTGGTGGCACTGTCTGCAACCTAAAATCACAATAAACACCCTTAGAGCAACTGGGGGCATAAAGGACTCTCAGGGCACTCTTCTATGTCTTCTTGCAGCAATTGGAGGCATAAAGAGCCCCAGTCAGACATTCTCCTATGTCTTCTTTCAGCACCTGAGGCAAATAAAAGCCCTCTAGGGCACTCTTGCACCCTGTGGAGTGGTGGTACTGTGCCCTAAAATCACAAAGAACATCCTAGAGCACCTGGGAGCATTGCAGAGCCCTCACAGCACTCTTCCCTGGGTGGAGGCTGTTTGATAACTCTATGTGCTGCAAGAAGACACAGAAGAGTGCCCTGGAGGGCCCTTTCATGCCCCTGGTGTTCTAAGGATATCCTTGTGATTGCAAGTTGCAGACAGTGTCACCACTCACAGGGTGCAAGAGTGCCCTGAGGGCTCTTTGATGTCTCCAGGTGCTAAAAGGACTGCCCTTGAGATTTTAGTTTGCCTCCATTCTGTGCTGAAAAAGACAAGGAACTTCCATGTCTTCTTGCAGCAGCTGGAGCCTGGAGGCATCAAACAGCCCTCCAGGAAACTCTTCCTTCCATGTCTACTTGCAGCATCTGGAGGCATCAAAGAGTTCTTCTGGCATTTTAAATGTCTTCTTGAGGCATCAAAGAGCCCTCCAAGGGAAGAGTGCCATGGAGGCTCTTTGATGCTCCCAGGTGCTGGGTCTTTTGTGCTTTTGGTTGTGCATGTCACTACTCCACAGTGTGCAAGAGTGCACTGGAGGGCTATTTGATGCATGATCCAGGTGTTGTAAAAGGATGCTCTTTAAGATTTTAGTTTACCTCCACCAGGTGCTGCAGAAAGACAAGGAACTTCCATGTGTTCTGCAGCACATGGAAGCAAACAAAAGGGCACTTCTGCGCCTGTGGAGTGGTGATGCTGCATCTTAAATCACAAAGAGCAACCTTAGAGCACCTGGGTACCTGAAGAGTCTCCATGGCACTTCTTCCATTGGAGGTCTCTGATACTCCAGGTGGTGCAAGAAGATATGGAAGAGTGCCCTGAATTGCTCTTTTGATGCCACCAGGTGCTCAAAGGATTCACTTAGCACGTTATTTATTTATTTTAAAGTTTATAACCGAAAGGTACCTAATTTCAGAAACGACCAGGAAGGGAAGCGTGTCAGTGTAATGGTATTACAGTTTTTTAGGACTAGCCAGGTCAGAAGCAGGAGTAATTGTAAGTTGCTAGAGACAGTTGCTGATGATTTTCAATAGTAAACATAACTGCAAATGCCATGAATGATTACATTATTTAACCATATAGAAGGCGTTTTTACGAACTGCTCTCCCAATAAACTCATCAGCTATTTTGTCCATGTCTAATGCATCAGTGTTCTGATGAATGTGTAGCAGAGCAACACTATTTAAGCCGCCTCTGTGACATTGTTGATCTAAGATATGTTTTCAGTCTCCTGAGTCCTGAGAAAGAACGCTCAGCTGTACAAGTTGATACTGGTACTGTCAGTAAGATCTGAATAAATTTTACAAACTCTGGCAGTAAATCACGAATGGCTTGTTTTTCTGTGATGACACAGTACACATCTTGCAATGAATCAACAGTTTTCCCACTAGCTTTTGCAATGTCAATGAACATGTCACGGTGTAGTTGCAGATGCCCTGCATCTAAGTCATTGCCATAAAAATTAGATATGGAATCTAATGGCCCTTGTCCTATCGCAATCGTCTGCATCTAACATAAGCTTCTGAGCTGGAGTCTGAAATCTATCTTTGAGTGAAAGAACAACCTGATCAATCACTTGGAAAATATTCTCCTGAAGTGGTCTATTGGGATGCATCAGTAACTGATTGAGAGCCATCATCTATACGACGAGGAACTTTGCGTTGACGCGGAAGAACTGGTTCATCTAACTGCAGTTCCTCAGCTCTTCCATCCACTGTACTCCAGAAGTTGTCAAACTGCCCTCTGTATTGTTGCATAGTGTCGAGAAGAGTTTGAATCATACAATTAGCTTTTAGAAATTGAAGAGAAGTTGCTTGAAGGGCTGTGTTTATGCTGTCACAGTGAGAGAAAATTTTTAAGAGAAGACTCAAGAAGAAAAATCCTTTAAATGATCATAGCTGTGCCAAGAACCCTCCTGCTTTTGCCCCACACTCCCGAGTATTGTCTGAGGACACACTATGCAGAAATTCCAATAATGCTAAATAGTTTTCTAGAATCAAATTTAAACTATTTGCCCTCACTGTCCACCTTGTTGGAGCAAATGGTCGTAAAGAGCCAGGCCTAGTGTCTTCCATACCGCTTTGTATGTCTTCAAAAAAAGTTAGCCGTTTTGGAGAGTCTCTAATGAATGTTATGAGTTCTCATAACTGATTTAGTATGTCTCGACATTCTTGTATTTTGCTGATGCAGTCCTGTACTACAAGGTTTAAGGAATGTGCCAAACAATGTACTGGTAAGGGCCCTAGGCTCAACAGCATTTAGCCTAGCCTGCACTCCAGAGTGAATACCAGCCATAGTAGCAGCTCCATCATAACACTGACCCCGCATTTATTTATATCCAAGTCAAACGTAACAAAACATCTTTAGGATACTGAATAGTGTAGCATCTACAGCTGGTGTTTCATGAAATCCTAAAAATGCTTCTTCAATTCAAATCCTCAGTGACAAATCGAAAACATATTGAGACTTGCTCATGAACAGTAATGTCCGTTGTCTCATCCATCATTACAGCAAAATACTGAGCTGCTTTGATTTTGGACACAATTGTGTTTTGCACATCTTGTCCCATAATGTCCAGCATTTCATTCATTATGTCATGAGACAACCACCTGTAGCTATCCCTTAACAACCACTGCTGCAACTGTGGACAATCAGTGGCCCACACTTTTAGCACTTGCATGTAATTTGAACTCTCATCTGTATGGCCCCTGATAGCAAGCCCCTAACGGGCCAGTAATCTTAAAGTTGTCATCATTTTTTAAAAGTGCAATCCTTGCATCTACTGCTCGCTGCCTACTGGCATCAGACATAATGCTGTACACATTTTGCTTAACATGTGTTTTCATTACAGCCTCACTGTGGCAGCCACTTTTTTCATGGGATTGAATCTTTCTATTGCCTTATGCCATGCACTATACCCAGTAACTGTGAATGCTTCATCAGCTTTGTGGAAAATGTGAGCAGTTTTTCTCTTGCCTCTTTACACACTGAACAGAAGGCTTTTTGATTGGAATCATACAGTAACCATTTGAACCGGTCAAGCCACCTTTCTTGAAAGGTTCTGCCTTTTTCTTGGCGACTACTAATGATTCCTGTCTTGTTTTTCTTTACAGACAGAGTGCTGCTGCTGCTACATGGCTTTCAACATCAACCACGTCCACATCCCTAGCAATGTGAACTTGAGCAGCTGCTGTTTCTCAGCTTCAGTCTCACAACTTGCTACGTCCACTTGTTGATGGTGCTGCTGTTGTACTGCTTGCCTCACTCTGTTTAGCCCATTTTTAATAAACTTGTCCATTTTAACTTACAGTGTGTGTTTTCTCTGTTGATTCAGAATAGGTTACACTGTTAGTTGCTGGTCTAGACAGAATATGATTAAAACAATAAAGTCAGTGGAGGTCAGAATAACACTAGACAATCAGTTCACAGCACTTTGTTTTTTTTTTGACACAAGGACCCCTCTTAAATCCTAATAGTCTGATTTATTTTGGGTTTTTTTTATTGGTTTTTGGATGATAAAACACTGGTAGGGACTGGACAGGAGGACTGTGACTGTCTCAGGATAAGACTCAGCTGCTCACCCTCTCACACAGACTTCACAAGCACCCACAGACAGAGCACTGCCTATTCACTTGGAGTCTTGCACGATATGGCACAGAAGACACCTCTGTGCAATCAGCACTCTGACTTTAATATTTTACTTGTATTTTTTCTTTCGGACGGTCAGACACTGGTAGAGACTGGACAGGAGGACTGTGACTGTCTCAGGATAAGACTTAACTGCTCACCCTCTCACACAGACTTCACAAGCACCCACAGACAGAGCACTGCCTATTCACTTGGAGTCTTGCACGATATGGCACAGAAGACACCTCTGTGCAATCAGCACTCTGACTGGTGGTATGGGCATGACTAGACAGAAGTACTAGGCTGCAGCCCGTCAGTGTGACAGTCAGCAAACAATGACCAACTGACTGTTCAATTCACTCCAACTGAAGTAGCAGCTCTCCCTTCCTCTCCAGACTGAGAATCTCTGCCCTGCTGCAGCTAGCTAACTTTGCTGCAGATGAAAGACAACCCACACCATCGACACACACAGCCTGAGCCTGTCCCTGGCTCCTAGCCCGAACCCAGGCCACTGCAAATTTTTTTTGTAAAAACAATGCTGTTTGGTTTTACTAGTCTGTCCTGATTCCTCTCTCTCTGACTGACTGGTGACTGCACTGCAGTGTTGCCAGCCCAGAATTATTTTTTCAGTTTGTTTTTGTTCTATTTCTGTCCTTAATCTTGCTTTTCTATCCCTCCCCACCCAGCCAGAGACTCAGTCAGTGTAACAAGACACACAACACAGTCTGTGGTTGTTTGTGTTTTGTTGAACTACTGTGTCTAGTATCTACTGTCTATAGCAGTGCAGAGTCTGCAGACTTATTTTAAAATTATTTTTTTTAAGTTATAACGCGTTCTGCCTGTCTGCAACAGGGCGGGTACAGTTACAGGACCCTTTCCCTTAGCTAGCTAGCTAGCTAAGTCAGTTCTGACCGACGACGACCAGTCCAGTGCAGTCCACAACACGATTTCACGAAAAAACAACCTCGCCTCAGCTCACACACACACAGCAATCATGGATCCTCCGCATGCGGTTGACCAACTCACTCTGCTGACTCTCCTCACATCACATCATGTGATATGCAGGCTCAGGCAGCTCTCAGTTGAAGCTGCTCTCTACCTGCATCACATGACCGTCTCCTTGACGAGTCATGTGTCTAACTACGTCTATCCCAGCAATTGGAGGAGCAGGGACTCGGGGGAGCCAGTTGCAGCCAGCGAGCGAGTACAAGGCAGGTTCGAGTTGGGTGTCGGAAATCGTCGAGAGAGAGGAGAGTAGTTGTGGTGACTGCTGACTGTCTGTCTAGACTACAGTATTAATCTGTATTGCCGCCGCGCTATCCGCTATCACATAAAAAAATAAAAAAAATAATTGTTGATGCTTGTATTGTAGCCACTAAGCCAGGATATAAGGGACCACCTTGTGTGTCTGTTGAATAACCCTTACCCCGCGTTCCACTTTCTTAAAGATGCAGAATCGCCTTTTCTGGGTAACAGGTGGGGGCTGGGGCTGGGGAATCCATTTCCACCTCTAGTCCCAGGCTGCTGAAAATATTACCTAATGCCTGGTCATTTTTACCCTTCCTCACAGAAACGTAGCAATTGCAAATACAACTTAAATGCCTGTGTAGGCTGTATTCTTCACTTTTTATAGCTCATATTTGTCATCGTTATGTGTGTCTAAGGGAGATAGACTGCTTTAGTTTTAATAATTTGCTTTTTGAATTTGTGGCAAATGAGACAGAAATAATGTAGTAGCTACTGGGAATAACCTGTTATGTTACGTCACATTATTTCTTTCTCACCATTTGTGTTTCAAAAGTATTCGCTTCAGTTATGGTACCAGACCAGTACCAGTACCACTAATTCAAAGATCATCTATTTATTAGGAGCTTATTGCACGGCTTCTCCTGGCTTCATCCTCCCAAGTTCGCTCGTTCTCCTCCCTCCTCTCTCTCTCTCTCTCTCTCTCTCTCTCTCTCTGTCTCTCCCTCCTCCCTCCCTCCCTCTCCCTGTCCCCCGGCCCCCATAACTTTGCCAGAAGAAGGCTGCCTTTGGTGGGGCTCTGTGTCCTTCAGTCTATCAGGTCAGATACAGTATAAGGAAAGGACTCGTGTAGTCAAACACTTAATTGAGAGTTGGAACTTGGAAGAACTTAAAATGCACAATGCACTGCCTGCGATGTATGTGATCGACATTAACAAACAGAAGCCCCCTGCTGCTGCATTAAATTTAATTTCAAACCGCTCTGGCGCCCATGCGCACAGAGCTGCCTGCTTGACCTGCTGCGCCTGCTGCTACTAGTCTCATTTTTTCCCTCCGAGTCCGAATTCCCACATCTCCACAAAATTAAATTACTGTAATATTTGGGCTCTTGCTGAAGCTACAGTGGCAGCAGTGCAGACCAGTCCTGTTCTATAGCCTGCTAGGCTGCTACAACCTGTCCCCACATCCTCCTGCAGTGCTGCTCCTGCGAGTTTCGCCCAACCCCACCGGAGTGACTGAAGCATTTCATCAGTAGCTGCGGGCTACTTCTTGACCCACCTAGTTAGAAACCTAACCACTCACACACATGTTTCTACTTTCTACATTTAAATTAACTACAAAAAATAATAATAATATGTTGAACTTGAGGTCTAAGTTGCGCCAGTGCCAGGTTGCCGCTATGGAAGTGCGATTTAATGTTGGTCACGGACGGTCACGGCATCGGAGTATCAATTTGCCTGAATCAGGCAAACAGGCAGAGAAGCGGGGAAATGAAAAAGCAAGGTGGACCGTGGAGGACAAGAATTTTGGGGTGCTCATATAAACTTTGTGGGTGCTCAAGCACCCGAGCACCCGTGCTGTCGGCGCCCCTGCCGGGAAATAACTGGAGCCAACCCAGTCTGCCTCAGTACAGTTTTACTGGGCCACCACTCAAAAAGCTGAATGGTAACAATTTTCTCTGGTCGTTTAGTTAGTGCATGCCCTCCCCCCATACCTGAGATTTTCAAATGATCTTTTTTTTTCCTAACTTTTCCTCTCATTTGTTCGCCTCTTTCCTCTCACAGAGGGAGAAGGTTTACAATCATCTGGCTCACCACCTTGTTCATGCCGCACACGCATTCTAGATCGCGCTTGATGATCAGCCATGGCCTGGAGTTCCCCCACTGTCCTGCTTCCTCCAGCCGCAGCCCCACTCTCTGTCGGTGGCATGGAAAGATTCATTAGCCTACACCCCCTTACCTGGTGTACTCTGTCTTGTAACTGGGTCCCACTGTCTGTACAACCACCGCCGGTTTCAGTCATATTTTAAGCTCCATTATTCCAGTGATACTAACCAAAACAAATAAACGACCAAAAAAAAAAAAACAGTTCTCTAATCTGGTCCCACTGCCTGTACACCTGCCACTTACCACGATCTCCATCTGAATACCATTTTACCCTCAATTAAAATTAAAAAAACAAACACTGTCCCAGGATAGTGGTGTGTCTGGGGGGGCAGTGAGCAAGCCATAAGAAAAGAAGCAGAGTGATATTTAAAAAAAAAAATATTAAAAAAGCAGCAGCCCCCTCTACTGGCAACCATACCAGTAAAGGGACTACTTTACAGAAAAACACATCTGTATTCATTTTAAATAATTTTAAAGTAGTTTTTTCACATTTTTAAAATATCTTATAGCATTGTTTCAAATCACTCATTTTCTATGTGCAATAATACCCTTCAGAGTGGACAGTATGGGCTATACTGGACCTTCTAGGAGCTGTAAGGCCCCCCACTGCTCATTACACCCCTGTGGCAGTCTGGTATAGCCCAATACCACCCACCCTGTTGGATAATATTGTTAGCATAGGCACTCCCATTCCACATTCATGGCCTGGAAAGAAACAGCATTTTACAAGAAAAGCATGATCTGTTTCTCGTTTGTATTTATGTTTCCCTTAAAAAATGTTAAATTGTATTAGTCCTCTTATCACAAATAGGGGTGTACTTTAGTGCCTGTGTGGCATTTTTTTTTAAATGTTATAGTGCCAGTTTAATCCGCTACTGCCTGCCACCCTTTTGTCTCATTACTGATTTCATATTTAAATCCCTCTGTACTTCACCATTCCTGAAACACCCGAATATGTTTGGCATTTCCAAGTAAAAGCCTTCCAGAGACCCACTTAATTCTCTGCTCGACAGGAACTTGAGGTCAGTAAATGCTCCTCAGGGCTGACTGAGTGCATTGCAGTTGCTTCCTGTCCAAGGCCTCTGATGCCTTTGCAGGGTACTGGGTGACTGGGCAGGTGGGGAAGAGTGGGGCAGCCTTGCAATATGAGACTAAATATTTTTTGTTTATTTAAAATTTGAAAAAGAGATTTCCTCCATCTGATGCACTGGCTCAGTGTGCATTGACGTTCTCTATGGAGCCCAAGCAGACGCACCATGGGGGGGGGCTACAGCTGCTTGGAGGTAAAAGGGGGGCCTGCAAATTGCAATGGGGAATGGGTGACTGATGACGAGCAGCAGACTGCGAGGGGGAGGGCTGTACAGGAGGAAGATGTGCAGCAGATGGAAATGGGTGCTTCCTGCTCTTGGTGACACGGCAGTCTCTTGCTATCTGATCCCTATACTGCACGTATTCCTTTCCGCAAGCTGTGATCAATGGTTGCATGTGAGAATGTTTTCTTTTATCATGCTTCTTTGCTTGCTGTTCATCACAGACATGATCCAAAAGGGATTCCCCATCTTCCGAAAATGATGTATAAAACATTCATCTGATGAGTAATTCAGAAACAAATTTAGCCTAAGAATGAAGAGAAGGGATGCAAATGCTGTATATAGAAACATACAACATATTTCTATGTATTAATGTCCTGATCCACTGTGAGAAGGGGGAGAGGGCTGTTGAGAAATGTAGAAACATGGAACTTGTCCACAGAAGAGGACTGGTAGACTCATCCAGCCTGCCCTATTTTCCTCCTGCTTATTACTACACCCCTAACACTATTTCGTCACTGGTGTTCCTCCCTCCCTCCTCCCTGTCCTCTGCTAGTTATGCCCATGTGCCTATCTCACACATGCTTAAAGCTCCTCTCTGTCTTTGCCCCAAACACCTCTTCTGACTGTTCCAGGTGTCCACCACTCTTTCTGTAAAAAAGTATTTCCTCACATCTCTCTTAAACTCCCCCCCCCGCTTGATTGCATGCCTCCCCTGTTCTGGTACTCCTTCTCCTCTGAAAGCGACTCCACTCCTGCACCTTCTTCTCCCTTGTGAGGCACTTCTAGGTCTCACTCATGCCCCCTCTTGCACTCCTTTCCACTAAGGAGTACATGTTGCGCTCCAGCAGCCTTCCCTTGTATGGTTTCTTGTGCAGCCCCCGCACCATTCTGGTAGCTGTGCTCTGGGCCTCTTCCACCCTGTCCATGTCCTTGTAGAGGTGCGGCCTCCAGAAATGGGCATGGTACTCTAGGTGGGGGTTTCACTAGTGAGCAATACAGTGGCAACACCATCTCCCTTCTCCTGCTAGAAATCCCCCTTCCTACACACCCGAGCATCCCACTAGCCTTGTCTGCTGCTGTGATACACTACCCTGCCACTTTGAGATCATCAGATATAATTACCCCAATGTCCTTTTCTTGCTTGGTGACTGTAAATACCCCACTCCCATCTTATACACAGCTACCAGATCTTCCCACCTCAGGTGCACAACTTTGCACTTTTGGCATTTAAACCCAGCTGCCACACTCCAGAACTAGAAACCATAGGTACTTCAGGTTCATGGGTGCAGTAGAAATTGGAGGTCACTACAACCATACTGGCAGTTTGCTGGATCACCTGTGTCCACTTCTCAGTACAGAAGGAATTCATGGGACATCACAGCCAAGCTGGTTGGGGGGGCTGTGGAAGATGTAACCGAGTATATAGCTTGAGAATGTGTGTAAGAGTAAAATATGGTTCATAATATTACAGAAATTTGTTTTGTTTTTTGAGGTAGGAGAGGTTGGTTTGACTCATCTGACTTAATTATGTATTTCTATTAGTTCATCACTGCCCAGTAAATCACATTTTTTATTTTATTTTTGTACTCTTGACTGAAATCATAGCCCCAATTTAAAAATGTCACACATCAGTACTATGGCTGCAAGTTCAGTTCTCCAAAAGAATCGAACACTTCAAACTGTGTTGGCTTTGTCACGGGAAGATCATGCCAGACAAACCTTGTTGAGTTCTATGACTGGGTGACCAGGGCCCTGGACCAGGGTAGGCCAGTGGGCGTCCTTTTTTTGGACTTTAGCAAGGCATTTGATTTGGTACCCCACAGTGGCCTGCTGGCTAAGCTGAAGGAAATGGGGGTAGGGAGACAATTGTTCAGATGGATAGGAAATTGGCTCTCTGAGCATACTCAGAAGGTGGTGGTTGGAGGGTTAGCCCCATCCCCAAGGTGGGTTACTAGTGGAGTTCCCCAGGGGTTAGTGCTGGGGCTACTCCTGTTCAACGCCTATATCTCAGACATCAGGAGGGGGATCAGGAGCGAGACGAGTTTCTTTGCAGATGACTCAAAGCTGGATGCAGTGGTGGATGGGGAGGAGGGGAGGGTGGCCTTGCAGAAGGGTCTGGAGGCTCTATAAAGGTGGTCAGGAAAATGGAAACTAAAATTCAATGTGGGGAAGTGCAAGATTCTGCACCTGGGAGTCAGAAATCCAGGCCAGGGGTATACCCTGGGAGGAGACATGATCCAAGTCACGGAGGGTGAGAGTGACCAGGAGGTAGTGGTAGATGTAAAAATGAACAACTCAGAGACCTGTAGGAGGGCGGTGGTAAGGGCAAATAGGATGCTGGGATGCATCACCAGGGAGATTCCCTCCAGAAAGGCAGAAGTGATCCTTCCACTGTACAACTGCTTGGTTAGGCCACACCTCGAGTATTGAGTACAGTTTTGGAGACCACATTTCAAGAGGGACATTACACTCATAGAGAGGGTCCAAAGAAAGGCAACCAAATTGATCTGGGGCCTGGGAGAGAGGACCTATGAGGAGAGGCTCAAGGAGCTCGACATGTACACCCTGGAGGAAAGGAGGGACGGGGGGACATGATAGAGGTCTTTAAGTACTTGAAAGGGATCAATAAAGGAGGCCCAGTCAGGGTGCTCCAAAGGAAGGAGGGTGGGGCAACAAGAGGGCACGGATGTAAGCTGGAAGGGTGCAGGCTCAGAGGGGAGAGGAGGAGATGTTATTTCACTGAAAGGGTGGTTAAGCCATGGCATGCACTGCCCAGGGAGATGGTAGAGGTGGAGACTGTGGATGGGTTTCAGAGGGGATGGGACAGGTACAGAGGGAGGGTAAATCTGACCAGGCCCAATACAGGTGGAATATCTGGGACTGAGGACAGTATAACCCAAAGGGGAGGGGGGGACACCAAAATCGGCCCCAGTGCAGGTGCTGAAAATTGAGCAGACTCGAGAGACTGTTAGGCCTATTCTGCTGGCATTTTAGTATGTTAGTATGAACTTCAGATGTTCAATTCTTTCAGACTGTGGCAAGCTACCAGGGGACACAGGTGGACTTTTTGGTTTGACTGGTTCACCACAGTTCTAATTGTGCAGATCAGGCGAACCAGTCAAACCATTAACCACAGTTCACAATTATAACAAAATGCAAAGAGGATGGGAACTCTCAGGCACCCAGGATGTGCCCAGGATAACCCTCCAGGAGTCCCAGCAGCTGAGTGCACACAAAGCACCCCTCCCTCTTACCTCTGCCATCTCATTTCCCAGTGTCCACCCCAGTGCTTGCACTGGGTGAACCAGGGTGAACGGGTCCACTGGCACAAGAACTCTGGCAAACTCCACACAGTTTGATGGTCAAAATTTGTGTGGTCGAACTTTAAGAGGCTCACACAGCCCTAATCAGTACTGTACTTTCTCATGATGGGTAATATTAATTTTTATTAGCACTCAATCAGAGCTACTGATGTCTATTTTCTATGTGCAGTTGTGTGTGCATCTGTTGACTATTGACAAAGGAAATGCCCCCAAACTTTCACATAGTAAATAAGTGTTGGCTTTCCTCAACAAATGTTAAGAAAATGCAATTTTTTACTTTTGAGTTCTACCCTTACTTACCTCCCTAAGTTGTTAGTTTTTATTTTTGTTCCTTCTTTAATTTGTTATGTGGCCTCATTTTGAATCATTGTGATTTGTGTTCTATGGTGCACATATATCTTTGATATATGATGTCATAGGACTTAATTGGCTTCATGCTCAACACCTCTTACTGCTGCTAATTTGTAGATGTGAAGAATTTAATGTTAGTTTGCTAATTTGTAGTAATCATTGTAAATCACCACTGATCATTATGGAGAATATACTTTCAGTTTTGGTACTATTGGCAAGTTCAGTGGAGCTCTGACCCAAGTGAAAGTAAGTATTTAGCCATATTTCAAAAGGATGATTTATTTATTTATTTCATTTTGTTAACAGGGTAGGCCCACTGGGCCCAAATGGTCCCTTTTTCAGGGGTGACCCAGAATTAATTACATAGAAACCTGTTGGATACAGGACATTTTGATGACACAAGACAATTTTAGGAACAATCACAGTAAATCCAGATGTCTTACACTTTAGCAGAACTACTTTGTTTTGTTTGTATTTTTTGTAAGTAAAAATGGTCTTTGGATCATTTGATTAACATTTACATTGATGAGAATTATTGTTATATACATTGCAAAATGGAGTGTAAAATGGAGAAACCATATTCAAACAGATTAGGCTGTGCACACCAAAGATTGTACATAATGAATATACATGAAAGCTGAGATTTAGGAGTTTAACTTTTTATGGATGGACACCCAGATAACAGCGTAAACCCAACAAAATATTTACTTCACAAGTACATTATGCAGGACAAAGGGTCCATTTACTGACTGAAGTTGTATGGGCATGCATTTGCACACCACAGATCAGCCCCTTTGAGAGCATTGATTGACAGAACCTTTTTCATGTGTGACGGGGTGGGGTTTCAAATGATAAAATTAGAGACATCATGTGTCAGTGTGGGAGTGTGTGTGTGTGTGCAGGAGTGAGTGTGTAGTATGTATGTGGGGACATGAACATGTGCAGGTCCTTGAGCTTGTATGAATCTGTGGGTATAAGCATTTGTGACACAGCAAGCGTGTGTGTTTCTGCATGCACGAACATGAGTTTAGGCGTCTGCAGGTGTGCATGTGTGGTGCTGTTAGGTTATGTTTGTCTATGGGCATGCATGTGTTTGTGTGCGGCCAAAAGTGTATATGTATGAACTTGTAGCCATGAGCATGTGTTTGCGCATGTGAGTGTGTGTGTGAGAGTATGTGTGTGTGTGTGTCTGTCTGTGTGTAAAGCGTAAGTCTGTGTTTGGGAGCATGGATCTTCATTAATGTTAGTCTGTATGTGCTTGTCTTTGAAAGTGTCTGTCTCTGAAGAACTTTGCATCTGTATTTAGGACCATGCATCTCTGTGTGCGATTATGCATCATCTATGCAGGTGTGCATCTCTTTGGGTGTCCATGCATCTGCATACACAAGTGTACATCTCTGTGTACAAGTATATCTTTCTGTGTGAGTACCAAGCATGTGTCTTTGTGTTTTAGCATGTATGACCATGTGGAAGTGCAAGTCTCTTTTTACCAACTTTCTCTAGTACTGTAACCTAGAAAACACATAGAATCAAAGTACCAAAGGTACTATGACAGGCACCAAACTGAATTTTGTAAAGTGTTAATTAATAACATGAATGGCGAGACATTCTATGCCCAGTTTCCAGATAGCTGGTCAGCCACTAAAAGACTATAATGTATGGGGAGTGACTATAATGTATGGGGAGTGTTTATAATGCATAGGCAGGTATCCTTTTTTTATCTTGTAATCCCATCATTCTGACGTCAAAGCTGTAAACCTTGCTCGCCTACATCAGATCAGAGAGATTACAAGATAGAACTAAACTCACCAGACAGCGTTCTTTTTTTAGAATGTAGGTCGCATTAGCGCCTGACCATTTTTAAATGGTAGGCATATCGATAGACATAAGCAACAACTACTATGGGCCCCAGAAAAAAAAGAAAAGAGTTGCAGTCATCCACGACTCCTCCTCCTCGGACGATGATTACTGATGTACGCTCACCTGATTCCATGCAGCCAGTAAGTGCTACTCCTGTTTCTTCGGTAGAGTAGTTCTTCAGTATAAAATCAGCAGTTCAAAATAAAAAATACATTTTCTCACCACCCTTCCCCTACCCCCTTTTATAGGCATCCATCTCGGAGTGACATGCTTGATATTTACACCGAAGATGTTTCCCAGAACACCTCAGGTCCATGAAGCTGACGTGACCCCAGCCTCAAGAAGCACATGATCACAGTTGGCCAACCGCATTTTGATTCAGGAGCAGCAACCCTTAAATGACTTTGTTCAAATGTGGTTTTAAAACGAGCAGTTCGTTAGTTGATTATTTGCTTGAACCGCTAAAATACTTTCTCTCGTAGTTTTTAGCATGAATGTAGGTGTGATTTTCAGAGAAATAAATTTAACTTTGTTTTCGTGAGTGCCGAGTCACGTCTGGCTATCTAAGGTAAGAGATGAATCTTTTTTGTCATCTTTGTGATTTTTACTTGCAGATTCTAACCCCATACACTATAAAAGACAATGACTGGGGTTCTGCTGTTAACCGCATTGCAATCGCCTTCCATGGTTGCCATGCTGACCATAAACCTCTCGAGCTACGCTCTCAGGGTTTACAAGGTCAGCATGGCAACCGCTCGAGGTGACTACAATGCGGTTAACAGCAGAACCCCAGTCATTATCCTTTATGTCACCACCGCCTCCGCACTGTCCCTCAGCTCGTCACAGCACGTTCTCTCCCACTGTGGATATCCTGTATAAGCATACTGTAGTTCAAAAGAATATAAATGAATGATAATTCCCATACACCTGGATATAGGGTAACAGCAACAAAAGACAGACGCTGGAAATACTGACATCTAATAAGGTATGCACCTAAATTTGAGAGGGAAAGAGAAGCTCAGTACTTTCAGTTTGGGGGCAGAGTACTTTCAGAGGGAGTCCACTCTACACACCACC
This sequence comes from Neoceratodus forsteri, assembly GCA_016271365.2. Lineage (NCBI taxonomy): Eukaryota > Metazoa > Chordata > Ceratodontiformes > Ceratodontidae > Neoceratodus > Neoceratodus forsteri. The sequence continues at coordinate 60,685,757 of CM028135.1, forward strand.
TTCATGCGGGTGGGGGGTTGCAATCTGTGACCACAAGACATCGTATACACAGAACATACAATGGCTGGTGTTCACGTCATTTAAATTTGGGCTGGTTCATTTCCCCCCCCTGCAGTGAGTTACAGATGAGGCCCCTATGCAATCTTAGTTTAGTCATAATTGCTGCCCTGAAGGTTAGTTTCATCACAGTGGAGTACTGAACCAATACGAGTGCAGCTTTTACAAAACAGATTTTATTTATTTAGTTAGTTAGTTAGTTTTTGTTGACCGGGTAAGTGCACTAGACAAATCCTGCCTATTTTCAGGCACGACCTGGGGGAGGGGGATACAGATGAATGCCAGCTGACCTTGAACCAGATTAAGCTGTTGGTGGTATTTTATCATAATTACCTAGTGCAGCACCAAAGGGTCCTGCCATGGAGGTGGGCCATGAGGAAATGAGGGTGAGTGCTAGAGAATACTACAGATAGGGCTGGGAGGTGACAACCAGTATGGGGCAGCTCATGATGGGACAAAATGTAAATTTTAATTAAAAAAGAAACAACAACAACATCAAAACACCCTTTGTGCTCCCTATTACTCAACTGTTAGCATTGTGCATACTTTCAATAAGGTAATCTGAATAGCTGCATGCGGTGCAACTGCCCCCCTCCAACTCTACAGCACTGTGATGCTTGTGTGCACACGGTTGTTACTGCAAGTGCACTAAGGCAGTCACAGTGTCAAAACTAATGCCATCCAATTTCATATAAGAGATCCCTGAGGGTTTGAGCCTGCTAAGGGGTTGCAAAGCTCAATTTAACAGGTTGAAGTCCATCCAGTATGGGTATTTTTTTTCCAAAAACAACAGCAGGACTTCCATAAACTGTATACTTTAGCATCACATTTCATTACATGACTAAAACACAAGTAACACACTAACTATCAAAGTATTTATCATCCGCCTGCTGCTAGCAATACACTGTTCCATCTGCCAAGGTATCTGCAAGCCTGCTACAGTGAACACTATCCCAGTTTGTACTGCTGTGCTTTGAAGTCTGTCAGCCTGTGTTACTCTTCATGTTACGGCTGGTTTATGGCTCGAGGGGGCTCGGTGGTGAGCCAGTATGCATAACCAGCCAGTGACAGTGGGTGGTGAGTTTGGTACTTTAAAATGCCCGAGCTGCATGGTGCGCGAGCATGAGTGGCACTAGTGCCACTCGGTCCTGAAACCTGTATTAAATAAGGAGCACGGTATTTGATTATAATTTTCTCTGGTAGTCTTAGATATCTACCTCGTTTTACTTATGATGTCCTATTGTGCTTACGGGTGGGTTCTTTTGGGTTCTTTTGAGTTTCTTTTTCAGACTTGGGAGTAACTGTAGTGAATTTTCTAGAAACTGTGATACCCCCTGTTGCTACATTATTACCAACCACTTATTTGACTATGTCACTTAATTTTTCAGACACTGGAGTAAATTTTAGTCTACCTACCACAGGGGCCAATAGTCTGAATTTACAGTTTAAAAAGGTCTCACATGGCCCCTTGGTACACTACAAACATTCATACTAAGGTTCATTCTACAAATTAGGAGCAAAGGAGGCTTTGAGCCCATATGAGCTCCTATCCATTAATAATAATATTGTAATTTGAGTCCCTCCAATATGTTCTCATCCAGATTCCATTTAAACTTGTCTTTATTTGTACTATTTATGGTATCCGTTGGAAGGCAGTCCAAGGGTTGACCACCCTCTGCGTGAAAAAAGCGTTTCTTTTTTCTGTATTAAACTTTTGTGGTTTCAGTTGTAATTGGTGCCCTCTTATACCCTTATTGTTAGTTTTGAAGGTTAAATTTAGTTCATTTCAGAGATGGCTATCTTGTAAGAGATTATAGCATAACAACATATCTCCCCTGATCTGTCTGGTCTGAAGCGGCATTAATTTAACGTAAGAAAGTTTTTTTGCTTTTTTTAAGGAAATTTATTTTAATCATGTTGCTTTCTTCAGGCAATGTCCACCCAAATCCTGGACCCACTGTCAACCATAACTGTTTTAGCCTTCAGGAATTTAGTGAACGTACGGGCTTGAGGATGGTGCACATAAATGTTAGGAGTCTGCTACCAAAAATTGAATGCATCGGAACCTGGGTGCACAACTCCAACCCTGACTTACTCATTTTATCAGAAACATGGTTGAACAGTAAAGTCAGTGACAAAGACATCAGTGTCACTGGCTATAATTTGCATAGGTAGGATCATTCTAGTAAAGAGGTGGAATTTTAATCTATATTAGAAATACTTTATCTGGTACAGTGCAGCTATCAAAATCAATTCCCCAAAAAATGGATATTTTAGTTTTAAAATATCTTAAATAACTTTAATTGTATTTTGGCAGCATGTTATAGACCATCCTCATCTTCCTCTGATGTTCTTCAACTATTTGCATCCATGATTGCACCTTATACTGACCAGAAGTTACTTATAATGGGTGACTTTAATCGGAATATGATGAATCCCACTATTCAATTAACTAACCAGTTTGCAGCACTCAACTTTTCTCAATTAATTTTTACATTTACATCTACATGTCCCAACAAAGCAACAGTAGGAAAAGACACTTTACTTGAGCTGGTCCTTAGTACCACACCCCATTGGTACATTACTTCAGTCTTTGATGCAGATATCAGTGATCTTTGTTACATAGCCTGCATTCATCACCAGCTTAAAGTACCTAGGCCTGTGCATGGGGTAATTACCAGGACTTTTACTAGATTCACTGACCAAGCTGGGGCAGTGTTCGTGGACCTAAGTAAAGCTTTTGACCTAGTTCATCATGAAACATTATTGTTTAGACTGCATAACTTAGGGATATGCCATAACTCATTACAGTGGTTTAGATCCTATTTAACTAATCGAAAACAAAGGGTGGTCTGCGGGGTCGCTGCTTCGGATCTCCTGGATTTGAACCGTGGTATACCCCAGGGGTCAATTTTGGGCCCTATGTTATTTAATCTCTACATTAATGATCTCCCTGATTATGTAGTTGGTTCTGATGTTAGACTTTATGCAGATGATATAGTACTAGTAGCATCTGCTAAAGATCCTGGGGAACTGAGGCAGCGACTCCAGACAGACTTCTCTAATATTGAAACTTGGATAAGAAATTCCCGGACTTTTGATAAGTACTGGGAAGACTCAGAGTATGATTTTTTCTGTAGGACCTAAACCTAATAATGAAGTAACTGATTTCAAAATTAGTTTTTCGGATGGGAAAAAGGTACAAGGGGTTAATACTTATAAATATCTGGGAGTTTTGATTGATTATCGTTTTTCTTTTTCAGATCATATTTTGTCACAAATAAAAAAAAAGTCAATCAAAGATTGGGGGCATTAAGAAGAGTGTCAGGATGTTTGACTAGGGATGTTAAGACCAGACTGGTAAAACAATTGTTGTTGCCTGTACTAGACTATGGTTTATCATTATATATCCATTCTCATAAAAAATGCTTCACAAATTGGACCAGATTTATTACAGATTGGGAATATATCCTAAATAATGGACCTCGAGTCCATCATTGTGTAACTTATCAGGAACTTGGCTGGTTAGATCCAATAGCACAAAGAGAATATATATGGCTTACTATATGTCATGATTTGATATACTTAAAAGTGCATCCTTTACGAAATTTGATATGTCAGAATTCTGATTCTAAATATTCAGATATTTTTAGGAGGACTACTAAAAAGTTGCCTATGATACAAATTATGAATCGTATGGGGGGTATGGTGTTACAAAATAGTTTAGCGGGGATATGGAATAAGTTACCTCGACATATGACTGAAATTTCTGATCTGCGTATTTTTAAACTGGAATTGTATAATTATTTAAATGTCTGTTGTAATTGTTTTTAGGTAAATGTGATTTAGTATTTTGTTCTATTTTTGTATTGTTTGTCTTTTGCAAATGCCACAGGTATCTGTTGTAAATGGGGATTCCCCCCCAATCAGATTAACCTGTATAAAAATAAATTTTAAACAAACAAACAAACAAACAAGCATTTCTTCTTGATTTGTATAATATTAATTGGGTATTATTGTATCACTGTCCTGATATCCATTCTGCCTGGACTTACTTTAAGAATGCCTTCTTACAAGTAGTTAACAAACATGCTCCATTAGTTAAAAAAAGAACTAGTTCATATCCCACACCATGGTTCAATGGGCATTTAAAAAACTAATTAATGAAAAGGATCGACTGTGGACGTTAACTAGAATTTCTGAACAAGAGGAGGATCTTTAGCTTTATAATTTAGCTTTATTCATCTGTATTCCCTTCCCCCGGGTTGTGCCTGAAAATAGGCAGGATTTGTCTAGTGCACTTACCCGGTCAACAAAAACTAAATAAAAATAAATAAATAAAAAGCTCTCAGGAATAGATGTGTCAGGGAAGGCAGGTCTGCCAAAAGTAACTTTTATAATCAACAGTTTCTGAATGCCTCAGGTAATAACACAAAATTATAGAAAAGTATAAAACAAATGCAGGGTAAGGCCTCCACAGTTACTCTTCCTAAGTCTTTATTTTATAAGGACTTACATTTTTGCAAGACCTTAGATCAGGTTAAAATCTTTAATGAATATTTTCTTAATGCTGGGTGTACTTTTGATAGGATGTATCCCAACCATTCATTTGAACCTTTGGATAGTCACTTTAATCATATTTTTAGTAGGCCACTGTCTGTTGTTAGCAGGATTGATGAGCAGACTGTATTTACTGCGCTGACTAAATTAGATCCAAAGAAAGGGGCTGGGGTTGATAAAATCAATCCAATACTTTACAAAAGTGGTGCCATTATAGCAAAGCATTTAGCTTATTTGTTTAATTTTCCTTTACGTACCTCCGACTTACCTATAGGTTGGAAGTCCACCTGTATTACCCCCATTTTCAAAGTGGTAACGAAGCAGACCCTAGGTGTTATTGCCCCATTTCTATTCTGTTGCCCATCTCTAAGCTTTTTGAAAAACTATTATTTAATCAACTAATAAAATATTTGGGAAAATACAGGTTACTTATTGATTATCAAGGTGGTTTCCGTAAAGGCCACAATGCTATTTCAGCTATTTCTAAAGTTACTAATGACATTTACTCTGCTTTTCATTTGTGCCATTCTGTCCCTGCTCTTTTTTTAGATTTGTTAAAAGCATTTGACTCTGTTGATCACATCATTCTTTTGAATAGTTTAAAAGCTATTGGTCTGGGTAAGGGGACCCTGCAGTGGTTCTCTTCCTACTTATCACCCAGGTTACAGTGTGTTAAAGTGGGTGAGTACAGTTCAGACTTTGCTACGGTTAGCAAAGGTGTTCCCCAGGGATCCGTTTTGGGTCCCCTTTTATTTCTTATTTATGTTAATGAACTTCTTACCAATATTTCTGCTGACTCTAATATTCTGTTATATGCAGATGACACCGTCATTTATGTACATAATAATAACCCTATACTAGCCCTGAAACATCTACAGGCTGATTTTGATACTATTCAGCATTTATTATTAAAACTCTGACTTCTCTTAAACATAGGGAAAACTCATTGTGTTCTGTTTTCTTATAGAACAACAGGTGAGAGCCATGATAACAATCTAAGGGCATTGGACGGTACAGAATTATCTAAAGTAACTTCTTACAAATATCTTGGAATTTTGCTTGACCAGAACATGAAATCTGATATTCACATTCATATGTTGTTCATTAAATTGAAAATAATTTTATCTTTTTTCTATAAAAATAAGTTTTGGTATCTGTAAGCAACTTGTTCATTCTTTGCTCTTGTCTCTGATTGATTATGGAGACTGCAACTATATGAGAACTACTGAAACTATTTTAAAATCATTGGATCCACTTTTTCACAATGCCCTAAGGTTCGTCACAGGTTCACCATGGAATACTCATCATTGTAATCTGTATGTTCAATCTGGGTGGCAGTCTTTGTATATGTGAAGGAAGATTCATTGGTAGATAATTTGTTCTGCAGAAACTCCCTTCTTATTTAAATGATTTGGTCCCTCTTGAGTCACAGACTAAGTTCAATCTGCACTCTGCTGCTTTACCACAGTTCCTGCTAGCTAGATTTAGAAACAAACCAGGTAGTTATAGACTAGCTGTTGCTATTTCTACTTCCTGGGCAGCTATACAAAACAAGCTTAAGCTGAGCTCACTAATATCAATATACCGTTTTAAATGCATTTTGTCTGAGCGTATGACACGAGTGCACTTGTTACTCTTAACTGCTATTGTTGATTGAATTTGTATAATTTTTGTCAAATATTGCAGAAACTAGCAGGATGGGGCCAGGTAAGATATGTTTGTATGAGTTAGCCATAATGCAATGCACCAACTACTAATACTTTCAAAGTTAATCTCCAGCTGGATAGGTGTACATCCAGGCACAGAGTATTATCCTACTGCTTACCTGGCTAGTATATTCAGTTCATTAGTATTTGGCCAGCATATTCCGTTCCCTGCTTCTACAGACATATGTAACAGTCTGTAAGACCTTTGCAATGTATCTGACTGTTTTAATGTTTGTATCATCTTAATAAGTCAAATGAATAAAACTTATTAACCACAAAAGAATCTGCATAATTTGTTGTACCTCCCTGATACCTAATCATATGTCTTTTTTCTAGTTCAGTCTTACTCATTTATCTATATGCTGCACAACAATTTTACATTTATTTATTGTATTGACTTACTGTATTGACTATGTCTGTTTTTTTTTGTACTGTATGCAATTGTAAATAAGAGTTTGCTCTTAATTTGCTTTCCAATACATTTGAATTTATTTATTTATTAAAAAGCAACAACTGTGCTCATTGTAAAAACAGTCCATAACCCCCCCCCCCACACACACACACACACACACTGGATACTTCCCTTCCATAGACTTAAACAATTCCTATCTTGACATTTTCTGAACAGTAGTTTGTAAAACGGAAGGGATTGTTATTCCTCACTTGGAGGAGCTGGCAGCTTGATCCCCTCCCCTTCCGGGTCACCTTTGCTGCCTCTGCACTCCAACATTTTGTGATGTAGCAGTTTTTATAGCACTGGGGAAGGGGGCTTTATTGATTTGAATGGGGGAACTTTTAAATTACTTTTTGACATATTTTAGAAGTCCACTGGGCTTGAATCAAAGCCACTGCTCAACTAACTAGAGCTTTCTTAGTTGAGCAGTGGCTTTGATTTGATTCCAGTGAACTTCTAAAATATGTCAAAAAGCAATTTAAAAGTTGTCCCAAGTAATATCAATGGACCATGCCCCCATGCTTTATAAAATCCTATGTCACAAAATGTCAGAGTGTGGGTGCTGAGCTTTACTTAGTCAGGACCAGGAAGGGCAAGGTGAATGAATCGGGTTGCCAGCTCCTCCAAGTGATGAATAATGATCACTTCCCTGTCATAAACTTCTGTTCAGAAGATTTCAGGATATGTACTATTTATGTCCCGGGAAGGTAAGGCACCGGGGGGGGGGGGCGTGAGGGAAGCACTGCAGACAATGCTGTTTAACACCTACACTGCAAAACCAAAAAAAAATGACACTACAAAATTGTGACAATGGAAGCAGAAGCTGAAGAGCGTCCTGCTGCTTTTTGTCCACTGTGTTCTACCTAGCTACATAGTAACTTGCCCAGTTTAGCTGGGCAGACATAAATATAGTGTTACAAAATACTGATTTGGTACCCAGCACCTGGTCCCAGTATCCCTAACACAGTTAAGGATTGCCCCAGACTTAATATCCATTAGTACCCTGGACCCCCTCATAATAATATAGGGAGCTGAATGAATGATTAGATAGAGTTGGGCCAGAGGAAATAAAAAAATGCCCTGTCTGTGTTTTCATTATTACTTTGCCCTGTACCTTGCAGCCTGATCTTGAGCATTCTTAATAGAACACCACCACCACCACAAACCTATACCACATGCTGGGAATGTGCCCTGCTTCCCCAACATGCCGGTGGATGTTTTTAATTAAGATAATTTCATTTGGGCTAATGGAGGTCAGTGGCTGTTGTTGGGAATGACTGCTATCATTCTAGATGCAACTTGGGGTTCCTGAGGCAACAAGCAGTGGTTTTTGGCAGACACTGAAGGACAAAGCCACAGCATACTGGCTGGGGGAAAAAGAAGAAATGTTGCCTGCTTGGGCAGCAGCTGACAGTCACTGCCATGCATCTCTTACTTCATCCTGCAGTTTAGAAACATAGAAACATAGAATTTGTTGGCAGAAAAGGATTACATGGCCCACCCAGTCTGCCCAGATATTCCTTGCCTAATCTGTCTCCGCAGACCCTAACTGGTCTTCAGCGACTCTCTCCCTCTCTGCCTATTTACTAATATTCCCCTATGTATATCCCACATATGCTTGAATCCCCCTAATGTTTTCACCTCCACCACTCCCACTAACAGTCTGTTCCAGGAGTCCACCATCCTTTCAGTGAAGCAGCACTTCCTCACATTCCTCTTCTCCCCTCCAGCTTCATCGTATGCCCCATGGTCCCAGTGCTCTTTTTCACTTGAAAGAGGCTCATCTCCTACTCCATTGTTCACCCCTGTGAGGTATTTGTAGGTCTCTATCATGTTCTGTCTCACTCTCCTCTCTTTCAGGATGTGCATGTTGAGATCCATCCGTCTCTTCTCATAGAGCTTCTCATGCAACCCCTGCACCATTTTAGTTGCCCTTCTCTGGAGTGTCTCCACCCTATCTGTGTCCATTCTGTGGTGCAGCCTCCAAAAATGGACACAATACTCCAGGTGGGGTCTCACCAGTGAGGGACACAATGGCAATACCACCTTCCTTCTCCTGCTGGATATATCCCTTCCTATGCACTGCTGCATCTTACATCCCCAGTTGCAGTTGCATAGTCTGGTCACAGTGGTTAGACAGTCAGAAGTATAGTCATGGTGATAAGAGGTTCATCGGTTCTGTTCTGTGTAGTTCTTCATCAAAAAAAGGTGCACAGCTGTGGTGAAAGTGGAGCTGGAGTGAGTGTGGTTGTCCTGCCCAACAGTGCAGTAACAGCACCTGAGCCAGTCAGACTCAGTAAGACAGTCCCCATATCCAAGCTGCAGTTCCCACTGGCAGAAGTGGGTGCAGGTGGTGATGCCACTGTCAGTTGCTGTCCATCAGAAGAAAGTTTCAAAGTTTGCGCTGCACCTGTTGGCATTCTTGGTAGTAGTCATAGCCCCAAGGGAAGGGGACTTTGCACTCTGCCCATTCAGGAATGATGGATTGCAGACCATCCTATAGGGAGCAGCTTCAGGTAGTAGTAGGTGCTGATTGACCCACTTCCCAGGAGGAGAGGGATTGAAGATTAATTTGTGCCCACCCAGTTGGGGCAGAGATTGGAAAGTGCTCCTCCATTTGGGGGGGGACTGGGATTGCCCACAATTGGCACCAGCAAAGAATAGCAGGACAATTATATTTTATTTAAATACAACCTCAACATGGGGAACACTTTTATAGTAGCCACTCCCACTGGCAGCACCACAGCCCAGGCTGCCATCAGCAGTTTATAAATGTATTCCCTGAACAGCAAGTCAGGTAAAGAGGTTCTCAGGTAACCACAGCAAGGAAAACAACTGTATGCATAACTAATTAGAAGAAGGATAAAGGACTGTACACAGTTTGCAAGATTTATAGATTTAAAGTGACAGGGTCTCTTTAAAGAGTTAGTAGTGTAGAGTGTTTGCACTCTCTGGACAGATTTGGCTTGGCCAGTGGCTGGGGTCCCAGAAAGGTAACACAGACTATAATTAGTTGTTATGAATTAAATATTTTTATTGTAGCAAAATAAAAATATCCCTTATACAGTAAAACTAAATAGCTAAAAGCCCACTACTGTCATAGCTATAAGCATGCAGAGAATCAAAGCAGATGATACCCTGTCCTCTGGAGCATTCCAGGGTCCATGGATAGTAATGGTGTGTGGCCTTCTGCCTTCTTCTAGAACACTAGTGAGGCTCACAGTCCAGCCTGTATTTATACAGAGGTTATTCACAGTGGAAAGTGGTGCTTTGCTAAATAAGGTAGGTTTTTAGAATAGCAGCAGAAAAAATTAGGGGAAGGCCTTTATCAAATAAGGCCATTTTCAAAATAAAATCAGAGACAAGGGAAGTACTGTACTTCATCAAATAAGGCTCTTTACAATAATAGCTTGGTAAAAAGCTAGCTTCACACTTTCTTGGACACAATACCATATTCTGATAAGTGATGTTATTCAGCTGTTTGCAAAGGCCAGTTTGAGCTGAACTTTGAACTGGACAGTAGTCCTATTTTTACATGAAAGTATTTTGCTATCCTGATTAGTGATATCACACAGCTGTTTGCAGGGTCAGCTTGAACTGAACTTTGAGCTGGACTGTAGTGAATCTACTAGCTTGTCTTATGATCTAAACAGGTATGACAGGCAGTACTGTCCTTCATTTAAATAGTGTGTTAGCAAACATTTTTATGCCTTGCACGGTATACCGTTACCGCAGTGACTCCCCCACCATGAAGACCATCACAGCGACACGAATTGGGCAAAACCCGCACATCGCTGTGATGGTCTATGCAGTGACTGAGACTGCCTTGCAGCGTGTCTTGCCCCCCCGATCCAACTCTGACCCAGAGTTGGAATCCTAGAGACCAGGGGGTGTGGTGGGCAGAGCCCCCCACATGAGGGGTTCAGGGGGCACAGCCCCCAATAGAAACATGGAGGCATCCCCGACACAGCAATGCTGACAGTCGGCACCGCAGCTGTCACTGTCGGGGATGTCTCCATGTCCGCTGTCGCTGCAGCATGGTAAAACCACCTTGCACATATCATTTGGTTCCTACTTATCATGGTTCCTCTTTTTCTCATTCTCCCCGCAGTCTAGTATGACTTTCTAGCTTTATACAAAAGCAACATGCTAACTGTTGAAAGTTTTTCCCTTGAGGGAAGCTTATGCCTTTTAACCCTTTCTCTCATCTCTTAGCTCTTTTTATTTAATATTTTACTGTGATTTTTCAGTCCCTTTTATTTCAACACTTTACCAGTTCTTTTAATACATTGCCATAATTCCACAGTAGCACCAAAAATAGCAGGCAGAAAATGCTAGTAATTTTTAAAAGTAGTCCATTATTCCTTTTTAATTCTGAAGTGTTTTTTTTTTCTACATACTCTGTAGATGATTTTGAACCAAATAGTATTGGGTGTGATGTGAAAAGCAATGATTTACCTGGAACAGACATATCTGGTTCTATTCCCCTCACTACATCGCCAGTATGTGATCTCATTCATTGTTGCATTATATGCCCTGCTGGCTGATTGGTAACATGTGTCACAAGTTGAGTATCAAACAGCAGGAGATTGGCACTTCATACTTACTAGTGATGTGACAGTCATAGAGGTCACGATGATGATGATGATGATGATGATGATTGCTTGTTGGGGGTGAGAGCCTCAACGAAGCATAACTGCAGTTAGGATTATTGACTGTATCTGGTGCTATTATCACTATTTTAATCTGAGAGGGAGGTTTACTGCTAATTTATTAGACTGAGGGGTTATTTTAAGTAGAGGTGGGGTGGAATTGGGGTTTTTAATTGTATTTGTTGTTTGTTTGATTTGTTTGCATTTGGGTTTTGTTTTGGGGTATTTGGGGACTGTTGTTCTGTTTTTTTTTTAGTATATGTTGGCAGGTTGCTCTCCCGGTCAGGTGCTACTCCCCCTCCAAGCTCCAGAGCCTCCACCCCTTTAATTGTCCTCCATTGCACACAGCAGTTTATGGATGCTGTAGGGCTCTGGGGATAGTTGGTAGGAGGTGTGGGGGGGTCCTGGACCTGGAGGGGAGAAGAGCTGGGTGGCTGGATTGGGGTAGTGAAGACCAGGAGATGCCCGGTCCAAAATGTGTCCCAGAGCAAGGTTTGCCTTGCCTGGTACCCATACCCAAGGGTTCTGCAGTTAGCAGGCTGGTGGCCCAGTTGGCCTCAGTGTCTCATTCAGTTTGAACACTGTTGTGCAATGCCAGGTTCATTGACAACAAGACAGCTATAATAGCCAATCTTGTTGGGTCAATGGACCTGGCTTGCATTACCAAGACCTGGCTGGATGAAAATGCTGGTCCCATTTTGGAGTCAGCAATTCCAGCAGGGTTCTCGGTGATACACCGTTCAAGGTTGGATTGCAGGGGTGGGGGTATAGCAATATGTTTTAGATTGGAATTGGGCCTTGAAGTTGTACTGGTTAGGGAGACCAGATCCTAGAGTGTAGAGTGGTCACAGATGTGGGGTACAGGATTCTTCTTGTCTACCATCCACCCAGGGGGCGAGAAGCAGTTCCTGCAGGAAGTTGCGGACTTTGTTGTTGACATGGTGTTGGAGTCTCCAAGGTTGATAGTGCTGGGTGACTTCAACGCTAGGGTTGACAATGAACTTTCACAGTTTGATCAGGACTTCCTCCAACTTATAACCTCATTGAGCTTCACACAGACAATTTCCTCTGTGACCCATAATTCTAGTCACTCATTGGACCTGGTCTTCCTGCTGGGGATGGAGGCCTCCTACTTGGTCGTGGAACCAGTCAGGTGGTCTGACCATCACATTATATGGTTCAATTGCCATACTCCCCCCATAGGCCTGCCCCTGTGGATATAGTCTGGTACTGCCCTTTGAGGGGTGTGACTCCAGATGGCCTACTGGTGGTGCTGGACCTATGGGGATTACCGAGTGCAAACATGGATCTGGGTAACCTGTTAATGGCCTATAACAGGGCTGTGATGGGGGCTCTGGATGCTATTGCTCCTGTCCGTGTTCGTTCTCTCACCCTTCACCCTTGGTCCCCTTGGTTTGATGGGACCCTGAGGGAGTTGAGGTGAGCTGGTCAAAGGATGGAGCAACTCTGGCATAAATCGGCTTTGATGCTGACAAACTTAGATTGGTAGACCATTATAGAGACTATCAATTGGCAATATCTTGTAAGAAGGCAGAGTTTCTGTCCAGGGAGATTGCTACAGCTCAGTATCAACCAGCTCAGCTCTTTCAAATGGTGGACAGAGTGTGCCATCCAGCCTATCTGCAAGTTCGAAGAGCGTTTTTCATAGAAAAAGTGTGATGAGTTTACTCTCTTCTTTGCTGATAAGATGGCCGACATCAGGTCCGAGATTCAATTGGCTCACTCTACGGGGAGGGGGGTAGTGGCAGTCGGTCTGAGGTTGCTCCTCCTCGGTTTTGTCAAACCAACTTTGACCGGTTGGAAATTATGGAGATCATGCGGATTGTTCAGAGTATGTGGCTGACCTGTTGTAGTTTGAATCTGGGCCCAACTTGCCTCTTAATAGACTGTCTTGAAGTCATCAGCCAGGTCCTTGCAGAAATAGTCTGGTGTTTGTTAGAGTCAGGTGAATTTCTGAACTCCCTGAAGGAGGTGATGGTGATGCCCATCCTTAAGAAATCCTCTCTCGACCCAGACTGCCCTGCTAACTTCAGACCAGTCTCTAACCTGTCCTTCATGGGGAAGGTTATTGAGAAGGTGGTTGTGCTACAACTGGAGAATCACCTTACCATCCATGAAAGCTATGATCCTCTCCAGTCTGGATTTCGGAAGAGGCATAGCACGGAGACTGCCCTTGTTTGGGTGCTCAATGACCTCCTAATAGCGAGAGATCAAAAGGACTGTTCCATCTGGGTTCTTCTCGATCGCTCTGCAGTGTTTGACACCGTGGACCATGGGGTGCTACTGCAGCATCTGTGGTTCATCTGTGGCCTATCTGGGATGGTCCTCAGATGGTTCAATTCCTTCCTCACTGGCAGATTTCAGAGCGTGGTGTCAGGGATTTTTTCCTCTGACTCATTCTCACTTTCATGTGGGGTTCCGCAGGACACTGTGCTGTCCCCCATGTTGTTCATGGTGTATTCACTGCCATTGAGAGACACTGTAAGGAGGTATGGGCATGGTTTTCACTGTTATGCAGATAATACCCAGCTCTACCTGTCCTTTGTTCCTGATCAGGATAGTGCAGTCTCAGTGTTTAACAACTGCCTTGCCGAGACACAGGACTGGATGAATGAATGAATGACAGCTGGATGAAGCTGAATCCTGACAAGACTGAGGTGTTGGTAGTGGATCCAGGTTTCTGGAGTGAGGGATTGGCAGCTGTCAGTACCTCTGGGCTTTGGCCCGGGGGTAGCCAGTTGCCAAACTCCGCATGGGTGCAAAATCTGGGTGTATTATTTGTCAATGAGCTGATGCTTCATTCATAGGTGTCAGCTGTTGTCAAATTCTCTTTTTACCATCTGAGGAATATTGCCTGGATTAAGCACCTTGTTCTATCCGGCAACCTTCCAACACTGATCCACACCTGTGTGACCTCCCACCTTGACTATTGTAACTCCCTATACCTAGGGCTTCCGGTGGTTGATATCTGCCACCTGCAGCTGGTGTAGAAAGTTGCGGCCAGGTTGTTGACTGAGTCATCTCGATCCAATCATATTACACCTGTGCTGCATGAACTGCACTGGCTGCCAGTTCAGTGACGGATCATCTTCAAGGTCAGTTTGCTGACCTATAAAGCCCTACACGGACAGGGATCGGGCTACCAGCAAGAGCTACTGTATCCTTACTGCCTCCCGACCACTCCGTTCTGCTGCCGAGGGATTGCTAGAGGTACCCAGGGTTCAGTTGAAGAGATCTGGGTCCTGGGCTTTTATGTTCGTGGCACCCACCCTGTGGAACTCTACCTCACTGGATACAAGAATGCCTGACTGTGGAGAGCTTTAACACTGCTCTGAAAACATATCTGTTTGAACTTGCTTTTTGTGATTCAGTTTAATGATTGTTATTTGTACTGGGAATACAGTCTATATATTTTATTCAATGAATTTTAATTGTTAGGGTGCTATGATCTTTTGGAATAGTGCCTTTTTATAAATAAAGAGAACTGAAAAAAAAATTGAATGATGAAGATGTATAGAGTGGAATAGAACTGACCGTATCAGCCTCCAGGTACAGTGGTATTCCACTCATCACAACTAGTACTGTCGGGTAGAAAATCTTCTAATTAGCAATACAGAAAAGGAAAAATACTTCAAATGTAAGATGTGGTAGCTGACTACTTCTGAAAGTTACTATTAATATCAGACAATGCACTAGCTCTTTAATGTACTGCCTGATGTGGCTGAGCATTTCATTTAATTGCATGCGTCCGACCTGAGACTTCCCATAGTAGCTGTTTATTAGAACTGTACTGCATATGCCACTCTCCTTGCCTGCTTAAAAAGTGACTGTGCTTTGAACATACTGCATGAAAATAGCCCGTTTGTCCCACTGAAAGGGACAGTGCATTTATTAAATGGCATGCACCCAACTAGATCAGTTAAAGAGACTCTGCATGTGCCCATCCTGCCGGCTAAATAGTGACTGTGCACCTAACCCAATTTAATGAACACAGGTAAACCTCCCCAGCCCCAAAACAGCCTGGTGGTTTGTGCTCTGAAAGCAGTCAGCCCGAAAATAAGTCAGCTGTGCTTTAAAGTTAACTGTGCTCCTAACCCAATTTAATGAGCAGTGTCACAGAAGCTGTGCGATTGTACTCCAAACTGTATGTGACCAATGTTCCATATATTTTGGTAAATGTTTTGATTTTTCATCTTTGCAAGCCTGACAGATCAAGTAGCAGCAGTAGCAGTAGTAGCAGTAGTAGCAGTAGTAGTAGTATCAGTAGTAGTAGTAGCAGTAGTAGTAGTAGTAGCAGAAGTAGCAGTAGCAGCAGTAGTAGTAGCAGTAGTAGTAGTAGCAGCAGTAGTAGTAGCAGTAATAGCAGCAGTAGTAGTAGCAGTAGTAGTAGTATTAGTAGCAGTAGTAGCAGTAGTAGTAGCAGTAGAGTAGCAGTAGTAGCAGTAGTAGTAGTAGTAGTAGCAGTAGTAGTAGTAGTAGTAGTAGCAGTAGATTTATTTAGCACTCTTCCTTGGAGGCTCAGGGCACCTTACAATAAAGTGTAGAGATAACAACCATAAATAATATACATCACTCATCATAACACTAGTCCAGGCTGTCGCTGTAAGCAATATTTCCAGTATCAAGACATACCTGGAAGCCATAAAATAAGTATAATAAGCTACCACCACTGCTGCTACAATAAGAGCAGTGGTGATAGCGACATCACTAAATGGGCAGAATACCCATGTCAACTTGCACCGGCTCAACTGGGACCTGCTCCGTATTTCCACGTTCGGACATAAGTTTTGGCACTTTATTAAAATATAACCATTACTTGGAAAATAATGACCATTGCAGCCACTAACTCACACAGCAGCATTGAGTGGTATGTGGGGATGGGAGCGGGCTGCATGGCTTCTTTACATGTCACCTTTAAATAAATATATTAATTAAGTAAATAAAATAAATAAAGGAGTACTACATCCTCATATCTTGTCAATGTTATTTGTTTCCTTGTCAATAGACAACTCTTTTCATGTAGCTGTTGGGAATACACGTGTTTGCTTTTATTTTCACTGTTCATACAAGCCCCTATAACTAGCCTGGGGTATCCATTTTTTGGTTGCTGAAATCTCATTGTCCCTGGGAGCTGCATTAGCATATGAGAACATGATGCCACAGCACCCATTTACACCATGTATCTCTACACTGAAGGTACACATAATCCGAAAAATCTCTCTGGAAGCACACAGATTAAATGCAGTTTAAAGAAAAAAGAACATACATTATATCTAAGACAGTTTGCAGAGCTAACTGAAGGTAAATGTGATATTTCACACCTTGCTACAGCTTGTTTTGTTGAATTCTAAGTAAGCAGACAGGCATACTTTGAAGTCTAAAGGGTGGTGACACATCATGTTCTCATATGCTAATGCAGCTCTGAAGCACAAAGATATTTCATCAACCAGAAAATGGAGACCACCAGGACAGTTACAAGGACTGGTATGAATGGTAAAAATAAACTACAGCAAATATATATATATATATATATATATATATCCAACAGCTACACAGAAAGAGTTGCCTGTTGACAAGGAAACAAATAACATTTACAAGATATGACGGTGTAGTACTCCTTTAAGTAAATTGTAACTTAGAGTAGTTCATAATTCCACAATTCAATTATTTGCCAAATTATGTGAAAATTGCACCAGCCTGGTGGCAAGTAGGGCTGAGGTGCTCGTCGCCTTACCTCCTGCCATGCCAGCAACATAGGTTCTGGGACAGACCAGGGTCTCTTCGGGGCCAGCCAGAGGAATGAGGAAGGAGGATTAAACAGCCATTGATGGCTTTCCTCCTTTAGGGAGCAGAGACAGCATGTACCGCTGCTCGGTTGTCACCTAGAGGAACCTAGGCAGCACAACATCAGTTGCATACCTATTTGACTGGAAGCAGGCGCAGTGGAGTGCTGCTTGTCAATGCAGTATGTGCACACAATAGCACGTGTTCCAGTCTGGGTGGGGGAGAAAAATAGAGAAAAAAAAAACACTGCTGCTGACAAGATGATGCTGGCAACTGTGCAGACCCTGCACTACCTCCCAAGGCACCAGCTCAGCCATGGTGGTAGGAAGCAGCAGATGGGGTAAGTCCTGGGTTTGGTGGGTGATGGGGCTGGGGCTTACCAGACAGAAGGTGGTCTGTGAGGGAAAGGAAGATAAAAAAAAAAACAATGTGTGAAAATGCTCAAAACAGTTGGATGTTCATAGCCGTGCTGCTGTTGCAAGACATACCTCTGCATACCCAATGTAAATAGGCCATGGAAGCTAATAAAGCTGGATAAATGTGGTTTAGTAGGTTAAATTTAGTGTGAACATTTCAGAAATTACTAATTGGCAGAATTTCCTCAAACATTCATGGATGCATAATAGGTAACGTCACTAGAATTCCTCTTGTGGAATTCAACTTTCACAAAGCACTTACCACCTCTGAATCCATTTAGCTGTGCTGAGCTGTTTGCATTCCTGTAGTTCCTTTCTGGGTGACTATTTTGGCTTTTTCTTTGCGCATGATCAGATGGACTCTGTGGATCAGCTTATCACACTGATTTCCTCGTTTTTCACAAACTCTCTTCAAAAGAGTGTCACCTACTGCTTTTCCTGTAGGACCTATCCCTTTTGAATAGGCAGAATTTCTCCTTCTTGGCTCTCCAGTCATTATTGTGTCCCTCCATGTCTCTGTGAGTTCCAGTTCTGGATTTCCAAGTGTATATGGTGCTCAGACTAGTCCATTTTGTGGGGTGTGATTCTCCTATGTCCTGCTTTCATATGAGAATTGTCCCTTCAGGCTAGTGGACAGTGATGTCCATGACTATTCTTCATAGTTCTTCACTCAAGATACTAACCTGATATTTGGCACCACTATACTTTTACTATGGAGCTTCCTATGAATGCTACCTTGTTGCCACTCTACCCAGCCTTTTCCTTCCTCCACAGTGGCAGCTCAAGTGTATGGCTGGGCAAAATCTATGGATATGACTTTAACAAAAGTATCAGAAAATTCCACAATTTTCACACAAGCTCATAGAAACATAGAATTTGATGGCAGATAAGGACGGCTTTGCCCACCTAGTCTGCCCATTTTTCTACCTAACGGATAAGTTACAGATCCTAGTTAACCAACAGCCTACTTCATCATACCCCCAACTAGAATTGCCTTATGTCTGTCCCATGCATTCTTGAATTCCCCCACTGTTTTTGACTATACAACCTCCTCAGGAAGGCTGTTCCATGGATCTACAACCCTCTCTGTGAAGAAATACTTCCTCATATTACCTCTGAGCCATCCTCCCTCTATCTTCAAATTGTGCCCCCTTGTTCTTGCACGTCTCTTTTTCTGAAAGATGTTACCCTCTTGGACTGTGTTGATTCCCTTGAGGTATTTGAAAGTTTATATCATGTCCCCCCTCTCCCTCCTTTCCTCGAGGCTATACATCTTAAACTCCTTTAGTCTTTCTTCATATGTCTTATGGTGCAGACCCTGCACCATTTTGGTTGCCCTGCACTGGACAGCCTCCACCCTTTCTATGTCTTTGAGGAGATGGGGTCTCCAGAACTGTACACAGTACTCTAGATGTGGTCTTACCAACTGTTTGTACAGAGGGCCAACAACTTCCTGTTTTCGCTGGTGATGCCTCTCCCTGTGCATCCCAGTATCCCCCCCAGCCCTTCTTACTTCCTTCTCACATTGCTGGTCCACCTTTAGGTCACCTGATATGACCACCCCCAAGGTCCCTTTCAATTTTTGTTGTTGTCAATATCTCACCCCCATTGTGTACTCTTCCCCTGGGTTTTTGTTTCCCAGGTGCATTACCTTGCACTTCTTTGCACTGAATCTAAGCTGCCATACATATGACCATTGCCCCAACCTTGTCAAGTCCCTTTTCATCCTTTCTACCCCACCTTGCATATCAACCCTGTTGCAGATCTTTGTGTCATCTGCAAAGAGACATACTTTCCCTTCCAGTCCCTCTGCAATGTCACTTATAGACATTAAAAAGGATCGGACCCAGTACTGAACCCCATTAGTAACCCCCCCCCTTTCTTCACTGTGGACTCCATTTACTATTACCAACTGTGTCCTGTTGTCCAGTCAGTGTTTTACCCAGGCTACCACTGTGGGACCAACTCCCAGGCTGGCTAATTTGTTTACTAATCTTTTGTGTGGGACTGTGTCAAATGTCTTGCTAAAGTCTAGGTAGGACATGCCCACAGCCCCTCCCTGGTCTACTACTTTGGTCACCCAGTCAAAGAAATCAATTAGATTTGTCTGACATGACCTTCCTGCTGTGAATCCATGTTGCCTTGGGTCCTGTTCCCCACTGGACTCTAGGTAATCAACAATTCTTTCCTTCAGAAGTGATTCCATCATTTTCCCTACCACTGAGGTCAAACTGACAGGTCTGTCATTTCCTGCCTCTGTCTTGTTCCCACTTTTGTGAAGGGGAATCACATTCGCCATCCTCCAGTCCTCAGGTATCACACCACCCTCTCATTATTTATTAAAAAGGGTAGTCAGTGGTGTTACTAGTTCTTCTGTTAGTTCTTTTAGAATTCTGGGGTGAATCCCATCAGGCCCCATTGCTTTATCCATCTTCAGTTTTAAGAGTTCTTTCAGAACCCTTTCTTCTGTGAAAGGACTAATATCAACCCCCCTATCCAGAGTACTTCTATTGAGTGGATTAGGAATCTCCCCTGCTTTTTCATTGTGAATACTGAGCAGAAGTATTAGTTCAGTATCCCTGCTTTTTCACTGTTCGCTCTCTGCCCAACTACCTTCCTCTTTATTCAGCCTCAGTAACCCTGCCTTAGTCTTTCTTTGCTCTCTAATGTACCTATAAAAGGTTTTATCCCCCTTCTTAACCGAGTTGGCTGCCTTTTCCTCAGTTTGGGCCTTTGCTATTCTGACTGACTTGCCTGCTTTCTTCTGCTTTAACTGGTACAGTTCTCTGTCATACTCCTTCTGTGTTCTCTTATACTTCCTTACTGCTATCTTTTTCTCTCTTACCTTCCCCGCCACTGCTTTTGAGAACCATAGTGTTTTTTTCTTTCATTTTGATTTATTTGCTTCACACAAAGGCTTGTTGCCTCTGTGATGGCAGTTTTGATGTTTCCCCATTGTTGTTCCACCACACCTTCTTGCCTGTTTGCTAGTGCTTTTCTGAGGCACTCTCCCATTTTGAAAACATCAGCTCTCCTGAAGTCCAGTACCTTCACTTTTGTGTGGCTTGACTCTACAGCTAGGTTTATCGTGAATCACACTTTTTGGTGGTCACTTGTTCCCAGATGGCTACCCACTTCAAGATCAGAGATCCTCTCTCCATTCCCATTTGAGAGTACCAGGTCTAAGATTGCCCCCTCTTGAGTAGGTTCCAAAACTAACTGTTTAAAGCATGCCCCCTGTAGGGCATCGAGAATGGCCTTGCTCTTGGATGTGGCTGCAGCAAAGGTGCTCCAGTTAACATCTGGCATATGCAGGTCCCCCATCAGCAATATCTCCCCTTTCTCTGCCATCAAGGAAGGAAACATATTCAATTCAGTGCTTTAGAGTAACTGGTAATTGCTATTTTTCTTTTAAACTTAGATTGTGGGCTTTTAGTGACACTATACTTTCTTTGTTGTCTTTACTTATAATTGTTTTTGGGCTGTTTAAAATTTAAAACATAGTGGTGGTGTAATTCTGTGCTGTCTTTAATTGCTGCAAATTTTATCTGGGCTTGTCTGACTGCCCTGTAGTTGGGTGAAGGGTGTTAATTGTCTGGCCTCAGCTACGTGATAACTGGAGGTGGGGCTTAGTCAGAGTTAAAGTAGCAAGCAGAGTTTTATTTTCTCAGAAGAAGCCAGAAGGGGAA
Source organism: Neoceratodus forsteri (assembly GCA_016271365.2). Taxonomy (NCBI): domain Eukaryota; kingdom Metazoa; phylum Chordata; order Ceratodontiformes; family Ceratodontidae; genus Neoceratodus; species Neoceratodus forsteri. Next base: position 60,707,096 of record CM028135.1, read on the forward strand.
GGAAGGAAACATATTCAATTCAGTGCTTTAGAGTAACTGGTAATTGCTAGTTTTCTTTTAAACTTAGATTGTGGGCATTTAGTGACACTATACTTTCTTTGTTGTCTTTACTTATAATTGTTTTTGGGCCGTTGAAAATTTAAAACATAGTGGTGATGTAATTCTGTGCTGTATTTAATTGCTGCAAATTTTTCCCCTCCCTTCCCCAACTCTTAATTATATGCCCTGTTAAATTTGATTGACAGGAGCTAAACACAGGGTATAGTAAGGGGTGTGAAGTAGGAGGGTCAAAAGGGGGAAGAAGCCCACCCTCAGCACGACAAGTGTTTTGACTCATTTATTTATTTATTGGTTTCTTTTTCTTTAAAAAAAAATCTGAGGATCAGTGGCAGGATTTTTAGTACAGTAAATTAATGAAAAGGGAACTAGGAGAGCTTCAGTAGCAGACATGTAGTGGAATTGCAGTATAATGTGGGGAGTGGTGCAATGCAGTGGCTGTGGGGCAGCCATATTCAGGCAGACCTTCTGGACACTGAGGTGATGTCCTATCTGCATGCATCTCTCTGGACTGTGGGATGAGGTAGCCAGACTCAGAATGGAAGTAAACTGGGTCAGGAGTACCATCACCCCTATCCAGGGACCTCCCAGTCCAATGCAACTGCCTCAAAGGATGCCGAGAACGAGGAGCACTTGGATGACAGTGGGCTCAGAGAGGGTTAGAGCAGTCAGACAGAGGCACATCCCAGATCCTATTCCACTCAAGAACTCATATGCCACACTGGCAAATGAGGACAACCAAATAGAGGTACCCAGAGAAGTGGAAGGAAAGGATGTGAAGGTTAGCCAAGGAGGTGACCTCAGCGGGAAAGCAGTGGACCCCAGGGAGGAGGAAGTGAATCCTGGTGGGGACTCCATCATAAGAGGGAACAGCTAGGAACACAGGAGGGGAGGACAGGGAGGTGAGGTACCTACCAGATGCCAATGCATGGAGGGATGGAAGGAAGATTCTGGGATCACTGGGAAGACAAGATGGGAGTGAGATGGATGTCATTATCCACCTAGGTACTAATGACCTGGCAAATGGGGAGCCAAAGGAAGTTCAGGAAGAGTTTGGGAAACTGGGAGGGTCTCAAGCAAGTAGCTACTTCTGTCACTTTCTCAAGTACTACCTGTGAGAGGCAAGGAGAGCATAGGAGTGCATGCACCAGGAACTTTAACTCATGGTTGAGGAACTGGTGCTGTGAGGAAGGTTTGGATTCATTGGTGACTGGGGACCCACCTGGAGGATGGAGGTTTGTTCAAGCCTGATGGCCTGCATCCATCCTGGAGGAATCCAAGCACTCAATGATAAGTTTAAATGCTACATTGACAAGCATTTAAACTAGCAAAGGGGTGGCAGGTCAGCAAGGAGGGTACCTCTTGCTCACCCCCACAGCTAGCAGTGGAACCAGTGAACCAGAGGAGTGGCTATCTCTGCAAAGCAGTGTGCAAAAGATGGAGATTAGTGCCCAAGAGGTGGATAAGCAGAAAAGGGGCAAAATTCAGCAGAAGGGCAGACAGCAAGGAGAACCAGTGATAAATGACAACCAAGGAAGGGGCTGGAGTAGAACAGTGAAACAGTCTAGGAAGGTCAAATCATGGAAAGCCATGTGTGCAAATGCCAGGAGCCTTGGCAACAAGATGGAAGATCTGGAGGCTGTCATGGTACAGTCAGACCTGGACATTGTGGCCATCACTGAAACCTGATGTAATGATAACCATGACTGGGAGATGGCCATACCTGGCTACAACATATTCAGAAGAGACAGAGCAGGCAGGAAGGGAGGAGGAGTGGCACTGTATGTGAAAAATGACATAAGGGCCACAGAGATCTGGGAGGAACAAAATAGGGGAGAGATACTGTGGGTTAAGCTGGAAAGGAAAATGGGGACAGCCATCCACACAGGTGTGGTCTATAGACCACCAGCCCAGGAGGAAGAAACAGATAGGGAGCTAATGCTAGCCATCCAAAGGATGGCAGACAAGGGTGAGGTAGTACTGGTTGGAGACTTCAATATTTCAGACGTGGACTGGAGCATCCCAGCAGCAGTATCAACTAGGCACAGATTTATCCTGGACTTCCTTCAGGGTGCCTTCCTCAAGCAACTGGTCATGGAACCAACTCAGCAGAAGGCAATACTGGACCTTGTGCTCACAAACAGAGACAGTGTGATGGGGGTAACAGTGGGGGAGCACCTTGGAAACAGTGACCACCAGTCATTGTGGTTTGAAATCACAGAAAAGCAGAACCAAACCACACAAAAACACGTATCCTGGATTTTAGGGGGCAGACTTTGGGAAAATGGGGAGATACTTGAAAGAGGCATTAAGGGAATGGGATAGGAATCAGGGTTGAGGAACAGGGCAGTATTTAAAATGGGGATTACAAGAACAACAGAATTATGCATTAAGCAGGTTAGCAAGAGGAAAAGGAAGAGGAGACCATTATGGTTTTCCAAAGAGGTAGCAAAGAAAGTGAAAGCCAAAAAGATTGCATTCAGGCAATACAAAAGACACAGGCAGAAGGGATAGGAGAAGTACCAGGAGAAGCAAAGGGAGGCAGGGAGGTCAGTAAGGAAGCCAAAGCTCAGACAGAAGAACACATTGCAAAATCAGTGGGTAGAGGGATAAACCTTTTACAGGTACATAAGTGAAAAAGAAAGACAAAGGAGGGATAGTGAGACTGAAGGGGAGGATGGGGGCATGGAGGATGACAACAGTAAAGCTGACATATTGAACAGGTATTTCTGCTCAGTCTTTACTGAGGAAGAGGAGGGTAATGGGTCCTGAAGGGAGTACAAGGGGTGAGAATGGTGCAGAAATGGACACAAGTCCTTGTACATGAGAAAGGGTCCTGAAGGAACTGGAAGTAATAAGAGTTGATAAAGCAATGGGCCAGATGGGATGCACCCAGGGTCCTTATAGAACTAAGAGAGGTGCTGAACCTCTGGCTATCCTGCTTAGCCGATCACTGGAAACAAGGGAGGTACCCAAAGACTGGAGGACAGCAGATGTAGTCCCTTATACAAAAGTGGGAACAAAGAGGAAGCAGGGAACTACAGACCAGTCAGCCTCACCTCGGTAGTGAGGAAGATCATGCAGCACTACTGAAGGAGAGATTGGTGGAACATCTGGTTGTCAATGGACTACAGAACCCAAGGCAGCATGGTTTCACCAGGGGAGGTCATGTCAGACCAACCTCATTGAATTTTTGACTGGGTGACTAAGGAGGTGGATCAGGGAGGGCAGTGGACATGTCCTATCTGGACTTCAGCAAGGCCTTTGACACTGTGCCACACAGAAGACTATTACACAAACTGGGGAATATGGTGTGGGCAGGACAGTAGTGTGGTGGGTAGGTAACTGGCTGGGTGGCAGGATACAGAGGGTGGTGGTAAATGGCTGTCACTCCACAGAGGAAGAGTGACCAGTGGGTACCACAGGGATCAGTGCTGGGACCGTCCCATTCAACAACTTCATCAGTGACATTGCGCAGGACCTAGAAGGCAGAATTTCACTGTTCGCTGATGACACAAAGCTCTGTAACAGAGTAGACACACCAGAGGGTGTAGACAGAATGAGAAGTGACCTGCAGAAACTTGAAGAATGGTCAGGGTTTGGCAGTTGAAATTCAATGCAAAGAAGTGCAAGATAATGCATATGGGGCACAAAACCCTGGCACAATATATCAGTTGGGGGTGAGGATATAGCATGCACCAAGCAGGAAAGGATCTTGGGCTTGTCATCCTGATGACCTCAAGGTAGGAAAACAGTGTGACAAGGCAGCAGGTAAAGCAAACAGGATGCTGGGATGTATAGGCAGGGGCATCACCAGCAGGAAAAGGGAGGTCATAATTCCACTATACAAGACACTAGTGAGGCCCCACCTGGAGTACAGTGTACAGTTCTGGAGACCATATCTACGTAAGGACATAGACAGGGTAGAGATGGTTCAGAGGAGGGCAACAAAGATGGTGCATGGATTGCATCACAAGTCCTATGAAGACAGGCTGAAGGAACTGAACACGTACTCCCTGGAGGAGAGGAGGGAGAGAGGGGATATGATAGAGACATACAAGTATCTTACAGGGAGGAACAGGGTGCAGGAAAACACTATTTTTAAGCAAAAAAGATGTTCCAGGACAAGAGGGCATGGGATGAAGTTGGAGGGAAGATGATTCTCAGGGAAACATGAGAAAGAATTTCTACACAGAACGGGTGGTGGACAAGTGGTACACCCTGCCAGAGGAAGTGGTGGGGGCTGAAACAATCACGGGATTTAAGATTGCATGGGAAAGGAATTCTGGAGGTCAAGGGTAAGGGGCAACAGACTTCTAGGAAAACAAACTGAACTTACAAGCTCAAATGGGCAGACTGGGTGGGCCATAGGCCCTTATCTGCCGACACTGTCTATGTATCTATGTATCTATGTATCTCAAGGATGCCTTCTGTCATTTCCTTGTCCATTTCCTCCCCCTGAGATGGGGGTCTGTATACAACCCCTGTGCGGATTGTGGAACCATTTCCAGTCTCCAGGGTGACCCACAGTGCCTCCTCTCCTTCCTGTTTACCCTTTAGTTCTGTTGCTTTGATCCCTTCCCTTACATAGAGAGCCACTCCTCCACCTCCTCTTCTTCCTGCCATGTCCCTCCTGTAGATTATGTACCCTGGTATGCTGACATCCCAGTCTTGGTTCTCTGTGTACCATGTTTCTGTGACTGCCACAATATCCAGGCATCCCTCTTCCATCAAGGCCACCATTTGAGGGAGCTTTTTACCTAGACTACAGGCATTGGTACTCATTACTCTCCATTTTTGTTATGGCTTTATTTCTTTTTGCCCCATCCCTGTCCTTACTGCCATTGAGTTTTTCTCCATTTACCCCTGCCCTTCTCCCTATTGACTGCTCTGTCTTGGTGTTTACCTCACTAACTACCCTGATTTTTTGAGGGGGGGCTAGGATTTCCCTTCTCCTTTTCAGTGCCTCCCCCCCTTGGCTAGTTTAAATGCTTGCCAATGTAGCATTTTAACCTATCACTTAGGATCCTGGTTCCCCTCCTGGATAGTTTCAGACCATCATGCCTGTATAGGTCTGCATCCCTCCAGGTGGAGCTCCAGTCCCCAATGAAGCCAAATCCCTGAGCTCTGCACCAGTTTTTCAACCAGTCATTGAATCCCAAGGTGCAGAGTACCCTAGCCTCATCTATGCCATAGACAGGTAGCACTTCCGAGAAAGTTACCATGTGTGCTACTTATCTAAGGCCCCTCCCCAACTCCTCAAACTCCTGTTGCACTGCTCTGATCCCATTCTGAGCCAGGTCATTCATCCCTAGATGGATAATGACATTCAGTTAACTCCCCCTTTCAACTGCTCCCATGATCCTGAGGATTCATTTCCTGTTCCTCCAAGCCATGGTGCTGGGCAGGCTCTTTACCTCCCTTTCCTCTCCCTCCCCCAGTTCTACCCCCTAACAATTGGGTCCCCCACAAGGAGTTGTTTCCCTCCCCTGTGAGGTCCTGTGCCACCCTCCTGTGGGTCTCCACTGTGGAGGTTCCCAGCATCCTCCTTGGTCTCCACTGTGGGTGCCTCCATAGAGGAACCATGCTCTGCCAGAGTGGCGAATGAAGTGTGGAGAGGTACAACTGGAGGGATGCACCTCTATTCCACCACCCTCACCCTTCCTGAGCCCACCATGTTCCAACTGCTCCTCTTTCTTGTCAACCTCTGAGGTAGTGGCAGTGGCCTGGGTGGTCCCTGGGTGGGGGAGCAGGTTTCTGGAATCCTTGCCAGGTCAGCATGGAGATGAACAACCTCCTCCCTTAGACCAGAGAGGTGCCTGCAAATAGGGCAGCAATGCAGTCTCCAGAATGTCTCCTGGAAGACTACTGCTCCACAGCCAGTGCATTGCACCACTCCCCACATATCTGTGTACCTTCCTGTTACAGATGTTTTTTTTCATGTTTTAGTGTGTGCAAGCTTGTGAGTGTCTCTACCCCCTATTCTGTGTGCTGTGCCTTTAAGGATATGAAGAGGTGTATGTTGTTAGCAGTTTTGGGGAAGTGATGTCAGAACCCCTGCTATAAAGGAAGTTATGCACTTAGGGTGGGAGGGAGTAAACCTATGCCATCCAGAAACAATCAACTACAACTCTGACCCTCCACTCCGGGGAGTGCCTTCCTTCCTTTCAGATATCTATTTCACAGAGGTTAAGTAACAGGTCTAGTCATAAATGACTGCAAATATCTCCTAGCTACAGTTTCTCCCTGGCAAATTAAAGTTAAAACTAAAAAAAGTCAACCCCAAAAATAGAATCAATACTAGTTACTTACACAGGTCCAAAAAGTAATAATTCAATTCAGTGTAGTCTAGAAAATAACCTCCTTGATTCAAGGAAGCTGTGGCTGCTTTCTCTCTCTCTCTGTCTCAGCATGAAATTCAACATTAATTACTGATGTTATTTTGCGGTCTTTGGTTGCTTATACCTTGGCCAGCCTTTGAGCAAGAGATTAGAGAGCTGACACCCACATAGTCTCATGATTGTGAATGTCTGGTAGTGAAACTTATGTTAGGGGATGCTAAACCCTTATACATTGACCGTGTATACAACTCTACCTCCATGGCAAGGCCAGTCTTTGATGAGTTCATTTCCTGCTTGGAGTCCTTTTCACTTGGTGAGGTAATAATCTTCGGGGATTTTAACCCCAATTGCATTAGCGATGGCTCCTGCAGCTTTAAGACACCCCTGCATGACTATCACTTCAGTCAAATTATTACTGAACCTACCCACTATAAAAAGAAGAAGAAGAAGAAGAAGAATCAGTATTTATATAGCACGTTTCATACATCCAAAGCACTTTACAAGCAATGCTAGACTGGTAGTGAAGTGACTGAATGTGTGGTGGCGGCCATATCGCACATCATTACCCACACACAGCCTGGATATAATGCTAAGTCAAGTAAACACTCTCTCCTGGATTGACTCCTAGTCAGCAGAATAGATTGAATCAAAACAACTGGAATACTAGCTGACTCTGTCTGCGATCATTCCCCCACATTCTGTATTTGGAGTAATGGTTTCATTAAACCCCCTCCAAAAACCATAACAATATGGGACTTTCTCAGTTTAATGAAAATGCCTTCCTGGAGGACCTCACTGCTGTCAACTGGGAAGAAATCGGAGACTCAAAAACATCAGTACTGCCCTTGACTTTCTAGTAAACAGTCTCCTTAGCATAGTTAACAGACATGCTTCTATGATCCAAAGAAGAGCCAATGGCTTGTGCTCAAAATGGCTGATACCTGGGAACCAATATTCAAAACTTTGCCCAGTGCGCAAAATGATTGCATGCTGTTTGCCTAGGATTTGCACCCATTTGTAATATTGAAAGGGGGCAGGAGCATGCACTAAATGGATAATACAGTGCGTGCAAGGAGATAATGTAGTTGGTGTGCAAAGGGAGGGGCAGGGACATGAATGTAGGTGCAGTGCAATATTCAGCACATTAGCGCCGCACAAAAAGGAATAGTGCAAGACACTTTGCACAGCACAAGTACCATCAAAAAAAAGCCTGACTTTCTCCAGGTAAACCCTAGAGGTGGACAGATGCACTGCATCCACTAACAAGATGGCAGTTGGGAGAGCACACCTGCTCCCTGGTGTACAGTGGCACCCCCTGACTTCTGATCCCCATCCCCATATGTGAAGACATAGTCCCTGGTGCCTAGTACCACCTTCTGCCCTCTGATTCCTGTGCCCCAAAAATAATAACATTTCCTGGTATTCAGGGGCACCCTCTGCCCTCCATTCCCAATCTTCATAAAATAACAACATTCACTGGTGTCCCCTGCCCTCTAATCCTCATGCCTATAAAAGAATAATAGACCCTGGCATCCAGTGCCCCCCCTTCTGCACCACTAGCAATGAGCAAACCACCCTCCCAATCCCCACTTACCTTTTTTGCTGGTGCCACGGATCTGATATGGCAACCTGCACAGCCCTCCTGTCACCACCTCGGCCGGCCACCATATTGTTTAATAGGGACAGAGCATTCTGTGTACTTTAAAGGGAGCATGAGTACTGTAGACAGTATGTGCATTCCTTTTATAGTAGACAGGGCCCCCGCTCCCTGTCACAGCATATGGCAGCCAGCCAAGGTGGTGAGAGGTGGGCTGTGTCAGTTGCCATATCAGATCTGAAGCACTGGAAACAGAGGTAAGGGGGGGTTGCAGAGTGGTTTGCTCAGTGCCAGAAGTGCAGAGAAGAAGACTGATAGATGCCAGGGACTATTATGCTTTTAGGGGGATGGAGATCAAAGGGGGTGCCACTAGACACTTGGGAATGTTATTATTTATATATATATATATATACAGCTATTTGGTCTCCATCCCCTCCTCCTGCCAACTGGCAATGGAGACACATAGGTATTTTACAGGTTTTTCTCCCTGACCTCCCCCCCGAGGCCCCAGCACATGGCCATGCGAGCGTGGTGAGCCATGCTACGCACTTCGTGGTGCAAACTCAGCTCCTTCCACCTCCCATAACTGTTTGTTGCCCCCTCTCTGCCTATGCTACCCACTGGACCTCCTGGTGGGAGCGGAACTATGGGAGGGCACCAACCCACCCTCGCCAACCTTGGGAGAGGAGAGATGCCCATCGGTATGCTTGATCCTGCTCTGCCCTCCCCCCACGAAAGCACCCGAATGACACAAGGTCATTTGAACCTGGGTCGCTGTCATAGCACAAGATGTGGCATCCAGCGCCTCAACCCTCAGCACAATCAGGTTGGCTGGAGTGTTATTATTTTATGAGGACAGGGATTGGAGAGGGTGCCACTTGAGACCAGGGAATATTATTATTTTATGAGGACAGAGATTAAAGCGGGGGGGTGCCACTAGACACAAGGGAATATTATTATTTTACAAGGGCAGGGATTGAAGAGGGGGGTGCCACTAGACACCAGAGAATATTATTTTACAGGGGCAGGGATTGAAGAGGGGATGCCACTAGACACCAGAGAATATAAAAACGCTCCTAGGCTGCTAAATATACGATTGTTACTGCTGTGTATGCTAAATATATAAACTACTTCTATCATAAATTAAAATATTTACGAGTGTCTTGCAGCTTGTTAGCTCATTGCTGAAGTGCTCCTAGGCTGCTCAATATACCATTATACACTGTGATGCTTACTGATATATAATTTACTTCTGTCTTATTCTGGTACTGATATTTGGAGCCATGTTACTGTGAGTACACAGGTAGAGGAGAGGTAGTTTTCTGATAGATAAAATTGGGAACTTCCTACTCAGACTGCTGCTATTTTAACACTCTGTGTCCTGTAGATTTACCTGCAGTTAGCCAGTGCACTTTTAGTTTTATTTTAGTTTGTTTTTAAATAAAAACTCCTTTGTTTACAGTAATTCCCTCGTGTTACCATGGTAACCACTTCCAGTTCTGGGACTCTAAAAATCACCCTTCGGCGAGCAGGGGCGAGCCGAGCAGGGAGAGCCCACTTGCGCACACGAAGATGCACACTAAGACACACACGTCTAGCGCGTGTTTAGCGTGTTCAGCGGATTTCAGCGGATTTAAGACACTTCATGATTAAATTGTAGTCTGTCTCTGGGATTGAGTTGTCAATAATTAGTTTGAGTACAGGGACTGTCAAATCACTATTTTTGCAGGAAATTATGTTTGTAAGTATTAAGTTTTAATACTTATTAATGAAATATGGAGAAGAGTTCACTAGCAAATGCTACTATCATGACTATTGACGGGGAAATTGGTTTAAAATGCCAAGCATGCAATATGTATATATTAATAGTTTCTGTTCCAATCCTGGAAAATAAATTTGAATGTGATAAATGTTTAGTAAATAAAGCTATGAAAGAAGAATTAGATACATTTGGAGAAAGACTAATTATATTAGAAAATAGTCAGGCCGATATGTTAAGATGTCATATTGAAAGAAATGGAAATTCCTAAGTAACACCTACAAATAATGATACATTTAGTATTGTTAATCAAGAATTAAATCTATTACGAAAACCATTGATGCCTGAAATTATTTCATCATTAAATAAAAAACAAGAGATAAATAGGAAAAGGAATAGAGATGAGAATATAGAGGAGCAAGATTGGGCTACGGTTACTTCAGGTAGAGTAATTTAAAAAGGACGTAAGACTAACAAGTTTGAAATACCAATCAAAAATTGTTTCCAGATATTATCCAATGATGAAGACAGTTTACCACCTTCATCATTATTAGATGCATCCCAATTGGATACAGGGAGTATTGAAACTGATCAAATTACCCAGGAAACTCTAATTAATCTTGATAGCACTAGTCCTACAACTTTTAAATCATAGCAGAAAATTGACAATCATCCATTAAATTATGGTACTGAAAACATAATGGATATAAATTACTCAGTATCCCAGGATGCTACACCAAGACAAATCTATGTATTAGGTGACTCAATAATCAAGCACATAGATAGAGTTATTTGCAACCCTGATAAGACTAGCAGAACTTGTTCAAGCTTCAGAGGGGCCAAAATAGCTGACATCACTGACATGTTAAATCCTATACTATCCCAATCAGGTCATAATCCATTAGTGATAATCCATGCAGGGGTAAATGCTGTTCTCAAATCAGATAGTAATACATTAGAAGAAAGCTATGTGGCACTAAATAATCTACTGGTGGAGAAAGGATGTACAGTCTGCTTTCCAGAGATATTACCAGTACCCAGGGCTTCTTTTGTCATTATAAACAAAATTAAAAAAACAAATAATTGGCTAAGACTGTGGTGTTTAAAGCAAGGGATCAAATGTATTCATCACTGGGAAGATTTCTGTGAAAGAGATTCACTTTTTTGTTGGGATGGACTCCATCTGAGTAGAAGAGGTAGTACTATACTAGGGAAAAAAATTGTAGCAGAAATAAATAATTTAAACTAGTTTCTGTGGGAAAGAATTGGACAGATCTAAATTCTCTGAAAATAATAAAGACCACAGTTAAAAAATCAACGACTAAATACTGCAAAGTCCTGAGTTTTAATGCTAGATCCTTAAATAATTTAAAAATGGCAGAATTAGAATGTAAATGTAAATTATTGGACATTGGTATTATTGCTGTAACTGAAACTTGGTGGGACCCTGCATCGAAATGGGTTAAGGAGATTCCTGGTTATAAATTATATCACAAGGACAGAGTGAATAAAATTGGAGGTGGAGTATGCTTATTTGTACAAAATGATATACTATCAACAGAAATAACACAAAATTCTGACATGGAAACTTTGTGGGTACAAATACAATTTAAAGGCCAGCCGAAATTAATTATAGGAGTATGTTGTAGACATCCTTCATCTGACCTTGAATACACCAACAAACTAATTAACCAAATTAATGATATTTCTGAAAAAAATAATGTGTTAATACTGGGTGATTTTAAGATGCCTGGAATAAACTGGGAAAACTGTATTGGAGTAAATTCACAGGAACAAGAATTAATAAATTTGTGTATTGATCAAGGCCTTGAGCAATTAGTTAAACTTCCTACTAGGGGAACTAGTATACTGGATATTATTTTGACTAATTTAGGAAGTCTAGTGTCAGACATAGATATTTCTACTCCCATTGGTAATAGTGACCATAATGTAGTATTGTTTAATGTAAGGATCACTAAAAGTAAAACTATTACAGGAACTTTACAAAAAAACTACAATAATGCTAATTTTAAACAAATAAATCATGTATTGTATCATACAAATGGATCAATAAGTTTCAAAATAAAACCACTACTGAAGCTTGGGATATATTTAAAAAAACTATATATCAACTTGAACAGACTTATGTCCCTTTGAAAAACAAATATAATAAAAAAGGAAAAATGCCTCTTTGGTTTAAACAAAAACATCTCTAGACAAAATTGAAAGAGCGTCTCTTTAAAAAATTAAAAATAAATGGTACACCGGGTATTAGGGTTAAATATAAAAATTCAGTATCTCTTTTAAAAAAAATAATTAAACAAGCAAAAAGTAAACCAGAATTTACCTTGGCTCACTCAAAAACAAATAAAAAGTCACTTCATTCTTATATAAATAGTAAAAAAAGTGATTCAAGTAAAATTGGATCAATAACACGTGATGGGAGATCTATTACAGATGACCAAAATATTACTAATATATTTAATGACTACTTTTCCTCTCAATTTTTTAATAAGGATAATTATTACCCAAGGTGTAAACTAACCCATATACATCCAATAATTAACGAGCTGGAAATAAGAAATGCTCTTTCTTTGCTTAAAAAATCTACCAGTTCATGACCTGACAACATTAATGCCAAGTTATTGAAAGAAACCATTGATTCAGTCATTTTTCCATTAACCTTAATATTTAACAAATCTCTGAAAGAAGGTTGTGTACCAAAGGACTGGCATACTGCAATAGTGATCCCAATTCTAAAAAAGGGGAATAAATCAGTGGTTCAGAATTATAGGCCAATTAGTCTTACATCGTTAGTTGGCAAGGCCTTGGAAAGAATAGTTAAATCTCATATTGATTCTGAAACACATTCACTGGGGATACAGGACTCAACACAACATGGCTTTAAAACAGGATCATCCTGTACAACAAACTTGATCTCCTTTTATAATAACACTAGTAGGTTATTGGATAATCACATTCCATCAGATGTTATTCTTTTGGACTATAGCAAAGCCTTTGATAAAGTACCCCATCCATTGCTAATTGAAAAAATGTGCAAATTTGATTTCTCGGAATACATAACAAATTGGGTATCACAATGGTTATATGATAGATCACAGGCAGTCAGGGTAAATAATTCAATGTCTATACCTCACAAGATTGCTAGTGGTATCCCTCAGGGTTCAGTTTTGGGACCTACCCTGTTTAATTTATTTTATTGGTGACTTAAATATCACTTCTAGTAATTTTATAACTAAGTTTGCGGATGATACCAAACTGGGAGGAAGGGTGGATACAGCTTTAAATAGTGAAATTCTCCAGAAAGATCTCCAAACTATAGAAATATGGGCAAAAAGAAATTCTAGGGATTTTAATACTGACAAGTGTGTGGTACTACACTCTGGAAAAAAATAACCCAAAAAATGTTTACTGGTTAAATAACAAACTAATTAAATCCTCTGAATGTGAAAGAGACATGGGGATCATAATAAATACCAAATTATCTGCCAATTTACATTGTAATAGAGTGGCAAATACAACAAATGCTATGTTGAGGCAGATAAATAAAACTTTTGTTAACAAATCGGAACAGTGTTTGGTCACTTTGTATAGATCATATGTCAGACCCTATCTTGACTATGGTTCTCCATATTGGAACCCATATCTCAAGAAGGATATTTTTAGAGTGGAACAAGTTCAGAGAAGACTGACTACGATGATACCTAGATTAAAAAAAAGATTCTTATGATACTAGATTGACTGAAACAGGATTACATTCTCTGGAAAGAAGAAGATTGAGAGGTGACCTTTTACTTTTATATAATACTTTAAAATGCCCAATTCAGATGAAATTATGTGGACTGTCATATGCCAATAAATGCATTGTGGGTGATTACATAATAAACAATTAATTATTGAACGGGTAAATACAAATTTAAGAAACAACTTTTTCAGTGTTAGGGTTCCTCAGATATGGAATTCACTTCCCAAGTATTTAGTAAATTCAAAAACTCTTGAATCTTTCAAAAATAAGTTAGATACATGGTTAACAAATTAATGAAGGAAATTGACCCACTATTGTAGGGGACAATCTCGATGGGCCGTGATGGCCTTCTTTTGTCCAGTGTATCCAGTATATCCAGTACATCCAGTAATATTATTATTTTCGGGGACAGGGATTAAGGGGGGATGCCACTAGACACCAGGGAATATCATTATTTTAGAAGGACAGGGATCAAAAGGGGGTGGTGCCACCAGATACCAGACAATATTATTATTTTATGGGGACAGGGATTGAAGGGGGGGTGCTACTAGACACCAGGGAATATTATTATTTTTCAGAAACAGGGATCAAAGGGAAGTATTACGAGACACAAGGGATATTATTTTATGGGAACAGGGATCAAAGAGGGAGTGCCACTTGACACCTGGGACTATTATTATGTTACAAGGTCAGGGATTGAAGGGGAGGTGCCACTAGTCACCAGGGAATATTTATCTTTGACATGGATAGGGATCAAAGGGGGATGGCACTAGACACTAGTGAAGATTATTATTACTTTACGAGGACAGGGATCAAAGGAGGGTGCCACTGGACACCACGGAATACTAGTCTTTGATGGTGAAGGGGACTGAAAGGGGGTGTCACTAGACACCAGGGAATGTTATTATTTTATTGGGATGGGGATCAGAGAGTGGCAGGTACCACTAGACACCAGGGAAGACTATGGGGACAGGTGATCAGGGTTGGGGGGGGTTGACCACAGGAGGGGCGCAAACCTGCCTCTGCTTCCCATGCAAATGAGCCCATAATGGGCATACATATGGCCCCTTAGTGCCTTGCATGCCCAGTGGACTAATTTGCATGTTGCTGGCTGAATATCTCACCGAGGACTCAAGGTGCTAACAGGTCTGGGGGGAACAGCAGTTCCATACACTTCAGTAAGGGCTGCTTACAGCCCAGATTCATGTTGGAGCAGCACTACTCGACTTTGTGCTGCCATGACACAGTCCTATATTCAGCCTCCTTGGGGTCATAGGCTAGGGCGAGTGCAGAACAAACCTTTGCACTCCGCTTTTGCCCATTTTACAGTATCAGGCCCCCTATCTTCACAAGCTCATGAAAAAAGGAACAAAGCCTGGAACACATTTGGTTTAGAGTATCAAGCCTGTACCCAGAGTGGCAAAACTATAGGATGCTATGAAACCTCTGTAATGCCAATCTTAAGTAAGCTACAAAGCTAGGACATTGTATTTAAAGAAATTGCCATCCAAAAACATGCAAAATGCCAAACAGTTTTGGTCTCAAATCAACAGCCTTACATCCTGTACAAAACCAAATTCACAAGTGACTCTGTCACTACAGCTGATGCTTTCAACAGATTTTTTTGCAGGTCTAACACTGTTTAAGGCACCCCTCAATGGCCCTTCCTTAGATCCGTCTCCATCAGGCCTTCTCACCGCCCCCCACCCCCACTATCTCAACCTGAATTCCACTTTAAGCTGTTCTCTTGACAGGGGGTACTAGACTAGCTGCTGAAGATAAAAGTGAAAGGGCCTGTGGGCCATGAAAAACTAGGACCCAGGCTGCTTAAACTTGGAGCCCATATTCTAGATACCCCCACTGAAGTACTGTTTAATATGTTTCTCCTGCAGTGTGACCACCCTAACATATGGAGAGTGGCCCATGTATTTCCAGTGAATAAAGGGGATGCCAAGGAACCTGTTGAGCAGTACTGGCCAGTCTCCATTCTCTGCACCCTATACAACATCCTAGAAAGGTTGCTCTATTATCAGCTCCAGTCTTACATTGAAACCCACCCTCTGGCCACCGATGCCCAACACGTCTTTCAGAAGAATCACGACCCAGGCACAGCCCTAGTACAGCTCACTATGGACTTTCTTGAAGCCCAGGATACCAGCAGATGTACTGGTGTTGTCTTCATAGACCTGACTAAGGCATTTGACATAGCCAGTCATGAAGTGCTCCTGCATAAACTCAAGGGGTTAGGCCTGGATAAGTTGTCCTGCTCCTGGCTCGGTAACTACCTAACTGGCCATAAGCAGGTGCACGGTCTTCCCTGTTGCTTTCCCACTACATCTGTCATGTGCTCATCTGTGTGTCTGACTGTGTGTGCTGTAGCAGGTGGGCCTAGGCCCTAGCATCAGCTGGGGCAAGGCAACTGGGACTACTTGCTTAGGGTGGAGGGAGTAGTAGCTATTGATGCTCCATGCATGGAAGCATGTGTGGAGACATCTGGGCAGTATTATACCACCACTCAAGGAGAAAATGGGAAAATGGTTGCAGAGCTACCACTGACCCCAGCTGCCTAGTAGCCCTGCACCCAGACAAGCACCCAGGTCATGCAGCAGCAATGCAAAGGTAAGTCCTGGAGGAAAGTCGGGGCAGCGGGGCTGGGGTAGCCAGTGTCCAGAGGGCAGATTGTGGGGTGGGGAAGAAATATAACCTACTGTACTGCAAAAAAGAATTCCTCCCCCGTGGGCCACCTGTGGACAGAAAGTGACATGGCAGGAGTCACTTCATGTGGCATCACTGGGTGGTGTTGGATGCTCAAGGTGCTTGTTGAACTAAAATACCTACCTTGATTGGCTTCCTGCTGCCTGGTGTTGCAGGACACATGGGATGTGCCCCGGTCCACTGGGCCTATGCCAGCCTCAGTGCTGGGTGTAGGGTTGGTCACATGCTTTGCAGGGAATGGTACAGTTAACCAGACTGTACTATGGCATACACCTTGTGTAACCATGTTGCATGGTACATTACTGTCAGGGTGACCATGACCTTCTCCACACTGTGCAGTGCTGCCTGTGTGAGATGATCACCACCACCAGCCTCTCAGTCATCATGAGGGTCAACAAAGGGGTGGCTGGCTGCCTGCCTATGGCCATCATTGACTGCATGGTGGCCACCAGCTTCCTCTTCACAGCCATCTAGAGGTCTCGCCACTTGTGCTTCATGGTGGCCAGTGTCCGTGCCTCATTGTTGGCAGCATTGACAGCTGCCTGGGTGCCTAGCCAGATCTGGGCCTTTGTTTCCACAGTCGCTTTCATGGACTGTGCCCCATACAGGGTGGCATAATGCTCCTTATGTTGGCTACCATGGTGGCTACCTGCTGAGTCACAAAATTTGTGGAAGAAGACTGGACAGTTCCCTAAACCTATGCACATCCACAGACCACAGACCAGTCACATTCCATCCCATCTTTGATCTTTTCCATAGGCTTAGACACCAGTGCTGCTGATCCCTTGCCAATTTCCATGTATGCATTTCCTGCATCTGCCACAGTGGTGTGCACATACCTGTAATCTGGTGCATACTGTGTGTGTATTTGGGCAGGCCAGTGCATATGCCCCTATATGGCAGGGTCAAGGGGCATGGCTGTATGCTTCAGATTTGCCTTGTGTGTGCTCTGTGCCATCCTGTGCATACCTCTGCGGCCCACCCATGCTGCTGACTGTGTGGTATGCGTCCTCATGCATGCTGCATGTTCTCTGCCATTTCTGCACTGCACATAGCTGCCTATTGTTTGTCTTTTTCTGACATCTGGCATGCACTTTGATGGACAGGGCCTGTTTTGCACGCATGTCCACCAGATTTGTGAATCAGGTCTTCTGAGTAATTTGAGCATAGAGAACTACTGATTTAAGCATTTAGACTGTTGAGCAATAGAGGCGACTAAACATTTATAGTACAGAACTGCTGATCAGCTGGGTTTAGGATATAGAACTGTAAAATCCAAAGCCTTATTCATTTAGTTCTTTCTGTGTTGTATATGCATGTGTTTGTGTGTGTGTGAGTGTGTGTGTTGTGTGTCTGTGTCTGTGTGTGTGCATGTGTGTGTATATACTATACCCTGAAGCCACCTATAGGCTGGGAGGGGAGTTGCTGGCAGTCACAAGGGAAGAAAGAGACTTGGGCATCGTCATCACCGATGACCTGAAATCATCCTAGCAGACCACTAAAGCAGTAAGTAAGGCTACGGGGATGTTGGGGTGTATTAGTAAGGGTGTCACAAGTCGGAAGTGGGAGGTAATAATCCCTCTTTACAAGACACTGGTTAGGCCCCATCTGGAGTACTGTGTGCAGTACTGGAGGCCGCACCTTCACAAGGACATTAACCAAATTGAGGCAGTCCAAAGAAGGACAACCAAAATGGTGCAGGGACTGCATCAGAAAACATACCAGGACAGATTAATGGAGCTCAACATGTAAACCCTACAGCAAAAGAGGGAGAGAGGTGATATGATGAAAACATTCAAACACCTTAAGGGCATTAACAAGGTGAAAGAGTCTAACAAGTTTCAATATAAGAAAAATAGCAAGACAAGAGGACACAGCATGAGATTAGAGGGAGGCCAATTGAGGGGTAATGTGAGGATGTTCTTTTTCACAGAGAGGGTGGTGGATACATGGAACGGCCTACCTCAGGAAGTGGTGGATATGAATACAGTGCAGGGCTTCAGATAGGCATGAGACAGGCTTAAGGGAGCAGTACAGATGAGTATGAATAGATAGGCCATTGACAGAGCAAAGGCCGATGGCAAATTCATAAGGTAGAAAATGAAATGGGCAGGCTGGATGAGCCTTGCGGTCCTTATCTGCTGTCAACTTCTGTGTTTATATATATATATATATATCTATATATATATATATATATATATATATATATATCTGTATGTATGCATGTATACTGTATATCTATCTCTATAGGTGTGCTCCAACTTCCTTTGTATTGCCTTCAGTCCATCAATAATTAAACATTCAGTTTCCCATAGGGATGGGAGAATTGCAAATGATTCTGAGGTTCTAAAAGGTTCTGATAAGCCACAAAAGGTTATTATAGTAATCTGAGCCTTCTCAAAACATTCAGAACCTTTTAAAGTACAAGAACTGTTTTTGCAATCATTTTCCACCCTTAAGTTGGGCTCTATGCATGAATGCTATGCAGTGTGTGTGCGGCACGCAACATGCGTGCGTACAGACATGTGCACCAGTCGTGCATGGCAAGGCTGAGCTGCATGCAGAAACTGTAAGCAGCCACATGTGACCTGCGAGGAGCTGCACCACATCTGTGCTATGCATGGGTGGAGGGGTGTAGCTGAATAACAGCAAGCACACCACCCCCACATGCACATGTACAATGGCAAATGTGGCAGTCCAGTGCATGGTGCAGTGTGCGGAGCCCTACAGCAGGTGGAGGGATGCCATAAGCACCTGTGCAGGGCAGTTGCAGGACACACTACACAGAGTGTAGGTGTCAAGGAAGAGACACGTGTGTTGCAACACCCTGTCATGTAACAGCAGTTCCCTCAAGCATAGGGGATGCCAAGCACCCCACACACACTGCATCTGACACAGGGGTCATGTGAGGAAGTCCTCATGACAGGTGTGTCCAGGGGATGCAGGGGACAGCTGTCCACATGAAACACACACAAAGGGATCCCAGCCATAGCCCCTGGCTGCCACAACAGGAGGCAGCCGATACCAGATCTGCCGCGGACATGCTGGTGACCAGCACTGTCTTCCATAGTGACATGTGTACAGACAACGGAGCAGCACACATCACTCCCATGGCCCTCCACTCATAACACATGCCACAGCCAGTGGCACCATGTTAACAGCAGCACAAGTGTTGCCAAGCACAGCCACCCATCAAAATGCCGGGGGCACACATGCCAGAGACACCATGTCTCAGGTGTGCCTCGGGGTTGGAATGGACAGCAGAGGGGTTGGAATGATGTCATAGGTGTCCTGACTGCACCCCTGGCCACACCTAGATGATGACCCTTGCCCCAGTCATCCCCCACAGCCCACAGACCAGCAGTGTACCCCCTGACCATGGCATAGTAGTGCCACCCTGAAATAAGGACCAGGACACAGGGGATAAGCATACAACAATTTACTGGCACATTGCAAAACTTAACAAAGTGCAAAGAAGCACCACAATGGAAAACGTCCCTAGACAGGGTGTACATCAACAAACAAACATGCACTGTGCATGATAATGAAAGTCCACAGCACAGGACACTGCCACGGCCAATGGACCACAGCTGCATGTCAGCGGATGGTGGGGTGTGGCAGACTACAGTTAGGCATCCCCCTCCTCCATGGAGACTTCACTGGACCCTGATTGTGTTCAGGTCCAGCCTTGCTGCTCCAGTGCCAGCCAGTGCAAGGTACCTCTGTAGCCCTGTAATGAGAAAAACACAGAGGGAGGATTGGTATGAACAGGATACACATGCAGGGCCCGACATGTACATGTGCAATGAACGGGTACCCTACCATCCCCAGCACCTACCTTCGAGGATTCGTCCACCCTCCACATTTCCCACACCTCATCTGTATAGTATATGTCTGTGCTTCTGACCCACAGAGAGAAGAAGTACAGCATCAGCTGCCACCAGTGTGCACTCCATGGCACCACCACCATCGCCTTGGCACAGTCGGGCTGCTCTCACCTCACCAGGACCAGCTCATCTGAATAGCCTACCTTGTTCCTGTGGGAGACAAAAATGAAGCCCACATTTCACATGGAATGCATGCAGCACACACCCTGAAGGTTGCATACTCACCTGGAGTGATAAACTCCACCTCCCACATCATTCTTCCCTCGGGATTGTCCAGATAGGACCCCTCAGAAAAGCTCTGCAATTTTCAGGGGTATGCCCTGACCCTGCCAAACTCAGGCACACAGTGATAGCTGCTATCCCCAGCTGCTGCCATCTTGTTACCTAAAAGTGACAGGTGTGGCCCCAGCTGACACCCGTGCATGTCCTACACTGCACAGGCATGATCTGTACACACCTGTTTAAAGGTGCACATGTGCACAGGTGCCTTGTGGAGGGCTGTGCACCATAGGTAGCCACGTTGCTGTCCACACCTGCAATCAGGTAGGCAGCCGTGTGTTGCAGGATGTGTACGGATGTGCTAATGAATGCCTCCTGCTGGAGGGCGAGATAAGTTATGGTCCCATCCCCTCACTCATGGAAATAAATGACATATTTGAACACAGGTCATTGAATATCCCCTATATATAAAATGTTATTTTGATGCAACCAGTGGCATATGTAATTTACATAATGCCATTACCTGGCCAGAATGCTAAGGTGTTGGAGTGTTGAAATATGCAGTATATTTCTATGAGGAATTGATGTAGCTCAAGTGAAAATGTCCATTGTTGAGTAAGCTGGAGTAAATATAAATTACTTATTTCCGCTCCAGCTCTGAATCACCACATGATATCATGATATCTTGTTAGTTTTGTCATAGTTGGGTGGTACACTGATGAGACCTGCATAGGATGAAATCTGTGTCCATGTTTTGCAGATTTGTACAGTAAAGTGAAAAATCGTAGGTAGGGAGGTCAAAAATCAGAAGTTCCTTGCAGCGAGATGCAGGCTATCAGGAACATTATATCCTACAGGACATTGCCCCACTCCACCCTACCTGTCTAAACTAGTAGCTACATTCTTCCTCACCCTCTGTCTCCTGTGCTCTGCTGACTTCTACCAGAGCCAAATGTCTCTTTATGTTTTCATTTTGTTTCACATGGAGGTGGGCAATGTGCCAGCTAACCACTAGAGCTCACTGACTTAGGCCCTGTGCACACTGCAGCCCGAAAACCCTTCTGTAACGTTACAGAGGGTGTAAACCGCATCGGTAACGGCATGCGATTACACTGGTAATGTTACAGGAGGCGTTGAATCGCCAGGAAACCACCTGCGAGGTGATTTCCACCACGGTTATGAAACCGTCCCCACTCTGGGGCCGCATCGGGCGGTAGTTTGACCGCCGGTAACGGTCTCCTGCAGGGCACAAAGCGCAGCACGAGCTGCATTGTGGGATCGGGCGCCACTGTAACGGTCCCCCGGAATCACAATGTGTGGATCGGCGGTGCCGGTCCCTTAACGGACACCGCCGAGGTGTGGACGCACTGCACCACTCCGCGGCCGTAATGGATTGCATCCGCTACTGGGCGCAAGCGGTGTAGTGTGGACGGGGCCTAAGTGACTTGTGAAGGGTCATGCATGTGCAGCATTGCTTCCATACAATGGCACCTGCTGACTCTTTAACAACACTCTAGATAACAATGTATGTTTTTACTATTTGAAAACAGAGGCATCAAGTAATGCCAAGCCTTACAACCACAGTCCAACCCCATTTATCCGACCCCCAAAATTCCAAATCTCCCTATCTAACGAACTGTCATATTACCCTGCAACTGTAAGGCTGACAGCCGTTTACAAGCCGTTTTCAGTTCCATTGTTTCCCTCAACTGTAGTGCTGGCCGCCGTTTGCAAGTGATTCACTTTAATTATTCTTAATTGAATTCATGGCTGCGAGCACCACAGGTGAAAATGGCTGTTAAAACAGCTCATTACCTTGCTCCTTCATGTCTTTGTCTTCGGAAAAGATAGCTCCCGCACACTCTGTGCATCTGATTAACATTGCCATTTTCAGTCAGGAACTCTGACTGGTAAAAGCTGTTGCACTTGGGAGAGAACTAAGACAAAATCTGACTGCTGACCAGTATTAAACTGGAAAACTCACCGTGATACAGTGGTGCTCAGAAATGGGTTCTATTATACCTGAAGAGCTCCTAATGCAGCACATAATGCAGGTTTTGTCTTATTTTTGTCTTATTTTTCTCCCAAGTGCAACGGCTTTTACTAGTAAGTAATAAAATCAAAACCTAAAACCCTTGGTATAATTCTGCATTCAAGTGCTGCAGCTTCCAAAACAAACGAAGCTGAAGAAAGTAAAAAACTACACTCCAAACAGATACCGAAGGCAGTAAATGCAGTGGAGCAGTGGTTTATTGAGGAGTGAGTACACAAGAGAAACACTTGTACCAAACACCCCAGTACAGTACTGTACGTTTACTGAATATTACATTGCTGTAGTTTCATGCACTGAATATTAGTTTTATGGTTACACTGCTTTTAGATGCATTGTGTCTCTCTACAATGCAGTATTTTTGTGTGCATGAGTGAGTGGCATGTTACACAGTGCTGTCTGGCTGTCTGACACTCCTCGGTGTATGCGCTCTCGTTAATCTCAACTGATTGGATGCCCCCCAAGCAGTTTGGATAAATGGGGTTGGACTGTAGTCGCGACTTCAGCCTCTGTGAAAGAAGTATCTGGATATCTCTAGTCATGATGGTGCATGGTGCTGGGCATCCCTGTCGCAGGAGTGCTGGAGGGGCACTGCAGGGTCACGATGCCAGAGCAGGTAAGGCGATTCAATAGTGATAAGTGCTTTGTGAAAGTTAAATTCCCACAAGTGGAATTCTAGCGGCATTACCAATTATGTGTCCATGAATTTCTGAGCAAATTTTGCCAATTAGTAATAAGTATCCACAATACATTTTAACCAACTAAGCCACATTTCGCCAGCTTTATTAGATTCCAGGTCATACAGTATTTGCATTGGATATGCATGCCAGATCTTGAGCATATAGCTGCAATGCCAGTGGAACTATAAACGTTCATGTATTTTGAAAATGTTCACACAATTTAACAAATAATTAAACTGTGAAACTTTGAACTCTCGTATCTTACAATTTACACAGCCAACTATCTCTCTGTTTTGCAGTTTCTATACTCTTCCAAGAACGTATGCATATTATGTAGCTCTAAAAGTTCATCCTATGGTGGAGCAAGAATGGCAGGGGGCAGCCGGGCCCGTGGCCACGTGTCTTCAGGCCACGTCTGGATGCCTTTTCCATGCATGACTTGCACTGCACTGAGAGATTCCAGTTTGACTATTTCCCACCTGCGCGACCTTGTGTAGGACTCTGTGGCACCATATACCGTGGAGACAAAGGTGGTCTGTGCACTCTCCCACTATGCCATGGGTCATTCCAGAGGTTGGCGGGGGGCTGTCACAGGCATCAGCCAGTCATCGATGTCAAGGGCACTGGTGCAGGTCACTACTGCCCTGCAACACCGTGTGCATGACCACATCATATTCTCCACAGCTGCCATGGATGTACAGGCAATGAAACAGGCATTTTATGCCATGCATGGCATGTCAAATGTAATGGGGGTGATAGACGGTACCCATGTTGCGACTGTAGCACTGACAGTGGATAAAGAGGCATACAGGCACAGGTGGGTATCATCACCAACATGTGTGCCAAGTACCCCAGCTCCTGCCATGACATGTACGTCTTTGACAGGTCCAGACTTTGTGCCCTACTCACTGTGCCCAGGGTAGAGGGATGGCAGATAGGTGAGTATAAGCCTGCAGCATCTATGCTAGCCATGACACTGCCTTACCACAGGTCTTTACAGTGTCAGTTCTGTACCCTCTGCATAGGTGATAGTGGATACCCACTACAGCCATACCTGATGACACCGTTCATGGAGCCACATGGCACTGCAGAGAAGGCATACAATGATGCCCACAAGAAGTCACATGCCATTATTGCAAGAACCATAGGGATGATGTTCCAGTGCCTGTAACTGATAGCTGGCTCAATGATGCTTGCCTCCGGGAAGGACTGCAAGGTGTTTACAGTGTGCCATGCTGCACAACATTGCTCTGTGCTGCCGGGTACCCATGCCACAGGACACACATAGGGATGACTCACCAGGCCTGAATGGGGGTGACGATCACCTGTGGCATGCTGCCAACATACAGACAGGAAGGGCAGCATGCCGTGGGGGTATTTAGCCATTGGGTCGGTGGGGCACAGTGATGAGTGTGGATCTGAATGCCACATGGCCTGGGTGAGCATGGGTGTGTGGTGCTCACATATATGGCGGTGGAGGGCTGTGACCGGGGTGGGGGTGCATCGCTATATGGTATGGTTGTGTGGCATAGGGCTGTACACATGGTACGCTGACATGATGCTGTGTTCGTGGTGCCAGTGGCTGCCATCATGGCTTCTTGTATGACTGTCGTCCTAGTTGTGAGGAGGACTGTGTGCCCAGGTGTTGTGTTTTCCCTGGACCATGCAGTAGGTGGGTGTTATACTGGTACACTGCTGTGCTGTTGCTAGTGGGTGCCTGCGGGCTTGTGCCTGTCCCCCTGTGACGCAGTACCTGGGGGGGGTAATGGGTGCCTGCAGGGTGGTGTCATGTGGCTCTGCCTCAGGCCTTTGGTGGTCGCCAGGTGGCAGCAGGGATGGCACCTCCTGTCATGACATAGGGGAGGCCTGGGTGATTATTCTGCCCCAGATATCAGGTGTTCTGTCAACCTCTCAAGGAGGTCACCCAGTCTGTTAAGGACACCGCACATAATCGGCACCTCATTTGTCAGGGCCATGAGGGCCTCTGTGGTTTTTTGCTGTGCCTGCAGCCTCTCTCATTCCAGCTGCCACGCCTCTGTGTAGTACATGTGGAGGACATCACATGTGCATGTCCTCTGAGTCTGGCCAGTTGGTTGGGTGGATGGGCCCTCATCCCCATTGTTGCAGGGAGGTTCTGTGGTGGGGGTTTGTGCCCTTGTGTCAACCATGTTTGGCCATTGGGCATTGGAGTTTGTTGGTTGCACTTCCTGTTGTGCCTCTGGCATTCTGGTGGCTCCCAGGGTTGGGGGGGGGCTGGCTGTCCATGGGAACAGTGTCATCATCATCCTCCTCCAAATCATCAACCATCCACATCTCTCTGGCCTCCAGGCATATCTCTGTGTCCACTGGAGCCTCTGTATATATATCTGTGTACCTGGGGTGAGGTAAGGGACATGTGTTATATGAAGCAGGCCTGCTGTGGGCATTCCGTTGCATGGTACAAGCAGCCTAGTGGGTCACCCACGTGCACTGTCCTCTGGTCCCCGGACATCTGTGAGTGGCACTTGGTGCAGTGGGAGCTCTATGATGGGTGTTGTCACACCATCAAGGGTGTGCCCATGTGTCCCAGTGACTGTGAGGAGCAACACATGGGGATTTGTGGTTCCCAGGTGTTCAGGCCTTCCCAGCCCCTGTCTCTGTGTGGTGCTGCATACCTGGCACTGTGTCTAATTCCTCCATCTACCCATGCATGGCCATCTCAGTGAGGGTGTCCACTGCCATCCTCTCCATGGGTTAGGATGAGCCCCTGTGTGGGTGGCCTACCACCTATCCCTAGTCGTGCTCAGGTGCCAGCCGCCAGCTTTTTTTTGATAGCTAACCACAGATCCCACCATTTGTGTTTGATGACCACTGTTCTCCATTCCTCAGGGCTGTCTACATTCTTGGCAGCCTGTATGTCAAGCCACATGTGGGCCTTCATCTCCACAGGCATCGTAAAGGACTGTGCCCCATGGAGTGTGGCATAATGGACCCATTTATTGGACACCATGGCCTCCTCCTGCCCTCCAATGAAGTTTGTAGAGCATGACCGTACTTCCCCCACAGATTCAGTAATGTCCACAGCGTGGTCCACCATTGTATCTGGCAGCATCGTTCCCTGATGGTGGACTGTGTCGTTTTTTTTGCTACTCTCCTGTCCTCCACCACTGCCTGTGCCCTGTCTTCCTCAGTGGTAGTCACTTCTGTGGGTCCTCGCGGGGTGGCACGGTTGCCTATATATGGTGGGGTCATAGAGCAGGTCTGCATATTCCAGGACTGCCCCAGTTGTGCTGCATGCACCCTTCGCATGTCCCTCAGAGATGTCCTCCACATCTGCATGCTCTGCACGCCTGTTTGTGCACGTGTGCATGGCACACTCCTGTGATGGCTTGCACACCCCATAGCTGCATGCAGGCATTGTGCCACTTTCGCTCACACGCTCCACTCCCTTGGTGCATAGAACCCATTGTCAGTGAAGGGAAATGAATCTAAAAGCAACTTGGAGTGATACTACACTACTTCCAACCTCCTTTAGGATCTTTCTACCACTACCACAACCAGCCTTTCTACTAGAGAAAGGCCTGCTAAGGGAGTACATTAAGCTCCAAAATCAGTGTTTGCAAAAATGAGCAGAACTGAATCAAAACTGAAAAAAAGGTTCTGAATATGTTCTTTTCCAGAAAATGGTGTAGGTGCTGCTGGGCAATTCAGAAGGTATCTGAACCAGTTCTCCCATGATCCCCATCTGTATTCTTCAATCTGAAGTCTGTCTCCTGCCTCTCCTTCTGGTGAGCTTGACATTATAGCAACAGCAACGGCAACATCTCAAGAAACCATTAATGGCAACCTACCCTTCCCAGTTGAGTGTGCTACACAGCTCACTCATTACGTAAACAGTAGTCTTTTACAAACAGCGGGTTGAGCTGGGGCATTGCCTTTATTTACTTGAAGTATCCAGATTTTTTCACTTGTTGCCAATTCATCCTTCATCAACCGTGTTTTTACCACAACTAATTTTCTATTGATTTTACACTTCCAGGTCACACTGATACTATTTTGTGGCTACCAAGAGATTCAGCTGGTGGCCATCTAATACCAGTTTTGTAGGAAATGACAACCGGGCCAGCTTTATGTGAGCGACAGATCATTTGTTTAATAAAGAATTCTAGGTTTGTTACTTGGACAAAATGTATTATTTTGAAATAACTTCATTAAATTCCTCATGACTGCTTATCCCTATTTAGTCAGTGTTTTCAAACTGTACATGTTAAAATGTTCAGCCACGGATTCCTGGTGGGAGACAAGAGAGAGCTGCAAACTGAGATCAAGGCTCTCCTTTCCACAGCACTGCCTGTGCTCTTATAGAAATATTCAGATGCAAGTACCCACAATCAGCTTTGTGAGAAGATACCATGAAGTAGGATTCCAGCACCCCCCCCCCCAGTCAGCTGACCATTAGTGTTTAAATGACAGCGCCAGCAGAGGGCTACTGTTTAAACATTTTCACGGTGGATTTGAAATCAGATTATGTACAGGTCCACTCAATTGACTTAATGGATTTTAAGAGACTAGATCCTATTAATGAAGAGTGTGCCCCGAGGCGCTTCTCTGACTAGAGACAGGCTAATCTGGCATGCAAATTAAATCCTACCTCAATCTGCTGGGCCTGTTTAATGTGATCCATTACACAGTTTACTTGTTTATATCTAATACTGTAACAGAAATAGGCTGACAAGCAGTGGGACTGCTGAATAGAAAAGTAATTACTAAGAAAATGAGGTTTCTCAGGGCTTTCTCTCTCAACACACACACACACACACACACTCTGTACAGACAGGCCGTCTCCAGAGGGAAGGGGGCAGTGATATTCTCACTTAAAAGGCCTTATCCTTTAAATCAAACCAATACACATTGAAGTTTGTTTAGATTGTTGATCTGCCACTAAAAATGCCTTTTTTTATTGAAAGCGTGGTCTAATCTGAAAAAAGGTCCTTGCTGCCACCTTTATCTAAAACCACATCCATTTTCCTAGCTTGCAGTTCCTGGTTCTTTTTCTCTTCACTATTTAAATGCTGAGCCTTTTGTTAACAATTATTCTTTTTAATCTTTTCCCCTCAGTTTGTGTCCCTTTCTCCTTTCAGTCAGGGCTGATAGGGATAGGTCTACACCCTTTCTCCAGTTGAAAGGACCAGGCTAGCAGTTTTCTTGACAGTGGCCAGCAATGCCAGAAGGTGATCAGCTGGCTGAGGGTGTGTAAATGTCTGCTGATCTATGCCATCCCCTGGGAGCTAAGCAATGTGTTCTGCCCCCAGCTGGTCCTAGTGACGGCTGTATCTTTTTAAAGGCTAGCAACTATGTGGCATTTGAAATATTTTATAACACCAATGTGCTCATTTCCAATCATTTGTTTGACTTATTTTTTAGTACACATTTGTAAAACATTTTGGGAAAATTGCCTTTATGAAAGATAATATATAAAATCAAATTATATATTGTATAGCAGGCCGTTGTTGTGTATGGTTTTGTATCCCCTTCAAAATGCTGTTGTACCACATTTATAAGGTCATGGAACATGATTGTACCCTTCTGTGGTACAACAGTGTTCTGGAACATCTAGAGAGTGCACAAGCTTCTTTAAACTTTGTACAGTGAGTACACAGCGTCATTGTCTGGTATTCATGAAATCGACTCCTTGTATCAGTGAAGGGGGGAATGACTATGGGTGTGGCAGTTATGACTGTTTAATTTTATTAAAAAAAGAAGAATGTATAGCTGGCAGTATAGCCTAGAGGTAAGAGTAACAAGCTATAAATGAGCTTGGTACATCCAACAAACCTGGGTTTGATTCCCACAACTTCCACATGCATACTGTGTGACTCTGAGCAAGTCACTTAACCTCCCCAGTGCTCCCAAGTCACCCCTGAAAACAGGCACTTGTGCCTAGTGGGCCTTACCCAGTTACCAAAGACCAAAATAAATAAATAAAATAAATTCAGCCATGTGCTGAACAGAAGAGATTTACAGGGACGACGGTGTAACTGACTGCTCTGAGTTCAAATAAAAATAATTTGCTTGTGAGAGACTAGCTGTACCTCATCAAAAATTTTTTTTTTTTCACGAAATCACAATTGTGAGGAAGGGAATTGGAATAATGAACAACAGTAAAAAAAAAAAAAAAAAAGCTTTCAAGAAACCTACAGTGAATTACTACAAAATTTTAAATGAACCGAACTGACATGAATTTAAAGAAGTTAAATGCTCTCTGTGTTCAGATTTACCCATACTGGCACTTGCCACATTAGTGTACACACATGCCAAAAAATGTCCACTTTACTCCATCAGCTGTGTGTATCACTAAGGAGTTTTTTTTTGTACAGTACTACACACTATAAAAATGCTGGATATTCAGCTGTATGTACAACCTGCCTGAGCTGCCACCTCATGGTTCGGAACTCATCTGTGGCAGCACAGGCTGGTTGAGAATTGTTGCCCATTTAGTATTCATTATGTGTTGTATTAAAGAGCTTCTGTACTACCTGACAGTAATATTAACTTTGAAAAGTAGTGCAGTATTACTTCTTATATCAGAAGTACTTTTTCCTTTTTCCTTTTACTAATTGGGGCTGGGAGTATAGCCTAGAGGTTAGAATAATGAGTTGTGAATGAGCCTGGTACATCCAGCAGACCTGGGTTTGAGTCCCACAACCTCCACTTGCATACTGTGTGACTCTGAGCAAGTCACTTAACCTCCCCAGTTCTCCTGAATCACCCCTGAAAACAGGCACTTGTGCCTAGTGGGCCTTACCTGGTTACCAAAAGAATAAAAAAAAATTAGAAGATTTTCTATCTGATGGCACTTGATGTGGTGTGTAGAACAGTACTCTGCCTGGAGGCTGACACAGCTACTTCTGGTCCACCTCATACATGATCAGTCCAGTGACCTCAGTGCTTGTGATATCACAGCTGACCAGAACGAGACAATCACCTGCTACCAGGCTGGTCACTTGTGATGTCAGAATCAGTGAGGTCACAATGATGACGAGGTGTGAAGAAGACTAGACAGACATGCCAGCCTCCAGGTAAAGTACTGCTCTTTACTGCCCACCTAATACTACCAGGTAAAAACACTTCTCATGAGCAAATGGAAGAGAAAAATCCTTCAGAAATAAAAAGCAACAAGTGACAACTTTTAAGAAGTAGTAACCTGTTTTGCCTGCTATTTTTGGCACTACTAGTGCTTTAATGATCAGTGGCAACTGAAAAGGTGTTTAGTGTTCTCTTGTCATCAATATACTGTATTGAAGATATATTAATAACAAACAAATCTCTATTAAATAACCATAATATTGATTTTTAGCACTCTATATAGAGAATACTAGATTGGCAGCTATGCACAACCAGTGTGTTCTGCACAGAGGGGTTGTGATTCCTGCTGATCTCGAGAGCAAAGCTTGAGAGGTCCGTGGGACTCAGAACCCTGAGGTAGTAGAACACATTGATTGTGCAAAGAGTTACCCATCCAGTATTTTTTTATAGTGTGTGGTGCCCCCCCCCCAAAAAAAAGAATCTAGATACATCATTTCATCACTAAGTCATACAATTAGTTTTGTTTTTTACAAAACTAAATTGTGCTCTGCTGCACCTTATTCCATGGTTCAGGGCTGGTTGCTGGGGTTGGTGGTGTGGTTGTTAGGGTGAGACATCCCTCTGTGTATAGCACAGACTTCTAAAGTATTCAGTCACATTTGGGAGGGATTTAACAAAAAGGAAAAAACATGGCTGTATTTCTCACTTAGCGAGAAGCTGCTTACTGAGGAACTGTGTTGGATTTTGTGAATAATTTAAACTATCTGGTTGATCCTGCATCTACATGGATTTATATGAGTGATTGCACAGTGCAGCACTTTATCTGTTTGAGCCTGCATTTGACGGTTTGTGTTTTCTCAGCTGCTGTGTGGCTCATGTGCTTGCCAGATCAGCTGGAATGCTGTTGAACCACAGAGGGGTAGAATTGTGTTCCATGACCTTTGAACTCTGGTACAACAGAATTTCAACTGAGATGGAAATCAAGTTGAAACAAGCACTCGCCATACACTATAATATTTTCGTCACTGCTGTCTCTGCCCTAAACTCTTAGCACTGCAACATAGCATAGGTTATACTTCCCAGCACAGTTTTAGTCCCACTGAAAGTAGCAAATTAAATCCCTTGGTATAAAAATCAGTTAATTCTGGTTGGGTGCAGATTCAAGATGGCTGTCTATAGCAGCCACATATTGCAAATGCTTTTGCTTTGGACTTGTCTATTATTTAGCTGTTATATATTAATTAAGCAATATTATAACATGGGTTCTGGAAATACTGTCTTCTGATTCGTCCAAACAGGTCACCTGACCATTAATTAATCCCTGCTATACCCACAGTTGCATGTTCACAGGGCTTTATTTTACTATTTCTTTAGGTAAACCTCTAACATAACATAGCCCATGTTATAAGAGGACTAACCCACTCCAGGATATGGTTTACTGAGCATTAACCAATGCCTGGGTGGTTGAAGTCACTCTGCTTCACCTTGTGACTCCAAACCCCCCAAGCATGGATTCATGCTCAGTAAACCCATGCCCTGTCATGGGCTAATCCCTTCATGTATGAGCAGGGATTCTGTTACTGTTCTAGTTAATCACCCCCTGGAGGTGTAATGTGGCACGAGGGGCAGCCGATTACCATTTTATTTATTTATATATTACTCGGATACACACCTTTGAGCAAGAGTGCTCATTTATAAAGGGTCCTTATCAAAAACAACTATTTACAATATGTCTTTAGAGTTCACAGATTCATTCAAAAACAAACAATGGAAACAGGAAGTTGGTAACAGAACTACTAGGGTACAGAAATCAGAGGTTTACATCATGCAGAGTACACAGTGATATAGTTGTACGTAGTTAGCAGCCATGTCAGGCATTGTCTGGGGATTTGTGCGCAGTATTGCATAGGGAATCACAAAGTAATACATGAGTGAGTGGTCAAAGAGGTGTTTAGATAGGGGTGGGTTGTGATGCTGGTGTCAAGTGCCAATGTGTGGAGTGTCTTTTTGGGGGAAGCAGCCACAGTTGGTGCAAGGCAGGAGCACTTTTAGTAGCTCCTGTTTGAACTGGCCCAGTTTAACAGTTGTCTGTTGTGATACTTGTAGCTCGTAAAGCCATTGAGGTGCTCCAGTTGCAAAGAAGCATTTGGCTAGACTTATTCTGCTGAAAGGCACTGTCAGGGTACCACATGACATACTTCTGGTAGTGTAGGGACTTTGGGCAAGACTTAGGAGAACTTGCAAGCCTGGGGGGTCAGACCTATGAGGGCTTTCATACCCATGAGGCAGGTCTGGTATTTTATTCTGTAGTGCGAGGGGAGCCATTTTGTGAGGGAATAGAGTGAGCATGTGTGCATGTGTTTGTCTACCCCGTTACAAAATGGCAGGCTTAGTTCAGGACTAACGTTACCCTATTTAACACAGTGTCGGAGACAGTCCCATAAACTATCCGGCTATATTGCACTATAGGGAGGATGGAACTTGTGACTGCCATTTGTTTGACTTCTGGGGTGAAGTTATGAGTCTGTCTATAGAGAGCCCCCAGTTTCCTTTTGATGTTGCAGACTATTTGATCCACGTATGGTGTAAATGTAAGTGTCTGGTCAATGGTTACCCCTAGATATTTGAATGTGTTTACCTGTTCTAGAGTCTCTACTTTTACATTATGCATGTTGAGTGGATCTAAATAGCCCTCTTTTGTGCACTAGAGAAGAGCATTGTCTTGGCTTTCTTATAGTTGAGCACTAGTTTATTCTGCTGGAACCATTTTTCGAGAGATGCAAAGCTGTGCTGAAGGTCACAGCTGAGTGTCTCTTGGCAGGGGCTACTTATGCATATGACTGCATCATCCACATATAATATAACCCTAGAGCTACGGCAGTCTTTGGGAAGGTTGTTTATGAAGAGGCTGAATAGTAGGGATCCCAGAAAGAGCCTTGCGCACTCTAGTTGTCACCGGTCTGGTGTCAGGTTGCACCCCACTGATCTTGTGCCATTGGGATTTGCCTGAGAGGTAGTTTTTAAACCAGAGTGTAGTGTCAGTACAGAGGCCTAAGGTCATGAGTTTGTTTTCTGGTAGTACATGACTGACTAAATCAGAGGCCTTAGTTAGGTCTAAGTAGACTGAACCCAACAGGTGTCCCTTGTCAAGAGACTTGTGCAAAAGCTGGTATATTCAATCAGGGCAGTGGAGGTACTATGCAATTTGCAGAATCCATGTTACTGTTTACATTGAATCTTGTATTGGCTGAGGTATGTGACGAGTTGGTCTGATACCGTTCTCTCCAGTGTTTTGAACAGAGGGGAGAGGATGAATATTGGTCTGCAATTTGTAACTAAGGTGCAGTCTCCATTTTTATGGACGGGAATGACTAAGGTGTTTTTTCATACACTAGGAAACTGTGAGTATCTTAAGGGGATGTTAAATAGTTTGGTCAAATGGAGCATGAGTTCATCCAGGACTAGTGCGAGTAATTTCATGCCAAGTGAGTCTCTCCCCATCCTGGTTTTTCCCAGTACACATCTAACATAGTTGATAGTGTCCCTTACTGAGACAGAATTTAAATAGATTTGTGCCCAGCTATATACATATATTTATAAAATGGAGATAATAATATCCTCCAAATCCAAACTTCTGATTGTATAAAACACATCCTTATGACGATGCGTATATCAGGCCTTGACCGCTTTTTCCTCCACTTTTAACCCCACAACAATTTTGAAATTTTATAAGATAGATAAACCACTCTGAGGTGTGCAGTCACTGATCGATATACCATTATCTGGTGGCTGGACGACCTGGGCCTGTGGCCTGCATGAAGTACGACACCAAGGCATGCGGATATCAGAGCACGACTGCACACTTCAGAGTGGTTTATCTATTATATATATATATATATATATATACATATACTGTATGTATATAATATATAGTATATATATATATATATATATATATATATATATATATATATATACATTTATATAATAGATAACCCACTCTTAGGTGTGTGGTGTGTTCTGATATGCATGCTTTGTGTGCGCCAACCACCCAAGGCGTGTTATATCAGAGCATGACAGAACACCATAGAGTGGGTTATCTATCTTATAAAATGGCAAAATTGTTTTGGAGGGGGTAAAAGTGCAGGTGTGCGGTTGCACTCTGATATACGCACAGTCATCTGATGTGTTTCAACCAACCAGAGGATTCCTTTTTTCTTACCCATTTTATAAATGTATATATACACACACACACACATATATATATATATATATATGTGTGTGTGTAAGCATTTCATATGGTTTTTATCTTCATGAGAGATCTGTAACCTCCTGACCCCTCACAAGTGGCATAGTAAAGAGGTCACAGATCTTGAATAAAGATAAAAACTATATAACATGCTCACCCATACCATTTTTTTTTTATTTTATTCTTTGGTAACCAGGTAAGGCCCACTAGGCACAAGTGCCTGTTTTCAGGGGCAACCTGGGAGCACTGGGCGGTAAGTGACTTGCTCAGAGTCATACAGTATGCAAGTGGAGGTTGTGAGACTCAAACTCAGGTCTGGTCTGCTGGATGTATCAAGCTTGTTCACACTTCGTTCCTCTAACATCTAGGCTATACTGCCAGCCCAATGTCCGGTTTATACAACAAATGTGTTGCCAAAATCAGATTAGCGATTTAGCGGATAGATTTTTTTTAATTTCTTTATGTCAGTGCGATGATCTCTCTCCACCATTTGCCAGATACTCCATTGGACTGGAACAGCTGGTCCATGAATATGATGAACTGAATTGTGGCGATAGCTGGTGTGGTGAGCCCGATTCATAAGACAGAATTGCTGTCTTATGAGTCTGCTTCATCATCAGCTAGGATAGCGTTTTTATCTTGGTCCTTTTGGCAACAAGCTTGTTGTATAAACATATATATGTTAAATATTATTGTCAAGTTTTTAGCTGTTCCTTCTACTCATCCCCTACTCTCCCCTTTTCCTCTCTTCCTACTCTCCCCCATTGCTCTTGGCATCCTTGGTGACTGATTCTTCCTGCTCACTGGCTACACCTAGAATCACTCTGGTGCTTTTTAACTCTTCTCTCCCCCATTCTCTCTCCTCTACTTCCCTCCTACCCCCTTCCTCCAAGCGTCATCCTGTTTTTTTTAAAGCTCTTTCTCACCTTGTGACTTCTGCTGGAAGGTGACATTGAACTTAATCCTGGCCCCATCACTACTTCATCCTTACAACTTCCCACAGGTTTGAAAGTTGCACATTTAAACATCTGTTGCCTTCTCCCTAAAACTGATGAACTTCAGCCTATCATGCTTAGTTTACTGCCGGATGTTCTAGTTATATCTGAAATCTGGCTTTCCTCCAAGGTACAGAATTCTGCTGTAACTATACCTGGCTACACTATAGCCAGGTAAGATCACACAAAAGGCACTTTAACACTACTGTTTCTGTAATGGAATTCCCATTACAGAAGCAGTTTACCATTACCCTCCTTGCATGTAAAGAGCATCTGTTCTGCTTCCTCAGTGAACTCCCACCCGCACTACGTTCCCTTCTCAGCATGGTTTATCCCGATCTCTTCCATTTTGTCCAGCTGTGTAAAATGCCCATTCTGTATTACTACCCATCATCTCCAGAGGATATCATGCACTGTGGGGAAGCTGGAATGACAATTTAAAACAGAGGAGCAGGTATTCTGGCATACTTGATGTGTGCAAAGTGAGCAGTCAACAGAACAGACTGCAACAGCACCACACAGGTAATGAATATTTCATTTAGGAAACCTGTGTGTAAATGCACCTAAAGAGGGGCAGTGGTGTTGCAGTTTACATTTCCACCAGAATCCAATAAGTGACTGTTCTTGCTATTTTTTCCCCCTCTGCCAATGAGCAACTGCTTCTTAAACTTTCTCTTCCTTTTTCTGTTTTTACTGTTGCCCTTGTATTTCTCCTGTCTTACTTGCTGAGCTTTTTTTGACTACTTGTTCTGAATTTTCCAGAGGTGAACGCTATATTCTTGGTGACTTTAATATAAATTGGCTCTCCCCTAGCACAAATAAAATTGTTCATAATGTAAAGTCACTTAAGTTGACTCAATTGATTTCTGACCCCACTAGTCTAAATTTTAAATCTTTAAATCTCTCTCTAATTGACTGGGTTCTCTCATCTCATCCGCACCGCGTCGTGGATAGAGGAATCCTTCCTGATGCCCTCAGTGACCATCATATAGTTTACTGTGTGTGTAAGATACATCGTCCTCAGCCCCCCTCCTAACTTTATCCATCTCAGGTCCTTTAGATCACTGGACTTGTCCTCCCTCCTAGCTGACCTTATGGCTACCTATTGGGCTCTGATCTCAACAGCCGATAATACTAATTCTGCCCTACAATACTTTCATTCCAAACTTATGGCTATATGGGATCATCATGCTCCCCTGAGAAAATCCAGAGTATGTGGCTCTCATTTTCCTTGGATTACAGGTGAGGTGATGACTTGCCTCCATTCCACAGACCTTGCCTGGTATTCTTTTAAGATCACTGACTTCCCAATTGGTTTGGCACACTATTGTTTCCTTTGTAATGCCTGCACCAAAGCCATAAGACTTGCTAAGTCTGAGTATTTTGCATCCACAGTCTAGAACAACTTTGATCATCCCTCCAAGTTCTGGAAGGTTACTTCTCTTTCCTCCACTCCAACCAGTCTCCCTCCCCTATTCTTAAGGTTGGTGACTCCCTCATCTCTGATCTTTCTACTGTTGCCTCTTCTTTTAAGTCCTACTTTACTACCTATGCCTATTCTCTCATCTCTTCCTCCCCCTTCCCTTTCTCACCCCCACCTCCTCCCCATTTAAATTTCTCTTTTTCCTTCTCTTCTATCACCACCTCTGCTACCCTTCTGTCATTGAGTTCCCTTAATCCTCGCAAAGGTGGTAGCCCTGATGACCTTGATCCCAAACTTCTTCTTCTCTCAGCCCCTGCTATTGCTCTTCCTATTACCCTTTTCCTCAACCTTTCCTTTTCTTCTGCTACCATCCCTGATGCCTTGAAACAGACTACAACCATTTCTCTCCCTAAAGGTGGTATCTCTCTTCCCCTAGTAAATGCCATCCTGTCTCTCTCCTTTCTGCACTTGCTAAGTTACAGGAACACCTTGTTCTGTCTCAACGCTTCTCTTTCCTTGACTCCTTCTCTTTCCTCACCCCTTTCAGTCTGGTTTTAGGAAATCTTACTCCACTTCTACTTCTCTCCTTCGGCTCACTGACTCCAAACTGTCAGGTATGGATCATGGTCTGATCACGTCTGCCATTTTTGTTGATCTTGCTAAAGCTTGTGACACAGTGGTACACCCCTTTCTTCTGGGCAAGCTTAAAGCAGTGGATCTTTCTGACACTGCAGGCTGCTGGTTCCATTCTTACCATGAGGATAGGTCTCAAGCTGTCCAGATAGGTAGCTCAATTTCGTCTCCACTCCCTATCTCCTCAGGTGTCCCTTAAGGGTTTGTCCTGGGTCCCATTCTCTTTTCCATATTCTTAAATGACCTCCCCTCTGTCTGTTTTTCTGTGTACATTCATATGTACACTGATGATACAGTACTTCTTGCATCTGGTTCCTTTTCCTGTGCTCTTACCTCACAATTTCCGCTAGACTTTGACAATATTCAGCACTAGTTCCAGTCAAACCAGTTAACCCTAAATGCCAAAAAAACTGTTTCTATGACTTTTGGCACCCATCAGAGGCAGCTTTCCAGAATCACCCCTCTCCCTGTATTTCACACCCTGGATGGTGCTTTGATTGAGACTGCATCCTCTTTTAAGTGCCTCGGAGTTTGGCTTGACCATCATCTTGATTTATTGGCTCATATTGATGCCATTCACCAAAAGGTGCACTGTACAGGAACAAAGCTGGTATCCTGTTTCCTGTCTGCCGAGAGATTGTTTTAAAAATGATTCTCCCTAGCTTTGATTATGTTGAAATGGACTATAGTGGTGCATCCATATCCTCCCTAGCCAGAATGGACCCCTCTTTCAATCTTTCTGTCATTTTGTTTTAGATTGTTCCCCTTGTACCCACCATTGCTCACTCTACTCTGCCCTTTCTCTCCCCTCTTTTGATGCCAGGCACCATTTCCATTGTGTTCCTTTATTTCTAAATTCTGGTTTGTTGCTCTTCCCTCCTACCTCACAGCCCTCTTATTCTCTCCACATGAATCCTACTACCTACCCTGTAGTAGTACTTCTCATTCCCTCTTTATTCCTTCTAGAAAAACTACTGCTTGTCCATATGCTTTCTCTTATCTGTTCCCTTTGCTCTGGTCCTCTCTTCCCTGTCAATTCCCTCTGCTTCTTCTGCTCTCTTCTTAAAGTCTCTTCTTCATGACTTTTTCTCCCTCCTGTAACTGTCAATGACTCTCTTACTCTAAATAGCACATTGTTCTCACCTCCTCCCACAATAGTTGCCTTGTTCCATAATACTGTTCTTTACTTGAATTGTATTACCCTTGCCATTAGGACTCAATTTGTACCTTATATACATATCTTTTATACTGCTGATTATGCTTCTGTTTTATTGTATTGTATATGATTTTCCATGTTCTCCATTCCCCTAGAACGTATCTAGAAATGAGCTGTTGTCAGCTCAGTATGTCTTTCCTGGTGAAACTTTTGAAATAAATAATGAATGAATGAATTGATTAATCATTAATTAATTGACTGATTAATAAAAACTGTCAATAATGTATTCCCGTAGGTGAGGACATCATTGTTCATTCATTCTGAAGCAGGAAACAGAAGAGTAAGCATGCCCGCTCCAGTGTTGGACGGTCTTCTTTTCTACAGCTTTTGTATCCTTTGCAGAGAGGAGATTGGGTGCTAGAGGGTAGGTAGGATGTTGGTTATGGTGCCTATTTTGTGACTGAAAGGAAGAGAAGGTGTGGGCACAATGATTGGTTGGTGTTACTGAAGTGTCATCTGGGAGGAAGGGTGCCGCTATATTACAGTCTTTGCTATTATTTTTGTTATATTACTATGAATAAAACTTAACCAGGAGTGTAGGGGATAGAGTGCTAGAGGGTGGAGGTGTGTGTGTACATATTATGAAAGGATCTGGCTGATAAGTGATAGGAGTGGGTGGGCAAACTATGTCACAGTGGGGAGGTGTGAGCATTCAGTTTGAAATACTTTTGCTAAAAAAAAAGAAACACTTTGCATACTGTATACTGGTGAATTACTACTTTGCCTGGTGAAACTATGTGTTGGGGCACTTTGCCAGCACTTTTGCAGGCTAAGTGCCACCACACATTGTCTTTGCCTGGTGGTGCTGGCAATTTGCCAGGCAAATACCACAAAAAGGGTCCCTTCATCCTATTGCACATATTGTTGCATGTAGTGAAGCTTCCCAGCTTCCCACACACCTAAGTCCTACAGGAATAAAATGTTTAAAGCAACTGAACACAAACAAGCCTTTGCCAATGCCAAATGTTTAATGCATGAAAAACAATTTTTGAAGAGACTTGCTTTAGGATTCACTTTATAGGCATGACATGAACCATTTATAGTAAGTTGGCCAAAATGTCATTTCTCGCCAGAGGTGTGAAAACACATCTCATGCTCCTAGGATTTTTAAAATGACACATCATGTTTATGAGGTGATGTGCAAAATTGCTGTGTTGAAAGTTTGGGGTCACAATATTGAAAATGACCAAAGTTATGAGCCTGCGTTCATAAATTCCAACACAGGCTCATAAAGTTATTGTTTTTTAACATTTTTGTCCCAATTTGTCAACATAGCTTTCTTATGACCCCACCTCATAAACAAGTACAGAAAAAATGTTAAACTCCTGCCTGAAAGGTGATTTCATATAACGACTGTGAAATCACCTTTCAGAATGCGAAAACACATTTTGGCCAGGATTTGTAAAAGGACAGCTGTCACATTCATGAGGTGCTGTGAAGAAATGGTAATGTTAAAAATATGGGGGCAAAATATTAAAAATTACCGAAGTTATGAGCCTGCATTCACAAACTTCAATGTAGGCTCATAACTGTGTTGTTTTTTAGTATTTTTGTGCCAGGTTCTCAACAGAGGCTTCTTACCCCCCCCATGAACAATAGTGTGGAACATTTTCAACTCCTGC
Organism: Neoceratodus forsteri; assembly: GCA_016271365.2. Taxonomy (NCBI): domain Eukaryota; kingdom Metazoa; phylum Chordata; order Ceratodontiformes; family Ceratodontidae; genus Neoceratodus; species Neoceratodus forsteri. Next base: position 60,747,370 of record CM028135.1, read on the forward strand.
TCAAAAGCTAATTTTTCACAGTGACTGCAAAATTACCTTTTGGGATGCAAAAACACATTTTGGCAAGATTTGAAAAAATGACAGCTGTTACATTCATGAGGTGCTGTGAAAAAATAACTATGTTGAAAGTTTGGGGTCAAAATATTGAAAATTACCAAAGTTTCGAGTCTGTGTTCGTAAATTCCAACATAGGCTCATAACCAACATCCTGTGCCTAACTGAGACCTGGTTGACCAGTAGGATTAAAGATAGCAAAGTTGCCCTCAAAGGCTTCCAAGCATACAGGATTGATAGAATTGGCAAGAGAGGCAGGGGATGCCTTATCTATGCCATGGACTCTCTGCAGTGTTCTGTCCTCCCCCGGAACCAGGGTGGCTGAGGACCATGAGATAATAGTGATAAAGGCACAGGTCAGTCAGAATGGCAAAACTCTCATCCTTGCCATGATCTACCTACCCCCCAAGAAAGCCACAGCAGGCCTTCCCACAATTATGAACGTTATCAGCACCCTTCCAAAGGGGATGGAGCTCATAATTACCAGGGACTTTAACATAAACTGGGATGGAAAGGAGGCTGTCCCTTTCAGGGATCTGATAGCTACCTCCAACCTGACACAACCTGTCACCTGCCCACCAGGCAGAACTATAAGACAGGAAACAGAACCTCCTAGATTGGGACCTAGCAAGCTCACCATCCTGGATCTCTGAGATCAAGGTTCTCCCAGACACGCTAAGTGACCACTCCCCAATCACCTTCCTGTGGTCTAATAAATTTACCAAATGCCCACCCATCCTCATTGAAAGCAGGGTCTTGAGGAAGGGTAAACTTGGAGCCCTCAAATCAGCCCTTGCCCTACATGACTGGACTCCTATCGACTTGGTGCCTACCCTTGATCAGACCCACAGTTATTTCATTAAGGGCTTTAGCTCCATCTGTGACATCTATGCCCCACTCACAAAAAGAAAAATTTGGGGGCAGGAAAATAGCTGGATTGATGGGGAGCTCCTCTCCCTCCTGAAAGAAGGGGACATACCGTGGGAGAAGGCCAGAAACACAGGTAGCAAGCATAACTACCAGTGTTACAGAATGCCCAGGAACTGCTGCACCAAGCTGTCAGTGTCAGTGGCTCAGTAGGTAGCACACTCGCCTCTGAGGCCAGGAGATCAGAGGGCTGTGGTTTCAGTTCTCACATCTGGCACTTGGGTTAATATCCCAGTACTGACACTGTAGTGCAGCATGAGAGGGGTGCTGCACTTCTGGGGTGTCGTCTTTCAGAAGAGACGTTAAACTGAGGTCCCATCTGCCTGGATTGGTGGTAGTTCAGGTGGATGTTAAAGATCCCATGGCACTCATCGAAAATAGTAGGGGAGTTTTATTGAAGTAATAATATAGACACAACACAAAAATTCAATCAGTATACAAGGAAACCTCAAAATACAAGGTGCCAATAATAACAATAGTGATCAAAAAAAAAAGGAGAGAAAACCAAGATACAAAAGGGAAAAAAAGAAAAGAAAAAGAAAGAGAAAAAAGACACACTTCTATATTACTTAAACTTTATAAAGTGGAGGAACCCTTTCCACCACTTTTGCAATTCAACAAGAGCAACTTTTCGAGTATCCTGAGAATATATTCTAGACAGCTCGTTTGAAACTAAACTACTAAAACAATAATATGGCATTTTCCTTTGGTAGAGAACCCATTGACATCTAGCTTGCCACAAATAATATCTTAGACAAAAAAAAATAAAGATAAAGTCTCTTCATGAAACTGGAAGAATGTTGCCAGATATATTCCCAGAATCAATATGTCATAAGATATAAAGGTAAGCCATTTAAAACCCCACAGTGTTGCTAAGAAGTCCCACAACCCCTTTGAATAGGAGCATTGCAGAAAAAAATGCTCCATTGTTTCCTACACATTAATACACTCTAGGTAAGGACAATTCCTTTCTTCCACTCCTTTATATTTGGCATTCCCCCAAACATTCACTCTACCATAAAAAATCAACCATTGGACTTCCCATTGAAACTGAGGCAATCTGTTATTATTTAATTGAGCCAAGACCTTAGGATTCCGGGTGGACGGGTAATTTTTAAAGCAAAGGTCCTGTGGATATAACTGCCCCATTATCAGTGAGTAAAATCCCTTTACTTTATTATTTAAGATAACTTCTTTAGTAATATTCCATTTATATAATTTTTAGATAGCCGGCCAAAAATATAGTGGAATATGTACACGAGGATTTAATTTAGGCGCTAAGGTAGAGGAAATTTTTATTGACAAAGAAACTACAAACCAAAATCACATTGACAAAAATAAATACAAAAGACTCATGTTACAGGAAAATCAGAATCAGTCACCCATGGTAAGCATTTCCATAAAGCAAACAATGATCCAAATGACAAACTTCTTAGTTCAGAAAAATAAATATCTTTTAAATCCTGTTCAATACTTTGGACCACCAGTAGGTGGGTCATATCTTTTTGCTGCAAGGTGAAAAGACAGCGAGCAGTCCATAAATGCCATTTAATGATGGTAAGCAGTAAGTTTAGGGTGTCAATATTCCACTTTTTCCAGGATGCTGGAAACCTACCATACAATAACATCTCATAAGTAACAGAAGTAAATAAAGGTTCCTTCCATCTGTTCGCTAAAAATAATCAAAAACCAGATATATATAGGAACAAAGAAAAAACAAGTGTTGTATTGTTTCATCCGGATTTACATATAAAGGTCTGGAACACAATCTTTCATTCAGCTGTTTATGTTTATGATTTGCCTTAATATTGATCCGTTCATGACAACTAAGCCAATGTAGACTTGTTTTCACTAAGGACCATTACTTGCATTTTTGTTTTTATCATTACTGTACTGCTCTCATGTGCTGTGTCACATGTATATTATTCTTTTGTCAAAGTATCTGTATCAAATCTCTTAACACTGTTGTTTCTTTCACTTTGATTGTAAGATTATCCATCTGCTGTGACACATGTGTATTGTTTTGTCTGTAAACTGTCCTCTCCCGGGTCGTGCCTGAAAATAGGCATTGTTTTTGCCTAGTGCACTCACCCGGTTACCAAAAGCAAAATAAATAAATAAAAATAAATAGATCCCACATCTTCTGGGGGATGCGAGGATTCCGTAACAGTGTATATAAAGCAGGTAAGGAAGTAGGGGGACATTTGGAAAAAATTACAAAGTCTGCACAAGTGGTATCAATGAAAAAGTTATAAATGGCTTTCCTATTTTGAGTCATAATCATATGGCTAGTAATCTTCCATTGTTTTAAATGGCAAAAGGTATCACAAAGATAAGAAGGCATAGACGATACATGTTTAACCTGTTTCAAAGTGTTAAGGTCCCAAAGATGAAACCAGGGTTGACAGGATTGAAAAAAATTGAATTCCCATCCCACATCATAATTAACTAAAAGTGGTTTAAGATTAGTCACAAAAAATAAACTATTATAAAAAAATAATGGGTGTATCATATTAAGACCACCTTCCTTGAAAGGTAAGCAGGTAATGGAACGCTTAATGGGATTCAGGTGGCTGCCCCATAAGGCCTGAAAAAATATACTTGGAAGTTTGGTTTCCAAAACACGGGGGGGGGGAACATAAGCCAAAACATAAACCAAAAACAAAAAAATCGGGAGCAAGTGAGACTTTATCAAGTAAACCCTCTTTTTTTTACTGAGTTTCCAGGTGTTCCAAAGAGAAACTTTGGCCTGCGCTAGGTCCAGTTTGTGAGTCCAGTTGAGAATGTCTAAAGGACCTGAGCCAAACAGAATGCCCAAAATCTTAATATGGGTGTCACAAAGTGCTATACTGGAAGCTATTACATCATTCGACTGCTGAGATCCAAGCCATCGACCGACACATTTCACCAAGTTCAGGGATGCACGTGAAACAAGACCAAAGGACTTACAGAGATAGAGAGATGCGTCTGCCGAAGGAACATCAGCTATTATTAAACTCATGTCATCAGCACAGGCTAAAACAGAAAGTGGTAAGGAACAAATAGGCCTAACATTGTGTGCTGTATTAATGGTGCGAAGTAAGGGATCCAAAAAAAAGATATACAAAAGGGGGCTGAGTGGACACCCTTGTCTAACACCTCTCTTTAAAGGTATCAAAGGACCCTTCCAGCCATTAACAAGAGGGATAGAATTGGCTGTAGAATATAATAAGCGTAACCAGGAAAGAGTAGTCACAGGAACCCTATAATGTCTCAAAACCTGCCATAAAAAAAGTCATGACTCATCGAATCAAATGCCTGTCTTTGATCCAATGAATACAGAAGGCCTGTTAACCTATTTGAATTGCCATGTTCCACCAATTCCCATAATAAAAGGACATGATTATGTATACTTCTGCCTGGAACATTACTAGATTGAGCTTCCAAAATAACAAGAGGGGGCCAGCTTTGCTAGATGGAGAGCAATAATTTTAGTTAAAATTTTAAAGTCTGCATTCAATAGGCTGAGACGCCTCCAATTAGTCAATAATTTTCTGTCTCCTTTCTTATGGATATAGAAGGTACTACCCATATTAAATTCTAATGGTAAAGTATCAGCTTTTAAAAGGAAGTTATAAACTGTGGCCAATTCCACGCTCAACTCAATATTAAGCAATTTATAAAGCTCATTCGGAAGGCCATCCAAGCCTGGAGATACTCCAGATTGCAGAGTTGTGATGACCTCAACTACTTCTCGTGTCTGAATATTACAAGCAAGCATATCAGATACTGATTGTAGCACATCAGGAACAGAAATGGGACTAAGAAAGGTCAATATATCATGTAGACATGTAGGGAATAGACTAAATGAGTTTTGAGTATACTTGGCCACATAATTTTGGATAAGCCTAGAATCAGTAATTGTATGACCAGCTTTAGTCACAATAGTATCAATGGTTCTCCCCGTAATCTGTTTAGAAAAATGTGCAAACAGGAAAATCACATCATAGGCACCTTTTACACTAAAACGTTGACATTGTTGCATTGAAGCATATTTTTTGGAGTGATATTCCATTAAAGATTTTTTCAGGGTACTAATTTGTAAAAAAAAATCCTGGCCAGTGGTATATGAAAGGTTAAGGAGTTTTTGCAGCTGATGTCGTGTCCTATGGTATATGAAATAACAAACTTCATGATGGGTTTTGCTAAAGGATTTCAGTAATTTCATCAAATCCTTCTTCGTATCTAACCACCACCACCAAGGATCATCGTAAAGAAAAAACACAGATTTTCTGTTTTGAAAAAAGATTTAAGAAGTGTTAACAACAGAGAATTTCTAATAGGAAACATTAAATTTCCAAGTGCCAGGACCAAAAGTTGCAACATTCTTAGGACCAAGAAAAATGGTAAGCAAATCATGATCTGGAAATTCAGCCACCTGTACTTCAGCAGTAGAAGTTTGTAAAAAGGAGGACACAAAACCAAAATACATCCGGGTAGCTATAGAGCCTTTATGAAAGGTAGGGGTATGTGTCTGGGTGAGAGAAATATAAGCATCCTTCAGTTTTGCAGAAAATAAAAGATTTTTGAGAAAAGTGGTATCACAAAATAATTTTGTGGTTTTTGAGAATGAGGACCTGTCCTTAGTGGACAACCCACAATTGAAATCACCACCAAAAATGACGTGCATAGAGGTGTAAAGATAGGGTCAAACCACTTTCAAGAGTTCAATCCTAAGCGACTTGGTTTGTGGGGCCTAAATATTGATAATCCGAAAAGGGATAGAAAGGAATCTAAAGTCTATCAATAATACTCTGCCAGGGCAAATCTAGAATCTTAATAATAGAGACATTAGGAAGATGAAACATAATATCCACCCCCAGAACATGTCTCCTATCCAAATGACCAATAGGAGGGGCCTAAATGCCAGGATTTTTGGGTCCTAGAAATTTCAGGCAAAGAATGGAATCTAACATCTTGTAGAAGTATGAGACTGGCAGTAAGACAAGACAAAAATGAAAAAACTGAATCCCTCTTATGTTGTTTTTTTATACTGTTAACATTAACAGTATGTACTGCAAAAGAAGTAAACATATGTATAGCAATCACCTCTGTCTACCCTTTCTTGGGGTACAGTCTTTATGTTTTGCCTTGGCCTTGGCTTTCCTTTTTTGTGACCCCACATTGTCAATAGGGACTTCAGTACCTGTAGTAAGTTCATGGTGAGAGGACTGGACAGAAGAAGAGTCAGAGTCTGTGTTTTCAGAAGTATGTCACAGCAATTCATATTTATTTGTGAAAGGGAGAGTCTCCGCCCTCTGAGCCTTAGAGGAAGGTGAACCAAACTTTCTTGAACCCCTTGTAATTCTAGAAGGTGTAGTAGAAGGGTCAGAAAGGGAAGGTTCCATTTGGTGCTGGGGGGGTCCCATAGAAGAGCCACCTGAAGTAGAACAGCTAGGAAGAACTGGGGAAGAAGGAGAGTGGGGAGGTAGAGAAAACAGAACAGGTTGTGGGACAGGCTTAGTCAAATCCTCCCCAGTAGTTACTACAGTGGCAGTGGAAACAACACTATGTGATGCAGCTAAAGTAGTAGGAGGGGGGAGGGGGCAACTGTAGAAGTAAAAGAAGAGGGACCCTTAATGTTAGAACATTGGGCCACTGTAATAATAAGCCGTTGCTCCTCTCCATCAGCTAAAGTAGGAGAACTATGGGCAGCCCAGGAACATTGCTGAAAAGTATGTCCCAGGTCTTCACATAAAACACAGAGAGGTTCTTCAGTACACCGTGAGCCTGCATGACCAAGACCACCACAAACAGTACATTTAATAGTGTCACAGATGCTGCTGAGATGAGAAGTGGAACTGCACTTATAACAGGCTTTAGGTTGTCCAGAATAGAACAAAACTCCCCTACCCCTGCCTAACAGAAAACTATTGAGTAGGTGTTGAATACCAGTATCAGTAGTCCGGAGCATAACCCTAGCCTTCCACCCTCCCATCCACAAATTTTCTGAATCAAAATAGCTTCAAGGTCAGAGAGCACTGTACATCTTTGTTTCAGCCAAACTGTAATATCGTTCAAACTAACACCTTCATTTCTAAACAGAACAGTGACAGTCTTTTGTGCAGGTTTCATTAAAGGAGCTGCACTAAAAGGTGACCATAAAGGGGTATTTTTCAACAGATGAAATTGGGACCAAATTTTCTCTAAACCTTTTAAGGTTTTAAAACTTACATCAAAATGGGACTCATTAGAAACATGTATCAATGCGTGGATATCATAAGCAGAAAATTTCATGGAGTCTTTAAGCAAAGTGCGCCCAACAAAAACCCTATCAGGCATTTCAGGTAAACCCCCCAAATACTGTAATCTGACAGCATTGTGTCTCTTAGCCTGTCGGGTGGGAACAGAAAAACAAGATGCATATGTTTTAGTAGATGTAGAAGCAAGAGAAGTCAGTCGTTCAGTCCTTTGAGGTGGTAGACCAGGGCCCTGTGGTGGTAAATTTCGGTGAAGAGGGTCAGAGTCTGAAAACGGAGCTGCAGGATAAGTGGAAACCGGTAAATTGAGAATTGGATTCTGTGTTAAGCGCAAAGCAGGATTAAGTGTAAAGTCCAACTGGTCTTGCACAGGAGAAATAGCTAGGGCATCTGCAGGGGTAATCTGAACGGGGGAAGGACCGGAGCACCAGGTACCAACAACTGGATCCCTCTCCCACACTGCCGCAACAAGAGCAGAGTCAACTGACCAGTCTCCCTGAGGAACAACCTCTGCAGGGGGCAAGTCAGATGCAGAAGTTCATGGAAGAAGATCGGGGGAAACAGCAAGGTTTTCAGGAGAAGTTTCAGCAGCAGGAGCAGAAGAAATCGTCGAACAGACCACATTGGAATTCGGAAATGTCAAGGCTGTCTTTCAGGCATCTGACACAGTAGTCTGCAACAGTGAGTCAGAATCAGTAGGCAGCTGCAAAGCTGAGTTCTTAAGTGCTAAAAGCTCCTGTTTCTTTGTAAGATAGCGTGTTTCCTCAAGTAATAACAAAGCATCCACATCTGTAGGTTGTAAACATTCAGTATTCTGTAGAGACTCTTTAGCAGATGCTAACTGTTGCAGTATAGGAACAGACTGGGAAGAAACAATTGTTTGCTTACTTTGATCCATCGAGGTTTCTGAGGAAGGAAATGAACTGGGAGATGCATGCAACTTAGATCCATTAGAAGAAGCTTGAGGAAGAATCGATGAGGTATCTGGCAATCCAGAGACAGAGGAGGAGACCAACTCCCCTGCCTCCAATAGCTCCATGTCCTCCACAGCATGTCCAGAGGCAGCCATCTTGGTCCCACATGAAAATGGGACCCCCCTGCTCACAGGAAGCATAGTAGGGGAATTTTTTATTTGAAAATAGACCATACATCAGTAAATAAAGACAGAAAAACATTCAGTAAATAAACCAAGGAAAACAAAATTAGTTAACAGAAATTAGAACTCAGAAGGACCTTTTATACATTCAGGAAGAAAAGTCATAACAGAAAAATCAGTCATAATAGGTCTAAAAAGAAAAAGCGGATAGGGGAACAGAAAAACATGCAGCATTTACAAAATCCAAGTAATATATTTCCAATAACTAAGAAACAATTGATTATCTAAGGCACGATACTCAAAACTCTTTTGCTTTCCCAAAGCTAGTTCAATACGACTAAGTATAATGCTATTTGGAAGAAGGGTGTGTTGTAAGGAGAACTGACATCTGGCTTGCCATAAGTGATATTTAATACATGCAAAAATCACAGTCAATGTGCTAGAATGATACCTCCCTAGAAAACCCGAATAATCCCCCAAAATCAAACTCTGGTAAGAAATGTGTCTCATAACACTCCAACCCCACCTAATGGCCAAATCTGACCAAAAGGAAATAATATAAGGACAGAGCAGAAAGAAATGTTCTAATGTTTCAATCTGTGCCACACAACCCGTCCTTAGACATACTCTGTCAGCAATAGGTTTATGTCTTAAGTTGCCCCAGACCCCTAACTTCCCATGACAGCAAAGCCATTGGACATCCCACATATGAGGTGGTACCCTGTGATTCATTAAAAGATGAAGGGCCTGTGAAAGTTTAGTAGGGACACAAACCGGGAAATCCACTTGAACGTAGAAAACATTACCCATAATTTCCAAATAAAATTCTTTACGAGGAACCCCATGCAATTGTGCCTTGCCCAATTTCCATTCCTTCAGTTTTCAAACTGCTGAATCTGCATAGGATGGAGTCGCAGCAGCCATATTCCATTTAGGAATACCTCCTCCTTCCCAATGTAACAAAAATGAAGAAAATAAAAGCTGAGTCCAAGCCGACCATGGGTGGTCTCTAGGCTGGACTATTTCTTGGAAAGAGGCTATCATAAAAAAAGAATGGAAAAACACTATAGGGTTTATCATCCCTAAACCTCCTTGATTAATTTTCAAATAAGTAAAAGCATGTTTTATCGGGTTTAACCGGCTACCCCACACCATTTGAAAAAAAACAACTATATAACCTAGTTTCTAAAGAAATGGGTACCAGAAAAACCGAGCACACGTAAAAAAATGGGTAATAAGAATTTCTTAATAATTAACACCCGTTTCTTTTTAGAAAATCCCCAGGATTTCCATTGTTGTACTTTCCGTTCTCCAGTAAAGAGACACTTCTCCCAGTTGAAAAAGGCTAAATCCCCTTTTCCAAAATGGAGACCTAAAATTGTAAGTGAATCAGAGACTAAAATACCCCCAATATCAGTAAGTAATGGAGTGTCACCGATCGCCAAACATCTACATTTCCCATAACTCAGCTTGGTGCCATTAAGAGCAGAGAAATGGGTAACCACATGTAGTGCCTCTAATCCTGAAGGGACATCTACCACTAATAAACATATATCATCTGCATATGCCAAAATTTTTTGGGCAGGCATGGTAATTGAAGGAGATAAACCCTGAATGGACCTATGATTTTCAATCTCCCATAAAAGGGGGTCCAATACAAATGCATACAATAAAGGGCTGATAGGACAACCCTGCCGAACCCCTTGATTTAACTGAATTTCTGAACCTAAATGATTATTAATAAGCGGGCAAGAACTGGCCTTGGAGTATAACGTGTTGAGAAATTGGATAAAGGGCCAAGGCATCCCATAGCGACCTAACACTTGAAAAAGAAAAGCATGGGACACGGAATCAAAAGCTTTTGCTTGATCCAAAGCCAGAACAAAACCTGATAACTTTTTTGGGGCCCCAAATTCGCACACATCCCGAAGGAGTTTCAAATTTTTTTGAATCGAACGGTGGGGGACAGAACACGTCTGTGCAGGATGAAGCACCCCTTGAGCCACCACTTGAAGCCATTTACACAGTACAGTGGAGAGAATTTTGTAATCGGTATTCAGGAGACTAATTGGTCTCCAATTACCAAAATCCGAAACATCCCTGCTTTATGAATGAAAGTTAAAATGGCCAAATTAAACTTAGAATTACTGAAACCAAATTGAAGAATATCATTATAGACTGCAGCCAGTATGACGCACATGTCGTCCTGAAAAACTTTATAAAATTAATTTGTTAGTCCATCCAAACCCGGCGAAACCCCCATACGAAGGGAGCTAATGACTGCCTGCACCTCCAGGGGGGTAATGGGCCCTTGTAATAGATCTGCATCTGCTTGGGAAATAGCAGGGACTGGAAAATGCAAAACATCATCCCAAGAAGCAGTCGGAATAAATCCAGTACCAAACTGTGAGAAAACCTGACGTTCAGCAACTTCCAGCATTCCTGCTAAAGAAGTTTTCAGCTGTCCTGAGGAATCCCGAAGCCCTGTCATAAGCTTCCTCTCAATCTTATGTTTACATGCCATGTATGGGTCCTGAAAAGGTTGCTGATGAGTACCAAACTTCAGTTCGGCATGAATCGAAGCAGCCCTCTGGTACTGATACTGAAGCATGTTACTCCTTGCAATCCTCATCTGAGACTGGACATCCAAATCCCGAGACCGAGGATGTGATTGCAATTTATAATATTGATTCCTAAAATCCAAGTATTGTAAATATTCTGAAGAACATTTCCATTTGCCATAAGCAATAAAAAAATCCTTGACTGCTAACTTGGTATCTGTCCACCACGTAATCCAATCAGTGAAAAACACAGCCACCGATTTCCTAAGAATCATAAAATCCTTTAGCTGTGCCAAAAAAACTGCCTCAGACAATAAGAGGGAATTCAACTTCCATCTACTGGAAAAGGCAGGAAAAAAGGTAGGAATTTGATGTAGACTGAGCTTACCATATAAAAACCTGTGGTCCGAAAAATCACAAGGTAGTACTAAACAAACATAAGGGACTAAATACTGGGAAAGAAAAAGGTAATCAATCCTAGTTTGAAAGAAAGCCCTTCTGTAAGTGAAACCATTCAATGTATGTAATCCTCTGAAAGCATCTTTCAACTTAGCCACCGCTACCGTCTGTGAGAGAGCATGAGCATCACAATATGTTTTCTGCTGAATATCATTTTTAAGATGAAAATCCAAACTACAATTCATATCCCCACCTCAGACCACATGCTTAGAGGTGAATAAATATGGTTTAAGTTGATGAAATAAAGCAATTCGAGATGTCTTCGTTTTCGGAGCGTAAGTATTTATCAATCTGAAGCTAAAACCCCGAAATAAGCAGTCCAAAATTAAAGCTCTTCCTGGCTGAACATCCACCAACCTTGTGATGCGAACAGAGGGGTGCGAAAAAAGAATACCCACCCCATCTGCAGCATCTTCCTCAAACGACCAAAAGGAAGGGCCATCCCAGCACAGTCTTTTTACCTGAGTCACCTCAAGCAGAGAAGATAAATGTGTCTCCTGAAGAAAGATGATATCTACTTTAAAATCCTTACACTGCTGTAAGCAAAGTAAGCATCTTTTATAGCTCTTTATGCTACAGCAATTAAGAGATACTATGTTTAAACAGGCCATGAAAACAAAAAGGTGGAAATTCAGGGTTTATCTTGCTTCCGCTTTTGCTCTTTTTTTCTTTTAAATATCCAACAACCACTCCCTCATCCTCTATTCCATGGTAGAAGTCCCATCAGACTTCAGCAGCTCAGGGCTGACCTCCCCCTCGAGGCCAGACAACGCCGAGAAGGAATTTTGAGTAGGGCAGACCCCCCCATCCCAACCATGCGACTGCTGGCTCGTGTAACCCTCCGAGGAGTTTGGAAAGGAGTGTCTGAAGAAGGTACCACCAAAGGGTCCCCTACAGGGGGTTGCAAAACAGAAGGCTCAGAATGTTGTGAAGGGGGGACTCTAAAACCCGCTGTGGAACCAGAGGTATGGATTGGTCCGCGGTGCCCTTCACTATACTTCTGTCCGTGACAAGGACCTCAGGGACCTGCACCTGACCCTGACTGGCAGCAGGATTTGACTCCCTACTCTGAGAAGGGTCCGGATGAGGTTGACATCTACCCTGTGCCTGGGATATCAATTCTTCTTTAATGAGACCCCCCCTGTCTATTCTGGCCTGCCCATGGGCACTGATGATAGGCGTGGCCAGACTCATTACACAGATTACATTTGAACACATTTCTACAAACTTCACTATCATGATCAAAATCCCCACAGAGCGCGCATTTGACTTTGTCACATGCACTGCTTAAATGTCATCGGCTACCACAATGATAGCAAGCTTTGGGCTGTCCTGGATAGAAGCAAACTCCCCAGTCCTTGCCCAAGAAAAAGCTATTCGGAACATGTAGGACCTCATTATTTATCACATGTAATTTAACTTTAAAATGCCAGGCCCCATTCCAAATCCCTTCAGTGTCAAGGATAGGCTCAGGAGGGCCTAGAACCATGCATTTGTGTTCCAACCAATACAAAATATCTCCCACATTCACCCCCTCATTTCTAAACATAACATTAATAGTTTTAAATAGAGGTTTAGTGATGGGAATAGCCCAGAAAGGTAGCCATAGGGGCAAAGACTTACAGTTCTCATATTTGTGCCAGAATTTATCTAAGCCAGCCACTTGTTTGAAACTAATATCAAATGTATCCTCCCCCTGAATATTAATCAAAGCATAAATATCCACAGGCAAAAACTGCATCGAGTCCAACAACAATTTCCTTGCCACATAAAGTCTGTCCGAGTGTTCAGGTAAACCGCCCCTATAATGCAAACGGACCGCATTCCGTCTCGGGACTTGTTCTAATTTATTCTGTTTGAAGAGATCTGAGAAATGAGGACCCTTCCTTGCCTCCTGGCCTTCCGGCAACTGTACAGATGAGCGCCGCAGTGGATTATCTGCCCCAGCACCCAAAACATTGTCAGACCGAGAACTCCCATCTAAAGTAGAAGGCTGTACAATTTCGGACTGTTTTTCCAAAACAGGAGACTCACCAGCCTGCATAGTCGTTCGGGGAGGACCCGATTCTAATGGGGAAAAAGTCAGCCAGGTAGGATCCGGCAACCACCTACCGTCTGGCTGTTGAATCCACCCAGCCTGCGATAAGGCCATATCCTCGGACCACTCTGCTGCAGAACCCGTAGCCACACTCGCACTTCCGGTGCGTCTGTCTTTAGCAACCGACTCAACCACTTCCTCTGCCACTGACGCTGCCCACGCGATATCTGATGGTTCCTCCTGAACAATATTCTGTAGTGTATCCGGCGGCAAACGTTGCTCAACATCAGCACCAATATCCATCCCAGGGGTAGCCAAAGCAGCAACAGTATCCCCAGGCAAAACTCCAGGTAACGATTCAATATTTCCAGAATGACTCCCATCTGCACGCTCAACAGCCTGCAGGTCTCCAATAAATGACTCAGTGGTAAGCTCCATAGCAGGCCGCGCCTGCTCCACAGCCTCATGCAGATCCATCGGCAGAGCCTCTGCCTGCACATCCTCCTCCATGACGATCCTCGCACAGACTGCGAGTAGGGGAATTTCCCCAGTGTCCTGGCCAAATTTCCCTCATTCACTAAAAATACCACCAACAGCTTAATCTGGTTCATGGTCAGTTGGCATTCATCTGTATCCCTTCCCCCAGGCCGAGCCTGAAAATAGACAGGATTTGTCTAGCGCACTAACCCAGTCAACAAAAATGATAAAGCTAATCCGGCTCGCCAAAGCCAACTATCATAAAGCTCAGCTTAGCAATTCTTGGGGTGATGGGAAAAGATTTTGGGATAACATCAAAAGCATCCTTGGAAAGGAGGACGAGAAGCACCCACAGCTGCTCAGTATCAGTAACACCCCCACTACAGACCCTCTAGCTATTGCAGAAGCCTTCAATAAGACCTTCACCAATCCTACTCCAGTGCTACCACCTGCCTATTTTCAGCTTGGTTTGAACCTTTCCAACAATGTATCTACTGAGTGTTCTCACCTAATCTTCTACTTTAAAAGGGTGACAGTGAAGGCAGCCCTAACTATGGTCAAGAAAGTATTAGGTAAGACCAGACTGGGCAGTGATGGGATAGACATGAAACTTCTATCCCTCACCCTCGACGTTCTTATAGTGCCCATTACCACGCTGTACAATAAGTCCCTGGCCCTGGCCCAATTCCCGGTGGTTTGGAAGCAGGCCCTAGTTACGCCAGTGCATAAAGGAGTTGACAAGTCTCTGGTAGACAACTACAGACCCATCTCAATCCTCTCTCCCTTGTCCAAGGCACTGGAAAAGATTGTGGTGGGTCAACTCATTGACTACCTCAATAAGTATAATCTGTTATGCCTGAACCAGCATGGCTTCAGACAAAATCACAGTACAACCATTGCCCTGCTGGACTACATGGACTATGCACATAAGGCCCTGGATGAAGGCAAACTGGTGGGGTATGTCTTTATTAACCTCACCAAAACCTTTGATACAGTCAAGAACCTCCTGTTACTGACCCAAATGCAAAACATGGGTGTGGCACCAAATGCCTTTTGCTGGTTCCAAGACTATCTGATATGATGAAATCAATGTGTCAAAACTGTACTGTTTAGTATCCAGCACAAAAGAGGTATCATTAGGTGTACCCCAGGGATCAATATTGGGGCCCCTACTCTTCGGCCTCTTCTTAAAGGACTTTCCCACAGCCTGCAACACCAAACTCATACTATATGCAGATGATACTGTGCTCCTGAGCAGCAGCATGTCTCAGGCTGCCAGACAATCTGAGCTGCAAAACTCCTTCTCCAAACTCGAGGACTGGTTCTATAGTCATAAGTTGCTACTAAACTACAAGAAGACCAAGGCGATGCTTATATCCAGCCCCCACAACAAAAATAAGCACCACCCCCTCATCATCTCCAACTCATGCAGTGAGCCACTGGAACAAGTCTACTTGTTCAAGTATCTGGGGGTCATAATAGATGATACCCTCACATTTGGCACCATATTGACTCTCTGGTCAAGACAGTCAGTACCAAGATTGGTGTCCTGGACAGGCACAGGCAATACCTCTCTCTCGGGGCCCTCCACCTCTCAATCCACAGCTCTATCATATCTACTATTGACTATGGACTAGTGGTCTATGGGGCAGCAATGGATACAGTGCTCAAGAGGGTTCAGACTGCACTCAACAAAGCCTGCAGACTCACACTGGATGCTGATTGTGGCAAACACACCTGTACTCTGTACAAACACACAAATTGGCTGTCATTAAGAAACAGGGTTAAATTCCAGACTTGCATCCTAGGGAAGAAAGTTCTATTGGCTAAAACACCGCCTTGTGTAGGCAATTTGATCAAGGTGGCCAACTCATTACAGGTCACCAGGGGGAGGACTAGAGAGGCCGTGGCTATCCCCTTCCATCGCACCTCACTTGGGCAATGTGCATTTGCCTACTGGGCCCCCTCTGTGGATGAATGAACTCCCCGGGCTCCTCTTGGCCACCAATTGTCTGGCCCAATTCAAGACTGACCTCAAACAGCACCTAGTAACACTCTCTAAGTGCACCTGCCCCTAAGTCCAGCCACAACCACTCTTTCTGCCCCCCAGCAAGCACAAGGCAGGCCTCAGGTACCCCCTTCCTCTGTCCCTTCTTATGACTTGCCTCAGCAATCAGTTCACAACATGCTTCTTTGGCACCTGCCACCCCATCTTTCCCTCCTCCCCCAACTCCCAGTCCCATGAGTCTCCCTAGCGGTCACTACTAATGCAAGCTGCCTGACCATGCCCCCTTGCACCCCACCATTTACTCTTGCATATCTTCTCCTCTCAGCTTCCCCTCACCCCCCCATTTCTCCCTATACCTTATCACCCTTCTTCCCCAACCCTTCACCTCTACTGCAGTACCTATGTCTCTCTCGTACCTCCTTTCTTCTCCCCACTGCCAGTTATCCTCGTCCCTCTGAACTACTGACAAGGCACTTTGAGGCTGCTTATTCCCCCTCCTCCCATATAGTGTTTTCTTGCAAATTTACCTTGCACCTATGTTTTGAGTTATTCTGTAAGTTCTGAATCCAAGTTGTATCGTTCACTGTGGTGTACCTTTGCTTTCTCCTATTGTATTTTGTTTTGCAATCTATAACATGGAATCTTTGTAAAAGAGCTTGCACTCAAAGGTCTTTTCCGAATCACTAAAAAAAAAAAAAAAAAAAAACTTTATTGTTTTTTCACATTTTTGCCCCAAATTTTTAACATTGCCTTCTTATATGACCTCGCCTCATGAACAATAGTACAGAAAAGTTTAACTCCTGCCCGAAAGGTGATTTCACTTGGTGACCATGAAATCACCTTTTGGGATGTGAAAGCACATTTTGGTCAGGATTTGAAAAATGACAGCTGTCACATTCATGAGGTACTGTGACGAAATGGCTATTTTGAAAATTTGGAGGCAAAATATTGAAAATTACCAAAGTTAAGAGCCTGCGTTTGAAAACTTCAATATAGTCTCATAACTTTGCTGTTTTTTTAATATTTTTATGCCAAATTTTCAACATAGCATTCTTATGACTCCACCTTATGAACAATGGTGGAAACAATTTTAACTCCTGCCCAAAAGGTGATTTCACACAGTGACTGAAAAAATCACCTTTCGAGACAGATTTACCTAACGTCAATTGCATTGTTCATGAGGTGGTATCCCAAAAAATGTATGTTAAAAATTTGGGGCAAAAATATTGAAAAATGGTCAAGTTATGCTACTAAGTTCAAAACCCCATTGAAATACACTGAATCGCATTCCTGATGTCTTCATTTTGTGGTCAGGTGTTGAAGAGTGAAGACATGTCTGCAGTCAAGAAAGGAGTACAGCATTGGACCTCAGTGGGTAAGTAAAGGGCTAGGGATGTGGGGTGGTGAGTGCTGAGTGGGAGGGTTGGGTGGGGTGGAATAATATAGAAACATAGAATTTGATGCCAGATAAGGACCACTTGGCCCACCTAGTCTGCCCATTTTCCTACCTAACTGATAAGCTGCAGATCCTAGTTAACCAATGGCAAAATGAGAAAAACTGGGCAAACACCACTGGAATGTTTCTTTGTAATATTCCTTATTTTATCCACACATATCAAGGGTGACAGTTTCATGGCTGGTGCCATTTCCTCAGGCCCACTGTGTTGTTCTTTTTTTTTTTTAACTTTTCAGTGTTCTATATTCCATGTAAGGACACAAGTCCACTGTTCTCATTCTCTCAAAAGAGGTGAAACATTTCTCCTTGTTTAAATTTACATTTATGTTTTACCACTCCCACACTTCTCCCAGAGGTGCAGTATAGCATGGTACAAGCTGACTCCCAGTGTAAAGAGTCCTGAGGAAGTGGCCGCAGCCATGAAACTGTCACCCTTGATATATATGTTTTGCTGTGTTTAAAGTCTACTCTGGGACAACCCAAGACATATATACATTGAACCTATAAACATCCTGAACCTTGCATCCAGAAATGGTAGAATAGCAGCACAACAGACATCGATGAACATTTTCCTTTTTTACAAGTTTACAAAATATAAAAAAAATGATGAAGGACAGTTTTCTTTGTTATAGGTAGTGACACTGGGGGCTTGGGCACCCTCCAGTATCACTGTTATATTTGGCAGCACTGGGGGTGGGCTCCCTGGTGCTGCAGTACTAAAAGGGGCAAGGTGGGGAGTGGCTGCTGGCATGGGAGGTTAGGCATTCCATGCCCTAATAATAACGTTGGTTGGCTGGGGGGGTTACAGCGGGGGCTGAAACAGACATCGATGGATGTTTTTTTCTTTTTTGCAGGTTTTAAATTACAAAAAAAAAAGGAAAAAGAAATGAGGATGGAGGGACACTGGAGGATTGGGCACCCCCAGTGTCACTGTTGTATTTGGCAGCACCATCAGTGGGCTCCCCGGTGCTGCCTAATTAAAATGGGCAGGTTGGGGTAACAGCTAGTAGGGGGATTATGCACCCCCATGCCATTATAATATATTATAATATAGGTTGGGCTGGGAAGGGGCAGTTACTACAGACATTGATGGAAAGTTTCATTTTGTACAGGCTAACAGGCTCCTGCCCTGAAAAGCTGCTCAACTGTTTGCTGACCATCTTCATATAAATCAAAGGACTGAAGCCCTCTCTGATTACAGCAGCTCAGTCCTTTGAAGTACACAAAGTTTCTGCCCACCAGGCAGAGAGTGATGTCAGGACCACAGCGCATGGCCATTGGTGTAGACTGCTGAGCCCATTCTTTTGTGAACTGCAATGTGCTCAGCAGTGCCACACCCCCGAATCCCTAGTCACTCCTGACTAAATGTTTGGTGAGCATATGTGCATCAAATGTAAAAATGGTGAAGAATACAACCAGAAAAACCCATTGTTTGCATTTTGTACTACACTTAAAGTCATACATGAACAAAATAGCAAAATATTTATGTCTCATCACCTGCGCACAGTTATAGATCTTCTTGCTCAAAAAGTAAGAAAATTCATGGCAAAAAAAATCTTTAATACAAACATTAGGATTATAAAGCCACAAAAGCAAGAAAATGTGGCATTAGGCTCTTGTGAACCTTAAAACCCACCCCCTCGCCCCTACCCTTGGTGACCCAAGGTGGAGTTACATGTCCGTGCCCAGGTCCCATGGGTCTGCTGCTTCAAACTACAAGTCTGGGACCCTGTGAGAAATAAATTATGACTCATCTAATGCTTCAAGCTCCTGTCTGAAGAAAGTTATGACAGATCTTGTGCTTTGTGCAAGACCCACGGGGCTCTACAAGAAGAAAGTTATGACTGATCATTTGTGTGAAGAGGGGATGCCTTGAACAGATCTAACCACCTGCAGTCAAGTGCCTTACTACACTCCTGGGTGTGCTGTTAGATCTATTCAATACATCCCCATTGTGTTTTATTGCTTTTATATGCTTATTGCTTACATGTACAATTGAAGGGGACTAAATAGCTCCATAACCCATGAGCCTAAGGTCTGAGTGTAATTGAGCTAATTAGCCTCCAGAGATTGTCGATTTCCCTATGCCACACTTTCCAGTTATTTATTTTACATAATGCAGTGGGTGGATTTGTTTTTTATTTTAGATTACTTTCATAATTATTTGTTGGTTTTACTTTTGTATTTTTTGTTCCATTTCATTTTCCGTAGTGTAGTGTAGTCTTTGGTGAGGTGGTGTTTTTGATTTGCATTGTTTTTCCATAGAGTACAGTCCTTCAACTATTAAATGCTCTAATCTTACTCCCTGCCCTCCTTCCTTAACAGTTCATACTGCCCTCTGTGCCCCTCCCCCTGATTGCTCCCTCCTCAGTGTAACCCCCAGTTCCCCACCCAATTTGTCGGCACTTACTTCTGTTTGCAATTAACTGAACCTGTTTTTATGAAATTTGCTGTTCTCTGCCGAAATCACCAAGTATGTACCATACTGTATCTTGTGCTAATTGTCTCAAAGGCTGTTAGCTACCTACTCAAACCCTGTATAAGACTGTCATTTCTCTGGATGTCAAATTTTGTTGTTGCCTGTTATCTCATTGTATGTAAAGTATGCTTCTAGTTTGTAACCCTCCCGGGTCGCACCTGAAAATAGGCACTTGGCTGTCTAGTGTGCCTTACCCGGTTAACAAAAGCAAATAAATAAATAAATAAACATATGCCTGCAGCTGGCCATCCTTTACATTCACATTCAGGATGTTGATCATGAGCAATGTGCCTTCTGTGGTCTGGTGACAGTTCATCCTTTATGTCATGTTCAGGAATGCCTTCAGGAGCAGTATGGCATGCAGTCTGGTACAGTGTGGTTTGTGATCTGGAGCAGCGGTCAGGAGTAGTATGTAGTTTGCATCTCAGAGCGGTGTAGCCTCAACTCATGATGGGGAGTCATCAGCATTAGCGTGAAGGTGGCTACAGCATGGTGGAGGCAGCAGCAGCATGGAAGGATTGCCTGTGAGAGATGCAGTGTCAAGGGACATGATTGTTTTGTGAGTCAGGTTCATGGGAGGTGATGATGGGTAGTGATAGGGTTTGCAGGCTTGGACAATTTGTGTAGGTAGTCATATTTGTGCTGCTTTTTGGGTGCTAGGTAGTGTCATATCAGAGTCAAAAATCAACTAAGAAGAGCCTTCACAGTTGATTGGTGACTCGGATTATGACCCCAGTGAGCCTCTAAAAATATACATTTTAAATGGTGCTCCCATTCATAGCAATGATGCACCCTTCTCCCCCCAAAAACATTTCTACATCACAAAATGTCTGAGTTGGGGGGGGCAGCATGGGGCAGAGCTTCTCTCAGTTAGCACCAGGAAAGGGAAGGGATTAAGCTACCAGATCTTCTGAGTGAGGATTTATGATCACTTCTTCTTCAAAATATAAGCACAGGAAAATTCTACACACTGTCATTTAGAAATCCTATGCAGGTAAATTACCCATGAGGGGCTTCACAAAGATATTTGAAATGAGCACAGTTGGTGCTCTTTAAATTTCATTCATTTAGTTAAACTCTGTAACTGAAACCATTAAACCAACAGAACAAGTAACTTGGTGTGTGTTTTCTTTTTTTCTCATTCCTAGTTTACACTGTTAGATTATTATGGGTACAGTGCAGCTGGATAACCTGAGTATTCTTGTTTGTTTTGCTTGTAAAAAAAAACTATTGGGTTGGTGGGGCTGCGCAGACTCTCTAGTTTAGACCTCTGATGTCAAGGACTAGAAAATAAATTGCTTTCTGAGAAGTAAACTGTTTAAAAAATAAGGGATATGAAGGTGTAGTCTAGTTATGCAGTAATGGGGCTAGAAAAGAAAGCCTAGCGTTGTCTTAGTGTTGCTTATGAGATTTTTTTTAAGCAGTGAGTGGAAACAGTCAGTCTGAAGCTTTGGGTACTTCAAAGGTCTGGACTTGGCAGTCAGTGATGCATTTCATTTTGGGTGCACTACTGGGTTAATAAAATGGAAAAAGTGGACTAGAAACAAAGAAAAATTGACCCAAATGTCAAGGAATAATGTTTACTGGCTAGCTGATTGGTGGTGTTTAAATGTGACAGGCAAATGGTTTTAGGCTGGTGTAAAAAAATGGCTGACATTTTAATGTGAAAATTTGAGCCCTATGACACATAGATTGGGCTTTGTGCTACAGGATGTCAGAATTTGTCTTTTCCCATTGGTTGCAGTCTGGAAAGGACATGGCTGTCAGTCAGTCCAGATGCAGGTCTTTTCTCCAACTATTTTATAATTAAGAACCACATACCAACAGAATCATGGTTTGAAGAGCAGACCCCAGGAATTGTCCAATAAAATTTGAACTTCAACATGTGCACCACCCCCATGCCTTGTACTAGGCAGTTTACCTATAGCGAAGCTACATCTACTGTGTCGACATCCCTGACAACGATAGACACAATGCTGAGTGTCAGGGATGTCGGCGTGTTTTCTTCTGGGGCTACACCCTCATCATCAGCCACGGGCATTGGTTTTTTTACTGGTCGCACAAGGCTTGAAGCCACCTTTGGAGTTCTCTTTAGAGACTGACATGGTGTGGAGAGAAAATTGAGTATTAAGTAAACAAAAAAAAAGATAAAACATCTTGAAAAGAGTAAGGGAGCAGTACATGAGGCAAATTAAATCAAAACAGAGCTAGGACATACTAGTGAGATCCCAGATGACAAGCTAAAAAGACAAAGAACCTCAACACAAAAGCACTGAGGCAACGGGTTACAAATACATTAACTGAATTTCATTAGCATTTGTGAAATTGTGGAATGTTGTGATACTTGTGTAGAAGCCATGTCCATACATTTTGCCCAGTCATACACATCAGTTGCCATGTAGAGGAAGGTAAAGGCTTTGTTAACTGGCAATAAGATAGCATTCATAGGAAGTTCTGTGGTGATTTGCATATATATCCCATGATGCTTTGCCACATGGGAGTATATGTGATTTGGTATTTCTTTGAAACATGGCTTTATTTCTAATGCCCTTTTTGGGCACTTGTATGGACTGATGTTATTTTGGAATATTTGGCTGCTTATAACTTGGCCAGCATACCAAATGTAGTGCAATTTGGGCAAATACTAAACCAACAGCACCACTACGGCCCTTCTGGAATACACAGACTATGTCCATAAAGCTCTAGACCATGGACATTTAGTTGGGTCTGTTTACATAGACCTAACAAAAGCGTCAACAGTCAGTAATGCTCTCCTGGTCGAGTCCCTGCCATCCCTGGGTCTGTCCAATGATGTCACCTCCTGGTTTGTCAACTATCTCAGTGGCAGGACACAAGTAAAAATCAATACCACCCTATCCTCCAGTCTTTCTGTCTGGTCTGGTGTACCCCATGGTTCTAGCCTAGGGCTCTTCCTTTTTAGTCTATTTGTAAGTACCCTCCCCAAGGTCTGCTCTGGTCAGATGCTCCTTTGTGCAGATGGTGCTGTTATCTTCATTAGCCATCCTGACCACTCCCCACTTCAACAAGACCTACAAAGATTATTCTCAGAATCTGAAATCTGGTTTGCCCCTCACATACTTGTTCTAAGCTACAAAAAAACAAAGGTAATGATTTTCTCACATCACCAAAATAAATACAGGTATATACCTGTAAACATTTTAAATTGCCAGCTCTTCCCCCTGGGACAAGTCAACAGTTTTAAATACCTTGGTGTCACTCTTGACTCCTCCCTCTCTTATCAAGATCATATTAACCTAGTCAGCACTAACATAAATGTCAGAACTGGTGTTTTTGCAACATAAATAGATAGTTTTTTTGCATGTAATTTCCTTACTTTTGAGAAACTGAATCCTACTGTACCTTGCTCTGTGCAAAGCAAGATCTGCAGGACCAAAGAATCAGGAGTGTCCTAACTTGCTCTGAACATTTTCTTACATTTGGTTTTAGAGAAATTTTATCACGGTTGTTTTTTGGTGGTGGTGGTGGTGGTGGGGGGGGGGCTGCAAAACATGTCCAGAAACACTCATACTGAGCATGGGCGTGGACTTCTATTTTTACCCATATCATGTCTATTTTTTGCTGCTTTGACCCCAAATTTTCAATGTGGCCATATTACTACCCTTGAAACACCTACATGTCATTTTGTTAATGCAGACCAAAATGTATTTGGGGCAGTTCCCCTCAAAAGGTACATTTCAGATTGGATTAACAAGATTTTTTATTTATTTATTTTTATTTATTTATTTGATTTTTTGTAACCAGGTAAGTACACTATACAACCAAATGCCTATTTTCAGATATGACCCAGAAAAATTACACCAAAATATTTGTGAAGTGGGGTGGTGATATTGCCATTTAAAAAATAAGGGGTGAATATAATGGACAGTAATGGCCAAGTTATAGGTAATAGAATAAAATGAGAAAAAAAAACTAATTTGGAACTTAATTTTTGTCCCCAATCTTTTCTTTTCTTTGCAGGTAGAGGAGCACATTAGGAATACTGAAGAATATCATTGGAGTACCTTTAGGATTCGTGATGAGGGTTGAAGGCATGGGTGCCATTTGGAGGAGAGGGTCTTTAGTACTAGAGGGTGGGCAAGGGTGGGGAGGCTTAAAATTCAATGGGCCAGGTTGGGGGATACCAGTAGTGTGACTGGGCACCCACCATTAGGAACAGTTAGACCAAGAGGATCACTACAAGGGATCACCGAAAGGAAAAATGGGTGCCAGGGAGCAGAGGGAGCCATTGGTGCTAGAGGGTAGATGAGGATGAGGGGGTTTATTTAAGTGGGTCAGGCAGAAGGAAGGATATCAGCAGTGGTTGCTGTTGGTAACTATTTAAAAAAAACAGCTGATTTGGGGGATACCAGTTGGGGTGAGGAGGGTGGTGTGGGTGTTAGAAGGTGGGTAAGACTGGCTTTATTTGCAATGGCTTGGGCACCCACCATTGGTAATTATCTTTAAAAAAAGCAGATGATTAATTTGTTTTTACAAGCACATCCAGAGGTAGAGATGTCATGGGGGTGAAGGGTTACATGGGTGCTTGAGGGTGGGTGAGGGTGAGGGGATAATGATGATGTTCAACAGGTCAGGATGGGGGGATACTTGTAGGGGGATTGGGCACCCATGGCTGGCATATGTATACAATACCGAAAACGTGTGATAAAACCGCAAAATTATTTTGTCATTTGCTCTGTAAAATATGGCACTAATACATTCAAAAAAAGCATAATCATCAATAAAGAATTATCCTGAACCCTATACAGGCAACCGCATGAATTTCAGACACATCTTCCCCACTATTTCTGTTGTTTTGATGTACAAATGTTTTTCTTATTTTTACTGGTACGTGACCGGTGCTGGGAACTAGTAAAATTAATAAAATAGGTTTGCAAAAATGTGTTCATTATCAGATAATTCAGTCTTTGCAGAGTGCATGTGCACCAACCGGATGAACTTTAGTTAATAACTTGACAGATAAACTCTTTTTTTTTTTTAAAAAGCGGACTGCAAAAGAATCGTCTTTGGCCTAAACGCTAATGAACCTGTACGTTTCAGCTTTCAGATTCCAACGCTGTTCTTTTGTAATCAATGAGCAAAAAAAAATTTCTTAATTTGGGGAATTTAATGTGTTTTTTACTGTTCAGCTTTCTGTACTTTTAAACCTCTAAACCGACTGATGCCAAATTCACAGGATGCAGAGATGCTGGCACTGACGCCACGTGAGCCAAATTTCAGATGAATAGGATCAGAGATGGCAGTGTTATCCATGTATAAAAATCAAGATTAAACATTAAACTGCCCATTCAGCCCTAATGTGCAAGTGATACTGCACCAGTATAATAATTTGTAAAAAAAATAAAATAAAAATTAATGCACTTGTTAGAGTTATAAAGCCACAAATGTTAGAAAATGCGGCATTAGAGTTTTCAACCCTAATGCTCACTATTGCCCCATCCCCTACCCTCATGGCCCAAGGCCTAGCTACAGACCTGCAGCTGTAATCCATAAGTGTCTTATTTGATATTGGGCCATATGCAAGTTATTAGACTCATGGGGCATGTCCACAGACCTGAAGCTTGCTTAGTGCAGGGTGCTACCAACTGTACATGAGGCAGCATACCCATGGTGTGTGCTCTAATACTTGGGTTCAGGGCCTGTAGTGGCTGTAAGGGAAGGGGTGATGAAAGGCCCCCTGACCCACTAATTCAACAGAAAAAGTTTTAAAAAGTAACTAAAAAAAACAAACACCCAAAGCAAATTCTCAAAAAGCATAAACTGTGCAAGAACATGAACTTAGCTTTTTTTTTTTTGTCACCCTTACTTTAACATTTTTTAATCTATTAGGCCAACAGAGAGAAACCACCCAACCTCCCTGGTGTAGGTAGCATGGTACATTAAGGGCATCCAAATAAAGCTTCAAGTAAAGCAGACACTCCAGCCAACACCAAAAGTTTTTTGTAAAAAAGTTCTTTCAACTTGATGTATTCAGTACCAAGTTACTGACCATCAAAACGCTCACCAATGTCTCATTGTTTGAATCACAACTTTCTCGAGGCAATGGTCCTTAGAGACAAATGACAAATTTCTGTGAAAGTATTTATCCATCAAGAGATAGAATTCATTCATAAATTTGATGCTTAAATCCATTTACATTTATAAATGCCACACTTATCAGCTAACACTGATAAAAGCCATTTAACTGCAGTAAAAGCGGCATTGGGGCTCCTGTGATTGATGAAAACTTCCACCCATGTAATCAGATAAAATCTAAATGGCAGCCTATCTTTTCTTCCCTTTAAGCTCCACACAGGAGTGTGCTGACATCACTGAAGACATCCAGATGTGTGTAGCATCATGACATAATTGCACTCACGCAGAGCATACCCGTGCTCAGTCTGTGTGCCGCTGCACTACAGTGATAACCTCCGTATTTTACAAGTGTTGTTACAACAGTACTGAAGTAGAGCTTCTTTTTAAAAAAAAGTATAATAAGGTAAACTCCTTACTACCAAATCCTAGTGGTTATAAGTAACTAGCAACATGATGCCTCAGTCTAAATACATCTCCTTACTCTTAGCACCCAGAGGTCACGGAGGTCAGGCTCAGTGGGGGACTCAATCACAGCAGCTGAAGTTCCCAATTACCTATGTCACTGACTATTCCTAGATACCCAATAATCCACCACAATAAATATTCAAAAGTAAACTTATAATGGGAAGGTAAAAAAATAAATAAAAAAAACCTATTGCAACATTTCTTGATTAAAGACTTTGGCTATGAAAAAGGCTAACGTCCATCATTCTGAAATGAATATAAGAACCTCAGTACATGTACTTGATGTCTTAGACCTATGACATCCCAAGGTTTGACTGGTTCAAGTCTCCCCTTGATGAGGATGTTCACTCAGAGTTCCAAAATCATTCTGGCTACAAAATAGGTGTCCAGATTGATTTCTTCATTCAAGTCAAAATGTGGATCCGAAAAGCCTCCCTTTCTAACAGCCTCCTGTTCAGATGACCCCTCTTCTTGGCAGTTCAGCTCTCTCAAAGCCAAAAACTCTTAAAGAGGTAGTAGAGTGGTTTACCTTATTCAAATGTCTAGACACACTCGAGGTTTCAACATGCCTCCTAATAGTTGATTTATGCTCAGATCTGCATATTTTCCAAAAAAGAAGGTATATTAAGCACAAATTCCTGTGTGTGGTGATCAAGAAATCTGGATAAGAGCCCAAGGACTGAGTCCATCCCCGAGACACTAGGTCTTCCTGGAGGTGGGCTCAGTCCCTTATGCATCATAGGCAGGCAGTAAAACACAAATGTCATGGGGTCTAAATTTATTCCATCAGTGCTTCACCCACCCAAGTCTCAGTGCAGTCCCTTTGCATGGCTTTTTCCAGTATTGGTTGAATCAAATCAAAGAACTTTGTTAGTTGAACCTTGGGGCTGTTTTTACCAAATGTCCACTTGAATAGAAAATAAAAGTGTCTGAATGCGGTGCTCAATAGACTTGAATGGAGTGTGCCCCCACACTCTCCCTATACAGACATCATAAAATGTCTAAGCATGGAGTGGAGCCAGTGATAAGGAACTGGAAGGGATCATGTAGCTAGCTCCCCGGGGGTAAATTACAATCCCTTCCCTTCCTTGGGGGCATACAGAAATTTTCAAAAAGTGCAACAGAGGAACTCCTATGGAGGTAGTAGTAGTAGTTATGATTTTTATTCATTTCATGAAATAACGTGGTTATATTCCCACTGAGTGGGAAGCTCATTCACAAGGGACACCATACAGTCATCTTAGTTACAAAAGGAAGGAATCAATTAACTTTACAAATATAAATAACAATTCATTTAAAACATTTGAAGAGTGCATTATACATGAGCATATAGAGTATAATACTGCCAAATTATATTACTACACAACAAAAATGCATAAACAACTCAAGCAAATACATAAACACCCATGTTTTACTGCCTATCTTAGCAAGCAAGCAGTCAGTCATGGCACTCACCTCTGTTATTAAATAAGGGAGTCCACAAAACTGTAGTTTTATAAAAAAATTCTTTATTTTATTCCACATGACAGACATGCAGAAACAACAGACACAGCAGCAGGGAACAGATGACTCCTAATGTTTCACTTTGTCAAGACTTTTTCAAAGGATGGTGCCCTCCAGAGTATACCTGCTTTTATAGCAAATTTTAGCTGTATCATTTAATATTTAAGGTGACAAAGTGCAATAAAATTAAAAAGACAACACAGTATACCCCAGTCTAAAAATATATAGAACTCCTATGTACATCAATTACATACCTTCTATATTAGATTGCCAATTCTAAATTAATATATTGACACGTCCTTTGATTGGCATAATAAAAAAGGCATCATTATTAGAAGGCATAGAGAGCACATCATTTTTAAG
Organism: Neoceratodus forsteri; assembly: GCA_016271365.2. Lineage (NCBI taxonomy): Eukaryota > Metazoa > Chordata > Ceratodontiformes > Ceratodontidae > Neoceratodus > Neoceratodus forsteri. The sequence continues at coordinate 60,775,609 of CM028135.1, forward strand.
GGGCACACTTAAATATTGTAAAGTTCTTAAATCTTGACTTCAGAATTAAAGCTTCCCTAAATATTATCACCCAATTGATGAAAACAGCTAAATCTAAAACAATGTTATAATAGAAGTTATATTTTGTTGGATGGTGAAAGGAGAATGGAAGGGAAGGGAAGTGGTTTGGGTTAGGGGAGTAGAGGGAGGGTGGGATCTGGGGAGGGGGTATGGGGTACAGGGGATTACTGTGGCAGAGCCCTGACTGCAACCCCACCAAGGGCCCAGACATTTTCAATATTTATAGACAGTGGCATTTGATATTTATTTACATGGAGTAGGGATATAGTCCCTTTGTGGCCACAAGGGACTGGGGGTTACCACAGGATATATTCAGGCCCCTTCAGCACAGAAGCCTTTAATACATGATCTATAACAGTAATGTGGTTAAGTGGTACTTTCCTAGCTAGCACAGAAGGCACCTGGGCAAGTGGGCATGGACACCAAGCTATTGAAGTAGCAAATGGCTCACTGCATCTTACCCTACCCTTGGACCTCACTATCGCAGCAAGTCAGTCCTCTCTGCAAGACTTAACAGGGCTCACTACATCTCACCACTCGAGATCTCAGTATTTAGGCGCCAACTCCATAGGTTTTTGTCCTTGGTTCAGCTTCTTTTCCCTTCATACGGAGCCATTAGAAAGGACATAGAATGCAGGACACCTTCTGGAATTCAGGACATCAGGTGCGACACCCATCAGGAGGCCCTCCTTGAGCGTGGATAGGCAACAGGCCCCATTGTCATGGACATCAGACCCTGGGTGGGATCCAAGCCTCCAGAGTCCCAACTGGGGGAGCCAGTTCCACTCTGTACTCTGTGCCGTGACACCATCCTGGGTCCATGAGCTCCCTGCAGGCAGTAGTTTCCGGAGTGGACACACCAAAGGTGTTTGAGCCCGATGGCCTCCAAACATCAGTTCCCATGATGATTGCAACTAGAACTTAGACCCACTCTCCCTCTACTCTTCTCTTTTTGGAGGGTCTGGAGCCACATTTATAAGCCCTGGGTGGGCAGGTAGGAAACTCTGGGAAAGTTTTGAGCCAGTTATTACAAGTTGTACACAGCACAGGGAATGGCACCCTGTTGTTGGGGCAGAAATCTGATATAACCAAAGATGAGAACCACATATCTTCTAACTGAAGCTGCGGTTTCTATTACAGTGTGTGTTCATAGCTGCGGCTTCACTTAGTGGGTGGCTTCAGCTGGAGAGCAGCTTCTATTCAAACTGCCCTCCAAGCACTTCAGATACTGCGAAAAGAGAACAGGGCAGTCAGCAGTCATGCGGAGACAGAGCAAGGTGCTCTGTCACTCCAGTGCCGGTAAGAGTCCCAGAAATTTTTTTTTAGTCCCAGATTGATTGCTCTTACAGCAGCTGTTTATTGGTATACCAGTAGTTTCATTTAAGAGAAACTGCATTCACGCAACATCAAATAAATGTATAGTCTTTTCATAGATTTTTATTTTTACATACAAGACATACCAACCAGCTGGAGAGAGAGGGAGCATGGAGTGGGATCAGGCAGAGAGAGAGAGAGAGCATGGAGAAGGGTTTGGGGGAGTGAGAGAGCAAGGAGCGAGGCTGGTCTTTTATTCTATTTTTTTTTTATTCAATATGCTTTGATATACATTTAAATACAACTAACAGTAACATGCTTCTTCTAATCTCAACATGGATCAAAAATGAACAAAAGAGATAGAATGCATCCTTGTTCCTTTATCCTATGCTGAAAAGCAAGTCCTGAATAAGAGCAGTGTGATAGAATGGGTAGAGAAAGAGAGGGAAAGTAAGGCAGTCGGTTGACAGATAGCATGGAGGGGGTACAGCAGAAAAGAACGAGGAGAGCAGTCCAGAATCAGAAAGCTATGGTAAATAATCAACAACACGTGACTGCTTACATATTCTGGCAGAATTGGCAGGAAAATACATGGAAACTGCAGTAACCTGGTGAGAGTGTGGTAATAGCATGGTTCAAGGTAGGAACATTCTCTCACCCAAACAAGACAGCTAGCATGCAGCAAAAATAACAATCCAGTCAACAACTCGCTATTTAAGAAAGGCAAGAAGGGGCACATTAGCAGACTAGCAAAACTAACTACTGGTAAACATGGACAGGGAGTCAGTACAGTACCTACTGCATTGCCAGACTACCAGAATACTAAAACCATGTGGAGGTATGGAGCCGTCCTCTAATACAAGCTGTAACTTCTATTAAAGGACAGCTTGTATTAAAAATCTGAATTTTCAGTGTGGCTTCCATTAGAGTGTGGATTGAATTACAGGGCAGCTTCAATTAGAGGATATATGGTATTTACATTTCTAAACTAGGTTAAGACAGTTAAACTCATGGGCCCAGATATTCAAACTGCGCCAGGCTGTGGCGCAAGCCTGGGCGCAGCGCAACTTGGCTGCGCAGGGGCGTGGACTGGGTGATATTCAATGGAGCTGCGCCATGGCTCAGTATCATTGAATATCACACCCTGGCCACCCATAGTGCACATGGCACAGTGGCACTGCACCAGCGCAAGTGGCCAGAGTGAAGCAGGGGATGTGCTAGTGCAAGTTCTGTTGCGCATCCGCAGCAACCGCGATATTCAAAAAGGCACATGCAAATGGGGCCATAATGTATGCAAGGCACAAATGGGGCCATTTGCATGTCATTATGGTCTCATTTGCATGCAGGTGCACCGATTCCTGGCAACTTGCGTCTGGCACCCTGCCAGGCAGCAGCCGCCGGGGACCAACGCCCCCTGCAGCGCGGCAATGTGCCCCACAGCCCGATCGCAGGCATTTGTAAAATAAATAAGAATCCAATATCCCTGGTGGTCCAGTGGACCGCTGTCAGCCCGATCGCAGGCTTAAGTAAAATAAATATGAATCCAATATCCCTGGTGGTCCAGTGGACTGCTGTCAACCCGATCGCAGGTATTTGTAAACTAAATAAGAGTCCAATATCCCTAGTGGTCCAGTGGACCACTGTCAGTCCAATCACAGGCATTTGTGAAATAAATAAGAATCCAACACCCCTGGTGGTCCAGTGGACCCCCCTCCCCACCTGTCCACTGAGCCCCACCACCCCGCTCCACCCCTCCGGTCAGTGGCAGGCAGCAGCACCCCCCCATCTTCTGTCCCACTGCCTGCTGACTGACACGTGGTAGGGCTGTGCCCATTGGCCCACAGCGTGAGCCAATGGGCGCAGCTTCACATTATTCCAGATATGTGAATGGACACATTCACATATCTGAATGTGTAGTCAGCATGGGTTGCGGTCCATTGGCTCACGCTGTGGACCAATGAGTGTACAGCCCTACTGATGGTGTCAGTCGGTGGCGGCGGGCGGCAGGCGGGTGGGTGCTGCCACCCGCCGCTGACCGGGGAGAGGGCGGGGCTCAGTGGGAGGGTGGGAGGGAGATCCGCTGACCACCAGGGATGTTGGATCCTTATTCATTTTACTTAAGCCTGCGATCAGGCTGAGAGCGGCCCACTAGACCACCAGGGATATTGGATTCTTCTTTATTTTACTTAAGCCTGCGATTGGGCTGACAGCTGTCCACTGGCCCACCAGGGATATTGGATTCTTCTTTATTTTACAAATGCCCGCGATTGGGCTGACAGCAGTCCACTGGACCACCAGGGATATTGGATTCTTCTTTATTTTACAAATGCCCGCGATCGGGCTGACAGCGTCCACTGGACCACCAGGGAGTTAGGACGGAGGTTTTTAAACGGATGCCCGTGAGTGTGGGGGTGCCACCATGGAGGTGCAGCCGAGTCGGGTGGCCACCACTATGGCAGCTGCCGTGTTGCACCTGCAACACGGCAGCTCACCTGTGGGTGGCCAGCCATTGCTCCTTTTTTGATCAACTTTGTGCGGGCGTAAGAGGTTGCACATGCATGGCTCAGCACATCCCGGCTGAATATCGGGTGTGCAGAGTATGCATGGGCACGCCCCCACCGTATCGCATACATTACTGATGCACTCCAGCACATCGATATTTGTGCCAGGAGCAATTCCCATTTGAATATCGTGCTGGGGCGCATCAGTGGGTTGTATATGCGAACACTGTTGCGCCATGCACAACCCTTTTGAATATCTGGGCCATAGTGTACATTTTATAAAATCACTTATTAACCCCTATTTTAATAGGCGGGGTAGAGGGTGCCAAAATAAGTGTAACATTCACACTGCATCATACAATCATTTAAACCCTGATGAACACCACAGGTTCACAAAGGTCTATGGACTTTTTACTCTAATTTTTAATTTCCCTAATTTTTATGCTTTGCCTCAACCCTACTACTTGCATTAAAATATAGGTGGGAGAGAGAGCAAGACTGAGATTTATAACAATTTTTAACTTTTTATGGATGTTGTAAGTGGAATTATAAATTCCATTTTTGTGGATGTTGGAAGCTGAACTACATGTTCCAAGTGTGCAGTGATACTTCAAACTTGCACCAGAGAGTGAGGCAGTTCTTGGGCCATTGCCACACACCTTGTTATGGCATATTCCTTCCATATATAATGACATAAGGCAGCAAACATTTCTATCAATCTGAATTTATCATCACTAATGCTGTGGGTATATTGCAAGAGATGTCACATGTGATGTGCACGTGTGTATTTGGGAGACAGTGTAACTTACTAGTTACAGCACTAGACTGAGCTAGGAGACTCAGGTTTTTGATCATGTGCTTATTTCTTTGCCTCTATGATTTTAACCTCATGTCTCTCTCTTTCACTCTCTCTCTTTCTCTCATAGTGTAACCTCCTCACTTGTCCCCCATGTTTACACTTAATGGCTAGTTCAACAGCTCATGGATAATTAGGCACTATGAGATACAATGTGTATGAATGGCATTATATCTAATCAAATCCTTTTCTTTCCTTTCCATTCCTAATATTACAGCATGTAAATCATTGAACCATGCACTGAAGCTGCCCCATATCCTCAAAACACCACTCTCTAATCCCTACTACACCCATACACCACTAATATGCACAAACCCTAACATTGCTCGGCACCTCCATTTACAGTGGTAACCATCCCAATCTTCCCCCTTACCACAGCAACGTTTATCACATGAAGGTACTATATATAGAATAGTGCGGTAGCCTGTGATGTGGGTGCATGGAGAAGGGTGCCATCCATAACGGGCAACTCCTTCAGGGTGAAATCCCGAATGGCGATGGGGACGGTAGGGCGACTGGATGTGAGGGGTGGGCAATTGGGTGACAAAGATACGCTATGTGGTACCTACACATGCATGCGGGGGCAAGCATGGGCTGAGAGGTGGAGGAGATGTAGGGGTGGCACTGTGGTGGGTCGCGAACTGCGCCGTGGCTTGAGGATTGGCTGGGGTGGGTAGTGCGGAGTTCGGTCTGGGCGCTGGTGCGATTTTATTAGCGCTGACCTGAACCTTTATTTTTCATGCTGCCTCCCTCAACATGCACCCCTGGAGTTGAGAACTTTAGTGGGGGCAAAGCTTAGGCAGTCGCTGTTATCACATGGAACCGAATAGTGTATGTGCAACCAGCCTATTGTGCCACAGAGGGTTCTGATTACCTTAGACCTCAGGAACGAAGCTTGAGAGAACCCCATGCACTATTTTTATAGTGTATAGTTCCCCCTTGCCAATGTGGTTTTAACAGTTTTTAATTTTGAAAAAACACACAAAAAAAATGTTCTTTGCCCATCGTGTTCCGGGAGTTATGGCTGGTTGCTAGGATGACATGTGTGGTTGCTAGGGAGCAGATATGCCTACATTTGTTGCACAGCCTTCTACTGGCTGTCAATCAGGTGTGGGAGAGATTTTCAATAACAATAAAATGGTGGCTGTATCTCTCACTTAGCGAGAGGACGTGGACTCCGAGGAAGAGATGTACCTTGTAAGTTATTTTAAATATCTGGCTGATCCTGCTTCTCATTTGCATGTAGCTGCACTTATCTGGTTGATCCTGCATTTGTTTTGGAGTTATCTGGTTGCACCTGTTCGCGTCATGGGTTCCAGTGATCATGCCACTGCCACTAGTGTATATTTGGTTGATTTCTGCTGTTTCTGTTGCCAGGTGGGCTTGTGGCTAATTTGGTTCAGTGACAGAACCTCCAGAGGTTTTCAAAATGTTGTTGTACCACAGTAGGGTACAATCATGTTCCATGACCTTTTGAACTGTGGTACAACAAGATTTTGAAAGCCACAGATTTCCGTGCACAACAAGGAGTGATTATACATTATAATGCAACACTTCACCATTATGGCATCATTATTTAAGTTAGCTGAAGTGTTACCTTATTGTGCTCAGTCAACACAATAGTAGTAATAGCAATGGTTTATTCTTGCAGTCAGGAAAGGATTTATCCAATTTTGCCACAGCTCATTTTCAATGGGGTCTACATAGAAACATAGACTTTGACGGCAGATAAGGACCGCTGGGCCCATCTAGTCTGCCCATTTCCCTACCTACAGGATAGGCCGTAGATCCTAGTTAACCAACAGACTATTTCTTCCTACCCCCCACAAGAATTGCCTTATGTCTGTCCCATGCATTCTTGAATTCTCCCACAGTTTTAGACCCCACAACCTCCTCAGGAAGGCTGTTCCATGCATCCACTACCTCTCTGTGAAATAATATTCTCACATTGCCCCTGAACCGCCATCCTTCTATCTTTAAATTGTGTCCCTTGTTCTTGCAAGTCTCTTTTTCTGAAAGATGCTACCTCTTGGACTTTGTTGATTCCACTGAGGTACTTAAAAGTTTCTATCATGTCCCCCCCTCCTTTCTTTCCTCAAGGGTATACATATTAAGCTCCTTTAGTCTCTCCTCATCAGGCTTCTCTTGCAGACCCTGCACCATTTTAGTTGCCCTCCTCTGACTACCTCTATCCTGTCTATGTCCTTGCGGAGATGGGGTCTCCAGAACTGGACACAGTACTCCAGATGGGGTCTCACCAACTGTCTGTACAGAGGATAACAACTTCCTGTTTCTGCTGCTGATGCCTCTCCTATACATCCCAGTATACCCCCAGCCCTCCCTACTGCCTTCTCACATTTGCTAACCTTAAGGTCATCTGATATGATTACCCCAGGTCCCTTTCCTTTTTGTTGTTGTTACTACCTCCCACCCATTGTGTAGTCTTCCCCTGGGTTCTTGTTTCCCAGGTGCATTATTTTGCACTTCTTTGCATTGAATCCTAGCTGCCATACTTCTGACCATTCCTCCAACCTTGCCAAGTCCCTTTCATCCTTTCCATGCCTCTTGTGTATCAACCCTGTTGCAGATCTTTGTGTCATCTGCAAAAGGCATACTTTTCCTTCAGTCCCTCTGCAATGTCACTGATGAGAGACATTAAAAAGGACTGGACCCAATACTGAACCCTGCGGTACCCCACTAGTAACCTCTCTTTTCAGAGTGGACTCGATTTACAATTACCTTCTGTGTCCTGTTGTGGGCCAATGTTTTACTCAGGCTACCACCCTGGGACCCACTCCCAGGCTGGTTAATTTGACTATTAATCTTTTGTGTGGACTGTGTCAAATGCCTTGCTAAAGTCTAGGTAGGCCATGTTCACAGCCCCTCCCTGGTCTACTACTTTGGTCACCCAGTCAAAGAAATCTATTAGATCTGCCTGACATGACCTTCCGCCGTATCATGCTGCCTTGGGTCCTGTGCTCCACTGGCCCTAGGTACTCAACTATTCTTTCCTTCAGAAGTGACTCCATCACTTTCCCTACCACAGAGGTCAGACTGACAGGTCTGTGGTTTCCAGTCTCTGTCTTCGTCCCACTTTTGTGAAGGGGAATCACATCCGCCTTCCTCCAGTCCTTGGGTACCACACCATCCTCCCATGATTTATTAAAAGAGTAGCCAGTGGTTTCACTAGTTCCTCCTTAATTCTTTTTAGAATTTGGGGTGAATTCCATCAGGACCCATTGCTTTGTCCACCTTAGTTTTAGGGTTCTTGCAGAACCCTTTCTTCTGTGAAAGGACTGGGATCGACCCCCCTATCAAGAGTGCTTCTGTTAATTGGATTAGGCACTTCCCCCTCCTCTTTTGTGAATACTGAGCAGAAATATTCGTTCAGTATCCCTGCTTTTTCACTGTCCCCCTCTGCCCACCCACCGTTCATTCTATTCAGCCTCACTATCCCTCCCTTTGTCTTTCTACGCTCGCTGATGTACCAATAAAAGGTTTTATCCCCCTTCTTAACTGAGTTGGCTATCTTTTCCTCAGTTTGGGCCTTTGCTATTCTGACTTCCTTCCCTGCTTCCTTCTGCCTTAACTGGTACAGCTCTCTGTCCTGCTCCTTCTGTGTTTCCTTATACTTTCAGAATGCTATCTTTTTCTTCCTGACTTTCACAGCCACCTCTTTTGAGAACCATAGTGGCTTTTTCTTTCATTTTGATTTGTTTATTTGCTTCACACAAAGGCTTGTTGCCTCTGTGATGGCAGTTTTGATGATTCCCCATTGTTGCTCCACACCTCCTTCTAGCCTGTTTGCTAGTGCTTTTCTGAGGCACTCTCCCATCTTGCCAAAGTCAGCTCTCCTAAAGTCCAGTACCCTCACTTTTGTATGGCTTGACTCTGTAGCTGAGTTTAATGTGAACCACACTGTTTGATGGTCACTTGTCCCCAGATGGCAACCCACTTCTAGATCTGAGATCCTCTCACTGCCCCCGTTTGAGAGTAGGAGGTCTAAGATTGCTCCCTCATGAGTAGGTTCCGAAACTAGCTGTCTAATGCCTGCCACCTGTAGGGCATCAAGAATGGCCCTGCTATTGGATGTGGCTGCAGCAAATGTGCTCCAGTTAACATCTGGCATATTCAGGTCTCCCATCAATAGTATCTCCCCTTTCTCTGCCATTCTAAGAATGCCTTCTATCATATCCTTGTCCATTCCCTCCCCCTGACATGGGGGTCTGTACACAACCCCTGTGCGGATTGTGTTGTCCTTTCCAGTCTCCAAGGTGACCCAGAGTGCCTCCTCTCCTCCCTGTTTACTCTTTTGGTCAGTTGCTTTTATCCCTTCCTTTACATAGAGAGCTACTCCTCCCCCTCTTCTCCCCGTCTGTCTCTCCTGTAGGTTATGTACCCCGGTATGTTAACATCCCAGTCATGGTTCTCTGTGTACCATGTTTCTGTGACTGCTACGATATCCAGGCATCCCTCTTCCATCAAGGCCATCAGCTCAGGAGCTTGTTGCCCAGACTACGGGCATTGGTACTCATTACCTCCATTTTCTGATGGCCTTACTCCCTTTGCCCCATCCCTGCTTTCTTGCCTTTGTCACTTTCTCCATTTACCCCTGCCCTTCTCCTATTGACACCTCTATGTTGGTGTTTGCTGCACTTACTACTGTGATTATTTTGGGGGTAGGATTTCTCACTCCTTTCCGTGCCTCCCTCCTAGCTGGTTTAAAAGCTTGCCAATGAAGCATTAAACCTATCACCTAGGATCCTGGTTCCCCTCCTGGACAGATGCAGCCCATCATGCCAGTATAGGCTTGCATCACTCCAGGTGGACCCCCAGTCCCCAATGAAGCCAAATCCCTGAGCTCCACACCAGTTTTTCAACCACTGATTGAATCCCATGGTGCGGAACACCCTAGCCTCTCCTATGCCATAGATGGGCAGCACCTCCGAGAAGGTTACCGTGCGTGCTACTTGACTAAGGCCCCTCCCCAATTCCACAAACTCTTCCTGCACTTCTCTAATCCCTTTCTTAGCCAGGTCATTTGTCCCTAGGTGGACAATGACATCCAGCTCCCTCCCTGTGCAGCTGCCTGGCAATCCTGAGGATTCACTCCCTGTCCCTCCAAGCCATGGCACCAGGCAGGCACCTTACCTCCTCTCCCTTCCTCCCCAGTTCTACCTTCCTAGCAATGGAGTCCCCCACCAGGGTTGTTTTCCTGCAGGGTCCCCTGCCACCCTCTGTGGGTCTCCTTTGTGGAGTTCCAGTATCCTCCTTGGTCTCCACTGCGGGTGCCTCCATAGAGGAACCACACTTTGCCAGAATGGCATAGGAATTGTGCAGAGGTACAACTGGAGGAATGCGCCTCTGTTCCACCACTCTCACCCTCCCTGAGCCCACTGTGGTCCAACTGCTCCTCTTTCTTGGCAACCTCTGAGGCAGCGGCAGTGGCACTGGTGGTCCCTGGATGGAAGAGGAGGTCCCACAAATCCTGGTCAACTCAACCTGGAGATGAGCAACCTCCTCCCTCAGCCCAGAGAGGTGCCTGCAGATGGGACAACACTGCATCCTCCAGAACGTCTCCCGGAAGACTGCTGCTCCACAGCCACTGCACTGCACCACTCCAATCATGTCTTATTTCTGGCCCTTAACTGTTTTCAATCCTTACTCTTTCCTCTGTTTTTTTTTGCTCTCTCCTTACTTTCTGCCTGTGTGCCCTTTAGCTCCTGATTGTCTTGTTCTGAGACAAGAATATCCTATATTCTCAGTAGACCACTTACTTGCTCAGAGGCAGACCTCCAGCAGCTAGAGGGGCCGAGAGCTACTCTTGCCCTTCTAGGATGGTGGGTCTTTGGTGGTTCTGTGATCACTCACTTCCTGCTCCCAAACGGGAAGTTCCTGTTGTCAGTCAAATCCTGTGCCTATAAAAATAAAACTAGCTTTGGGTGGGGGGTGAAGGGGAGGGAAGGAGGGCAATATAGTCCCAGCAGAGAAGTCTGGTCACACAGAAGTCCTTTCTCCTGGTGTCTTCTGCCAGGATATAATTCATACACTCTGTTACAATATCAAAACATTTATAAAAGACAGTCAAGATACATAAAAATGGAATGCATGTGGCATAGTAACTTGTGGGAGAAAGGGTTATAGTCAGTACATATCTATAACACATGTGTCATAATGTTTATGTATTGCAGCAAAAAAATCCAAGAACTCAATAAATAAATAAATAAAATAAAAAAATTAAATTCCACTGGTTAATCTTGAAGTACAGAAAACCTGATTTAAGTTAATGGATGACACCAGAGTACAGTTTCCCAGTCACATTTTTCAAGAAGGCAATAGTAAATTTTGACTAACTCTCAGTTATGGGCACTCTGAAGGGCCACGTAACCATTTTCCAATAAAGTAACACCTCAGCTAACATGGTACTTTGAACAATACTGCCGTAAGGGAGACATACTGTGTTGCAGTACCTTGATGTGGTGAACTTTTCTGTGGTGAAGCAGAAGATTGGGATGGCAAGCACTGTACTACTCCCACCTCTGCACCAAAAATCTAACAACTAACAACACTGTATAATTTCCTCAACTATATTTAAAGGTCATACGCAGACCTTAACAGTGAACACTACTCTACACTCTGGGCCCCCAGTTCTCTGTAGCACATCAGTTCTGCAGCACAGGTCCTAAACCTCTGTTGCAGATTCATGCTCACTTTTGTGGTACAAATCATTTACTTGTGTGGCAGATATGTGTCCAGCCATTGGCTAATACATATAACGTGTTGTAATTGATGACATGAGATATTGAGTGTGGGAGGAGTTGCTTTAGAACTGGCAAAGTATTGAAAAGTCTATAGTAGTGATAATCAAGTATGTGTTTTATATCACACACAAAATCATGAATTTCAAGGTAACACATGTTCTGGAGCAGGATGCAGGTTCTATACATAGCTCTGTGGCCTTGACTCTGTACCATGGGACTTGTACTGTATTCTGGCCCTGAACATCTAACCTCACTCTACAACATGCCTGCACAATGTATCTCACTGGTTTCTTCCCACTGTTACAATCATAATTGCCCTGTGGCCCACATTCACATCAAAATGCTGCTCTCATACTCATACAATTAATATCATCCTAAATAAATTCTGACCTTCTCTACTCTGTTGGTCATAAAACGTTTCATAGTCAGAATTTTATTAAGAGACATTTTCTTATGGGAACAGAAATATTAAAATGGCACTGCTGCACTTCAAAGGCTGAGAAGCCACTCCCCCCATTTTTATATTCCTATTCCTCCGTCCCCTTCCCTGTTGACTGGGATTGAGGCACTATGAGTTCTGAGCCATACAACAGGCTAGCTCAGTAAAAGCAAAAGTAGAGATAGGAAGACTACCATCAGAGGCAAAAGAATAGTGCAACGGAGCCAGTCTCATCTGCATGGAAGTGAAAACTCCATAGGTGTAGTTTCTGATCATGTATGCTGGTGGCATCATATTTATATTTAACACTAGGACCAAGATTGACCTCATGGGCCTTCACAAGTGACCAAGCTAATGCAGAGGGAAACATCACTGTAGTCACAGACTGAATCTTTTCCATGACATAAGACTGAAGCCTTTGTAAAACAATGCTGGTCAAAGCCGCACGAGCCAGGCTGGACCATCATCACAGTGCTAGGGCTACAGTTCATGATGCCAGTGACCTGGGTTCTTGGGGAGAAGGATCAAGTGTCCTAAAGGATGTTCTCCTTCTCTACGGAGGGAGGGATTCAGCTGCTGCTCTGACAGCACTGCCTGGGTTGGCACAGGCAGAACTGTGAGTGGAACGGGGGGGGGCTGGTTGATGCCGCATGACATGCTTGCATGTGCATGCATGTGCACAACCTCAGACCACAGGAAAGCATCCCCAACTGCAGCAGGATGACCCTTCATGGCTTGTACCTAGGCCTCACACCACCAACCTGTGCGCCCCGCTGTCTCCACGAGGATCTGATATCTTGCGGGGGACTTGTGGAACTCTCCTACTATGCTGTGGGAGTAAGCAACAGACACTGGAGACACAATGGGTAAGTCAGGGAGAAAGTGGTTGATGGGCCTGGTGCAGCTGGGGGGTGATGGGGGTAGGTCGGAGTAACAAAGGGCAAAAAAACAATAAAAAGCACCGTAAGACCTCGGGCATTTCATCTGGATATGTAGCACATACAGAATTAATAATTAGTTAATACAGAGTGCCATCCGGTGGTGAAGGTTGAGACTACAACATACAAAGAAGGAGAGCTAATTCTAACAACTCAGGAATCTAAACTTTCCCTTTAGCTGCGTGGCTTGGGCTGCTGCATCTGAGACCAGGGATAGAAGGATTGATACCAGGATCTGGCACTTACTCTTCTAAACCTGTAACTTAGTTTATAGAAGATGTACCCCCAAGGGCCAGGGAAAGGACATTTAATTATAATGATCTACCTTTTCAAATACGACTAGCAGTGCAAAAGGAATCAGCATAGAGATGGTACCATTATTGGGCCACATTGAGAAAGTATGATAAAAGATATTCTAGGAATAGTAAAGAGATTGTGGTACAGAGAAAGTTAACTGCTCCTATGCATTTGTGCCATGCAATAAATTAGGAAACTATATGGGAAAATTGGTTCAGGATATGGGGAGATTTTAGAAAAAAAGATCAGAGTCTTTTGCTGGGTGCCTTGCCTGATAAGATGGACTGTCTACTACAGTACAGATTTTTTTTTTCATTCTGGGAAGTGCAATAAAGCAAAATCATATAGTAGTTAAAAAAAGTCCCACTCCTCCAACCAGAGGAATGAATGGTTGAGCACAATGAATGAGACGTAGCAGATGTAAAGGTTGACACAATGGGAAGTAAGCAGAAAGATGCTTCTGGCAAGAAATTCATATTGTGTGCACTATTTATCATGACATTTGACTTTTGTCTCTTAAAGAAATGAGGTATCAGCTGCGGTATTTATATATTATTGCTAGAGGTCCCTCAATAATATGTTAAAACTTGAAACAGCAGCTGTGGGCGAGACACTCTTTACAAAATAAGAGTGTCTCATTTGCTAAGAAAAGGAGTGTTCTGATTGATCGAGAACACTCCAGTCTAAAATTACTATTAGTCAAAGTGATGACTCATCTGGATGTGATAGGTTTATTATGGGATATTAATTAGGTCAAGGCGGATGTTCAGGGGGAGAACAGATTGCTAACAATGGCAGTGCAAGCTCCAGGAGACGCCTATTTAAATTCAAAAACATGTAGCCAGGTCACTCCATGGCGCTGGGTTGTGGTACACTGGTGATTTGGGTTCACACCCTGAACCCCAGACATCAGGAGTGATGGCCAGCAGGGTTGAGTGAGGGCTCAGCACATTGCCACTCATACAGTGACACCTAGTGGAGGCTTGGTCGAGGTGCTGTTGGCAATGTGAGTAACCACACCCTGTCTGGTGTCCCCCCCCCCCCAAGAGTGTTACGAGTGCTCCTGCTTATGCTGAGGGAGGTGGGCAGTTCAAAACTGGGAAAAATGTCCCTTTGGTGCAGCATGAAGAACAGAGCCTGTCACTGCTTATGTCTACTGGGCACTCCAAAAGGACAGCCTCTGGGGATGACATCATGGCAATTCACGTTCAACCTAGAGTTCACAGTAAGGGGAAGTGACTGAAAATGGAACCCCACCTTCGGGGGGAGGGGGAGCCAGTGATGCAAGCCACCGTGGTTAATGAGAGCACCGATCCTATTAAGAGAAGACACAGGATGGGAGCTGAAGACAAGGCACCACCTGATGACAAGAACAACTGTAATACACAGATTAAAAAGAAAACTTGCAGCCTGGGTCTCTATTTACCTGTCTCTAAGATTTGTGTTTATGTTTTTTTTTTTACCAGTAATCATGCTAGAACAAGCCAATGAAATTATATCCTGAAATCCACGGTACCTTCTATATAAACAGATTCCAAACACCCTTCCTCCCCCACACCCCTACCAACCTCATGACTGAAAGCTCAAATCTGGCACTGCAACATGCATCACTCTGAGTTCAGGAAGAGTTTAGGAAATGCCTGTTACCTAGCAACCATTGACTTCCTGGTCATCCAAGAAAATGAACAATGACTGTTCATTAATACAAAACTTTCTGATTTTGAATGTTATGCCCAGTATTCCAAAACATTTTATAGCAAAATCAAAGGTGTTGGGAGTGGTCCTGCTCATACAGCAGACTCAAAACCACACTGGCTTGAGGGATGTTTTCTTTTCATTGGGACTCGAACTCTCTTGTTAATGTTTTACCTCTCCAAAACTTCATCACCTTTGCTTTCAGATCTTTTCGGAGCACAATACAAGACCTTTCAAATCCCTTACGGAGGATTTAGGCTCTTACATAAGACCCAATTATCAAACCTCTTTCTGACAAGTCCCATGGAGCTGTTTATAGTCAGAAATATTTAGGTTTGATCAAGCCATTGTACAAGTGTGCTCACATGACTGTGTTACAAGCTCTGCTTTCTGCCCCATTGAGTCAGACATAATAGTAGAAGGACATTAACAGCATCTATTCATGTTCACTGGGGCTAGAAGAGTAAATGACGATACTCTACTAGGGCTGCCAGTCAGCATTCTCAAACACCGATGTGATTTTGTCAGAAAGTCACTTGTCAGCACCAGTAAGTTTTCATGCATCTGATTTGCGTTTTATGTAATGTGACACCTTTTTATCATTCTTTTTTTATGCCTAATGTTTTGTGCCCCGGTTCTCTCTCTGTATCCCATAGTGGTGCTTATGACCACAATGCAGCAATAGACCTCGGCTGTTAGCGGTCTCCTCTGAGACACTGCCAGTTCCAGCTCGTCACTTTCTATTCACTGTATTTTTTTGTTTGTTTACAGTTTATTTATCATTAATAGCCCTACTCGGATGAACCTTCTATTTATCAGTGAGGTGCTGCTTCCACCCAATGTTGCAAGCGGGGAGGCAGAAGCACACGGACATCAAATGACTGGCTCAGCCCACAACACGGTGAGTGACTAGTAGTGGCAGTGGCAGGATTCAAACCCAGGACTGCCTACTTCATGGTTCAGTGCCCTAAACATTTTGCACCACGTAGCCTCTTCTGTAGTAATATAGTAGTATAGTGTTTGGATGGCAGAAGGGATTTAGGGTTAGGGATGTGTGGAATGTTTAAATTCAGACAGAATTCCATGGAATTTCAGAAAATTCCACCTAATTTCTTGAAATTTGATTGAAAGCAGAAATCCAAAATTCTGAAAGCAGAATTTAAACCATGGATTAGTAATGTGTTCCTTACATAAACTACGCATTCCACAAATCGCAGAAAATGAACCCATGTTTAACATCATCCACGTAAAACTAATCCATGGTTTAAATTGAACAACTTTCAGAATTACACAGAACTTCATTAAACTTTTGCAAAAAGTATTTAGGAGGCAGAATTGCCATTCTACCTCAGTTCCATTGGTGGAATTCTGCAGTCTGTACAGCTTCTCTTAAAGTGCATCTTGTCTGCCCCTCCTGATGCACAGCAGTGACTATGCCCAATGTGAGCATGGACACACCTTCAAGCCTGTCAGTCTGAATCCTACTGTTGCTCATGCTGTGTAACCCTGAAAGCCAGTCTCCCTCAGGAATCTGTGACAGACCCATCATCTAAGAATGGAGGACCCAAAGCTGTTCCCAAACTTTGTTCTCCTGCATAGCAGTGCAGTGATGTCACATTGTGCTGATTCTGCTGTGACACCTTTGATCACTGCAACAAGACTGCTGCAAGACGGCATCACCAGTCAAGTGGGCATATGGCTGACTGCAACAATATCAGTTTAAGTAAAAAAAGAATTCCACGCCGTACCATCATTGGTTCAAATTTGTAGAATGCACACTATAATGTCATCTGTTTCAGGCAAATAAAATACTGTACTGTGATCAGTGAAGCAGCACACAGTTGTGCTCTTGTAGTAGTTGGCATCATTGAGAACAGCTACTAGTGTACTGCACTGTCATGACCGAGCTATTATTCACCTGTAGCTGTTTTCACTTACATCGTTTTTTTGCACGGTTTATACCACGCTGTTATTCGCACATGCTCTTGACCGGCTTCCTAAAACTATTACTTTTCCAGCAATTATGTTTTAACTTTGGTGCTTTCCAGATGTTGTTTTTTTTAGTTATTGTTTCATGTTGTTGGGCTAGCCAATGTTTGCAGATAATGCAGTACTTATTTTACAGTTTATTTGTACTGTGGGACCCCATTGAAAATGAGCTTCGGCTAAATTGAGCTGTCCTTTTCTGATATCAGAATAAACATTTTTACTACTACTACTACTACAGAGTCTTTCAAAATGTATCTGACTCCCCCCTGCTGACCTCCTAATTGTTATTCGTGACATCACAGTCCGTTGTCAGGGTCATGGTGAGCACAATGATGTAGAGTCTCTGTGACTTTAACTGGGGAGAGGCAAATGGTTTTTATACAGACATTTTAGATATGCTACCAAAATTAGTGCTAAACCTTTGAAAGGAACATAAAAATGGTAAAAAAATGTATTCTTTAGTAAACTGTAACAGCTGAAACAACATATTTATGAAAGTACATGCTGAATGCAGGGTTCATCCTTAAGAGTGTACAATTGGTTGTACAGAGTACATCCTGAAATGCAGAGCTGATCTTTAAGAGTTTCCTCAAACCCTAAGCTCAATCTTGCACTTGCCTAAACAGAGATCCCTGGCTCCATTCTTACCTCCCTTTTGGACACTAGTGTAATTTGTTAAATACCCCCGTCACTATCGCCCCCACCTCACATCTCCCCCTTGACCTCCCCTATGCCACCCTCTCCTCCTTCTGCCTGCCAACTCCCCGTGCAAGCCTTCTCCTCACTCTACTGGCTCACCACTGGTATTTCCCCTCCCTTCCTCCACCAATTCCATTTCCCTCTTTTCGCCCTCCCTTCTAGGTTGCCCACATTTCTCCTCCCTCCACACTCCATCTCCTACACCATGTGCTGACAAAGCCTGTTCTGGCTGCTTCACTATACCAAGCAAGTTTGGATCCTTGTCATCTTGCTGTACTCTGCACTTACACTGGTAAGGCCATATGCTACAATCTACATCTGTAATGTAAACGGTTCTCTCTATTAGGCATTGATTTCTAATCTAGTTATGTTGTGTCCTGGGTTACCAGGATCAATGATTTCCATTGCAACCAATATATTAATGTGGACCCTTTGTAACTTGCAATGTATCTTACCATGGAATCTGCGTAACCTTATGTAACCCATGTATTGTCTGATTGTCCTATGTATCTGTATGACTTGGAACCTTTGGAAATGAGTCTCTGACTCAAATGTATTAATCCCAATCTGAAATAAATAAATAAATAAATAAATAGAGTATACAACTGGCTGTACAGAAGCTATGCATACCTCAAGCGAAGAAGGGGGACAGAGAAAATGGGCCCTATATAGTTTACCAAAAATACTAACACCATTAAAAGTAAGAGGGAGATTTATAAAATAGGCTACAGGGCAGCAAAAGTATGCAACTGTGCAAATGGGTGCAGGACATGTGCAGCAAAATGATAAAGGAGGCCATGACAGGTAATGAACTGGAATTAGCTCAGGAGTCAACAAGCAACAAAACTAAATTCCTTGACTATATTAAAAGGAAAAAAAGAAAAGAAGTGGGTTCATTACTCTCAGAGAAGGTCACATTTTTGTAGAGACCAGAGATTATAGCTAAAGCATTTATTTATTTATTCAAGAGTTTTACCAGGAATTGCATACTGAGCGGGTTACCTCTCGATTCCAGATGCATCCTGGGGGAAAGGGACAAGTGGGGCATACAAAACATAAACACAAGTAGAGTATACATGAATGCAATTACATTTGCAATACAGAAGAGGAAGATTGTAGATGTTACAGTTACACTATACAGAGTGTTGTGAGACCACAACGGGAGAAACTGGAGCATGCAAGTAATTAACATGAAGTAGAATCACATGAAAGCAGATACACATTACAAACATTAGGAGAAATAGTGCATGTGACTATTAACAATATGCAGAATTAGCTATGAAATCAAGCAATGAGGAAAATAAAGAGTTTATTCATGGTTTAGATAGAGGACTGCCATCTGTAACCCCTACAATATGCTCTACATAGCATGAAAGCAAAATGCGGGGATGGTGTGCTAAGAGTAACGACAGGAGGGCCTAAACACGAGTAGGGGACTTGAGGTTTCATCTCCTAGGTGGCCCTATGTGCAGGCACAAATAGAGGAGAAGTGTGCCTTGAGGAGGAGATTTAGGTGCAATTTAATAGGTTTTTCACTTTGGTTATCAATAGTAAAGTTAACACAGTGCTAAGAGTAGAAGAAGTAGTAACGTAATACAGGCAAATGATATAAATAGGGAATTTAAATTGTTAGATATTAGTAAATCACCAGGGCCAGATGATTTGTACCCTCAAGTGCTTATTGAGATAGTAGACATAATTACTGCCCCACTTAAAAATATATTTAGTGCATCATTAAAAGACTCGGTCATACCTAAGGACTGGAAATGCATGTAATGGTGCTAAAGGTGATCTGGAGAATTATAGACCTGTTTGCCTCACCTCTGTTGTTTGCAAGATACTGCAGAATATATTGAAATCAAGTCTATATGATTATACTGTACGACATGTAATGGACTGTATGAGACTTCACAACAAGGGTTTCACATGGCAATGCCATCAGGGTACAGTTCTTTAGTCAGTCATCTGATTGCCATGATCCAGAATCTATTGACCCTTACCATTCTGTCTCCTTCTGTCCAGTCACCATCAAACAGGTTGAGGATCTCCTTCTTCAACTTGATACTAAAAAAAGTGCGGGCGCGGATATGATTAAGCCTTTCTTCCTAAAGTTGGCCTACTATATTTTGGCTCCCCCTATTACCCACCTTTTCAATTTGTCTCTCAATCAGGGCTCCCTCCCCAAGGTCTGGAAGACAGCCCATGTCATCCCTTTATTCAGGTCAGGGGACCCCTGCAACCTAAATAATTACTGCCCAATCTCCTTGCTCCTGGCCTTGTCAAAACTATTGGAGAAGGTAGTAAATGAACAGCTCAGATCTCATCTGGAAAGTTTTAATCTACTATACGCAATTCAATCTGGTTTCCATCCCATGCATAGTACCTCTACTGCCCTTGCTAAGGTTATAAATGACTGGCAGTCCGCACTTGATAACAAACAATACATATGCACCTTGTTTTTAGACTTTAGCAAGGCTTTCGACATGGTGGACCATGATTTACTCCTGCTGACCCTGAAGAAAGTTGGGGTGGACAACCTGGTCCTAAGTTGGTTCACAAACTAACTTGTGGACAGAGAGCAGCAGGTCAAGGCTGAAGGAGACCTATTACCCCAAAAAAATACTCCTTAGATGTGTCCCCCAAGGATCCATAATTGGTCCACTTCTCTTTGCCATTTATATTAATCAAATTGACACTGGCCTGAAGTCATCTAGTATCCATCTCTTTGCTAATGATACAGCACTACACATTGACAGATCAACTCCAGATCAAGCCATTTTGGACCTCCAGAATGATTCTGACATCCTCTAAAAAAAATCTACTCAACTTGAAACTCCTGCTCAATGCCAAAAAAAGCTAAGGCCATGATTTTCTCTCCACTGTCCCCTCATCTAAAAAAAAAACAGATAAGTTTCCTCACATAAGCACCATTTTGGGAAAAGCCCTGGAGTTCATGGAAAAATTTAAATGCCTGGGGGTCTGGATTGACTACAAATTGTCCTTCATTGATCACACTTATGAACTGATGAAGGTTCAGTATTTTCTTCAGGATCAAGCATTCACTAACCCAGAAGGCTAAAAAACTCCTAGTCCAAACTAACTTCTTGCCTCTCCTAGACTATGCGGACTTCCTATATGGCCATAGTACTAGCACAGCTATCTCCAAGCTTGATACCCTATACCACAGCGCCATTAGGATCATTTTGGATGCCCCTTATGACTCGCATCACTGCATCCTCTATTATTCCATAGGCTGGACCTCCCTTAGCTTCAGGAGGCAAAAGAATGCTATTCTATGGACATATAAGGCAATCACTCATATATTACCTCAGTACCTCACAAGCTGCCTAACTCCCTGTATCCCTAGTGCCTATTATCTCAGAAGTCTTACCATCTTATTTCTGGCTATCCCTACAGCTAAAATGCGCTTTGGCAGAGCCTCAATAAGCTTCACTCTTCCTACACTCTGGAATAAGATCCAGAAAACCTTAAGGCTCGCTACCCCTGTCACGTTCTCCCTCTTCAAATCCTTGGTCCTGAGGACCTTCTCTAAAGTCTGTCATTGTTTCAAGTCAAGGTCTTAACATCACAATTTGTTACTGCTTTAAATTCTGGACTTAAACCTCAACTATTGCCTAAGACATCATTTGAGTCTTCACTTCTGTCATTGTCCAAATCAAGGTCCCAACATAACAATAATAATACTCTATTTTTATGGCACCTTTCATAAGCCAAGGTGCCTTACAGATTATAAAAGCATCAAACATTTCAAAGTCTTAAAAATATATAAAACAATTTATACAATTAAAACAGGAAGGTTAAACACCAAATGCCTGACACCACAAATATGTTTTCAGGGCCTGTTTAAATCCCTCCATAGTCACACACTCCCATAACTGATGGGATAGAGAATTCCATAGGGTAGGGGTCGCATGCATAAATGCATGGGCCCCTGAAGATTTCAAAGACACCCTTGGGATCCCTAGCAACCCCTCGTCAGCTGAGCAGAATGATCACCCAGGGCAGTAAGGGACCAGGAGCTCTTTCAGTTAGTCTGGGCCGAGTCCATGTAGAGCTTTAAAAGTCAGGAGACCGACTTTAAAGATAATCAGCCACTGTACTGGCAGCCAGTGCAGACTGCGCAGCACTGGCGAAATATGACTGGAACAAGAAGTTCCTGTCAAAAGCTGGGCTGCTGCATTCTGCACCAGCTGCAAGTGGCAGATTTCCACCCCAGGTAGCCCTAGGTAGGGGGAATTGCAATAGCCCAAGTGTGAGGACACAAAGGCATGGACCGGCGTAGGAAGATCGCTGGATGGAACAAGGTGCCTAATCCTGGAGATGTTCCTCAGATGATAAAAAGAGGACTTGACAACGGCAGACACCTGCGAAAGCAGAGTGAGCCCTTCGTCAAAATTTACCCCCAGGTTACGCACCCGTTTGGAGGTTGGGAGTGATAAACCCCCAAGGCAAAGCCCAGAGGGTAAACCAACCCCCGGCCCCCCATCCGGCACGCTGAATCCACAACCAACACCTCAGTCTTTTCTGAGTTCAACTTCAGCCAGCTCGAGCCCATCCACTTCTGGATATCTATGAGGCCGTTATTAAAGACCAAGAGTGCTCCATCCTGATCAGGTGCAAAAGAAAGGTAGAGCTGGGTATCATCAGCATAGCAGTGAAACCTCAGCCCATACCTTCTTACAATGTTTCCAAGGGGCAGTATGTACACTGCAAACAACATGGGGGACAACACTGAACCCTGAGGAACTCCACACGACAGAGGAACTGGGTCTGAGGAATAAACCCCAGACACCACCCTCTGAGTTCTTCCAGTGAGATAAAATGTAAACCATCTGAGGACTACATCTGATAGTCCACAGATGAACCTCAGGTGCTCAAGTAGAACCCCATGATCCACAGTGTCAAAAGCTGAAGAGAGATCTAGAAGAACAAAGATGGAACAGTTCTTCCAATCCCTAGCCATCAGGAGACCATTGAGCACCCGAACCAGCGTTATCTCAGTGCTATGCCTCTTTGGAAAACCGGACTGGAGGGTTTCATAGATATCATGGATGGTCAAATGGTTCTCCAGCTGTATGGCCATCACTTTCTCAATCACCTTCCCTAAAAAGGGAAGGTTTGAAATAGGTCTGTAGTTCGCATGGCAGTCGGGGTCCAAAGAAGCTTTCTTCAAGAGGGGTGTTATCACCACCTCCTATAGGGAGCTAGGAAGCTCATCTGTTTCAAGGGAGCACCAGACTATCTGTGCAAGGACCGGACTGATAGAATCAATACAACCCAAAATCCATAAAGGAATTCTTCAGGTCAGGGGTAAGGGGCAACAGACTTCTAGGAAAACAAAAACTGAACTTACAAGCTCAAATGGGCAGACTGGGTGGGCCACAGGCCCTTATCTACCGACACTGTTTATGTATGTATCTATGTAAATCAGGGAAATTAATCCTGGGTCCAAACTACAGCACGTAGGGCGCATACTCTGGACAATCTGCATGACATCTATGAACTCCAGTCAGTCGAAGGTACTCCAGGAAAGCTGAGGTGCAGTGACCATGCACTGATCCACAGCAACACCCTTAGAGTGTGCTAGATGGAGCGCCACCTTGATGTCAGCCACCTTAGTTGCAAAGAATCGGGCAAGTTCATTGCATTCTACTTGGGAAAAGGCTTTTTGGACTTGTAGGCAGGCTGGATTGCACAGTCTGTCTGCAGTGTGAAAAAGCTGAGCTGGTCGATTCTGAGCGGCCACCATCTCCCCGGACAGGAATTCTGCCTTCTTACGGGTGATTGTAGATTGATAGGCTTGATAATGCTCCATCAATCTAAGGTGGTCAGCATCAAGGGATGATCTCCACCAGCAACGCTCTAACCTTCATCCTAGTCACCACATCTCCCTCAAGGTCCCATCAAACCACAGGGACCATGGGCAAAAGGAGAGAGGATGAACACGGATAGGAGCAACGAGATCCAGGGTGACCGAAATAGCCATATTACAGGCTACCACGAGGGCCTCTGGATTGCTGCTTGCCACTGGAAGGGTTAATAGGTCAAATACCACTGCCAGGCCTTCAGAGCTAACATCTTGTAAAGGGCAGCACCTGACCATCTCCACAGGGGTAGGCCTATGAGGGGGGGTGCTAAAACTAAACTTCACAGTGTAGTAATCGGACCATCCGACTGGTTCCACCCCCAGATCAGAAGCTTTGATCCCTATGAGGAAGACTAAGTCAAGGGAGTGACCGTGTTTATGGGTGGCAGTGGTAACTATCTGTGTAAGGCCCAGCGATGACATCAACTGGAGGAAGTGCTGTCCAAACTGCGAGAATTCGTCATCGATCCAGGCATTGAAGTCGCCCAGAACCATCAGTCTGGGTGACTCGAACACCATGTGGATGACAAAGTCCACTACTTCCTGAAGGAACCGCTTCTCATCTCCAGGTGGACGGTAGATGAGAGCGATCCTACAACCTACACCTGCCACCACGATATACTCAAATGACTCAGCCTCCTCAACTGGTACACTCATGGAGTTAAGTTCAGTCTTAAAACGGACCGCAACACCACCCCCCTGTGTGATCCAATCTCGGACAGTGAATCACCGAGTACCTAGCAGGAGTTAAAGCCTCCAAAATGGGGCTAGAGTTCTCATCCAGCCAGGTCTCTGTGATGCAAGCCAGATCCATCATTTCTACAAGATCTGCAATAATTGAAGTCTTGTTTTTAATGGACCTGGCATTGTATAAAACTGCCCGGGTTGGATGAACCTCCAGGGCCGCCTGAACCACCTGCCCACCAATATTGGTAGTGCCCTTGGGTATGGAAACCAGACATGGTGAACCACGTTCTTGGTTCCATTTCGCACCAGGGCATCTCCTGGATCTCAAGACTCCGATGTGGCAGCCCCGTTCATTCCCCCTCCACAGTCCACAACCCCCTGCCCCCCCCATGAGCGATACCTAGTGCCCTACAGCTCTGGTATGTTGTGAACTGCAATGGGGGAGGAATAAAGGGGCAGAGAGCACAGAGAGCAGAGGGCTAATAGTGCACAACCGTGGGGGCAAGCCTCTAGCACATTGTGGCAATCAGCTTATCAGATGGCTCTCGCTGAACTAACCCACTAAATAAATAAAAAATAAAATAAAAACAAATCAAAATAACCAAAAATACAACAAAATATAAACTCACACTTATACCCCATCAAAAAATAAAAACCCTCAAGTCACTGTGGGAAAAACCCTCAATTAACCCTTCCCAAACAGAAATACTAAATTCTAAAATATAACCAGCTCAGGGACTAGGGCTGGGGTAGGTCTATTTAAAACAAGTTTCAGTCACAGATAAATAGTAACACTCTGACATTACAAATAAAGTCAAAGTGAAAGAAGCAAGTCAAATAAAAAAAACCCAATAATCTTCAACTCTCTGGACCCTCTCACAGCCTCGGGTAGTTAGCAGAACACAGGCACTCTCACTGTCTGATTAAGGAAAATTGTTGAAATATCAGTGTTTCCAGTACCCAGGCCCTCCCACGCCCTGGGGAACCAGTGAGAAAAAATACAGGCACTCTCACTGCCTGCTGAGTAACCATAAATCAAACATAAAATTTGAAGTCTGACCATAAACAGGTGGGCAGATAAATAAACAAAAAATATATTAGACCAGTTTGAGTTCTGAAGACTCAGAAGACTCTTACACTCAGGTTGATGTCTGTAGTGTAGCTCCAACACCACCTCTCACATAGTGGAGAAAGAATCCACAGATAAGCCACAGTTACTTGAATTTGAACAAAGTAATTCGAAATATTAAAAGAAAACAGTGTGCACAGCACTCTCACCGCCTGTATACCCAAGTAGCAGAAGCCAGGAAGGGAGGCAGGTCAAACTTTCAGGAGCACAGTTCACAGCTAAGAAGAGTGGTCTAACAGACCCACTGGTAATCCAATTTAGTGCAGAATGCAAGAGGTAATAAAATTACAGCCAAGCCAACAAACTCCTTCAAAAATCTTCCTCAGCAGCAGCTCCATGCTAATGTTGCCTGTTCTGAACAAGCAGTCAAGTCACTCCAATGGGGACAAAGGTGAGCAAGATACTCGGAGAGTGCAACAACAGGGGAAGTAGATAGACACCCCTTAATTGCACCACTCGGAGCTAGCCACTTCCTCATCTGCCCACGACCCATGGCTACAGATACCCCGACGAACCAACCCCTAGACTGATCTTCAAGGTGGCTTAGGAAAAACCCCAGTTCCCCTCTGGCTCCCTGGAGGCCAAACAAGGGGACTCCTGCCTGGTTGCGAACAGAACAGTGGGCTGCAGCTCCCTAAGGCACAGACGGGTCCCTCACCCAGTGCAACTCTCCGACAATAAACTCTCCCCAAAGCTCACAAATGGAGATGACATCCTCACAGTTCGAAAACTCCAGCAGCAGGGTCCGGGTGCCATCTGACATCACGACCTGCCTTTGCTTCAAATATTGGACTTAAACCCCAACCATTGCCTGTGGCATCTGTCATGTTCTCCCTTTGAACGGTCCTTTCTCCCTAGGCCATCATGTCCAATCCTCTCCTATCTTGGCTGACCTTCCCTCCCACTCCCTATACCCCCTCCCTTCCCACCCACTTGCCAGGCCATGCCTACAGTACTTATCAAAGGACTCTTACATCTCAATCTTCTTTGCACTTTGACGCTAGAGGAACTGCCACTCCTGCTCACTATGACTCTTCCAATGATGTTTACTGTATAAACTTTAGCTCATTACCTTATGTCCATATATGTGTATCCACGCAATTGTATTTAAATGGCATTACCTCCTGTTGAACCTATTGCTATTTTCTGGTGCAAGTATCTTGTCACATGCGATGGTTATATGTTATTATGTTAGCTTCACCCATGACATGGGTGCATCTGCTGCTGCAAGCAGCCAGGCGTGCCTCTTCTGTCCGCCGGCTGCCTTCCTCCCTATACTGCCGTCTGATCATCAGACCGAAGGTACGCTGCTGAAACTTGACTGGCTAGAACCATCGTCCATGTCTGCTGACAGGCTGCTGCAGTTCTTTAATTTCTTTGCTACTCCATCTCCTTCAGGACTTTAAGCTAATTGGTACATACTGGTTGTGGTACTGGTTAAGCCTCTCCAAATTGTCCTGTGAATCCTAATCTAAGCGTGAACCTAAGCCTGTTTACAGCAATTTTGCATTGCAAGGGTAGTTTGAAGTGCAAGTTCTTTTAGGCTGCAGATTTGTAGATTTTTAAAGTATTACAGCTCTCTTTGTTTTAAGGTCTAGTGCTAATCTACCCTGGAGCAGAAATTAACTTTACAGTTTTTCTGTTTAGACTAGATTTCATTTGGGTCACAGTTGTAAGCTTTGCCCTGCAAATAATCCAATTTCTTCTTCACTTTCTCTCCTGCTGTCTCATCCTTGCTTGTAGGGTTACCACCTTTTAAGAAGCCCAAAGTGGGACATTTCTAACAGAAACATGATATTTTGCAGGACACTACGTAACCTCGACCAATGCAACAGATTTGTTTTCTCTATATGATCAGAATTAAGGCTAGATATTGTAGTTTATTGGTTGCTTCTATCGTTTCTTATCCTTTTGAGGTATTTTAATTAAGGTATTACAGTTTTCTGCAACATTTAGCGGAAAGTTAGAAAATATTTTTTCTACTAGAAAGTCAGGACATGTAATATTTTTCATGTTTTTTTTTTGCAGGACACAGCTGCCCAAATCAGGACTGTCCTGCGAAAACCAGAACAGGTGGTAACCCTACTTGCTTGAATTTTTATGCCCACCCCTCCCCCACCTCCAGCCTTTATTAAATACTCTCTCTCCCCCCTTGGCACCACCCCTATGCAATCTTCTTCCTTCCTTCTCACTAACATTGCAACTCCACTTAAAGATACAGAGAGCAGCTATTAGGCCTAACACTTGTCCTGTCCTCCCCTTAAAGACATTTTCCTTTTTAGGTCACCGCCAGACTGTAAGGGAACACATCTGCCTATAAGGCCAGGACACCCTGCCAGCTCCATCACATCTTAATTTATTGTACTTTCCTCCCCCCTCCCAAGACCCTGCTTGCTGTGCCACCACCCTTTTCCAGTCTTGGACATGGCAACCAGACTAATGCTAATTCTTATACTCCTGCCCACTCTCTGTTTGCAGCCGCTGAATGACCCTAAATCAGCTGACCCTCTTATCATGGAGCACCCCTATGGTAACATCTACAGCACTCCAACATCTGTGCACAGCTGTGGCCCATGTACCAACTGCATGCCTAACAACACACCCTGGCACACCTGGCCCAGAACGCATCCAGCTCGGCCAGTGCGTCCCCCTCCCACAGTCCTGCCTAAACTGGCTGTTCTCTCTCTGATAAGCATGCAGCTCAAATGAATCCACAAAGACAACACAAAGCTAGCCTTAAACACTTTAAAATTACCTGGTCAGATTGGTACTCCTGTTACTACTACTCTCAGGCAACATCCACCCTAATTCCGGCCCTCCTGTATTTCAGGGGTTGAGTGCACCAAAACCAGGCACCTTAACCTTTGCATCATTAAACATCCACAGCCTGACAGCAAAGTTTGACAACCTTCAAGCCTCGGTAGCCCTACATAATCCAGACGTACTGTCTGTGGTAGAGACATGGCTCACTCCCAAGATCCCTGATGAAGCCATCAGTCTTCCGGGCTATTCGATCTTTAGGCAAGATCATAAATCTAAAAGAGGTGGTGGCTGTGCAATCTACCTTAAGGACAGCCTTCAGGGCATAGTCCTGAATTTACCCAGCCTAGGGTCGTTCGCCCAGGCCCTTGCCATTAAGGTTCTTTTTGGGGCCCACAACAAAACTGTCACAATTCTATCTGTCTACATCCCCCCAAAGAACTCGGCCCAGGGTCTCCATGCTGTCATAGACTGTCTTGGAAGCCTAACCCTAAGCTCTGAGGTTATACTCTTAGATGATTTCAATATTAATTGGCTTGCCTCTGAAGCTAACCAATACAAGGATGCAATTCAGGCTATCCACTTTACCCAGCTCATTGAAACTCCCACTAGGACAAACTATAGGACATGCACTAGTACTTTGATTGACTGGGTGCTCACCAACCAACCTGAGCATGCCTCTAATGCCTCCGTCCTCCCGGACGACATCAGTGACCACTCCCCTGTCATGTTCAGCTGGGCTAATAATTTATCCAAACCGCTTCCTAGAACAATCACCAGCAGGGTTCTCAAACCTGGTCATGCTGACGGCTTCAGAATGGATCTCCTCATTGCTGACTGGTCCTCTGTTTTTGAGGCTTCCATCGTTGACGACGTTCTCGACCATTTCATCCTCCTCTTCAATACAATCTGTGACACCATGCTCCCATAAAAACGCAGAAGATCAAAGGCTACATTAACCCCTGGATAAGCCCTGATACCCTTGAGCTAATGAAAACAGAGACCACCTTTGGCATATAGCTAGGCCCACTGGCAAGCAGTCTGATATTCTGAACTACAAACATGCGAGGAACAACTGTACCAGGACCATCCAATTCGCCAAAAATGCATACTATAAAGATGCCCTAACCAAGAACTGGAATGACGGGCACAAATTCTGGGCTAAACTAAATAAGGTCACCAGGCGAGAACCCAAAACGGACCCTACCATGCTCAGTGTTGATGGCTCCCCCATCCTTGACCCTAAATCTATCACCAACACCTTTAACCATGCCTTCACTGATTTGCAGCATGTTCTCCCTGCCAAATTCTTCTTCCCCACCATCCCTGTTGCACCCACACAATCCCCATTGCATCTCCCCTTTCGCTTCAAGACTATTGCCTTCGGAGAAACCAGGAAATATCTGCACAAAGTGCTTGGGAAGGGGAGATTCAGTGGGGATAACCTTGACCTGAAACTAATCTCACTGTCACTTGAAGAAATCCTGTCCCCTCTCACCCATACCCTTAACCTCTTGCTCTGTCTCGCAGTATTCCCCCCAAAATGGAAGGCTGCAGTGGTCACCCCTGTGTAGGGAATCGTGCCCTCCCTGGGAATTATAGACCCATCTCTATACTACTACGACTCTAGAAGGCTCTTGAATGAATCGTTGCTGACCAACTTGTTGATTATCTGGACAAGCACGTGCTCCTATGCGCAGAGCAACATGGCTTTAGGGCTGGGCATAGCACTACTACAGCCCTCCTGGAATACACAGGCTTCATCCACAAATCCCTCGATCTTGGCCAGCTAGTCAGGGCTATTTATATTGGCCTAACAAAGACCTTTGACATGGTCAACAATGCCCTCCTAGTTGACCAACTCACTGCCATAGTCCTTGCCCCTGAGGCGGCTGCATGGTTCTGCAGCTACCTACACTGCCAAACACAGCAAGTCAGGATAGATACCTTTCTCTCTGACACCAAGCCTGTGTGCTCAGGCATTTCACAGGGGTCAATACTGGGCCCCCTCCTCTTTAGCCTATTTCTGAATTGCTTCCCCCAAGCCAGTCAGTGCTATATCCTACTCTACGCAGATGACGCAGTTATCTTTTCTAATGCTCTGACCCCACTGCTCTTGAGCAACAGCTACAACGTGACTTCACCAGCATTGAGTCATGGTTCAAATATCATAAATTGATAATGAACTACAAAAAAACAAAAACCATGTTGTTCACCAACCTTAAGAACAAGCACAAAAACTACCCGCTATCAATATGTGATAGGGGTGATGTTCCTCTTGATCGCGTTCATCACTTCAGATATCTTGGAATTACTCTTGGCAGCTCGCTTTCCTACGCCCTCCACATAGACATCACAGCTAAAGCAACCAACAAATGCTTAGGGCTACTTTATCACCATAGGCAGACCCTGACCCCTGAAGCCCTCAGCATAGCGGTCCTCAGTTCAGTGGGTTCCCTAGTGGACTACGGACTGCCAGTATATGGCTCTGCCACAGATACTGTCCTCCGACATAAAAACTGCCCTTAACAATGCCTACAGGCTCACCTTAGGGGCACACCGACTAACCCACACCTGCGATCTCTATGCAAAGGCTCACTGGCTAATGCTCTTTGGTCGCTTAAAATATCAATCCTGCCTCCTGGCCAAAAAGATCTGCCTTGGTCAGCTCCCGACTAGGGTCCAACAACTCCTAGTTCCCAGCACTAATCCCAGGCCCACCCGAAATTTGGAAGTGCAGTGCTTCCTGACTCCAAAATGTCGGACATCTCAAAGACAAAGGTTCTTTGCCTATAGGGCACCATTGTAGTTCAGCTCCCTCCATGAGAATATTATTAGCCTGCCCACTCTGTGGACCTTCAAAAAGAACCTAAAGAACCATTTAATACAGGAATCTCAATGTGTCTGCCATCACTAGCACCTAGCAAAGGCATCTCCTACCATATGCCCTTCTGCCAAACAGACCTCACTCTCTCTCTCTCGGACACCCTGCACTTGGGGCTCAACCCTCCACCCCGTCTCTCCAGCACTTCTATTCACTAACCCTCTCATGCTGCTGACAACTAACAGGCTCCCTGTTGGGCACAGTTATTTAGTGTGTTCCTGTATGTATCTGACTGTGTTTACCTATTCCAGTTTAGTTTTCGCTGTATTTTTTGCAATCCTTTGTTTAAAGACCAAATGTACCTAAATGTTCTCACTCTAATTCTATTGCCTTGTTTGTCTCAGTCCTCTGTATAATCACCTACTTGTTCTAAATGTACTAACGTGGAACCTATGTAACCAGCTCTGAGCTCAAATGATTAATCCGAGATCAGAAATAAACAAATAAATGTTGTTATTATTACTATGTAATTGTTATGTACGCTCACTCAATCTGTGATGTCTTAACCCTGTTGGCAATTGTTTTGCCCCAGGTCCATCCTGTAAATAAGCTTGTCTCAATGATGTTCCACCTGGCAAAATAAAGATTTTGATTGATTGACTGATTGATTGACAGGGGAAGATAGAAACACAGAAACATAGACATTGACAGCAGATAAGGACCGCTTGGCCCATCTAGTCTGCCCATTTCCCTACCTACAGGATAAGCTGCAGATCCTAGTTAACCAACAGCCTATTTCTTCTTACCCCCAACAAGAATTGCCTTATGTCTGTCCCATGTATTCTTGAATTCTCCCACAGTTTTAGACCCCACAACCTCCTCAGGAAGGCTGTTCCATGCATCCACCACCCTCTCTGTGAAAAAATACTTCCTCACATTGCCCCTGAACTGCTCCCCCATCTTTAAATTGTGTCCCCTTGTCCTTGTACATCTCTTTTTCTGAAAGATGCTACCCTCTTGGACTTTGTTGATTCCACTGAGGTACTTAAAAGTTGCTATCATGTCCCCAATCTCCCTCCTTTCCTCAAGGGTATACATATTAAGCTCCTTTAGTCTCTCCTCGTGTGGCTTCTCTTGTAGACCCTGCACTATTTTAGTTGCCCTCCTCCAGACTGCCTCTATCCTGTCTATGTCCTTGCGGAGATGGGGTTTCCAGAACTGGATACAGTACTCCAGATGGGATCTCACCAACTGTCTGTACAGAGGGATAGCAACTTCCTGTTTTCTGCTGGTGAGGCCTCTCCCTATACATCCCAGTATACCCCCAGCCCTCCCTACTGCCTTCTCACATTGCTTGCTAACCTTAAGGTCATCTGATATGATTACCCCCAGGTCCCTTTCCATTTTTATGTTTGCTTGCACGCATGTGCAAGAAACATAGTGCCATCATCCGAGTTTTTGGGGGTGTGGCACCCGTCTTTCAATTCAGTCAGTGTGTTTGCAGGTGTGGCCACAGTTCACCAATGAACACTGCAGCTGTCTATGACAGCAGTTGAAAATGCGGTGCCGTACAGTTGAAAAGGAGAGCTCCGCTTCAGTGAGCATCACTCCCCCCTCCACACACTCACGCACGCATATTGCGTGCTCATGTGCTTCCCACCCATGCACACTGTATGGCTGATGGGGTGCCCAATCCCCGTTGACTCCACGCCCCCCCAAAAGCTTTCCAGGTGCCACGCTGGGGAGCCACTAGTGGCAAAATTGTTATGGCGACAGGGTGCCCAATCCCCGTCAGTTCGGCCACAAACAGCCTTCCAGTTGCCATGCTGGGAGCACACCCCAGCGTGGCAAACGTCCAGCGTCATCTTCCTAAAAAAAAAACAAACCTGCAAACAAAGACACGTTCCTCGCGGTCTCCCTGCCCACCCATGCCCACCCTCTGAGCAGCCTACCTCCCCACACCCCCACCCCATACTTACCTCCGAGTCTGAAGTGCAACGAACTTCGTGGACCGGGAACACGCCTGCATTCTTCAAAAGCCAACCGCGAACTGAGGAAATGCTGGTAAGCTGTATAATGGAATAAATACATTTTTTCAACTTTAATGCATATCTCAGGCATTTTTTTTGAATTTTTGCACCAGATTTTCAACATGGGGTTTTTGGGACCCCTCCTCATGAATTCTGGAACTGTCATGGCATTAACTGGGCCTGAAGGGTAATTTTGCAGTCACTGTGTGAAATCACCTTTTGGGACTGATTAAGGAAATGACAGTGCCAGTGTTCATAAGGTGGGCTCTCAAAAAGACTATGTTGCAAATTTCATGAAAAAAATCCTAAAAATGACTGTTTTTCGAGCGTGCGTTGCACAGTTCCTATGCATGCTCGCAAGTTTGCGAATTTTTAATGTTTGCATGCCAGATTTTCAACATTGCCATTTTATTACACTTCTTTATGAGCAGTACAGCTGCCATTTTTCACATCTTGCCCAAAATGTGTTTCCGCACATGTAGCGCACAATGGTGCAGTCGGTATGCGAAAGCAATGTTTGGGACAGATTAAGAAAATCACAGTGACACTGTTCATGAGCAGAGGTCTTAAAATGGATAAGTTGAAAATTTGATGACAAAAGTCCATAAAATGACTGTGTTACGAGTGAGCATTAGCAGTTTCCACGCACCTCAGAAGTTCATGACTTGGTAATATTTTCAGTCCAGATTTTCACCAGTGGCATTTTTCCACACTTCCTTATGAACAGTACAGCTGTCATTTTCACAACATGGCTGAAATGTGTTTTCACACTTTCAGCGCGAAATCATGGTCGCTGTGGGAAATCATTGTTCAGGACAGATAAAGAAAATCACAGTGACACTGTTCATGATCAGAGGTCCCAAAATGCCTGTGTTGACAATCTGCTCTAAAAAATCCCCAAACTAA
The DNA here is from genome assembly GCA_016271365.2 of Neoceratodus forsteri. Lineage (NCBI taxonomy): Eukaryota > Metazoa > Chordata > Ceratodontiformes > Ceratodontidae > Neoceratodus > Neoceratodus forsteri. The sequence continues at coordinate 60,809,381 of CM028135.1, forward strand.
TTACATTATGGGTGTGCGTTGCACAGTTTCTACGCACGCTCATGACTTCACCAGTTTTTTTAATATTTTCACTGCAGATTTTCAACGTTGCCATTTTTTACACCTCCCCATGAACAGTACAGCTGTCATTTTTCACATCCTGTTCAGAATGTATTTTTGCACTTGTGGTGCTAAATGCTGTAGTCACTGTGCAAAGGCAGCTTTCAGCTAACAAACTGATATTGCCACTGTTCATGAGGTGGAGGTCACAAAAAAAACATGTTGAAAATTTGGAGTGAAAATACCAATGAATGCCTGAGGCATTAGGGTTTCCGACCATAATGCCCCACCCTGTAGAGAATGACAGGCATCAGGGCTGTGACTTGGGACTGTTGCCTGCAATGCTCATACCCTCCACCCCCCACCCACACCCTGCAGCCAGTGAGAGGCATCGAGGTGTGCCTTGGACTCTTCGGCCCCAAAGTTCACCCCATTCCCCTATACTGCACCCATCTCACTGTATTTCCTGATGCAATGGGGTGTGCATAAGGGCCAAAGACCCCAAGGCACACCGTGACACTTGTCGGTGTCTGCAGGGTAGGGTGTGGTGAAATGGCGTGGTCGTTATGCCTGATGACCCAAAGGCACACCCCAATGCCTGTCAGTCTCTGCAGGGTGATGGTGGGGTTAGCTTCAGTTCAATACTTCACTGCCATTCCTATTATGCAGCTCTGTAACTCCTACACTACCAATGCCAATGCCAGCAAGCAAACATTCGGCATTGACAAATGCTTGTTGTTGTTGTTACTACCTCCCCAGGTCAGACTAATCTGTGAACCTTTTTAGAGTATGTGAAAAGAGAGACTGATAAGAGTAACCCTGTGGATGTGATCTATCTTGACTTCAGTATCCCATAATCAGTTGATCAACACACTGAGAATGCTTAAGATTGACAGACGTCATACAGACTGGATCTGTGGTTAGCTAAGCTGCAGGATTCAAAGGGTAATTACTGAAGGTAAAACATAAGTTTGGTGTCAGATCACAAGTAGGGTCCTTCAGGAATGGGGCGGTTCAGTGTCAAAGTTTGATGATGATACCAAAGTTACTAGGGTGGTGGGGGAATCAGCATGTTACAGCTAGCTACAAAATTATCTGAACACATTACAGAACTGGACAAAAACCTGGGGTATGAAATTCAATATCAAGAAATGTGAAGTGGTTTACTTTAGTCATAGGAACAAGGTCCACAACTCTACCATAGAATGGAAAACATTGAAGGCAGTAGAGAAGGACAGGGGTCAATTTAGTTATTTATTTATTGAATTTTGTTGACCCGGTAGGCCCACTGAGACTGGAAGTCCCTTTTTCAGGGGCAACTGGGGAGAGGGGGGATACAGATGGTAACCAACTGAAACTGAACCAGATTAAGCTGTTGGTGGTATTTTTAGTGAATGGGGAGATGTAGCCAGGACACCGAGGAAATTCCCCTGCTCTTGCACCAGGGGGCTCTTCTTCCTGTGAGCAGGATGGAGGAGCCTAGTTTGGAGCCGGACAGAGGGGGAGGAAGTGCTGATGTGACAGAGAAGATGGCCTCCTCCACTACCTTTGGATTCTTCTCCCCAACAAACATGGACAAGGAGGTGAAAGAGTTTTATGATGCAGCAGCGACACCAGAAATTATGCAAACTGGTGCGATGGAAAATGTAATGACTACTACTGAAAAGTATTTACCTGACCAGGCCAGACAGGTGGAGGTACGAAATTTAAATACAATTCCAGAAGAAACTTTGGAGGCTTTAATGAAAAGTGAAGAGGAGCAGTTTAATAAGCAGAGAGCAGAGCTGAGTGTGGCGCTAACAGAGCACAAATTGCAGGCTTTACAAGAAGTGAACCGCGATAACCAGATGATCCAGGACAAAAGCTGTGTTCGAGTGGAGAATGCTTCCATTGCTCTGGAGGTTGGGTGACAGACTTTGCCTGAGAAGATTATTTTCTCAAATAAAGATGTCCAGGACAGTGCTATGATTTTTTCTTTCAAGGCCCATACTGCAAAGACTGCTGCAAGAATGATTAGAAAGCCTGATCCTTCTAATACTTCTTGGGCAGATATGGTGGAACCAGAGGTAGAACCCTGGATGGTGGAAACAACTTTACAAGCAGCTGGATGGGTGCGGTCACCAGGTTCTGGAGACTGGACATCAGGATTTGCACCCATCTGGGTCCAAGGGGTAAGCACTGCTGTGCATCAAACCACAGCTCAACAGCATACTGCATCTGTAAATTACGAACAAAATAAGAATGTTGTCATTAATTCAGTACAGACTAACAGTGTCCCTGATAAAGGTGTTTGTGGTATCAAATCTCTTGAGTTGCCCACTGAATTAAGTTTTACACAAAACCCATTTTGAATTTACAGCAGATGAGGACAAATACAGTGGAATTGAAATTGCAGCAAGGGATGGAGATGTATTTAGTGATCCTTCAGATGTATCTGAATACAAGACTGAATCAGGACAGGTCTAGTAATTGCTCAGAAGCAATGGACAAAAATGTTTCAGGGCCTGAGAGGGAACAACAATCAAGATCTTATGCTTTCTTTTTTCATAAACCAGTGTACCCAGCTAAAAGGCATAATGCTGTGCGTATTTTGTATAAAGGATGTTTGGACATTTTTCCTGATACGGTTTATGTGGGAAGAACTTTGTTAAAAGAAAATTTGCATTTTTCATACAACAGAATTGTATGCTATGATTCATGTGTCCGGTGAGGCCTTCTTTGACGTGAGCTTTAAATTAAATAGCAGTTTGGAGGCCTTTTGGAGTAGGTACCATAGGGTTAAGAACACGCCATTATGGACACCTTTTGAGGTGATTCCTTTAACTAAACCAGCTCACAGAACTGTCACCGTGTTGTTTAGCAATGAAGGGGTCAGTGTTACTGACCTAATTTTTTGGTTAAAGCAATGCTGTACAGTAATGGGCCATCCAAAAGCAATTTTTGATTCAGAAAGCATTTGGACAGGAGGATGGAAGATTAGAGAGATTTTGAAGTCCACGGAGCAGGGTTTGCAGCATCTCCCAAACTGCTTTTTTTGGGGGGGGAGGTGTACTTTTTTATCAGGGGCAGCCCAAGACATGCTATAAATGTGGTTCCCCAGGGCACATCAGTGGCACCTGTGATCAGCTAAGATGTTCTTTATGCAACATGTTAGGTCACACAAGCAGTCAATGTAGGGGTGGGGCACTATGTCATTTGTGTGGGGTGAAAGGTCATTCCTATGCTCGATGCCCCAAAGCAGCTCACAATATGGCAGACTTTGCAGATACGACAGAACAAAGACTTTTGATAACTTTGGCACAGAGAACACTAAAAATCAGCCAGACATTCCTGAGTCTGGTCCCTCTGTGCCTTCACTTGTGGACCAGGCCCCAGACACCTCTCAAGTGGTAGAGAAAGGGGGACTGATTGCAGGGGAACCAGTTCCAAGCCTTGTGGTATCCTTAGAAGAGGGATCCCCAGTACCAGAGATGGATGTCACAAAGGATGCAATAGAAGTGATTGAAGCTCAGACAAAGGTGGCGGCAGACACTGTCATTATGCCTCCATCCCCACCCTCAGAACCAGCTTTCAGTGAAGTTCAGCCCAAAAAAAGAGTTTCTACCAGACAAAGGCAGGCATAGCAGCAATCTGCATCAAAGATGCCTAAAATTTCAGTCATATCTACATCAAATAAATATCAACCTTTAAGTAAAGGTTCAGGGGATGATTCTGAGGGTTCCTCCTTGGATTCTGGACAACCTGAAGCCTCCTCTGAGCCTGATACTAGTGAATCAGAAAACCTTCACAATACTAAGTCTAAAGGGAAGTTAAAAAAATCCCAAAAGAAATTAGGAATGGAAAGTAGAAGCAGCAGGACCAGACCACCTTTGGTGGGATGAATTCCTTTCCAGTTTTTTTGCCTTTCCATGGCTCTGCCCCTGACTTTGATTACTGTTAATGTTAACAGTATCAAGAATAATGGTAAAAGAAAGTGTTTTGGTTTTTTTTTGCATCTGCAACAAAATAAGGCAGATGTTATTTTTTTACAAGACACCAGACTGCACACTGTAGCAGAAATATCAGGGGCCATGAAGGAATGGTATACTCGTGTTTCCTATTGGTCTATGGGATTGGAGGGTTGTTCAGGGGTAGGTATTCTCTTTCATTATTCTGATGTGCAGGTTTTGAAAATAATAGATTTAATTCCAGGGCAGGTGTTGATTTTAGATATTAAGCTAATAAATAATTACTATAGGTTGATCAATATCTATGCACCACAGAAGAAAACAGAATTGAAGTGTTTGGTCAAATAAAACCTTATTTTTTTTCTTCGCAAAATATTCTTTGGGGAGTGATTTTAATTGTGGTTTGACAAGTAAGGACAGAGGCTGGACTATTACTACAAAAAATATTTTTTGTGATATGTCTTTTTTGCAAAATACCATACAGACTGCTGGATTAATTGATGCATATTTTCCAAAAAACTAAATGGATAGAACCTACTTTTCAAAAAGGTAATCTGGCTACTCATATTAATTTTTTCCTTTTTGTCTAAAGATTTATGGATACAGTCTACTAAAGTGACTGCAATAGAATATTCAGACCATAAAGAATTATATGTGGTCCTGGACCTTCTTAAACGGGGTTATGGTCCTGAGTTATGGAAATTTAATTCATCCCATTTGCAGAAAGAGGGAATTAAATGCCAGATTCTATATTTTATTAAAAGTAGGAAAACTCTGTTTGAAATCTACGAAGATCCTTCATTATGGTGGGAAGATACTAAAATAGACTTAAGGACTTTATTATTATCTTTAAGTAAAGCTAATAGAAATGAAGAATATGTTTGCTATCAGCAGAACAGGAAACATTTACAGCAACTAATGACTTTAGCCCAAACTACAAAACATGATTATGCAGCACAAATTCAAGTCACTAAACAGAAAATGCTTGAATACCATATTAAACAAACAGTTACATTGGAAATGCAGCAAACTTTTGGCACTTAGCAAAATTGGATATAATATGTCCTTTTTTTAAGTTGTAGGGAAAGGGTAAATAAAAAAACTATGGAGGCAGTGTATGATTGTAATAATTTTCTGCAAACCATGAATCAGGATATCTTAGATACAGTGGCTAGCTATACCAAACTTTTGTTTCAAAAGGAATGCACTGCTACTTCAGCAATGCCTTCCTTTTTTCAAAATTTTGTAATTCCAGACCGTCCAGTTGACTTATTGCAAAACCTTACTGTACCAATTCTATCTAGTGAAATTGAAGAAGCCATTTCCACCTTAAAAATGGGAAAGGCACCTGGGAAAGACTGGTTTACTGCAGAATTATATAAATTTTTAGGTGTAGAAATTGTATCAGAATTGGCACAAGTTTATAATTATTTATTAAAAGACAATAATCTACCTTTAGACATGTTAACAGGAATCCTTATCCTTTTACATAAAAAAGGAGATAAAAAACTATTGACTAATTGGCGCTCCATTAGTCTCCTTAATGTGGATTTTAAAATCCTAACAAAAATTCTAAATAAACATGTATTGACTATAGCCCCATGTTTAATAACAACAGCTCAATCATGCACTGTTGCTAACAGGTCAATAACGGATCAGCTTATTTTATTAAGGGAAGTTATAGAAATTGATAATTATAGTGGTCAGGATGGCTATATTTTGTCCCTTGATCAGCAAAGGGCTTTTGATTCTCTTAGTCATGATTTTTTTTATTTTTTTGACCTTACATCAATATGGTATTCCGGAAACTTTTATTATTTGGCTGAAAACTTTATATAAAAATGCAGTAGTCATTCTGCAAATTAACAGGTTTTGTGGTCCCATGGTTAAGGTGGGAAAGGGAGTCAGACAGGGTTGTCCGATTAGCCCTCTTTTATATGTGTTAGGTATTGACCTGTTATTAAGATATTTAAATGAAGCACCGGATATCAACCCATCCAAGTTTATCAGTATAAAGTTCCTTTTCCAGCAATGGCATATGCAGATGACATCTGCTTATTTTTGAATGATTCTGAGTCTGCAGAAAAAGCAATAGAGATATGTTCTAGGTATGGGACTGTTTCAGGGGCTGTTCTAAATATGGATAAAAGTGTAGGTAGGGAATTAGGAAAAAATAACTTATTTAAGGAGCAGGTAGCAGGTATAGTTTTAACTAGAGCTCCTATATATATTAGGTATGCAGTTTGGATCAGCTCAATTGGATTGTTTAAATTGGGAGAAAAAAATCCAGCAAGGGACTTTAATGGTTCAGAGATGGAATAAGTGGGCCATGAGTAAAATCAAGAGGGTTTATTTGATTAAAACTTATCTTTTACCATTATTTCTTTTCTTAAGTAATATATTTCTTCCACCTAAGGTCAGAGAAACTGCAATTTTAAGTTTATTTTTTCAACCCATTTGGGGGAGCAGACTAAATCCTATAAAAAGAAACATATTATACTTACCCTTAAGGAGGGGTGAGCTAAATATGGTGAATCCCATAGTGTTTTTTTCTGCCAGTTTATGTTTACTAATATCAGGTCCATAATTGGTAATTTAGGGAAAATCTGGACCCCTATTTTTCTCTCTAATATATCAAAATGGTACCAAGCATGGGAAGCAGGAACTCTGAAAGTAATTAATTCTGACCTTACAAAACCTCTGTATTTAAGAGAAATATTTGTAAAAATTAAAGTGTGACATATTTCAAGTGTGCAGGTTCTTATTAAATCTAAAAAAACAAATATATATGTATGTCATAGAAACATATTTTCAGAACAAGTGATTTTCCCTAAATGTCCCTTGGAATGTATTTCTTCCTTGCAGTCTTTAATAGTAGATAAGAGGGTTCCTCAGAAATATAAAGATGTTCTATGGTTATGCTGTCATGAATGGCTTAATGTTAAAGCAAATCAAAAACATGAAAGTGTGGAGAAGAGAATATGTTCTAGATTACAATGCATTAATCAACAGGAAACACTTGAACATTTGTTTGTTTTTTCATGCTCCTATATAAAAACATTTTGGGATTTTGTAGCTAATTATTGGGGGGGGGGCAGAACTCTTTTTTGATAAATTATGAGATTTTAATATATGATAGATATGCAACTTATCGAGATAAATGGGATAAAAGTACGTTAAATATTATTTTTGCTGTATTTAAATGGTATATCTAGAATATGAGATGTCTTTTTACACTTCAGCAAAAGACAGTGTCCCGTATGGAATTGCATGGAAAGATTTTGAAAGATATTCAGAATATTTATTACAATGAATTGAAGTCTGCGAATAAATGTTTGGTTCTTAGATTATGGTAAAATTTACCATGGGTAACTGATAATAATTTTCCAGTTACTTAAATATGAGATAGGTATAGACACAGACATATGGTTTTATTCCCCTGCTGCAATGTATTTGTGTCTTGATGTTTTCCCTTGAATACTGTGTGTGTGTATATATATTTAAAAAAAATTGTAGTATTGCTGTTTTTGCATATTGTTATTTGTGGTGGAATTAATATTTATTTTTATAGCTCTGCAAGGTTTTTTGCAAATGTACTTTTTCAGTGTTTTTTTTTTTGAGTAGCCAATAAGAAACATTTTCTAGCCATTCTCTGTATTTTGGCTACTCTGTACAAGTCTCTAGTTGTCAGTTCTTTTATTTATATTACTGCTGTTCAGTATGCTCATGTATAGATATTTATATAATTGAACTTTATGGAAGGGTTCATAATACTTATTTTTTTAGCACTTTATATTTATTTCTGCACTCTCACTTTAAATAAGTTAAAATAAATAGTGCTCCTCTGTACTGACATGCTAACTCTGATGAAGACATCATGCTGAAGTTGAAACATTAGTTGCGTGCCAGGTGGGGGAGTCAAGTGTGCTAGTGATGCAGACAGAGAAGGTGTTGTAGTGCATGTACTGAAGAAACATAATGGAAGTAGCGTTCAACTTTTATGCACCTCTGGTAATAGTTTTCTGCTCAGCATACTGCCCCACCTAGTGTACCTGTTTGCTCTATTGCACTGCTGCATGATTATTAAATTATTTTGTTGACACTCGTTCTGATGCCGTTTTCATTCTTGTGGATTTAAGTCTAACACAGTGATTACAAGCTGCATTTGGGATTATTGAATGCTGACCTTGTTGCTGGATTCCAGCATCTGTTCCTACTGACTTCCCCCACTCTGGTACATGCACCCTTTGTTTGCTAGAAGATTGAAATCTGTCCGTTGAACCACTGTCTTCTGTTTTTTTCCTGATCATTTGGCCACTGCTAAGATCATATGTTAGGTCATATCTCAGTATTGTGCTCAGATTTGGTCTCCATACCTGAGGAAGGATATGAATGTTTTTGAGAGGGTGCATAGGAAGGCTATGAGAATCATTGCTGGCATGAGGGGGAGAAGTTATTGGGGGAGACTGGCAAGCCTGAGTATGAGCCCTTTGGAGTACTGAAGACTATATGGCAATAGAACAGTGTAGAACCCGATGCAAGGGCGTGGTTATATTAAAAGTAGTCTTTCTGGAATCAGCCAAATGATAGAGGTATTAAATGCCAAGATAAAAACTAGAGAACACTGGCATAGGTCTGACATAAGGAAACATTTCTTTACTAACAGGGTAGTGAGAATGTGAAACCAGTTACTGGCCTCAGTGGTGGAAACAGGAAGTTTAGTGTTGTTCAGGGCTGGTTTAGATGACTTTCTTAAATCAAAGGATGTAAGTGGTTGCACCCACTGAGCTGATGGGGAAACACACTTGACAGGTTCAACTCCTTCTGTTCCTAAACATTGCATTGCACTGCATGCTCCCTGCTACACCTAGTTTGTCTTATCAAAGCCAGTTTGTAATCATGTGATATGTACTGTAGTCCTCCTGTACATTAGACTCGTGGGCCTCTGTAAACATTATGTCTTGCAGACAGCTCTGAAAACTTGGCATTAGATGTGAATGGAAGTACACCAGTTGAGCAGGATATTTCAGGGCAAACAGGTGTGGATCCAACACCTAGTGCCTCTGAAGGCCATGGATCTTGTGCAGGGGAATGGAAGAAAAAAACCCTGTACACCACTGACAGAAGGACAGGCATGCAGTTAGAATGCAAGGAAATGGTGGTAGTATGATACTGTCAAAGACAGAGGGCCAATGTGTTTAGCATTGTTCATGTGCTGACCATGTTAATGTCTTCCATTGATAGTAAGGCAGTATTATTGGCCTCAGTTACGAAATGTGTTGAGGGACATGAAAAAGACAGGGCAGTATGTAATGACAGATGATGTACAGGCAGGAGATTGCTGGTATGGGATTATAAGATAAGATCATAAGATTTAAACAAAGATAGCAATCACCAAGAATGCCCTTGAGTTTCTGCATCACAAGGGGGTTGAAGGTGTTTGAATGTTGCCTGCAAACTCTAACCAATAAGAAGCTCAGGTTTGCACACTGCTAGGGTGTAATGCAATGATTAGAATGTTACCATGGTTTATCAGCAAATCCCTCCTTGAATAAGGGGATGGGGAAATCTTCCATAAAAGAACTGGGCTCTATGAATCTGGGATCTGTGCCACAAGCTCTTGGAAGTGCAGCCCAGAAGGGGTGCTTGGTAGAGTTTTAGATACAAGTATGCCGTGGGTCTGATAGGCCAGTAATGTGCACATTACAGTTGCTTGATATCAGATAAGGAGAGTGTTGCTGCTGTGACATTAAAACTGAAAGAAAACCATCTTGTCAACATTCCCAGTTGTTAGCCAGTCAACACGCAGGACTTAGTATGAAAGCAAACTACTAAAGTTGGGTTTGTGGATAGGCCTTGGATGAAGAACAGTTGGGAAGTGAAAGCCTAAATGCAACCCACTGTCAAGCTGAAGCACAGAGGACTTGTGTTGACTGACATAACAGCTGGCTATAGGTGTCCAGTCCACTTGCAGGAGCTGTGGAGGAATAGGGGAGCAGGCTGGGCTGGAGCCCTCAAGCAGTGCAGGGACTAAGAGTAGAAGGAAGACTGTTCCTTCAGAAGTAATCAGATAACACTCAGCTGAGTAAAGATAACTTTGAGTCCAACACGGATCTTCACACCTACTACATGTAATTGGACACGTAAGCAGAGATGAGGGGCATTGAATGACCTAGATTTTTATTATTATTGTTCGATAACTGGGCAAGGCCCACTAGGCACAAGTACCTGTTTTTAGGGGTGGCCTGGGAGCACTGGGGTGGTTAAGTCACACAGTATGCAAGTGGAAGTTGTGGGAATTAAACTCAGTTCTGTTGAATGTACTGAGCTCATTCACAGTTCATTACTCTAGCCTCTAGGCTATACTGCCAGCCCCAACTGGAGCCCAGATTGGACGTTGTCTGATTGCATCAAGGCTTAGGCAGAATATTTGTTGAATGTCTCTGGGCCCAGCACCTGCATAATGGGGTTTATAAATAGGGGCCCCTTGTATGTTTGCATTTACTTGTGTTTCAACAACCTGTAAAGTTCACCAACACGTACTGTAGCCTACAAATTATGCTATTTCTGATGTCATGTATTGTATGGAATGTAAAAATATAATTAATCCTGGATGCCTCATTGTATTGTGACTGTAAATCTGAATTGTATTGTATTTAGAGTTCATGTTTTCTGAGCACCTATATCATGTATGTATACCTTTTTGTTACAGTACTGTGTGTGAATTAACTCCTGGTCACCCCTGAAAATATGACACTAGTCTCAGTGGGCCTAACCGGTCAAGCACATTTCAATAAACAATAAACTTACCTGCTTTGGGTTCTGTGAAGAACTGATCTGGATCAATCACCTTGGTGAGGTACCCACCCACCATTAAAAGCCTTTGGACTAAAGTACGGTACATCCACTATAGGAATTTGGATTTGCAAAAAGGAGTGGGGTGTGTGGGGAGAACTGTGTTTAACCTGCATAAAGTATAAGTTCCCTTTAACTTCCACTTTTTCATTATGCTCTCTTAGTCTCCCCTGTCCTGTGCTTATTTTGTGAATAAAGCTGCTTGTGTTATTTGTTATTTCCTTGTTGGGTGATTTTCTGCACTCTGTGTGTGTGTGTGTGTGTGTGTGTGTGTGTGTGTGTCATATATTGTTATCCGGCTTTGTCACAACTGCTTGGGGACAGGGGTTTACTATTTTATTGAGTTCAGGTCCCCTAAAACTATCCCAGGTGGAGGCACAGCATAATGAACTTTATCATCTATAAGCCCAGTGAGCTTAAAGTCAAGAACCCAGGCCAGTCCCCCTCCAGAGGTGCATCAAGGCCCTGTGGACCTAGGAGAGCTACAACAAATGTTCCAATGGAGAAGGAAGCACTAGACCTCTCACAGTGTGCAGGCCTCAAAGAGGGAAAATCAGGGTATCTCAGAGATGTCAGTCAGAAGGGAATATGTGGAGAGCTAAATGCTGTCTCCAGAAGTAGACATGCAGTATGTCTATTACAGTGCGTGTGTTGCTCATGGGGGCACTGTGAACAGAAAAGAGCTTTTGATTGAAGCCAGCCTGTTGATGTCTATATAGCTGCATGTCCCTGCCATATGTACGTCATTCCTATGTGTATTTGTATGAGAGCAGGTGCCTTGTCTACTAGAGTACATCTACCTGATGTCCATCCTCTGCTGAAACCATAATCCTTTAAATGTGATATCACATTCTGTTGCTGTGGAAATTAATGGGACCTTACCTCCATAGTAATGGGGCATAGAAAAGTATTACAGAGAGAGTTCAGTGTCCAACAGAAATGTTAAAATCTGGCTTGAGCAGAACTCTGCTACACAAAAGCCCCCCATATGTGACTTACAGAATCATCCAGTTTGCATTACTGAATACAATTTTATAATAACAGGATCTTTTACTCTTAGACTTCATTTGAGGACGTTGCTTATTCCTGCCCTTCAGAATCAGAAACCTCTGCATATGGCATGAAAACAATTCAGATGACACAAGCAGAAGATTATGAATGAAAGGCAGGAGGAACAGAGGAATTCTTTTTTTTCCTCCCTTGAGCCCTGGTAGGTGTCTGTGGTCCTCCTCACGGAACAACTCACTTCTCCGGTCCCACACGTCCCCACTCTGCCGACCCCCAGAAGTTCCCTGGTGGATTTCCCCCAATGATGGGGCCAGGGAAGAGGGCACCAGCCTTCCCCCCGAGACCCAGTCCAGACACTGGGGGCAGCCCTCGGGGACATGGGGCCATCATGGAACCTGCCAGGCTCCTTTTTCCTCTTGTTTCTTCCATCCCCCCCTCCCCTACCGAGGTAAGGATGTTGGTACTTGCCTCCCAACCTGCACTGCCCTCCAGCCACTGCCAGAGGGCAGTCAATGAGCGGGATGACAAGTCTCCCTTCCTCCGTGAGAGGAGAGCAGTCCTCCAAATGCTCAATCCTGTCTCCCTCCTGCTGACCCCCAGTGGCTTGGGCTCATTCCCAAACCCAGGTCGCTGTCATGGCACAAGGTGTAGCAACCAGCACCTTAATCTCTAGTGCTACCAGACCAGCCTGGAACAGAGGAATTCTAAGGGGCAAAGAATCTGATCCCATACAGATGTACTTCAATAATAAAAGACATGCATTCTGTAATTCATATGTGCAAGAAATGTCACAAGATTTGAAGCCTGCTGGTGCCAACTGTCACTGCTATTCAGGTGTCTGTAAAATCACTGTATATTGCAAGACTAGCACACCTGTCTGTGATATGGCTCCTGTTGCCATGCAAATGTAGTTAGTGATAATAGAAATATACAAACATAGGTTGTGTCAGAAAGAAAAGACCCTTTGGTCCATCCAGTCTGCATATTCTCCTGCTTGGATCTATGGCTGGCCTAATGCTAGGATGGATTAAAAGAGCTGATAGCTCTAGTGGCTGGTTGTTTCCTCATTCCCCAGGTATCCCTTTCCTTCCTGATCCCACTGTTGCCTTATTTCCATCCCATCTAAGTTTAGACCCTGTCACAGAGTTGGTTTCAACCACCTCTCTGGGCAGTCTATTCCACTTGACCACCACCTGCTCCACAAAGTGGAACTTCCTTATATCTCTCCTCAGTCTCCCCCATCTTTAGTCTCCACCCATGTCCTCTAGTCACTGTGCCCAGGTTCCTCAAGGACAAGCCCCTGCAATCCATCATGTTGATTCCTCACAAGAACTTGTATCTCTCAATCATATCCAACTTTCTGTCCTGGCTTCCAATTTGTACATGTTAAGGTCTGCCAACCTTTCATCATACAACTTTTTCTGCTGCTCCTGGATTCTCTATTAAGTCATCCTTTGTATTTTCTCTATGCGGACCCTGTCTTTCTTGAAGTATGGACTCCAGAACTCTGTGCAGTATTTCAAGTGTAATCTTACCAGGGACTGTATAGGGGCAGATACACCTCCTTTTTCCTACTATCAAATTCCCTTTCTATACAACCCAGCATCCTGTTTGCCTTTCTGTATGTTTTGTTGCACTGAACAGTGCCCATCTCTTATGATCAGAAATGGCTGTACATGGTTAAACATGGTTATAAATTGTTAGCGACCATGGTCATTGTGGAAGACCTGCGTTCTACCTGAAATAATGTTTGGGTGGAGGGATGACTTTTCTATATTCTTTTTTTTTCTGAGTTTTAAATCTGTTGTGCAACAGTACTCCCTAAAAACTATCCTGTTCTTTTTCCAAACTTGAAGTAGGTTGGCTAGTGATAACAGCCTTGTCTTATCCTCTCTAAATCTCTTTCCACATGGATGGCACAGAGGAGATCAGACTGGAAGATGATAGAGTGGGACTTTACTGTAGTTCTAGCAAAATGTTCGAAATTAAAGAAGAAAATGAAGGTAGTTCCCTGCTGATATGTGCCAGATGTCTGTATACCAGTAGGGTGGTGAGGAACTAGTCAATCTGAAAGACAAGTTTAACAGATTAAAGGAAATAAGAAGTTTAGAAACATTTTTGAATACATCATTATGTGAAGTAATCAGTAACAGTCAAGCAGAATTTTTGCAAAATAACAAAGGGACAAAAGGGGGGTAGAACAGAAGGCAAGACTGAAAAAGACAATGACTGGATAAATATACCAGTAAAAAGGGGACCAAAAAGAGGTCGAAGGGCAGAAATCCATCAAGATAAGGGAATAAATACAAACAATAGGTATGAAATCCTTAACAACATAGAAACATAGAGAAGCCAGAAAATGAAACTATGGATGAGAGTATCTGGAGAAGAGGGGAGTAATTCTTGGTTACTACCACACTAAGTTAGGATGAAAGCTTATAGTTTGCATGGAGGAGTCTCTTATAGTTATACTAAGACAATATAAGCGGATAGTGGCTACTACTCCTAGTTTTAGATGTCATATTTTTATTTTTAATCTTTAATGTTGCTATCTCAGAGATACATCAGTAACCACAAACTTAAAACAGATATAGTGTTATTACAGGAAATGCATCTAATACCACCAGGAGCAGACAAGTTAGAGTGATCCTGGACTAGTAAAGTATTTCATAATTGTTATATCAGTAAGGAGAGAGGTATTGCTATACTCATAAGAAAAGGTTTGCATTTTTCTCTAGAAACACATGTAATTGATACTGAAGGCAGGTGGAAAATATTACAATGTACATTCGAAGAAACATGTTATGTAATAGGAAACACCTATGCCCCGAATATAGACACCTCAGATTTTTTTAGTTCTTTTTCTTAGAACTTAATAACTTAACTCAGATTAACATTATTATTGGTGGAGACTTCAGTCTTCCCTTAGACGCAATTTTAGATCTGAGTAATGTCTCCACTACTGAAAGAAATAATAACTCAAGATAGTTGTTTAAAAAATGATGAAAGATATGGGCTCAGTGGATACCTGGAGGTTGGTTAACCCCACAGGAAGAGATTATACTTTTTTCTCTAGTTTACATCATTCATATAGTAGAATTGATTATATTCTAGCATCCTCACACTGCTCCAGTGAAATTGTGCATTTCTTGATAGGCCAAATAATAAATTCAGACTATGCTCCAGTTATAACTTCATTCCTAAATAACAAAGGAACTAGAAGTCCATCTAGATGGAGAATGAATGTATTGCTACTTAAATCTAAAAAAATTCTTCACTGGCTGTTAAATGAGACAAAAACCTTTTTTTCAAGTCAATGATAATGGAGAAGTTTTTGATGCTTGCTTCTTGTAACTTACAATTTATATATAAGAGGCTGCATTATCAGATATTCATCAAAAATTAAAAACTGCTGAGCTAACTAAATTTGGGCAGCATTTACAACAATTAGAAGATAAACATAAAGCGGACCCCTTAAATAATGAGATTCTCTGGAAGATAACCTCTATCAAGTATAAAATTAATAGAATTATAACAGATAAAGTGGAGTGTGCCCTATTTAGAACAAAACAAACTTATTGGGAATCAGGTGAAAAACCTAGGAAATTACTTGCTTATCGACTAAAACAAAAAGAAAAACAATCCCTTATATATAAAATACTAGACAATAACATTTTGAGAACTTCTAAAGATATCAGTTTGGTCTTTTATTACTTTTATAATGACTTATATAGAAATAAATGCAATCCATCTGAGCAAGTAATTAAACAGTTTATTGAAGCAGTTAAACTTCCCTCATTATCAAAAGAGGATGCTGATCTATTAGACAAACCAATTACCATACAAGAGATTAGTCAGGTTATTTGACTCGTTGCCATCATCTAAAACACCAGGATCCGATGGACTCCCCAGTGAATTTTAATTTGTCCTTAAAGATCAATAAACAATTCACTTGTTAAAAGTTTTTTTGTGAAGCACAAACTAAACAAATACTGCCTCCTACTATGAGGGAAGCATATATCACACGCCTTCCTAAAAAGAATAAAGATGATACTGATTGTGCTAATTATAGGCCAGTTTTGTTATTGAATACATATTATAAAATAATCACCAAAATATTAGCTAACAGACTTCAAACAGTAATAACTAAGATCATTCACAAAGATCAGTTGGGCTTTAGTAAAGCAAGATATGGCCAGGACAATATAAGGAGACTTCTAACAGCTATTTTGTCTGCAAATAATCTCTCTGAATCTGCTGTAGCACTATCCTTGGATGCTGAAAAAGCTTTCAGTTCTATAGAATGACTTTATTTAAAGATAATATTGCCCTAGTTTGGATTTGGAGCTTCATTTATGAAATGGGTTCATAGGCAAAAAAGTTTCCAGCACATAAAAAAACTCTTAGTGGAATGCCTGAAAATTAACGTCTGTGAGCCAGGAACATTTTCCAATCCATTTTATTCACTTCATAATAGCTTCCAACTCCCACAAATGTCTGACATGTTTCAGATCACAAATCCTTTATCAAAGACACATATAAAAACTACCACCAAAAATTCCTTATATATAGAAGCGATTAATAAATCATGTGACCACGCCACCTAAGCATCATTAAAACATAAGCAATTCATCACTTAAAATAAGGAAGAATTCCCTTTTTAAACCCCACAATCTTTTGAAAGATATATAAAAGCCAAACTATCACTCACATTTATTAAGCATATATATATCTACTGTAAATTATTAAATTTTAAACATATCTCAAAAATAGATTCAAAAAAATACAATATTTTATTTTAAAATTAAGATGGGAGAGGTAAAGGAAAGAGGTAATGGAAAAGGGGGGAACTAAAGGGAACTAGGGAAAAAAGGGGGAGGGGCAGCCATAAAAATATTACTTCATTTTGAATAATATCAATTTCTTATTGTTTTTTAAGGTATGGACTTAAATCCAAATGACTATTCAAACCAGGTTTTTGATTAGCTCTTAATGTGAGTATCCAAAAATGTTCCCTTTTAAGTACCAAATTATCAAAGTCTCCTCCCCTTGGATGTTTACAAACTTTATCTATAGCCATAAATTTAAAAGCATGTGTTCCATCATTTTTAGTCTCCATAACATGGAGCCCTGTGGCATAAGTACTGTCCTTTCTCAGAATAGCTCTAACATGTTCACCTACTCTTGTTTTAAAACTGCGTACAGTTTTCCCAACATAAAATGCTTTGCAGTTACATGTTGCCAAATAAATAATGCCTTCGGTACTACTTGTGATACCTGTACATTGTCTAACAAAGTATTTCTTATCTGTGTTACAACTGCTAAATTCCCTTCCTTGTGTAACATAATCACAATAAATACTTTTCCTACATTTTACACATCCAGCTGGTGGTTTTAACCATGTATTTCTAGTTACTCCTTTAAAGTGACTATGCACTAATAAATCTCTTAGAGTAGGAGCTCTCTTATAACACATTCGAGGAGGATTTTTTGCTGTTTCTTTAAGACCCGAATCTGCTCCAAGTACGTACCAATGTCTATGAAGTATAATTTCCAATAATTTAGACTGTGCTGTATATCCCATTACATAGTTAAACTTAAAATCTAATTCTTGTTCTGAAGTTTTATTTAATAATAGGCTTTCCCTTTCAGTATGATTAGCTCTTATGTATGCTTTTTTTATATTTTTTGTTGCATACCCTCTAGCTATCAATCTATTTTCCAAAATATCAGCTCCATTTTCAAATCTATCAACTGTGGAGCAATTTTGTTTAGTTCTTAAGAACTGTCCAACAGGGATGTGTGCTGCCACGTGGAGTGGATGGCAACTATTAGCTAACAAAATGGCATTTCCATCAATTTCTTTTCTAAATATATCTGTCGCTATTGTGCCATCCAAATTTTTAATTAGCTTTAAATCTAAATATTCTATTTCACTATTACTTGCTTGAAAGGTGAATTTTAGATTGGAATTCGTTATATGTATATATTCTACAAATTCCTTAAGAATGTGAGACATTAGTGTATAGTGATTCTATGTCCAAAGTCACTAAAAGAACCCCTTCTCCAAGATTCCAGTCTTTAACACAGTTAAGCACTTCTTTGGTATCTTTCACAAATGAAGGTAATTTAAGTACTAAGGGTTTCAGGAAAGAGTCACAAAACTGAGATAACGGCTCTGTTAGAGATCCAATGCCACTTACTATTGGTCTTCCAGGGGGACTATTCAAAGTTTTATGGACTTCCGGCAAAATGTAAAACGTGGCTCTGGTGGGATTCGAAACCTTCAGGAACTCTTTAGTGCTTTTATTAATGACTTTACATTCAAAAGCTGTTTCAATAATGTCATCAATACTAAACTTAAAGTCATTTATGTTCTCTTTTTGTATTTTTTTATAAAAATCACTGTTGTTCAGCTGTCTATAAACCTCCAAATAAATAATAATAATTTAATAATAATAATAATTTTATTTATATAGCGCCTTTCGAAATTATCAAAGCACTGAACAGAATAATAACATGAATACAAATATCCATACAAGCATAAACTTATAAAAACGCATCATAAATACATCATAAGAAATGCAAAACTTTTTTTTAAATATTGGTTTCCTTTCTCCGCAACCCATGCGTATCACTCACAAAACATGAAATCTTTTCTAATGTGTGCACTGTAGAAACTTACTCAGAGTGCATAGGCAAAAAAGTTTCCAGCACACAAAAAAACTCTTAGTGGAACGCCTGAAAATTAATGTTTATGAGCCAGGAACAATCCATTTTATTCACTTCATAATAGCTTCCAACTCCCACAAATGCCTGACATGTTTTGGATCACAAATCCTTTATCAAAGACACATATAAAAACGACCACCACAAATTCCTTATATATAGAAGCGATTAATTAATCATGTGACCACAATACCTGAGCATCGTTAAAACATAAACAATTCATCACTTAAAATAAGGGAGAATTCCCTTTTTAAACCCCACAATATTTTGAAAGATACATAAAAATCAAACTATCACTCATATTTATTAAGCATATATATATCTACTGTAGAATATTAAGTTTCTAAACATATCTCAAAAATAGATTCAAAAAAATACAATATTTTATTTTAAAATTAAGATGGGAGAGGGAAGAGGTAATTGAAAGGGGGGGAACTAAAGGGAACTAGGGAAAAAAGGGGGAGGGGCAGCCATAATGATATTACTTAATTTTGAATAATATCAATTTCTTATCATTTTTTAAGGTATGGACTTAAATCCAAATGACTATTCAAACCGGGTTTTTGATTAGCTCTTAATGTGAGTATCCAAAAATTTTTCCTTTTTAAGTACCAAATTATCAAAGTCTCCTCCTCTTGGATGTTTACAAACTTTATCTATAGCCATAAATTTTTAGCAAGTGCTAAACTAATGACCTTGATTATAAAGTTTAGTAAAGAAAAATAAAGTGAGATCCGAGATGAAATTAAAAAACAGGAGATTAAAGTACTTCGGTTTAGAGAATATCCTGACTTTGATGTCCTGAATAAAAAACTCAAGGACTAAATTAGATTTGGATTACAGAAGGTAAAACGTACCAAATTTTTAAGAGATAAGGGGGATTTTGAAAGAGGCCACATTTTTTACTGGAAGCAAAAAGAATTAAAAAGTATTTTAAAAATGAATATAAATGTCACTTTTGAATATAATACTGAGAATAGTGATTCAGAAGGTGATGGACTTAACCAATATTATTATTTTCAAGAAGGCAGTCACAGTATGGATCCACAGCCCGTAATAGGATACACCAATTACAATGCATCCAAGCACAGCCCACAAATACCACGCAGGAGCCCAAGATTGCAAACAAGAACTCGAGATTTTGACGTAGAACATGAAGAGGAAGAAGAAGGAAACCAAATGTTCAGAGATGGCTCCCAAATGAGATACAACAGGGGGAGATTTCAGCACAGGAGGAATTTCCAGATGAGGGGTCAACAGAGGAGGTAAGAATGAATAACTTAGAAGTACCAACACAAATCATTAACCTGTCGCAGCATGAGTTGTTGGAAAATGAGAAGAAATTGTTGATGAAGGGACTTAGTTTCTCTCCGACAAAAATGCTTGACAGGGTACAGACCCTGATTGATTTGAATCTGAGTTGTCGTAAATTGAATCTTAAAGCCTTCTTTAGCAAAAGGAATGTGGAGCTAGAAAAAGAAAGAAATAAAGAAACTAGCTTTAAAAATCCCTCTACTTTTTGCCCTCCATCGTGTTCAGCAGTAAATGTTTTTAGAGACTTACTTGAAGTTGAACTTGAAAAATTCTTTGAAACGCCTCACTCACGCTTTTTCAATAATTTAAAAAAGAAGAATGGGATGCTATAAATACGTTACAGAATGACTCTGAACTGATTATAAAACCAGCGGACAAAGGGTTGCGGTGGTGCTAATGGATAAAGTAAATTATCTTAAAGAGGTTTATAGACAGCTGAACAACGATTTTTATAAAAAAATACAAGAAGAGAACATAAATGACTAAGTTTAGTATTGATGACATTATTGAAACAGCTTTTGAATGTAAAGTCATTAATAAAACCACTAAAGAATTCCTGAAGGTTTTGAATCCCACCAGAGCCACGTTTTACATTTTGCTGAAAGTCCATAAAACTTTGAATAGTCCCCCTGGAAGACCAATAATAAGTGGCATTGGATCTCTAATAGAGACGTTATCTCAGTTTTGTAACTCTTTCCTGAAACTCTTAGTACTTAAATTACCTTCATTTGTGAAAGATACCAAAGAAGTGCTTAACTGTGTTAAAGACTGGAATCCTGGAGAAGGGGTTCTTTTAGTGACTTTGGACATAGAATCACTTTACACTAATGTCCCACATGAAGGGGCATTAGATGGTGTAGCTTATTTCCTGAATAAAAACATGGGAGATGTTGTATCACCTACAGAATTAATAGTTAAACTATTGGAATGTGTTTTGAAGTATAATGTTTTTACTTTCAACAATGATTTATTCCAACAAGTGAAAGGAACGGCGATGGGAGCTACATGTGCTCCTTCAATAGTGAATTTGTATGTCGGGAAGTGGGAGGAAGAATTTGTTTTCTCAGAAAGAACAAACAGCTTTTATGAGAGTATTTTACTTTGGAAGCGTTATATTGATGACGTAGTACTCCTTTGGAAAGGTGATGAAAATAGTCTTAAGGAATTTATAGAATATTTACATATAACAAATTCCAATCTAAAATTCACCTTTCAAGCAAGTAGTAGTGAAATAGAATATTTAGATTTAAAGCTAATTAAAAATTTGGATGGCACAATAGCGACAGATATATTTAGAAAAGAAATTGATGGAAATACCATTTTGTTAGCTAATAGTTGCCATCTACCCCACGTGGCAGCAAACATCTCTGTTGGACAGTTCTTAAGAACTAAATGAAATTGCTCCACAGTTGATAGATTTGAAAATGGAGCTGATATTTTGAAAAATAGATTGATAGCTAGAGGGTATGCAACAAAAAATATAGAAAAAGCATACATTAGAGCTAATAATACTGAAAGATAAAGCCTATTATTAAATAAAACTTCAGAACAAGAATTCGATTTTAAGTTTAACTATGTAATGGGATATACAGCACAGTCTAAAGAATTGGAAATTATACTTCATAGACATTGGTACGTACTTGGAGCAGATTCGGGTCTTAAAGAAACAGCAAAAATTCCCCCTCGAATGTGTTATAAGAGAGCTCCTACTCTAAGAGATTTATTAGTGCATAGTCACTTTAAAGGAGTAACTAGAAATACATGGTTAAAACCACCAGCTGGATGTGTAAAATGTAGGAAAAGTATTTATTGTGATTATGTTACACAAGGAAGGGAATTTAGCAGTTGTAACACAGATAAGAAATACTTTGTTAGACAATGTACAGGTATCACAAGTAGTACCGAAGGCATTATTTATTTGGCAACATGTAACTGCAAAGTGTTTTATGTTGGGAAAACTGTACGCAGTTTTAAAACAAGAGTAGGTGAACATGTTAGAGCTATTCTGAGAAAGGACAGTACTTATGCCACAGGGCTCCATGTTATGGAGACTAAAAATGATGGAACACATGCTTTTAAATTTATGGCTATAGATAAAGTTTGTAAACATCCAAGAGGAGGATACTTTGATAATTTGGTACTTAAAAGGAAAATTTTGGATACTCACATGAAGAGCTAATCAAAACCTGGTTTGAATAGTCATTTGGATTTATGTCCGTACCTTAAAAAGCGATAAGAAATTGATATTCAAATGAAGCAATATTTTTATGGCTGCCCTTCTCCCCTTTTTCCTAGTTCCTTTAGTTCCCCTTTCCATTACCCTTCCTCTCCTCTCCTCTCCCATCTTAATTTTAAAATAAAATATTGTATTTTTAATCTAGTTTTGAGATATGTTTAGAAACGTAATAATCTACAGTAGATAAATATATATATGCTTAATAAATATGAGTGATAGTTTGATTTTATGTATCTTTCAAAAGATTGTGGGGTTTAAAAAGGGACTTCTCCCTTATTTTAAATGATGAATTGTTTATGTTTTAACGATGCTCAGGTGTTGTGGGCACATGATTAACTAATTGCTTCTATATATAAGGAAGTTGTGGTGGTAGTTTTTATATGTGTCTTTGATAAAGGATTTGTGATCCAAAACATGTCAGACATTTGTGGGAGTTGGAAGCTATTATGAAGTGAATAAAATGGATTGGAAAATGTTCCTGGCTCACAGACATTAATTTTCAGGCATTCCACTAAGAGTTTTTTTTGTGTGCTGGAAACTTTTTTGCCTATGAACTCTGAGTAAGTTTCTACAGCACTCATTAGAAAAGATTTATGAAATGGATAGACACATTGTATACTAAAGCCTTAGCTTCAATTATAACTAATGGAGTTCTTTCAACTTCTATTAAAATCAAAAAGGCACTCAACAGGGTGCCCCTCTCCCTATGATACTTATGTTGGAATTAAAGCCTTTATTATGTATAATTAGGCAAGATAAAGACATTACTGCAATTAAAATAAAGAAACATGAATGTAAAGTCATGGCTTATACTGATGACCTATTACTCACCCTTACAAAACCTACAAACTCTACTAAGAAATTAACAAGATACTGGAAAACTTTACTAATATTTCTGGATTTGCAATAAACTGGACAAAGTCTCATCTTCTTTCTCCAAATGCCTATTTCAAATAAAGTGATCTCAGAATCTAATTTACTATTACAGTGGGCACCAAATGCTATGAACTATCTTGGTACTCAAAATTACTAGCTGACTTCACCAGTTAGATAAGATCAACCTTGAACCCTTATTAAAAAAGAATGCACCTGGAGCTACAGAAATGGGAAAACTAAATTTATCCCTATGGGGTAAGATTAACTCATTTAAATTAATGATTATAACCAAGATTCTATATAGTCTTGACAATTTATCTACTAAAATTGATGATATATGGTTACAAAAGTTTGATAAGTTAATTCAAACATTCTTATGGAAAGCAACCCCTAGGATAAGCTATGCTAAATTACAAGCACATAAGAAAGATGGAGGTTTGGGGCTTCCAAATTTTAAAACAATATCATACTGTCTTCTGATCAAGCAACTGACACACTGGTTTCAAGTTTCTGACAAATCCCCATCTGGGTTTATTATGAACAAGACATTCTTAAACCTAAAGCACTATTAGACCCAATCTTTAATTTATTGCCAGGTTTTATCAAACGACACCCAACTCTCAGCAGTACACTTAGGGCTTGCAAAAGCATTGGTTTTACTGGAACCACCAAAAGAATATCATCCTTTATGGTATAACCATAATATTAGATTAGAAAAGAAAATACTTATAAATAAATATTGAGAACATATGGGCATTAGAATGTCAAAAGACATAATTAATCTTAATTCAGGGGGTTTTTCACTCTTTTTTGGACTTAAAAGAAAATTTGATTGACCTTTTTCTCAGTTTCATATATAGTTGCAATCGTGAGACTACTTACAGTCAGTTAGGGGACCTTCCTACCAAATTAAAATATCTAAACAATGGAACTCATTCCTAAAGTTAGCTGCAGGAAGGGGAGTGCAGGTAAAACTTATAGAATGATTCTTAATGATAATGAAAAACTCATTCTATCAATTAAGTCAAAATGGGAGACCTCCTTGATATACAAATGTCTCAGCAGACATGGGGAACATTATGGACAAATGCTTATCAAACAAGTAAAGAAGTACAAGGTTGTCTTGTGCAGTATAAAATATTGCATCACTATTATTATACCCCCTAGCAAACTGGAAAAAAATGGTAAAATGTCTGGATGATAAGTGTTGGAAACGTAACCAAGAACATGCTTCTTTACTTCATATGTTATGGGATTGTCCAAAATTAAAAACATTGTGGAAAGGAAAAAGTGATATCTGTTTTCAAGTAGTAAATCACTAAAGTTCCTTTAAATCCTAATCTGTTTATTTTGGGGGACACATCACATTTATTTCAAGTAGGTAAGGTTAAGCAACTCTGGATTCTGGCTGCTGCATTGGGACTAAAAAAAATTATTTTGGCAAAATGAAAAGAGAAAATGTTCCATGGTTACAAGATTGGATCAAATACATGGAAATTGGGCAAATAATGAAAAATTAGTTTTAGTATTCAAAATAAAGTTAATCAATTCAATGAAATTTGGGCTCCTTTCTTATCTATAATACAAAGAGATCGCCCCTAAAAGACAAGCCAGAATTCAGACTGATATATATAGAGAAGAGAGAATAGACACAAAGAAAAAGTCATGTTTCTTTAAAATGCTTATTTTATTATTATTGTTATTGTAACATTCTTTTCAGATTAGTAGTATTATTTGTTGTAGTGAATAGTTATGTGTGTATTGATAATGTGTTACATTATTTAATCTATGATGATTTATGTGTTTATCATTATTTCAATTTTGTAATTTGAGAATCTAATACAAATTTATAATAAAAAGAGATACAATAGTCACCAATATTTTATGGGAAAAAACACTTTATCAAGGATTAGTGATCATCATATGTTGGTTTTCTTCCCTTTAAACTATGAGAAGACACAATTCCTTAAATGGCATTACAGGTTTCACCATAACCCTTCCTCTTCCACATACACAGTGCTAGATCAAACCTTGACAATGGTGTAGTAAGACTATTAGATGCTGCAGCTGCACCTCACCTTCTAGTGGATGAGAAGCCACTTTCCCACTACCCCAGAATACAAAAGCAGCAAACAACAGAAAAGACAGACATACACTATTAGGGATTCCTTCATTAAATGTACTGATGGAACTATTTGAATTTCAGACAAAGAAATTACAACCATGAGCTTGTTCCTGGGGCAAGGTAGAACATATTAAGGATATAATTGATAATATGCTGGCTAATTCTGGAGAAAAGGCAACAGTAGTACTACATGTGGTACTAATGACACAGGAAGATAAGTGAACAATGACATTAAGAAGGATTTCAAGGAAATAGACTTAAAACTAACAAAAATAGTCATAAACTCATCCTGTCAGAAGTATTGCCAGTCCCTAGGTATGGAACTGAAGACAGAAATCCATAATGAGTATGAATGGATGGGTTAAAGTGGGAGGAAGAGAAATTTACCTTTGTATGAAATTAGAATAAATAATGGTAAAAAAACAACACATTTATATGCAGGGAATGGACTACGTTTGAATAAATTAGGGGCTTGAATCTTGGGATACAACATCAAAGACACAATAAAAAATTGTTTATACTAGAAACCAAGGGGAAATGGTGGAAGAAAAGGAAACACAAACCAAATGAACAAATAAAATAAATGAGGACAGGGCTGATAATACAAACAGATAATGATACAAGCTAATAAATCAAGAAACATTAAACAAAATAATACCATGTGTGCTGCTGAATGCAAAAAGTATGAATAATACAAAAAAAAAAACTACAGACACTAACAGTACAAATTAAGCCTGACCTGATAGTAATCCCAGAAACATGGTGGGAAGAAAGGGATGTAAATTATTTAGAAGAGACAGACAAACCAGATGAGGGGATGGTGGTGCTATATATCTCTAATGATACTGAAATGTATCACATTACAGATACTATTGTGAAAACCAGTTTGACAGAAACAATATGGGTCACATTGGATGGATTACAAAATGGTGCAATCCCCTCCTCTCCACCCACCCATATAGACCAGGGTAACACACAAATCTAACTGAGAAATAAAGCTGGATCATGTTAAAACCTGAAATACATGCTGTTAGAAATTATACAAACAGAAGATTAAGACCTGCAATATAAAGGAAAGAACCCCACTATGGTTGAACTATAAAATAACCACGTCACGACTAAGATAACATGATGTATGGTAAAAATAACAAAACACATAGATCTGAGACTGTTTATAAAGCCATTCTAAGAAAATGTAAGAACACTTCTAAAAGAAAAAAGAAAATCAGAATTAAAGTTAGCAAAGAACAAGACTAAACAGAAATATTGTTATGGTTTCTAAATTCACTAAAAAAAATAATGCAATAGGACCCTTATGCGTAGAGGGACAGAAAATAGTCAATGAGAAGGAAATGGCTAATAAAATAAATGTATATTTCTGTTCAGTATTTTCTAAGGAAACAAAAATAATACTAGAAGATACTAGGACAAAGAAAATGGGGAAAAAAAACAGTATAGCAACATCCTTACAAAATTAAGGGAGCATAATGAAAAGAAACCAGTTGGTCTAGATGACATAAATCCTGGATTCATTAAAACATTACAGACAAAATCATGAAACCATTGGCCTATATTTTTACAAAAACACTCAAAAATGACAGGTTAAATTGGAATGGAAAATAACAACAGTGATAGCTGTTTACAAGAAAGGGAGGAAAGATGCTGTGTCAAACTACAGACCAATCAGCCTCACATCAGTATTGGGAAAAATAATGGAGTGTGCAATTAAGGATCAAATTAACTTCCATATGTCAGTAAACAGTATAACAGATCAATAACAACATGGATATAAGCAGGGCACATCATACATTATAAACTTATTGACATTCTATGAGAGGGTAATGCCTTGGACAGAGGAAGCCGATAGACATGATCTTGTTAGACTTTAGTAAGGTCTTTGATCTCGTCCCCATACAGAATAGTTGAAAAACTGCAGGAAATTGGGTTACAAGACAACTTAGTCAGATGGATAAAGGTTGGTTGGAAGGAAGAACTCAGAGAGCAAGAAGTGAACATCAGTACTCAGAGGAGGAGATTAGTAGGAGTGCCACAGGGATCTCAGTTGGATTTTGTATTGTTTAGTCCATTTATAATGAATATTGGAGTGGAATGTGATAGCATTATACATAAGGTTTGCAGGTCATATTAAAACTGGGAGAACAGTCAGGAAAACAATGATGTGGGGAAACTAAATCTAAGACACACTGTAAAATGGAAAAATAAGAGTGGCATAAAGTTAAAGCTATTTAAGTGCAACATTATCCATCTGGTTAAAAGTAACAGGAACACAATGTATAGCATTAATAATTACAAAATTAAAGCTGTAACACAAAAAAGGGGATGTGGGCATATTAATAACAAATGATCTAAGCAGTACAGTCCACCATAGGGAGGTTGTGGGAAAAGTGATTAAATTCTGGGATATATAAAGAAACATCTCATATGTAGATCAAAGAAAGTTCTCTTGCCACTATAGAGATTGATTGTATGACCAATCCTGGATTATGGCACACAGCTCTGGTCACCATATTAAAAATGGATACTGAACTGCCAGAAAACATTAAAGAGGGCTGCTAAGGTGAAGTGTGGTATAGAGCATAGAACCTGTAGTAAGGCTGAAGGACACAGGCCTGTTCCACCAGGGGATAGAAGATTAAGTAAGCAATAATACCCGACAGGAATTGGGTGGTATTAGGCAATACCGGACAGCCAGGGGCGTAATGAGGCCTGGCCGCGAGGCAGAGGGCCTTATAGCCCCGGAAGGTCCGGATGCCTATACCGCCACCCTGGAGGGTATTATTGTGCTTAGAAAATGGGCAACTGTGTATGTTAAAAAAAACACAATTGTTTAAATGCTAAAAGTCATTTATTTAATTACAAAATAGTTCTTCCGCCAGTATTATAGTGCTGTTTTTTTACTAGGGAGTTCTGAGGGTAAGAGCTCACTGTCATGGTTACTCCCCAATGTACAGAGACACACACAGACACTGTAGCTGGTTACAGTACCTATATGAACGACATAAAATTCACTGGGAACTGCAGCCTCTGATGAAATGCTGGCTGTGTAGTTCTGAGCCTCTGAGCCCTTGTGTCTAAGAGAGAGAGAGAGAGAGAGAGAGAGAGACGTCGGATAGAAGAGGTGAGTTAGTTTTGAGCTCTGCGAGAGAGCGCCAGTGATGGAGAACCTTTATTCAGGCAAGTGTTTCAGCCCACACAAAAAAAATCAAAGTGAGGGTAGCCATTTACGTGTGCACATCTCATCCCTGTCAGGCAGCAGCGAGATAGAGATGGAAACCCTCTCGAGTCTATTTCAGCCATTAAACTTGAAAGGCAGCGGTAGGCAGGACAAAAGAAAGCGGAGTTTTAAGTCTGGGCTGATCGGATATGCCCATTTTCGTAAACAGGATAAAGCGTGCCAGTGATCAGTGGGAGATGAAACAAGTACAGTTATGCCTTACCATATTTGTCTTTAAAACACTGCTTCATTTATTTCTTGGGAAAGCGTTCTTGCTGATAGAGTGAGTGGGGTGACTTGTGGTGCCAGTGAGCGTGCAGCGTGCTGCCGCTTTTAAATCATGGAAACAAAGCGGCTGCAAACTGAGCAAATCAGTTCAGGACAGGTAACTAGGGCATAAAAAGGCTGTTTCATTTTGTTTCACTAGGTGACTGCAAGTACTTTCTCAATCTCTGTACCTGGTGAGGGGAGTGGGCCTGCTCACTCGCAAACCAAGCTCAAAACAATGGCGGCGATTTGAAATTTACTGGGGGTGCTTTAAGCCAATGGGCAAGCAGGGTGGGCACAAGAATCCTTGCATTGGTAAAGGGGCAGTATAGGGTGGCACTTTTTATTTCCTGGGCATCTATTGAAAGTTAATGTACCCCCTTGGCAAGGGTACTAACCAATCAGATGCCAGGAAATAAAAAGATCATTTTCTAAGAGGAGATCTTCTCCTGATGTATGACATAAACAAAGATGACCAATTGCAACAGCAATTAAAAATGAGCTAAAGGAAAACAAGACCTAAGAGGAAACAACATAACATATTAAAGTGAAATAGTTAAAACAAATAAAGGAAGTCTAATACTCAAAGAGTAACAGAAAAAGGAACAAACTGTATCAATGTACTATCAATAGTAAAAAAATAAAACCATATTTAAAGGGAAAATAGAAAGGTTTATGAAGGACAAGAATATAACAGGATATGACAACAGAGATAATGGTGGGAAAACTCAATGGACAACATGGTGCTTCTGTCCCATAACCCATAGTATAGTATAGTATAGTATAGTATAGTATTAGTATCCATATTTGTTAATTTCAAAGTTTCCTGCAGCATAAGTAAGCTATAAGTTAACCTATAACCCATGACACTCCAGTGAAGTCACCAACCAGGTTTGTTTCAGAGATATTCAGTTGTTTTATTGCTATAGTATAAGCAAATGTAGTCAGAGCAATTAAACAACAAAGAGCTGTGTTACTGCTTTAGACCAGGTGCCCAAGTGCTTCGCCACATAAGGTTCATGAAAGTGGGTACCGTGGTCAAAGGATCCATCTTTTATACAGCTGTTAATTATGACATCATTAATTATTTTTTAAAAAAACAACACTTTTTATATGTCATATCCATTCATAAAAAAACAATAAAAATAATAATAGTTGAACCAAAGTGCACTGCTTCTGGAGATCCCTTACATATAATTACATATTTGTTTGTTTATTTTTTATATATTTTATATAAATACAATTTCATTCTTATATTTATTATTTATGCAACCCCAAATCAGATCTAAACATTGCAGTGCAAATTTGAATACTAACCATGATGATTAATCTATATAGCTTTTTTAAAATAAAATAAGTTAACTGTATTCATTCATACTAAACTTCTATGTTTTAAACTTTTGTAACTTATAAACGTTTGTGTTTAGACTTTTCAACTTTTTTTACTTTTTCAAAAACAATACAGTATATCAGAGCTTACTAATGTTAGAAGTTATCATATACATTATTACAACCCATGGTTCAAAAAGCCAGCAAGATTCAATTGGAATGAATAGATAGAGATATCACAATATAACAATGTAACAGTTGGAGTTAAGGTGTTCATCCACTGAATAGGGACTGAAATATTCCCAATTGATGAGGTACTATTTATTTATTTATTTAAACATCAGTTTAATTCCAGTGCTCACCAGCCATCTTCAACTGTAAAAAATAACTTTATTTACAATAGGACCATGCATGACAGGGTTTATATACATACATGTTAACCAATATGAACATACTTCTAAATCCTAATACTAATGTTGAAGTGCATTTAAAATCTTACATATAAATTGTAGTTATGACAAAAAAAATGTATATGTTTTTTTCTCTGAAAATCAGTTCATTGCAGTAGGAGGAGTTGGATGGGGATGAGTTTGGTAGAGGTACAACTGCCAAGGTTCTTTTGAAACTGAGATAAATTTAGTTAAAGCAGCAGTGCAGTGAAAATGGGTTAAAATTTGACCCCACCTTTTTTTCTTTCTAATTGATGCCAGATGTCTTCCAGTTTATTTTGGTGGTGAAATTTTCTGTTTTCATTATCATTTAAGAATTTTATGAATGTTTTAAAGTAATTATTTCTCAAGAAATAAAGATGGCCGCCTCATTTTTGCATATAAATAATACAGAGAACCTGGGGAGGATTACAGTCCAGACAAAAATGCAAATGTGCAGTACACAGGGTAGAAAGCATCCAGAAAACCCAAATCAACAGTTCTGTTGATATTTTTCATAACCATAGCAGAAAATTAGCTTTTTGGAATACATTTTTTGTTGCACTGCTGCTTTAAGATTTAATAAGTACTTGGGGGGATTCTCAGTTACTGAGTGCTTGTTTTTGACCGTCAATAATCAGTTATAGATATGGTTTTAGATCCCAATCTTGGTTCAAACCATCTGGTGTTAGTGCACTCAGGGATTAAATCCAATAACTTTCCCTTTGTGACAATCTATTCAATCGATCCCCTCCCCTTCTTTCTAGCTTCACATGTTCCAGCCTCACAAACTTCATGGAACTTGGATCACTGCTGTGATTTTCCAAGAAATAAATACCAACTAGACTATCAAGACATGAGTTTTAAATCTCCCTAACGTGTTCTTGAATTCTTTGTTTCAGAGTTCTCCCAGCATATAGTTCACTACAGCTACACCACAAGGCATACACAATGTAGGTACTAACACATGAAATAAACTGTCTAATATCCACATTTCTATTGTTCATTGGTGCATTGAACATTTTTCCCTGTGAACAATACATACAAATATTACGATTCCCACAATGGTACATGTCTGGTGGTCTAACTGGCAGCCAAGAGGGTACACACTCACATTCTGCAATGAATTGGCTATGGACAAGTATGTCCCTAAGGTTTTTTCCTCTACTAAAGGTAACTCTGGGCCTCCTACCAATGTGTTTTGCTAAATTGCAGTCGTTCAACAATATGGACCAGTATTTATGGACCACATTGCCTAGATTCCCAGAAAGATGGTTGAATTCAGCTATAAAGTTAACTGTATTCTCAGTACTTGTCAATTTTGGTTTCAGTTTCAGGAGACCCACTCTTGATAAAGCCCTGGCCTGATCTAGTGATTCATCCAGTAAATTTGCAGCATACCCTTAAGCAAAAAATATATCCTTCATTTCCAATGCTTGTTGCATAAAGATATTCTTTTTGCTGCAATTGCACCTAAGGCAAAGGAATTGGGAATAGGGGATAGATTCCTGGAGTCCC
This sequence comes from Neoceratodus forsteri, assembly GCA_016271365.2. NCBI lineage: Eukaryota > Metazoa > Chordata > Ceratodontiformes > Ceratodontidae > Neoceratodus > Neoceratodus forsteri. The sequence goes on from CM028135.1 coordinate 60,841,287, forward strand.
ATTGTGTGAGATCTCAAAGCATGCAGTAGGCTGTTATAGTTGTTGGTTTTCTAAAACTTATTGTAATTATTTGGTTGTTAGGATCCCTGGACAAGTTGATGTCCAGGAATTCTATTTCCACTGGATGGCTTTTAAAAGTAAATTTCAGGTTTCTGTTGTTCTCATTTAGCCACTCAACAAATTTCCCTACCCAGGGCAAGAGTACACAATGGGGGGTGAGATATTCACAACAGTAAAAATGGAAAGGGACCTGGGGGTAATTATATCAGATGACCTGAAGGTGGTTAAGCAATGTGAGAAGGCAGTAAGGAAGGCTGGAGGGATATTGGGATGCATAGGGAGAGGCATCAATAGTAGAAAACAGGAAGCTGTTATCCCTCTGTACAGACAGTTGGTGAGACCCCATCTGGAGTACTGTGTGCAGTTCTGGAGACCCCATCTCCACAAAGACATAGACAGAGTGGAGGCTGTCCAGAGGAGAGCAACCAAAATGGTGCAGGTCTGCACCAGAAGACATATGAAGAAAGACTAAAGGAGCTTAATATGTATACCCTTGAGGAAAGGAGGGAGAGAGGGGACATGATAGAAACTTTCAAGTACCTCAAGGGAATCAACAAAGTCCAAGAGGGTGGCATCTTTCAGAAAAAGAAATGTGCAAGAACAAGGGGGCACAATTTGAAGATAGAGGGGGGACGGCTTAGAGGTAATGTGAGGAAGTATTTTTTCACAGAGAGGGTTGTGGATGCATGGAACAGCCTCCCTGAGGAGGTTGTGGAGTCAAGAACAGTGGGGGGATTCAAGAATGCATAGGACAGACATAAGGCAGTCCTAGTGGGGGGTAGGAGTAAGTAAGCTGTTGGTTAATTAGGATCAGCAGCTTATCTGTTAGGTAGGAAAATGGGCAGACTAGGTGGGCCAAGCGGTCCTTATCTGCCGTCACATTCTATGTTTCTATGTTCTATGTTTCTTCACTGGTTCCTGACCATACACACAGTATATCATCTATAAACTGAGTCCATTTGCAAATTTTATGCAGGAATGTGTTACAATTTATGTTGAGCACTGTTGTCTCTTCCCAATAGCCAAGGAAGAGGTTTGCATATGAGGGGGCCATGGTCACCCCCATTGCTATTCCAATTTCTGTAAATACAGATCTCCATTAAATTCAAAATAATTATGCTCCAGCACAAATCACAATCCATCTCTAATCAATTGAATAGGCATTTCATTTCACAAAGGGTCCCCTGACAAAAAATTCAACCGCTTCCAAACCATTCTGATGACATACTGAAGTGCAAGACTCGACATCAATTGTCAGCCACTGCACGCCATCTTTCAGATGAAATTACTGAATTTGTCTAAGACATGCATGGTGTCGCTGGTATATGAGTACATGCATTCAACACTTCTTCTCAGGAAGAAATAAAAAGCACTGACGCAAATTGTCAGCAAGTGAACTGATTCCTGTAACGATGGGTCTGCCACTGGGGTCATAAAGAGTTTTATGGCTCTTGGGTAATATGTAAGTGGTGGGGTAATGGAAATTGTGGAAAAAGGAATATAAGTTCTAACTAATTTATATCATTTCTTCCCCTTGCTGTTTCTAAAATGTGCAAAAGTTCAGTTCTAAATCCTCATAGGGGATCACTAGTTAGACGCATATAATTCTCCACATTATTCAGACTATATTTGCTTATATTATAGCAATAAAATACTGAATATCTCTGAAACAAATGTGGTTGATGACTTCACTGGAGTGTCTGAGCTCCTGGCTCTGAAGTGTGAGTTTTTCTGTCTTTCATGTTATTACTTTGGATTTGTTGCCCCATACTCTCCCCCCGCCTCACACAGGAGCGCAGCAAATTTCTATCTGTTTCTTTTTGCTGCATCGTTGCTGCGACCGGGGTACTGCTTTAGTACAAGCAGCGAGAGGTGAAGGATCCTATAGCCCAGACGATAACGGAATACGAGCACAAAACAACTGTAGTGATTTCTTCCCCTAACTTGTAAAACGAGTGAACCTGCAGCTAGCAATATCTACTAGTGACTCGAGAGAAGGGAAGAACTACGGCCTATGTGTCTGTCTGCTACTGATGATTTGAATATGAGAAAGGCCTCAGCAAGTTTACGATTGACAACACCTGCGACTGATTCCATGGAGGGTGAGTTGCATTAATTGTTTACCGCCCTTGAATGTCAACTCGTCACTGAACTAAATAGCACATATAACATTAGTAGTTTGGAGGAGTATGCCGAGAAAAATATAGCCGCGAGAGGACTGAGAGTCACATTAATTGCAGCTGGTGGCTTGGAAAATTTTGAACTGAGAAAGTAATGGGAGGAAGCCGCACTTAAGTGCGCAGTGATTTTTGTAAAATTAATAATTAAAAACGATACTGCAAAACATCTAGAATTAGCAAAAGAGATTGCTAATACGAAGGAAGCAGCAAGGAAATGTGTCAATCATAATAAGTTTAAACAGCTGGATAAGAACTTACAAATAAAACTAAAAGTGCACGAGAATGAAATTAATGCCCGCAAAAAGCACAAATTAGAGCGCAATACCAAAGACTACCTGGAGGGGTGCCAGTTCTTTTGGTCTAGATTTGAGTGGTCAGCTTCAAGAGGGTGACCACGCTCAAGAGGTAGATAGCGTAGCAGATCACAGAATAAAAATACTAGAGAAGTATATTCAAACAGGTCCAGAAAGTGCAGCCCTAAAACCAACACCGTCGGTGAGCTTTTCTAATAACAACCAACAAATTCCTCCGGTTCAAGCTAAACCAAAAAATGAAAAACAGCGAGGCGGGGGCAGAGGGGGCCGCGGAGGAGACGCTGCTATATACCACAACACAAGGAGCAACAAATAATTAATCAGATTTTGAACTGACAGAAACCCATCTAAAAGTTCTATCTCATGTACTAATGTTTGTTCCCACTCCCAGACCAAGGAACTTTAATATGTATTGTGGACTTTGAAAAGCTATTTCGTAAATTGAATTTAAGGATTATTTCTCTAATCCCACCAGAACCACAGACAACCATGGGTAGAATTGATGATTTAGGATTTGGTGACGTGACTAAGAGAAAAGGTTATTTAAACCGAAGTCCTTATTCTGTCCCATAGGACAACATCAAAATATTAATGTATTCAAATATTTGGTAATGCAGGATGTAAATGTTATTCTGAATAATAACCAGGCAGGAATGGAATGTCTCCAAAGAAGAGCAGAGTGCCATTAAAGAACTTAGTGCCAATAATCACATAATAATTAAGACTGCAGATAAGGGAAGTCATCTGGTTATAATGAACAATGTATTTTATTGCAATAAGGTTATGAAACTTCTCAATAATGTGGAGAATTATATGCGTCTAACTAGTGATCCCCTACCAAGATTTAGAACTGAACTTTTGCACATTTTAGAAAGAGCAAGGGGAAGAAATGAGATCAATGAGTTAGAACTTAAATTCCTTTTTCCACAATTTCCCATTACCCCCACCATTTACATATTACCCAAGATCCATAAAAACCTTCATACCCCCCGTAGACCCATTGTTGCAGGGATCCATTCACTGCAACAATTTGCATCAGTACTTGATTCCTTCCTGAGAAGTGCTGAATGCATGTACTCATATACTAGCGACACCATGCATGTCTTAGACAAATTCAGTAATTTATCTGGAAAGATGGCGTGCAATGGCTGACAATTGATGTTGAGTCTTTATGCACTTCAGTATGCCATCAGAATGGTTTGGAAGTGGTAGAATTCTTTCTGTCATGGGACCCTTGTGAGATGAGATGCCTATTCAGTTGGTTAGAGATGGATTGTGATTTGTGCTAGAGCATAATTATTTTGAATTTAATGGAGATATGTATTTACAGAAATGTGGAACAGCAATGGGGTGGCATGGCCCCTAATATGCAAACCTCTTCATTGGCTATTAGGAAGAAACAACAGTGCTCAACATAATTGTGACCCATTCCTGAACAACATTTGCAAATGGACTCATTTTATAAGTATACTGTGTGTATGGTCAGGAACTAGTGAAGAAGTAGGGAAATTTGTTGAGTGGCTAAATGAGAACAACATAAACCTCAAATGTACTTTTAAAAGCCATCCAGAGAAATAGAATTCCTGGACATGGTATTGTCCTGGGGTCCTAACAACAAAATAATCACTAAACGTTTAGGAAACCAACAGCTACAAACAGCCTACTGCATGTTTGTGCTCTTCCCAATGGCACTCAAGGAATCTATCCCTATTCCAATTCCTTTAGTCTTAGTGCAAATGCAGCTAAGAGAATACCTTTATGCAACAAGCACTGAAATGAAGGATATATTTCTTGCTTGAGGGTATGCTGCAAATTTACTGGATCAATGAATAGAACAGGCCAGGGCTTTATCAAGAGTTGATCTCCTGAAACTGAAACCAAAATTGACAAGTACTGAGAATACAGTTAACTTTATAACTAAATTCAACCATCTTTCTGGGAATCTAGGCAATGTGGTCCATAAATACTGGTCCATATTGTTGAACGACTGCAATTTAGAAAAATACATTGGTAGGAAACATAGAGTTACCTTCAGTTGAGGAAAAAACCTTAGGGACATACTTATCCATAGCCATTTCACTGCAGAACGTGAGTGTGTACCCACCTGGCTACCAGTTAGATCACCAGGCATTTATCATTGTGGCAATTGTAATGTTTGTATGTATTGTTCACAGGGAAAAATGTTCAATGCACCAACGAACAATAAAAGCTGGATATTAGACCGTTTATTTCATGTGTTAGCATCAACATTGTGTAAGCCTTGTGGTGTAGCTGTAGTAAACTTTATGTTGGGAGAACAATACTTCCTCTGAAACAAAGAATTCAAGAATAAGTTAGGGACATTAAAATCTCATGTCTTGATAGTCCAGTTATTTATTTCTTGGAAAATCACAGCAGTGATCCAACTTCCATGAGGTTTGTGGGGTTGGAATAAGTGAAGATAGGAAGAAGGGAAGGGGATCGATTGAATAGATTGTCACAATGGGAAAGTTTTTGGATTTATTCTCTGAGAGCACTAACACCAGATGGTTTGAACTAAGATTGAAATCTAAAACCATGGGCTGGATATTCAAACTGCACCATTCTGTGGTGCAAGCCCTTGCGCTGCTCAAAAAAGTTGTGCAGGGGTGTGGCCGGCGCGATATTCAATGGAGTTGCGCTATTGAGCAACTCCTTTGAATATCGCCCCAATCACAACCACTGTGCATAGGCGCAGAAGGAACTTGCGCCACTGCAGAATAGTCGAGTGGAGCATTCAGATCAGTGGCGCAAGTTCCATTGCGCCATGTGCAAATTTCTGATATTCAAAAGGTGACATGCAAATGGGGCCATAATTTATGCAAGGTGCACGGGGGGGCATTTGCATCTAATTACGGCCCCATTTGCATGCCATTAGCATGCAGGTGCGCCGATTGCCGATGACTTGCACCTGGCACCCTGCCTGGCAGCAGCTGTCGGGGACCGACGCCCCCTGCAGCCCGATCGCTGGCAGAACAGTATTCCTTCCCTCCCCCCCAGCAGCCCAATCGGACATAATGTAAACCCCGTAGCGATTGAGGGCATAACATACTATTCCCCGCAGCAGCCGATCGCGGGCATAATGTGAACTACCCCCACTAGCCGATCGCGGGCATCACGTCAACCCTCCCAAAGACCATTATCCCTGGTGGTCCAGTGGACCGTGAAGCCCGATCACGGGCATTGAAATCCTTCCCCACCCCCCAACTGGCGATTGCGGGCATTAAAAATCGCTTCCCACACCCCTGACTAGCCCGATGGCAGGCATTAAAATCCTTCCCCACCCCAACTAGCCCGATCGCGGGCACTAAGAACTCAACCCCCACCTCCCGACTAGCCCGATCATGGACGCGAAGCCTGATCGCGGGCATAAACTAAACCCACCCCCAATGTCCAATATCCCTGGTGATCTAGTGACCCCCACCACCACGGGCCCCACCATCCCGCTCCCCGTCAGCGGCGGAGGCAGCACCCACCCGCCTGCTGTACACGCGCCGCCGACTGATAGCTCAGTAGGGCTGCCGCCCATTGGTTCAGAGCAAGAGCCAATGGGTATGCAACCCATACCGTCTAAAAGCAGTCAGATATGTGAATGAATTCATTCATTCACTTATCTGGACTGCTTACAATATAAGCTGCATGCCCATGGCTCTTGCTCTGAACAATGGCTGCAGCCCTATCGCTGTCAGTGGGCGGTGGGGCAGCAGGCAGGTGGTGCATGTCGCCCACCAGCTGACGGGGCGGTGGTGAGGCTCCATGGGTGAGTGAACGAGGGCCACTAGATCACCAAGGAAATGGATGATGGGGGTGGTTTGACTTATGCCCGTGATCGGCCGCAGTCCACTGGACCACCAGGGATATTGGTCTTTGGGGGTTGACGTTATGCCCTCAGTCGGGCTGGTGGGGGTTTAATCTACATTATGCCCGCGATCTGGCTAGTGAGGGGTTAATCTACAATACGCCCGTGATCGGGCTGCTGTGAGGGGACAGTATGTTATGCCTGCGATCGGGCTATGGGAGTGTTACTATTATGCCCGTGATCGGGCTGCAGGGGGGCACAGGGAACAAGTGGAGGGCCACCCACAGGTGGCAGCTGCTGTGTTGCACCCTGCAATGAAGCAGCTCACCTGTGGGTGGCCCTCGACTTAATCCTTTTTTTTGGGCTCAAAGTTGTGCAGGCGCAGGTAGGGGGTTGCATCTGCAACTCTGCACGGCCCGGCTGAATATCGGGCTGTGCAGTTTATGCATGGTTCCTCCCCCTACGGTTGAGCATGCCTTCATTAGCATTGCGCTGTTGCTCAGCATGACTTGGGGGGCACAACTGCCTCCTGCTGAATATCGCAGAATGGCGCAATTTCGGACTTGCTCAGGTGCAACCCTATTGCGCATGGCGCAACCCTTTTGAATATCCAGCCCCATATCTATAACTGATTATTTACTGTCAAAAACAAGCACTCAGTAATTTAGAATCCCCCAGTTCCTATTCATCTTAAATCTTAGCAAAATTTATCTCAGTTTCAAAGAACCTTGGCAGTTGTACCTCTGCCAAACTGAAACCCTCAACTCCTCCTATTGAAATGAATTGATTTTCAGAGAAAAACATATACATTTTTTTGTTATAACTGCAATTTATGTGCAAGATTTTAAATGTACTTCAAGATTAGTATTGGGATTTAGAAGTATGATCGTATTGGTTAACATATATGTATAGCAACCCTGTTGTGTATCATCCTATTGTAAATAAAGTTCTTATCTTTTTGTAATCCCTACACCCCTGCCTTTTGGCAAATGACAGGTGGTTTGCTGTTGAAGCTGACAGCAGTACCTGGTGGGGACTGGGTTCGGGGAGGACCAGGTTACTCGGCACAGGGGGCCTAGGTTTGGCTACTCTGCATAGAGGCACCCAAGTAAATCCGAACACAGGAAGCAATAACTGTAATGTCCAATACCAGGAATGGGATTCTACAGTGTGGCTTTTATTCACATCCAAACTGAGCAAACAAAGCATAGATGGACCCCCACGGGGCTACATTCCTGGTAATGCAGATAAGAGTAACAGAAAACTTCTTCAGCACTTCAGCCCCCAGGCTCCAGACCCACCAGGCACACAGCCCGGACTTGCACACTACTTTGGGTACACAACCCGACTTGTACACTATTTGTTTTTTTTCCTGTCCTGGCTCCCCTGCCGGCCACTCGAACCCTGTCCATATGGCAGTGGACACATTTTCCGGTGGCTCCCTAAACCACCTTAGAGCCTTCGACTCCTTAAGGGAAATTTCCTTTCAATCCCACGTCTGGCTACTTCCCTCAGCACTGGCCAAGTGCCTGAGGCAAAGTAGAAGGGCCAAAGAGCAAATTCGTAGAGGTGGACCTGGTTACTAAAGATGGGGGGTCTCCCACCTCCAGCTTCCAGAATCCATACCGGCCATTTCTCTGGACATTAAACAACTCTTTTGAAAGCTTGGCAATGTAGATTAAAGGGTAAACGTATAGCACATTTCTCTACATGTCTTGACTTTCCCCTTGCACTAGACTCGAACATACTTAAACATCTCTTTCTGAAAAGTTTGGTAGTGTAGATTAAAGAGTAAATGTATAGCACATTTTCTGTACATGTCTTGGCTTTCCCCTTGTGCTGGACTTGAACATACTTTTACTTTGCCTTAGCCTATTCCTCTAGGGCTCCCACTGATTAAGCAGTCCAATCCCCACTTTACAACAGTTCCGGTGAAACATAGGCCCCATGACAAGAACAGAACTCACCCTTTGGTTGCAGGTGCCCCACAGGCGAATCTTGACAGCTTCTGGTGCCACAACACAACTTAGGAAATAAGGCAGCTTCTTCCCTAGCAGAACCAGGAGGTTGCCCCTTGAGATAGCATGCAAACCTTCCACCCCATCCCCTCAGGGATAGAGCACAGGGCTCAATAACTGCAGTCTACACCACTTCAGAACAAGCTTACTGTGTTCCTCTTTTGGCGGAAATGCACACCTTTCTCTAGCGTAGCTCTATCTCAGAGCTTCAGGCTCCAGAGCCTATGCACAGACTGCTGTGCTCCTCTCTTCAAGACTGCTCACACACAAATGCTGCTGCTCACTGTTCAAAAACTCCCAACATTCTAACCTAACTCCCATCTGCAGATTCCAATGTGGCTCATGCAGCTGCGATAGTTCTATGGTGATGTCATCCCTCAGTCTTGGCTGAGACTAAGAACAGAGTGAGACAGTGTGAAATCCATTTAACTGGAGTTTCACAAGCTGCCTTCCCTGCCTACCACTAGGTCTTACTGGGATTCTAGTAATCCCGGGTAACAGGGGGATTACACTCACCCTGGGCCAGGAACATGACTGTCCATGAGTCATTATTGCAACTAGGCCATCCCACCTATGTCCCACTCTGGGAGGGGTGATCAGGCCCTCCTACCATGTGCTAGCACAGGCAGGCAACACTAAGGGCCTAGAGGCCTTGGCTGACCTATCAGTCTCTACTCTAACCACTAACTATGGGTGCCTAGTGGCTCTGGTAGAACTGCCCAGGCGTAGCCCTAATAGATCAGCACTGCAACCCCTACTGCAGGTCAGGGCCACAGCCTGTCTATCCCCCTAGCCCTCTAGGGAAAACCTATCTGCCTCTAACTCAAATCCCAAAACAAAACAAACCAGGGACCTCCCCGACCCTGGGCACCATGCAACCACACACCAGAAAACTAGTACCATCTATTACATTACTCCCTCATACCTCCACAACCACACCTGTGGAAGGAAAGGGTTATTACACAGTAATAACAGCAACAGTACTTTAAATACTACACACTAAAGTATTAATGAGGAACTCCGATGAGCCCCTCCTCCTCTTCTTGTCTTCTCTTCTATCTTCAGGAACACCTGCAAGAAAAAGAAAGACAACACACACTCCTAATCTTCATACACAGTCTATCTAAACCCCTACCATCAAAACACTGGAGAATCCCAACTATATATATATATATATATATATTTTTATATTTTTAGAAAAGGTAGAAAAACAGTACATACATGAGAAAACAGTAGAAAAACAATGACATTATTTACAATACACATTTGAGGGATGGGGTGCCCTAAAAGTCCCATCTAGTGACCACAGTGCCCGAAGGCTAGTCCATTAAAGAGTCTCTCCTGGGCCGAAGCCCGGTGAAGCACAGTTCAAGAAGGCCAAAGTCCCAAAGGGGAGAGTCTTTGAGGACAATTCACACATTCTGGAGTCTGCTAGTGTAGGGTGTGTACTGCAGTGTCATAAGGATAGAAAAGTTTGGACTTACCAGCCCCTTGTAGAAGGAATAACACACACCAACCTGCTCCTCAGCCAAAGACTCTCCCTGGCAGCATTCTTTCGATACAGCTGGGAAGACATCTTCCGGGAACTACTGGAGTGCACATCTGGAAACTGCTGGGTTGATGTCATCTCTGGAGATGGAACCTTGGAACAGGAACAAAAAGGAAAACAGCTGGTCTGACGTCATCTGATTACCAGGCGATGGATCAGGATACAGCTGGGCTGGCAACCTGTCTGGATCTGAAGTCATCTGGTGGGCTAGTCGATGGATTCTGGAAAGGCCAGTACACTGTAGAACTGATGAATGTGGGCACCTGAGTCTGGATGTCCATACTGGTGGAACAGCAAAGGCACTGCAATGGCTGGTGTGGCAGTATTTTATTTAGTTAGTTTTGTTGACCGGGTTAGTGCACTAGACAAATCCTGCCTATTTTCAGGCATGCCCTGGGGACAGGGATACAGATGAATGCTAACTGACCTTGAACCAGATTAAGCTGTTGGTGGTATTTTTTTTTTTTTTTTGTGAATGGAGGAAATTTGGCCATTGCACCGGTGAAATTCCCCTACTCTTTTCAAGAAGTGCCATGGGATCTTTAACATCCACCTGAACTACCACCAGAACAGGCAGCTGGGACCTTGGTTTAATGTCTCATCCGAAAGACGGCACCTCAGGAGTGCAGCACCCCCCCTTAATGCTGCACTACAGTGTCAGTATTGAGATATTAACCCAAGTGCCTGGTGTGGGGATAGAGCCCACAGCCTACTGATCTCCCAGCCTCAGAGGTGAGTGTGCTACCTGCTGAGCCACTGACACTGCTTATTGACTACCACTGCTCTGCTTTCCATCTGGTAGGCATGGGCACATTTGTAGGGAGGTCCTTGCATTGAGGCCAATAGTACAGGGGGTCAGGAGCTTGAATTATTACCCCGTCTGGGTGCACATAATTCACACTGGAAAGGTTTCACGTCCCTCTCCATCCACTATTCGAACAGTGTCCATAAACAGTGTCCTGCCTCTTTTCCACTAGGTGTATTTTTCACAAAACATTCTGTTCCTGACATGCTTGTTTGCACCAGGATGCACACATTTCATTGCTTCGGCCCAGATCCAGGATTTCCTGCTGCTCTCAATCTCCTCCCAGACTCTCAGAGGAAAGGTAGGAAAGGACATCCCATAGATTTAATCGCCTTCCTATGAACCAGTCTCTCCTTTTACTAGCTTTGGTCAACCTGAGACCGCTGGCCTGGCTTGGGGTGGCCAGTCCTGGTTCTGCCAGCTATGCATTCTCAACAGGATAAAAAATGGATCCCTGACTACTACTGCTTGCACAGCCAGGGCAGTGGCATCACCACTGTCTTCCATGCATTCTTCTGAGGCAAGAGCTTGAGGCTGTATACCCGTTCCTTTTTCACAAGGCCACATAGGTTCCCCCTCTTCTTCTTCCTCAATGAGAATCTGTGCCCAGGAGTGAGCAGTCATCCTCACTCCTGAGACTATCCACTCCTCACTGGGCGCAGAGGTCGATACCTCCCATTCAAAGGCCTCCCTCATCTCATCTTCTCCTATGAGACTCAGGCTAGGCCCCCCCTCCAGGGGTCTACTGACGCTCTGTCTGAATTATCCTTCTGCAATCCAGCATCTGAAACATCAGCATATGGTTCTGTCTGCAAATCTGCACCCTCTAGCTTTGTGCCACACTCCCCTGATGGGCCTTCTTCAACAGGCTCCGCCTGGTGCTGTGTGCTGCCAACTACAAATTCCTGAACTTTTGTCCATGTGGAAGCCAAACAAATCTTGGGCGTTTTAAACAAGCCGCATTTCTCTAAGCACCCCAAACAGTGAGGTACCATGAAGACATCCCTTCCAGCATTTAAGCATATTAGACACACTTGCACTGGATATCCAGGAATCGCCACATGAGAAGGCAGTTGTCCTCCATAGCAGCACCTTTCAATGTCCCTTAACTTATTTACTTCTGCTGCTACTGCAGCCTGAGCATGATCCGGGTAGCGGACTGGTCCTGAGGCCATGACTGCATGGAAAAACAAACAAATTCTCACTGTTACTGAAAGTCCACTTCACTGAACACTTTCTTTACTTTAAAATGGCTCCTCTGCAGCTGTGTTTACATTACTACCCACCCTGTAATGGCGGCGGCAGCCTCCTGCGCATCAACATTCAGAAATTGGGTCAAGACACTGCGCATACGATTTACACACACTACTGATAACTTTGCTCAAAATTGCACAAACTTGCACTGTTCTTTTCTAACACATTTACATGATTTGCCACAGACTCTTCACTTGCTGAAAACATTTCTTTAGCTCACAGTCCCTTAAAGCCTCAGGATTTCAAGCACAGGATTGCCTGTAACTAGTGCTGCATTTTGCTACAACTCACAGTCTCTCTACTGGCTTTGAAACTTTAATCTGGCGCTGAACCCATAACTATGCTCACAGTCAATGGCTTAACAGACTAGCTTTAGCTGGTAAAACTTGACACAGTCTTTATTTGCAAAGCGTCTACACTGCTGCACACAGATTCAGCTGGCTTTTGGCAGAAAACCACTGTTTTGAGCAATTATTACAGTTGGTACTCACTGTTATCAGTAGCTGTTTGCTGCGATGGAAAACGGCCTGCAGCCTGTCTTGGAGGCCTCAGAAAGGAAGCGGGTGGGCAGTCATGCTGATCGTCTCTCCGATCACCACACTCGCAATCCAGTCGATCGAGATGCGGGTTGAGCCCGATTTTAAACAGAAAAGTCTATTTTAATACTTTACAGTGCTTTTAATCACCGCGATGCTCCTCCACTAAGCCAGTACACACACACTCCTCTCACACTCCCTCTTGAATGCTAGGCAGACACTGTAGAGCTGGCTGGGGCGGGACTGATTGCAGCCTCACCAATCACATGGCGCCATGCAAATGAGCCTCTTTCCTCCACGAGTGCTCTTTTCTTCAGCGATCGTCGAGCAGGCAAATTAAACAACAAAACATTTTTTTTTTGAACTGACTCCCGCAGTAGACCCCATTTTAACCATTGTAGCCATTAACACAGCAAGTCTCTCAGTTTACTAAAAGCATTTCCAACATCCAAGGCACAGTTTTCCTGTTGCTACCCTAGTCTTCCACACTTTTCTTTATCACAACATTTCTTCAGACAGCATTTCCAACGTCCAGGGTACAATTTTCCTGTTGCTACCCTAGTCTTCCAACTTTTCTTTATCACACAGTTTTTTAAATCTGGCAAAACGCTGTAAATATTTGATGCAGGACAAGGGCATACTCTTTCAGCTTTACTGCTCCTTGGTAAACAGTTGGCATTTAACAGCAGCATATGAACCACAGCGCTGCGACACACTAGTTAAACTTGCTTCAGCTTTTTGGGCTACCCACTGCCAGATAACCAAAACATTAGCCCCTTGCCCGAGCACCTTTCCTCCCTAATTTAAAATCCAAAGCGGTGCCTCCATTTTGTAGTCCCTACACCCCTGCCTTTTTGCAAATGACAGGTGGTATGCTGTTGAAGCTGACAGCAGTACTAGGTAGGGGACTGGGTTCGGGGAAGACTAGGTTACTCAACACAAGGGCTCAGGTTTGGCTACTCTGCACAGGGGCACCCAAGTAAATCCAAACACAAGAAGCAATAACTGTAATGTCCCATATCAGGAATGGGATACTAAAGTGTGGCTTTTATTCACATCCAAACTGAACAAACAAAGCATAGACGGACCCCCATGGGGCTACATTCCTGGTAATGCAGATAAGAGTAACAGAACACTTCTTCAACACTTCAGTCCTCAGGCTCCGGACCCACCAGGCACACAGCCCGGACCTGCACACTGCTTTGGGTACACAGCCCGACTTGTACACTATATTTTTTTCCTGGCCCGGCTCCTGCTGGCCACCTCGAACCCTGTCCATATGGCAGTGACACATTTTCCAGTGGCTCTTAAACCACCTTAGAGCCTTCGACTCCTTAAGGAAATTTCCTTTCAATCCCATGTCTGGGTACTTCCCTCAGCACTGGCCAAGTGCCTGAGGCAAAGTAAAAGGGCCACAGAGCAAATCCATAGAGGTGAACCTGGTTACTAAAGATGGGGGGTCTCCCACCTCCAGCTTCCACAATCCATACCCGGCCATTTCTCTGGACATTAAACAACTCTTTCTGAAAGCTTGGCAATGTAGATTAAAGGGTAAACATATAGTACATTTCTTCTACATGTCTTGACTTTCCCCTTGTACTAGACTCGAACATACTTAAACATCTCTTTCTGAAAAGCTTGGCAGTGTAGATTAAAGGGTAAATGTACAGCACATTTCCTGTACATGTCTTGGCTTTCCCCTTGTGCTGGACTTGAACATACTTTTACTTTGGCTTAGCCTATTTCTCTAGGCCTCCCACTGATTAAGCAGTCCAATCCCTACTTTAACACAGTTCAGGTGAAACATAGGCCCCATGACAAGAGCAGAACTCACCTTTTGGTTGCAGGTGCCCACACAGGAAATCTTGACAGCTTCTGGTGCCACAACACAACTTAGAAAATAAGGCAGCTTCTTCCCTAGCCGGAACCAGGAGGTTGCCCCTGGAATAACAGGCAAACCTTCCACCCCCATCCCCTCAGGGATGGGGCACAGAGACCAGTAACTGCAGTCTCCACCACTTCAAGAACAGCTTACTGTGTTCCTCTTTTGGCGGAAACACACACCTTTCCCTAAAAGTAGCTCTATATCAGAGTTTTAGGCTCCAACAGCCTGTGCACAGACTGCTGTGCTCCTTTCTTCAAGACTGCTCACACACAACTGCTGCTGCTCACGTTCAAAAAACTTCCAACATTCTAACCTAACTCCCATCTACAGATTCCAGTGTGGCTCATGCAGCTGCGATAGTTCTATGGTGATGTCATCCTCAGTCTCAGCTGAGACTGAGAACAGAGTGAGACAGTGTGAAATCCATTTAACTGGAGTTTCACAAACTGCCTTCCCTGCCTACCACTAGGTCTTACTGGGATTCTAGTAACCCTGGGTAACAGGGGTTACATTTTCTTTTACAGTTGCAGATGGCTGGTGAGCACTGAAATCCAGTACCACATCAATTGGGAATATTTCAGTTCCTATTCAGTGGATGAGCTCCTACTCTGTTATATTGTTATATTGCTATATCTCTATCTATTTATTACAATTGAATCTTGCTTGCTTTTGAACCATGGGTTGTAATAATGTATATGATATATAAATAATGTTACATAAAATCAAATGTTAAATTCAGGAATTAGTGGATGCAACTTCTAACATTAATGAGATCTGATATACCTTATTGTTGTTTTAAAAGTCAAAAAGTTGAAAAGTTTAAAAACTAAATAAGTAAAAAGTTTAAAATATAGAAGTTTAGTATGAATCAATACAGGTTACTTAGTTTATTTTGAAAAGGCTATACAGATTAATCACCATGGTTAGTATTCAACATTTGCACTGCAATCTTTAGATCTGATCCAGGGTTGCATAAATAATAAATACAAGAATGAAATTGTATTTATATAAAATATATCAAAAAATAAGTAAACAAATATGTAACTACAAGTAAGGGAGCTCCAGAAGCAGTGCAGTTTTGTTCAACTATTATTATTTTTATTGTTTTTTTTATGAATGGATATAATGATATATAAAAAGTGTTGGTTTTTTTTTGGAAACTAATTAATGATGTCATAATTAACAGCTGTATAAAAGATGGATCCTTTGACCAAGGTACCCACCCCCCGAAGTCTTACATGGCGAAGTGCTGGGCATCTGGTCTAAGCAGTAACACAGCTCTGTGTTGTTTAATTGCTCTGACTACATTTGCTTATACTATAGCAATAAAATAACTGAACGTCTCTGAAACAAACATGGTTGGTGACTTCTAGTGTGTCTGAGCTCCCCAGCTGAGTATGCTAATGAGGGCTACCAACCAATGGCAGAGTTAGTACCCTCATTAGCATACCCCTCATGGTGAAAGCACCTGATGTGTGCAAGATGGCTACATGCAGCTCGGCCAACATGACAGTCCATGCTGGTCTTTGGATGTTAAATAACATGGTAAACAGGTAGAAAAAAAATTAACTTTCAAAGCCCTAATCAGGCATTTTGTCTGTACTAATTGGAGTGTCTCTTTAAAACAGCAGGATTTTTTTTGGTATCCTACCACATTCTAAAGTAGTCCCAAGCAATACATGTTCATTTTAGCAGTTTAATTGTAAAAAAGTAGGTCAGAATTTATTAAATAAACTGAACTGTTAACTTTTTTAATAACAAAAATTAAGTTGAATTATTTTGGTGATTTGAAAATGTGTCATGGCTCATTGAAATTTAAAATGCAAACCTGAGAACTTGTTTTTGTTTTCTGCCGTATTGCCTAAAACAGTCGTGCTCTACCACCTGCATTTAAGTCTCCCTCCTTTAACTAACACAGTAATCCCTAACTATTTTACTGGTCCCATGCATCACTGGATTACTGATGCCCCCCACTAGTCACAGTGCTTTTGTTGTGTGTGCCAGACAGCTGCCAGCATTGAGGAAGCCAACTGGGTGACTTGAACTTTATGCAGCCGTCACTGTGTGGAGATATGCTGTTCAGGAAACAGTTTGTTCGTGGCCTGAGAGTGAGAGGGTGTAGGCAAATGATCAGGTGGTACAGTGGTCTGAGCAGCTTTATGAGGTAAGAGAGCAAGTGGCAGCGCAGGAAGGCAGGTGCATGTGACAAACAATTAGAAGGTGAGAGATCGAGTAGCAGAGCAGGCAGGCAAGGATGAGTATGTGAGATTATACAAAGCGACAGCATTACATAGAAACCTAAGTGTCAGTCACAAAATCAATATGTTGAGTTCACTCGATCAATAGCAACATGGCTGCCATAGCTTTTTTTTGAAAGAGTGACGTGACAGTTTAATTTTAACACTTGCACTAAGGCTGTTTCTGGGTAGAATAGCTTACTTTAGTAACAAAGTGTGGGTTCACTAAGACATTAATCAATGGTCAGGTGACTGTTTTCATAGTTATTTATTTATTCATTTGTTAACAAGGTTGGTGCACTGGTACAAGGACCTTTTTCAGACACGGCACGGGCCAGAGACTGGCACAATCAATGGTAAATACAGTGAACAACAGTGTGAATCATACATAAGAAGTATAAAATCCAGTTCAGTCAGGCTAATATACAGAAGCGAACAAATAATAATACAGGTACACAGTGCAAGATACAACAAACAAGGTGGGCATTATACAATAATATATATAAATACATAAATGCAGAGCTAGGTAGCAATAGCTGCAAAAAATAGGTCAAAAACACTAGCAGAGCCACAAGCACCAGGAATTACTCAGAGTCCAAAGCCAAATAAGTTAACAGGTAGAAACTCAGCTGACATCAGCGATAAGAAGGTGACCAGTGAGCTAGTTTAGGGCAGAAGAGAGGCAACTAGTGGGGGAGGTAAGGAAGCATAAGAGGCACAGCAGTGCTAGTGGCCAGAGGACAGATGAGATTCAAGGAAGACAGGAAGTAGATTTTTAATAGAGTATTTAGATTTGGGGGGTTGCAGGAATGCAGTGAGGGGGGGGGAGGTCATTTCATAGCGTCAGTCGAGCAACGGAAAAGGCTCTTTGGCCCATCCTGGTGGTTATCCTTGGACAGACTAGTTGGAGGTGGGAGGACTGTGGAGATTGCAGCTGTAAGTTCTGGGCCAGAATAGAAGAGATAGAGGGGAATAGGAGGGACTATGTAAGGCGTCCCCGACTGTCCAGGCCTGCAGGTAGTAGTGTTAGGCTTGAGGGGGGGAAGCAGTTTAGGGACTGGTAGAGAGAGCAGTGGAGAGAGAGGCATGAAGGGCAAAGTGGCATATACAGTTGTATGTTGTGTCAAGACAGTTTTGGTTAGCAGTGGAGGTAAGAGAGTACACCGGACACCCATAACCAAGGAGGGGGAGGAGGTTGCTGCGGGCTTCAGCGAGGCGAGCTTCAAGCGTGAGATGGTCAATTAAGTGGTAGCAGAGCCCCATCTTTTGATTAATGTGACAGATCAGCGAAGCAATGTGGTCGGAGTAGGTAAGGGATGAGTCAAGGATTACCACAAGATATCTGAATGCGGGAACAGTGTCGAGGGGGTATCCGTCCAGGTAGTGGACAGTGAGATGGCAGCCAGAGTGATCAAGGGTGGAGAGTTTTGGTTTGAACCAAATAGCATAGCCTTTGTTTTGGAAGCATTAACCGATAGTTTGCTAGAGGAGAACCAGAGGTGGGCCTTACAGAATTTAGCAGTGAGGGAGGAGGACAGAGACGAGGAGGAGAGGTCGCTTTGGAAGAGTATTAGGTCATTGGCATAGCAGAGAGATTTACATGAGAGGTCTTCCAATGGGAGGGAGTTAATAAAGAGGGAAAAGAGGAAGGGGCCAAATATGGAGCCCTGTGGGGCACCCACTGAGACAGGTAATGGGGGGAGGTGGCAATAGCAAGGCAGACCATTTGGGTTCTGCCAGAGAGTTAATTTGTGAGGCAAGTGGTGGAGGCAGTGGAGAACCCAAGGGCATCAAATTTGTTATTAAGATGTTGTGATTGACAAGGTCGAATTCTTGGACAAATCAACAACGCTAAGTACATGATCAGTGAAAGGGCAAGGGAGTGGTTGTACTGTTGCCCCTTCCTGAAACCTTGTTGCAGGCAAAGGAGGTTGTATTTAGTGACACTTTCAATGATTTGGTAGTTTACCACTTTCTCTAGGAGTTTCCCAGGATGGGGCAGTATGGAGATAGGTCAGTATTTATCCATAAGGCTAGGGTCGCCCGATGTAAAAAGGGGGCTGCTGGAAGTGGAAGAAGGGGATATGCGGAAGTATTGCGTTACTTTTCTTACACATAAAACACATTTCTACAATGATCAAGTAATTTAATTTCTCAAGGTTTTTCTCAAATACTTTTGAAATAGCAATCATTTCCATATCATGTGTTGCTGTTGTTCCTCTTTCTGATGCAGCCTCTCTTTGTTCATAACTAATGGCCCAAAGTTCTATTATAAAACCATAAAATCAAACACTTTTAAGATGTGGTGAGTTTATGTATTAATTTTTTAGGGTCAAGTAATTAATTTTTGTGTAAACCTTAATTTGTTTTCATAAACTGCAACACAGTGTCATTACTACAATTATTTATAGTAAAATATCAAATTCTGCATTCCAATATGCAAATAAATTGTGAAAATATGGGTGCTCTTCAATGCCCTCATGACCATGGACAGACCATAGTTAATCATGGTCTGTCCAGAACATTCAGAAAATATAGTGGGGAAAGATCGTTATACATGGATATCATGCTTGTAGAATTTCATAGTACTTTTACACTGTAACTGCATTGCAACTCCAATGTAGCTTTGAGCAACAAACATGTAAGAACAGAGGCCCAGATATTCAGAATTGCGCCAAAGGCCAGCACAAATCTGGCACAGCATAAGTTAGATGTGCGGTGGCCCAGCATGTGCCATATTCAGCAGTTGTGCATGCCAGATTGTGCCAGTGCAATGCGGCTGAATATGACAGAGTTGCACCATGGTGCAGCCAGAGATGTGCCGGCACAACCATGGAAGTGCTGAGCAAAGCTGAGCAACAACAGTGGGGGGGGCAGGTGAAACCAAGTGTTCCAGGGACACAGCCAGGAAATGCACGGTGACAATGGCCCAGGTCCATGCCAGCAGAGCACACCAGTGAACACACAGGCACATTGCAGGGTGGAAGAATGGACCACAAGTGATGAAGCACAGCCACCTGCAGTGGTGTCATGCACCACAGCACCCATGACGGCAGTCCACTGGTGGACAGGAGCATGCCAGGAACCAGTACCCAGAACACAGAGGTGGCATGGCCAGCAGGCAACAGGAGGGGAGGATGACCACCACTGGGCTGCCAACGGCATGCCCCCCACCAACTGCCAGCCTGCTGTACCCAGTGCCATGCTGCAATGGACGTTCACCCCAGGACCATGGAGCCAAACACACCCAGGCCCCACATGCACACAGGCAGCCCACATGCTGGGCAGTGAAGGAAGCTGGACCCAGGCAGAGTAGCAGCCCACACGGGACTGGGTGCCCAACAGGGGATGCAGACACCCTTACCCCAGCAGGAGGACAGGACCAGAAGGAGGACCATGACAGTATGACAACACCATGCACACACCCCACCCTGGCCACAGCCCCATGGCGAGCCTGATGCCACATGGCACACCCACCAAACTGGGTGATGAACCCCAGCACAACATGACATACCACTGCACACAGCAGGGAACCACAGTAGCACACACAGCCCCACCTCCTAACACCATGGACACAGACCAGAGCAATGCAGCATGGCTCCACATGCCACCTGCAAAACAGACATGGACACAGGCACGAAGGTGGAAAAGCTTTATAATAGTGAAATAGTAATACAAAAACAGGAACAGAGGTTAGGGACAGGAAGGTACAAGAGGATGGGGACAGGGAACAGGGGCTACGCAATGGGAACGGGGACTGTAGGGGATCAGGGCCAACAAGGTTAAAAGGGGCTATAGACACTCCAGCTAGCGGCGTCCACGGCTGGATGCTCCACCAAGACACTGTCTCCTCCTGCTGACCATCGACACATGGTGGATTGCCACCACAACATCCAGAACCCTCCTCACCATGGTTGGGATCTGGCACAGCAAACATGCCTGGACCCTCTGAGGCCTCCAAGCTGCTGTCCGCCTAACACCTATGGCATGGGACAAGACAGGTAATCAGTAAAATGGTCCAGGGAACCATGCCCACCCACAGAGAACAATGGGCAGCATGTGGACACACCCCTGGAGAGTCTGGTATGGACCCCCACAGGGGGGTCAATGGCCACCCATGTCACAGAACGCGACGCCAGTGCAGAGAGGCAGACATCACTGCACAGCAGCCACAGGACTGCACAGTGTTGGCCACATGGCACACAACAACAGCACGCAGCACTACGGTGACATCCAGATGCATGCCTGCAACCAACATCGGTACACGCATAGCGTACGATCCACTGTGGCATGCACAACGGACTGTATGCCACACACAGCTGTCAAGGCACATGGCACAGGTGGCCATGGCCATACCCTACCCACTGCCACCCCAAGGTACAGTGACAAACAACAAGACAATATTCACCCACACTGGACTGCGCTGCTGGTGCGGTTGCCCAGCATCAGGTGGTTGCATTGCCCATGCCTGGTCGGCTGCCACCTTGTCCCTCCCTGCGGTCCTCAGCCCTGAGAGGGGAAAGATGAGAGGTGGACATCAGTACACAGGCCAGCAGTGCCCCCTCCAGTAGCCCACTGCAGGGTGCCCTGTATCCACCCTGTGGCCCACATGCAACATGGCCACATCACATGCAGCAGCCTGGTATGATGCATGGCAGGACAGCTATGTAACCAGCTGTGGCCTATGCCAAGAGCAGCAGTGCTAACATTACAGTACTGTGCCTGGCCATACAGGCAACATGCAAACACCTACCTGGCTGTGGCACAGCACCACACTGCACGTGTGCCTGTATTCTCCGGAGGCCATCAGGTGCCCTCCACCGCAGGTCCCCATAGCGATGCCTGCACTGCTTGGGTGTGCATGGCACACCAGTCCTCCTTTCTAGGGCCACAGCAACAGAGTTCCAGACCTCTCCCCTGGCCTGCTGAAGAGGCACCATCCCAATTAGTGCCCCTCAAAGGTCTGGAGGACTGCCACCAGGTTGATCAGCTCAACCTCACTCCAGCTCACTGCCCATCTACCAGTGCTCTGCACCATAGCTGACATCCAAAATGGCAATGCAAATGGCAGTGCACAGCACACATGTCCGCACATGTGCAGGATGTATGATATGTAACAGACTGCTGCAATTGTGCAGCATGTGAGCGTGTGCCAGGATGTGCAATGCGGGATCACTGCGCGGTGGTGGGCATCGCACAATGCTGGGAGCCTAAGCGAAGTCATGGGATCATGTAGGCAACCTATGGGTTGAAGTCACCAACCATCATGCAGTGCGTATGCAATAGGGTGCATGGCATGATGTGCAGGCATGGGCAGAGCTGCCCCTGCACCACATGCACAGTGTCAATGCATTGTGCAGTCCAAGTGTTGTGATTACACCATGGGGACGCGCAGAGCGCCGCATGCGCACCGGTAGGCGCTGCACCGCGCATGCGCGGTAATACACCATGGGCTTGCTCCAGCACAACATGAATGCGCACAGTGCAGTTCAGTAATAGTCAGGCGCCCTATGCAAATGAGCTCATCAGCCAATGTGCGATGCAGTAGGGTGCATTAGCATATCATTACTGTTGCGCACAACCTAATTTGCATGCGTTGCACCAAATAAGCACCACTGCACAGCACAGGCCATGGACCGGTATTGCAGTCGTGATAGTTAAGTGGAGGATGCCTCAGCAACACAGGGAGACAGCAGCACTGCAAGGTGAGATTGCCCAGGGTTCTGCTGCCACTGACACATTGTGCTGTCTATGTTCACAGGAGGCAACATGTCAGGACAGAAAGCGGACAAAGAGAGTAGGCCTGTACACAAGCGTAGGCCCAACTCACAAAGGGAGAGACTGATGCCCTATTTGAGGCCTACCTCAACAGGGAGGCCCTGTTGAGCAGTGCCACAGGCACACCACACGACAGGGCTGTCGGATGGAATGAGGTGGTAGCCTGTGTCAACCAGCAGAGCAGCCACCAGCGGTCAACACAGGAGTGCCGTAAGAAGGCCGGGACGGACAGGTGGCGCATAAAGGAGAAGGTGGTGGCCATCAGAGTGTCCCAGAATGTCATTGGCAGAGGGCCAGCAGACACACCCACACTGATGCCTGCAGAGGAGTTGGTGGTGGCTACCATCCGCTGCACCTCAGTGAAGGATGTGCCCGGAGGGGGCTTCCAGATGGGTGGCAGCCCATCACTGCATGGTATGTAAGTGAAGTTTATTTAAAAGTAGTAAGTAAAGTTTATTTAAAACACTTTTCCAGAGATCAAAGCACTTTACGAAAAACAAACAATATAATATTAACAATATAAATCATGGGCCATAAGCTTTGGTAAATAAAAAGTTTTCAACTCCATTTTAAAACTCTCAATGGTCAGGCAGCTTCATATCCGGCCAGGTAGAGAATTCCACAAGGAGCTGCATATGAAAATGCAGCGCTCCAGATCTTTTCAAACAAACCTGGGAGTCTCTAGCAATCCCTCGTCGGCAGATCGGACTGAGAGAGGAGACAAGTAGGGAGTTAGGAGATCTTTCAGATACTGCAGTCCCTGTTCATTGTAAAGCTTTTAGGTCAGTAACCTGACCTTGAAGGTGATCGCCCTTGTACTGGCAGCCAGTGCAACACGGGCGCAAAACAGGCGTAATATGACTATACCTAGATGTTCCAGTTCAAAGCCTGCTACTGCATTCTGCACTCAGCTGTAGGCGATGAATTTCAACCCTGGTAGCCCCAGGTAAGGGAATGCAGTTATCAAGGCGAGTGATCAGAAAGGCATGGACCAGAGTAGGAAGGTCAGCTTGAGAAACCAGGTGTTTTACCCGGGCGATATTCCTCAGATGGAAAAAAGAAGACTTAACAACGGCTGACACCTGAGATTTCAGGGTCAAACCGCTGTCAAAAATAACGCCCAGGTTCTGCACCTGGCCTGAGGTCAAGAGCTAGGCATCACCAAGCCAAAGGCCTGATGGTACTTCAGCCCTATGACCTGCCTCAAGGTGACCTGGGTCCACAATCAACATCTCGGTCTTATCCGGGTTTAACCTCAGCCAGCTGGCGCTCATCCAGTCATTGATTTCGGCTAGACAGCTGTTAAGCAGAGAGACTGCATCATCCTGACCGGGAGTAAAGGACAGATACAACTGGGTATCATCTGCATAGCAGTGAAAACCCAGACTGTAACGCCTAATAATATCTCCTAATGGCAGCATATACTGTAAACTGTGAACAACATGGGTGCCAAGATGGAGCCCTACGGTATCCCACAGGACACAGAGATGGTATCAGAGAATAAATTCCCATAGTAATCCTCTGAGTCCACCCTGTGAGGAAAGATTGAAACCAGTGTAAGACTGTACCAGACAGTCCACAAAGAAATCGAGGCGCATTAGCAGCACTCCATGATCCACAGTATCAAATGCTGCAGAGATCAAGAAGGACTAGAATAGTACAAGCTTTTGATCTCTCGCAATTAGAGATCATTTAAAACCTGGACAAGGGCAGTCTCAGTGCTATGTCTTTTCCTAAACCCCGACTGGAGAGCTTCATAGATGTTGTGATTCATAAGATGGTCATCCAACTGTATCGCAACCACCTTTTCAATAACCTTACCCACAAAGGGCAGGTTAGAGATAGGTCTGTAGTTAGCTGGGACGTCTGGATTCAATGAAGGTTTTTAAGGTGGTCGAATGACCGCCTCCTTTAAGGGGGCAGGAAAACCCCTTGCTCCAAAGATTTCCAGATCGGGCAGATAGTATCTACACAACTTAATAACAGTGGTGTGGGCCCAGGTCAAACTACAACTGGTTGGTCGTACAGTCTGGATAATCCTCACAACATCCATGAATGCCGCCTACTAAAGTCAGACCAGGAGACACAAAGGATTGCTTCCTCGCCGACCATCACAACTCCCTATAGAGAGAGCAGGGACGGATGCCTGATCTGATGCTGGCAATCTTATCTGTGAAGAATCGAGCAAGCTCATCACACTTCATCTGTGAAAAATCTCTTCCAGACTGCAGACAGAGTGGATTGCACAATCTGTCGACAGTCTGAAAGAGTTTGGCTGGTCGATTCCATGCAGCAGCAATCTCCCTGGACAGGAATTCTGCCTTCTTATGGGTGATTGCTGATTGATAGACCCTAAAATGGTCCATCAATCTAAGTCTGTCAGTATCCAGGCTGGACTTTTGCCAAGCTCTCTCTAACCTTCATCCTACTATCCTCAGCTCCTTCAAAGAATCATCAAACCATGAAGATCTTGAACACTGAGTGAGTGGATGAACACGAACAGGTGCCATTTGATCCAGGGCATCATCCACAGCCTTATTATAGGAAAGTAAGAGATGCCCTGGATCCATGCACTCATGTATGTCAGTCACACACAGGTACTGGCCCAGAGGGTGCGTACACAGGCACGCTGGTGTGCATGCTGCTGTCATGGCATGCCATATGCACTTGTGTGCACCGGCGTGCATGGCACACTGCTGGCCACATATGGCAGCAACATGCAGGGGGCACATGTGGGCAATGCATCACAGACACTACCTCCTTCTCTTGCAGCACTAGCATGGCTCCGTGTAGAGGATGGGGCGCCGGCAGCAGACACAGCCCCTGTGGACAGTGGCAAGGGTCCAGAGGATGGACCTTCCATATCCACTAGCAGCCGTGGCCATGACAGGCTTTGGCTGGGCACTACGATACCCATGGACGTCCTTAGCCTAGGGTCGGATGTAGCCCTAGAAGTGTTTCTACAGGATGCCAGCCTTGGTGTGCTGTGTGCATAGACACAGATCGGGGTGGGTCTGACTCCGATGATGACATGACAGTGATCCTGGACAGCATGGGTGACATTGTGGGGGAGTCACTCCTGCCAGCAGCACAAGCAGTACCAGGGCCCAGTGCTATGCCCATGGCTGCATAGCTGCTGGCCAGCACGGTGGGCGCAGTGGTGTGTGGTGCCACTGCTGTGCCCTGTGTAGGTGGTGGCTCAGCCATGCAGGTGCAGGGTGGCAGAGAGCAGCAGGATGGGTGGCAGAAGCAGGCAGCGGGCAGCTGGATGCAGGGTCCGCTGCCGGCGCACCTGTCATACCCCCTCCTCCTGTAGACCCCACTGTGCAGTGTCCTACTGGAGAGGGGATCTGGACAGTGTGGCAGGTCACCCACTGCCAATCGGCATCCCGGCCAGGTGCCGCAGGATACAGACCATCTGGCAGAGCACACCCGGCTGTTGCGGGCATCCACTAAGCAACATGTGCTGCTACTGGGGAATCAAGCACTGCAGGCAAAGTGCACCAGCTAGCCAAGCAGCAGGACAGGTGCACTGCACAGATCCTGGAGGGGCTGCAATGCATGTAGGAGGCCACGACTGTGGCTATGGATTGCATTGCCAGTGCAACTGCAGATGGCTTTGCGATGCTGGATGCCACTGGATGCGGCCTTGCGTAGGGTACCCCTGCAGTGTGCTGTCCACCCCATGGACCTGGTGTCAGATGACCCCATTACAGTGGATGCTGGGTTCAGATGTAGGCATCCCTGGCATGCCTGGAGCTGGCCTGTTTGGCCGCCTACACACCCTCATAAGGACACGGTCGTGATCCCGCACATCCACCTCTGGGAGGGCATCTGACACACCCCCCATGGATGATGCGCAGCCTGCAGCTGCCGATCGGCATCAGCATGGCTGCCCACATGGCCGTGGTGGCTGTGGAGCCACGTGGCTGCCCTGAGGTATGTGCTGCCCTGCCAGCAGTCTGCTGCTGCTGCCCTGTGAGCACATGGGTAGTGTGTGTGTGCATCACACCTGTGGTGGTGCACTTGCGTGTCATGCCGCATGCTGCCTGTGTGTGCCTGCCAGCTGCTGGGATGTGTAGCATGGGCATGATAAGGGCAGACTACCACCGGTTGTGCCTGTGCACCGGTGCAATGCGTCTGATACACGCCATGTTCCACTGCATGTGTGTGTGCATGTGTGCATGTGGGTGTGTGTGTGTGTGTGTGTGTGTGTGTGCGTGCGTGCTTATGCCTGTGCAGCATGCATGTGTGTTGCTGTGTATAGGTGTGTGCCACTGTCTCCCCTACCCTGCTCAGTACCACTGTCTGTGCATGCCTCCACCGTGCATGCCCCTGCATGTGTGGGTGTGCTGGTCTGCGTGGCTCTATGCACGGTGCCACACCACCTACCCATGCCTCCGGGCGTTCCTGTATGACTGTGCTGCAGTGCTATGTTTGCCGCCCAGTTGGGGGTTTCTTCCACCCAGGAACTGGCTGCATACCCCTTCCAGCCCAATGTCACCATCGTCCCCACTACTGTCACCCTCCTCAGCCTCAACAGCTATCCCATGGTCCATGGCCATGTTTTGCAGTATGCAGCAGGCCAGAAATAGGCCACAGGCTTTTGAAGGGCTGTATTGAAGGGCACTTCCTGACCTGTGTAGGCAACAGAATAGCGCTTTCAACATGCCAAAGACATGTTCAAAGATATTGCATGTGCTGGCGTGTGCCTCGTTGTACCATTCCTCTGCTAGGGACGATGGTCGCCGGTAGGGTGTGAGCAGCCAGGGCCTCAGTAGGTACGCACTGTCACCTGTGTGGAGACTGACATGGTTAGCCCTCTGCTATGCTGTTCTGCAACCCTTGCCCTGTCCCTGGCACACCCACTACCATGGCCTCCCTAACGTCTCCCACCCCAGGTCTGCAGCACTCCTCACCCTTGGCCTGTGCCATTCTCACCCACTAGGTGGCCCGTGGGTATGTCCCTGTGTTCAGATCTGTGGCACAGCTTAGAGCTGTGCCAGAAGAATGTGTCATGTGCATTCCCCAGGGGTGTGGCACAGACCTTGATGATGTGCCCCATGGCATCGCACACCACCTGACAGTTGATGGTCGGGCTCCCCTTCCTATTGATGTACGCAATGCCCTTGGGGCCCAGTAGCATGCGGATGCCCATGTGGGTGCAGTCAATGGCCCCAAGCACACCAGGCATGCGTGCAACCCTGTGGAAGGTCTGCTTGTTTGCTGTATGCTCCGCTTGTGTGCTGGGGAAATGTATGTACTCTGAAGCATGTGGCAGCAGGGCATTGAGGAACTGTGTGAGGAGATGGGACATGGATGACTGGGTGATACCTGAGGTGTCCCCTGTTGGTCAATGGAAGGTGCCTGTGGTGAGCAGGCACATGACAGCAATCACCTTGGTCTCCATGGACATGGCATGGCTATGTCTGGTGGGTGGAAGAAAACACAAAAGCAAGCAGCAAACTCGTGGAAGCAATAAAATAGATCAAGCATGAATTGATTGCTTAAATGAGGAGCCCATGGCTACTTTTCCCACACCGGGTCTTAATCATGACCCCCTTGAGAAAGGATCGCGATTAAGACCCAAAGTGCTGGGGAAAGCAGCCATGGGCTCCTCTGCATTTAAGTAATCAATTCATGCTTGATCTGTTTATTGCTGCCACCAGTTTGCTGCTTGCTTTTGTGTTTCCTTCTATAGTCTTTTTAAGCTAGTACACATTGCCAGCTGTGCGCTTCCCATTTTTGTGTCATTTTATTATGTCTGGTGGGTGCCTGCATCTTCTCACTGTGCAGCTCACAGAGCTGCCTCAGAATGGCCCTGTTCAGGTGGTACCAGCCCACAATCTCTGTGTCACTATAGTTCTCGAATGTGATGCGGACACGGTATCACCTGTGTTGGGCATACTACTGCTGGGTCCTTCGTCGACCACAGAGCTGTTCCTCCTGCCTCCTCACACCCCTCATTACCACCTCCATCAGGAATGGCACACTCTCCATCCCTCCTTCTCCTTGTGTGTCCCTCTGGGTGGTTTGATGCCTGTCTGTGGCCCTGGTACCCTGTTTCTGTGTGTGTGTGTGTGTGTGTGTGTGTGTGTGTGTGTGTGTGTGTGTGTGTCTCTTTCTCTCTCTCTCTCTCTCTCTCTCTGCCCCTCTCCCTCTCCCCTCCACCCCTCCCTCTCTCTCCCCCCTCTGTGTTTTTGGCCCTGTCTGTCTCTCTCTCTCTCGATGCAACTGCTGTCTATATGTTTGAGCCCTGTTTATATAGGAACAAATCTGGTCGGCGCATCTTGGATTTGCTCTGGACCTGTGCCATGGCTTCCCGGTTGAATATCCTGTTGCACTGCATATTCATGGGAACGCTCCCTGCATTTGCGCTGCATACATTATCATTGCACATTGGCGCAATGGGATTTGCACTACACCGCGGCTCCCTCTGAATATCACTCGATGGCACATCTTAATACTTGCACCGGTGCATCTCAGTTGCACCATGCGCAAGTGTTCTGAATATCCAGGCCAGGGTAATTACACTGTTGCATGTAATTAATGATTAGTTACCTTGAAAATGACACTTAAAATAACATGCAACTATACTTTTAATCAAGAACAATAACCAAATGGAACCAAAACAATTTATTAATTAAACTACAGATTTTTAGGAAGAAACCTACAACTTGAATATATTCTGTGAAACTTTTTTTCATTTGAAAAAAACGAAAGATGTGCTAGGTTGTTGTCATTTACACCTGTAACAAATGGCATTATTTAGAGAATTAAACTGATCATGGTAGAGTTTTGGATAGATTATGACCAGCTAAAATTAGAAATGGCATACATTTAAAAAAGAAGCAATATAGAGATAACATGAATCAAGAGAGATGTTTCTTTCAAAGTGATCTTCCCACTTGGGGTTGATACTTTTAATTCAGCTTAAAATCATCTAGACCCCAGCAAAGGGGTTAGGTGATCTATCTTCAAATGAGACTAAACTGACAACTCAGAACATTTATGCAATTGTACTGCAGAATCTATGCCATAAATAGTTTAAATTATGGAACTACCAATTGTAACTGTGCGGAATGTGGAATTCTCCTGGTGGAATGTGTGCAGAATGGCTATTCCACTTCTGAAATGCTTTTCAGAATGTCGTTTTTAATTCTGAAAAAGCCATTTCGGTATAAACTGTGGAATACTATACTACAGATTACATAATCTGCAGAATATTATTCCTCAATTTGTGGAAAATAAATACACAGTTTACATAAACCACAGAATACAATTCAGCTGTTAATATTACACTTTCAGAATTTCTAAATCTGCTTCCACTGGAATTCTGTGGAATTAGGTGGAAGTGGGATTTGAAAATTCCTCACAGCTCTACTACTAATGGGCCCTATGCACTATGCCAATGCACCGCATAAACCGTATGCGTTGGCATAGATACTACTGAATGCCACAAAGCAGGGTTCTGCAGACCCCATGTGGCATGCACTATGGGTGGTGCAGGTTACTTACTCATCCCAACCCCTGGCCGCATGGACAGCTACGTGCCGGGGTCCAGCAGGGTGTGTGTCGGGGGCGTGCCCGCACTCTGCTCCTTTCACAAAGGTGCAGAGTGCTGGGCACAGGGGGCGCACCTTACACCTGGCAACCCTAGCTGTAATATATGACACCACTGCAACTGGCTGTGAATGGGGAGTTTTAGAATCTTGGGTCAGTTGCTAGTTGGTAGTAGTTCTGGTCAGCAGTGGTTGAAGTGTGAGGAGTGAGAGCTGCTGTGGGCTCTGAGAGGAGAGCCTACTTTCTCACCCTAGTCCTGAAACACTCCAGCCTGCCAAGAGAAGTGCTGAAAACCATTGTCTACAGCAGAATCTCTTGCTTTTTCATCCCCAGAGGGATGAAAAGGACTGCTAGAGAATGGGTCCTAGGGGCAATCCCCTATTTGATCCAGGCCAGGGCAATTTGAAGCTGCCTGTACTGTTCTAACTGTGAATATATTTGACTTTGTGCTTTTTGAAGAAGTACCTATGCATGGGTGTTTCTCTGGTTAAAAGAGAAAGGTGCACCGATTCTGTTCTAAGTTTGAGACTTTTCTCAGTTAAAAATTGGCTGACAATTGTGGTGTCCCGAAGCAGACTAATGCACATTGTTCAGGACTTTAATTTCCTGCACTCCCAGAGTAGTGTTTCCTAATGCTGGATGCAAAAGTTCATTCAAAGTGTTTTTCAAGATGCTTTAAGGTGTAACTCTGAAAGAATGGCTGGGTATGGATGTGGAAGTGAAGGGTGGGCAGCTCCCCATCTGAAGTAACCAGTTCAGCACTACAGGCTCCATAAGGGCACCTGGTTGTTTTGGACATGGTACAATGTCTAAAGAGAAGTTTACCCCTGGAGTGGGTTGTGCTAGAAATGAGCCTGTGTGCTCTGTTGTGGCCAGTTGCCACTTGCAGAAGTTGTAA
Organism: Neoceratodus forsteri; assembly: GCA_016271365.2. NCBI lineage: Eukaryota > Metazoa > Chordata > Ceratodontiformes > Ceratodontidae > Neoceratodus > Neoceratodus forsteri. The sequence continues at coordinate 60,872,181 of CM028135.1, forward strand.
AGTCCTATGCCATATGGGAAATATGTGATCCGTTGTGGCCAGTGTCAGTAGAAGAAATGTGTGCTCAATTGTGGCCAGTGCCACTAGAAGAAAGGTTCAGTTGCGGCCATTGCCACTGAAGAGAATTCAATGTCCTATGAAATATGGGAATTCGTAGAGTTTCTATCAGATATAGCTGATTTGTTGTTCTTCCAAATCCTTGTGCCATGATGTGTAAAGCTTGTGGGGGTCCACCCTTGCTTTAGAGAACATCTTTTAGAATAAAGTCACACTCTAGAACCCCAACTCTGGTTTAGACATTTACATTTTTGCTTCCTGTGTGTGGAGTTACTGGGTACCCCTCCAGAAGTATAGGTAGCTAACTGTGTAAAGTAGTAGAGGAGGTGGTTACACATGTATGGGATACCAAGGAAGAACTTCACGCACCCAAAACTCGAAAGCATTAAATTTGACATCAGAGAACAGATAACTTGTGACACCCCACATGTGGTTTATGTTCTTTGGTGTCCTTGCAAGTTAATATACTATACGTGGGCAAGACTGTGAGACCTCTCAAACAGAGGTTACAAGAACATGTGTGCTTGATCTTTAATAGTAAGCAAGACACACCAGTAGGGATTCATTTCACCACGAGACATGGCTCTATGCCAGATGACCTCAGGTTCCTAGGACTTGATCACATACCTCCAATGAAAAATGGTGGTGACAGACCCAATCTGTTGCTACAGAGGGAGAGCATGTGGATTTTTAAATTTAGAGGTGTCAGATCTATGGGTCTCAATGATAGATGAGACCTTAAACTGTTTCTTAAAAATAAAAAAATGAGTGTATATAAATTATTATCTGAAATGTTTAAAAATGCTATTTTTTTGCTTTAAAAAGACTGCTTAGAAAAGATTGCATTATTTTTCAGGCTAACATTTTCTTTTCTTTTCTTTTCTTTCTCTCACTTTTGTTGACAGGTCTTTAACCTTATTTCTGGTTCAAACCTCCAAAGGAATCTCTCCATTGAAAGCATCTTATTTACATGGAGGTCCTGATATTTGTTGCCATGAATAAAATGTTCATGATGCCTTGGTTTTAGGAAGGTTTGCACTCTCTATCCCCATTTAATATATTTTTATTTGTAAACAGCATACTAAGTCAGGAAGAGAAATACTTTTTTCACTCTGTATTAACAGTTATGTGATTTATTTGGAGTGATTATGCTGCAGCTCCACCAAGTGCTGTATTTGTGGATATCACGTAATGTTTTACTTTAGTGCACTTTTTGCTATGTATGCCTGTGACTGTGAGCAGCTGTAGGCGTTAATTAATTTTTATTGGTAGCACTATAAGGTGTTGTGGTCTCTCAGTAAGCTCCACGCACTGAGGAAGACTCCTTAGAGTCAAGTGCTGGGGCAAGCTTTGGAGCACTTTTCGTGTACCTTGTCCAGTCTGTTTGCCACATAAAAGGATTTACGTGAATATTCACTCAGCTGGATCTGCATTTGTCATGTAAGATATACGTGTGCATTTACAGTCTTGCTGGACTGTTTGCATTTGGAGCTGCTGTCCTTCAGTATTTGCACCACCGCCCATGCGATTGCAGCACCACTCCTTTGTTCTGGGGATGACCGGGGTGAATTTCCAAGCCTTTCTTACTGTTTTGTACTTATAATGACCCCCATGTCTCACTCCTCGGTTGACTGCACCACCCTCAGTCCCCACATTCAGTAGTCTGTAGAGTCCTTTCTGCCACTGAGCATCACTTTGCACTTTTTTGCATTGAACTTTTATTGCCATAACCTGGACCACTGTTCTAAATTTTTCCAGGTCTCTTTTCATTTTTCTAACTCCCTTCTCAGTATCCACTCTGCTGCTAGTGACATCAGCAAAGATGCACCTTCTTTTGAATTCCTTCTCATATATCACAAGTAAAGATATTGAAGAGCACCGGTGCCAGAGCCAATCCCTGTGGCACCCTTTTCATGAATCCCCTGGCCCTGAGTTCTCCCCATAGCTGATCGCTCTCTGTGTCCTGCCTTCCAGCCAGTTTTCTAGCCACCAGGTCAGTTTATTCCTCACCCCCAGTTCACCCAACTTTTTTGATAGCATTGCGTGTGGAACAGAATCGGTGGCCTTGCTAAAGCTGAGGTACAACACATCAACTGCTAGGCCCCTGTCCACCACCTATCTGACCCAATCAAAGAGGTCAATCAGGTTGATTTAGCAAGATCTCCTTGCCACAGACTCATGCTGCCTCCTCTCCAGCAACCTGCCTGCCTCCAAGAATTCCATTATTGGTTCCTTAACGATGGTTTCCAGCAGCTTGCCTACAACAGAGGTTATACTGACCAGTCTGTAATTTCCTGAGTCATCCCTGTCCCCCCACTTGTGAAGCAGCCCCACATTAGCCACTCTACAGTCTTCTTGAAGCGCACCTGACTCCAGTGAACAATTAAACAGATTTTCCAATGGCATTGCTGGTGTCTGTCCCACCTCTTTCAGTACTCGAGACTGCAACCCTTCAAGACCACGGACTTTGCTCTCCTTCAGAGTTTTGAGGCTCTTGAGCACTCTTTCTTCAGAGACAGATCCTAACATCAGTCCTCTCATCCCCTCTATTTGGTCTGCACTTCCCGTTCTGGTAGTGTCCATCTCCTCCACTGTGAATACCAAACAAAAAAGTAATCATTCAGTATATCAGCCTGTTCCCCATCATCCTCCACCATTGTCCCTTTCTTCATAAATCTGATAATGTAACTAAGAAGGTTTTCTCTCCACTTTGGCCCCTTCACTATTTTCAGCTCTAACATACTAACATACTAACATACTATTTGCCAGCAGATTAGGCCTTACGGTCTATCGAGTCTGCTCGAACCTAGATCCTTAGTTGGGTGCCGAGATCCTCCCATCCCTTGTTCTCTAGAAACCCCTATCATCCATCCCCCCAGGACAGGCCATCATCTGATACATCCATTTTCTGTGTCTGTCCCACCCTCTCTTGAAGCCCTCCACTGTGGATCTCTGAACCAGCTCACCAGGCAGTGCATTCCAAGGGTCCACCACCCTCTCAGTGAAAAACCTCCTCCTCTTTTCCCCCCTCACCCTTCCACCTTCCAACTTCAAACCATGCCCTCTGGTGATACCTCCCTGCTTTAGTCTAAAGATCCCCTCCATGTTTACCCTATTTAGTCCCTTGAGGTACTTGAAGACCTCAATCATGTCCCCTGTCTCCTCTCTCTCCAATGAAAACAGGCAGAGCTCCTCAAGTCTGTCCTCATAAGTCAAATCCCCTAGCCCTCGTATCATCTTTGTTGCCTCCTCTGTACCCTCCAGGAGCTGTATGTCCCTCTTCAAATGTGGTCTCCAGTACTGTACACGTACTCAAGGTGTGGTCTAACCAGTCCATTGTACAGTGGCAGAATCACTTCCTGCTCCTAGAGGTGATCCCCTACGATGCATCCCAACATCCTGTTTGCCTTGCTAGCTGCCTCCTGCACTGCTCAGAGTTATTCATACATGTATCCACCATGACCCCTAGGTCTTTTTCCCTATTGAGGCCTCCAGTGCCTCCCTCCCAGGGTGTACCTGTGTTTGAGTTTCCCGACCAAGATGCAACACCTTGCACTTGGTGATATTGAAATTTAATTTCCATGTGTGAGCCCAGCTTTCCAGGGTGTCCAGGTCCCCTTGCAGGCCACCTCCCCTCTTCTCCTCAACTTCTGCTCCCATCTTGGAGTCATCCAGCGAAGAGACTCATTTCACACCCTATACCCTCCTGATGTCCGATATGTATGCATTAACAGGATCGGACCCAGGACCGAGCCCTGCGGTACCCCACCACCAACCTCTCTAGGGTTCGAGAGCTCCCCACAGACCACTACTCTCTGAGTGCGTCCAGCTAGCCAGTTTTCAATCCATCTGACCATCAAAGGGCCTACTCCTAACCCCATCAGTTTCTCCACCAGACCATTGTGGGGGACAGAGTCAAACGCCTTGCTGAAGTCCAAGAATAATACATCCACAGGCTTACCCCTGTCCAGTTCTGATGTTACCCATTCATAGAACTCCACAAGGTTGGTTTGACATGATCTACCTGGCACAAACCCATGTTGCCGACTATCCAGACCTCCCACCTCCTCCAAGTACACCCCCAATCGTTCCTTTAGAATACTCTCCATTAATTTTCCCACCACCGAGGTCAAACTGATGGGTCTATAATTACCTGGTACTTCCCTCGACCCCCCTTTATGGATTGGTACCATGTGCCTCTCACCAATCCTAGGTACCCTCCTGTCTCAAGTGACCTGCTGAAAAGCTCCGCCAGGGTGCAGCCAGTATGTCCGCCAATTCCCATAGTACTCCGGATGAATGCCATCCGCCCAGAGATTGTTTTTCTTTAGGGCCTTGAGGGCTAACCACACCCTTTGGTGGAGATAGCATCATCCGTCCCCTCCCTTACTGGTCTTTTTATCCTTATCCAGATGTGACCCCCTGGGGTACCTTTCCCTCCCTCTTGCTCCATTTCTGTTGCTCCCTGATCCACTCCTGCCGCTTCCATCCCCTTCATGCCTTGTTTTGTAGATATCCCATCCCCTCTAGTGAACACAGAGGCAAAGTACTGGGTTAACCACCTCTGCCTGGTCCCTCGCCTCTTCCACCCACCCTCCTTCTGATCTCAATCTGCTGAGATGGCCTTGGTTTTCTCCACTCCCAATGTGCCGGAAGAACCCTTTTCCTCCATGTATCCCTGTGCCAGCGCTGCTCTTTACTGGACTTTGCTCCCCTCACCATACGGGTGACTTTTCTAGATGCAAGCTGGTACATTTCCTATCCTATCCCTCTTGTTGTTTTATATTTTTATGTAGGCCGCCTTCTTTTCTCTGACTGCTACCTGTACCTCACTGGACCACCAGCATGGTTTATGACCTTGCTCCCTTACGTTTCAACTTAGCAGATCCTGACTGCTTCATGAAGTCCCTGTTTTATGACCTCCCATCTCCTTTCCACACTTGTCATTGAGGTAATCCCCTTCAAGTGATCCTTGAGAATATTTCCCATGCCCATAAAGTCTGCCCCCCTGAAGTCCACTGCCAGTGTCCTAGATCTCACCCCCACTCCCCCCATGCTTATTTGAAACCAGACAGTATTGTGGTCACTCCCAGTCAGGGGGTCCTGCACAGCTATGTCCCTTACCAGATCCCCATCTGCCAGAACCACATCCAGGACATGCCCTCCCTTGTGGGCTCCATCACATGCTGTGTTAAGAACACATCCTGGAAGCCATCCAGCAGCCTCTGCTCCTTGGCCACTAGAGGACATGGTTCCCAGTTTGTACCTGGCATATTAAGGTCCCCCATCAACACCACTCCTTCCCCTTTTGGACCACACTGGGCAATGATGTTGTCCAGCAAACCATCCTCTAGAACATCACTCATCCCGGGGGGCCTATATGCTACTCCCAGCTTGACCTTATCTCCTGCTGGGGATCGTAAGGTGACCCATAAGGCCTCCACGTTTCCCTCTGCCTCTTCTACCATAGATACCAGAGCTCTATCTCTGTTTTATTTTTATTAACTTTATTCTGGCCTCTTTCAAGTTTTGCAAACAGTCCTCCCAGTTGGCCTTACTCTTCTTTTTTTTTTTTTAAACTGTCCTTTATCATAGCCCCAACTGGAGCTAAAACAATGCACAGATACAAAATGATTCAGATACACGTTACAAAATGAAAACTAAGCCTGCATCACATAGTGCAAATGTAAAATCAATATTCCTGAAATACGATGAGCCACTGCCCCAGATCTGGGTCAGAAGGGGGATTCCTAGATAAGGAATAAAAACAATGTTCTAGCCCAACTCTCTCACAGAAAAAAAAATGAGGGTTCTAATGGGCTACTGGTCCTACTGGTGACAAACCAGTTTGCTGTTGTTGTAATTACTGACATATTCCTAAGTCTTATCCTAACCTGTATAGCTTAATGGCAACTTTCATAACCCCATCTCTGACCTGAGATATAGGTCCATTATGTGTACACATGGCAAAACTATCTGTGACCCAAGTTATACTAACTGTTGAGTCTGTCTAATTGGTCAGGTATCAACATTCTCTCCACTTTTCTAATAAATAAATAAATAAATGGTAATCAAATACTTTTGTATCACTCTGTATGCAAATGTAGCCATGCAGTGAATAATTCTATATTTTGCCTTCTTTTGCATTTGTGATCCATTCCCACATAGTAGGGAAATGTACTGTGAGTCACTTGATAAGTGATACATTTGCAGGCTATAGCAATGCAGATATTGTAAAGCTTTTGGCTAATCATCCTTTCATTTCTCTCAGTATGATCCCCAGAATGATGTGTTACAGTAAGCCTAAGGGAGGCTATGTACTTGATGCCAGTTGTACTGTCTCTCTAATAATCTGGCAACTTTGGGCAGGACCAAAAAAAATGTGTGTGTGTATGTGTTAAGTTTATATGGGTGGTATTGAAATGACATGTTGTGTGGAAAATGAAAATATCTGGAGATGATTCTCCACCTAAATTCTTTACACACTGCAGCTGCTGTGGTTGTGTAAGCTTCCTTATGAATGCGAGTCCAGTCTTGATCCATGATGACTATGTTAGCTTCCACTACCTACTTTTGTTGAATCTCCATGGCATGGAAGTCAGTGGTGTTTAGAACTATGTTATAGGCTCTGGAGACATGGCCTCCATTAATTAGAGACTACTAGATGCAAAAGGTTCTAAAATTCACAATTTAGTTGAGAGCAAGGTTGGAAAAGTCAAAAATAATGCTAAAAATTAGATTTGGGAATGTGGAATTCTGATTGTACGTCTGTAAAAGTGCACAGAGTAGAATCATGATAGAGTTGGCCCAAGTGATTAAAGCCTCTGTCTCTCCATTGTTTAAATGCTGGATCCATTGCACCAGTGGAAAAGACAGGCAGTACACTATTGGTGTAAGAAATGGAGAAATGAGATAGATTGGGGAGAGCTTTATCTTTAATAATTTGATACCAGTTTTGTATCATTACTTTCATCCATGGATTAGCAATTCCCTTAATTACCCCCAGAGTATAAGGGAATAACTGGAAGCAAGAAGAGAAGGGAACTGCAATAAATGAGGATGCCTCAGGGTCATAACAACTACTATCGAGATTTTTAACAAGAATGTTCAAACTTCTGCTGAGCATGTTGCATTGAAGTAGTTCTTAACATTTTGGAGACCCATACCACCCCATTATTTATGGGCACATAAAACTTGACCACTTCAGTTTATTCCAGCTAAATTTAGACGTTAACTTGTAAAGCTTGGACCAGGATGCAGAAGATAATATAATAGGTAGGAAGTTGAAGAAATACAAGACAGAGTAATATGTTCTTCGGACACACTCTATTCAACCTACAAGGGTGTCCAGCTGGCCAGGTCAGTTTGAACAGATTGGAACAAAGGGAGATAATTATTAACAGTAAAGAAAATAAATGCGCCTTACTCTTCTAACTCTTGTATTTTGCTATCTGTTTGCTTTACTGTTTCTTGCACCCCTCTGGAAAATCAGATCAACTTTTTGTGCTTTTTTGTTCATCCTGATCTGTTTCATGGATGGTGCTGTCACCTCTGTTACTCCCCTCTTTATGACATCTCATCTGGCTTCTGTCCCTTCTATGCCCCTACCAGCTTATCTTTCAGCAATTGCCCATCTTATCAAATTCCACCCTTTTGATGTCCAGGGAATGAAGTGTTCCTGTGGTTATTTTGGACCACATGTATTGTGGTTACTGTACCCTAGTGGTCCCATCATCTCTAATTCTCTGACAGTCTCAGCATTTTAAAGAACCGTATCAAGGGTCGCCCTCAGCTAGTCAGTTCACTGACCAACTGCATACAAAGCAGTATTACATCACATCCACCAATGCCTGATTAATTGCACTGCTGGTGCCAGGATCTACGCCCACATCCGCATATTTAGGTCACCCACCATCACCAACTCCCCTTTGGCTGATGTCTTCCTATTTTTCTCCCATAGTTCCCTTCCTCTTTCTCCTTTTGGTTCAGTGGTCTGTACATCACTCCAGCCCTGGTCTTCAACCCTTTCAAAGTCAGTTGCACCCAAATTGCTTCTGTTCTATTCTGATCCACAAAGTAGCATCATCCATGGCCTCTGTACCTTCCCTATCATACAGTACCACCCCCTGCCCCTGCCTTTTTGTCTTACCCTCCTGTAGAGTGAGTAGCCTGGTACTGCAAGGTCCCAATTGTTGTTTCCTGTTGTCATGATTCTGTTATAACTAACAGCTCAATCTTAGCCTCTGTTACCACTACATAGCGCTCACTCATTTTGTTATTGAGACTTCTGGAATTTAAACAGACTACACTCCATGACCCCTCTTTCCTACCCTTACCCCTTCCACTGACCAGACCTACTGTACTCATTCCCTGCATTATTTCACCTTTGTTACCACCACCCCGATGTGGTCTCCATTTTCTGATGTATGATGTATGCCCCTTTCAACATTCTTATCTATGTTACTCTTTTTTCCTGATTGCCCCCACCAGTTGGGGGAGGAGTCTCCCTTTCCTGAGTTCTCCTCACAGGCCCCCCTTCTTTAAATGCCCCAATGATGACTACATGGTATGGATGTGCAGTACATGTGTATATTACAGTATATGTTGACATAAGATCAGAGTATAAATATAATACTGAGACATGTCAGCGTATAATTTACGTAAGCCATAGAATGATCAGATGTGTTAAGTGAGAGTCGTAACTGCCAAAGACAGAGCATGGAATAAACCTAGGTCTGTAATTTGCCTATCACACGTACAGTCTTTGGTTTATCTTAATGTGGCATATCTGTAAAGTTGCATAATAACAGCATGTAATGTATACTTGTGTACCTTTTGTGGCCCCAGTAAATGTGCGACAAGTGGTACATGTGCTCCAATTACTGAAATATAGGTTACTCCGCTTATCCCTGAATGCCTGTCCCCTTGGGCCACAATCAGAAGCAAGGATGCCCTGGCCATCAATTGTGTCATTGTTGCTGTCTGGTGGAGGTTGTTTATTTTCTCTCATGCCATCTAGTAGTCACTTTGCCACTACTACATGGCTACATGATGATTGATAGACAGATAGACAGACAGACAGACAGACACAAGCCTTTATTTTTTAACAGGAAATAACTTTTAGGACTCAAAGAGCCCTATTTTTCAAAGTTGTCCTGTATGGGTGTCTTACAACAAATTATGTACATCAAACAACAGACATGCAAAAAACAAGTATAACAATTTTGCATACAAACTTACATACACTTAATGACTGTACAGTACACATTAAAATTATACACTAGCTGTGAAGTACATTCAGACTGGAAAGTTTTTGATAGCATAAGGTCATGAAGAATAAGCCATTATCAACTTGGTTCGGATACACACAATTACAAAGTTTTATTAATTCTGTAGTCAATGTTTTTACAAAGATTGTAACTTTACAACATTCCTAGTGGTCGGTAGACATTCATTCCATGTTTAAGGAATGTAGTATTCGGATGGAATTTTGTTATATAAATCTATTACCTTAGGTACAATCAATGCTCTATTTCTGATGGCTCTTACGTTGCACCATGATTATATTCAGAGGGCGGTCTACTTGAGGTTCTTTAATGTGATCTTTTATTTTTGAAAGTCATCATTGCACATATTTTCCTTCATCTTAAATTCAAAAGTTCCATTTTAATTGCTAATAAATAAGGCAGTAGTGGGTGTCAAAAGAACACTCTAGCACAAAACAAACCATGAGATTGTATGCAGTATGTAATTTATGTGATAGTGAAACATTTGAAATATGATAGGTGGTACTACATTTCCAGTATGGGTACCAAAAGCTGTTTGTGCAATTGTTTTTCTTGCATCCTTTGGGACTGCATGTGCCTGCATCTTAAAACTCCTAGTCTGGTATTTATTTTGAGTATCACCTTATTAATATGGCTTCTGAACATGGAAGTATGTGTACTTGTGAAGTATCTTGTCTCTGATGGGTTACAAGACCCAAGGCAGCATGGATTCATTGGTAGGGAGGTGAGGTCATGGCAAACAAATCCGATAGATTTCTTTGACTGGGCGACCAGGGAAATAAATCAGGGTAGAATGGTGGGTGTAGTCTACATAGATTTCAATGAGGCTTTTGACACTGTTCCACACAGGAGATTCATAAGGAAGCTGGACACCTTAGGAATGGGTCTGAAGGTGGTAAGCTGGGTAAGAAACTGGTTAAAGGATAGGCAACAGAGGGTGGTGGTAAATGGAGTTCACCCTGGAAAAGGGAGAGTGACATGTGGGGTGCCCCAGGGCTCAGTACTGGGACCAGTCCTCTTTAATGTCTTTATAAGTAATATTGCAGAGGGATCTGGAAGTAACGTATTCCTCTTTGTGGATGATATCAAAATCTGCAGTAGGGTGGACATTCCAGTGGGGGTGGAAAAATGTGCAGAGACCTAAGAAAACTCAAGGAGTGATTAAGGGTATGGCAGCTGAGTTTCAGTGTGAAAAGTGCAAATCATGCACTTAGGGCACAGAAACCAGGGGTGGAGTACAGAATAGGAGAGTGGTATTGACGGTCACCAAACAGGAAAGGGACCTAAGAGTAATCATATTTGATGACCTAAGGTGACCAGCCAGACAGTGTAACAAGGTAGTTGGTAGGGCCAGTGGGATGTTGGGGTGCATAGGGAGGGCATCACCAGCAGAAGGAAAGGATGTGGTGTTGCTACTGTATAGATCAATGGTGAATCCCAATCTGGGTATTGTGTTCATTTCTGGAGACATCTCTGGAAGGACATAGACAGAATAGAGGATGTCCAAAGGAAGGCAACTAAAATAGTGCAGGATCTGCATCAGAAGCCCTACATGGACAGACTGAAGTACCTCAACATGTACACCCTGGAAGACAGGAGAGGGGATATGCTGGAGACCTATAAATACCTCACAGGGGTAAATAAGGTAGAGGAGAAGAGTATTTTTCAGAAAAAAAGATGCACAAGAACAAGGGGACATGGAATTAAGCTGCTACTTCTTCACAGAGAGAGTGCTTATGCTGACCGAACTTCGACACGGTACCACGAACAACAGTGCAGCGACACTGCGACAGATCATTTACTGTCACCGTGAGACCCTGGCACAACTTTCTCAGGGTCTTGCACCCCTCCCTGAATCAACTCGGACTCGGAGTTGATTATATGAATAATCTTGGGGATGTGGGGGCTTGTATGGGAGGCTCAAAGTTTTTGGACAGACTTATACCAACCGCAATTCACGACTGACATAAATCCATAGCTGCAATATTAATCGACAACTTTGTTGTCGAACCGGCATCATGGATCCGAGAGGTGGTGGGTGCCTGGAATGGTCTCCCAGCAGAGGTAGTGGGGCCAAAATGGCTGTGGGATTGAAACATGCATGGAATAGGCAAAGGAATCTTAGCAGAAAGCAAGGTGGGGAGAACTAGAGATCAAGTAGGGTCTGCAGTGACACTATTGGCAGGGGAAAAGATGGGCAGACTGTGTGGGCCAAGTGGTCCTTATCTGCCATCAAATTCTATGTTTCTATGAAAGTAAGAGAACTATTAGTTTCTACCCCTAAGTACTTATTCTTGTTAGTGCTTACTAGCTTTGATCCTTTTTGTAATTTAATTTCTGGCTCAGGTCCATTGTTACGTTTTTGTTTCAAAATGCATTACCTGCATTTTTTTTTGTTGCACTTAGTACCATATTGGATTCGGTGACTCATTGTTGCAAGACATCAAAATGTTTTTGCAGTTTACACTCTCGTTCATTATCATTTCTTACTCTCCTGATGATAACCGTATATTTGGCATATAGTCTTATATTGTAGTTTTTGATAAACTAAGGAAGGGGGTTAATGTAGATCAAAAATAAAATGGGGCTCAAAACTGAACCCTGCGGTACTCCTCTAAACAGAGGTTCAAGGTTTGAAACTGTACTTCCTACCATCACTTGCTGAATGTGGCTTTCTAGATAGGAACTAACCCAATTAATTACTTTAGTAGGTATGCCCATCTGTTATAATCTTGTTAGCAAACTCTGATGATCAGCTAAATCGAACACTTTAGCGAGGAATTAGACATACACGCACCAATGGACTCTGCATTTTCTAGGCCTTACACAATGTCCACGAGTCTGTTAATGCAGTGTCCATAGACCTTCCTGCTCTAAAGCCAAATTGGAAACTTGAAAGGAGTTGGTGTTCTTCTAAATATTTATGCAGCTGATTACTTATCAGTTTTCAAATAATTTTGATACAGTAGACAACAGGGCCACAGCCTGTAGTTTGTAGGGTTGTTGTTCTGCCACCCTTGACTATTGGTACCACTTTTGAACATTGTCGGAAGTCTGGAAAATGGATTTTGTCAAACTTTTAATATTTTACTGAGTACTTGAGCAATTATTTCAGCTGAATATTTTAAATAATTTTATCTCATAGAAACATAGAATTTGACAGCAGATAAGGACCGCTTGGCCCACCCAGTCTGCCCATTTCCCTACCTACTGGATAAGCTGCAGATCCTAGTTAACCAGCAGCCTACTTCTTCCTACCCCAACCCCCTAGAATGGCCTTATGACTGTCCCATGCATGCTTGAATTCCACCACTGATTTTGACTCCACAACCTCCTCGGAAGGCCGTTCCATGCATCCACAACCCTCTCTATGAAAAATACTTCCTTAAATTACCTCTGAGCACGCCCCATCTTCAAATTGTGCCCTCTTGTTCTTGCACTCTTTTTTTGAAAGATGCTACCCTCTTGGACTTTGTTGATTCCTTGAGGTACTTGAACGTTTTATCATGTCCCCCTCTCCTCCTTTCCTCGAGGCTATACATATTAAGCTCCTTTCGTCTCTCTTCATATGTCTTCCGGTGCAGACCCTGCACCATTTTAGTTGCCCTCCTCTGGACAGCTTCCATCCTGTCTATGTCTTTGCAGAGATTGGGTCTCCAGAACTGCACACAGTACTCCAGATGGGGTCTCACCAGCTGTCTGTACAGAGGGATAATAACTTCCTGTTTTCTACTGGTGATGCCTCTCCCTATGCATCCCAGTATCCCCCAACCCTCCTTGCTGCCCTCTCACATTGCTTGCCCACCTTTAGGTCATCTGATATGACTACCCCCAGGTCCCTTTCCATTTTTGTTGTTGTTAGTATCTCACCCCCATTGTGTACTCCTCCCTGGGTTTTGTTTCCCAGGTACATTACCTTGCACTTCTTAGCATTGAATCTAAGCTGCCATACATTTGACCATTCCTCTAACTTGCCAAGTCCTTCTCATCCTTTCCACCCCACCCTGTGCATCAACTCTGTTGCAGATCTTTGTGTCATCTGCAAAGAGACATACTTTTCCTTCCAGTCCCTCTGCAATGTAGCATAAAGACATTGAAGAGGCCAGTCTAATACTGAACCTCACGGTGCCCATTAATAACCCTCCTTTCTTCTGAGTGGACTCCATTTACTATTACTCTCTGTGTCCTATTCTCCAGCCAATTCTTTACCCAGGCTGTCATCTTGGGACCCACTCCCAGGCTAGCTAACTTGTATATTAATCTTTTGTGTGGGACTGTGTCAAATGCCTTGCTATAGTCTAGGTAGGCCATGTCCACAGCCCTCATTGATCTACTACTTTGGTCACCCAGTCAAAGAAATCTATCAGATTCATCTGGCATGACCTTCCCGCTGTGAATCCATGCTGCCTAGGGTCCTGTGCCCCTCTGGCCTCTAGATACTCGACAATTCTTTCCTTCAGAAGTGATTCCATCATTTTCCCTATCACTGAGTTTAAACTAACAGGTCTGTAGTTTCCTGCTTCTGCCTTGCTCCCACTTATGTGAAGAGATCCATCTGCCCTCCTCCAGTCCCTGGGTACCACCCATCCTCCATGATTTGGTAAAAGGGTAGTCAGTGGTGTCACTAGTTCTACCCTTAGTTCTTTTAAATTCTGGGATGAATCCCATCAGGCCCCATTGCTTTGTCCACCTTCAGTTTTAAGGTTCTTTCAGAACCCTTTCTTCTGTAAATGGGCTGGTATCAACTTCTGTATCCAGAGTGTTTCTACTGTTTGTTTTATGTACCTCCCCTCTTCATTTGTAAATACTGAGCAAAAATATTTGTTTAGTATCTCTGCCTTTTCACAGTCTCCTTCTGCCCACCCTCCTCCCTTTATTAAGCCTCACTATCCCTCCCTTGGTCTTCCTTCGCTCCCTGATGTACCTATAAAAGGTTTTATCCCCCTTCTTAACTGAGTTGGCTATCTTTTCCTCGGTTTGGGCCTTTGCTGTTCTGACTGCCTTCCCAGCCCATCTCATATGTGATCAGGCCCTGTTGCTTTTTTAACATTTCATTTTTGAATTTCTCTCAGCACTTCTTTTTGATTTAATGCTTTCAAATGCAATTTTGGAACATTTTCTGGCAAAGATTCCAGGGTTGTGTTGAAATTTGCCTGTTTTATCCTTTGATTGGCTGGAATCTACGCCTCAACATCAAGTAAGTTACAGAAATATGAGTTTAATAAGCTTGCTGTTTTTTCTGCTGGTAGCACTCTTCCATTGTTATCCTTAAAGCTAATGTTTTATGTTACATATCCCCTTCAGTTGTTTAGTTAAATTTCAGTACATTGCTGGGTTTGTTGCTTGGTTTATTCTGTTCTTATAATTTTGTTTTTTATTGTAGTTGAGTTAAACTCTTACAATTGTTTCAGAGTTTTTTGAATGTCTCCTAATCCTCAGTTTTTAATGTCCTGTTTTCTTCTTTCCAGACTCAATCCTTCAGCCTTATACATTTCTTTATTTTCATGTTTACCCACAGAAAATGTTTCTTTATTTGTCTGGTTGGTCTAAAGGGAGTGATTGTATTGCAAAATGTAAAGAAGGTGTCTGAGAAATCTTTAACAGCCATTCAGTGTCTGGGATTAGTCTGACTCGATTCCAGTTTGCTTGCGCTAGCTTCACTATTAAAACTAGCTGTGTTAACATTTTAAAGTACCTGCTGAGGACGGTTTATCACTTGGTACCATATCCATTTTAATATCTACGATACATTCTATGTAAAACTGATCTCCAAAATTGGGTGCTGCTACTGAAACATTCCTTAACTTTGTATTTGGTGTCTTAAAATTTAATTTAGTATATTGTTGGGACTCTGCAAATGCCTTTTTGTGAGTGAGTCAATTATCTAGGTCAAGCCAGTGAGGAGGATCTTTGAGCAAGGCTGCCGCCCCTCCCCAGACCTGCTGCATGCTGCATTAAAATCTCCTAAAGATACTTTCTCTGCCATTCAATATTGAGAGTAACTTTGATGCAAGATTTTCAAATGTTGTGAACTTAATTTTGGTGGAGAACATATTACACCAATGTTTAATTTTTGTAATGGTAAAAGGCTAACACCAGCTAAACTAAGACTAAGACTAGGAAAGAGGTATCACTAACAGAAACAAGCATTTGTCAATGCCGAATGTTTGCTTGCTGGCATTGGCAGTGGTAGTGTAGAAGTTACAGAGCTGCGTAATAGGAATGGCAGTGAAGTATTGAATTGAAGCCAACCCCACCACTACCCTGCAGAGAGTGACAGGCATTGGGGTGTGCGTTTGGGTCGTCGGGCATAACGGCGATGCCATTTCACCACAACCCACTCTGCAGAGACTGACAAGTGTCACGTGTTCCTTGGGGTCTTTGGCCCTTATGCGCACCCCATTTCATTAGGAAATACGGTGAGATGGGTGCGATATAGGAGAATGGGGTGAAGTTTGGGGCTGAAGAGTCCAAGGCATACCTCGATGCCTCTCAGTGACTGCAGGGTGTGGAATGGTATGAGCATCACAGGCAAGAATCCCAAGTCACACCCTGATTCCTGTCATTCTCTATAGGGTTGGCGATTTAGTTGAAAAGCCTAATACCTCAGGCATTCGTTGGTATTTTAACTCAAATTTTCAACATGTTTGTTTTGTGACCCCTCATGAACAGGGGAATATCAGTTTAGTAGCAGCTGCTTATGCACAGTGACTACGGGATTTAGCACCACAGGTGCAAAATATTCGAACAGGATGTAAAAAATGACAGCTGTACTCTTTCATGGGGAGGTGTAAAATGGCTATGTTGCAAATGTGTAGTAAAATATTTAAAAAATGGTGAAGTCACGAGCGTACATAGAACTGTGCAACGCACTTACCGTTATATAATTAGGTTGGGGATATTTTATAGCAGATTGTCAACTCAGGCATTTTGGTGCCTCGATCATGAACAGTGTCACTGTGATTTTCTTTATCTGTGCCGAACAATGATTTCCCACAGCGACCACGCATCTCTGCACTGAAAGTGTGAAAACACACTGACCATGTTGTGAAAAATGGCAGCTGTACTGTTCATAAGGAAGTGTTGAAAAATGCCACTAGTGAAAATCTGGACTGAAAATATTACAAAGTCATGAACTAACGAGGATGCGTGGAAACTGCACAATGCTCACTCAGTATCACAGTCATTTTATGGACTTTGTCACCAAATTTTCAACATAGCATTTTAAGACCTCTGCTCATGAACAGTGTAACTGTGATTTCTCTTAATCTGTCTAAACATTCCACACAACAGCACCATTATGCGCTACATGTGCGATAACACATTTTGGATGACATATGAAAAATTGCAGCTGTACTGTTCATAAGGAAGTTTAATAAAATGGACATGTTGAAAATCTAGACTGAAAATATTAAATTTGCAAACTTACGAGCATGCATAGGAACTGTCAGCACACGCTCGTAAAAGTAATTTTCAGGCATTTTTCACCAAATTTTCAACATAGCCATTTAAGACCTCTGCTCATGAACAGTGTCACTGTGGTTTTGTTAATGTGTCCCATACATTGAGTTTGCACACCGACTGTACCATTTAATGCTACATAGGCAGAAGCTACGTTTTGGGCAGGATGTGAAAAATGACAGCTGTACTGCTCATAAGGAGGTGTGGAAAAATGGCAATGTTGGAAATCTGGAGTGGAAATATTGAAAATTCGCAAACCTCTGAGACGCATGTGGGAACTGTCCATACGACACTCGTAAAACAGTCATTTTAGGAATTCTGTCACCAAATTTTCAACATTGCCATTTTAAGATCTCTGCTCATGAACAGTGACACTGTGATTTTCTTAATGTGTCCCATACACTGAGTTCACTGCGACTGCTGTATTTATGCGCTACATGGGCGGAAACACGTTTTGGGTGAGATGTGAAAAATGACAGCTGTACTACTCATAAGAAGGTGTGGAAAAATGGCAATGTTGAAAATCTGGAGTGGAAATATTGAAAATCATTGAACCCATGAGCCGCGGCGAGGGAACCGCGCAACGCACACCTCGTGAAAAAGTCATTTTAGAATTTTTCACCAAATTTTCAACATAGCCATTTCAAGACCTCTGCTCATGAACAGTGTCACTGTGATTTTCTTAATTTGTCCGTACATTGATTTTGCACACCGACTGCGCCATTCTAGCTACAAGGCGGAAACACATTTTGGGTGAGATGTGAAAAATGACAGCTGTACTACTCATAAGACGGTGTGGTGTAAAATGGCAATGTTGAAAATCTGGAGTGAAAATATTGAAATTCGCGACTTATGAGCCTCGTAGGAACTGCTGACCTTGCGCTCATTAAACAGTCATTTTTGGAATTTTGGCACCAAATTTTCCAACATGGGGTTTTAGGACCCCTTCTCATGAATAATGTCACTGTCATGGCGTTGACCGGGCTCGAAGGTGATTCGGCGCGGTTGAGAAATCCCCTTGAGACCAACGCCATGACAGTGACATCATTCATGAGAAGAAGTCCCAAAACCCATGTTAAAATTTGTTACAAATCCAAAAATACCTGAGATATGCAATAAAGTTGACCCCTCCTATCTAGCCCATTATACAGCTTACGGCATTTCCTCAGTTTGCGGTCGGCTTTGAAGAGTGCAGAGCGTGTTCCGGTCCACCGAAGATCGTCGTGCCGAGTCCGGAGGTAAGTATGGGGTGAGGGGGGGGGAGGGAGGCTGGTGCGCAGAGGGTGGTGCGGGTTGTGGGAGAGGTTCGGGAGATGTGCCGAGGGACCGTTTTTGTTTTACAGGTTAAAACAAAAAAAGACTTCATGGGACCGCTTGCCACGCTGGAGTAGGCTCCAGCGTGGCATAAGGACTTGGGGGTGTTCAGCCAACGGGGATTGGGTAACCTGTCGGCAAAAAAAATTAAAAAACCTCGTGGAGCGTTTGCCACGCTGGGGTGGGCTCTCAGCGTGGCACAAGGATTCTGGGGGCCTTCAGCCGGCCTGGGGATTGGGCACCCTTCGCACAATGATTGATTGCCACGCAGGGGTGGGCTCCCACGTGGCACCAACTACTGGGGGAGGAGACGATGCAGCTCAGCTGGCGGGTATTGGGCACCCGTCGGCTATACACTGCGTCTTGAGAGCGCGCGCCTGCGGGGCGAGGGGGAGCTGCGCGGGCAGCTTCTTATCGCTGCTCACTCAAGCGTAGCTCCCCCTTTCAACTGTATGCCACTGCATTTTGGAGCGTGTCATAGACAGCTCCAAAATGCATTGGCTTACAGGGGCCGCGCCTGCCAGCTCGCTGCCTGAATTGGAGGAGGATGACACACCTCCGAAATCTCCGATGATGGCAGTATGTTTCTTGCACATGCGTGCAAGCAAACATAAAAAGGAGGTGATGATGCCACTGCACAAAACACTGTGGTGAGGCTTCATCTGAAGTACGGTGTACAGTTCTGGAGGCCGCATCTTCGTAGGGACATAGACAGATTGAGGCGGTTCAGAGAGGGCAACAAAGATGGTGCAGGGCTTGCACCAGGAGACATATGAGGAGAGTTTAAAATACCTCAATATGTATACACTGGACGAGAGGTGAGAATGGGAAGGTATGATGGAAACCTTCAAGTATCTTAAGGGCATTTCAAAGTGCAAGTGGGTAACATCTTTCAGTATAGAGGTGTACAAGGATGGGGGCATGATATGAGATTGGAGGAAGGCAGGATGAAGGGGAATGTGAGGATGTTTTTCTTCACAGAAAGGGTGGTAGATGCATGGAATAGCCTACCCCAGGAAGTGTGGTGCTAGCACAGTGGGGTGATTCAAACATGCATGGGATAGGTACAAGGGAATGCTAGAGGTGGGTAGGAAAGGCTAAAGCCAATGACCAAGTAGGGTCAGTGACCACCGTTGCAGGTAGGGAACACGAGCAACCAGGTGGGCCTAGCGGTCCTTATCTGCCGCGGAAATGCTATGTTACTATGTTACTGTACCACAATTTGCTTCAACATTCCCTGAGAATATTGTCTCAACGTGTCTCATATCATTTTAAAATATAAGATAACCCTCCCTCCCCGCCCTGTCATATTAATGGTGGTTATTCTTTTATCGCAGTTTTGGTGTTCAGATTACTTTTTGAAAGCCATGACCCTGAAAATTCTATAATATCATAATTCACATTTCAGACCATGCTTTTAATTGGTCCAGTTTTTTAGCCAAATGTTTGGCATTGCCATGTATAATCATTAGTTGCTTTATGCACTGCAGCACATACGGTAATGATGCACACAGTCTCGAGGAATACTGTAAGGCCCCCACTGATTTTAAGGCCTCCCTGATGTGTACAAGCAGCAGAACTGTATTTTAAGTATGACAAACATTTTCTCAACACAGCATGGGTGGCAGTGAGGGCACTGCTGTATCTCCATTCAGCAGGTGTCTTGGCCAGGGTGCCTTTATGGGTCTTCAAGGGATCTCTGGAATCACCTTATGACAAAAAAAAAAAAATAGTCATCGGCACTGGATCATTGGTAGCAATAGTATATGTGGTATACAATAGGTATATTAACCATCAAGTGTCCATCTGGGGGCTGGTACTCTCCATGACATTTTGAAGTCCTGATTATCCACATGAATGCATCATGAGTTGATCCTCAGTATTTTGTCACTGCATTTATTATATGATGTTCATCTGTGCTCATTATCTGCACATTAAAGGAAAATACTCCCCATTGTATCTGCATAATACATACCTCTTGTGATTTACTTATTTATTGGATTTTATAACCAAGTAAGGCTCACTGAGACACATGTTCCTTTTTCAGGAGTCACCCTGGGGTAATCACATTCAATAGAAAAGGAACATTTTGCTGGTTCATAAAGCACAATAGAAATAACATTCAAGTTGACATAACAGTGGTAGTAACATTCCATACATACAACTTAAAGGGGGCAGGATATCTGTGCTAATTGGCAGCAGTTAGCAATGTTCCTAGTAAGAGAAATGAAGACTTGCCTCCAAATGAGCTATATTTAACTGTACCTTAATAAACACTGAAGTGAAAAACTGTGTTTTCAGTTCTTTTTTTTCTATGGACAACATTCTGCGCAGTTCTTCGTAATTTGGAGTTTTTAACCATGTCACGGTTTGTGTACAGAATGCTAAACATGAGCTAGTGTCCCATCAGAACCACGCTTAAAGTTCTTTTCTCAAACCATGACATAGTTAAAACTCCAGATAACAGGTTCCATGAAGAGAGCTGTAACAGAATGCTGCCCATAAAAACAAAACAATGCAAAATACAGTTTTTTATATCAGTTTTTATTCATATCAGTTTTTATTCAGGTACAGTTACATATGGGTCATTTACGCTTATGGATATCATGTCTGTAAATGGGAACATTACAAATAGCTACCAATTAGAAATAATTTCCTGTCCTCTTTAAGGTCCAAATGAACACATGGGTGCAATCAACTGCACCAATAATGCCAGGCAGGCATGCAATACCATAGAATACCTGTTTTATCTTCTGTAGTTGCTCAGGTTCTCCTTATGACTTTTGTCACCTGCACTAATATTCAGGACATAGTCAACTGGCAGATGTTAACTGTATCTGCAATATTTCTCTGGAATGATCCACTACAGCACAAGAGTAGGGCAGCTAGGAAACAATTTACTGTCAGTTATGAGCTGTTCCTCTTGGGACACAGGACATCCTCCTCTATGTCAATGAAAAGGCACTGTATGGTTGCCCTGTCAAGCCTGAACCTTGGTCTGATGTCTATGTCATCTGTGTAATGAAGTTTATTCTCTTGCTGAACACAACATGGCTACATGGTCTTCTGTGGTCTCTCTGCCCATGCCTCTGTCTCATCCTCCTCCAACAACATACCCAAACACTACAATGGGAATGCAATTACTACTGTGATACAGTGGTGACTGTACATGGTGTCACAAGTATATACTATGGGCCAGCATGGCAGGCATATGCTGGGATATGTTACAGCTGGGCCAGTCACAACACGTGACAGTGCAGGTCACTAACTGTGGTCATAGTTGGCAACTGTGCTGTTTGCTTGGGCAGTGCCACTGTTGTTGGACCCAAGCCTTAGATGCTGCACAGTGGATGACTGGTACTGTGTGACTGCAGTCTTTAGAGACAGGTACTGATTTCAATATGCTGACCCAATAAGGGGAAAGATGAACACTACACACTAGACCATCAGTGTCAATTCCCTTATGCAGTTCTACCAACTGTACAATGCATCCTGCTATATGCTAGAGGTGGGCAAGCCAGGAATTTTTACCTAGAGCCAAACTAGAGACGAGCCAGGGGTCTGATTTGACTCTATGAGCCAAAACACGAGCTGAGCCCTGGCTACTGCAGGCTGTTCTCCACATAGGAGTTGAACATTTCAGACACTACACTAACTACTAAGGCCAGAAAAAATGCTTATGTTGACCATAACTAGCTCAGCTTGACTTTGGCTCTCAATTGCTTATAGAGGTCGAGTCAAGCTGAGCCAGGCACTAAGCCCAAGCCAGGCTCGAGCCTGTTCTGGCCTGCCCACCTCTACTATATGCTGCTGCAGAGGTATATCGCTGGCAATATGCCAGTGCATGTGGCTCAGTAGATAGCAGCTCAGCTTTGGGTCTGGAAGATTCAAAAGCTGTACATACCAACCCCACACCTGATACTTAGGGTAATACCCATAGCCGACACTGTAGTACAGTACAAGGGGGTGCTGAACTGGTGAGGTTCTGTCCTTCAGATGAGATGTTAAACCAAGGTTCCTTCTTCCCATCTCTGGTCACTGTCCAGGTGGATCTAAAAGATCTCATGGCACTTATCAAAAAAGGGCAGGGGAGTTTCCACAGTGTCATGGCCAACATTTCTCCAACAATAAAACAGGTCTATGCAACCCACCCTAAGACTCATCAGCTGGAAGCAAGTTATATTAGGTCACTGTGCCTTTCCTACTCTAAATTACAAATATATATATACATATATACATATATATATATATATATACACACATATATATATATATATATTCACGTATATGTGGGGCAGGAATATAGAACTACACGGAGGAAACACTTGCAGAAGAGGCTTGGGTTTAGCACCACCTTAGGACTGTGCTGCAGTATACCCAGTCTTACTGCCACTGCATGCAGTGAGCTGGCAGCACTGTGTTCTTGAGTGGCTGATGTGGAGAATTACACTGTTTACGTGTCTGTGTTGAGTCCCTTATTTAGCTCACATGTGACAGGTCCCTACCACTGTGACCCACCATGCAGATGGTAGGATATTCCTCACAGTTACTACCCCTGCACTCTGTCCCTTGGGGTTCCAAACATAAATGAGGGTCTGGGCTTGCTCAGCTCCTCAGACTGGGGGTTTGTTCCAGAAGATAGTAGAAAATAGCACAGGACCTTCACCCAGAGAAAGATAAGTGGGCCAGGTGAAGTGTGCCACACCACCTAGAATGTAATATCAGCCCACCCTACGCACAGTTTAACAATTGCCTTAGACAATTACACTTGACCTGAAAGACAGAACATGACCCTGGGACCAACTAATTGCTGTACCTGAGTTAGCCAGAAACTCAGTTAGGTGCATCACTAATAATATGCTCACACACACAGGAAAGTAAGAAAACAACAAGACTTTATTAATCACAGTAACTGATCCTGTGAATGAAAAATGTGGTTATGAAATATGCAGCAGTGACAATTACCCAACAATTCTAGCCCCTCTGTAAAGGAAACAGGCCCTCCCTCACAGTAAACAAGGGATCCTTCTGCTAACTGTACTGTTAGCCCCACTACTCACATTTATAACAGTCACACAGCATTAACCATCCTCAGCAAAGGACTTTACTTTCCAGTGAATAAGTACTGCAGTTCTAAATAATTACTGGGTACCCAGGTGAACTGAAAAGTTGCAGGACTGATGATGCTTTGCCTGGGATCTTGTGGTGGTGTGCTTATTTTTTATTCTTTGTTAAGGGGGTAAGACCCATGAGGCACAAGTGCCTGTTATCAGGGGTGACCTGGGAGCACTGGGCGGTTAAGTGACTTGCTCAGAGTCACACAGTATGCAAGTAGAGGTTGTGGGAATCAATCCAGGTCTGCTGAATGTACCAAGCTCATTCGAAGCTTGTTATTTAACCTGTAAGGCTACATTGCCAGCCATAATTTACCACTGCAGTAATAAACTCCCACAGCGACTTTTGCTAATGAACAATAGAATCACAGTGGCAAAGCACAACATGGGTGAAGTGGTATTGATGACAACAAAGCGGAAGCGAGACCTAAGGGTCATCATACTGGATGACCTAAAGGTGGCCAGGCAGTGTGATAGGGCAGTTGGGAGGGGATAGTGGGATGCTAAGGTGCATAGGGAGGGGTATCACCAGCAGAAAGAGGGAGGTGGTGTTGCCCCTGTATAGATCACTGGTAAGATCCCATCTTGAGTACTATGTCCAGTTCTGGAGACCACATCTCTGGAAGGACATAGACAGAGTGGCGGCAGTCCAGAGGAGGGCAACTAAAATGGTGCAGGGTCTGCATCAAAAACCCTATGAGGAGAGACTGAAGGATCTCCATATGTACACCCAGAAGAGGGCGGATATGATAGAGACCTTTGAATATCTCACAGGGGTAAATAAGATACAGGAGAAGCATTTTTCAGGAAAAGGAACTCAAGAACAAGGGATATGCTATGAAGCTGAAATAGGGTAAATTCAGGAGTACTTATTCACAGAAAGAGTGGTGGATTCCTGGAGCAGCCTTCCAGTGGAGGTGGTGGGGGCAAAGACAGTGGGGGGAGTGTTCAAGAATGCATGGGACAGACATAAGGGTATTAAGGCACCTGGAGCCAAAGTATCCTGATCTCACCCTTCCCTTCAGTCACACCAGCAGAGGTAGAAGTTGGCAGACTTCCTACATTAAAATCCCAGCAGCTGTCCCTGGAAACACTCTACAGTAAGCAATCTTTCAGCAACAGCAGCAACTCAGTCCAAGTCAGACTACAACAGATTTTGGCAGCAAAATAGCAGCCTTCTTGTCTGAATCTAAGGACTTCAGCTCCTTCTTCACAGAATATCTGCCTCCTTCACAAGTCCAAGCAAGACTGACTGAAGCTCCTCCTCCTTCTCCTTGCTTCTGGGAAGTTCCAGCACTAGTGACAAGTTTTGTGCATCCTTGCTGGCTGTATTAGCTGTCGGCCACTTAGAGGAGCACCTCTCGATACATGATTGATGTTTTTGAAGGTGCAAAAGCACACTGCCACTATATATCCCATAATGCTTCTGGAACTCCTTCTTCTGACCCGCTACCTTCTTATTGGCTTTCCTGAGAGTTCAGAGGTAGCCAAGAAGATGGCAGCCATGGTGTTACATGGGCATTGGCCCAAAGAAATGTCCCTAATAGACTTCTTTCCCACAGCACTGGCAATCAGTTTATTAGTGTTAGCTCCCCCATGGGACTGATATCCACTGTGGTTAAAATGTCAGTGATCAATATGAACTTACAAATCTGCCAGCAGAAACAGACCACCTGATCTATCAATGTCTGCCCAGTGTGCAGCTAGCCCCTAGATTGCAGCTGCCCCAACCCCTACCCATCAGTCATTCCCTTGAGCCACAGCCCCTCCACCTAGACCCTCCCTCGTGCTCTGTCCCACACCCTCTCAAACTTCCTACTATCTTACATGATACCATTCCCTTTGGTAGAGTGTTCCATTTAGACACTACCCTCTCAGTGAAGTAGTGCCTTCTCATCTCCATCCTAAATCTTCCCCTCAATCTTAGTCCGTGCCCCTCGTGTCCCTACTCTTCCTCAGTTTAAACACCCTTCAGTGCTAGCTTTGTTTATCCCCTCAAATACTTGAACGTTTCAATCCTGTCCCCCATCCCTCCTCTCCTCCAGTGTGTGCATATTCAGCTCATTCAGTCTGTCCCGTGGGCCTTGCCCTCCATCTGCTGTACCATTTTGTTGCCCTCCATTGCACACCTTCCAGTAAATTAATATCCTCTTCAGATACGGCCGCCAGTACTGCACACAGTACTCCAAGTGCAGCCTAACCAAAGATCTGTAGGAGGGCAAAATCACCTCCCTATGCCTGAATGAGAAACCCTTGCAATACAGCCCAGCATCCTGTTTGCCTTAGCTGCTGCTTTCCCACATTGGGCAGAGTTGTTCATACTCCCAGTTACCAACACTCCTAGGTCCTTCTCTTCCTCAGTGATCCCCAGCCTCACCCCTCCCAGCCAATAGTCCTCCTTGGGTTCTTTTGCCCTGAAGTGCATAACCTTGCACTTTCACATTGTATCCCAGCTGCCACTCTCCGACCATACCTCCAGTTTGGTTAAGTCCCCTTAAGTTGTTTTCATCCATCCTCTTCATCCATCACTGCTCCATTTTGATATCATCTGCGAACAGACTAACTCTGCTCTCAACTCCATGTGCAGTATCTGAGATAAAGAGCCCAAACAGCACTGGGCCCAACAATGAGCCCTCGGCACAGCTTGTCACCGGTCTAGGTGTCGAGAGCCCACCCCCACTACCACCCATTGCAGCCTCTCCTGCAGCCAGTTCCTTATCCAGTTTGTCAGCTTTGTCCCACCCCTGCAGCAGTCAGCTTCTCCCCAGCCTCCATGAGGCACTGAATTGAAGACCTGAAGTCTAAGTACAGGACATCTATAGCATGACCCATATCCAGCTCTCTAGTTACCCAGTCATAATATTCTATTAGATTGGTCTGACAAGACTTCCCCAAGACAAATCCATGCTGCCGCCCATCCTGGAGGTCATTATCCTCAAGGAATGACACCAGCCTCTCCTTCAGTATTGTTTCCATAAGTTTACCCACTATGGAAGTGAGACAGACAGGCTGATAATTTCCTGGCTCATCCCTAGGGCCACTCTTGTGCACCACATGGGCCACCCTCCAGTGCTGAGACACCCATCCCATGTCCAGGGAGGCACTGAACAGGTCCACCAGTGGCTCGGCCAACACCTCCACCATCTCCCTCAGCACCCTGGGGTGGATGCCATCAGGACCTGGTGCCTTGTCCACCCTTAATGCCCTCAGACTCTCTAGTACTCTACTCCCTCGATCATTCCATCTTCATCTCCTCCCACCCTCCCAGTCCACGGTGGTAGTGGACCATCCTTCTCCTTCATGAAAATGGAGCAAAAGCATTCATTTAGTACTTCCGTTGTTCCTCTCCTTTTTCCACCCGCTCCCCTCCCCACTTTATCTTCACTATATGGTCTCTACACTTCTTTTTTCCCCTGACATATCTAAAAAGTCCTTCTCCCCTCCCTTGATGCCCTGTGCTAACCTTAGCTCCCTGGAGGCCTTGGCTACTGTCACTCACTTGGTCACCTCCTTGGATCAACTCACATAAGCCTCCCTCTCCTCTCCTCTTCCTTCCCCATTCTTCTGAACTTCTGGTATTCAGCTCTCTTCGTCCTCACCCCCTCCAACACTTCTCTGTTCAGCCAGCGTGGTTTCCTGACTCTGCACTTCTTGCTCCTAGTCCAGGTGCAAGCTTCTGTAGCCTCTGTTAGCCCAGTTTTAATAATTTCCCACTTTTGCTGTGCATCCATCTCTGGCCTAATACCCTGAAGTCTCCCTTGCAGTATTTCTCTCATCCTCCCGAAATCCACCCTCCTAAAATCCACCACCTTTGTTACTGTGCCTCCAGACTCCCTGCCCAACTTGAGAGTGAACCACACTGTCTGGTGGTCACTACCAGCTAGTGGGTCTTCCACCCTTATTTCCCTCACTGCCTCCCTATTTGACAGCACCAAGTCCAGCGTGTTACCTAGTCGTGTTGGCCTGCTGACCAGCTGTGTCAGAAACCATCCTGGATCATCCAGGAGCACCTGCTCCCTGGCACTGGAGGTGGGAGGGGTGCTCCAATCTACCCCGGCATATTGAAATCCCCAACAATCTCCATTCCCTTTCTACATACCCTCCTTATTTACTCTACTAACTCCTGTCCAGTTCCACTGATTGGGTTGGTGGCCTGTACACCACCCCAGCCTCAACTTTCTATGCTTGGAGTTAAGGCTTCATCTTAGTGCCTCTCTCCTCCCATCCTCCCCTCGTCCCTCATACATCTGATCCCTTCCCTCACATATAGTGCTACCCCACCCCCTCTCCCAACCCCGGTCTCCTGTAAATTTTATACCTCAGCATTGTCAGATCCACAATCATGGTGCTGGTGCACCAAGTCTCTGTCACTGCAGCGACATCCACTCCCCTACACAGGAACGCCTGAAGCTCTGCTGTTTTATTACCCAAGCTCCTTGCATTTAAGGAGACCACCTTCCACCTGTTCCCATCCTCCCCGCTCCTTGGTCTGCCCCCACCTCTCAGTGGTCCCCTCCCTTACCCTCAGTGTTATCACGGGGAACAGAGCATTTGCACTCCAACCTGGTGACACTGCATGCTAACTGCACACTTGTCTCCTCCCCACCTAGTTTAAATACCCCCTTAAAACAATATAAACCTCTAATTTGCTCTTTAACACCCCCTTACCTGCCCCATTCAGGTGTAAACTTTCCCTTGCATACAGTTCTCTGTTAGTCCATGTATCTCCCCATCCTCCTACCAACCCATACCCTTGTGCTTTACACCACTCTCTCAGCCAGGAGTTGAACTCTACTATCCTTTCCTTTTTTGCCCTGCTCGCCCCTGGGACCGGTAGCACCTCCAAGAATGCCACAGACCTCCCTATTTCCAAGCATAGTTTCCTCAGTTCCTCAAACCTCTGCTGCACCAACTCCACCATGCATCCCCAGGTCATTTGTGCCCACATGTACCACCATGTGAGGTTCCTGCCATCCACTCCTAACACAGTTCCTCAGAGCCTGCCCTGTCTGCTGTCAGGCCCGGTACAGGTTCCACCCAACTCTGACTGTGTCTTCCACCCTTCCCCCACCTGATCCCTTTCAGGATAGAATCTCCTATCAGTATAACTCTCCTCCCTCCACACTCCCCTTCTGACTGCACCCTCCCCCCACCCTTCTCATGGCCTTTGTTCCTTCCCTGTCCCTTAATTTCTGGAGCTGTTCTCCTTACTCCTTCTCCTCCCCTGCAGTCCAGCCTCCTGTCCACACTTGCACCCTCTCTTCTAAGTGTCCGTTCTCCCCCTGTGGTCCACCCCATACCCCTATGCACCATGTCGTATTCCTCCTGGGCACTCCCTCCTGCCATTGCCATGGCATTGCCCCCTCTCCCCAGTGTACCACTGTCCCCCTCTGTAGTGTTGGCCCCTGTGCCCCTCTTTCTCTCTCCCAAGCATCTCACTCCCCTTCTACTTCAGTTGCTAGTACTTCATACTTGTTGCATGACCCCAGTCCCCACCCCATCCCCCGATATGTCCTGATTCCTGCTCTATATTTCTCCTTGGCATCCTCTCCCTCCCCTTGTGCCTACCGACCCCACCTGTTCTGACCATGTTCCTCAACCTCTCTATCTCCACCTCCATACACTGGCTGTAGGCCTGTAGGTCTCTTATCCTTCAACATACAGGACACTCCCATAGCCTCCATAATGTGTCCATTCAGATTGCTGACCCACATCCAGTGCAGATTACTAGCCTGTCCCCCCATTCCTACTTCTGCCCCTGCTGCCCTGGAGCCTGACCCCCTTCCCTTTCAGTCTCACCACCTCCATCCTGCTGACCACAACCCCTCATCCTATGTCCCCCTGGTGTCTGCATCTCCCCTCACATGCCCCACCCACTATCTCTGTCACTATACTCGGCCACAAAATGTACTGTGCCTTCCTTTGACTATCCAGTGCTGCTCAGAGCATCAATGTGCGTACTGACCTCTCTTCCCTAAACCTCTTTCAGTTCTACCTGCACATAGCATTAAAAAAAATTAAACCCTAAAATCCAACTAGTAAAAGCTTGAGTGACTGAGCTTTTCACCACCTGACTGTTAGCTTTAGGATTTAGTTCATATGGCGGTTTGCAGCTGTCCCGAGCTCCTCCTCACTGCCTTCAAGCCCAACCCTCTGTGACTTTCCAGTATTTAAGAAAGGTTGCTGGAGGGTGGGTGTGAGACTTTACTCAACCAGCAACAGTCCTCCTGAAAATCAGTTACAGAGTTAAATAAAGATTTCACTAATCCCAAATCAACAGCAAAACTCACCCTCCTCCCTTTTCCCACAACAAGCAGAATGAGCAGGGCAAATGGCCCTGTGAATATTTAAACAGAGTTTCAAACCAATTCCAAACAAACCTGATTGGCTGCTCTGTCTCTAGGTGAAGAATCCTCCCCACCCCCGAGCCAGCCAGCAACAGTCCTCCTGAGAATCAGTGACAGAGTTTAAATAAAGCTTTACGCTGCTCCCAAACCAACAACAAACTCACAAAAAGTTACAGAGTTAAATAAAGATTTAAACTAATCCAACCCCACAGCAAACTCACAAAAATCAGTTACAGAGTTAAGATTTAAGCTAATCCCAAATCAACAACAAAACTCACCCTCCTCCTTTTCCCACAACCGTAGAATGAGCAGGCAAAATGGCCCTGTGAATATTTAAATAAGTTTCAAACTGAATTCCAAACAAACTTGACTGGCTACTCTGTCTTTGGGCAAAGAATCCCTTTGCCAACCAGCCAACAACAGTCCTGAAAATCAGTTACAAATTTAAATCAAGCTTTAAGCTGTTCCCAAACCAACAGCAAACTCACAAAAAATCAGTTACAGAGTTAAAGATTTAAGCTAATCCCAAATCAACAGCATCACTCACCTTCTTCCCTTTTTCCACAACAAGCAGAATGAGCAGGCAAAATGACCCTGTGAATATTTAAATAGAGTTTTAAACTGAATTCCAAACAAACCTGATTGGCTGCTCTGTTTCTGGGTGAAGAATCCCCTCCCCCCAGCCAGCCAGCAACAGTCCTGAAAATCAGTTACAGAGTTAAATAAAGATTTATGCTGCTCCCAAACCAACAACAAACTCACAAAAAAAGTTACAGAGTTAAAGATTTCAGCTAATCCCAACTCCACAGCAAACTCAAAAAATCAGTTACAGAGTTAAATAAAGATTTAAGCTAATCCAAAATCAACAGCAAAACTCACCGTCATCCCTTTCACCACAACAAGCAGAATGAGCAGGCAAAAGGCTCTGTGAATATTTAGAGTTTCAAACTGAATTCTAAACAAACCTGATTGGCTGCTCTGTTTCTGGGCAAAGAATCCTTTCCTCCCAGCCAGCCAGCAACAGTCCTTCTGAAAATTAGTTTCAGAGTTTAAATAAAGCTTTAAGCTGCTCCCAAACCGACAGCAAATTCACAAAAAATCAGTTACAGAGTTAAGTAAAGATTCAAGCCTATCCCAAATCAACAGCAATACTCACCTCCTCCTTTCCCACAACAAGTAGAATGCAGACTGGGAAAAGATTTATCATTGATGGTCTGGTTGGAAGTCTGAGAAGTTCAGTCTTCAAGTGTGGGAGCTCCCTTGTCATCAGCAGTAGTGGATCTGCTAGCCAGGTCCTCAGAACACCAAAAAAGCATCTGTTCCTGTCTCCTCTTTGCAAAACAACCAAGAAATGGAGACAAATGACCCACTCAATGGTATAAAGTTTTAAGCATTTGTTCTCAGTGCATTCAATAACCATACCAATGTTTAGTCCACCAAAACCAATCATTTCATAGTGCACCCACTAGTTCATCAAGATCTATGGATATATATAAAATACATTAACACACTGGTGTTATACATTCAGCACTTATGGTAAAATATTTCTAAAATAGCTCTTATCCTGATGTATTAGATTTATCATTTATAACAACCACTGTCACTTTAAACTAATACCACCATTGTACTGCTTAATTTGCCCTTAAAGAGGTTCAAATGTGGCTCTTTTAATGTCCTAGTTAATTCTATTATAATATAATAAGCATTCAGAATAACAATGACACCTAGAGATAATGTTTTATAATAAAATAAAACCCCACCTTTTGGTGAACAAACACACCTGTTCTGTGCTGAGGTGTGTTCTTATATTTTCAACTAATAAACTAAAATATAATTTCATGTTTTTACTATTAAATATCTATATACTGATAATATGATGAAATTTAAACATAGTCTCACCTGGCACACCTTCTCCTCTTTAATACCAGGTCCCCAACACCAGTGCCAGTCAGGGGACCAGCAGGCAACAACAGTGGGCCAGCCTTAAGTCTCTTGTGGCCTAAAGGTAAGCCCCACTAAGGGGGGGAGTACACACATACTACATACCCGAGGACTGGAGGAGGGCAGATGTGATTCCCCCTTCACAAAAGTGGGAGCAAGGCAGAAGCAGGAAACTACAGACCTGTTAGTTTAACCTCAGTGATAGGGAAAATGATGGAATCACTTCTGAAGGAAAGAATTGTCGAGTATCTAGAGGCCAGAGGGGCACAGGACCCTAGGCAGCATGGATTCACAGTGGGAAGGTCATGCCAGATGAATCTGATAGATTTCTTTGACTGGGTGACCAAAGTAGTAGATCAGGGAGGGCTGTGGACATGGCCTACCTAGACTTTAGCAAGGCATTTGACACAGTCCACACAAAGATTAATATACAAGTTAGCCAGCCTGGGAGTGGGTCCCAAGATGACAGCCTGGGTAAAGGTGGCTGGAGAATAGGACACAGAGAGTAATAGTAAATGGAGTCCACTCAGAAGAAAGGAGGGTTACTAGTGGGGTACGCAGGGTTCAGTATTAGACGGTCCTCTTCAATGTCTTTATAGCGACATTGCAGAGGGACTGGAAGAAAAGTATGTCTCTTTGCAGATGACACAAAGATCTGCAACAGAGATGATGCACAGGAGTGGGGTGGAAAGGATGAGAAGGGACTGGCAGGTTAGAGGAATGGTCAAATGTATGGCAGCTTAGATTCAATGCTAAGAAGTGCAGGTAATGCACCTGGGAAACAAAAACCAGGAAGAGTACACAATGGGGTGAGATACTAACAAACAAAAATGGAAAGGACCTGGGGTAGTCATATCAGATGACCTAAAGGTGGGCAAGCAATGTGAGAGGGCAGCAAGGAGGGCTGGGGGATACTGGGATGCCTAGGAGAGGCATCACCAGTGAAAACAGGAGTTATTATCCCTCTGTACAGACAGCTGGTGAGACCCCATCTGAATACTGTGTGCAGTTCTGGAGACCCAGTCTCCATAAAGACATAGACAGGATGGAAGCTGTCCAGAGGAGGGCAACTAAAATGGTGCAGGGTTGCACGGAAGACATATGAAGAGAGATGAAAAGGAGCTTAATATGTATAGCCTCGAGAAAGGAGGAGAGGAGGGACATGATAGAAACGTTCAAGTACTTTAAGGAATCAACAAAGTCCAAGAGGTAGCATCTTTCAAAAAAGGTGTGCAAGAACAAGAGGCACAATTTGAAGATGGGGGTGGCTCAGAGGTAATTTAAGGAAGTATTTTTCATAGAGAGGGTTGTGGATGCATGGAGCAGCCTTCGGAGGAGGTAGTGGAGTCAAAAATCAGTGGTGGAATTCAAGCATGCATGGGACAGTCATAAGGCAATTCTTGGGGGTGGGGGTAGGAAGAAGTAGGCTGCTGGTTAACTAGGATCTGCAGCTTATCCAGTAGGTAGGGAAATGGGCAGACTGGGTGGGCCAAGCGGTCCTTATCTGCTGTCAAATTCTATGTTTCTATACATTCTGGAGGGTGTGAGACCTGTATGCAGGTGTGTACATTGCTATACATGACAATATTTCTTGCATCGGGGCATAGAGTAGTGGCCAGAGTGGCATGTTAGAGTTTGGGTGGATGGCACAGTGATGTTTGGGTAGACAACAGCTAGGTGTTCTTGTTACTATGATCCCATAGTGGATACACATCTCATCACATGTAGCCTATGAGGAAAATTGCCACACTGTGAGGCTGATTCCTGAAAGCAGCTGCAATCGCTGTAAGGACTTATGACAGGATGTTTGATGCAAGTGCCAACTTGCATCAAACAAGGAAATTGCTATTCTGGAAGCCGGCTACTGCAAGTCCTCGAAGAAAACAAAGTTAGGCCAGCTCCCCCCAGTCTAACTTTGTGTCCATGGGGGTACACTTTGTATGGGGCCTATGCCAAATCTTTGGCACAAACTGTCATAAAGTGGGGAAACTGTCACAACTGCTCCAGCCCTTCTGGAATCAGACTGAGATGTATCTGAGGGCTTTGGCGCAGCTGTAACAAACTTTATGGTGGATATGGGACTTGGCGCAAGCCTCGCCCACAACTTAAAATCGGCCCTGTATTTCTGCAGCAATAGCCATGCTAGCTTTCAAGAATTACCTGCAAGGGCCCTATTTTCAAAAGGTTTCTTTCATTCTGTGCTTACGGAAAGCCTTTTGAAACTAGAACTAAATGGGGATGGGGGCTGGCTTTTGTCACGATCAACCCTCCCCTATGTCTGCATCTCCTTTACTCTGGAAATCAGAGTCATTTGTGACTTGAGTCTAATCCGACCTTGTACAGAGTACAGAACAAATTCTTATCCGCCAGTGACTTGATTCTGACCTCATCCAGATACTGGAAGTTATTCTGAAGCTTTATTCTTGTTAAAATTGAGAAACTGGTTGGCAAATATGTAAAATAAGTATTGTAAACATTAAATTACAATATATAAAGAAATGTCTCATAATGAGGGCGTAGAGGCAACCTAATGTTGTCATTTGACCCAGTCTGGATCTGCCTTTGACCCAGTTCTGAGTCAATCTGGAATGTTATCTAGTTTGGCCAACCAGAGCAAATAAATCAGAACCTCTGGTAAACAGATCAGAGTCAGAGTCAGAACCGGGTCTGGCGAACCTACTCATCCCTAGGCTAAATGTCTTACTGTAGGATCATTCATTTCAAGCAAATGGAATCTATCATTGTAAGATCATTTATTTCAAAAACAGAAGACTGCCACACTGTTCGCCGCCATGTTAAAGTAATTTGCCAGTTCCTGTACAACACAGTTGGTATCATCAGCAGGACCCAAATATTACAACATTCCCAAAAACTAAATTTCAGGACATTCCATTCTATATTACTAAACACACTCACACAAAACCTCGCTCTTTGCCCCTTAAACTCCACCTGCATCTGCCGCTTTTCCTGCCCTGAAATTATTATCCTGTGCCTGTGACATCAGAATAATTTACATGGCAACAGGTTGTAATGCCTTCCATAAGCAGGAGATTATAGGGCGCGATTTTCAAAGATTAACGCAGGGCTTGCATCAAGGCCTGCAACAACCCGCTTTTTTTCCCCACATCCCATGCTTCGCTGGCCCGCATTCCTTCAGGCTCTGCAGGTTCCCCCAGCCCCAGTGCCCTTACCCAGCCCTCCTCTGGTCCTCAGATCGCAGCCGATCCCGGGATATCCGCGTATCCCTCATGGCGGGTCCCCTCCTCCGAGGGAAGGGCACCAGGGAGAGGGATGTCCCCACACACACTACCTAGGGCCTGGGGATGCTGCTGAGGAACAGGAGGCCTGGGAAGGTACTGGAGCACTCGGGGAATGGAGGCCGTCATCCAGCGGCTGTGAGCAATTTTTCCATTTTCTGTTGGGGGCAGGCGTGGTGGCGTTATGGCATTTATGACATCTCCTCTCCTCCCCAGTTAACTTTGGGCCATGCATCCTGTGATACTCCCAGCCTCCACTAGGAGACAGCAGGTGCCGGACCAGTCCCCTACCCTCCCTCCGGAGAAGGAGAGCTGTCTATAGGACGCTCGATCCTTCCACCCCCCCCAGCCAGCCCTCCAGTGACCTGGGCTCATTCCTGAACCCGGGTCATTGGCGTCGCAAGCGGAAATCCAACCACTGCGCCGGCGGGCCAGCATACAACCCCATTTTTTGGTGCAGCTGTGCCAAACTCCTTCGGCATAACTGTGCCGATTTTAGTACATCCGGTACAGTTGCAACACTTTCTACACTTTACAGTGGCTTGCACAAGCCCCGTTAAAAAGGTCTGCAGAATGCCACATGTTAGACCGAGGGGAGCTGGTCTAACTTCTGGTATTTGGCAGATGGGAGTGAAAGGTGGGGATAGGAAGAAGTAGGCTGCTGGTTAACTAGGATCTGCAGCTTATCCAGTAGGTAGGGAAATGGGCAGACTGGGTGGGCCAAGCGGTCCTTATCTGCCGTCAAATTCTATGTTTCTATGTTTATGTTAAAATCCTGACTGGTGCCGGGAGACTGCGGGAATCCCTGTGCACCAGATGATAGGTGCACTGGGGGCTTGCGGTATTCTCCAGCTTTTGAAAACTTGAGTCCTATGACTTCCTTGCAGGTTTGAGAAATGGAAACCGACGAAGTAGAAAGAAAAAGATCTTGTTTTAATGAACATGTCTTCAGTAGTAAATAATGAAAGATACTGAAATTAAAATGTTTAGGGACTCTTGTGTAACTGAGGTCTGTTGATGCCAGCTATGAAGTTGTTTGTCAAAAACTGAAAATCTCTTAAACAGCAGTGCAACAACATTGGGAAAAAATTGACCCTATCTTTTTACTATAGAAGATTCAGGCATCTTCCAGTTTTATTTAGTAGTAACATTTTCTAATTCCACCAAAATTTGAGTTTTTATAAATGTTTTAATTAAATTTTTCTCAAGAAAAAAAAATGTGGACAACACGTTTTGCATAGAAATAGCATAGACCTGGCAAGGGTTAGGATCAAAAAATTAAAAACTCACAGTGTACAGCATAAAGTGTACCTAGACAAGTACATTTGACAGATATGCTAATATTTTTCTTAACTGTATCTGAAACTAGCCTTTTTTAAAACATTTTTGTTGAACTGCTGCTTTAAAGCAACAGTATTTGTTAGTTGGCAAAAGAATGAAATCATATGCCTTTTTTAAATAAAATGTATATCAGACAATGTATTTTTCATTTCCCACAGATATTTTAAAATAGCATTCATAACTAATTTTGTAATTAGTGACTCAGATTATTAATGATGTGCACTGCTCACAGTTTTTTAAAATCTCTTCTGCTGAGGTTGCCTGTCGAGCGTAGACACTAGATTAATACTGTTGATGTGTTTGGGTGATGCTGTCGCATGTTTCTGATAGTAATTAGCACAGCACTGTATCAAGAGCCACTCTGCAGCCTTGAGTGCCACATGGGGTTGATGCTACAACCCAGAACCTATATAGGCTACAACAGATATGAAAATAATTTACTAAAAATGAGGCACACATTCTGACAATGCTACTGCCTGATTTAGGTCAGTGTTATAAGCCAAATTTAGAATGTTGATTTATTGTGCATTGCATTAAACTAAAATACAAGTTATCGTGGTACCCAGAGATCTTTTGCCTTCTCAGTAGTGTCTAGCTGGAACTCACTACCACACTCTACCTTGCCCTGCACCCCCCTCTCTAAGTTCCAGTTCTCCCTATTACACTACCGCAATGCCTCATCACTTTGCTCCCTTCTGTTTGCTCTTAGTCTGGCTTCCATAATGCTATGCATAAACTGTCCCCACTCACTGATCCTCATAATAAGAATCCCACTCCCTGACCCCTTCTGTTTATGTAAATATCTGATGTAAGTGTATCTGTAAATGGTGCATTTTGTAAATATATGAACTATGTAAATGTAACCACTGTGACTGCCATGTCTTTGTAACCTGTAAATGTTTAATCTGTGACTGTTTCTGTAAATGATGAATTTTTTGTAAATCAGTGAATGATGTAAATGCATCCACTGCTACTGCCATGTCATTGTCTATGTTCTGCACTTTGCGGGTCATCCCCGAAAAAGGGACTGTAATGTCTCAGCGGGCTCACCCAGTTACCAAAATTCAAATAAATTAGTGATCTGATCATGAACTGTTGGTACTATTTCGAAGACGTTATGTTGCTTCATCCTTATTTTTTGATTCAGTAAAAAACATTTATACATAACAAAGGTGAGTGAGTCTATTACTACAAACTGTAGGAAAATTATATTTAAAATGGCTTGGTGGGTACTGGGCATTGCTGAACGACATCACTGAGTGCCATGGCAACCCTCAGGTCAGTCTGGGTTACATCGTTTTGTATCCCTAGGCAGAGTCCCCCATGCTCATCTGACAACTGACAGTGTTAGAGCAAAACACCTGCAGGGAACTTACTGAGCGGATACAATCTGCTTATGCCCCCCATCATGGATTAAGAGGCTGGAGTACCACTGGCAATAATATTTGCTTGGGGCATAAAGGGCCCACTAATGGTTTGGGCAAGGAGGAGTAAGAAATTTAAAAATGGTATCAGGCAGAGGAGAGAAGACATGACTGAGGACCAGGACTGCATGTTTGCCCTCACCCTCCATCATTGATGGGGTATACTATTATATATCGTTTTTCTCCATAGATGGCACGGAGGGTTGAATAAAGGAGGACGGTGGGTTCTCAAAGCCATGTTGGGAGGGAAGGGCTGGCAGGCTGCCAGATTGGAGTCTACTTTTGGGGAACAGAAGGATTGGGGTGGTGGAGGAAAATGACTGAGGGGAGAGTGTGGGTTGGTTGAAAAGGAACCAATAAGACATTGTCAGTTTAAACAGAAGCAAAAGCTAGGTCTATGGCTTGAGTGCAGTGACCCTGAGCAAGTCACTAAACCTTTCATTGCTTCAATCCACCTAGCTGTAAAATTGGATAAAACGCAGGACCCCAATGAAAATGAAATACTGCATCTCAACATACCTCTCATCTAGGGTTGTCAGAACTAGTTCTAGAAAGATTCGAACCCTGCTCGAACTCTGGTGTTCGAGTTCTAGTCAAATTCGAACACCAGAGGTTCCCTCTAAGGATTGGTCTTTCTTTTTATCTTTTGCTCACCTCCATCCTCCTTTCATGCTTGTACAGCTGTCCTAGTCCAACCATTACTGTTGATTCACCTAGTCGCCCTTGCGCCTGACATTACACAACCGCTGCACTAGATAAATCCCACAGAAATGCCCCAGTGAAGAAAAAAGACACTGTCCTATGCCTGATGAGTGCGCTTGTTTCCGCTTCCTCTCTTCTCACACTCAAAGTTCTAGTATTGACAAAGTGCTGGAGGCGGCCACGGAGGTGAGGAAGCGGCATTGGTAGTTTATTCACTCCATAGTTTAACACAGGTCAGTTGGGCACTTTGCATTTACGCTTTAAATCACAGGAATACAGACTTCATATAGAATCTCTGAATTTCAGCACACAAAGCAGTTGCAACAACCAGCTACAGCTAAGTTCTTATGTTTTTGGTTTTTTTTTGGCCCATGCTGTAGTCATTCCTATAGTACATGATCAATTCAGAATATACGATTTTTACAAAAGAAATTCAAAACTAAACTGAGTCATGGTTGTTTCTGTGGAAACATATTTGAATATTTTTTTGTGAGATAATTGGAAATGTGGTTTGTTGAGCTGCCTAAGATTTGATATGATACGAGACATTATAACAGCTCTTATCTATTTTTAAGGGGTCACAGCTGCCATTAGGGAAAAACAGTCTAGCAACTTTTGGTCACAAAACGACACATGACTTGAGTGAGCAGTTTGCCACAGGAAGTAATAGAATGTAACAGCCTTATTAAATCTTATAGGGATCTGTGGAGGACTTGAGCATTCAAAGACAGCCAGTGGGGCACAGTAGGGTGGTGCATTAAGATGCACGTTTGAGGAGTTATACTACCCTATTTAATGAAGTTGGTTATTGGTTGCATATAACCCCTTTCTCATCCATTTGGTAGTAGGTGCCTTCTGATGTACCCCCCCCCAGCTGAGAAGAACTGATTTGGACCCCTGCATTTTACTGATTCACATGATGAATTTCTGATCCTGGATGTATCATTTGCTTTCTTCTTTGAACATAATTTAGTTGGAGGCAGTATAGCGCAGTGGCCTAAGGCTATGAGCTGCAAATCTGGTGATATCCAACAGACCAGACCAGAATCCCACAGCTTCCACTTGCATACTGTGTGACCCGGAGAAAGTCACTTAACCTCCTTGTGCTCCCAGGTCGCTCCTTTAAAAAAGTTTTCAGCTTAGTGTGCTATACCTGGTTAAACAACTAAAAAAAAAAAATAATTTATGATGTGATTCTGGCACCAAGCATCTTCTGGTACATGATTTATGGATTTTATGAGATGTGAAAGCCCTTTAGAATACTGGATACTCAACTGAATTATATATGTATTTCAGTAATTTAGTGATTGAATTGTTTTATACACCATGAGCTGAGTGGATCTGACTGCATACAACTTTATACTGTTTGTGAGCCATCAAGCAAAAATGTAAGAAATGAGGCAGGGAGCGAACATTGACAGTATGTGAAAACTGAGGTGGGGGCAGATATGTGAGAGCTGGGGCTTGAAGGGCAGAAATGTGAGATCTTCTGGGGGCACAGAGAAGGCACAGATGTGAGAACTAGGACGTGTAGGGTGGCAACAGATTGTTGAATCAGATGATGGTCATACCGTACTGGGACAGGTGAGACAAATCCTTCATTTTAAAATATCTGTGTCTCCTGTGTGGTATTCTTCTTGCCATATTTGATGTGCTGTCTGAAACTTCACTGACTGTACCCAGTGTGTGCATGTGCCACTGATCAGTAAGGGTGTGGTATTTTGCAAACAACATAAAGACTAGGAAGTGTTTCAAGAGACCAGAGAAGAGAGAAATCCGTTATTCATTTACAAATATCTGTGACTGCTGCATGGTGTATTTTGCATCTGTGCTGCTGTGCTCCATTTGACTGCACTGTATCTAGTGTGTGACCATGTGCCACCTGGCACTAAGTGCATGGTATCTCATACGGGTGGGTGGGTTGGCGGTCCTGTAAGCACCTGCAAGTGGCTATTTTTTTTACTAGCAATGGAGAAGAAACCACAGGTAACCCTAGCTAGTACTGTCAAAGTCACCTGTGATCATCTCCCTCTCTCTCACACTCTCTCTCTCTCTCTCTCACATGAACAGATTTGTTTTGCCTATAGTTTCATGAAGTATTTCACTATTATCTTCATTTTGACAGCAAATTAAAAAACAGGGTTCGAGTTCTAAAATGTTCTAAAAAGATTAGAACCTAGAACTTTTCAAATGTTCTAGACTAGAACTAGACCCAGAACTCAGAGGTTCTGACAACCCTACTCTCAACTGTCCTGATTTTCAGGATGTACCTGATTTTGCCTCAGAAATTTATTCTGTCCTCCTAAATTTGGCATTTCTGTCACTGAAGAGTAGGATTTGAATCATAAAATAATGCCAGCCACTGGTGTTACAGTCTAGTTCCATTAAGAAAATGTTATTCACATTGAAAGCATGTTGTACACAGCTTCTGGAACTACTATTACTATTTTTTCAGATGTGTACCTGATTTTGGTCATTTGTCCCTGATCATTTTAAGCCTTGTCCCTGATTTGGGATGAGGGAGGTTGAAAGGTATGCATCTCAAATGGGCTACCCTGAGTAAATAAGCTGAAAAATAAAAAGTGAAATATAATTTTAGTGGCATCCAGGACCTCTTTTAGCCTGCCATCAGTCCATCTCCCATCCAGGGTAACCACTCACACCCAGATGGTACCCCAGTTTCCCCCTCTCCTCCTCCTCCTCCTCTAAGTCTTCTCAGGCTCCCTCTTCTCAAAGCAGTGAGTCTAGTTGATCCCAGTCTAGTGCTGACACCTCATGCCACTGCCAAAGGGACCACAATTTTTTATGTTCCTCAGACCTGATGTTTGTCTGGCTTGCAAGGAGAGGCAATCATAAGATTTTATTATAGGGAGGGTGCAAGTTTCAAGACAAAACACAAACAAACTGAGACACTGGAAAGACTGTTACTGTTAAGAGACTATACTCTAAGGCAATTGCACAGATTCTGAAACTCTAAATGATTGCTGTACTTTAAAGAGCCACTGACGCCTTTAGAAGAACTTGGAAAAAACATAATATTTGGGCACAAAGCAGCTTGTATTTCTCATAAGCTCTGCATTTCTTATCCCCATTATTTATTACTGGGGTCATATGCATGAAAATAGGATAGTTGTTCATTGAGGGTTCATCAACTCCTAATGCTTCTTCCCCACCTGATGTCATAATACTCTGCTTGTGACATCACAGTTATTCCCATGGCAACAGACTGTGATGTCACAACAGAGTATTATAATTTCAAGCAGGGAAGAAACTATGGAGTCAGATGAACGCCAAGGAATGAATGCCTTTATTTTGTGGGAATGTCTTCAATAATAAATAATGAGAGGAGAAACCTGTAGAAGATATATGAAATATAAATGGAATTCTGTCTAAATTGTATGTTTCCATAGTTTTCTCAAATATGTTAGCTGCCCTGTAAAACAGATGCAAGAATTTCAAACTATATGACATTTGCAAAATTCTAAAGCTCTATGACAGTTGCAAGAATATTAAATTCTATGACAATTGCATGAATTCTAAACTATGTGACACTGGCCAGGGGTAACCCAAGATAATAGTTTCTTTAACCATCAATGAAGCTGGGAATGGTGACCTGCAGGTGGGCTCAGCAAACAATGGAGTGCACACAAGATGGAATTTCCAGGGGAAAAAGAACCACAATGAACTGAAGAAAGATGCCTCCAGGCTGTGGACCCCAGTTTTCTCTCAGCTCAGTTTGATCATAAATTTCAACAGTGGGCAACCAGGTGATTGGCTCATGGCTCACAATTTTATCTTATCGGTACTCTGAAACTTTTGTAACCCCCAGGGTTTAGGGGTACATCTGGTGCTAACAGCGGGGACTATACAGCAATAGGAAACACAGTCACAGGGAAAGAATCTCATTACCTGGGCTCCATTGAATGTCCACTGATCTCCAGGGGATAGGGGTAGCAGATCTCCACTGCAGGGCTAGCAGCTGAGGGAGGAAAGTGGGTTAGCAGCACAACACTGCAGTAAATAAATCCAGTGTCCACAGGAATTAAAATAACCAAACTGATTTAATGGAGAGTTAATAAAAGCAACTCCATCTAGCAGTGGGGAACAATCACTTTCAATGGAGGGTGATCCCTTTACTTCATGGCACAGAGCCAAGCTTGCATTGGTGCGAGACCCACAGATCCACACCGCACATTACTTAGAGGGGAGCCGAATCAGGCTCCAATTTGCTGGCAGCACCACAGCTGCAACATGGGTGCAAACACCGTCTCCTTCTCTTCCTCATGCTTAAAATCGTGTCCTGCATGAACATATGAGAGGTATAAACATTGAATGCGAGCATCCCCAGATCCAGGTACATTGGGGCTCTGGGCAACCATACACACAGTGGCACAGCCAAAACTTTGCTGCACTGAAACAGCTGCAGTGTGGGGACAACCTAGGCTCAACAGCTGCATAACCCATAATTTCTCCATGTCTCTTCTCCTCCGGCCTGGACACAGAAAGTGGTCACAAACAGGGGTAATGGACACAGGCTGCCACTGCTGCACCCCTACAACATGGGCTCTCATCACTGTGGTGTACCCCAGGACTTCCATGGCAGTCAGACTGGTCAAAACTGACTCCCCCCTCCTCGCGCAGACCTACCCCGGTGTTGGGGATCACGAGGCAGGCCTCTCAAAATGCCTCAATGGGCCCCAGCTCCCAAACACAAATGCACGGCGGAGGGGGATCCAAGGCATTGCAGCCACCCATGAACTCTCAGGTACCCTGACCATAACTCTCCAGTGATGGCCAGACACAAGCAAGGCAGTGGACCCAGATGGCAGTCAGCCCACCCAGGCTCGAACCTACGGCCCTGCAACCAAACTCCTGCACCACACATGGCTCCCACCCCCACCCTGAAATGGGGTCCAAAATCCTCCCTTTATGCTGTCAGCCACCAGGCTCCACCTACCAGCAGTCACTGATTTTTTAAGTCTGAGTTCTGGATTTTTACAACATG
This sequence comes from Neoceratodus forsteri, assembly GCA_016271365.2. Classification (NCBI taxonomy): domain Eukaryota; kingdom Metazoa; phylum Chordata; order Ceratodontiformes; family Ceratodontidae; genus Neoceratodus; species Neoceratodus forsteri. The sequence continues at coordinate 60,915,431 of CM028135.1, forward strand.
GGACCACCTGTCAGAGCTGCCGCTGACCACCACAATGGTGATACCCAAACAAATATTTAATAAAAGGCCAAGACCCTACCTAGTCACTCCCCCAAACTAACTAACTGGGAAACATGGTCACCCACCAGCAGATCCCAGGTCAAATGGCCCAGTACCAGGAGGTGGCATCCCATGCCCCCCCAACTACCTCACCTAATCAGGTGGTGCTGCCAGCAAGAAAAAGTTCTGAGTAGCCTTATAACTTAAACCATTTTTTTAAACATGATTTAACTGTGGCATTCCAAGCAGGGGGTGCCATGGGTGTAGGCAGGCATACTCACTGTACACATTTATGTACAGTTTTGTTGAGTGCCTGTCACAAACCATATGCCTTTCTGTTAACATTTTAATTCTAATCTGTAGTATTTGGGTTAGTGTAGGCCACTGAGGAGTGTCTCTGTTTAAACTTCTGTTGTTTAGGAGACAGGTACATGCATAACCTCTTTAGAGATTAGAAGAATCATCTGACAACAATACGACTTGTTTGGAAGGGGGTACCATTTGGAGAGGATGTGTACATTTTTTAATGGGGGTGGAACTGTTAGACTTGTGTGTACAAAATGGAAATTTCTGGCTACACCCTGAGGTGCCCAACTCAACAATAAAACATTTTCTTAGCTGCACACAATTTCAGCTATGCAAGTTGCTTACACGTGCACACCTCGCGTCCCCCCCCCAACACACACATACACACACACACAACTATCCACATTCGCTCACTCATACAGGACCCACACAGCTACACTCACTCCAAGTTTAAATGAAACTCTGCACTGAGATGCTGACATAATACAGTTCAGAAAGTCTCTGAGGCAGTCCCGGGCAGATTAGTCCACAAGAGGAGAATACCAACAACTGAACTACACATCAAGGCAACCCCAAACAGTCGATCAAAGGCAGCAACAAACCATTAACACATTAAACACATTTGTTTTCAAACCTGACAGGAATAACCTCTTCTGCCATCGGTGGGAGAACAGTTCAAGGCAGGCAGTGTCCAGAAATACTTGGCAGTGCTGCAGCAATAGAAAGCTGACTTGGGGCTGGAAAACTATTTGTGTGCTCCGGATGATCCTTGGAGAAGTAAAACTTTGGATCAGGCTTACTAATCTCCTCCCCAAAGGAATCTTTGCTGATAATGTAGTATTTAAGTATGAAGTCCTTCACATCCTGCACCATGGCAAAGGTTTTAAAAAGTGTTAAGCCAGTCCACACCATGGAGGTGCACATTGTCTTCGCTTGACATATGGCCTTTTGCTGGTCACTGGACTTTTCATGGGGACTTATTTTCCAGTGCTGCCACACCTTATCTGAGGTTCCCTGGAATACCTATTCCTCATGGCGCTCTTCTATTACATCCCAGAGGCGCTCACATAAATAGGGATACATTTCTCCTGGGTATTCCTTCCAAAATTTATGCTGCACCAACTGCTCAGCCTGTGGCCATTCTGGTATGCTTCGCAGTCTAGTTCTGGGTGCAATACTATTCTGCAGCCAACTCCCTGAGGTACATTTGAGAACTCAGGGGTCAGAGGACCTCAAGCTGTCCATGTCCTTGTGCCATTGTTTACAGGACTTGAGAAAGCCTCAGGACAGTGTCTCAGTAGTGCAGGCTGGGGAACTGGTGGGGCAGGCAATGTCATGCTCCCACACGGGATCTTCAAAAATGAGGGACATGGGGTGACACAGGTGCAGCCGCTACAGCGTCATCCCCTCCAAGGTCTCCACGTGGTTACTGGAACCATCTTCAGTGAGCACTTCTTCCACCTTCATGTCAGGTCTCTCCATGGTGCTGGATACAGGTGAATTCTCAGGGGTTGTCTTCTGGATACCTGCTCTGTGGGGGCACTGTTGAGGGTGAGAGCTCTCCTTAGCCAGCACAGAAGCCACCCATGGCCTCTTCCTCTGCCACTGGAAGGGGCAGGATCTGATGATGGGAAGGGCTGTGAGCAGACAGCTAGCACCCTTCTCCACAGGAGTCACTCCAAGGAGGGCCTTATCTACATCCTTCCAGGTATCCATGCTCAAAGTAGTTGCGCTGAAGGGGCAGGCAAAGCAGACCACTCCAAGAAGGCATATATGGTACCAGAGGTGGCCGCAGCAGAGGGCCACTCTGTGGAAGCAATTCAGAAAGATTGGGAGGTTTCTTACCTCTGTTTCAGAGCAGTTGCAGATCACACATTTGTTCTGAATACTGCTCTTTCCATCATGCCCCAAAAGCAGGACAGTAAGGGCTTGGAAACAGTCACCTCCTTTCCTGATATTCCACTCATCTCAGCCATGGCTGCAGATTTAGTCCAAACCACAAACACAATCCAAAAGTGGCTGAAAAGATAGTCTGTGGCTCAGAAACAAGCTCTCTGCTCTTCTCTCAAGCTGATCCAAAATGGCGCTACTGCCAGCTGAACTAAGGCTTCCCACTGCCTTCATGCTAGTCCAACCAATCAGAGAGCTTCCCCCAATCCTCCAGCACAGTCCACTATACATGAGGGCTGTAAGCAGATCTCAAGGCAGGAACTTCCAAGGTGTGAAAACAGCTCAGCATGGCGCCAGTTCCAAATGTTTGCAGTCCAGCTCAACCAGCCTTTGTCCATAGCCCAGCTGCCATCCCAAAAAGTCCAGGTAACATGACTGCACTTGAAAACTCAATAGTATTAAAGCATCAGCACTCCAGACACAAAAATTCAGTGAGAGTAGTGATTATTTCTTTACTGAATAAAAACGCTTCAGTACTTACCAAAAATATATTGTGCACGTGAATACACTAATAAATTTCAGCTCTCTCAAGAATGAACCTAGCCTCAGCACTTCAGGGTGCTCTACCCCTTCATCAGGAGGTGTGGCTGTTAAGAAACTCTGGTGTTCTTTAATACTGAAAAAAATCGGTGAATTCAATCAAACAATTCAAATATATCAATTAAATAAAATAACCCAATGACTTGACTTCAAGCAATGGGGGGCAGCATCCCACCATTGTAGTGGCTCTCATTAGTGGAATCAGGATCATACTAGCCCATTAATAAGCATCTGTGCAAGAAGTTAATTACTTTAAATCAAGAAACCACTGCCACAGACAAGCGCTGGAGGCACCTTCTCTATGCCAGAATGAATCCATTGTGTTTTGGTATTTAACCGTTTTCTTCTAAGTGACCAAAGTTATTATGGCACCATAATAAATGCAACTTTTGTTCTTAACAGTCAGATTCGATATTTATCCACATAATTCTAAATATAAAGTCAAAATACAGAGAACGTCACTTGGAGAAAAACTTACTGAAACCATTTCACATCAGGCTATCATCTTGCAAAAAATGCAATAATAACATCAGTGCAACATGCTTTTTTTGGTTTGTTTTACAGCTAAGACACTTAATTTTTCAGTTTTGCATTTTTTTAAAACAATAACCTAGATGTATACATGATTTCCAGTCCATAGCATCATATAAAAGGATTTCAAACCATTAACTTGAATGTATGAATAGTTTCTAGTCCATAACGTCAGTGAACCCATGTGATTTCAAGTATCTAAGTTTGAACATCCTGAATCTGGCCACTTTCCTCACTCCTGGATCTGGTTGCCCTTGTTGTTCCTGCAGCAAGAACATTTCCGCCCCATGAGTCGGTGTCCTTAACTATTGAGTTTGGGTGGCTCCTAAACTTCTTTCACTTCATTAATGGGATAGGGGCCAGCTTGAGTGGATAGCTGAGAGGGCCTGATCTGATTAACCTAACTCTGGCTGGTCAGCCACCCCAAACTGTAGTCCAAAGGTGTCAGGTGTCACTACCAGCAGACAGGAACAATCTTTATTGGGGATGACACCATAAGCAGCTTGTAAGTCATTACAGAAGGCATCTGTTTGCTGTGCAGTAGAAACAGAGTCGTCAAGCTGGGAGTGGTATACGGTTGGGTACTAAAATTATGACAGTCTTTCAGAGTAAGTACCATACTGCTAGTCAGTCCATTTGTGTGCTACACACTTTAAAAGTTGCTTTAGGTTGAACAGGAGGCATTTAGGCTTAAACAGTTAATTTGCCAAAAAGAGCACAACACAGAATTGGCAGTTCATTTTGCAAAATGGGAACAACACAGGACTGGCAGTTCATCGGAGGGCAAACGGGGCACCACACAAGTTCAAAAGGCAGTTTGTTAGGTAGGCAGGTTAACACACCAGCTATAGGCAGTTTATTAGGTGACTAGGGCATAACACTTTAGGTTTAGTTCAAAAGGCAGTCTTAGAAATGAAGCACTGTACCTTTAAATGCAATCCATTAGGCAGTCTTTCAGATAAGATACACTGTCACTTGAAAGGGATACGTCCATGTCTCTAAGCCCCACAGCTCAGTGTGGGGCACCCCCTGATTAGCAATTTTGCCCATGGTATACAAAATTCCAGTATCTATTTCTGAAATTTTTTTTATCTGGTTGATACTGCCGTCACTCCTGCCAGCATTTTAAATGAATAGCCTCTAGCGGGCGCATCGACAATCGCTCACAGCTGATGTCAAAGTTGGAAGCAGCTGTGGGAGTATGTATAGTTAGTCTATGGACAGAGCTATTAACAGCTCTGGTTTGCCCTTAGTGGTCTCGGTGCTATCCCAAACCAAGTACAGACTGACTGATCAACTTCTAGTCTATACTTGGTCTCAGGATATCACCAAGACACACTGAGTGGCAAATCAGAGCAGCTACTAGCTCCATCCATAGACTAATACTATACACACGCCCATGGCTGCTCCTGGCTCTGTTGTTAGTTGCAAGGATTGTGGGATGCACACTAGAGGAGCTCCATATAAAATGCCAGCAGGATTGATAGCAGGATCAACCAGATAAAATATTTCTTCAGAAGCAGCTACTGGAATTTTGTATACAGTGGATAAAATTGCTAATCGGAGGTGTGGGGCTTACTAACATGGACATTTCACTTTAAGCAGCACACATTCAGCAGTTTATTCTAATTGGTATCTGCTCCTATGGAGCTGTATTTAATGTCCTCTGTGGGTACTATAGATTGCCCAACCCGCTATACTGACTCCTGTGAAGCCTTACCTATTCCGCCCTATGGACAGTCCCTTTCTGGGGCCTGGCTGGGACCAACATTGTTCCAATGAAGCTGGCTCTCAGCCACCTCTGTGGACAGTCCTGGGGTGGGGACACCTGCCTACCCGCACAGCCCCAGCCACTTTGCTAGGTGCTGGTCAGCTCAATTTATTTTAAAAAAATATAAATAAGCATTCTGGATGCAAACCTGCACCCTGGCAACACAGATATTACACAAACAAATCCCGAAGGTGCCTCTGTTCTTTCTCCTTGGGATCTGAGCAGTACTCCCACAACTGACCCAGCAAGAATACAGGTGGTTAGCCTTACTGGAAAGGGCCCCGGTGTGCAAATGGCATACAACTACCACCCCTACCCTCTTTGAGGTGGAGGCCTCGCTAGTTGCTCTAGCAAAAATTGATAGGATTCACACCTGCGCTCCAACCAGATGATCTAATTCCAGTTGTGCTGGGCCCCATACCTGAGGTATGCTAATCCACCAGCGGGGGTGGGTTGAGTACCCATCGGCCTGGCTGGATTCAGCTGTGGTTTCCTTGCTTAAGTGTGTTGCATTGTAAGTGTGGGTCAGATACATGATCTCTACAGTGTCCCCTACTCCCTGACCTGTGATGTCAGAAGACAGCAGGCCGAACATATATAAAGAGCACTGTCCAGGAAGGTTTCAGTTTTGCAAATATTGGTTAGGCAGTATACTGTTTAGCCATATATTATCTATCAACCTGGTGTTAAATGAATAAGAGAACTATTTGACTGTGTGAATATGCTCCCATAGATATCAGATTATTGGCACATAGATTCCTTGTGTATAACTCTTTCTATTTTAGAGGATACACTGGGTGCTGTGTGAATACTATCGATTTGGCTCCTGGGACATGTTAAGACCTTGAACTGCAGTAGTGGTAATGTGTAACTGGATTCTTGACCCCTTGCCACCATGTCACTAGAGCCGCAACATCCCGTGATGGGTGAGTAGCCTAACGTTTCTTTCTTTTCGTGAAGATCATGGGGATAACGCCAGTTCTGTCACTGCTTCTTACACTCTAGAGAAACCCCCCCCCATTTTTTGTGGGTCAGGGGCTCGTAATGAGGGCTACAGTAGGTCATTATCAGCAAGTACTAAGTGATGTAACAGGTTAGTTAAGTTTATACTAGATGTGAGAATCCAGACCGACATACCTACTACAAGGCCCGGGTCTATACCCTATATACAATAACTATGTCTTATGTCTTTTGCTGTTACTTATGTTTCCCCATTCCACCCCTGATTTCCTACCCTCCCACCCTTCCTGATCCATACCCCCTTTTTACTGTATCAGTTATGTACCCAACCATACTGTTTGTATGATATTATCTTATGAAAATAAAATATTTTACAACAAAAAAAAATAAAACCTTTGTTCAGGTTGGATTTTTGGGTGGCTGTCCACCCTTGTTCTGCCCTCAAGAGCTCCCTTCACTTTAAAATAAGGGCCTCTGAACCACTGTTCCCCCTCTGGGCAATTCTTGACTAGGGTCTGCCTGCCCTTATGACCTCAGCCACTTGCACACTGCACTGCCTGGTGCTCTCAATAAATATATTCATTTAAAGTAAATTGTTCTGGTGGTCAGCACCTGCCCAGTGGTGCTGCCTCTGACTCACTGCCCCAACCCAGAGTGAAGTATGCAGTAGTGGGGATGGTTGGAGGCTGGCACTGCTGCTGGCTGTGGGAGGGTTTGCAGCTCTATGGAAAGTGTGGGAAGTGGTATCACACTGCTCTGCCCAACGCTCCTACTGTGTCACTGCTGTGGCCTCACTCTGGTGCCACTCCTTCCTCTCGGTTTGTCTCACCACCACGGCCCAGATACTAGCTGCCACTGATGAGGGCTGCTTTCTTTCCCTTTAAAAACAAGCAGGGCTATACAGGGTCCACTGCAGCTGCTTCTCGAGTGCCACTCCACTTCTCTGCACCTGTCATACCACACTGACTGGGACTGCCAGTTGCTGCTCAGCTGGACTGGTCTCGGGCCATTGGACTCCTCCTCATTGTCACCGCTGCTGCTTCTTCAGAGACTTACTGCCACACTGGATGTCACACAGGAGGGATGGACAAGACTCAATGGACCTATTTCTACCTATAGCCTACAGATAAGCCCTAGGTCACCATTGCTCCTCTGTCATCTTCCCTCACTGGTCACTGTGCAACAGCAGAAGAAGAAGAAGAATCAGCATTTATATAGCACTTTTCATACACAGTATCCCAAAAGCGCTTTACAAGCAATGCTAGACTGGTAGTGAAGTGACTGAATGTGTGGTGGTGGCCATATCGCACATCATCACCCACCCACAGCCTGGATAATTGCATGAACTGGTTTATGGGAAGGGGAATGTTGGCCAGGACACCGGGAATGTTCCCTGCACTTCGTGAAGACTGCCCTGGGTTCTTTTACTTCCTCCTGGACACCACCAGGACAACACCAGGATGGGCAGAAGGACCTCGGTTTAACATCTCATCCGAAGGACAGTACACCCCAACGGTACAGCACCCCCAATACTGCACTCAGATGCCAGCGATTTTTAGGTGCAAGTCTAATCCCGGTGTGGGATGAGAACCCATGACCTTCCGGTCCAGAGGCGGATGTGCTACCAACTTAACCACGCTGACACCAGCAGCAGCAGTCACATTGACCATTCTTTTAAGAGCTTGGGGGTTCCACCGCTCGATCCCCAAGCCTTAGCCAAATGGCTCTTCCTGTTTGAAAAATTCCGATGCGGTGGACAGTGACAGGGGACAGTAGTCCCACTGTGTGGCTGCCAATACCTCACACTGCCTGCTTTGGGGGGGTCTATGAGAGAGCAGGCAGCAAGGAAAAAAGATGTGTAAACAGCCCTGTCTTGGGTTTGGAGGGAGACTGCATGCTGTGCTGGGAGTTCTGGCTGCAGGGGAGTTTTGGTGGGGGTACTAGTTGCAGGGGATATGCTGACTGTAGGGGAAATATTCTGGCTGTGCTAGCAGGGGTGTACAGTGGCAGACAGATGGGTCATACTGCGGAACTGGTAGGGGAGTTTACTGGGAGCCTGTTGGGGTACTTGGCTGCCAAGGATCTTTACAGTTGGCAAAATGCCCAAACAGCCACTTGCTTGTCCCCACTCTATATGGGGCCCTTGGTCACACATCTATTCCCATGACTTCTAAGGGTCCCTGAGCACATAATTTGCTCTCTATGTGTCCCTAGATCATTTTCTGTAAGACCCCAACTCTGTGGTACTACATCAACATTTGGACAAGAGAAGGACACAGTGAGGGAGGGGCAAGTATCTACACACAAGAAGAGGGCAGACATGAGTGACAGGGTGGCATCATCCTCCTGTGACACCAGTCATCTATTCCTTGCCTTACTACCCCTCCTGAAACCATTCCACCATGATGCAGCACCCTATATAGAAGTGTTTCAGAAACCCAACACACAGCATATGTGGCCCAGCCCTTCCAAGTATTCCCAACTGCCTACCACCTGTGGTCATCTAGGAGGCAAGTTGCAGTTGGAAATACAGTGCTTCCTTCCCCAAGAAGAGACTTCCCTGCAGCTCTGCATCAGTATTCTGGGTTCATTGTGAACCCACTGGTTTATTGCCCAGACTACAACTCAGGCAAATCGGCATGCCACTCGATTAACATGACCTCTATAAGGACCTAATATTTGTCTCTGAGCCAGCACCTCCCCTCCAGGGCTTGGTTTTAAGTAATAATATCTGTGATGCCAATGTCCTTAACATGCTCTAATCTTGTAAATGCTGTTGCTGTACACGACCATGGTACCACTTGAAAATGAATTTGTAAATGCAGAACTTACAACCGTGTACCTATGGCACCTACTGCAATGTTTATGTGAAAAGAATTTGTGAATGCTGTTTGTCGGCCTCTCTGTTTTGCAGAAGCCTATGTACAAGCAACTAAGTTTTCTATGTGCTTATGGTACCCATTGAAAATGAGCCTCAGCTCAACTGGGGTCTGATCATGTTTATATCATGTAATGGTTATGAATAAATTATACAATGGCAAGAAAAATCCTAGACTGTGATTGGTCAGTCTTGGACTGGACCCGTGATGTTAATCAATACAACATCACGGGTCTGGTCTCAGCCTCACTGTGACCCTGCAGATGATTTTTTGGATGATGAGCCTGAGCCTTTTTTTTGCATCTCCTCCTAAGAAACAAAAATATTTTTCCACACTAATAAAAACATTCTTTAAAATTATTTTTTTACTTTATATATAACAATGAGCCATTGTATAATAGCAATAATGCCCTCCAGGGTGTGTGTCGTTTGGCATAATGTCACGCCTCAGTTGTTGGATGCACTCAGCCTGTGGCCTTGTGCCCAACCACCTGAGGCATGGCGTTATCCCAGCACGACACACACCCTGGAGGGCATTATTGCTTAAATATCTAATGAATGAATGAATAAACCCAGGCTATGGAATGGCAGTCAGCACCTACAGTACCACTGCTAATGAACACTGTAGTCTATGAGGTTGTAACAACATGTCACCTTTCTTCTGATGTGCAGTACTTGGCACAGTAGTGCCATGGTAGGGACTACTGCTCGCTATGCTGGCGACCAGAGTTTGGAAGCAGATTTGAGCCATATGGTGGTAAGAGGATTAAAATCCAAGAGACTGCTCTCCTCTTCTGAGTTGGGTGGCTTGCATCTTCCTCAATGCGCCTCACACCTAGTGGAGACTGGGTGTCACAGCAGTCAGGAGACCCAAAAGGGTGTGGGAGACCACTGCACATAGGGCATCTGGGGGGGGGGGACCAGTGTCAAAATTCTTTGCTGGGCAAGATGAAGCATGGCCCCTCCCAGACCTGGCACCACTGACTGAGTGTCCTAGCTAGATCCTGTCTTGAAGGAGCAAGGGCAAGCCACTCTGACCCCACCATGGGAGGTATGTCATGGGACAATCTGGGGTAAGTCCCTGGGAGGGTGGGTGACTGGACTGAAGGGGTGGGATCTCGACTGGGGGCCAATGTGGCAGCAGGGGTAAAATACAGCAATATAGAACAACTGCTGTACAGTATGTTTTTCTAGTAATATCAATTGTTTCTATTGGAAATGTGTTAACTATTAAATCACTGAACCTAGCAGAACCAATGCTACATCATCACTCAATACTGCAGAGAAATTTATCACACTTGACTGCAGGAATGCTCCAAGAAAAAAAAATCATTTTCCTGAATATATGCAGTAGGTGTTACTAACTTGGATCTCAGAGATGTTATCAGTACATAACAATACATTTAACCAGTCTGTCATTTTGACTTCTTTCTCCCACAGACCATCCCAGTGTGCCCATTTATCTGGCACTGGGTGGTCTGCCGTCCTCCGAAACAGAGCCTTTGATGGATTTCTATGTGTTGAGTGGCTGGTAATCCAAAATTTATTTCTCTCTGAAAGAGTCAAACTGCCCTCTTGCTTCCCAGTTTATTTCTGCAGTGGAACATAAAACCCTCATCAGTCAGCAACTGCTTCTGCACGGGCTTCAGGACCACCTATCCTGCATCTTTCGTTAGTAACTCCCCACACCAATAAAGTAGAATATTACCTTCTCACAGACTGCACCTACCTAAATATTCTCTAGCTCTTGGAGGTATTATGGTGGCCATAAATAATGCGGGTTTTCATGGTTTGTCTGCTTATCTGGCCTCTAAAACTATGTGAGATATGCATGAGAACAATGGCCCTGTCTCTCTGCGGTGGAGTCTAGTGAAGGATCTCTTTCATGACCACAGATTTCCCTGTGTTCCTTAATTGACAGTCCTGGCCAGGTTTGACAAAATGACATGCAGCTGGCTTTGGCCCGGCCTTTCAGGTGAACCACCTATCACCTGGAAAATTGTCTTCAAATGGCCTTGAAGGGGTGAGGGGTTTCCCTCGTCCTCTCCTGCATCTCAAGTGTGTGAATGCTTACAGCCTTCAGTCATCTGAGAATGGCTGGCTGCTTTGTGCAAAGCAATAAAGGCCCCAAGTCTGAACCATGAAACAATTGTCACCTGTTCACTGGTCAAGCAGGGTTTAAAAAACTAACCAAATCGAACAACTTCACTGGTTAAAACATAGTACCTGACCATGGATTACTTACCTAAAAACTGCACGGTTTGTAACTAACCTGCCCTAATGTACCTAGCAACAACCTATCTAAATGAAAATAAAACCTCTTTCCATTAAAATAATTTTTTTCACTTTTTAACCACAAAAACCCACAAGGTGTGGGGTTCCTCAAATAAATGCAGTTCCTGGGTTCATTCAAGGGCACACACTCATTGTTATCAAACTCACCTGTCCCACCTAGCAACAACCTACTGTAAGAAAAAAAACCTTTTTCCAGTAACAAAAATATTTTCATTTATAAGGACAATAACCACTCTGGGCATGGGTTTCTTTGAATTACTGCACTGCCCAGGTATGTTGAAAGTCAATTGGCTGTTGGCCTCAAGACTTCCAATTCACATTAATTCTCTAGAAACACATGCCCTGCTGTGGGTTATTGCTTACATATTGCCCTGTAATCAGATGGCCAGGAAAGATATAGTTCATCATCCACTGCTCTGAGTTCCATGATTCTTTAAAGAGCTTGTAGCGCCAACAATAGACAGCATTATCTATTTTTAAAAGTAGCCAGCTGTTACTTTTTTATTGCTTAAGTATTTTTTCCTTTTTCCATTTACCCATTAGATGGTTTTCTGCTTGATGAGACACTATGTGACATAAATAGAGATGAGAAAATCACAGGTGGTTGTGAGATTCTGAAAGGTTCTGATGCATATCTAAGCCCAATCAGATTTTTCAGAACCTTTTCATTTCATTTCATTTTTATTATTTACCCTGGAAAGGCACATTGAGCTAATTGCCCATTTTTTTTTTTTTTTTTTTTTTTAATTCAACTTTTATTAAAATTTAACAACTTTAAGAGTACATCCAGAAGGGTAACAAGATAACAGCGAAAATAACTGCCATTAAAAAACAGATTATCAGGATGTAGACCTTACCCCACCTCCTAAAATCCCCACCCCCCAACCACCCACCTTTTGCACAGCACCCAGATGCAGACTGGCTGGAAAACTAATTACCAATTACAGTGGCACAGAAAAAAGGTGTATAAAGAACCCCAGGTATGATTAAAGTTAGAGAGTTTATACTGCAAACTTGCAATGGTTCTATCCGTTCTGAGATTAGCTAAGAATTCCTGCAACCATTAGCCATCAGAAATCTCTATACTATCTTTCCAATGCCTCAAAACTAGTTTTTGACTGAAGCGAAATCAACCCCATATGATATTTCCTGCACGGACACCAACCCGAGTCATGTCTCCTAAAATACAAACCTCAGGGGTAAATAAGTTTTCAAGTCCCAAAGGGGATCGAGATTGTTCTTTATAGTCTCCCATAGCCCTGTTATTTTGGGACAGTGCCAAAAATATGGAGTAAATCTCAACCCTTGCTGACATCTGAAACAAGAAAATGAGGAGGCCATGCCCTCTCGGATAATTTACAGGGGAGAAATAAAATTGTGTAATAACTTAAACTGCATTAACCTCAGCCTGTCTTGTACTAAAAAGTTGTGACCGCCCCCAAATTGCTCCCCAGTTAAAAGCGTGTTCTGAAACAATTGCAACCAATATTGTTTGGGGCATAAATATTAAGTGCAACAAGCCAATCAGAGTATTATATATTGCAAATGGCGTGAGCTTTTCCGACTATTGGTGTCAAAGTTACCTCAAAATCACGTAAACCGCAGTCCCGGACAGGGTACTCAGCTTCCCCACTAGGAGATGGCGAAGCTGGAAAATTTTAAATATCAGACGCTGGGGAATTTGAAACTTGCTCAAGATATCCATCGAGGTAAGCAATTTACCCCCCTCATCAAGTAACTCTTTAACTGCCACTTTTCCCAATAAAGGTAGCCAAGTATCTTGGATAGGTTTTCCACCTATTAGAAAATTAGGATTACCCGTTATTGGTTGAGCCGGATCCCCAGTATGACAATACTTTAAAAAGGAACATAGTTGCACATGTATTCTAACTGAGGTTTCAATGGGTGTCTTCCGTAGAGCGGGCGGGGGAGAACTTTCAGAGGACAGTATAGCAAGGCCTCTGGCCTAAGGCCGGAGTCCACGATCCGGGATACCTCTAAGTCTAACCATAGTGGTACATAGTTGTCAACCTGTAAATCGTCCGTTTTTTTAAGCCAGCGGAGGTATTTCGATGCATGGCTAGCCCAGTAATATAACGCAAAGTGGGGGAGTCTCAAGCCCCAGATATCTTAGAGCGGACAATTTAAATAAGACAATCTGGGTCTCTATAACTCCAAATGAAACCAGAAATAATTCTATGCACTCTCTTGAACCATTTAACTGGAAGCCAAACATTTAACATACTAATGGGGTAAAATAATCGAGGAAAACGTTCATTTTACCAGATTAATTCTGCCCCAAATGGACAAGGGATAATCGCCCATCTCCTTAGGTCTGCCTCAATATCCGCAACACGGTCCAAATTACCCTGCATTAGGCGGGATGTCTCTAGTTAACGTAAGGCCTAGATATTTGATAAACTTAGCATTCCAAGCCAGCCGAAAGGGTAATTGCCCATTTTCAAATGTACCCAGCATACAAAAGATATGGAAGACACACCATACAAGCAAAATTATTGCACACAGTTACAATAAGACTGGCCAGTTAATAGGAGGATCACTGTTTTTTAACTGAAAAAATGGATTTGCAGCATTTGACAGAATTAGGAAGATTATTGTAATTCTGAGCACAAAGTACAAAAACTGTTTTAACCTTTATTCACACATTTAAGCTATAGTGAGTAAAGGGAAAGAAATGTGAAACAACTTGAAGTGGTACTCTACCACCGATAAATCTGAGCTGTGCAGGATGCAGAACTCATGCGTCCAAATTTGGGCAGAATGCTAATCCCACTGCCAAAATGCTTTTTGGAATTTCTTTTAAATTCAATGAATTCCTCAAGAGACTTCTATGCAAACAGAGAATAATTTTCCAGGGATTACATAAACCAGAGAATAACATTCCACGGACTACAGAAAAGAAATATGTGATTTACTAATCTGTGAAAATATTTCCTTTTAAAATTTCAGAATTCTACTACTGATAGACTTTTGCAGAATTAGGCAGCATTTTCTGAAATGCCATGGAATTCCATGGTGTCCAAATTTGAAAATTCTGTGCAGCCTTACTGTAAATATAATCAGTGTCATATAGCTAGTTAGTTAGTACCCTTTGTGTAACACCACTTTTAGTATGACCACATAATACAGATATAGGTATGGGTGACTGGATCCTTTCTCCACTTCCAGCCTTCTTACTGGGATTTTTCACTATCAGTTGCATTCTTACTAGGTAAAGATTTGCCGGGGGCAATAAATTAAGCTACAAAATCAATATTTTAAACATTATCAGGGCCTTATCAAAACTTGAAAAAAAGTTTTGATAATGTTGTTTTAAAAAAAATGGTACAGGTTCTGTAAGGTCCTGAACTCATCCGAACTGGTTCTCCCATCCCTAGATGAAACGTTCTTTACCGGGAGACTTACATATGTAGCTCTGTTCCTCTGCATACCTCATCAGCATTGTGACCTCACTCATTGTGATATCACAAGTGGCTGATCTAGCAGCAGGGGATTGGCTCTTCTTGGTCAGTTGTAATGTCACAGACAGTGATGTCATAGGGTTGATGATATATGAGGAAAATGAAAGTACTGTAGCTACGTCACCCTCCAGATGGGGTACTGTTCCACACATTGCAGCAAGTATTGTCAAGTAGAAAATCTTCTGATTAGCCAAAAGGGAAAAGATGAAAAAAAAAAGGTTTCAGGTATAAGAAGTTACAGTTCACTACTTTCGAAAGTTATTTAATTTCTGGAAGTACACTAGCTCTTTGAGGAGGCTTGAAGCTACAGTATGAACCACCAACTGGTGAAGCATATGATCGAAACATTCAAACACCTTAAGGGCATTAACAAGGTGAAAGAGTCTAACGTGTTTCAATATAAGAAAAATAGCAGGACAAGAGGACACAGCATGAGATTAGAGGGAGGCTGATTAAGGGGTAATGTGAGGAAGTTCTTTTCACAAAAAGTGTGGTGGATGCATGGAACTGCCCACCTCAGAAAGTGGTGGATATGAATACAGTGCAGGGCTTCAGACAGGCATGGGATAGGCATAAGGGAACAATACAGATGAGTGTGAATAGATAGACCATTGACAGAGCAAAGGCCAATGGCACATTTGTAAGGTAGAAAAAAATGGGCAGACTGGATGGGCCTTACGGTCCTTATCTGCTGTCAACTTCTATGTTTCTAAGACAATATACAAATCACAACGGAGATTCAAAGCACACTGTAGGCTGCCCTGTGGCTCACTGTAGTTGCAATGGAGCTAGCGGCTGCATACTAAACATGCACAGCTGTCGGGAAACATGTCACCAGAGCCAGAGGGTATCTTTAGTGGGATGCACACTATAGTTATGGGAGGGTGCCCACCACCTTAACCTGTGCCCCTCGTGCACAGCACTAGGCACCTTTGTGCTTGGCACATAGTGCAGATACCCCCGACACTTCCCCCAGATCACCCAAGGTGCATAGCTACAAGTGCTGTGCAGAAGTTTCACATTTTGGCAGAACAAAATTTTGCAGAAGTTTTGAGATTCTGCTGAAATTCTGCCTAATTTCACCAGAAACGGAATGATGGAATTCCACTGCAGAAAAATGCGGAATGAGTTTTTCTGCAACATTTACATGGAATTTTATTCTGTGGGTCTCAATATTTTCCATGGAAATGGTTGAGGAATGATTTTCCGAGGAATAAAATGCAGTTCCATGGAATATTAGTCCATGGACCACTGCAGGCAGAATTTCACAGAAGAACCAGCGAACTTCTGGCAGAAATTCCACAGGTGGAATGGTCATTCCATGCTAATTTTGCTGGCGGAATGCCACATTCCACACAACACTAATAGCTGCGCAGGTGGCCAGGGGATCAAGTGTGCAAGGGGCTTGTGCACCTGTTGTGCGTGCTGCTGGAGGGTCCACTGGACCCCTCTGCACAGCATTCAGACTTAGAGTTGCCTACACACCTCAGATATGTAGGCAATCTGCACATTCATGCATAGGGACCAATATGAGAACTTGAGAAGCTGAGCATCTCAGTCTGCCCTTCTCCATGGCCAGCCACCTTCTCATGAAGGAAAGTACTCACGTGCTTACTGTAGTAAAACCAGCTGGTCACATGCAGCAGCAGTCTGCAGTGTAGTTCCTGGTTCAGCAGCACTTCCTGTAGAAGTGTTGTTTCAATGCCTCTGAATTACAGTAATTACCACTGAGACACCACTGCAGATGCACTGCTGTCACCAGTGTAGGTCTTGGCTCAGTAGCACTTCCTGCAGCAGTGTTGTTTAAGTGTATCTGAATTGCAGTAATTAGCACTGAATCAACACTGCAAATGCACTGCTCTCTGCAGTGTAGTTCTTGGCTCAGTAGCACTTCATGCAGCAGTGTTGTTTCAATGTGTCTGAAGTACAGTAATTAGAATTGAAACAATACTGCAGATGCACTGCGGTCTGCAGTGTGGTTCTTGGCTCAGCAGCTCTTCCTGTAGCAGAGTGTTTTTTAGTGTGTCTGAATTAAGGTAATTTGCACTGAGACAACACTGCTCCTGAACTGCAGACCGCAGTGCACTTTATCACTTCTTACAGCAGTGCAGCCACAGTTTGTCTGACAGGTTTAATACTAAAATGACATTGCACCTAATAAATGTGATTTATGGATTAACATAACATAAAGAAACTTAGAATTCAGAATTGCTTGTTCCAAAGATAGCCACAAGGCCCTATTTTCATACTTAAATGGCAAGAAAGGGTGCACTAGGCAAATAGGTCCCCTTATTATTAATCACTCTCCATTAACCTCTTATAAGGACACTGCTGATTCCTTTAATAAATATTTCTGTTCTATGGTCTTGAATAAGTTAAGCCCAACTCCCTATGCCCCCTGCCCACACCCTGCCCATACCATATTATTGCATCTGACATAGCCCAAGCATTAACTAATTTAAAGTGAAATAATAGCTCAGGCACGATAATATTAACTCCTAGATTAATACTGGGAGTATCAGAAGCAATATTACTCCCATTATCTGTAATCTTTAACAAATTCCTATCCACAAGCTTAATTCCCTCAGATTGGTTGACTGCAACTATAATACCTATTTTTAAAAAGGGAAGCCGGTCCAATATTGAGAGCTATTGCCCCATTAGTCTTACCTCAATTATATGCAAACTAATGGAAAAATTATTCAAATCATATTTAGAGTCAGAAATGGTCACACTCAACATTCAGGATTCAACACAGCATGGTTTTAGACCTGGCCATTCATGTACTACCAATTTAATCTCTTTTTATAATCATAAAAGTTTTGGACTTGATCAGGGTACTCCAATGGATGTAATCCTACTGGACTATAGTCGAGCTTTCGACAGAGTATCTCATCACATACTAGTCCAGAAACTGTCAGACTTAGGCTTCTCTCCATGCTTAGTCAAATGGGTAGAGGCATGGCTTTCAAATAGATCACAGTGTGTCTCAATAAATGGAACCTTGTCTATGTCAGGTTCAGTGACTAGTGGGGTACATCAGGGCTCAGTACTGGGTCCAACATTATTTAATATCTTTATTAAAAACAAGCTGATCCACACCTGTGTCTTGTCCAAATTTGGGTATGATACTAAACTTGGTGGGAGAGTGGATAATATTCTAAATCAGGCCAACCTCACTGACAACCTACAACAAATTGGATATTGGGCACAAAACAAGGAATGTCCTTTAACACCGAGAAGTGTACTGTCCTCCATTTCAGTAAAAATAATCCACAAGTGACATATTTCTTAAATAAATCCAGAATAGGGCCTCAAACAATGAATGCAATCTAGGTATTTTGGTAAACAACAAACTGAGTTCATCTGACCAGTGTTCTAAAGTTGCACAACTAGCTACAGGGTTATTATACCGAATTAAACGCACATTTATCAATAAATCAGAACAATATTTAATACCACTTTACAGAACACACCTAAGACCGTACTCTGATTATGGTTCCCCTTTCTGGAGTCCATACCTTAAAGGTGATATTGCTCGAATAGAACAAATTCAGAGAAAGGCCACTAAAATGATTCCTCACTTGTCTTCAAAGGAGTACTCTATCAGATTGCAAAACACAGGTTTGCACTCATTTCATATTAGAAGAATTAGGGGAGAGCTGCTGTTTCTCTACAAAATTCTTAAGGATACTAATTTGATGCCTCAGTGCGGGATTGACTACATCTCCTCTACGAAACTGCACGATAAACAATTATTAGTTCAAACAGCAAAAACAAACAAGAGGCATAACTTTTTCTCACTAAGAGCTCCTAGACTCTGGAATACTTTACCACAAGATTTAGTTGATGCTACCACATTGGAAAGTTTTAAATCAGGTCTGGATTTGTGGCTTTGCTCAAATCAACTACAGGGATAAATGTTCCTCATTTTCGTGGGAGATAATCTCGATGGGCTATTAACCTTCTTTTGTCTAAATAAACTGAGTAAACCAAGTAAACAGCATAGGCAGCCAATGGCTAATGAAATATTACAAGTGGCTAATAATTAAAATATGATTAACTAAAGAATGCAAACATACTAGTTTGCAATGTTTACTTACACACTGTACTACTCAGGGTACCCAGTCATTCTCTTGGCAATTAAGTAGAAAATTGCTAAGGCTTGTCTTGAAGGCCTATTCTACATTCTTCATTTTGAAAAAAAAAAATAACTCTTTGCTCATTGCAACCCTGTGTGTGTGCCATTTTTGTAATTTTTCTGCTCAAGTGTTGTGTTAGCAGCAGCACCTTGAGAGGGACTAGAGTGCAAATTCATGTGGCTTGCAATACCTTGAAAGCTTGCAACTTTCCCCCATAGCCACTATCTCTGCAAGTGAGCTGTTCCACAGTTTTACTATTTCCACCTTCTGTGAAAAAAGTGCTTTCTAATGTCACTCTTGGGTTTATGACCTCCGAGTGCCTAGGTGTATCCACTCGCCCTGTTCAAGGACACTTGCTGTTTTAGCTTTCAATACTTGAGTATATGGAAGACTGAAAGTGCCCCTTTGACTCCTTTTCTCCAGGGTGAACAAATGGGGCAGGGTTTTTGCATGTTAAATCCACTCTATTGAAGCTGGCAGAAGACCAGGCTTTCACATTGGTAGTTCTGGCCCTCTGTAATGCCTTACCATTGAAGGTCCATCTTTCTCTGTCAATCAAGATTTGAAAAACTCAGCTCAAAAAATTTATACTGCCTTAAGCCTTTCTGCTAGTTTGATGTATTTTTAAAGTGATTTTCCAGTTTTCAAGCAAAACAGTTACCACTGGCATCAGCAGAACTTAGATCTCATAACAATGCACAGAAGGCTTGAATTTCAGGACACGCCAGGGGACATGGTTAGCAACCAATAAGAAGGATGAGAAGGGACTTGGCAAGGTTGGAGGAATGGTCAGATGTATGGCAGCTCAGATTCAATGCAAAGAAGTGCAAGGTAATGCACATGGGGAACAAAAACCCAGGGCAAGAGTACACAATGGGGGTTGAGATACTGACAACAGTAAAAATGGAAAGGGACTTGGGGGTAATTATATCAGATGACCTAAAGGTGGGCAAGCAATGTGAGAAGGCAGTAAGGAAGGCTGGGGGGATACTGGGATGCATAGGGAGAGGCATCAATAGTAGAAAACAGGAGTTGTTATCCCTCTGTACAGACAGTTGGTGAGACCCCATCTGAGTACTGTGTGCAGTTCTGGAGACCCCATCTCCAAAGACATATACAGAGTGGAGGCTGTCCAGAGGAGGGAAACTGAAAATGGTGCAGGGTCTGCACCAGAAGACATATGAAGAAAGACTAAAGGAGCTTAATATGTATACCCTCAAGGAAAGGAGGAGAGGGGACATGATAGAAACTTTCAAGTACCTCAAGGGAATCAACAAAGTCCAAGAGGTAGGCATCTTTCAGAAAAAGAGATGTGCAAGAACAAGGGGCACAATTTGAAGATGGGGGGCTCAGAGGTAATGTGAAGAAGTATTTTTCACAGAGAGGGTTGTGGATGCATGGTACGGCCTCCCTGAGGAGGTCATGGTGTCAAGAACAGTGGGGGAATTCAAGAATGCATGGGACAGACATAAGGCAGTCCTAGTGGGGGGTAGGAGGAAGTAAGCTGTTGGTTAATTAGGATCTGCAGCTTATCTGTTAGGTAGGAAAATGGGCAGACTGGGTGGGCCAAGCGGTCCTTATCTGCCGTCAAATTCTATGTTTCAGTGGCACCAAACACCCATCTGTGGAGCTCCTGCCCAGCCACAGATTCACTTCTTTATTTTGGATGTTACACATTGGATTGCAAACTTTTGTAACTATAATCTTGTTTACCATACCTCCATTAGTGTATATATATATATAAACTTTCATTTCTTTTAAGTTGGGTAAATTATAAAATGCACCCTGCCAGAATTGGGGAAGAAAGGCCTCCCGAGCAGATTGCTGAGCTG
Organism: Neoceratodus forsteri; assembly: GCA_016271365.2. Lineage (NCBI taxonomy): Eukaryota > Metazoa > Chordata > Ceratodontiformes > Ceratodontidae > Neoceratodus > Neoceratodus forsteri. The sequence continues at coordinate 60,936,157 of CM028135.1, forward strand.
CCTAACAGTGAAGTCTTAAAAGCTGTCAAGGATAGCAAAAATGTGTTAAAGTCCTCAATAAAAAGGTTGACACCTTTAACAGATAAGTGGCAGTTGTGGAAACCAAGTTGCATTTGGTTTTGATGGACTCCAAGCAAGCCAGAGATATGGCAAAAACTAATGACAGCCACGCATCAGTTGTGCAGGAAAATAGAATATTTTAACTCCACTAGACTAGTTGGAGAATGGAGCACGGTTGGCAAATGTCCAGTTGCTTGGAGTACTGGAAGACCAAGAATGTCAAGGCATTCGGAAAACAGGAATCCATCTGTGATGTATTACAAAAACGCATGCATCATCTTACGAGAGTGTGATGCCTCAGAGGTGGTATTTTATACTAATTAATAGAACCTGGAATACAAGTTTAAACTTTGCACTATGGTCACAATCTCCCTACTGTACTAACATTACATTTATTTCTCCGTTGAAGAGAGCAGTCACCTCAAAGTCAGCTCCAGCCTTCTGGTCAACAATTTTGCTTACTTTTCAACTCATTTGTTATTTTCACATTTAAGGTTAGTTGTTTAACACTCTGCATTAGTTAGGGTGTTTATTTTGTAAATGAATACCTATTTGCAGTTTTCATCCAGTTCCAGAATGGTTCCAGGAACCGGAGAAGGCTGCACTGTGATCCGGCTCCTGCCTAAAGGGAACCGATCATGTTTATGTTTTAAACTAAAAAAAAAATGCTTCTCTTTAACATTTCTAGCAGTTTTCCTCAGCTATTTATGCAGATTCTGACTGAAGGAACCTAACTGCATTTTAGATATAATTAAAAAATGCCTTGCTATTTATCTGTTTAGGTTTTGTTCGTACATTCTGAAAGAAAATGTAATTCAAACACGTTTGTGACTAGAAAACGAATAATTGATTTTAACAGGTCTCTCGGCCATGAGCTTTGTTTAAAGTGCCTGGGTTTAGATCATGATTTTATCAATTGTGAACTTTGTAAAACGTTTTGCTCTAAAACCCCAAAGAAATGGGCTTTAAAAAGAGAAGTTATGGTTTCTCAGTCTGCCTCTATAGCCTCGTTTACACCATCACATTTGCATTGGTACAACATGGACACTTGTGTTACTCCAGTGCAAAGACTTCTGAGTAGACACTTACCGCATCACAGTAAGTTGACCATTATGCCACTCCAGGATCCTCAGAAAAGTTGGGGATGCTGATCAGTGTGAGCTTGAAGTGAGTGGCTTAAGCAGCATGTGGACTGGCTGCACTGCTCACTATGATGTAACATAGCCCCTGTCCAGTGGTGGAGCTGGGGGGGGCTGGGGGGGCAGTCGCCCCTCCTGGCTCTCCAAGTGTGAGTAGTGGTGCCCCACCACCATCTTTATTCATTGTTTAGTGCCCATTCTGGAGCCCGTGATTGACTGAATGCCCCCCCCGGCTCCCAAATGCTCCCAAACCTGGCTCTGCCACTGCCCCTGTCCCACAAGAATGTCCCTGCTGACATCAGCAGGAGAGCTCCCCCCAAATCATGGCCCCTCACTAGCACATCTTGCATAGGCACAGAGAGGTGCCATGTGAACTGTAAACACTAGCGCTGCAGTATGTTGGAAGAGCATTGCGGTGAGAGCACACAGTAAGCTGAGTGGCTGTGTAAATGCTGCTAAAGTCACCAAAGCACAATAAAAGCTCAGAGGGAGTTCCTAATGATGGTTAAAAGCTTATATCAGAGGGTTCTTCTCATAAACAGCAGTCTCTGTCAAAGGGGACATATACAAAAGAAAAAGCTGCTCAACCATCAGATAAACATGGTAAAGAAGGAAAAGATACCAGGGTGTCCAAAAGAGAAAACTCTGATCCCAATGATGGCAAAAATACAAACAAAAGAGCCTCAGAGCAGATATTGGTACAGTACCTGCAAGGAAAAAACAAAAAGAAAAAGATGTCCATGTCAGTTCTCCTGTAAAGGAAAAGGAGCAGGCACCAGATAAAAAAAATGCCCTCAGCAGAGGACATTAATAAGGTATGGCCAATTTTCCAGGCTTTTCAGGCTATAGGAAACTTCAGAAATATACCTGTCTCTCCTCCCCAGGCTCTGGTTCCAGACCATTTTCCTGTGGAGAGGAGGAATGGTGAACTTATAGAACTTGATGGTTCACGTGACAAAGAATTACATTCCCCTCCTAGGTCCACAGAGGATTATATCTCTTACTCCACGTTCATCCAACAGATAGTGAACACCCTCAACATCCCCTGTCATGAATCAGAAGAGGATGGGGAGGGAATGGAGTTCATAGGGATAATGCGGCTAGCACCCACAAGGGGACTACTAGTCCCCATCCACAGATCACTCCAAAAGACTATGTCAAAATCATGTTCGCACCTAATTCAGCTACTGGCATTGATAAATAAAAAGTTGAAAAGAAGTATCAGGTGAACAGACAGGGGGTGGCATACCTGTATACCCATCCTGATCACAACAGAGTGGTACAGACAGCTGCTTGTGACAAGACCAAGGTTCCCTTGTCCACACAGTCTCCTGAGAAGGATTCCAGGAAACTGGATACCATGGTCAAAAAAAGTATACACAGTAGCTTCCCCAATTCTGAGGCAGGTAACTAATTTGGCATACACAGCCCAGGACAAGAAAGCACTGTGGAGTGCAGGGCTGGCACTGACTGATAAGAAAGATGGTGAAGTGGCATAGGACCTAGCTGCCACAACCAAGTCAGCTCCAGATGCCACTATGTACCAGTTCAATTTGGCTATTGACTCCAATGACTCTACTTCACGAGTCTTAGCTCATGCAATGACTTTAAGGAGGTTTGCTTGGCTAAGGGCTACTGTCCTTAGCCAGAAAACTCAGGCTAAAGCCACTGATTCCCCTCTTTGAGGGAAATTCCCTATTTTGTGACAAAAAACACAGGCGTGTATGAAAAAAGTGGATGAATACAATTCCACTTTTAAAAATAATGCTGAAAAGTAAAGGGTCTCCATTTCCTACAGGCCTTAAGGAAGGGGAGGCTGGGGCTATAATCTATGACCCTACACCCCCTATGAGTACTAACCCCAAAGAGGTTACTAAACAGGCAGAGGCAGGAGGGGCTACAGACATGCTTGCAGCACCAGCCCCCAAGATATAGCTGAAACAAAACCCTGACAAGTTTAAGTTTATTTGATCAACTGGGGCAGTATATGTCACAGTGATTCCAAAAGTACTAAAACCTCTCACAGTTCTGCCCAGGTCACCAGTCAACCATTGCCAGTGGGGTGAAGGCTGACCCACTACTTTCAGGAATGGGTAAAAATGACCACAGTCAAGTGGATCCTGGTAGTAGTGTGTTGGGGATTGTCCCTACAGTTCAAAAGGTACTCAGAACTACAGAGACCAGAAAAACTTTTCCAGCCCATTTGCCAACAGAAAAAAAAATCTGCTGGAACTGGAAGTCAAGAAACTGCTGCAGACAAAGGCAACAGAAAAGGTCCTTTACGTCACAGTGGGGAAAGGGCCTATGCAACTCAGTTTAGATCTAAGATACTTAACAAACATATCAAAAAAGATAAGTTCAAGATGGTTACACTGGGCACAGTGATACCATCGCCACAGTCAGGAGACTGATTGGGGTCAGTAAATCTGAAAGACTCCTACTTCTACATTCCAGTCTGATGACCCAACCACAGAAAATATCTCAGGTTCAGGCTGAGAAACTGCCAATACCAGTTTGTACCCTTCCATTCAATGTCACCTGAGCACCAGGGGTTCAGTTGACTCCATTTTTGGAGTATTTGACTCCCAGAAATAAGGCAAAAACTTCCAAAATAAAGGGGAAGGAAGTCATTGCCTTTCAGATATAAAACCAAAAATTAGATGACTTCTAAAACTGCAGGCATGAAAGTCAGAAATGATGGATTTTTTCTGAAAGAAATTATTTTTTACCACTAATGGTTGGTCCTACCTAGAATACTGGCTTCCAAAAGTGGGATCCTGGAAGTATTTTGACTTCCAAAAAATGGGAATGACTTCCAAATTTTGACTCATGGAAGTTTTAGACTTCCACTAAAAATAAATTAACTGACCCCCTGCTGAGCACCAAGGGTATTCACAAAGTGCCTATCTATGGTGGCAGTGCACCTGAGAACAGAAGGTATGGTGGTCTTTCCCTATCTAGACAACTAACTAGCCTCAGGGAAAATAGCAAGAGGCAAGGTGCTCCATAAAACAGGTAAGGAGAACCCTAGAGACCCTGGGATCCCTTATAAATCTTCAGAAGAGTCAGACAGAACCAGTTGGGATACCCTGGAAGGGAAGGCATTCCTCCTGCAGGAAAGGGTATCAAATCTCATTGCTACTGCAGAATCTTTCATATTGGGCCACCCAAGCCCAGCAATGGATTTTCTGAAGTTACTAGGCTACATGGCCTCGTCCACAGCTGTGGTGCCATGGGCCAGATTTCAGATGAGAGACATTCAGAACCACCTGAGAGAACAGTGGTCCCAAAGATCCGACTCACTATCCAAGCTAGTGCTAGTCAAAAAGGCCTTTGTGCCAAAAGCAGAGTGCTGAAAGGAGGAAAGCAGTCTAAAAGAGGACATTACTTTCCCCAACAATCCCCAACAGCTATTCTCACAACAGATGCTTCATTCCTAGGGTGGAGTATTTACCTGGAGGATCTCACAGTAAGTGGCATCTGAAGTCCATGGGAGACTCAGGAGCACATAAAGCTCCTCAAGCTTAGGGCAGTATTGTTGGCAATACAATCCTTTTCCTCTCAACTACAGGGTCAGTCTGATCAAATTTGCACACAAATAAAACAGCAATGTACTACATAAATGGGCAGGGAGGAACAAGACAATACAATCCTTTTCCTCCCAGCTACAAGGTCAGCCTGTTCAAATTTGCACAGACAATAACACAAACTATATAATCTTCCACATGGATAAGGTAGTCCTTCAGACAAATAGAAAGTTCCTACCTAAAGTGGTGTTGGAATTTTACTTGAACCAGTTATCTTTCCTGTGCTGTACCCTGAACATTCCAGTGCAGGTGAGCAGAAATTGAACTTTCTAGATGTAGAAAGAGCACTAGGTCACTACATGGATCAGACAAGGGATGTCAGGTCCCAGAGCACACAGCTTTTTATTACTGATGGAGAGGTTGGCAAGGGTAAACCAGCAGCTAAGAAAACCATCTCTCATTGGATATCAGATGACCTAAAGGTGGGCAAGCAATGTGAGAAGGCAGCAAGGAGGGCTGGGGGGATACTGGGATGCATAGGGAGAGGCATCACCAGTAGAAAACAGGAAGTTATTATCCCTCTGTACAGACAGCTGGTGAGACCCCATCTGGAGTACTGTGTGCAGTTCTGGAGACCCAATCTCCGCAAAGACATAGACAGAATGGAAGCTGTCCAGAGGAGGGCAACTAAAATGGTGCAGGGTCTGCACCGGAAGACATATGAAGAGAGACTTAAGGAGCTTAATATGTATAGCCTCGAGGAAAGGAGGGAGAGGGGGGACATGATAGAAACTTTCAAGTACCTCAAGGGAATCAACAAAGTCCAAGAGGGTAGCATCTTTCAAAAAAAAGAGGTGTGCAAGAACAAGAGGGCACAATTTGAAGATAGAGGGGGGGTGGCTCAGAGGTAATTTAAGGAAGTATTTTTTCACAGAGAGGGTTGTGGATGCATGGAATGGCCTTCCGGAGGAGGTTGTGGAGTCAAAATCAGTGGTGGAATTCAAGCATGCATGGGATAGTCATAAGGCAATTCTGGGGGGTGGGGGTAGGAAGAAGTAGGCTGCTGGTTAACTAGGATCTGCAGCTTATCCAGTAGGTAGGGAAATGGGCAGACTGGGTGGGCCAAGCAGTCCTTATCTGCCGTCACATTCTATGTTTCTATGTTTCTATGTTTCTAGTGTCATGCATACTGTTCTGTCAAGAAAAAGCAGGTAAAATACCTCCAACAGGCCTATAGGCACACTACATAAGGGGTACCTCTGCCTCTGTGGCAGCTAAAAGGCATCCCCCTTTTAGATGTTTGTAAAGCAGTTACCTGGAAAACAGGGCACACCTTCATAAAAGCACTACTGCCTGGACATACATTCCAGGAGGGATGCCAGTTTTCATCTGCTGTCTTTTTCCTAAATAGGTTCTAGACACATCGTTCCAAGGTACTGATAGTGAGTCTGCATGTTTATAATACATTATTGATGGCTTCCTGTTATTTGAAGAAAAAAAATTAATCACTGTACTAATATTGTTTCTTCTCAGGGATCCATCAATGAGCGTCATAAACTTTTACCCTGCCTCCCCTTCCAAACCTGAAAGTAGATTCACTCAAGAATCAGTTCCTATCTTAAGGCTGATTGAGCAAGGCTGGCCCAGTGGCATAGAAGCTGAGGTGCTGTGTACCTTACCTCCTGCCATGCTGGTGACCAGGGTTTGGAAACAGATGCCAGTTGCTCAGGCATTGGCCAGGGAGTGAGGACTGAACATCCCTAAGACTGCTGTCCTGCGGAGGGGGGGAGTGCTGTGGCTCACTGCTTAACTGCCACTTGGAGGTGTCCAGCTGGCAGCACAAGTGAGCCACACATAGAGAGACCCCATGTTCATGACACTGGGGTCATCTCCATGGTGGTGGAGCTGACACCACACCCATTGCACTTCCTGTGGGCCAGGGGAGAATATCAGCAAAAAAACACCTCCGGCTGCAGGATGACCACCAACTCCTGGCAGGCCCCACACCAGCAACCAGGAACTCCCCCCAAAGTCCTGTGAAGAGAAGGTAAGTCCCAGAGAAGCCAGGTGATGGAGCTGGGGGGGGGCAGTCAGATGGGGCAACCGTGGCAGCGCAAGAGAATAAAACACCTACTGTACAGTATATGAAAAAATGATTGCTTGAGCATTACTTATTGCAGTTCCTCAGCAATTATTAAAATGTGATCATTTTAGTTTTTGCCTGATATCTGCTTTAATTTGGTTGCAATTACGGTAGCCATTTAATTACTTTTAGTGGCCACTGCTTCACTGGCTATAGAAACAAATCTAATATTAAAACAGCAGGGGGAGCATGACCACAATGTTGAGTTTGAACTTGCATTCTAAGTTCCAGTAGTTAGCCTAAAGTACTATCTCCAGGGCATCACACTACAGCAGGATGATGCATGCATTTTTGTAATGCTCATTGATGAATCCCTGAGAAGAAACAACATTACTATAGTGAATATTTGTTTTCTTCTAGACAATATGCATAATTTGTTTTACTCTCTCAAACTTGAATACAGCTGGCCTACTAATTAAGGCACATCACATTAATCTCAGTAGGTGGCCTGCAACTGATGATTTGCCTAGTAGGGGTGTGTGAGGGACAAACAGTATTTCTCAAATACCACAAATAATACACTAGTCATTATTTGGATGCAAATAATGAATAGTGGCACTGTTATTCGTATTCGGGAAATACTAACAAAAATAAAGCAAACAAACCAGCCCCAACCATCCTCCCCATCCCAACTGTTTAAAGATCCACAATCCCCCATTCCCCCACCTTCCTCCCCAGCACCCCACAATTGAATGTAAAAAAATGATCCCACAATGGGCGCACTGACATCCCCCCCAGCTCTACAGCTGGCCGACTCTTTGTTGAGCTTTTTTTTTTATACATACTTTCTTTTTATCCCACCTGTCTGCCCTCTCCATCCACTCCTTTGAACCGGGCAACCCCTCAGATCACCGTCATGGAGTCTGCCCCTAGAGTGCCAAGCTTCTCCATTGTCCCCTTCCTCAACCCTCATAGGAGAGCCTGCACAGTAGGGTCAACCCATGGGTAAGTGACTGGGAGGCATGGATCGGTCATCATCTAGGACCGGTGAGGGTTTTTTTCAGTTTTTCTCCCTTTTTCTCCCTGATCCCCCTGAGGACGTCGACACGCAGGATGAACATCCAGACAGACGGCGAGCTGATGCATGCTGTTGTCAAGTGCTCATGACATCCTCCCCACCCTGACTCCGGAGAGCCACCTGTGCCCGAATGACCATGCTTCTACAAGCATAGGTGCATTAGGTGCTTGTAAGCTCCCCAGGACCCCCCCAGGAGGAGGAGGAGAGCATCCATTGGGATGCTTGATCCTCCTTCCCCCCCCGACCCCCATTGACCCGAGTCTATTCCCGAACTCGGGTCGCCAGCGTGGTGCAAGGTGTGGCATCCAGTGCATCAACCCTCAGTGACACCGGGCTTTTTTTATGTAGGTCCTTTCCTACAAAAACAAAAACCCCACCCCCACCCTGTCAGCAGCACCCAACTCCCAACCTCCTTCCCGCCCCCAACACTGACATTTCCTTATTAGTGATGCCCCCAGGCACGAGAAGGCAACCAACACAACTTATCTTCCTCCACAGCTGACCACCTTCTTGTGAATGAAAGCGCTCCCACACTTACTTGGGTAGCAAAACAGCTGATCACATGCGGATCACAGCCTTACTCGCCTTACAGGTTCCCAGGAGGCTATTCACGGTTTCCATAACAACAGTTTTGAAAAGACCACGAGGACAACCAATAGAGATAAAAAAAAGAAAGTAATACAGGAAAACAGCAAATGAAATGAACATTTTCAAAGACTTAGATTTTCTTCTTATTTCTTTGCATAGTTTCAAGTTTCTTAGTACTTTTTAACAAGTTCGAACCTCGGTGGCACTGTTAGCGGTCAGCGTGAATCTAGCAAAAGGTCAACACTTTAAAGAACAGCTCGATTGTTTCCCTGCAACTCAGTAAGACAGATTTGAAAGTTATTTAAATGTTTACTGTAAACAATTTGCTAAAAAATTAGTTTGGATATTCTGTATTTAACAAAATAGCTGTTTTTCTGGTTACGATAAAAGGGATGATTTTATTCAAAAATAGCACATTATTATTTATTCCTAAAATGGGACCAGTTATAAAATATAACACACAGGTCATGTGTCCTTATGAGTTTTTTTTACACAACCTCATAAACCTCTCAAGCTTTGCTCTTAAGGTTTATGGGTCACCATGCATCTCAGGTGTGTACAAAAAAACTCACAACACACACATGCCTGAGCATTATTCTTGATATTGTATTCTGGAAAAACTTTTATGTTCAGTGATCCTACGGAAGCAGGTGAGAGACTTATTCTGATTAAGGGCAACATTCCTTATCAGGGTGCAGACTCCAACTCTGAAAGGGAAGAGGACCAAACTGTGATCTGGCCTAATTTTTTTATTATTCCTACTTGCTATGGTCACTGGTTCCACTCTTTCAATATTTATTGAATGTGCAGCAATATCATTACATAAGGCATTCATTTATTGATGTGTTGAACAGTGTGTTGGGGCTTATCATATACTTTACTCACTGCCCTTGAACCCAATGTGGGGAGCTGGACATTATGTTATTGGCATTATGCTGGGTATCAGGTCTGGGCCCTTGTTGTTGAGACTGCGAGCAGAGGTTCAAGATTTCAAGATGGTTCTGACTGCACGGTTCTTAGTTTCTAGCACTACATGTGTACTTTTTACTACACCCTACACGGAGCATTACTGTCACCGACGGCCTTACATACTAAGTTCTTGTGACTGCAGCCTTATTACTGTTCACTTTGCTGAATTAGAACATTTTGCTATGCCCCTATGTTTCAGTTTCTCTTTTTTATCAGTATTTAAGAGTTTTATATTTTAGTTTTTAGTATGTGATGTGATCATACTGTTTTGTAATTTTTTTCTTTTTTGTATTTTTTTATTAATTGTAATCTCTGTGAGGCGCCCAGAGCCTCTGGAAATGGGCACCATACAAATAAAATTTGCCTTGCCTTGCCACTATGCCAGCCTCAGTAAAGGAACATTATTAAAGCATTGCATTTAACATTTGGTCACATGTTTGAATTTTAGCTTTCTGAACTGATGTTTTCTTGGCACAAGCTTTTAGGATATAATCCGTTTTAAGGGGAGAAAGGGAAGCTATTGTATGAAAGAAGCCATAATGTACTGATGTTTGCAGTTCCTCTACTGTTTATTCTGATTAGTACAGGTTGGTCTTGGGTTGTGGACGGGGAGATTTATAGAGGGAATGCTGTTTTTTACTACTGAATATATTTTCATTTTATTGAACTTTTGAAGGTCTTAGGTTGGCCAATTAAATGAGTATTTTACTCAGGGACTTATCAACTTTGCTTTATTTAGTTGCATTGTCTATGGGAATGTTGTATTGTGACATTTCTTAAATATCTTTTAGTTTTTGTGGTATATTTTTGCTTCAGTTCTACTATGTGTGACAACAGATTATAAGAATATGCATCCTTGTTCAGACATTCTTGCTTTAAAAATTATTTTGCTTTGAAATATCTGGTCGGCATGTTGAATGTTACTATCTGATATTCAATAAAGTAAAAACAAAATGTTCCTGGCCTTATGGCATGGAGGGCTGATGCTCTGGACACCTTACCTCCTGCTACGCTGGTGATCCGGGTTCAAGTACGGACCAGGGTTGCTTTGGGGCCAGCCGGAGGAAGGAGGATTAAGTGGTCTAGATAGCTGTAGAGATGCACAAAGTTGGAAAACTTCACTTCGCAAAACAGTTTGGCAAGTTCGCCAAATTCCCAAAGTGCAAAGTGCCAATTTCGCAAAATTGTTTAGCAGGTGAAGTTGCCCTTTTCCAGGACAAGTTATGTAGATGTGCTGGAAAAGTTGCAGCTTCACCATACCTTTGATTGGCTTCACCTGAAAAAGTACAATTTTTTCAGGAAAATTCAATGTGAAGTGGCAAAGTGGGGAATTTGCAAAGTTATTTGCAGAGGCGAATTTCGCAACTTCACCAGAACTTCACTGGCAAAGTAAAACTTTGCAACATCTCTAGATGGCAGTCCTCATTCAGCACATGATTCTGCTTGACAGCCACCCAGCGAAGGCTGGGTAGCACAGCACAGGGCAAACAAGAAAGGAAGTGCACTTGAGCCTGGGTACAAAAGAGGTTTTAATGATAAATGCTAAACAATGTGTATAAAGTGCATAGCTACAAAAACATGAACCAGAATACCCTTAGAGCCTCTGGAGGGCGGATGACCAGACTCCCTAATGTTTTGAGTTGCACTGTCACTTCTATTGGGGGCAGAGTCTGAACACTGTTATGTCTCTGAATGAGGACAGCTATCTAGGCCAGTTGATCCTCCTTCCCCTGGCTGGCCCCTGCGCAACCAGGCTCGAGTCCACTGCCTTTTTAGTTACTGCTCTTAACCAGGCAGCTGCACCACTTTCAGGGCCCACACAGTAGCTTTGTTCCCCTCCCTGCATTTCTGCAGGTCAGGCACAGGTGTTCCAGTACATGCAACATCTCCACATTGCATGCTGGTGCCACTGCATGCATGTCAACCTCAGGAAAACAGAGGAAAAAAGGAAAAACTGGCATTGTACATCCAGGAACCCGTGCTCACCTGCCACAACCTGCAACATCACACCAGGACCCTGCCAAACTAGATCTAGACTTTCAGTGTGGGAGGACAGCCCTCCCTATCCTAGCCCCATAATGGGGCCTAAGCTATAGTGGAGCTAGGCAGGTGATTCCTGAGGGGAGAGAGTGGCTGGTCATGGGGGGGGGGAGTAGTGGCTGAAGAGTCAGCCAGCACCCCAAAGAAGAAAAAGTCCTATGGGAAAAAAAAGGAATTTCAGGATTTTCTGATATTTGAAAGGAGACAGGTCCTTTTCTTTGGACTTCATGGGTTCCTATTGCTTTTCCTGCTTTGAAGTCATAAAACTCTGCTGTGACACCACAACCTGTTGCCAAGGGAATTATTCTGATGTGACAAGAAGAGGATTGTGACTTTAAAGCAGGAAAAGCAGCAGGAACAGATGACGTCTAAAGGGCAAAATGCCTGTTTTCATACAAATGTCTTCAATTATTAAAAAAAATAGCATTTCCAGAAATCTAAATTGTGGGGGAACTTTTTGTAACTAAACTCTGCATATGCCAAGTGAGAAATTCTTGCTGGAAATAAGAAACTCCCTTTAAATGGGAACATTTATGAAGCAAGCTCATCATAGTCTGAAATCCAATGTAAAGCATCTTTTAATGCAGTATTGGGCTTGCCTGTAGCTGGCAACACTGCAAAGATATCAGTGACAGTCTGCCCCGTATTTATACTGCATTGCCATCAGTCCAACTGAGAAATATCTTGCAGATCAAACCCTGTCTTGGACAAGATGGGCTACCTAGTGTTCCTGGTGCTTGCACTTGTGACCTCAAGACTGGACTATTGTAATGCCCTGCACCTAGGGCCATTAGGGAAGTTGGTGCATCATCTGCAACTGATACAGAATGCCACAGCCAGGCTGACCTCCAGATCAATATACTCGGAACATATCATGCATTTGGTACAGCAACTACACTGGTTTCCTGTCAGGTGGTGCACCACTTTCAAGATCCTGTTGCTAACATATAAGGCCCTACATGGTTTGTGGTCAGCCTACCTAAATGGCCTGTTAGTCTGGTATGCTCCTGAGTGCCTGCTCCTCTCCACTGAGGACATGTTCCTGGTTGTTCCTGGGGCATGCCTGCAACTCTCTGGGGAGACAGCTGTCTTGGTAGCTGCTCCACTTTTGTAAAACTCTCTCCCCTTACAACTGAAGGGTACCACATCAGTGGAGGGATTCAAAAAAGGGACATAAACTCATCTATTTACCCTTGCGTATAACCTGGCATTTTAAGGTAACAGTCTTAGTATGTTAAACAAGCTATATTTTATTTACTATTTTAATACCTGTCATTAATGTTATTTATAAAATGGCAAGAAAAAATCTAGAAATTTAATTGGCTCAGAGATGTCACCTGACCGTGCATTAAAACTCTATAAATGCACAGTCAGGAACCAAATCTCACTTTCCTCCTCCAAAAGCCTACTTAGAGCCATTTTATAAGAGTAATAAGCCCCTCCAGGTTGTGTATCATAGGATTTTAATGCACTTCCCAAGGTCGTAAGGACACTCGACCTTCAGCCTTGTGCCTTACTATGCCTCTAGGGCATGCATTAAAATCCTATAATGCACACCCTGTCGTGGCTTATTATTCCTTATAATTCTTATGTATGATGATTAGTGAAGTGCTGTGAGCCATTCAGATGGGGCACTAAATAAAAAAAAATGCCTTGCCATTTTAAAGCCTTGTGATTTAACTGATGATCAGGCTGTGGCTAACCACACTGTAGTCACGCACAGCTTGATTGTCAATGACATCACAAGTTTCTAAAAATGGTGGAAATGTAGTATCAATACAAGACTGACTTAATCATCAATATCTCTGGACCGCTGGCAGCTACAGAGGACCCCAGTACCCCAAAAAACACAAGAAGGAGGAGCGCAAATGTATTAAGTTAAATCACGCCAAAACGCCAAAGTCAATCTTCAAAGCATGGAGCTTGCAGCTACAAATACCCCAGCACTTCGGGTCTTCTCGTGACCCTTGAGAAAGGGCCCTTTGTTCCTCCAAGCTCTATGGCCCTCCCCAAATGTTATATTTGTCTGCTGTATCCACTTAATTATACTATTCATGCTGTATATAGCGTTCAGAGCTCTGGAATGGCACTTCAAAAGATTATACAGAGAGAAAGCACTCTTTTCCTCTGTGCATTTTTTAAACAGGGTCAAAAAGGGAGTAACTGAGTAACTAAACAAAAAAAAAATAACATAATGGGCAGTATTTTGAAACACAGAAACATAGAAACATAGAAGTTGATGGCAGATAAGGACCACAAGGCCCATACAGTCTGCCCATTTCTTTTTCTACCTTATGAATGTGCCATCGGCCTTTGCTCTTTCAATGGCCTATCGATCCATACTCTTCTGTATTGCTCCCTTATACCTATCCCATGCCTGTTTGAAGCCCTGCACTGTAGTTACATCCACCACTTCCTGAGGCAGGCCATTCCATGCATCCACCACCCTTTCTGTGAAAAAGAACTTCCTCACATTACCCCTTAATCGGCCTCCCTCTAATCTCATGCTGTGTCCTCTTGTCCTGCTATTTTGCTTATATTGAAAAATGTTCACCTTGCTAATGCCCTTAAGGTGTTTGAATGTTTCAATCATATCACCTCTCTCCCTCCTTTGCTCTAGGGTATACATATTGAGCTCTATTAATCTGTCCTCATATGTTTTCTGATGCAGTCCCTGCACCATTTTGGTTGCCCTTCTCTTGACTGCCTCAATTTGGTTAATGTCCTTGTGAAGGTGTGGCCTCCAGTACTGGATGCAGTACTCCAGATGGGGCCTAACCAGTGTCTTGTAAAGAGGGGATTATTACCTCCCTCTTCCGACTTGTGATACCCCGACTAATACACCCCAACATCCTCCTAGCCTTACCTACTGCTTTAGTGATCTGCTTGGATGATTTCAGGTCATCGGTGTTGATGATGCCCAAGTCTCTTTCTTCTGTTGTGACTGTGAGCAACTCCCCTCCCAGCCTATAGGTGGTTTCAGGGTTTCTTCCCTATGTGCATGATCTTGCACTTCTTTGCATTAAACTCCAGTTGCCACTCTTTTGACCATTTTGCTAGTTTATCCAGATCTCTTCTCATTCTGCCCACCCCCATCTGGATCATCTACTTTGTTGCAGATCTTGGTGTCATCTGCAAACAGACAAATCTTACCCTCCAGTCCATCTGCAATGTCACTGATGAAGATATTGAAGAGGACTGGCCCCAGGACTGAACCGTGAGGTACCCCACTTGTGACTTGCATCTCTTCTGACTGTTTACCTTTTACCACCACTCTCTGTTTTCTGCCCGCCAACCAGTTTGCCACCCAGTTGACCAACTTCTGACCCACTCTGAGCCTACCCAGCTTATTAATCAATCTTCTATGTGGAACAGTATCAAAAGCTTTGCTGAAGTCAAGGTTGGCGACATCAACTGCTCCCCCTTGGTCCACCACTCTGGTTATCCAGTCAAAGAAATCTATGAAATTAGTTTGACAGGATCTTTCTTTTGTAAACCCATGCTGTCTTGGATCCTGTGCTCCTATGGATTCCAGGTGTTGCACTATCCTTTCCTTAAGGAGTGCCTCCATAATCTTGCATCACTAATTTTCTGCAATTGCACTATTTGCAATGACTGTTAGACCACAAGAAGAGGTGGTCTAACTCTCTGTCGCAGCTACTGCACAATGAGCATAAAAACTGACGTATGCTTCTAAATAAGGACACATGCGTAATTTTTGTGCCACTAAGTGTGAAAAGTGTTGCAAATGTGAGTCCCTTTCAAGTAGGGGAGATTCTGAGGGAGCTTAAGGACGTGAAGGTTGACAAAGCCATGGGGCCAGATGGGGTTCACCCAAGAATATTGAGGGAGCTGGGGGATATACTGGCTTCTCCCTTGACCACCTTATTCAACAATTCAGATCAGGGGTGGTACCAAATGATTGGAAACGTGCAGACGTGGTACCCCTTCTTAAGTGGGGGAGGAAGAGGTGGGCAACTACAAGCCAGTGAGCTTGACATCTATAGTAGGCAAGCTCATGGAAAAACTGCTCAAGAACAGAATCATCATTTACCTGGAGGAAAATGGACTTTGGGACCCAAGGCAGCACGGGTTCGTCAAGGGCAGATCCTGTCAAACGAACTTGATAGAGTTCTTTGACTGGGTCACCAAGGTGGTGGATCAGAGGGGGACGGTGGATGTGGCCTACCATGATTTCAAAAAAGCATTCGACTCTGTGCCACACAGGAGGCTAGTGCACAAAATGGGTTGCCTGGGGTTGGTAGCGGTGGTAATAAGGTGGGTACAAAACTGGTTGGAGGGCAGAACACAGAGGTTATTGGTCAATGGGGTACCCTCAGAGAAGACCACAGTCATCAGCGGGGTTCCCCAAGGGTCGATGTTAGGACCACTGCTATTTAATGTCTTTATGGGGGACATAGCGGAGGGTCTGGACGGGAGGATGAGTCTATTTGCAGATGACGCAAAGGTCTGCAGTAGAGTGGACACGCAGGAGGGGGTTGAGATGATGCGTAGAGATCTGCGGAAGTTGGAGGAGTGGTCCAGAGAGTGGCAACTGTCATTCAGTACAGCAAAGTGTAGGATCATGCGCTTAGGCAGAAAAAATGAGAAAGCGGAGTACTGGAAGGGGGGGGAGCAGGACCCTGGAGGTAAAAGACAAGGAAAGGGACCTTGGCATCATCATTTCACGGGACCTGAAGGTGGCAAAGCAGTGTGGAGGGGCAGTGGCAAGAGCCAGCAGGATGTTGGGTTGCACAGGGAGGGTGATCTCCAGCAGGAGGAGAGAGGTCATAATTACCTTGTACACCCAGCTGGTCAGGCCACACCTGGAGTATGGAGTCCAGTTCTGGAGGCCATACCTCAGAAAGGTCATGGAGTTGGTGGAGCGAGTCCAGAGGATGGTGACAAAGATGGTAAAGAGGCTTAACCACTTACCATACGAGGGGAGACCGAAGGACCTAAGCATGTACTCACTAGAGCAGAGGAGGGAGAGGGTGACATGATCGAGACATTTAAATACTTAAAAGGTATCAGTAAAGTGCCTGTGAGGAGCCTTTTTCAATTAAAGTAGCAACCTAGGATGAGGGGACATAAATTCCAAATCAAGGAGGGGGAATTTAGAGGAAACATTAGGAAGAACTTCTTCAGTGAGAGGGTGGTGGACAACTGGGATGGGCTGCCGAGGGACGTGGTGGGGGAGAGGATGGTAGGAGGGTTCAAGGGTGCATGGGACAGGCATAGAGGGCTGTTGGCACGGAGGGTGGACTACAGAAAAGGCATAGTGGAGAACTAGGCAAACTGGGCTGACTAGGTGGGCCTGGTGGGCCTTTTCTGCCATCACATTCCTATGTTTCTATGTGTCCAAATGCTTGATAATCAGAACTGGACAGGGGAAAGCCTGTGGAGGTATTATTCTTGGACTTCAGCAAGGCGTTTGACTCTGTCCCCCACAATGGTCTGGTGGAGAAACTAATGAGGTTGGGAGTAGGTCCTTTGATGGTCAGATGGATTGAAAACTGGCTAGCTGGATGCACCCAGAGAGTAGTGGTCGATGGGAAGCTCTCGAACCCTAGAGAGGTCGGTAGTGGGGTACCGCAGGGCTCAGTCCTGGGTCCGATCCTGTTTAATGCATACATATCAGTCATCAGGGAGGGTATAGGGTGTGAAATGAGTCTCTTAGCTGGTGACTCAAAGATGGGAGCAGTAGCTGAGGGGGAAGAGGGGAGGTTGGCCCTGCAAGGGGACCTGGACACCCTGGAAAGCTGGGCTCCATGGAAATTAAATTTCAATATCACCAAGTGCAAGGTGTTGCATCTTGGGCGAAAACCTAAACACAGGTACACCCTTGGAGGGCGTGGAGGCCTCAACAGGGGAAAAACCTAGGGGTCATGGTGGATGCATGTATGAATAACTCTGAGCAGTGCAGGAGAGCGGCTAGCAAGGCAAACAGGATGCTGGGATGCATCATAAGGGGGAATCACCTCTAGGAGCAGGGAAGTGATTCTGCCGTTGTACAATGGACTGGTTAGACCACACCTTGAGTACTGTGTACAGTACTGGAGACCACACTTGAAGAGGGACATACAGCTCCTGGAGAGGGTACAGAGAAGGGCAACTAAGATGATACGAGGACTAGGGGATTTGACGTATAAGGACAGACTTGAGGAGCTCTGCCTGTTTTCATTGGAGGAGACGGGGGGGACATGATTGAGGTCTTCAAGTACCTCAAGGGAATAAACAGGGTAAACATGGAGGGGATCTTTAGACTAAAGCAGGGAGGTATCACCAGAGGGCATGGTTTGAAGTTGGAAGGTGGAAGGGTGGGGGAGGGAAGAGGAGGAGGTTTTTCACTGAGAGGGTGGTGGACTCTTGGAATGCTCTGCCTGGCGAGCTGGTTCAGAGATCCACAGTGGAGGGCTTCAAGAGAGGGTGGGACAGACACAGAAAGTGGATGTACCAGATGATGGCCTAGCCCGGGGGGTTGGGGATGGATGATAGGGGTTTCTTGAACACAAGGGGGGGAGGGCCTCGGCGCCCAACTAGGGATCTGAGGTTCGAGCAGACTCGCTAGACCGTAAGGCCTAATCTGCTGGCAATTAGTATGTTAGTAATCACAAGCAAATATTTGGACACATTTATACAAATGCAGATGCAGCAGAATAATGATGCAGGTCCTACCTCAAGACTTTTGAAAAGCCAGTCCCATGTCTATTACCTGGCCGATCCAAAGTTGGGGAGCCACCCCTCAAAGGGTAGTCCTGAGTGGTGCATCAAAAGGAATCAAATGCGAGGTTATACAAAGAAACATAGACGATGATACATAGATGATGATAACAGAAAAAGTCTGATGGTCCATCCAATCTGCCCATATTACCCTATCATACCTCAGAATCTATTGTTCCTTTGGAGTCTGCTTAGTAACTAATATCCCTTTGACTCTTTGGCACCCACCACCTATACCAGCAGACCATTTCATGGCTCAGCCACTCCTGTTAAATAATACTTCCTTATATTCTTTTTAAACCTTCCCCCATTAACTTCTACTCATGACCCCTTGTCCTATCTTCTCTGTTCCTAGTAAACAGCTCCTCACAGGCCAGCTTGTTAATTCTTTTCAGGATCTTGAAGTTTTTTTTCATATCCCTCTCCTTTCTCTTCTGGTTTCGAGTGAATATATGCTCAGTGCCTTTAACCGATCATCGTAGGATCTGCCTTCCTGGCCCTGAATCATCTTGGTCATCCTATGTTGTACCTTCTCTAGTCTGTCCTTGTCCTTTTTTAGGTGGAGACTAACTGGGCATAGTGCTCCAGGTGTGGCCTCACCAGTGACTTATACAGTGGTAACAGTACATCCTGCCTTCTACTGTCAAACCTTCTCCCGATGCACTACAGTATCCTGTTATTCTGCTGAAGGCCTTCTTACATTGGCTGGTTTGTTTAAGGGAGTCACTAATGATGACTACTAGGTATGTTTCCTTTGGTGTTGTATCCAGCTAAGCCTCCCCCATCTAATACTCTGTTCTGGGGGTTTTGTTGCCTTGGTGCATAACCTTGCACTTTTTTGCATTGACTTTAAGCTGCCAGACATTAAACAAATGTTCCAGCCTTTACAGGTCTCCCTGCAATTCCCTTATCTTCTCCACTTTGTCAACCCAACCACAGAGTTTAGTCTCATCTGCTAATAGACACAACCTGCCCAGAATTCCCTCTCCCATGTCTCTGATGAACATATTGAAGAGGACTGGGGCCAGAACAGATCCCTGTGGTACTCAGCTAGTGACCTCGCTTTCCCCTGATCTGACCCCATTCACAGCAACTCTCTGCTACCTCCCCGCCAACCAACTCTGTACCCACCTTATTATTTCCTTAGCTGTTTCCGGAGCTCCCATCTTGTTCATCAGCCTTTGATGTGGCACCAAGTCAAACACCTTGCTAAAGTAAAAGTAGAGTAAATCTACAGTATGGCCCTTATCAACTACCTTGGTTACCTAATCAAAGAATATTATCAAGCTAATCTGATGAGATCCCCCTGTCACAAATCTACGTTACTTACTATTCTAAAGTCCATTTTTCTCCGGGTATTCCATGAGATCATCTTTGACTAGTGTCTCCATCAGTTTCCCTAACATGGAGGTAAACCTGAGAGGTCTATAGTCTCCTGACTGCTCCTTGTCCCCTCCCTTGTGCAGCAGAACCACATCCACTATTCTCCACTCCCTGGGAATCACCCTTTTCTGCATAGAGGTATTGAATAGCCCTACCAGGAGTTCAGCTAACACCGATGCCAGTTCTCTTAGCATGCTCAGATGCATCGCATCTGGCCCCAGGGCCTTGTTTACTTCAGGGCTGCTAGCCCTTTCTTGATCCTTTTGCCAGTAATTTTCTGCAGTTTCTTTTTCAGGGCCCCTTCGTCAGCTGCCTTTATGCTGCTCTCTGACAAGAGACTGTTATTCTCCCTAGTGAATACTGAGCAGAAGTAGTCATTTTGCACAGTTGCTTTCTGCCCAGCCTCCTCTATTATCCTGCCCCATTCCATTAGCCTGACAATTTCCCCTCCTGTCTTTCTTTTTTCTCTTATATCTCTAAAGGACTGCTTTTTCCCCTCCCTTGACCCTCTCTGCAAAATGCAGCTCTTTATTTTTGCAATCCTGACCGCCCTGTTGGCTTTTCTAGTTTTCTCCTGGCACTCATCTCATTCTTCATCCTGTAACCCTCACCCCTGCCTTTTTACTAAAATGACAGGTGACATGCTGTTGGCGTTGGCAGCAATACCTGGTGGGGACCTGGGTTCGGGAAGGATGAGGTTACCTGGCACAAGGGACCTAGGTTTGGCTACTCTGCACATGGGCACCCAAGTAAATCCAGCTACAGGAAGCAATAACTGTAATGTCCAAAACCAGGATTGGGATTTTTCAGTGTGGCATTTATTCATAACTAGCTGAACATAACAAAGCATAGATGGACCCCCAAGGGGCTACGTTTACTGTAAATGCAGATTAGAGACTACAAGGTGGTCCACTTAAAGAATGAACCCATTTCTACTGTTTTCTGGCTCTGGACCCACCAGACACTCAGCCCGGACTTGCATGCGCTTTGGATACACAGCCCGACTGGCCCGGTTCCCCTGCCGGCCACTTGACTGATGGTCCATTTAAAGGAACAACCCAAATTTTACTTGTTGTGGCTCCCCACACCACTTAGAGTCTGCGACTCCTAGAGAGATTTGTTTTCTTACTTCCTTCGGACTCCCATCAAACAAGGAGAATATTTTCCCAAGCTGTGGCTCCCCACACCACTTAGAGTCTGTGACTCCTAGAGAGAGTTTCCAATTTGCGACCCACGTCTGGGTACCTACCTCATCACTGGCCAGGCGCATGAGGCAAGTAGCAATCACAGTAGAAATCCATAGAGGTGGACCTGGTTACTAAAGATGGGGGGTGTTCCCACCTCCAGCTCCCACAGCCCATACCCGGCCATTTCTCTGGACAAACAGAAACTTAACCTTTGAAATGTAGATTAAACGGTGGATGACCTGTAGCACCCCCTCTACAACATTACTTGAAATCCATTCAGACTTTCAATTTTTAAACTACTCCATTTGTTTGTCCTAGTATAAAAGGCCTCCCAAATAGTAGTTCACATCCCAGCTTTTCTTTACATTTTCCAAACTGAAGAAACATATTGTTTGCCCTCTCAAATAGAGCACAACACTCACCCTTGCGTTGCAGGTGCCCCACAGGTGAAGTACCACTTCTTTCACTGTTATCAGACCAGAACAGAAACTGTAAAAAGGCAGCTTTCTTCTGTAGTGGAAATTATAGGGGATTGCCCCTGGAATCCACAGAGGGACACTTTGCTCCCCCCCCCAGAGGGAGGGGGGCACTGAGACCTGGACAGCGGTCTCCACCACTTAAAACTGGACACTGTTCTTCTCTTTTCAAAAGGTAAACAAAAGACACTTCCTTCTCCTTCAAAACAAAACAGAAGACTCCTTTGAAAACTCCCAAAGTTCTATCTCACTCCCTGCTGCTGCAGATTCCAATGTGGCTTATGCAGCTGCGAAAGTTCTATGGTGATGTCATCTCTCAAGTCTCAGCTGTGACTGAGAACAGAGTGAGACAGTGTGAAACTCATTTAAGTGGAGTTTCACAAGCTGCCTTCCCTGCCTACCACTAGGTCTTACTGGGATTCTAGTAACCCCGGGTAACAAGGGGGTTACAATTTTCTTGCTTTTCTTTGTACCTTATAAAGGTCCTCTTTTTTTAGCCTTCACTGTCACCCTGACCTTTCCAGAGAACCACATTAGTCACATATACTTGTTTCTCTTGATAACTGTTCTTGTGCATGTCTTTGTTGCCTTAAGAATGGCTACTTTCATAGCCCCCCCATCTTTCCTCCACTTCCCTGGTGCTGTCTATCCCAGCTAACCTGTCCAGTGCAATTTCCCTCCTATGGTTGAAATCTGCCCTCTTGAAGTTTATCACATCATCCTAAGTCAAGGGCTTACAGATGGCAAGGGCCACCTCTAACCATAATGTGCATAATGGACAATGGACATCAGGGGTCTGTGGGGTTGTTTTCTAGCAAACTGCCCTGCCCCACCCTGCTACTAATTTGGATTGGATTTGTGTCTGTAAAGGGACTTAAAAAGTAAGAATATTAACCTGTGTATATCATGGCTTTCCTGGACTTGAGACCCTTTCTGCTTCTCTTCTGTGCAAGTTTTTGGCCCTCCCCCTCCCCCTCGCCTCCACCATTTATTAAACGCTATGTGAGTGGGATTGGCAAGCACACTGCTCGGGGCTAGTCTTTTTTCATTGGTCTACTGGGGGGAGGAGGAGCTTAAGGCTGTGTGATAGGGTTGTGTTCTATTATATGTTGAAGCCCGTCTGATATATGCTTCTCCTTGGAGGGGGATCACTGTCATGTAGACAAAAGCAATTGAAATGTGAAATGGGGAAACGTTGTTAAAGGTTTTGTAATCTGGGAAAAGGTGTAAATGGCCTATTAGGATTAATTGTAAACAAGGGACAATAAGGAACATTGTTAAAGGTTCTGTTAAGGTATTGCAATCTGGGCTATTGGGGTCAATTGTAAACAAGGTGACAATAAGGAACATTTGTTAAGGGTTTTGTTAAGGTTTTGCAATCTGGGAAAAGGTGAAAATGGACTATTATGCTTAGTTGTGAACAATTTCCATGCCCCTAAAACCTCCCTATACCCCCAACAGTATTTATAGTCCACTCCCAATTCCATACCCAAAACCTCCCTCTATCCCCAACAGTATTTATGTCCCCACCTCCTCCACCCCCCACGATGTTCCCCACTACTGCTATTGGTCTCTCTCTCTCTCCCTCTCTTTGTTTACTCCTCGACCTCTGTTTAGCCTTTGATTTTGGTGCATCGGCCCTCGCCTTGGAACAAATTGCTCTGAGGCATGCCTGGCCAACCCTCTGCCCAGCTCCAATACCACCTAGACTGAATGCAGCCTGCTTCTCTCCTGTCTGTCTGCTGCCCTAGCTTTCATCAGCTCCCATGACTGGCACTGTCTCTCCCTACACTTCTCTTCCCTCTCCCTCTGGGTTCCATCTCTCCATGTCCCCCTCCGATCCAACTTCCATGCCTCCCACCTCCTCTCTTGGGACACAGAAAGTAACCCTGGCCCCACTCCTTCACCCCCCCTTAAACACTCCTCTATCCCATAGTCATCCTTTATGGAATATTAAGTACAGTCTAAAAACTGCACCTTTGAATGTGAGGAGCCTTCTTCCTAAAATAACTGAGCTGGAGGCCTGGGTCTCTTTGTACAATCCTGACATACTGGGCATCTCAGAGACCTGGCTAAAAAGCTCCACCCATGACCAAAACTGCTTCTTACCAGGTTACACTTTCCTCCGTCATGATCGTTCTACCTCACATAGTAGTGGTGGTGGTGTACTTCTGTACTACCATAACTGCTACACTGCCACACTCCTTGGCCAGTCCTCCAGTGACTTCCCTTCTGAGTGGCTTATAGATGAACAGTTGCCACTGATAAGAAGTTGCTTGTTGGGTGCTGCTATAACCCACCGAGAGCTGGTTGGGCTTGCAGCCCTCCCGAACCTCCTTGCATCTCTTTTCCCTGCAAGAGACTCCATTCTTATAGGGGATTTCAACATTGATTGGGACACAACCCCCCCCCGACTGCAACTCCATCACACAACAACACAATCTCACCCAGCTAATTATCTCCCATACATGCTGTCGCAGGTGCATGGATATAAAGATAACACTGGACACAGTAATTGGGTACAACACACCACGTGTGTTTCATTTTATACAAAAATAGTAAAAATAGATAAATAGAAATAAAACAGTTCAAACAGAACAAGAAAATAAACAATAGCTCAGGGCTATTTCACCTTACATCAGGTATCTCAAAACGATTCATCAGCTTTCCTGCTGTTAGAGATAAAATTCCTGTTCAGGCACAGGACCTTCTACTTATCTTCCTTCAGGTAAGTGAGACCAGCTATGTTGCTAATCTGACTCTTGGTGTTTGAGGAGGGCTTATATAGCCCTCCCACTTATGGGAAAGTCCCTCCCATAATATCCAATTAGTTCTAGAATGGTCCCTAAATAGGGAAACTCCTCCTCTATTACATAATGAGGTTTTACTTATGGGAAGTCCCCCTATAGGAAATCCCCTTCCTGATGTCTTGCTAACAGGTCAGCACCTTATTTTCTATATATGCAAACAGTGCAAACATTTATTTCATTTATACATATTTATGCAATTGTTATGTATACAGTGCAGGAATATTTAGAAATGTTTAAAATGGCAGTTAAATACAAACGAAGTCACATTATGCTTATGTTGTTTGAATTGTTTTGCCACTGTTCCGTTGTTATGTAGAATGTTATGCCAAAGAAATCCTGCATTGAAGCAGGAACTGTTTGACCCGAGTAGCAAACTTTTCTTTTACTTTTGCTGCCGCTCTGTATTTATGTAAATAATTACTGATGTCCCTGTTTTATTAGGACTCCTGGCTGCTGGCTTTATATAAAATATGCTGTAGAATGGTGCCAGCTAGCCATGGAGGAGTCCATAGCATGTGTACAGCCAGTCAAGGCTGCTAGAGAGGCAGGCTTACCAACTCCATATAGAGTCCCAAAGCAGAGCAGCTAGATAATGATTGTCTAGCAGTCTGCCGCTCTGCTACAACATAGAAAACAAATAATTTAAAGTGACAGGAACATCCCTATGTATGTGGAAATGCTAAACAGTTGATGTAGCCCTCAGAATAAGGAGGGGCTGCAAGATAAACTAAACACAATAAGGAAATTAAACAAATTAAAGAATAAAGAGACACTGCAGGTCTCTAAAGGAGCCTCATTATGTACAGAGCCCTTAGATATAAATTAAAGGGCTAGTGTCCATATACTATGTAAGCATTAATCACCGACAGAGGAGGGCTCTACCAGTGAATTAATGCCTGGCTGGGGGGGGTTGGTGCATGAGGCCGCTCATTTGTACCTCAGTCGGTGGCTGGCCATGGTGGTGAGAGGAGGGCTGAGCCGGTCACTGGCTTGGTTCCTGAATGT
The DNA here is from genome assembly GCA_016271365.2 of Neoceratodus forsteri. Taxonomy (NCBI): domain Eukaryota; kingdom Metazoa; phylum Chordata; order Ceratodontiformes; family Ceratodontidae; genus Neoceratodus; species Neoceratodus forsteri. The sequence continues at coordinate 60,961,225 of CM028135.1, forward strand.
TGCTTTGGATGCACGGGGGCGTCACTGCTGGGTGGGGGGAACCATTAGACTACCAGGGTAATGTCAGATGTTGTACAGGGTATGGGGATCGGGGATCATGCTGGGGGTTTGGGAACCACTAGACTACCAGGGTACTTTCTGATTTTCTACAGGGTATGGGGGTCAGGGATCATGCTGGGGGTTTGGGAACCACTAGACTACCAGGGTACTTTCTGATTTTCTACAGGGTATGGGGGTCAGGGATCATGCTGGGGGTTTGGGAACCACTAGACTACCAGGGTACTCTCTGATTTTCTACAGGGAATGGGGGTTGGGATCATGCTGGGGTGGGGAGACCACTAGACTACCAGGGTAAAGACTGATTTTCTATGGAGAACGGGGGCTGGAGAACATGCTGGGGGGTGCAGGGACTGCTAGACTACCAGGGAGGGACATCATAGTGTGGATACTGGGGGCCAAGATTTGTGATGGGGGCACCACCGCCACATTACTGCTGCATTACCAGCAGCTTTTTGTTGGTGGTATCTAGTGCCATGCTACAGGTCACACTAATGCCTGTAGCACAGTGCTATACTCTCGAATATGCCGGTGTGCCGGCATTCAGGGCCCCTCCCCTCTGTCCCTCTCCTGCATACATTATGGTTTAGCATCGGTACTAACACCTAGCGCCGGCGCTACCTGTCCCTTTGAATATTGCAGTTGGTCGCATTTCTTGACCCAAGCTTCTTCAAACATTACTAACATAATTGGGGTAATATTGGAGTTTAGTTTGGAATAGAATTCACCTGGTAAGCCATCTAGGCCTGGAGCTTTGCCATGGGGTAAAGAGGCAATAGCCTTCTCAATTTCCAGAGAGGATACTTGTTTATTCAGGATGCCTTGCTGTATTTTCAAGATTTTGAGGAGGTTAGCTGCTTCTAGAAACTGCATAGCTGCAGTTTTGTCGAAGAGCCCTTTTTCCTTATATAAAGTTTGATAAAATTCTCTGAATGCTTTGTTTATATCTGAGTTTTGGTTAGTAATTTCCTGGTTTTATCTTTGATGCCTGGAATAATATTTTGCAAGTGTAGGGTTTTTAGTCTGGATGCCAGTAACTTACCCAATTTCTCCCCTGCCTCCCAGTATTTTTGCCTAGTCTGGAATAACGCATATTCTGCTTGTTCAGATAACATCGCATTTATTTCATATCTAAGCTGGGTTACTCTGTGGAGAAATGAGAGGTCTAACTTTGAAAATTGTTTGAGTTTGTGATCCCATTCTAACAGCAAGTCCTGCTTTTCTTTTAGAATTTTCTGTCTAGCCTTTTTTTTAGCTGATGTACAACCAATGATTCTGCCTCTGATGTAAATCTTGAAAGTTTCCCAAAGTCAACTTTGTGAAACTTCATCATCATTTATATTGAAAAGAATTTCCTCCACAAGCCATTCGGTGAACTTCTTATCTTGAAAGAAATGAACATTCATTCTCCATCTCATTTGTTTATCTCTTTTTTCCTCAAGTTGCAAGTTTAGTTCAAGTATGCCATGGTCAGAAATGATGGTGGGATTTATATTTGAATCTATTACTGAGTTGTTTAGGGAGTTGGCCGTGAGGAACATGTCTAGTCTGCTTAATGATAGATATCTGTGTGAGAAGAAGGAATAATCTCTGTCCTTAGTGTGAGACAGACGCCAGATGTCGGTGAAATTTTGTGAGGATATTAGATCAGCTAGGGCCTGTCTTGATTTAGTTTGTTGTATTGGTTTCACTGATGTTTGTTTGTCTAAGATTGGGTCAACAATTTCATTAAAGTCCCCTCCCAAAATGATTTCATATTCTACTAAAGTACTCAGTGTAGCTGTCAGGGTAAGAAAGAAGTCAGCTTGGTGAGAGTTAGGAGCATAAACATTACATATGGCTATTTTGTGTCCATCTCTAGCTCCTGATAAAATTTGAAATCTGCCTTCTGGGTTCGCCTGATGACTGTCCTTCACAAAAAACTAATCCCCTTTCGAATTAAAATAGCTGTTCCCCTCTTTTAGAAGAAAATGAACTGAATTCAACTGAAGCTGCCCAAGATCTAACTAGTCTGGCTGCTTCATCTGCATCTAAATGTGTCTCTTGTAGTAGGGCAATATCAGCTTTATTTCTGTGTAAGTGAGATAGAATTTTCTTTCTTTTGATAGGAGAGCCAATACCATTAACATTCCACAAAACTATCTTGTATGTACATATGTAGGGCCATTTCAAGACATGATTAGGTACGAGGGCTAAGGATAAAACCCAGTAGCTCCTTAAATGCTCCTTTTAAGAAGAAAAGAGTAAAATATTCTAGTTTCAAATGTATAGCAATGTACAATAATAATATTAAGTATAGATTTTCACCAGAATAACTCTGCTTCACCTTGCTAGTCTTAGATAAGAATCTAAGTAAAACTATAAATTTCAAATTGTAAAAATACAAAGGATTATACTACTAAATACAAAATATCTTAAATATAGTCCGCTTAACTTACAGTATTAACTTAACTTGGGCTTAAGTGAAAAACTTAGACAATATAGATGTCCAACTACAATATCTATAAACTACACAAAGAGAGGGGAACGGGAGAAATTATAAGTGTAAAACAAGAAGGAAGAAAGAGGAGTAAATAACTTTACACTAAAAAAAACAGTAGGTTGTTATCTACTCATGGGCCTATTACCACCAGACTCATGTCCAAGGTGTTGAGGAAAAGTGGCCTTACACTTCTTGGGATAAAGGAACTATCTGGTCCATTTGAGTTAGGACAGCATAAAGAAAAAACACAATGTTCTAAATAGTGCTTAAACTTGCAACTTAAAAAAATGTGCATATGAATAATAGCAAATATAAGATTGCCATAACATATGGCTACTTGTTTTGAATCCACAACCTGAAGCATTATATTGAATTGTGGAGATATATAAAAAGTTGAAACTCTCCTAATTTTAAATTGAGTTAAATGGTGATGATTCTCCATTCGAAGTACAGAGCCAATGGAGACAGGGGAATGATAAAGTGCTTCATCGTATGTTATGTGATACATATTTTGCAAAATTGCTCATCAGATTCTTATGTCCAAGGCATCCCTTAGAGAACACTACACCTACCCCCAGTTGGTGTCATGAGAAGAGCCCTCAGTCCACAATTAATCAGATTTTTTCTAAATGACTGAGCACCAGAATTCAACTCTACCCCCTACCACAACTAGTCCTACACTTTCAGGCATAGTTAGGCAGGAAGTTCTTTATATACGACTGGAGTGGAGGAAGTCCTGCATGCATTGAGGCATAAAACCTACCCCTAATACATAGCTCTGTCCAAATCACACTTTAAGGACAACATCGTTCACACTAAAGTGATTCGCATTTCAGAGACACCCCAGTAAGCCTAACCGGTGGGCTCTCAAGTTCTTTCGGCAAGGCTGATTTGATTTTTTTTTCAGAATGACAATTATGAATTTCAGTTAGTTAGGGGTGGAGGGGCACCAACTCCACTCCTAGTGCCCATCAACAGAACCAAACTTGCTAGCTGACCTTGAAGTAATCGGAACCTAAAAAAGGGGGGGAGGTGTATAGTAACCAGCACTCAGGTCAGATTCGGGACTGAGAGAGACTGTATCTCTATGTGCCCTACAGGGGAGGTTTAAGGTTTCTAATGGAAGGAGATTGAGCAGCTCAAAATACACAAAAACCTCTTCTGTTACTGTAAGAATATAGTAATCAATATCACCCTGTAGCATCCCTTGGCTCTGGAACTCTTATTTCTACATAAAAACCATTTAGTCAGATATATATATGCTTTAACATAATCGTATTACACTTTAAGAAGAGGGGAAGAAAACCCCATAAAAACAAGGAGTAAATTATTCCTTTTAAAATTCAACCTAAGATCTCTTTTAACACCCTCCAATGCCAAGAGTAAATTTAATTCAGAGATTTCTGTAATAGCCTCTGCAAAAGTGGTCCGCTGTTAAACTGGGTATCAGTCAATCAATTTCATTTTATCATCTTCTTGAGAGATTTAATAGACTCACCAATATTGGGAAGACAAGTTAAATCAATTCATTTTTAAATTCAGGGCTGCAGCGCTGGTACATAAAGAAACAAATGAAAATGGTTTGTCTTTCCATATTTACTGCTCCAGCGTGATGCATAGACGAAAGTCGGAAGTTATGTCTTCTGATCTTTGGCTGCTGGCTGACCCCACACTGTTTCCTGGTTCTTGTTGGACTACCCCTTGCTGTAATTTGGGAGAATTAAGCCTAGAACTTGTTTCCGTGGGGACACTTTTGCGAAGATCTTCTTTCGGCTCCACTCCAAATGAATTGTTAGCTGGTGATGCACTGCTGGAAGAGCCTCGGGTGAGTCGCCTGCTTCTGCTTCTGCATCTGGATGGAGTTAGTGCCAGTTGTCTTCCTTGCCTTCTGATCGGTATTGATGATCCGGAAGTAGATTTAATTTTCCTGAAGGTGTATGACTGCTGATTGCTATTCACTGTAGGGATAATTTTGGCTGCAGTGGCATACATATGGGGAGTACACTCTGCATATTTGAGCTCTTCTTTCTGATGGGGGAGGCAGAGATGGATGGTTCAACAATCATAGAATATTCATGTTCAGTGTGAGCACGAGTTGGTGATTGAGACCTCATGGGTGCGTCACATGCAGACTTGTGTTTTTTTAAATCGTAATGGCCGTTTTTTTTTCACTGTTAGCTTCCTCAGAAACCATTTGTAAGTAGTCCCAAGCATCTTCCACAGTGGAACAAGTGACCAAACTGCCTCCTTTTTTCTCTTATAACAAATATTGCAGGGTATTTAAAATTGTACAGAATTCCAAGTTTTTGACACTCTTGTTTCACTTCATAAAAACCTTTCCTCTTTTTCACCACTTCATGTGAGAAGTCCTGAAAAATGAGTATCTTTTACCCTTACATTGCAGTGATCTTCAGTCCCTGGCAATCTTTAGTATTTGTTCCTTAACATAGTACCTTAAAAAATAAGCAATAATTGGCCTGGGCAGTTTATTCTGAGGAGATTTGGGACCCAAAGCCCTGTGGGCACATTCAATCTCAAGTGGGTAAGGCCATTGAAAATTAAGAATTTCAGGGATGAAATTTTGTAAAAAGTTAATCATATTGTTCCCCTCCCAGCCATCCAGCATGCCAGTTATCCCAAGATTATTTTTCCTGCCCTGATTCTCCAAGTCAACAACTTTTTCTAGAAGGAAAGATATTTGTTTGGATTGATTTTGTGTGATTTTGATCAGTTGGGCTACTGTTTCTTTAAGATTGCCCAGCTGTTGTACGAATTCATTTACACATTTTTTTTAACACAATTAGTATCTTCCTGTAGGTTTACTTTATCTTTTATGACTTCAGCAATACCAATTTTTAGTTCACCAATCATATTTTTTATTTGCAGAATGTCTAATTTACTTGCGTTTACATTCATGCTGGTTGGATTTGTGACAGGATGAGTGCATGCAGATTCTAGAGGTTCATTGTAGATTTCTAGTCCGCAATTGTAAATTTCAGTCAGTGGTAGATTTGAACTCGAACTAAAGAGGCTGTATTCTAATAATAACACAATTGGTTAACAGTTTACTCCTGGTATGTTTCTGCATTGCGCTATACTATTTTTCTCACACGTTGCTATATTTTACTGTGTTTTTTTTAAATAAATATAAACAGACCAGACTAGCGTGATTCCTCAGGCGACTATCATCTTCAGCACTCGCACGCACCACCAGCAGAATTTTTATTTTAAGGACTGCAGATTAGTAAGCCACAGTTTTCATAATTCAGAAAATAGCATTCCAGTTTATGAAAAACATGGACTAATTTTCTACAAAACACAATAACATTCTACAGATTTCTCAAAGTCCACTGAATACTATTCTGCTGTTTACATAGACATACTTTCAAAATCCCATGGAATTAAAAAATAAATTCCTAAAAAAAATTTTCAAAGCGAAACTGCCATTCCGCACGAATTCCACCTACCATCATTAAAGTCCCCCCACCCACCCATTTTGTATTAGTGTAACATTGTTTTTGTAATTTCAACCACTTTATTAAACTGTTTTTGACTCTTTGTATTCTCCTGAGTTGTGCCTAAAAAAAGCATTGTATCGTCTAGTGAATCTTCCCTGTAAATAAAAACTAAATAAATTATTTATTATACTTGAAAATATCCCTCTTAGCCAATCAGAACAGAGTTACTGACCCACTATTCGGTGATAACCAGACAGTAGCCTAAATGATGGGACAGTAGGTTTTCATTCTGATTGGTTAAGTACAATAATGGGACAGGGACTGTCATTCTGACTGGCTACTGCATGTTGTACTTAACCAATCAGACAATAAGCCAAGTCTGGACTTCCACTTCAACATGCAACAGCTACTCAGAGTCATCCAGCAATGCTACACTTCTTGGTTTCTCAAAGATGTGCTATAGCTTTATACAGACAGATTTTAGGATGTTTTTGAATTGTCTTTTTTCTTTTTCAGTATAAAAGCAATAACACACGTAGTGGTCTGAGTTTCCTCGGTAATAACTGGACTGGGGGGTGATTTGCACCTTGACCTCTGACCTTGGTGTTCATTACCCCTGGTCCAGTTATTAGCTCATAAACCCAGCCCATGCCGCCATGTTCACAAACAATATTAAGCCCCCTCTGCCGAGGGGGTGCCCAATCCCCCTCAGCAGCATGTACCCCCCCACTGTGTTTGTTTGCTGACAAGGGCCCCAACTCCATCGGCTTCAGTGCCCCAAGGTTGAGTGTTGCCGACGGGAGGCCCACGCTCGACGCAGTCATGTAACCCCACTTTTGTTGTGTGCCGAAGGGTGCCCAATCCCCGTCGGCATAATGTCACCCCCCCCACTTTTGTTGTGCACTGACGGGGGTGCCCAATCCATGTCGGCATAATGTAACCCCCCCTTTTGTTGTGTGCCGATGGGGGGTGCCCAGTCCCTCGTCGGCTACAGCTGCCCCCCAAATAAACACTCCGTTGGCATGCTGGGAGCCCACCCCAGTGTGCCGCATGCCCCTGTAAAAACAAAAAGGGTCCCGCAATTTTTTTTTTCCCCTGTGGAAAAAGGAACCGGTCCCTCAGCTGTCTCCTGCCCCCATCCCACACCCACCCACTGTGCACCCTGCCTTCCCACCCCCCCACACCATACTTACCTCCGGAGTCCAGCATGACCATCTTCGGTGGACCGGGAACACGTCTGCACTCTTCAAAGCCGACTACGAACTGAGGAAATGCCGGTAAGCTGTATAATGGAATAAATAGGGTTTTTTCAACTTTGATGCATATCTCAGGCATTTTTTGGAATTTTGGCACCAAATTTTCAACATGAGGTTTTTGGGATCCCTCCTCATGAATTTTGGCACTGTCATGTCATTATTTGCCCCCCAAAAGTGATTTTGCGGTCACTGCGCGGAATCCCCTTTTGGGACTGATTAACAAAATGACAGTGCCAGTGTTCATAAGGTGGGCTCTCAAAAAGCCTATGTTGCAAATCTGGTGGGAAAAATCCCCCAAATTACCCTTTTACGAGCGTGCGTTGCACAGTTTCCATGCCTTTCGTACCTTACGCCAACTTTTGCAATATTTTCCTCCAGATTTTCCAACATTGCCATTTTCCACAACTCCTTATGAACAGTGCAGCTGTCATTTTTCACATCCTGGCTGAAATGTGTTTTCGCTCTTCCAGCGCACAATTGCGCGGTCGCTGTGGGAAATCAGTGTTCGGGACACATTAAGATAATCACACTGACACTGTTCATGAGCAGAGGTCCTAAAATGCCTAAGTTGAAAATTTTGTGATGAAACTCCGTAAACTGACTGTGTTACGAGTGTGTGTTGTGCAGTTTCCATGCACCCTTGTAAGTTCACAAATTAGTAATATTTTCACGCCAGATTTTCAACACTGGCATTTGTTCACACCTCCTTATGAACAGTACTGCTGTAATTTTTCATATCCTGGCCGAAATGTGTTTCCGCGCTTCCGGCGCAGAATACCGCAGTCGCTGTCGGAAATCAGTGTTTGGGACAGATTAGGATCGATCAACTGGGGGAGTGACCGAGCTCAACTGAGCTCTGTCAGGACTGCTGTGGATTTCTTTGTTGGCAGGAAAAGGCGCAAACGCACGCAGGAGCACTGGGAAACACAGAATGAGTGAGTAAGGGAAGGGGAGTGAGTGAGCTCAATGGAGCTCTGTTGGGACTACTGCGGATTTCTTTGTGGGCAGAAAAAGGCAGCAATATATGCAAGGGCCCAGTACAAAAGGCCAGCCTGCAGCAGTGGGAGAAACAGAATGAACGAGTGAGAGAGGGGGAGTGAGTGAGCGAACTCAGTGGAGCTCTATCTTGACTGCTGCAGATTTCTTTGTGGCCAGAAGAAGGTGGCAACGCAGGCAGGAGCCCAGTACAAAAGGGCAGCCTGCAGAGCCAACAGAAATGGAATGAGCGAGTGAGAGAGGGGGCGTGAGTAAGCTCAACAGAGCTCTGTCGGGATTGCGGCAGATTTCTTTGTGGGCAGAAAAAAGCGCCAACAGAGGCAGGAGCCCACTACAAAATGGCAGCCTGAAACGCCAGGAGAAGCAGAATGAGCAAGTGAGACAGGCAGAGTGAGCGACCTCAATGAAGCTCTGTCAGGACAGCGACGGATTTCTTTGTGGGCAGAAAAAGGTGCCAATGCAGGCAGAAGCCCAGTACAAAAGGGCAGCCTGCAGCGCCGGGAGAAACACAACAAGCAAGTGAGAGGGGGGAGTGAGAGAGCGCAACGGAGCTCTATCGTGACTGCTGTGGATTTCTTTGTGGGCAGAAATAGGCGACAATGCAGGCAGGAGCCCAGTACAAAAAGGCCAGCCTGCAGCGCCATCAGAAACGGAACGAGCGGGTGAGAGAGGGGGAGTGAGCTAGCTCAATGGACCTGTGTCAGGACTGCTGCACATTTCTTTGTGGGCAGAAAAAGCTGCCAACAGAGGCAGGCGCCCAGTACAAAAGGGCAGCCTGCAGCGCCAGCAGAAACAGAATGGCGAGTGAGAGAGGGGAGGACCCACCTCAACAGAGCTCTGTCGGGACAGCTGCAAATTTCTTTGTGGTCAGAAAAATGTGCTAATGCAGGCAGGAGCCCAGTACAAAAGAGTAGCATGCAGCACCGGAAGAAACAGAACGAGCAAGTGACACGGGGCAGTGAGCGAGCTCAACAGACCAATGCAATCAACATTCAGCATTGACAAATGCTTGTTTACATCTGTCACCCCCTTGTTTTCAGCTCTCATTCCTTGTAATAGTCCTACCCAACTCTGGATATGCCTGCATGGTACCTGTGCAAGATGATCATCAGGGTGTTTGGCCTGACACTCCTCCAGCAGCTGCATCACTCGGCTGTGTCCTGGCCCACAGGATGCAGCTGTAGTCCAGGTCTGGCCAGTCCTCTGGGTCCCTGTTCAGGGCAGGGTCATAACTGGCAATGGTCAGCTCCTCAAAGACACAATGTGGCCTCCCCTCCTCAGCACTACTGAGTCCACTGGCTGCACGGAGCCCTAAACTGACAGGATGTTGTGGCCTTCAGTACATTTTCCACAGCCACATGAGATATGTAGATAATCAAAGTAGTACTGTACTGGGTACTTACCCAGTGTGTCTCCTCCACCCTCCAGAGGGCTCCCTCCTTGTCCAGGTAAGCATGTTTCTGGAGGGTCAGGGTGGCAGGCAGTTAGACCTTATAGGACAGGGGCTTTGATTTAGGTTTTGTCATCTTCACAGAAACATAGACAATGTTGGCAGAAAAAGACTATTGGTCCATCCAGTCTTCCCAGTTTTACCCTACCCTACCCTACCCCATGACCTACTGTCAAGATGGAGTTTTCACCCAGCTGTGCTTGAACCCATTAATGGTTTTTGCATCCATCACCGCTGCAGGTAGGTTGCTTTGTGGCTCAGCCACTCTCTCTCAGTAAAGTAAAACGTTCTTGCATTCCTCCTGAACCCCCCCCCCACCACCATTAGCTTACATTTATGTTCCCTTGTTTTTGACGCACCATTCTTGTTAAATAGTTCCTCACAGTTTACCTTCTTTATTCCTTTCAGAAACTTGAAAGTCTGTCACATCCCCCTTTTCCTATCTGGCTTACAGTGAGTACATGTTCAGTGCCCTTAGTCGATCCTCATAGGATCTGCCCTGCTGGCCCAGAATCATTTTGGTTACTGTACACTGCACTGTCACTAGCATGTCTCTGCCTTCCCTCAGGTGAGGACTCCAGACCTGGGCAGAGTACTCCAGATGGGATCTCACCAGTGGTCTATAGAGAGATAGTATTACCTCTTTCCTCCTATCAAGACCCCTTCCAGTACACCCCAACATTCTGGTTGCCTTTCTATAGGCATTGTTACACTGGCTAGTTTGTTTTAGGGAGTTGCTTATGAAGTCCTCAGGTCCCTTTCCTCTGAAGTAGTGGCCAGCTTAAGCTATCCCTTCCAGTAGTCTTTCCTGAGGTCCATGTTCTCTATGGGCATCACCTTGCACTATTTGGTGTTGAATTTCAACCTTGAACCACCTGTCTAACCTTTGCAGGTACCTCTGTAACTCCCTTACCAACTCCTCGCTCTCTACACTGCCACAGAGCTTAGTGTCATCTGACAAGAGACACATTTTGCCCTGCATTCCTTCTCCTACATCACTAGTGAACATATTGAAAAGTATTGATCCTAAGACTGACCCCCACGGTACCCCACTTGTGACCTCCCTTTCCCTGATTTGACCCTATTTGGTTCCACCCATTCAGAGCACCAGCATTAGTGTGTCCGGTCATCAGGGCACCAAGTCGGGATTTCGCTGACCCCTGTTTTTGAGGGGGACTGTGTCCCCCACGCACCCCATGTGGGAGCTACACACCCCACACACCCCCCTCTTTATTATTATTCTAACTCTGAGGGAGGGCGGACCTCGGGGAGGGGGCGCGAATCCCAAAATTGGCACCCTGAGGTACCGGCACACTAATGCCAGTGCTCTAATGGCCAGAAAGGACCCTATTCACCACCACCCTTTGCTGACTCCCCAACCAACTTCCCACCCCTTTAACTAGGTCCTTTGCTGCTCCCAGATCATCTCATTTCTTTAACAACCCTCTGTGTGGCATTGAGTCAAATGCCTTGCTGAAGCAGAGTAAATATACTGGTTGTCCTTTATCCACTGCCCTTGTTACCCGGTATACTATCAGGTTGATCTGACATGACCTCCCTGCCATGAGCACCTGTTGGTTACTACCCTGGAGCGCATTTCTCTCCAGGTAGCCCATTAGTTCCTCTTTGACTAGTGTCTAGAGCCGTGTGGAATTTTTAAATTCTGCTAGAATTCCATGGAATTTCAGAAATTCTGCCTAATTCTGCAGAATTCCATTAGCAGTCCAATTCCAAAATTCTAACAGTGGAATATTAACTGCAGAATCATTTTCCGTAGTTTATGTAAACCGCATATTAATTTTCTGCACACGTTGGATTATTACACTGGGATTATGTGATCCACAAGCTATTGTTCAGCAGTTTACACAAAAACGCTTTTTAGAATTCTGTGGAATTAAAATAGAAATTTTGCAAATCATTTGGAAGCAGAATTGCCATTCCACATGAATTCCACCAGCAGAATTCCACATTCCACACAGGTCTACTAGTGTCTCCATTAGTGTTGCTCAGATAGTGCTTTTGTGGATCCTACTACTATCTGCCAGATAGTGCTGGTATCCTACCTAGGATCCTAGCAGAAATCCTACCAAAGGCAGATATATGATCCATGGTCAGATAGCAATGGATCCTAGTTAGCATCCAGGGATCCTACATCAGATAGTTAAGATCTGGGTCAGATAGCGATGGATCCTAGGTCAGATCCAGGGATCCTAGGTCAGATAGTTAGGATCTGGGGTCAGATAGCGATGGATCCTAGGTCACATCCAGGGATCCTAGGTCAGATAGTTAGGATCCAGGGTCAGATAGCGATGGAGCCTAGTTCAGATCCAGGGATCCTAGGTCAGATAGTTAGGATCCGGGGTCAGATAGCGATGGATCCTAGGTCAGATCCAGGGATCCTAGGTCAGATAGTTAGGATCCGGGGTCAGATAGCGATGGATCCTAGTTCAGATCCAGGGATCCTAGGTCAGATAGTTAGGATCCGAGCTGGGTCTGTTGCTAGGATCAACAGGATCCACAGTGCACTGAATCCTAGAGGGCAGGATCCATGATCAGATAGCACTCCTAGCCTACTACAGCTACTATCTGGCCAAATGGGAGGTACCTGTTGGTATCCTAGTTTTTGGGATATTATCTGAGCAACACTAGTCTCCATCAGTTTATGTACAATGGAGGTAAGACTGATGGGCCCATAATTTAAAGGTTCCTCTCTGTCGCCTTCCTTGTTGAGCAGCACCACATCCACTGTCCTCTCCAGTCTCTCAGAACCACCCTGACTGTAATGAGCTGTGGAATAGCCGTGCCAGGGGGTTCAGCCAATTCTAGTGCCAATTCCATGAGCACACTCGGGTGCATCTCATGGGTTCTGGAGCCTCGTCTATTTTCAGGGCTGCCTTCAATCCCTTTTCTAACCCTTTCACCTGTAATTAGCACCTGCCTCATTTCTAGTATCCCCTTGCAGCAGCCTTGATGCCACTTTCCAGAAGAGGCCCCCCCTATCCTTCTCTGTGAATACTGAGCAGAAGTAGTCATTTAGAATGGCTGCCTTCTGCTCATCCAGCTCTATTACCCTGCCCCTCCCATCAGTCCCCCATTCTTCCTTTTTTCCTGATATACTTGAAGAACTGTTTTTCCCCTCCTTTGACCCCCTCTACAATATGCAGCTCTGTGTCTGCTTTTGTGTTTCTGACTGCTTTCTTCGCCTCCTTCATCTTTATCTGGTATTTCCTCCTTTCCTCGTCCCCTTTTTTCTTCTTGTAGCCAATGAAGGACCTTTTTTGGCCTTCACTGCCTCCCTGACTTTCTTAGAGAAACAGATTGGGCTCTTGTGCTTGTTACCCTTGGTAACCGTGGCACTGTTTAGTTGCTTCAAGAATAGTCCCTTTAATTTCTCCACACTTTTCCTCCACCATCCACTCCAAATAACTTGTCCTTGACTAATTCCCTTATCTGATCAAAGTCTGCTTGTCTGGAATCCAGAACCACAGCTTTTGACATCATACATAAGGAGAAGTAATGTGGCAGGCACACCATGTGTGAGACCCACCTAGCACATGGACACATCCATGTCCCCCACCTAGTGGTCAGCACCATGACTGGAATGGCCAGAACTTAATTAGCAGTCAGCTTGAGGTCATGTGTGTAATGTGTAACCTGCAAAGTGCTTTGACACAGTGTCAAGTGGCATAGTGTGAGAGTGCATGGAAGTAAGGGTGTGTACATGTAGGTGTAGCAGAAGGATAGTGTTTGGGTGCTAATGGGCAGGGCCCCTGCTTTTCTGTGGCACAGTGGGACCAAGTTCTGCGGCAAGACTACCATTTGCCGCAGAACTTCTGCGGCGGTGGTTTGTAATTTCTTCGGAAGTTCTGCGGCACTAAGAAACTACCACATCACAGTGTCAGCTTGTCATTCTGACTTCACTTTCGTGGCAGTGGTTATAGAAATCAGGATGGTGGAAAGCACAGTAACACTAGTTCAAAAAATAACAGACTTATAAAAATAATTTTATGCCTAAAAAAGCAAAACAAATGTCTCTCCCTTAAGGTCCTAGCCTGTTGCATAAATGGCATATGCAGAGGGGATCTTGTGTGATAAACAAAGTATTTCTATATGCATGCTATCTATCCCACTAATGAGGTTTCCACTGTCTATCTCTTACATATTTGTATGTGCTTTCTACACCACTCATGAGGTTCCCACTGTATATCACTTATATAGTTACATGCAATGTATAACATACATACAAATGTGTGTGTGTGTGTGTGTGTGTGTGTGTGTGTGGTGAGAGAGACAGAGAAACTGTATATGTGTGTGTGTGTGTCTGATATATATATATATATATATATATTTTAATTTCCATGAACTTGCATCCTCATTCATACAGGTCCCATTGGAAATGGAACAGAGGAGTTATTGCAAAACTCATTTTTATGTCAACCTGCTTACCCTGACACACTACGTAACACCATCAGGCCATGACATGCATGTGAACCGATTGTGAAATAGAGCTCTCCAGCCCATCACAATGTGTCCACCGTGTGACAGAACACTGCACCATACCTTCCCAGGCTCTGAGCAGTGATGTGTTCTCCCAATCCTTGTGCTGCCCAGCCAGCTCCCAGAGCTAATCTCTGAACCCGAGTTGCCGGCACGGAAACACAGCATGCTACCCTGTGGCCCAACAGCTGTCCCTGCACACAACATTTCTCCATAACTTTTAGGTGATTCTATCAACCAATGACAATATGTAATCAATAATCCTGGCAAAAATGCATATGGTGCAATTATTCATTTAACAGGTCTATTCTTTCAACAGGTCTACATATTATTATATTCCACTTTTCTGGGCATTTTTTCTTAAAAATGACAGTTAAATTCATTTTACCAGTCATTCATTTCAGATGGCATCTCTATACCTTAAAGGCACAAATAGGTTTGTACAAAGTGAGGTATGGACATAACAAGTCTGTGCTATTGATAAGGTTTTGTTTAAGTTTGCCCTAGTGCAATAATGTAAGACTGAAAATTGTATTGGGCCGTAGCGCAGGCTGAGCAAATATCACCATGCCTGATGTGCTGTGTCACCATCTCTGGCAGTGGAAGCTGTGGTAGATAAGTGACTGTTCATTTCTGTTGCAAATTGCAGCCATTTCATTAGCTAATGTATGATGTTATAGCAATGATAACATCGAACTCTGAGCATAGAGGGGGTTGGGATATAAAAAGAGGGGAAGGGAACCAGATTCTATGGAAAACAGAAATATTAATAAAAAATCACCAAGAAGAGTGAATTCTGCGGCACGCAGAAGTTCTGCGGTAGATAGTAAGTTGTGCGCAAAATTCTGCGGCCGCAGAATTCTAGGGGTCTTGCTAATGGGTGACCCAGTTTGTGGAGAGGGTTCAGAGGTAGGGGGTGTGTGGTGTACCAGGATGCATACCCTGTGTGCTGTATCTATGGGTGGTGTGCAGCACATCACCTCCTGGCTCTCGTGCTGTTCTCATCCTCCATAGAGTGTCTGTGGCACAAGTGCATGTGAGTGACCCATGATGTTATGCATTGTTGGGCCTGGCAGGGAGGACACCATAGGGTGAACCCTGTGGTGTCCCCCCTGCCAGGCCCATCAGTGTATAACATCATGGATATGTGTCTGGCCCCGCAAGTGCAGGCTTTACCAGGCTATCCCCAGATGACAGGTCTGCGATACAAAGCACAGGGTGCACCCCCTCCTTTTTATGGGGAAGTCACTGGGTGGTCCCTGGTCATGCCAGTATATCAATGGATACAGCTCCTTCTCATTCCATGCCACTCCACAACACTTTGTGCACCTGCAGGTCCAAACAACCACCACTGTGGATCTGGTTCTGTCTGTTTGGTCTGGATAAGGAGAGGGACAGGGAACTGAGCTCACAAATATTGGCAGCTGTGAGGAAAGGAGAAGTGGCAATTGTGGGGGACTTCAACCTGCCCAAGGTGGACTGCAGCATACCATCCACAACATGCGCTAGGAGTTAGGTGATCCTGGAAGGACTGCAGAGTGGGTTCCTGACTCATGGTGTCATTGAACCAACAAGAGCAGAGGCAATTCTTGATCTGGTGTTCACAAATGTGGAGCATGTACAGGAAATAATGGTCAGGGAGCTACTGAATCGAAGTGACCATTGTGCAGTATGGTTCCAGTTGGATATGGGCAGCTTCCTGACTAAGACCAAAATCGGATTTTAGGAGGGTGGACTTCAGGAAAATGGGTGAAGTGCTAAGGAGCCATCTGGCGGGCATCAGAGCAGATATGAGGGTGGACCAAAAGTGGTCCATCATTAAGGAAGGAATACCGGTTGCCACAGATGAGTAGATGGCCAAGCAGTAGATATCCTCCATCTTGATTTCAGCAAGGCCTTTGACTCTGTGCTCCACAAAAGGTTGATCAGGAGGTTGGTGGATCTCGGTGTTTGGGAAAAGATAGCCAGATGGGTGGAAAACTGGCTGAGGGACAGAACCCAGAGGGTGGTTGTAGGGGGAGAGTTATCTGGCACCAGAGAGGTAACCAGTGGGGTCCCACAGGGCTCGGTGCTGGGGCCAGTGTTGTTCAATGTCTTCATCAATGACATTGGAGATGGCATCAAGGGCAAAATGTGCCTATTCATGGATAACACCAAGCTCTGCAAGAGAGTGGACACAGCTGAAGAGATACAGGACCTACAGGAAGATCTGGAAAAGCTGAAGAGGTGGTCCAGGATCTGGCAGCTTGGCTTCAAAGCCAAGAAATGCAAAGTTATGCATATTGGAGCTAAGAATCCCTGGACAGAGTACTACATTGGTGGAGACCGAGCATCTGCATCAGAGGAGGAGAAGGACCTGGGAGCGATGATCACTAGTGACCTGAAACACTCCACACAGTGCAAGAAAGTAGCAGCAAAGGCAAACAAGATGCTGACATGCATATCTAGGGGGATCAGTAGTAGGAGAGAGGAGGTTATACTGCCCTTGTACAGGTCACTGGTAAGGCCTCATCTAGAGTATAGGGTTCAGTACTGGTGCCCACACCACAAAAAGGATATTAACCTGCTGGAGAAGGTCCAGAGGAGGGCTACAAAGATGATAGCAGGTCAGCAGGAAAAGGCATACGAGGAGAGGTTGAGGGCACTGAACATGTACTCCCTAGAAGACAGGAGAGAGAGAGGGGACATGATTGGGATCTTCAAGTATTGAAAGGTATAAATAAGGTTGCTAAGGAGAGTCTCTTTAAGCTGAGTGGCAACCATAACACGAGGGGGCACAGTCTTAAGCTGGAGGGTGGGAGGTTTAGGAGGGAGGGAGGTCAGGAAGCACTTCTTCACAGAGATGGCGGTGGACACTTGAAATGCACTGCCATAAGAGGTGATCTCGTTGAAGACAGTGAGCAGCTTTAAGAGAGGCTGGGATAGGCATAGGGGTAAGGTAAGGGTCATGGGTAGGGAGGATGGGAGGAGTGGGGAGGGAGGGCATAGACAGTAGCTCAAGCTGTGGACCCTGCAATACGAGCAGACAAGATAGACCGAATAGCCTTCCTCTGCTGGCTTCTTCGTATGTATGTTCATATGTAAGTATGTTTTGACTATTTACTTACCTCTTTTATGTATCTCCTACACTTTTGTGAATCAGGACCTACATTTGAATCAGTTAACTGCGTATTTGAAAGTAGAGAATAAGCCACACCACCATACCACTTCCTGCTACCTGGAAAAGGTGGGAGCATTCTGCGTCAAGGTTGGATTACAATACTACTGGGAATGGGAGCTAGAAACAAGGATGTGAAAGACAAAAATAAAGGGAGAGGAAGAAAGACTAAATAATCCCAAAATATCAAAGTAACAGTTTTTACCCAAGAATTGCAATACAAGACATAGAAACATAGACTTTGACAGCAGATAAGGACCGCTTGGCCCACCTAGTCTGCCCATTTCCCTACCTATTGGATTAGCTGCAGATCCTAGTTAACCAATAGCCTTCTTCTTCCTACCCCCCTCTAGAATTGCCTTATGTCTGTCCCATGCATTCTTGAATTCCCCCACTGTTTTTGACTCCACGACCTCCTCAGGAAGGGCACTCCATGTGTCCACCACTCTCTCTGTGAAAAAATACTTCCACACATTGCCCCTGAGCCATCCCCCATCTTCAAATTGTTCTCCCTTGTTCTTGCATATCTCTTTTTCTGAAAGATGCTACCCTCTTGGATTTTGTTGATTCCCTTGAGGTACTTGAAAGTTTCTATCATGTCCCCCCCTCTCCCTCCTTTTCCTCAAGGGTATACATATTAAGCTCCTTTAGTCTCTCTTCGCATGGCTTCTGTTGCGGACCCTGCGCCATTTTAGTTGCCCTCCTCTGGACTGCCTCTATCCTGTCTATGTCCTTGAAACAGCCTGAAAAAAGGTCACCCCTGCCCTTTTTATTGCTTGGTTCTCTTCCTTTTCTACATCTAAAGTGCAACATTTTGTCATAGTTTTACAAATTATTTTTGGGAGGAGACTCCAATGAACCCACACCTCTTTTAAATGGACCTATTATCACTCTCTCTCTCCCCTTCCAAATTTAGGTTGCTTCAGTTAAAAATTTCCGATGTAGTGAGGCCCCTGCACCAAGGGGATGGTAAGTGTGGAGGAATCCAGTAATGCACCTGATGGGCAGTGTCCATTCTGAGTAACACAAACTACTGGAGGTGTTTGGACTGTGCACCAGCTCCTCCCTCAGAGTTGGGGGTATGGGTAGTGGGGAGAGCCTGAACTAGTCATCTGGGGTAGATCAGAGAGCATATCCTGGCAGCAAGAGTGTCATTTAGGGGTAGCCCAGGGTTGCAGTTGAAACCCTTATGATTTCTTTGCAACTCCTATCATGTCCACTGCAACCCCTAAAATAATGTTTTCCTAGCATTTTCTTATATAAAATGTGGTGGGTGGAGGAGCTTCACAACCCCTGTGATTCTACTGAAATAGACTTTTGTGACGCCTATGAGTCTGGTGAAAGGACTCTACTGCCTGACAATGTTGGTGGCACGACATGGTATGTGTACTAAAGTGACATATTGCAAAAGCACTCCATGTCAGTGCAAATAGCTCCCGTTTTTTATATTGTCTGAGAGGGAAACCCAGATCTGTGAACTCAGTTCTTGGCAACTGGGGATAGGACTTTTACTGTGGAAATTGCCTTGGCTGCCTCTTGCTATCTAGTTATGCAGCTGGGTGCCCATAGTCATTCCTGGTAATCCAGTGCGCCTTCCCCATTACTCAGGCAAACATAACTATTTCCTGGTGTTCAGTGGTTCTCCCTCCCTATCCTGGATCCTTATTTCTGATGATTGCTCCACCTAATTCCCCCCACTTAACGTTTGTTCTAGTTCTCAAGCAAGCTCCCACAGGGTACAAAAACTTGTAATAGCTCTACAGGGCAGGGTGGTGTTG
This sequence comes from Neoceratodus forsteri, assembly GCA_016271365.2. Lineage (NCBI taxonomy): Eukaryota > Metazoa > Chordata > Ceratodontiformes > Ceratodontidae > Neoceratodus > Neoceratodus forsteri. The sequence goes on from CM028135.1 coordinate 60,980,356, forward strand.
TGGTTATTAACTGGGAGTGCAGGATAGAAGAAAAACTGGGTCTACATTATGGCTCATTGACATTTTTGTGATAGCTCCTGCCCCCATTCCCACATGGCTGCATTTCACTTAGCAAACATACATTGCACAATATGGCACAAATCAAGAGCCTGGCTGTACAAGTGTAAACAGGAGAGCCCCTGACTTCTGCTGGCATTCCCAGCATCCCTGACATCCTAGATAAGGATGGAATTCAGCCCTGTCAATATAGTTGAAAGGAGGCATTTCTTAAAACAGCAGAGCATGTTAGTGATGAAAATGTTTACCTATAGGGCCAGATATTCAAAGGTTTGCCCGGGTACAAATCCGAGTTTGCTTGCACAAACCAGGTTTTCCGCTGATGTCCTATATTAAAGAGCTCAGTTAGTGCGGGCAAACAGGGTTTGTGCACAGACAATACTCAGAGGGGTGGCGTGATGCAAATGAAGGGTCAGGGACCTGAATATTGGTGCAGTCCCATATTCAGAGTATGAGTGCCATGCAAGGCTGTCTCCTTGTGGGGAGCAGATACTACCGACCTACAACATGACATACTCCAACTCAACCCTATGGTTGGTGGAGGAAGTGCTTTGGCCCCCCTCAACCCCCAACACAGTAGTCTCTGGTGTCCAGTGGCACCCCTCCCCCTGATTTCCATCCCAATGTAATAAATAAACCATCCCTGGTGCTAGTGGCCCCCTCACTGATCACTGGCCTGATGTTAACAAATTAACTTTCCCTGGTGCTAGTGGTTACCCCCCATCACCGATTTCTGGCCTGTTATTAAAAATTTAACTTTTCCCTGGTGTCCAGTGTTCCCCCAGCCAATCACCAGCCTGATGTTTACAAATTAACTGTCCCTGGTGCTAGTGCCCCCCCCCGCAAATCGCCAGCCTGATGTTAACAAATTAAACTGCCTGGTGTCCAGTGGTCCCTCCCCCCACCCGCACCCTTGCTTGATGTGTCATTAATATTTACTGGTGTCCAGTGGTCCCTCCCCCTATCTGCACCCATGCCTGATGTGTCATTAATATTCTCTGGTGTCCAGTGGTCCCTGCCCCCACCCGCACCCATGCCTGATGTGTCATTAATATTCCCTGGTGTCCAATAGTTACTGCCCCCACCTGCACCCATGCCTGATGTGTCATTAATATTCCCTGGTGTCCAGTGATCCCTGCCCCCACCCACACTCATGCCTGATGTGTCATTAATATTTTCTGGTGTCCAGTCGTCCCTGCCCCCACCCCCACCTATGCCTGATATGTCATTACTATTCCCTGGTGTCCAGTGGTCCCTGCCCCACGCACATCCATGCCTAATGTGTCATTAATATTTCCTGGTGTCCAGTGGTCCCTCCCCCCACCTGCACCCATGCCTGATGTGTCATTAATATTCTCTGGTGTCCAGTGGTCCCTGCCCCCACCCACACCCATACCTGATGTGTCATTAATATTCTCTTGGTGTCCAGTGGTCCCTGCCCCGACCCGCACTCATGCCTGATGTGTCATTAATATTCCCTGGTTTCCAGTGGTCCCTGCCCTCACCTGCACCATGCCTAATGTGTTATTAATATTCTCTGGTGTCCAGTGATCCCTCCCACCACCCGCACCCATGCTTGATGTGTCATTAATATTCTCTGGTATCCAGTGGTCCCTCCCCCTATCCTGATCCCCTGTATATGACATTAACACCATTCCCCGGTGTCCAGTGTTTCCCCATCCCGATCCCCTGTAGAAGAAGGCACTAGCTCAGAAGAGTGCTGTCAATAACAGTGCCATCCAGAACAGTGCCGTATTGACAGCACTCTTCAGAACAGTGGCACAGCAGAATGCCACCACGCAACACAGCGCCAACAATAAACATTAATATATATTTATGTGGGTGGCTCTGATTGTACAGTACACACTCATTGACAGCTCAATCGGCAGCTGGGTGTGGTGGAGAGATGAGGGCTGTGCTGGTCACTGGTTCGGGTTGGGGGGGAAGCAGGGTGGTGGGGCACTATCTGCCAGGGTGGAGGTGTCCACTAGACACCAGGGAATGACATTACATTCTTATACAGGGGATTGGGGATAGGAAGGGGGTTCTGCTAGACACCAGGGAATGACATTACATTCTTATACAGGGGATTGGGGATAGGGAGGGGGTTCTGCTAGACACCAGGGAATGACATTACATTCTTATACAGGGGATTGGGGATAGGGAGGGGGTTCTGCTAGACACCAGGGAATGGTTTCACATTATTATACAGGGGATTGGGGATAGGGAGGGGGTTCTGCTAGACACCAGGGAATGGTTTCACATTATTATACAGGGGATTGGGGATAGGGAGGGGGTTCTGCTAGACACCAGGGAATGACATTACATTCTTATACAGGGGATTGGGGATAGGAAGGGGGTTCTGCTAGACACCAGGGAATGACATTACATTCTTATACAGGGGATTGGGGATAGGGAGGGGGTTCTGCTAGACACCAGGGAATGATTACATTATTATACAGGGGATTGGGGATAGGGAGGGGGTTCTGCTAGACACCAGGGAATGGTTTCACATTATTATACAGGGGATTGGGGATAGGGAGGGGGTTCTGCTAGACACCAGGGAATGGTTCACATTCTTATACAGGGGATTGGGGATAGGGAGGGGGTTCTGCTAGACACCAGGGAATGACATTACATTCTTATACAGGGGATTGGGGATAGGAAGGGGGTTCTGCTAGACACCAGGGAATGGTTTCACATTATTATACAGGGGATTGGGGATAGGGAGGGGGTTCTGCTAGACACCAGGGAATGGTTTCACATTATTATACAGGGGATTGGGGATAGGGAGGGGGTTCTGCTAGACACCAGGGAATGGTTTCACATTATTATACAGGGGATTGGGGATAGGGAGGGGTTCTGCTAGACACCAGGAATGGTTACATTATTATACAGGGATTGGGGATAGGAGGGGTTCTGTTAGACACCAGGGAATGACATTACATTCTTATACAGGGATTGGGGATAGGAGGGGTTCTGCTAGACACCAGGGAATGACATTACATTCTTATACAGGGGATTGGGGATAGGAGGGTTCTGCTAGACACCAGGGAATGGTTTCACATTATTATACAGGGGATTGGGGATAGGGAGGGGGTTCTGCTAGACACCAGGGAATGGTTTCACATTATTATACAGGGGATTGGGGATAGGGAGGGGGTTCTGCTAGACACCAGGGAATGGTTTCACATTATTATACAGGGGATTGGGGATAGGGAGGGGGTTCTGTTAGACACCAGGGAATGACATTACATTCTTATACAGGGGATTGGGGATAGGGAGGGGGTTCTGCTAGACACCAGGGAATGACATTACATTCTTATACAGGGGATTGGGGATAGGGAGGGGGTTCTGCTAGACACCAGGGAATGGTTTCACATTATTATACAGGGGATTGGGGATAGGGAGGGGGTTCTGCTAGACACCAGGGAATGGTTTCACATTATTATACAGGGGATTGGGGATAGGGAGGGGGTTCTGCTAGACACCAGGAATGGTTTCACATTATTATACAGGGATTGGGGATAGGGAGGGGTTCTGCTAGACACCAGGGAATGCATTACATTCTTATACAGGGGATTGGGGATAGGGAGGGGTTCTGCTAGACACCAGGAATGACTTACATTCTTATACAGGGGATTGGGATAGGGAGGGGTTCTGCTAGACACCAGGAATGGTTTCACATTATTATACAGGGATTGGGGATAGGGAGGGGTTCTGCTAGACACCAGGAATGACATTACATTCTTATACAGGGATTGGGGATAGGAGGGGTTCTGCTAGACACCAGGAATGGTTTCACATTATTATACAGGGATTGGGGATAGGGAGGGGTTCTGCTAGACACCAGGAATGGTTTCATTATTATACAGGGGATTGGGGATAGGGAGGGGTTCTGCTAGACACCAGGAATGGTTTCACATTATTATACAGGGTTGGGGATAGGGAGGGGTTCTGCTAGACACCAGGGAATGGTTTCACATTATTATACAGGGATTGGGGATAGGGAGGGGTTCTGCTAGACACCAGGGAATGGTTTCACATTATTATACAGGGATTGGGGATAGGGAGGGGTTCTGCTAGACACCAGGAATGGTTTCACATTATTATACAGGGATTGGGGATAGGAGGGGTTCTGCTAGACACCAGGAATGGTTTCACATTATTATACAGAGATTGGGGATAGGAGGGGTTCTGCTAGACACCAGGAATGGTTTCACATTATTATACAGGGGATTGGGGATAGGGAGGGGGTTCTGCTAGACACCAGGGAATGGTTTCACATTATTATACAGGGGATTGGGGATAGGGAGGGGGTTCTGTTAGACACCAGGGAATGACATTACATTCTTATACAGGGATTGGGATAGGGAGGGGTTCTGCTAGACACCAGGAATGGTTCACATTATTATACAGGGGATTGGGGATAGGGAGGGTTCTGCTAGACACCAGGGAATGACATTACATTCTTATACAGGGATTGGGGATAGGGAGGGGTTCTGCTAGACACCAGGGAATGACATTACATTCTTATACAGGGATTGGGATAGGGAGGGGTTCTGCTAGACACCAGGAATGGTTTCACATTATTATACAGGGATTGGGGATAGGGAGGGGTTCTGCTAGACACCAGGGAATGGTTTCACATTATTATACAGGGGATTGGGATAGGGAGGGGTTCTGTTAGACACCAGGAATGACATTACATTCTTATACAGGGGATTGGGGATAGGGAGGGTTCTGCTAGACACCAGGAAATGACATTACATTCTTATACAGGGATTGGGGATAGGGAGGGGTTCTGCTAGACACCAGGGAATGGTTTCACATTATTATACAGGGATTGGGGATGGGAGGGGTTCTGCTAGACACAGGAATGGTTTCACATTATTATACAGGGGATTAGGGATAGGGAGGGTTCTGCTAGACACCAGGAATGGTTTCACATTATTATACAGGGGATTGGGGATAGGAGGGGTTCTGCTAGACACCAGGAATGGTTTCACATTATTATACAGGGGATTGGGGATAGGGAGGGGGTTCTGCTAGACACCAGGGAATGGTTTCACATTATTATACAGGGGATTGGGGATAGGGAGGGGTTACCGCTAGACACCAGGGAATGGTTTCACATTATTATACAGGGGATTGGGGATAGGGAGGGGTTACCGCTAGACACCAGGGAATGGTGTCATCATATACAGGAGATTGAGATGGAGGAAGGGACCATTGGACACCAGGGAATTTTATGAAACATCAGGCATTGGTGCGGATGGGGGAGGGACCACTGGACACCAGAGAATATTAATGACACATCAGGCATGGGTGTGGGTGGGGGAAGGGACCACTGGATACCAGGGAATATTAATGACACATTGGGCATGGGTGCGGATGGGGGAGTGACCGCTGGACACCAGAGAATATTAATGTCACATCAGGTGTGGGTGCGGGTGGGAGCAGGGACCACTGGATACCAGGGAATATTAATGACACATCAGGCATGGGTGCAGGTGGGGTGAGGGACCATTGGAGACCAGAGAATAATAGTGATACATCAAGCATGGATGTGGGTGGGGTGAGAAACCACTGGACACCAGAGAATAATAATGATACATCAGGCATGGATGTGGGGGGTGAAGGACCATTGGACACCAGGGAATATTAATGACACATCAGGCATGGGTGCAGGTGGGGGAAGGGACCACTGGACACCAGAGAATAATAATAACACATCAGGCATGGATGTGGGTGGGGGAGGAACCACTGGACACCAGGGAATATTAATGACACATCAGGCATGGGTGCGGGTGGGGAGAGGGACCACTGGACACCAGGGAATGCGTAATCTTTAACGTTAGGCTGGCGATAAGTGGGGGGGGGGACCACTAGCACCAGGAAAAGTTAAATTGCTAACATCAGGCCAGTGATTGGCAGTTGGGGGGGAACCTCTAGCACCAGGGACAGCTCTCTGGGACCAGGCAATTGGGGGGTGGCGCCGTGCAACCACACTCCCCATTTAAATGAGCCCCTAATGGGCATGCAAATGGACCCTTAGTGCCTTGCATGCCCAGTGGGCTCATTTGAATGGGTCCATTTAAATATCATAAATTTAGTGTGAGTGCAAGTCATTGTGACATCCTATTTTGGGAGCCATATCTGCCCAGCACTATGTGGCTTAGCGCTGGGCCAACATGGCCCCTTTATCCAGTCGAATAGTGCCGGTGTGCTGTTCGACTGACTAGAGCATCTTTGGGTACCTGGGCTATTGCAAAGCACAGCACAAATATTTGCACCCTGCTCTCTGTGCTTTTTTTGAATATTAGGCCTCTAATGTTTTATTACAGTTTATATTGCCCTTATCCTCTGCTGAAACTGTTTCCTTCCAATTTTGAGTTTGCTTTAGCATTTGTTTTTTATTTGAAGTAGTTAAAAGGAGAGCTCCTGTTAGTATGCTCGCCCTAGGCTTTTATCAGTTTCTCGGTTGATTTTGAACACTCATCACTTTTCTTGTGATTATAATACGCTATCGTGCAGCAGACAGTGCTCTCTGACCTTATGGCACAGTAAGTGTACAAAAACAGCTGAGAATAATGATGGAATCCTGGACCGAGCCATAATAAAAGGAACACTCTTATTATTTCAAAAGTAAAATGTAGTGTCAAAGCAAACTAAAAATCTGGGAAAGAAAGGTATTGTACAAGACAGGAGGTAAGGGGCTGTTCAAAATGATGCAGGCATGGTAGTGCATTCTCTTTTTCTTGCTGTCGCTGCAGCAAGACAAAAGCCTCTCCGGTGCTCCAGAACCCCTGGATGGGCAAAACAGGATCCGTAGGCACAGAGGAGGCAGTTGAGAAGCCCTAAAAATGTTTAGTTTAAGAGTGCCAATAAGCACTTTGGGAGCCGGTCGATAAATATTAATAAGCGCCACATAAATATTAATGAGTCTGCCTGCTTCCTGGAGACTGTGCTTATCGGAGGCAGCGATAAGCAAGGAAAAGTGTTTGAATATTGAACTCTGCAACTGGGAGGGAGGGCAGAGGGGATAGTTTGGGACTGTGGGGGCACTTATTAAATAAAAGTGTTTATTCTAGCTGCATAAGGACTTTAGAGTTTGGGACTTTGCCGGGGCACTGTGTGTTCAGCAGCCTTCTTGTTGACGCTTGACCCCGGCCACAACCAATCAGTTCTTCAGCTATCCGTTACCATGGTGCACCAACAGCCCCTGATACCAGCATGGTACCATGACACAAGTTTCTGCCACCCCCTTTGAACTGCTGAACTGTAAGTATCCCGGCTGTGGCTTTGGGGAGTCTTTATTTAGCTAACTAGCTAGTCAGAATTAAAGGGTTTAAATCCTGGGCAGGACTGTGCCAGGATTAAAGCTGTGCCCAGGCAGACAGTTAAAGTTTTGCATCTGGTTAAAGTTATTTTGGCCCAAACAAGAGCTCCCCAACATCTTCTTCACAGCAGTGTGGTACCCACACAAGGGACTTTAGGGACATTTTGGGCAGCTGCCATTGGCAAGCCCAGTGCACACATAGGTGGGAGGTGGGGATTGTCTAGGGTAAAAGTGCTTCAACAGTTGTTAAGGTTGTGCTGTTTTTCTCCTCTCCCTTTTCCCTTCCCCCCAAAATAAAAACTGTTAATTGTTAATGTTACATACTGAAACTGTTACTAATTGTGTAAAGGCAGAATTGTTATTGTCTGTGCACCCTAAAGAATGAAGTTATGTGTAACATTTTGAAATATGTGCAAATTAGTTTTTTTTTTTTTTTTTAATAAAAAATAGGCATCAGAAATATGCATGAGAGAATTGATATCACAGCTATTAGGCCATAAATAATAAAAATTACTGTTGCCCTTTTAGCAGATAGGGAATAAGTGCTCACGTGCACTGCAGTACTGTCGCCAGGAGGTTTTATTTATAATAATGATAACATTTAGAAAAGTTTTGTCTCTTAAAAGTAATAGCTTTTTTGAAGTATTTATCATTGGAAAAATAGAGTGCTTAATCAGCACTAAAATACCCCCACGGCTGAAGAAATGGCAGTGCTTGTTTTTAATTGGTACTGGGTACACTTTTTGTATTGCTATGCACTTTAGAATGTATAGACTAAATGTATAAGATGGCCAGTATGGCTTTTCAAAGCACTGACACTTTAAGAGATGGTCACGTGATAATAGCCATTTGGCTTTAAATGGGTGTATGTATCGATTGAATTCATCTTCATGAAAGCCAATGAATTGGTGAAACATTAGAAGCTAGTTCGTGTGTGTTCTTTCTGTCTTGATCCTGTTTTTATGCACCACGCGGTGAAGAAATAAAAGTAAAGTTATTGCAATTTCTGTGGTAAGCCCCCTTTTTTGGTGTGCTTGGTGTGCCGTGACTTCATATACATATATGGAATTGTTATTGCGTTGGGAAGGTACAGTGGGACAGTTATTGTATTTTCCTGGGGGGCGTTAACCTGCAATTTATCCACAGGTATTCCCTATCACTATCCCAGGTGGAGGCACCATGTGCACTTATTGTTCCAGCACCATTTGTCCGCCAGAGAACCTAGGCCGGCCCCATCGAGGTGTGTTCAGGGAAGACTCGCGCGCCCCAGAAACAGCTGAGGTGAGTCAGAGGGGCTGTTACACTTACCTCTGTAGTGGGCAAACTGATGGAGTCACTGATCAAAGAGGAACTTCTGGACTACCTAGACAGCAATGGTCTAAGATAGTTAACACATGGGTTTGTAGCACGGAGGTCTTGTCAGACGAACCTCATAGTTTTCTTTTTGGGTGACAAAGGTTTATAGGATAGCCACACAAATACAAAGCACAGGGGGCCAGTTATTCATGGGATAATTCTGAGGGGAAAGGTGATACCGGGTGAGGTTTCTTTAAGCTTCTGGAACAGAACCACCTTTGTTGAAATGGCTGTCCTTAACAAGCTGTGAATTGGATTTCTAAATCCCTGAGAGTGATCAGTTTGATGCCATTTATTCACCAAATAACAGGCATTGCCGCTTGCTGCAAGATGTTATGACTATAAGGCCCGTATTTGTAAAGGAATCAGTCTATGAGCCTTTGCAGAGGAAGAAAGCAGAGAAGAGATTGCCATTCAACTGTTTGTCTTCATAAGGGAAGGGGGTCCTCAGCTGGTAGAACAGTGTAACTGCAGCCTCTTGGTAGGGGCTTCCTTAGTGGCAAAAAGTAGCAGAAGTAAACCAGCAGGAATTAAGTGTCCAAGCCAACATCAGCCCTTTTACTGTCTTCCAGGCTTCTGGTAAGTGATGTCCCAACTTATCTGTCACTTGATACACTCTCTTGGGATCAGTAAAACTTTCTTTTGTCTCTTAGAGACATCAATGCCTTCTTACTTAGATATTATTGGGTCTGCATTCTCTGCCTTCACTCTGAAGACCCTTATCCAACACTTTGGCTATTGAATGAGACAGGACAGCAGAAGCTTTAGTAAACAAAGTTATTATGTTGGTTTATGGCAGCAGGACAAAAGGAAATGTTTGGAAAGCTACTTGTTGGGGAGGCTATCGCCAATATGCCTGTTTACTCAGGTTCTGTTAAGGACTGTGTTATCAGTGCTACCTCTCTCCAACCACAGTACCAACAATTATGTAGGGTGTGGTACACTCTGGAATGCACCATCATTTTCTTCTACAAACATATTTATATATTTACACTGGTAAACAGCAGGAAAGGTATGCTGAGTCAAGGTTTGTTTCCGGGTACAATCCAGTGCGAGTGGTTAAAAAAAACATGGTAGTGCAGAGAAATAAAAAAAAACAACAAAAAAAAACATTATATTAAAAACTCTGCGGATAAGACATTCTGTGCAAACTATAATGAACAGTGCTTAGAGGGACCTGAGCAAAGGGAACCTGCGAAATTCAAAATAATATGGCTGTAACGAACCGCACAAGGCCAATGGTAGGTACAGGCAAACAAAGAGGATAAGACAGTCAGTGAAAAAGACTGTACAATGTATAGAGGCTAGTATGATGTGTACAAAAGGTACAGTGCAAAAATACATAAAGAGTGCAAACTGTGGATATACACGTGGCTAGAACAAACTGTGTAAACAGATCCAGTGCAAAATTCAAAATAAGGTGGCACAGATGAGGTGCACAAAAGTAATAGCAGGTACAGGAAGGAGCGAAGTATTTCCTATCTTTTTCCAACAGTTTTTGAAATGTTCACTAAAAATACTACCAATACCATAATCTGGCTCAGTTTCAGTTGGTTTCCGTCTGTATCCCCCACCCCCCAATCCCGTGATGAGCCTGAAAATAGGCAGAACTGCGTAGCCCTCATTCCTGGTCTACAAAAACAAAATAAATAAATGTCAAAAGGATGCAAGAGATGGCCTGCTAGTGCACTAGTGCAGTTGTGGCACCGCTGCTCAATATGCTGGTGATCCGGTTTCTCCGGGATGGACTCAGGTTGCCCGGTGCGGGCAGGGAGGGAGGGGGTTGAGCATTCCGAGGACATTACTCCTCCCTCAGAGAAAGGGGATACAGCAAGCTGCTGTTTGTCTGCCACCTTGTGGAGGCCAGGAGACAGCACAGTGGGGCAGCAGCAAGGGGAGGGCAGCTGCCAGATCCCAGCATGCACACACATCACTGCATATAGGTATGTATATCATAGCACGCCGGCACTCTTGGGGGGGGACGACAAGAAACTGGAGAGGAAACTATTGGCTCACTGTTGCCCTGGCGCCCACCACAGGTCCACACATGACTAACATGGCAGGCCGCCCACTATTATTGTGGTCCTGGGCAATGGACAACTGCTGATCAATTAATCAATCAAATATTTATTTATATAGTGCCTTTCGAAATCGAGGCACTGTACAAGTATAAACCACAAATATAAAAGCAGACAACAATATAAACTATTTAAAATCAGTCTGGGAAAGTCAGTGAAAATAAATAAGTTTTTAACATAGATTTAAAACTACTGAAGGTCAGGCATTCTCCTAACCAATGAGGTAGAGAATTCCACAGGGTTGGTGCTGCAAATGAAAAAACACAAGCTCCAGATGTTTTTAGATGAAACCTGGGAATCTCTAGCAGTCCCTTGTTGGTGGATCGGAGGACAATTGGGGGAGTAGGGAGTCAGGAGATCTTTCAGGTAGTTGGGTCCCTATTCATGTAGGGCTTTAAAGGTAAGCAAGCCTACCTTGTAGGTGATCCGCCACTGAACCAGCAGCCCGTGCAATCCGCACAGCACAGGCACAATGTGACTGGACCTAGAAGTACCAGTCAACAGCATGGCTGCAGCATTCTGCACCAGCTGCAAGCGGTGGATATCAACGCCAGACAACCGTAGGTAGAGAGCATTGCAGTAGTCAAGACAGGTAGTATTGAAAGCATGAACCAATGTTGGAAGGTCGCACAGTAGAACCAAGTGTTTCACCTGGGCGATATTCCTCAGATGGTAAAATGAGGATTTAACCACGGCTGACACCTGAGATTTCAGAGTTAAGTCGTCATCAAAAATAACGCCCAGGTTCCACACCCGATCTGAGGTAGTGAGCTGGACACTGTCAAGCCACAGGCTGGCCACATGCCCAGCCCCCAAACCCACCCCCGGGTGACTTGGGTCCACAACCAACACCTCAGTCTTATCTGGATTCAGTCTCAGCCAGCTGGAGCCCATCTAGTCTTTGATCTCGGAGAGGCAATTATTTAGCGCAGAGACCTCATCAACCTGTCCAGGCACAAAGGACATATACAGCTGAGTATCATCTGCATAGCAGTGAAAACTCAAGCCGTATCACCTGATGATATCTCCCAATGGCAGCATGTACACTGTGAACTACATGGGAACTAATGTGGAGCCCTGCAGCACTCTGCAGAACAGGGGGAGGAAGTCCGAGGAATAAATTCTGGTGACCACCCTCTGAAACCTGTGAGCGAGGAATGATCAAAACCATTTGAGGATTGTACTCAACAGTCCACAAAAGAACTGCAGGGTCTCCAAAAGCACCCCATGGTCCACAATGTCAAAGGCTGCTGAGCGCGTGAGAAGGACCAAAATGGTATGAGCCTTTTGATCTCTTGCCATTAGGAGATCATTTAGTACCCAAACAAGGGCAGTCTCTGTGCTATGCCTCTTCCTGAAACCAGACTGAAGGGCTTCATAGACATTGCAGGTTACAAGGTGATCATCCAGTTACAACGCAACCACCTTCTCAATAACCTTCCCCACAAAGGGAAGGTTAGAGGCAGGTCAGTAGTTAGCTGGATCATTGGGATTAAAGGAGTTTTTTTTAAGGAGTGGTCGAATGACCGCTTCCTTTAGGGGGTCCAGAAAGACCCTCCTCTCCAAGGATCTCTATACAATTTTAGCTAGGATCAGGCAGATAACATCTACACACCCCACTAAAAGAGGGGTAGGGCCTGGATCCAAACTACAACAGGTTGGGCGCAAAGTCTGGACGATCTTCACAATGTCCATGAATTCTGGTCGGCTGAAGTCTATCCTGACAGGCCAGGTCCTCACCACCTCCTGTCAACCTTCGCAACCCCTCATAGAGAGAGCCGGGCTGATTCTGGACCTGCTGCTGGCAACCTTATCTGTGAAGAACCGAGCTAGCTCATCACACTTAATTTGTGGAAAAGCTCTTCCGGACTGGTGACAGATTGGATTGCACAATCTGTCAATGGTTCAGAAAAGTTGAGCCGGTCGATTTTGCACAGCAGAAATTTCCCTGGACAGGAACTCTGCCTTCTTATGGGTGATTTCCAATTGATAGCCCTTATAATGTTCTATCAATCTAAACCTGTCAGCATCCAAGACAGACTTCTGCCATGCTCTCTCCAGCCTTCGACCAACTCGCCTCAACTCCTTCAAGGACCCATCATACCAAGGGGACCTTACGCGAAGAGTGAGTGGTTGAACACGAACAGGAGCAATCAAATCCAGGGCATCTCCCACTGCCTTATTATAGCCTATCACAAGGTCCCCTGGGCTTGTGCTTTCACCCAGCAATCCTGATAGGTCCAGAACCGCGGATAGACCATCTGGGTCCATCTGGGCCCATCAGCTAAGTCCATGAGAATGTCAGTGACTGGACTGGGGGATGCTTTCAGGCAAGTCAGCAAGCAAGAAAATGTTTGATTAGATTAAAACAAGCATTTGTCAATGCTGAGAGTTCACTATTGGTATTGCTCTTGTACTTGCCTCCTATATTTTTCTGTGTATATTCTTCTGTCTTGCATTTTAAGGGTGGGCGTTACAGTTGGAAACCCTAACACCCCTGGTGTTTGTTGGTATTTTTGCTCCAAATTTTCAGCGTGGGCTTTTTGGGACACCACCTCATGAACAGAAACATAGAAACATAGAAACATAGACTTTGACAGCAGATAAGGACCACTTGGCCCACCCAGTCTGCCCATTTCCCTACCTATTGGATAAGCTGCAGATTCTAGTTAACTGACAGTGTACTTCCTGCAACCCCCCACTACAATTGCCTTATGTCTGTCCCATGCGTGTTTGAATTCCCCCAGTTTTAGACCCCACAACCTCTCCAGGAAGGCGGTTCCATGCGTCCACCACTCTCTCCGTGAAAAAAAATTTCCTCACATTACCCCTGAGTCATCCCCCCTCTATCTTTAAATTATACCCCCTTGTTCTTACACATCTCTTTTTCTGAAAGATGCTACCCCCTGGACTTTGTTGATTCCCTTGAGGTACTTAAAAGTTTCTATCATGCCCCCCCTGTTCCTCCTTTCATCAAGGGTATACATATTAAGCTGTCTCAGTCTCTCCTTATATGGTTTCTGATGCAGACCCTGTACCATTTTAGTTGCCCTCCTCTGGACTGCTTCCATCCTGTCTATGTCCTTGCGTAGATGAGGTCTCCAAAACTGCACACAGTACTCCAGATGGGGTTTCACCAACTGTCTGTACAGAGGGATAACCACTTCCCTTTTTCTACTTGTGATGTCCCTCCCTATGCATCCCATTATCCCCCTGGCTCTCCTTACCAATTTCTCACATTGCTTACCCACCTTTAGGTCATCTGATATGACTACCTCCAGGTCCCTTTCCATTTTTGTTGTTGTTAGTACCTCCCCTGCTATTGTGTACTCTTCTCCTGGGTTTTTGTTTCCCAGGTGCATTACTTTGCACTTCTTTGCACTTCTTTGCATTGAATCGAAGTTGCCATATGTCTGACCATTCCTCCAACCTTGCCAAGTCCCTTCTCATCTTTTCTACCCCCCCTTGTGTATCAACTCTGTTACAGATCTTTGTGTCATCTGCAAAGAGGCATACCTTTCCTTCCAGACCCTCTGCAATGTCACCTATAAAGACGTTAAAGAGGACCGGACCCAGTATTGAGCCCTGAGGTACTCCACTAGTAACCCTCCTTTCTTCGGAATGTGTTCCATTCATTATTACCTTCTGTGTCCTGTTGTGCAGCCAGTTTGCTACCCAGGCTACCACCCTAGGACCCACTCCCAGGCTGGCTAACTTGATTATTTATCTTTTGTGCAGGACTGTGTCAAATGCCTTGCTAAAGTCTAGGTAGGCCATGTCCACAACCCTCCCTGGTCTACTACTTTGGTCACCCAGTCAAAGAAATCAATTAGATTCATCTGACATGACCTTCCTGTTGTGAATCCATGCTGCTTTGGGTCCTGTGCCCTGCTCCTCTAGGTACTCAACAATTCTTTCTTTCAGAAGTGATTCCATCATTTTCCCCACCACTGAGGTCAAACTAGCAGGTCTATAGTTTCCTGCTTCTGCCTTGCTCCCACTTTTGTAAAGGGGAATCACATCTGCCCTCCTCCAGTCCTCAGGTACCACCCCATCCTCCCATGATTTGTTAAAAAGTGCCAGTATCATTTTGTTACTCAATCCCAAAAGGTGATTTTGCACAGCGAGTGTGCCATTTGGTGCCACAAGTGCAAAAACACATTTTGGGCAGGATGTGAAAAATGTCAGCTGTACTGTTCATGAGGAGGTGTCAAGAAATGGTAATGTTGAAAATCTGGAGTGAAAATATGAAAAAGCGGTGAAGTTACAAGTGTGCGTAGAAACTGCACAACACACACTCGTAGCACAGTTATTTTTTGGAATGTTTTCACTAAATGTTCAATATTGCCTTTTTCGGACCTCCCCTCATGAACGGTGGCACTGGAATTTCATTAATCTGCCCCAAAAGTTGATTTTGCACAGCGACCGCGCCATTCTGCGCCACAGGTGCAAAACACATTTTGAGAAGGACACAAAAATGACAGCTGTACTGTTCATGGGGGGTGAAAAATGACAATGTTGGAAATTTGGAGTGAAAATCTTAAAAATTGATGACGTTATGAGCGTGCACAGAAACTGCAATGGACACTCATAATGCAGTCATTTGGGGGATTTTCTTTACCAAATTTGCAACAAGGTCTTTTTGGGACCCCCACCTCATGAACAGCGGCACTGTCATTTCATTAATTGGTCTGAAAGATAATTCCACGCAGCAACCCTGCAATCACCTTTCAGGACCGAGAAACGAAATGGCAGTGACTGTGTTCATGGGGGGTCCCAAGAACCCCATGTTGAAAATTTGGGACCAAAACTCCCAAAAATGGCTGAGATATCAACTTAAATTGAAAACCCCTCATTCGCTGCCATTACAGAACTTACTGTCATTTCTTTAGTTTGCAGTCAGCTTTTGTAGAGTGCAGATGTGTTCCTAGTCCACTGAAGATCGCTGCTCCCGACCTCTGGAGGTAAGTATGGGTGAGGGGAGGTAGGTGCACAGAGGGAGGGTGTGGGTTGGAAGAGGGGGCTGGCGGCAACTATGAGGAACTGTTTTCTTTCTTTTCAGGTTTAAAACAACAACAAAAAAAATGTTGCGGGTCTGTTTTCTGTTTTTTGCAGGAAAACTATGGATTTGGCACACTGAGGTGGGCTCCCAGTGTGCCAGAGTCCTGGGGGGTTCAAAGGGGATCAGTGCCAACCCAGGGATTGGGCACCCAAAGGTAGAATATGTGGTGGCAGGGGGGTGCATCTGACACTAGAAGTGGGCATCCCGGTGTCGGAAACACCACAGCAGGTTTTGACACACTGGAGTGGGCTCCCAGTGTGCCACATTAAAGGATGAGGGGGGAATACAGGCCACACAGAGATTGAGCACCCCAATGTTGTCAGGCAGGGGGAGGGGAGTCCACTAGCATGATCACAGAGACAGCAGGACGTGGAGAAGGCAGGCTAGGAAAGCACCTCCTCCCAGTCAGCGTGATCGTATCACACTTACAATAGAAGTGCCTTCAGGCACTCAATACTCCCAGCCTATACAGAGCTTAGGCTATGGCCTGCTCTGCAAAGGTGGGAGAATGGGACATGGTGGAGACGTCAAGACACAAACAGCTGTTTGCTCTGTGGTGACCTGAAGATGAAAGGAAAAAGCCGGTTCCTGATTGGTGCAGATTTTTCTTTTCAAGTGCAGACCACTGCAGGCAAAACAGCATCAGAACCAGCCTGGCTGAGGATTGGTGTGACACTGTCGAGCCCCAAGCAGAATACTCTGCATTGGACAGACAGTGTCACACCTCTCAAAGCCTACTATCCCCAGGAGTTCGACTCACACGCACAAACTCAAAAAAGGATGCAAGAAACACATTTTTTATTTTAGCTTTTGTTGACCGGGTAAGTACACTAGACAAGTAATATGCCTATTTTCAGGAACGACCCGGGAGAGTACAACATTAGGATACAGACAATTGTAGAGTACAACATTAGGATACAGACAATTGTATACAGTAGCGAGTAAGTACAGCTTGACAACATGAGTGAGATAGTAACATAGTCCAGGGGGTTTGGGCGGACATAATACAACTTATATCCGCTAAGGTAACGAACCCCTGGGATGGCTGGGTCACACACAAATTTACAACAGAAAGCATTTGCACATTTCACGTAAGAGATAAATTGAGAAAGGCAATGTCCAGGGGACCATGGCATGGACAGTATGCCCGGGGTCAGGTGCCCTGGTGTAGTGGCAGAGACAAGGAGTGCAGCAGGAGTTATCAGGTAGTGTCAGAGGGAGGCAAGCTTTGAAGCCGGAAGAGCATCCGTATAGGGGAATACTCTAGGGAGGCTTGGGACAGTCACACGCAGATGTAAGTTTCAGGAAACCCCGGAGGGAGTTACGGAAGCACAGGTGGGAGGATGACAACCTGGTCGGCTCTGGAAGGGAACATTGATGATAGGAGTTGAAAATTAAAAAATAGAAATATAGAAGATGTCGGCAGAGAAGGACCTCTTGTCCCAACTAGTCTGCCCTATTTTCTCTACCTACTGTGCTACTGCAGATTCTACTTGATCTCCAGTCTTATTCCCTCCTCCCTTGCCTTATTATTATGGTCCCCTTGTGTCTGTCCCATGCATGCTTGAATCCTGTCACCATTTTAGCATTCACCACCTCTGCTGGGAGAATATTGCAGGTGTCCACCACCTTTTTGTGAAGAAGTACTGTATTTCCTCACATTCCCTCTGAGTCCCCCACCCCAGCATCATGGCATGACCCCTTGTCCTCAAGCATATTTTTCTATCTAAAATGCTACCCTCATGGACCTTATTAATACCTTTGAGGTATTTGAACTTTTCTATGATGTCCCCCCTTTCTCTCCTTTCCTCTAAAGAGTACATATTTAATTCCCTGAGTCTTTCCTCGTAGGGATTTTGATGCAGGCACTGCACCATTTTGGTTGCCCTCCTCTGTACCGCCTCTACCCTATCTATGTCCTTCTGGAGATGGGGCCTCCAGTACTGGACACACTACTCGAGGTGGGGCATCACCAATGATCTATACAGAGGTAACACTACCTCCCTCTTTCCACTGGTGATACCCCTCTATATGCACCCGAGCATCCTGCTAGCTTTCCCCACTGCTTCGCTACCTTCAGGTCATCAGGAATGATTATTCCCAGGTCCCTTTCCTGTTTTGTGGTTGCCAGTACCTCTCTGATGGCACGTTGCCACTAGGTTTTTGTGCCCCAGGTGCATGGTTTTGCACTTTTTGGTATTGAAACACAGTTGCCAAACCCTTGACCAGTCTTCCATCTTTTTCAGATCGTCCCTCATTCTTTCCATACCCCCTGGTGTGTCAGCTCTGTTGCAGATGTTTGTGTCATCCACAAACAGGCATACTTTCCCTTCCAGCCCTCCTGCAACATTGTTAAAGAGGACTGGGCCTAATACTGAGTCCTGACCCATGTGGCACCCCACTGGTCACCTTGCCTTCTTCAGAGTGAACACCATTTACCACCACCCTCTGACTCCTGTTGCTTAGCCAACTTCTTACCCATTTTACTACTTTTGGACCCACTCCTAGACTGCCAGTTTGCTCACCAGTAGGGGTGGGTGAAAAAATCTTCTGTGGGTGGAATTGCCAAAGTTCAATTGCCCACGAAAGTTTGGAAATTAGATTTCCAAACTTCCCGTGGAAATTTCACCCACGATCGCTTCACGCTTGAAGTGCCATTTGTCCTCAAAAGCCCTAGTGGTTTGTGGTCCCTCCCCACTTGCCCATGTAAAAAGAAGATATCCATGGTGGCTAGTGGTCCCTCCCTCCCACATGGTAACCTGGCCACCTAGAAAGGTACAGTAACCCCAGCGCTCCTATATCCACTTCTCCAGTTTAAAAACAAATCTCTGGTGGTCTAGTGTTTTTTTTTTTTTATTATTTAACCCATCCCTAATTCCCAATCCAAAATCCCTAGTGGTCTAGTGCCCCCCACCCCACTCCCCAGACAGTGACAGCTGTCAACATCAAAGGGCTCAGAATTGCAGGATTTTCTTTCTAAGATTGCACAATCAGAAATCTCCAGTACCTCACAAGAACTGGCACATATTACAAGACTCCTAAACAAGGTACTGAATGACATGGTCGAATTAAAAGCCACGACCTCCTGTATCGACCAGGATCTACAAAATCTAACTACCAGAGTCGTGGGCACTGAACGCTCTGTCCGGCAGCACAATGCTTTGCTGCAGCAACATCGTGGCCAACTTCGTGAGCAACATCGCCAAATCCAATATCTTCTCCAAAAAGTTGACGACATGGAGAACAGGTTGAGGAGAAAAAACATCAGGCTCATGGGTCTGCCAGAAGGTATGGAGGGCAGGGACATGTGCACTTTCCTCACGGCCGTGCTGCCAAAATTAATTAACATGGATGGCCCTCCAACAGAGATCGAGAGGGCACACAGGTTTCTAGCCCCCAAGTCCAGACAGAAGGAGAGACTTAGACAGATATTAATTAAATTTTTAAAATATCCCATGAAGGAGAGGTACCTGAGAATCACCAGAGACAAGGGGGAAGTGATGTTGGACGTCCATAGGCTGCAGTTCTTTCAAGATTACTGATACGAGCTGTCAAAAAAGAGACAAGCCTATGTGGCTGTCAAAAAAGAATTGTAGAACCGGAATATACAAGCCTCCCTTTGATACACCTCCCTACTCAGGGTACAATTCAGAGTACAATTTTTGCTGTTCAGCACCCCTGAGGAAGTCAAACTCTTTCTCCAAGATACCCAAGGGGAGTGCCATCTGCCAAAACAAATGCCCCTGCCATGCAAGGAGTCAGAGAAGCCCCACAAAACATTTGCCACTTTTGTGGTCTAGTGCCCTCCTCTGCCCCTCAATAGAGTGTCCCATCACTCAGCCCCACCTCATTATTCCCAGCAGGTGGAGTCGGAGGTTTCCTCTCTCCTCATGTCTCTGTTTCATTGAGTGCTGTCACGAATGAGCTCATATGCTCATTCATTGACAGCTCAGTGGGCGGGCAGGCTGTGGAGCAGAGAGGAGGGCTGTGCTTGTCCATCTGCTGCTGGGGTTACGATGGGGGTGGGAGTGGGGTGGTGGAATACCTGGCTACTGGGAGGCTGAGTGAGGGGCACTGAACCACCAGGGATTTGGGACTGGGGATCGGGGATGGGGAGGGGGTTAAAATTTAAAAGCAAAAACCCACTAGACCACCAGAGATTTGTTTTTGTAAACTGGAGAAGTGGAGACAGGGATGCGGGGGGGGTGGAGGTTACTGTACATTTCGGGGCGAGTTACCAGGTGGAGGGGAGGGACCACTGGCCACCAGGGATATTTTTTACATGTGGGGTGGGTGGGGGGAGGTACCACTAGCCACCAGGGCTTATTTTATTAATACAAGGAGAAATTTCACCTGGTAACTTTTGCAGAAGTTTTCCACTCCGCCACAGGCGGAAGTTAGGAAACTTTTGCGAAAGTTCCTTGATTTCCATGGAAACCGGCAGTTTCGCCTACCCCTACTCACCAGTCTTCTGTGTGGAATGGTGTGGGAGGCCTCACTGAAATCCAGGTAGGCCACATCCACTGCTCTGCCCTGATCCACTTCCCTGGTCATCCAGTCAAAGAACTCAATCAGGTGTGTCTGGCAAGATATCCCCCTGTGAAACCATGTTGCCTCAGATCCTGTAATCCACTGGTCACAAGGTATTCCCCAATCCTTTCCTTCAGTAGTGATTCCATTACTTGTGTACTTATATACATTCTATTACTCCTCTCTGTTGCTTCTCCCCCTCTGTCACCCCTACCCCCCTCCTCCATCTCCCCACCTGCGACTCTGCAACCCACCAGCCTTACCGCTCTTCTGCCCTGCTTTTCTAGTTCCCCCCCACCTAACCTGCTATCGACAAGTCCTCTGACTCAAGGCTAGTCTCCTCCTCTTCCCCACCCTCCCTCCTTGGAGTTGGGCTCTTTTGCCTGAATTTCAGCTCTATTCTGCTCCCTTGTACACCTATAGGAGGCCAACTGCTCACTCACGGCTCCCAGGCAGCACTGTCAGTTATATTCACAGACTCTGTAATTTACTGTATGAACTATTTGCTTTATATTTTTATCAGTTGCCAGTTACACTGCAAACTCTGTAATATATGTATCATATGTACTTCCTATACCTCTGTCTTGAATATTATCAGTGAATTGTTTTGTGCCCATGACATGGAATCTTTGTAAAAGAGGCTATACTCAAAGGTTGTTTCCGAATAACTAAATAAAAATACTTTCCCCACCACCGAAGTCAGGCTGACAGGTCTTTAATTTCCTGACTCCTCTCTTTTACCACTTTTGTGATGTGGGACCACATCTGCCCTCATCTATGCAGTTCCATAGAACTTCCCCCATATCTAGTGATAGGTTGAACAGTCCTGTCAGAGGTGCACTCGGCACTTCCTTGAGTTCCCTCAGTATTCTAGGGTGTACCCCATCAGGTCCCATTGCCTTGTCCACTTTTAATTGGGCTAGTTCCTTGAGGACTCTTTCCTCTGTAAAAGGACTAGTGTCTACCTTCCTATCTTTAATACCTTTATCCCTTATCTGTGGCCCGTCACTGACCCTTCTTCCATAAGTACTGAACAAAAGTATTTGTTCAGTATATCCACTTTTTTCTGGTCCTCTTCCACACAAACCCCTCCTTCCCCTTTTAGCCTTACTCTCCCTCCTTTGGTCTTCCTCTTTTCGCTTATGTAACATGAAGAATGATTTATGTCCCTTTTTTACTGACTTGGCAATATTCTCCTCTAAGTGTGCCTTTGCACTCCTGCCTTCCCTGACTCCTTTTGTTTCTCCTGATATCTCTCCCTATCCTCCTCCTTCTGTGTCTTCTTGTACCTTCTAACTGCTAACTTCTTTGCCCTTACTATCTCCACTACTTCTTTAGAGAACCAGAGAACCATAGCAGTCTCTTTTTCCTTTTGCCCGCTTTAACCTGCCTGACACAGAGGTTTGTTGCCTTCTCAATGCCCTCCTTTATTTTTGCCCACCATTCCTCAAATCCACCTAGTTTCCCTATCCCTGCTAGGGCGTCCCTAAGGCATTCACCCATTTTCTTAAAATCGGCCCTCCTGAAGTCTAGGAGCCTTGTTTTAGTGTGGTTTGAGTCTGGCCTAGTTCTTATATTGCTCCACACTATACAATGATCACTGGTCCCCAGGTGGCTACCCACAGTGATATCAGCAACACTGTCCCCATTTGTCAGTACCAGATCCAGTATCACCTCCCCAAGAGTGGGTTCCTTAACTAGTTGTCTGAGCAACACCCCCTGCAGGGAGTCCACAATGTCCCTACTTTTAACTGTTGCTGTAGCTGGGAGGCTCCAATCCACGTCTGGCAGATTGAAGTACCCACCAGCAATACCTCCCCTTTTTTGCAATCCTTTGGATTTCTTCCAGCATGTCCTTATCCAGCCCTCCCCCTTGTGCTGGAGGTCTGTAGATCACACCTGTGCAAATAGCTGTCCCCCTTCCATGTCTGCAAGGTGACCCACAGTACCTCTGCTCCTCCTTGCTTCCCCTGAATTTCCGTAGCTTTTATTTTTTTCCTCACATAAAGAGCCACTCTTCCCCCCCTTTTCACTTTCCCTGTCCCTTCTGAATAGAGCAAAACCTGGTATGACTACATCCCAGTCCTGGTTTTCATTGCACCAGGACTCTGTACTTGCAACTATGTCCAGGTCTGCTTCTGCCATGGTGGCCTCTAGGTCTGCAGTCTTATTGCCCAGACTTCAAGCATTTGCACACATGGTTCTCCAGATTGTACTGTCACCCCCCTCATTTTACCCTTTTGTCCTCCCTTATTTCTTCCACTATTCTTCTAACTATCTTCCCTTCATTCTTTACTAAGATTACTAGAATGTATAGGACAAAAGGGAGCAGTCAATGCCCATAAGTATTATCCCCCACACCATGTGGGCATTTTAAACCATAATACCATTTGTATAATATAATCTATCTATAGTATGCTTGAAATGACCAAAATCTTCAGTTTCTGCTGCTGTTCGTGAGAGAATGTTCCAAGTCCTAGCACTCCTAACTGTGTAAAAATTATCTCTTTTTGTACTGTTTACCTTAGGTATGGTTAATTTCCTACCATCGGATCTAAGATTCTCTCAAGACTTACTAAATTCCAAACCGCATAGGTCCATTAAATCAGGTGAATGCATTATTTTGTGGAGTAGAAGAATATCCCCTCTCTGCCTCCTACGTTCTAGGGAATACAGTCCAGTTTCTTTTAACCTTGAGTCATATGATAGACCCTTTAAATGATAAAGCAGTTTGGTCACAGTGCGTTGTACCCCTTCAATCATCTTAATATCCTTTAAATAGTAAGGAGACCAGAATGGTGACCCAAAATCAAGCATGGGCCTAATATAACTCTTATACAATGGCATAATACACTGCTCAGATCTACTAACAAAGGAACATTTGATCCTTTTAATAAGAACCCTTGCTTTAAAGGAAACATGTCTACAATGTTCAGTAGAAGTAAAAGAGGTTAGATATTGTAAACCCTAGGTCACGTTCTGATGCTACTGCACGTAGGATCTGGTCTCCCAATATGTATTTATATTTTGGATTTTTATGTCCAAACTGCGGAAGTGCCTAATCCAATTAACAGAAGCACTCTTGATAGGGGGGGTCGATACCAGTCCTTTCACAGAAGAAAGGGTTCTGCAAGAACTCCTAAAACTGAAGGTGGACAAAGCAATGGGTCCTGATGGAATTCACCCCAGAATTCTAAAAGAATTAAGGAAGGAACTAGTGAAACCACTGGCTACTCTTTTTTAATAAATCATGGGAGGATGGTATGGTACCCAAGGACTGGAGGAAGGCGGATGTGATTCCCCTTCACAAAAGTGGGACCAAGACAGAGGCAGGAAACTACAGACCTGTCAGTCTGACCTCTGTGGTAGGGAAAGTGATGGAGTCACTTCTGAAGGAAAGAATAGTTGAGTACCTAGAGGTCAGTGGAGCACAGGATCCAAGGCAGCATGGGTTCACAGTGGGAAGGTCATGTCAGACGAATCTAATAGATTTCTTTGACTGGGTGACCAAAGTAGTAGACCAGGGAGGGGCTGTGGACATGGCCTACCTAGACTTTAGCAGGCATTTGACACAGTCCCACACAAAGATTATTAGTCAAATTAACCAGCCTGGGAGTGGGTCCCAGGGTGGTAGCCTAAATAAAACATTGGCTGGACAACAGGACACAGAAGGTAATTGTAAATGGAGTCCACTCTGAAGAAGAAAGGGTTACTACTAGAGGTACCGCAGGGTTCAGTATTGGGTCCAGTCCTTTTTAATGTCTTCATCAGTGGCATTGCAGAGGGACTGGAAGGAAAAGTATGCCTTTTTGCAGATGACACAAAGATCTGCAACAGGGTTGATACACAAGCAGGCGTGGAAAGGATGAAAAGGGACTTGGCAAGGTTGGAGGAATGGTCAGACGTATGGCAGCTAGGATTCAATGCAAAAAAGTGCAAAATAATGCACCTGGGAAACAAGAACCCAGGGGAAGAATACACAATGGGTGGGAGGTAGTAACAACAACAAACAGGAAAGGGACCTGGGGTAATCATATCAGATGACCTTAAGGTTAGCAAGCAATGTGAGAAGGCAGTAGGGAGGCCGGGGTATACTGGGATGTATAGGGAGAGGCATCAGCAGCAGAAAACAGGAAGTTGTTATCCCTCTGTACAGACAGTTGGTGAGACCCCATCTGGAATACTGTGTCCAGTTCTGGAGACCTCATCTCCGCAAGGACATAGGCAGGATAGAGGCAGTCCAGAGGAGGGCAACTAAAATGGTGCAGGGTCTGCAAGAGAAGCCGTATGAGGAGAGACTAAAGGAGCTTAATATGTATACCCTTGAGGAAAGAAGGGAGAGGAGGGACATGATAGAAACTTTCAAGTACCTCAAGGGAATCAACAAAGTCCAAGAGGGTAGCATCTTTCAGAAAAAGAGACTTGCAAGAACAAGGGGACACAATTTAAAGATAGAAGGAGGGCGGTTCAGGGGCAATGTGAGAAGTATTATTTCACAGAGGGTAGTGGATGCATGGAACAGCCTTCCTGAGGAAGTTGTGGAGTCTAAGACTGTGGGAGAATTCAAGAATGCATGGGACAGACATAAGAGCAATTCTTGTGGGGGGCAGGAAGATATAGGCTGTTGGTTAAATAGGATCTGTGGCCTATCCTGTAGGTAGGGAAATGGGCAGACTAGATGGGCCTAGCGGTCCTTATCTGCCGTCAAAGTCTATGTTTCTATGTTTCTATGTTTCTATGAACCACACATTTTTCAGTATTAAACTGCATGCTATTTTCATTAGCCCATTCCATAATATTGTTTAAGTCATTGACCATAGATATATGCTTTTGGAAGGTATTTACCTCAACACCCAGTTTTAAGTCATCTGCAAATTTAACCATTTCATTATTTATGTTATGATGAATATCATGAATATAGATACCAAACAGGACCGGGCCCAATACCGACCCCTGTGGTACTCCACTAGTAACCTCACTCTTATCAGATAATGTACCATTTAATCTAATCATTATTACACTTTCTAATAATGATTTTTAATCCATCTTATGAGTGTACTACTGAATCCCAAACTTATCAATTTATTCACCAAGTTTATATGTGGTACCTTATCAAAGGTTTTAGAGAAGTCCATCAGAATCACATCTGATGCACATTTTCTATCTAGGCTAGCACTTTTATTCTCATAAAATGAGATCAAATTTGTTGTGCAAGACTTTCCCTTTTGGAATCCATGCTGAATACTATCCTTAATATTTATTGTAACAATCTCTTGTTCCATTCGATTTTTGATCAATCTCTCCATGATCTTACATGGGATAGAGGTTAGATTGATGGGTCTATAATTTTTAACAAGATTCCTATCGTCCTTCTTAAATATAGGGGTCACAATAGAAAGCCTCCAATCCAATGGCACAATCCCCCTTTGCAATGATATATTAATAATTTTAGTCAGTGGGACAGGTAGTATGTGTGCTCCAGTTTTGAGTAATTTAGGATGTATATCATCAGGGCCAGGTGTAGTAATTGTTTTGACATTCTGAAGTTCTAGTCTCACCTCTTCCTCTGAAAACAAATATTTATTTTCAGTGGCATTTATCGGTAAGTGGGATTCTTCTAATCTGGGACTAAATACTGATGCAAAATAACTATTGAAACAGTCCATTATTTCAATAGGATCATTGAATGTACTACCATCTGATTTGATTTTATCAATAACTTTAAATGATGATTTATTAGTATTAAGATATGAATATAGTAACTTAACATCTTTGCTATGAGCTATTTTAAATTCCATGTTGTATCTTGCCCTCCTGATCAATTGTTTTAATTATTTTTGTTTGTTGATATATTTGACCTTATTTGAATTGGATGGATGTTTTTTAAATTTCCTAAATGCATCAAGTTTATGTTTAAGTGTTTTCCTTATTTCCCCTGTCATCCAATTCGGAATTTTACCATCCTTATTATATTTCTTTCTTAAAGGTACAAATTTATCAACAGCCATTAGCACAGTATTTTTGAAGAACATCCAGGATTCTTCCATCCCCATATTGGATAATTGGCTGTTCCAATCCACTTTACTAAGATTGTTGTTCACTAATAATGTGTTAGTCTCATTATATTTTCTAATTCTAGTTTTTGTGTTACATGTTCTAGTTGTACCATAACTCAAAGAACATGTTATCATATTATGATCACTACTACCTATTGGTGGCAGAATGGTTACATTTTTTTTATAAGGTGACAAACATTTGTTAGAATTAGGTCCAGAATATTAGATCCTCTAGTGGGCTCTAGGACTAACTGCTCACAACTACAGTTGACAGAGTTGTCCAAAAAAAAGAGTATCTATATCAGACTTAGCCCTTAGACTAGCCCAATCGATAACTGGAAAATTAAAGTCTCCCAATATGATAACATTTCCTAGATTAGATGCTTCTATAATCTCAGAGCAAAGACTGACTGTATTGTTGTAACTGCATGACAGAGGCCTGTAACAGTTGCCCAGAATTACAGATGAATGGACTGTGGTTCTAATTTTATCCAAATTGATTCAATATTACTGCTCATTAGTTTAGAATGCTGAATTGAGTGGGATGGCATTTTATTTGAAACATATATGCACACCCCTACCCTTATTCTACCTTCTCTATCTCTACTATAGAGTTTAAATCCTGGAATATCTTTAATCCACTCAGCTGAGTCATCCCACCAGGTCTCAGTGATAGCCACCACATGTAGGTCAAGAAGTTTTATAAGAATTTTAAGTTCACTTTTCTTATCAAGGTTTAAACTCCTAGCATTCAACAATGAAAGGTTATAGTTTCCTGGTTTTTGTTTCAATGTTACCTCTCCTAAATTGGTGTGCAGATCAATGACCTCAGGTAGCATCCCTCCCCCCTGCGAACCTAGTGTAAACAGTTTTTGATGTGTGTTGCAATTTTCTTGCCTAACAAACTACTTCCACATTTATTTAAGTGCAGTCCATCCCAACAAAATAGACTAGAGTGACCTTCATTGTTTTCCCAATGAGTTAAACAAGTATTTCCCTTTCTTAAACACCACTGTCAAAGCCAATTGTCAACCTCCTTAATCTTCCTAGTTATAGACATTGTTGATCTAGGGACCGGAAGTACCTCTGAAAGTGTTACATCACATCCTTTAGAGTCAAGACATGCACTTACAGCCTCAAAATCACTTATTGCGTCCTCAGTATTGTTAGAACAAATTTTATTTGTACCTATGTGTAATATTACTAATGGTCTTTCCCTGCATCCTTCAAAATTGAATCAATCATATTAGTAAGGTCAGCTACCTTTGCCCCCATAACTAGAACATGTCCAATTGGCCTTGTCTGGATTGCAGACTAACCTGTCTATATGTTTTATCACAGAATCTCCCAGAATGTATGTCTGTCGATGTTTGTGGGAATTTGTGGTTTGGTTTTGAGCTTCTAATAATAGACCCATGGAATTGTGTATGTCATTCACTGATGTACTAGGACTCACTGCCACTACTATTGTATTGTTCTCATTACCTGCTATCACATTAGGTAACATAGCTTCATTTACTAGGTCAGATAACTCATGTGGTAGTATGTTACCGACACTTTCCTTCATGAACTCACTTGTAGTACATTTATGTACAGCATTTGAGAACACTTTTATTTGTTGGAATCTCCTTGCCACCACTTACAATATCTATGTTGGGGTTAGGACTAACATCTAATACCAATGTGAAGTGGTCACTGTTGCCAGAATCAACATCATGTTCTACTATTTCCACATTAGTATTATCAGAAGTCTCAATAATATTCAAACAAGTAAATGCATTATTGGTCGGTAAACTAAATTCCATAGCCCTACAACCTCTTATTGATTTTCTTTGTCTATCAATTAGGTTCCATTCATTCATACTACAGTTTTGGTCCTCTAGATCATCATTCCTTTGTCTCTTTCCATACTTTCCTAGATCCTGATTCATGGAATTTTTTATTACACTCAACTGTTCATATGGGTCGGTTTGGGTGCTAGTGTTAGTTAAATTTGACAGCATTGATGTGTCCTTCGTACTCTTTAGAAAGCAAGTATTAGTCTGAGTTCCAAGTTTATTAGTAATAGGTAGTGCTTTAACTGATACGACATTACTAGCAGCTAGCTTACATTTCAAGTCTATTATTTCCTCTTCTAAACTTCCCATATTAATGCACTTCATACAGCAGAACTCTTCATTACAAATGCGTACCTCAGTTAGCACAAACATTAGGCACTTCCTGCATTTAATACCCCATACCCCTTCCAAAGGATGAATTATGTCAGCCATGGGAACTTACTACTTGCTAACCTCCCGATGCTGTATATTATATACTTCCTGGTTCTGTCCTGCTGACCCGTCTAACACACCAAACATGCACTAGATGCACCTGTCTTTATGCGCGTCTTAAAGCGATACCATGCGTCACTTACCTGTGCTCATTCTACTCGATGGAGTGCTGTTTAAATGCCCTGCCCCCATACCGCCATTGCTAATCAGCTGATCCAATCGGGGAATCATTCCAGCCTCACAGTTTATCAGTGCACCAATTTAAAAATGATTGGGCTAGTACCCACACTCTCAAACAGTTTCAATCCTACAGTTTTAATGTTTTATAAGCACCAACACGTAAGGCTGTCTGGGACCTGAGCATGATAAGGCAGTCAGGAAACAAGATGTCTTACTCCCTAGACAGCCCATGCTACCCTTCCCTGAAATAAAGGATAAGCTCTTTGTAGTAAATTAGGCAATATGAAAATCAGCACAAGGAGAATCAGTGCCCCTGCCAGTACTGTCTCACACTATACAGTGTCTCACAGCATGCGCCTCGATTCCTATGTTAATAGGTTCCTTTTGGGATTTCTCTTCTTCCAGACACCCACTGCTGACCTTGTAAGCTTGTGGGATGGGACAGTTCATGTCACTCTTCTCCACTCCGCCTCCCCACTCATCTAGTTTAAATGCTCTCCAATGTAGAATTTAAACCATTTGCTGAGGATTACGGTTCCTCTTCTGGATGGATGCAGGCCATCACCCCTCTACAGGCTTTTATCCCTCCAGGTGGGGCCTCAGTCCCCAATGAATCTGAATCCCTCTTCTCTGCACTGTTCCTTCAACCATGCATTGAAGTTCCTGGTGCAGTGAATTCTGTCCTTCCCCTGTCATAGACAGGTAGCACTTTCGAGAAGGTCACAGATCACACTAATTGTCTTAGACCCCTCCCCAGTTCCTTATACTCCTACTGAACTATTGCTGGCTCATCCCTAGCCAGGTCATTAGTTCCCAGATGGACAATGACATCCAGCTCTCTCCCTTTCTGTTGCCCTAGTGATCCCTTGGATTCTCTTTCCATCCCTTTGAGCCATAGCACTGGGAAAGCACCTAACCACCTTCTCCTCATCCCTTCCTGCCCCCAACTGTATTCCCACTTACTATGGAGTCCCCCATCAGGATTTGCTTCCTCCTCCTCCTCTGGGGTCCTCTGCCACCCCCCTTGCTTCTCCACTATGGAGGACTCCCACATCCCCTACAGCCACTACTTCAGGTGCCTCTTTGGGACATTCCTGCCCAGCCAGTGTGGCATAGGAGTTTTGTAGTGGTATTGGATGGGGAATGTTCCTGCGTTCCACCAACCTAACCCTCCCCAAGCCCACCGTTGTCCAGCCACTCCTCCTTCCTGGCATTCTTTCAGGTAGCAGAGTCAGACTAGGTGGTCCCCAGGTGGGGGAATAGGTCCTCCGAACCTAAGCCAACACAGCCTTGAGTCTGGCAACCTCCCCTTTCAACCCAGAGAGATACATGAAGATGGGGCAGCAGTGTAGCCTCCAGAAGGTCTTTCTGAAGACTACCACCCACATAGCCAGCGCACTGCACCACACCCAACATTTTTCCTTTCTACACTGCCTGTTTTTGTTTTGCCTTTTGAAACCTCTCTGCTCCCTTACCCTATATAGGGTGTTTATCCCACTCCCAACATTTTATGTCTTTGTAAAACACTTGTGTTCCCTTACTGTAACTAAGGTCCTTCACCTACTCTCAGTTTTTTGTCCTTGTAAACCCTTGTGTTCCGTTACCCCCTATAAGGTGCTTTATTTAATCCTACAGTATGCTTATCACCCCCTGTAGCACACTACCTCAGTTGACCTGTGCAGTGTGGCCTGCGTTTCTCCCTGCAGACACTCTGCCAGTGTTCCCAGACTTTACTTAGTCAGATGCCACACTCCTGCTTTGTGACACTCACACTTCAGGGTCACTCACATGAGAGGTTGTTAGAGATTTCAGGCATTAAACAGTAACTACAGCTGCCCTATTGGCTGTGTTGATTCACATGGTCTCCTGGTTTGTAGTCCCTCCCTCAGCCTCCCCCTCAGCACCCTCCTTCCTCCCAGTCCCGTTTTAAAAATATTTCTTTTTTGTTTTTGTTTTTTTATAACAAACACATTTAACCCCCACAATACAGCCAAAGCTTTTAAAAAAATAGTACTTCCCCCCACTGTTGTCCATCCTCTCTTTCGCTCAGCGGCAGCTTCCTAATGAAACATCTTAGTTGCCCAATGGCCTAATAGAAACATAGAATTTGGCAGCAGATAAGAACCTCCAGGCCCATCCAGTCTGCCCTGAAACAATGACACATTGTGCAACTTACAATGCTGAATACAGTACCTAATGCAGGTCCTGGTTCCCAAGCCATGTACTCTGCACATCTGGCAGCAGTTATAGTGCTGAGTATCTATCACAGGCACCTGTCTTGGAAACTTGGTAGGTGGCTCACACTGTAATACAACAGCTAGCCCCCCATTGTCCAGGGGGTAGAAGTCATGTGAACAGAAATAAATGGGTCTAGATGAGGGTATGAAAGCCTTCCACTGGAATTACACCAAGTGCTAACATAGGATACAGTGCTGTTATATATCAAGTTCATGCTTAGTGTCAGAGTACGTAGTGTTTCTGGTCCCTGTCTGATTCTGACTCACCAGAGAAGGCTTCCTATCTCAGACCATTGGCAACTGAGGTGTAACATTAAGGGATAAATATTGGGAGAATCAATGGTACTCAACCGGATGAGCCATCACAGTCTAATTCCATGTGTGGGTCAGACCTCTGGTTCCCCACCACCCTCCCCACAGTTGGGAATGTTAAGTCAGGCTCTGCTGCCTGCAGGATAAACCTATTCAAACCAAGGTGGTATACAAGGGGACAGACAATGGATCATCAGGGACAAGATATGCCTGCTGTAGTAGGCATGGGATAAGAGACTTATGGACAAGCTGCAAGAAAACTTAGTCCACTGTGTAAGGAAGAAAAAATGGAATGTAAAAAAAATAGAGTTCTCATTTCCTAAAAGAACCACATTGTATCTCAAGACCTGTAGTTCTGGAAAATGTTTCACTTTACAACTATTGTATTTGGAAAGTTTGTTTGTTTATTTGTTTAACGGGTAAGCACAATTGGACATTACATCCTTTTACAGGTGCGAACCACACATACAAAACGTAATTACATTCAGTACAATAAGAATAAAGTTCCACGTCAAGAATTCATGTCACATATAAAATCAATTGAAACAATTACATTCATGTAATGATTGGTAATACAAAAATCGAGCTTGTGAAAAAAGCAGCATATGTAAACAAACCCCTAAAAGCAGTTGGAATATGGTTCCAAATAATAGGTGCTATATAAGAAAAAGCCCTCTGTCCACTAACATTTTTTTCTAAATGGAAACCTCAGAGCAGACCCACCCTCCCTAGCCCTAATTAATCTAGCCAAATCTGGACAATGCAAAAATTCGTGAAGACTAAGTGGATCTCCTGACTGTAATATTCTATACACAAACCTAGCCATAAGACAATTATGGTTAGCATGAATTGGAAGCGACCCCATTCTATTCAAAACTATACAATGATGGGTGACACGAGGGAGAGACAATGCAAATGTACCCATTGTTTGCAATAGGACAGACTTTTTAGACACAAAATTTGTGGAGGCATTATCAGTGATAAAAAGGCATAAGTAATAATGGGCAACAGGCACTGTTTGACAATGGCCATTTTAGTTCCATCCGTCATGAAAGACCTTAACCTATACAACATACCTAACTTGCTATAACTTTTTGAACAAACACTACTCAAATGAGAATCATAACTTAACAGAGGGTCTAATACAATGCCCAAATATTTAAATGTAGCCACGTTCTCAAATATGTCACCATCTAACTCTTCAACATGAAGACACGTCCCCAAGGTTTTTGATCCAGGAGATGTTCCAAAAACCATAGTTTTTGTTTTTCTTGTATTTAAAACCAGTTGATTTAAATCTAACCAGTGTTGAAGATTACCCATTTCTCTGGACAAAATAGAATTTAACTCGGAAATTGTTTTACCATGTACATATACCACCGCATCGTCAGCATAAACCGTAAGGCCAACATCTTTCAGTGAAGTAGAAATCCCATCAATATACTGAGAAATTAAAATAGGACCCAATATGGAGCCCTGTGGTACTCCATATTTTATTGCAAGCTTCCCAGAGACATAGCCCCTGTATTTCATCATTTCATACCCTGTTTTGTAAATAATCTATAAACCACAGTAGAGCAGGATGTCCTATACCCAATGCACTTTGACTTTTCATTTCATTTTTTATCCTTGTGAATCTGATGAGCATAACTGCCCATTTTCACAGATGATAAGCATCTCATAAATACAATTACAAAATACAATACAAAAATTACAGAGTAAATACAATAAAATCAACATGTACATTCCTGTGAAGGATACAAGTACTTTTTCAATTTTGATTTGAAAGACGCTACTGAATTACAATTCGTCACATCTTGGGGAGAAATTTTAATCAGAAGTTCATGGCTGACCAAATTGAATGCCTTGGTCAAGTTCATGAATGCGGTCCCAGTCAAACATCCATTCTCAAACCCTCTAGGACCATTCATGAACTCGACCAACGCAGGCTCTGCCCATAGCCCTTCCTAAATCAATGCTGATGCCTTGACAACAAGTCATTATGCTCTACATAATCAATAAGCCACTTAAAAACTCTTTTCCTGAATCTTAGCTATAACAAACAAAATGGAAATGGGCCTGTAGTTTACAAAATCATGGGGAGAGCCAGATTTATGCACAGACACTACCAGTGCGTGTTTCCATAAATCAGGCACATCAGTTGTAATAAATGATAGCTTTATCACAATACTAATAGGGTAAGACAGAACCTCAGCTGCATCACGCAGTAAATTGGGCAACAGACCATCATGGCCAGGTGAGCTATCAGGTTTAAGATGATGTAAAAACCTACATACAGTACTTCCTTAGGGGTAGTGACTTTTAGATAAAACTTAGGTTTATTATTGTCAGAAGTAGAGTCAGGGGAAAAAAACTATCACAGATCACACAACTATCAAATTTTCAGACACATGTCTTCTTCATCTAGTGTCTTTTTGCTGGGCAATCTACATTTTAATCCATCCAATATTATTCTCACAAATCATCACAAGTGGCCATAACCATTCACAAAGCAAGCTACAGGTCTTACATAGTGAGTGCTGCTGCACTGTACTCATCAAGGGGTGTTAGACAGACATAAGCTAGAGATGTCAGTTCTTACATATCTTTGTCAAAAAGTAAGGAAATGAATTGCAAAAAGTACATTACAGCATCTATTAGGGTTGCAGCATAAAAAGTTAGAAAATGAGAAGTATGGGTCAAAGACTCTGAGACCTTGGCAAATCAGTGGTGTGGTGGTCCTCAGGGTTTGAACAATCATGCAATGCAGAGTCTTTGTTGTCCTAACAACAGCACTGTGTTGTCACACAACATAAATAATACAGTGCTGCTTGCCTAGAGAGTACCAATATTAGGGTAATGACAACTAGTGCTGTGCATAATTTTCAAATTCCGGATGAATGAAATTTTGTGGAATTTTCAAAATTCCACCAAATTACACAAGAAATGGAATGATGCAGAAAATTTGGGGAATGAGATTTTCCATAGCATTTCCGTAGAATTTTATTCCATGGATCTCAATATTTTCTGCAGAAATGGTTATAGAATGATTTTCCATGGAAAAAATGCTGTTCCGTAGAATATTTTCTGTGGATTGCAGCAGGCAGAATTCTGTAGAAGAACCAGTGAAATTCCAGTGGAAATTCTGCTGGCAGAATGGTCATTCTGTGCCATTTTCACTGGTGGAATTCCACATTCTGCACAGCATTAATGGCAACCCTGCACCTCATGATTGTTCAAACCCTGAGGAACATCACATCACTGAATTACCAAGGTTCCAGAGAGTTTAACCCTTAATTTTTCATTTTTTGACTTTTTCAGCTGTACCTCTAATAGATGCTTTAATGTAGTTTTGGCAATTTATATACAAACATAGAATCATAGACTTTGATGGCAGATAAGCACCGCTTGGCCCACCCAGTCTGCCCATTGCCCTACCTATTGGATAAGCTGCAGCAGAACCTAGTTAGCCAACAGCCTACTTCCTCCTACCCCCCACTAGAATTGCCTTATGTCTGTCCCATGCATTCTTGAATTCCCCCACTGTTTTTGACCCCACAACCTCCTCAGGAAGGCCATTCCATGTGTCCACCAATTCCTCTATGAAAAATACTTCCTCACATTGCCCCTGAGCCATCCCCTCATCTTCAACTTGTGCCCCCTGTTCCTGTACATCTCTTTATTCTGAAAGATGCTACCCTCTTGGACTTTGTTTATTCCCTTGAGGTACTTGAAAGTTTCTGTCATGTCCCCCCCCCTTCCTCAAGGGTATACATATTAAGCTCTTTTAGACTCTCTTCGTATGGCTTCTGGTACAAATCCTGCACCATTTTAGTTGCCCTCCTCTGGATTGCCTCCATCCTGTCTATGTCCTTGTGGAGATTGGGTCTCCAGAACTGCACACACTACTCCAGATGGAGTCTCACCAACTGTCTGTACAGAGGGATAACAACTTCTTGTTTCTACTGGTGATGCCTTTCCCTATGCATCCCAATATTCCCCCAGCCCTCCTTACTGCCTTCTCACATTGCTTGCCTACCTTTAGGTCATCTGATATGACTACCTCCAGGTCCCTTTCCATTTTTGTTGTTGTTAGTACCCCCCATTGTGTACTCTTCCCCTGGGTTTTTGTTTCCCAGATGCATTACTTTGCATTTCTTTGCATTGAATCTAAGCTGCCACACTTTTGATCATTCCTCCAACCTTGCCAAGTCCCTTCTCATCCCTTCCACCCCCCTGTATCAACCCTGTTGCAGATCTTTGTGTCATCTGCAAAGAGTCATACATTTCCTTCTGGTCCCTCTGCAATGTCACCTATAAAGACATTAAAGAGGACCTGTCCCAGTACTGAACCCTGTGGTACCCCACTAGTAACCCCCCTTTCTTCAGGGCAGCCTCAGTTTACTATCACCATCTGCATCCTGTGGTCCAGTCAATTTTTTACCCAGGTTACCACCCTGGGACCCACTCCCAGGCTGGCTAACTTGTTTATTAATCTTTTGTGTGGGACTGCGTTAAATGCTTTCCTAAAGTCTAGGTAGGCCATGTCCACAGCCCCTCCCTGGTCCACTACTTTGGTCACCCAGTCAAAGAAATCTATTAGATTTGTCTGACATGACCTTCCTGCTGTGAATCCATGCTGCCTTGGGCCCTGTGCCCTGCTGGTCTGTAGATACTCAACAATTCTTTCTTTCAGAAGTGATCCGATCATTTGCCCTACAACTGAGGTCAAACTAACAGGTTTGTAGTTTCCTGCCTCTGTCTTGCTCCCACTTTTGTGAAGGAGAATCACATCCACCCTCCTCTAGTCCTCAGGTACCACACCATCCTCCTAAGATTTGTTAAAAAGGGTAGTCAGTGGTGTCACTAGTTCTCCCTTAGTTCTTTTAGAATTCTGGGGTGAATCCCATCAGGGCCCATTGCTTTATCCATCTTCAGTTTTAGGAATTCTTTCAGGACCCTTTCTTCTGTGAATGAACTGGTATTGACCCCCATCCAGGGTGCTTCCATTGTTTGGTTTAGGCACCTCCCCCTCCTCTTCTATTGTGAATACTGAGCAGAAGTATTCGTTCAGTATCGCTGCTTTTTCACTGTCACCCTCTGCCCACTCCCCTCCCTTTTATTAAGCCTCACTACCCCTCCCCTGGTCTTTCTTCACTTCCTAATGTACCTGTAGTAGGTTTTATCCCCCTTCTTTACTGAGTTGGCTATCTTTTCCTCATTTTGGGCCTTTGCTATCCTGACTGCCTTCCCCGCTTCCTTTGGCTTTAACTGGTACACTTCTCTGTCCTGCTCCTTCTGTCTTTCCTTATACTTCCTGAATGCTATATTTTTCTCCCTAACCTTTCCCTTCACCTCTTTTGAGAACCATAGTGTTTTTTTCCTTTGTTTTGTTTATTTGCTTCACACAAAGGCTTGTTGCCTCTGTGATGGCAGTTTTGATTTTACCCCATTGTTCCTCCACCCCTCCTTCTTGCCCATTTGCTAGTGCTTTTCTGAGGCACTCTCCCATTTTGGCAAAGTCAGCCCTCCTTAAGTCCAGTACTCTCACTTTTGTATGGCTTGACTCTATGTCTGTGTGTATCATGAACCACACTGTTTGGTGGTCACTTCTTCCCAGATGGTTACCCACTTCTAAATCTGAGATCCTCTCTCCATCCCCATTTGAGAGTACCAGGTCTAAGATTACTCCCTCCTGAGTGGGTTCCAACACTAGCTGTCTAAGGCATTCCCCCTACAGAGCATTGAGAACGACTCTGCTTTTGGATGTGGCTGCAGCAAAGGTGCTCCAGTTAACATCTGGCATATTAAGGTCCCGCATCAACAATATCTCTCCTTTTTCTGCCATTCTAATGATGCCTTCTATCATTTCCTTGTCCATTTCCTCACCCTGAGATGGGGTTATGCATACAACCCCCCTGAGGATTGTGGTGCCATTTCCTGTCTCCAGGGTGACCCACAGTTCCTTCTGTCCTCCCTGTTTACCCTTTAGTTCCATTGCTTTGATCCCTTCCCTTATGTAAAGAGCTCCTCCTCCTCCTCTTTCACCCTCCTTGTCCTTCCTGTAGATTGTGCACCTTGTATGTTGACATCCCAGTCATGGTTCTCTGTGTACCATGCTTCTGTAACTGCCGCAATATCCAGGCATCCCTCTTCCATCAAGGCCACTAGTTTAGGGAGCTTGTTACCCAGACTATGGGCATTGGTACTCATCACCCTCCACTTTTTGATTGCCTTACCCCTTTTAGCCCCATCCCTGTCCTTACTGCCTTTTTCTCCATTTGCCCCAGTCCTGCTCCCTATTGATTTCTCTACCTTGGTGTTTACCTCGCTAACTATCCAGTTTTGTGTGGGGGGGGCTGGGATTTCCCTGCTCCTTTTTATTGCCTTGCACCTTGGCTAGTTTAAATGCTTGAGAATGCAGCAATTAAACCTATCACCTAGGATCCTGGTTCCCCTCCCGGAGAGATACAGACCATCACGCCAGTACAGGCCTTTATCCCTCCAGGTGGACCCCCAGTCCCCAATGAAGCCAAAACTCTGACCAGCTTTTCAACCATTTATTGAATCCCATTGTGCAGAGTACCCTGGCCTCACTCGTGCCATATACAGGAAGCACCTCTGAGAAGGTTACCATGTGTGCTACTTGTCTAAGGACCCTCCCCAACTCCACAAGCTTCTCCTGCACTGCTCTGATCCCATTCCCAGCCAGGTCATTTGGCCTGAAGTGGACAATGATGTCCAGCTCTCTACCCGGTGCAGTTGCTTCTGTGATCCTGAGGATTTACTTCCTGTCCCTCCAAGCCATGGCGCAAGGCAGGCATCTTACCTCACTCTCCCCTCCCTCCCCCAAGTTCTACCCCCTAATGATTGAGTCCCCCACCAGGTGTTGTTTCTTCCCCTGTGAGGTCCCATGCCACCTTTGTGGAGGTTCCCAGCATCCCCTGTAAACACCTCTGTAAACACAGCATCCTCTGTAAACACTCTGTAGACACTGTAAATATTTGTTGCATGTGACAAGATATTGTAAAAATAGGTTGAAATAAAAGGAAAATGAAATGAAAAAGAATGGTGAGACAGTCAAACAAGGTAAAGATGGAGGCTAGATCAAGCTGCAAGGGGAAGGGTTTGGGGTAGAAGAGTATGTCATGGGTTAACCATTAAAAGCTATTGAGAGAAAAGTAGAACTGAAGCAGAGACATACCTCTCAACTGTCCCTGATTTTCAGGGACTTCCCTGATTTTGCCACACAAATGTCCTCTGTCCCACCAAACATTATCTCCTGGGTGGCCATTTTGTGTCAGGTTAAGCAATGGATAGTTGGGACTTCATACAAAGTTATTGGAAGTAATGAGTTAAAACTGTAGTTTCTGTCACTAAAAAGTAGGGATTTGAAGTATAAAGTGATGGAAAACATTAGTGTTACAGTCTGTATTTCTATCAGAAAATGCTTTTTATATTAGGTCACACATTGTAGCAGGCTTTCTGAGCTGAGATTATTATTATTTTTTAAGATGTGCCTCTGATGCTGATCATTTGTCCCTGATTTTTAAAGCCCTGCTATCATTGATTTGTAAGCAGGAGTTTGAGAGGTATGAGCAGAGATTTGAAGCAACAAAGAAACTCAGATGAGTGAATGAGGCTGGCATGTTTACTACAGATAAGCTGAGAACAGTGTTTGAAATTCACACAATAAATCATGTTACAGGGGAAGTGGGGGGAGGGCGGAGCAAAGATAGTAATTGGCCAAAGTCTGAAGAACATAAAGGGTGGGATGGCAATAAAGGAAATTAAGGGCGCTGAGTTATGAATGATCACAAAAGTGTGGATAGATATTCTGAACTCAGTTTCGAGGGATGGAAAAACAGGAGAATTTCTGCAGAATGGGGGGGTACTATCTTTATTTTATTTAGTTCGTTTTTGATGACCGGGTAGGTGCACTAGCCATAACAATGACTATTTTCAGGCATGACCCGGGAGGGTACAAAGCAAAAACATTTACAATAACAGGTTACAATATATAGGATCACAACTAGTCAAGGTAGGAAACTACAGAGCAGGCTGGTGAATTACATTACAGACAAAAGTGGAATAAAATTACAAGAGACGAACAAAATTGAGGTGAAGAGAGTTAGCATTTACATTATACAAATAAACAATATTGGTTTGGTCATAAGTGCTAAAATTATCATGGATAACTAGGAAAGGTTATGCCTAGGAGACAGAAACATTTTAGGAGTAAGATATAGGATGATGTAGAGGGGTAAAGTAAAGGGGGGAAGTGAGGATTTGAGAGGTGGAGTTGGGATAGAATAGGAAAGATATGGACATATGGAGAGGTTTAGATCCCAAGGTAGTGAGAAGGTAATAAAACAGGAGGTTGGAAGAAGAAAAACTAAGCATCAGTAGAGGTCAAAGACCAAGAAGTGGTAAGAAGTATAGGGAGAGGATATGGGGGCTAGGGTGGTTTGAAGCAGGTGCAGCAGGAGGAGTCAACAAGATGGGTTGAGCAGTTTCTTAAAGGAAGCATGGGTTGATGCTAGTCGGGTGCTTAGAGGGAGGGAGTTCCAGAAATGGGGGGCATGACAGGCAAAAGCACTAGCACCTTTGGATGTTCTGTATCTGGGAATGTGAACAGGGGCATTGTTTGCCGAACGAAGACCATAGCTGGAAGAATGGTTAATAAATAGTCCTGCCAGAGGTTTGGGAATTTGGTCTCTGATAACGTTATCTATGAGAGATCTGTAAGCATGAGATCTGGCTGCTGAAGGGGGAAGCCATCCAAGGTAAGAGTAGCGGAGACAGTGGTGTTTCATCCTAGGCGAGGAGGAAGCATAGCAACAGATGTTATTATAAGTAACATCCCATTTTTGAAAGCTAGATTTACAGGCAGAGGCATAGGTTGCTACACCATAGGAGAGACATGGCAGGAGTATTCCTCGAGCTATAGCAAGCCTAGCAGATGGTGTGAGCACATACTGTAGCTAGTCCGGTAGGCAATACCAAGTTTCATATTAACTAGCTTGCAAGTCTGCTGAATATGGAGATCAAAGTTGAGTGTCGGGTCAAGGGTGATTCCGAGATAATTAAATGAGTTTACTACCCCAACAGATGAGCCATTTGCAGTGAAAACTTTGAAATTTGCTTGGGAAGGTTTGAGTTTAGTGCTGGACCCAAACAACATGGCCTGGGTCTTACCTTCATTCAGGATAAGCTTGTTTGTTTTTAGCCAGTGTTGAATGATTTGGAGGTCTTGGGAGAGTTGTGTATTGATGTCAGTTATTATCTTTGCGCTGGTGTACAGGACAATATCATCAGCATAAAGCAGGAAGCTGAGGAGAGATTGGAGGTGATATTGTTTATGAATATAGAAAAGAGCAGGGGGCCTAAGATGGACCCTTGCGGCACTCCAATATTAATGGTAGCTTTGTCTGAGAAAGCAGAGTTAAATTTCACTGTCTGAGTCTGGTTGGCTAGGTAGCTTCCAAACCACTTGACAACATTTGGTGAAAATCCTAGAGATTTTAGAGTTTTAAGGAGGATGGGATGGTCAACTAAGTCAAACTCTTTGGTCATGTCAATGAATAAGGCACCAGTGAGGAGGCCAGAGTCCATGGCCTGCAAGGTATTGGATGTAAACTTGAGTAATGCCGTGGTTGTACTATGACTTTTGTGGAAACCATGCTGGGCCATTGCTAGAGGGTCAAATTGCTGGAGAAAGTCTGTGGTTTGAGTGGCAATGAGTTTCTCAAGAATTTTAATGAGGACAGACACGATGGCAATTGGCCTATAGTTGGATGGGTCTTTACGTTCACCTTTTTTGAAGACATGGGTGATCCTAGCTGTCTTCCAAATATCCGGAACATGGCTATGGCAGAGAGAGAGAGAGAGAGTAAACATTTTAGCTAGGGGAGCAGCTATGTAGGGTGTTGTGAATTTGAGAAACTTAGGTTCTAGGACATCAGACCCAATTGCAGTGAAATCCAATATGTTCTTGAGCAGTCTTAAGACATCACGGTAGGAGACTGACTTGAAAAAGAATTTGGGTACTGTGACATCAGCAGGGAGGAGGAGCAGGAGGTTGATTGGACTGGGAAGGAAGAAGTGTATTTGGTTAGATCAGAGAATGGGG
This sequence comes from Neoceratodus forsteri, assembly GCA_016271365.2. Taxonomy (NCBI): domain Eukaryota; kingdom Metazoa; phylum Chordata; order Ceratodontiformes; family Ceratodontidae; genus Neoceratodus; species Neoceratodus forsteri. The sequence continues at coordinate 61,021,968 of CM028135.1, forward strand.
TATTAAAGAAGTTAGCAATACTCTGGGGGTTGTTACAGTGTACACCATTTAGTAGCATATCATCTGAGGTAGAGGCTTGGTTTGCACCCAGGAAGGATTTCATATGTGACCAGAACTTTTTAGAGTCACCGTAGGAGTTTGTTAATAACTCCTTACAATAGAAACTTTTGGCTTTTTTAATATCCTTCTTACAGGAATTACGTAATGTCCTATAAGTATTTAGGTCAGCAGGTAACCCAGAGTTTTTATAAAGGAGCCAGCTTTTATCCCACTGCCAGAGTTTGGAGAGTAGGCCAGATTTAAGCCAGCATGTCTGACGATTCTTTACCCTGTGGGTTACAAGGGGGCAGTGTTTGTCCTGAAATGCAAGAAAGTGAGTGAGGAAGAAGTTTAGAACTGTCATGACATCACTAGATTTGTAAAGAGGGGCCCAGCCAATGGTACTGATATCACTTAGGAAAGCCCATGGGTTAAGGTGAGCGTAGTTACGGAAGGTAATATAATGTGGACTGGATGAGGGTAGCCTACTCTTACTCCATATGCAGAAGGTAGGGGAGTGGTCTGTGATGGCGTCCACTAGGACTCCTGAAGAGATTTTATTTTCAGGATGATTTGACATTATCCAGTCTAGCAGAGTACTGGAGTTTGAGCGCAGGTCAGTTCTGGTGGAAACAGTGATCAGCTGCTGTAGGTCGAAACTTTGAATCCTGTTTAGGGATACCAGTTGTAAGTTACTCAACCAATTTATGTTTAAGTCCCCTAGCATTAGGACCTCATGTCTCCCCGATGTGAGAGATGTCATCATCGACCTGACATTCGAGTCACCTAGGCTGATGGTCCTGGGTGACTTCAACGCCTGGATCGATGACGAACTTTCACAATTTGGACACTTCCTCCAGTTGATGGTTTCACTGGGCCTTACACAGGTGGTTACCTCTGCTACTCATAAGTGCGGCCATTCTCTTGACCTGGTCTTCCTCCTGGGGATCGAGGCCTGTGATGTAGGGGTGGAACCCGTCGCATGGTCCAACCACTACACTGTGCGATTCAATTTTTGCACCCTTCCTTGTAGGCCAACCCCTGTAGAGATGGTCAGGTACCGCCCTTTACAGGATGTGACTCCTGATGGCCTAGCAGCGGTACTTGATCTATCAGAATTTCCTGTGGCGAGCATGGATCCAGAGGTTTTGGTTTTAGCCTATAACCAGGCCATTACCTCAGTGCTGGACTCCATTTCTCCAGTCCGTGTACATCCTCTCTCCCTCTGCCCTCGGTCTCCCTGGTTTGATAGGACTTTGAGAGACTTGCGGCGACTAGGACGTAGGTTAGAGCGATGCTGGAGGAAATCCAGCTTAGATGCCAACCATAGACTGCTAGAGCATTATTGAGACTATCAGACAGCAATCTCTCATAAGAAGGCAATGTTCCTGTCCAGGGAGATTGCTGCAGCTCAGAACCAACCAGCTCAGCTCTTTTGAACTGTGGACAGGCTGTGCAACCCAGCCTGTCTGCAAGTTCGAAGAGCTTTTTCACAATTGCAGTGTGATGAACTTGCTCGGTTCTTTGCTGATAAGGTGGCCGACATCAGGCTGGAGACCCATTCAGCACACTCTATGGGAGTTGCTGATGATCGATGCTTGGCCACTGTCCCTCTTTTCTCCTGAAGCTCCTTCGACTGGCCGGAAATCATGGATTGTCCAGGGTATGCACCTTAAATGCTGTAGTTTAGACCCAGGCCCGACAGCCCTGGTTATGGGTTGTTGGGAAGTCATTGGCCCCGTTCTGGCGCAGATGGTCTGGTGCTCCCTTGACTCTGGAGAATATCCCTGCTCCTTGAAGGAAGCAGTGGTGACACCTTTGTTGAAGAAAGCTTCATTAGACCCGGACTGTCTTGCAAACTACAGACCTATCTCTAACCTTCCCTTTGTGGGGAAGATGGTTGAGAAAGTAGCGGCAGTACAACTGGAGAACCATTTGACCATCCATAGCATCTACAAACCTCTCTAGTCTGGTTTCTGAAAGAGGCACAGTACCGAGACTGCGTTGGTTCGGGTGCTCAATGATCTCCTGATGGCGAGAGATCAGAAAAAATGGTCCATTTTGGTACTTCTTGATCTGTCATCAGCTTTTGACACCATGGACCATGGGGTACTGCTTGAGCACCTGAGATTCATCTGTGGGATTTCTGATTTGGTCCACAGATGGTTTACATCATTCCTCACTGGTAGAACTCAGAGGGTGGTGTCTGGAGTTTTTTGTCTGAACCCATCTCTCTGTCTTGTGGGGTTCCCCAGGGCTTGGTGTTGTCCCCAGTGTTGTTTGTGGTGTATATGCTGCCCCTCGGAGACATTGTAACATGATATGGGCTGAGGTTTCACTGCTATGCTGATGGTACCTAGCTCTATCTGTCTTTTGCGTCCGACCAAGATGGAGCACTCTCAGTATTTAATGATAGCCTCGTTGAAATCCAAGATTGGATGAAGTCCAGCTGGCTGAAGTTGAACCCCGGGAAGACTGAGGTGATGATCATGGATCCAGGTCGCCAGATGGGGAGGTTGGGAGCAGGTCAACCATCGGGAATATTCCTGGGGGATACCAAGCTCCATACCTCTGAACGGGTGCAAGACCTGGGGATGAAACTGGATGAAGGGTTGACACTTCAGCTGTCGTTAAGCTAGCCTTTTACCATCTAAGGAACATCGCTAGGATCAAGCACCTTGTTCCGTCGGGTGACCTGCCGACATTGATCCATGCCTTTGTGACCTCGCATCTGGATTATTGCAACTCCCTTTACTTTGGGCTTCCAGGGGTTGATATCCACTGCCTGCAGCTAGTGCAGAACTCTGCAGCCCGGTTGTTGATGGGGACGCCTTGGTCTTTCCATATTACACCAGTGCTGTGGGAACTGCACTGGCTGCCAGTTCAGTGGCGGATCACTTTCAAAGTCTGATTACTGATGTATAAAGCCCTACACGGACTGGGCCCTGACTACCTGAAAAAGCTTCTGGTTTCTTACCTTCCTGTGCGTCTGCTCCACTCGGCTGACGAGGGGTTGCTGAAGATTCCAAGGGTCTTTTTAAAATCTTCCGGGGCTCAGGCATTTATGTTCATGGCCCCTACCCTCTGGAATTCTCTACCCCATCAGATTAGGGAGTGCATGACCGTAGGGGGTTTCAAACAGGCATTAAAGACCTATTTATGGGGCATGGCATGCGGTGATGTGGAAAACAGTTTTTAATTATATTGTACTGTATATTTGTTACTGTTGTGTAGCATTGTTTTAAATTGTTTTAATTTGTACTGTGCCTTGTAATTTGAAAGGCGCATTAAAAATAAAGATGATGATGATGATGATGTTTGTTCCGGTAATTCATCCAGGCCAGATTGGCCACCTGAGGGAGGGGTTATAGGCACAAACAATATGTAGTTGTTTGGAACCGAGTGAAAGGAAATCATGTAGTGCTTCACAGTGTGTCAGAGGAGATGAGTAGATAACAGAGAGATGGAGGTGGCCTTTGAAGTACAGAGTCATACCACCTCTTCTTTTTGGGGCAGGTCTATCCAGTCTCACCATGTTATAAGATGGGAGGGAGCATAGTGAGTCAGGGGTAGATGGCTTGGGCCAGGTTTCAGTGAGGCAGATGATATCAGGATCGTAGAGGGCTGTCCATGACTCCAGTTGGGCAAAGTTACACATAAGGCTTCTAATGTTATGGTGCACCACAGAGAGACCTTTAATGTTGGAAAGCGGGGTAGGTGGGTTGAATACTGGCTCCAGGTTAGAGTGAACATCGCCTGAGAGCAGTAGAGCCAGTAGGAGGAGATACCTTAGTTTGCATGGCTGGAGGGGTTTTAGAGTACTGATAGGCAGATGACAGTGTTTTAGGGAATAAGCAACTAAGTTGACCCAGGTCTTATTTAATAGCACTGGAGTAGGGTCACACGTTAGTGGAGGCATCAGAAGAAGGTTAGAGAAAAGGAAATCATGGGGCTGGAAATCAGGGCTAATCAAGGGTGCTCTAGGTAGAGTAAGCATACTAAGGTGGACTGACGCCAGTGTGGGCACTAGGATGGACAGTAGCAGGAGGAGTTTCATGTTGGACTGGATAAGGGAGACTCTATGCCAGTTAAGGTATGAAACCAGACAGCCACAAAGTAGAGAAACGAATACAAATAATCAAACCGACAGCTGCAGCTGAGTCTATTTACTAATGCAGCTTAAAACACCAAGTGGAATTGGTGAAGGATTACATAAAATATCAGAAGGGTTTGGTGAAAAATTGTAAGATGTAGGACGTCGATCAGTACTGCAGTAGTGATCAGAAAAGTTGATATACAAGATATTTCTGTTTGGGCAAGGGAAAGGTAGCGAGTAGAAAATTGGATATGGGGCAGTTCTAGGGTTGCAGCCCAGAGAAAGGTAGATGGCTGCTATTTTCAGGTAGGGGAGAGAGAGTACACTGAGCTCTTGGAGTATCTAAGTCAGTTTCAGAGTAATACAAGAGATAGAGGGAGACAAGGACTCAGAGAAGCCAATCAAATGTGAGATCAACTGAGGTGGGCAGAGTAAAAGTGTACTTAAAGGAGGCCTGGGAGTAGGCGGGGGGGTGGGAAAGAAAAGCAAGAGAACAGATAGCAGACTAAGCCGTTTCAATACCACAATGTTAAGGTATAGGAAAAAGGCGCCCCAATCGGAAACCGTTTACAAGTCAAAGCAGACCAATCGGGGCTCACCTGAGATGTGCTGCACCAATCAGGAAGTGCCAATGCTGGAGCGGCCGTACCTTGCTGCTGAGTCCGAGGTAGGGAACCAGGAAGGCTGCATTTTCAAGGTAGGGTGGCACGGTCAGGAGCTGGCCGAGCGCATCACCGCAGGAGTCTGTGCCGCGGCCAGGCGCTTCCCTGGAAAGAGAGAGAGAGGAGAGAAAGATAAATATACACTGGTGGTATGATGGGGTTGTCATCAGGCACCAGTTACTAAGCTGGGGGTGGGGGTGAGAGATGGCAGACTAGTCAGCGGGGAGTGGGGACTTTGCTACAGAAGACATGCAGATGGAGTTTAGCCAGGGAGAAATGTGACAAACCCATCAGAATGGAGTTACAATTATTAACCAGAACGAGACATAAGGATGAGTGAAGGATTGAATGTATGCAAAATCAAAGGAAATGTGAAGGTAGGAAGCTTTACAAATCTGTTTAATGTGTTATTTAAAAGGAAGGTTCAGGATAAAGGAGAAATCCCAAAGCACAGAATGCACAAAGCTGAAGTGTGATCCCATTAGCTCTACAGAACAGGGGGGATTCTATCTGAGCACCTTCTTTGCTAAGGTGGTGCAGGACATTGGGAGGATTTTCAATGAGATCTGTGCAACGTGTCTGCTGTTATTGTCATAGCAGAAATGCATTCAAATCTGTTAGACCATCTATTACCTAGCATAACAGCATCTAAAGTCTGCATCCAAAACATACACAATTACATCTGAAAATGGAAGCAACTGCACTTGTGTCCAACTTGGATGCTGTTGTGTCTGTTTTTTGTTTTGTTTTTTGCCACAGTGGCAAGACAGAGACTGGACAGTATTACATCAGAGAGGTGTAAAGAAGAGGAAGAGTTGCGTGTCAGTATAAAACTGGAAAGTAAGGTTTAAGTGGGAGATAAAATTGTCTACAGATGGGAAGTATAGCAAGTAACTAAAAACTGGGGAGGGGATCAAGCCTTGGACCAAACAGAGAAAATATATGATTAAGGTTCCCCATGAAAAATAATTGGCAGTTCATATCTATATGAAACATAGAAACATAGAATTTGATGGCAGATAAGGACCGCTTGGCCCACCCAGTCTGCCCATTTCTCTGCCTACTGGATAAGCTGCAGATCCTAGTTAACCAGCAGCCTACTTCTTCCTACCCCCACCCCCTAGAATTGCCTTATGACTGTCCCATGCATGCTTGAATTCCACCACTGTTTTTGACTCCACAACCTCCTCCAGAAGGCCATTCCATGCATCCACAACCTCTCAGTGAAAATACTTTAAATTACCTCTGAGCCGCCCCCATCTTCAAATTGTGCCCTTGTTCTTGCACACCTCTTTTTGAAAGATGCTACCCTCTTGGACTTTGTTGATTCCTTGAGGTACTTGAAAGTTTCTATCATGTCCCCCTCTCCTCCTTTCCTCGAGGCTATACATATTAAGCTCCTTAAGTCTCTCTTCATATGTCTTCGGTGCAGACCCTGTACCATTTTAGTTGCCCTCCTGGACAGCTTCCATCCTGTCTATGTCTTTGTGAAGACTGGGTCTCCAGAACTGCACGCAGTACTCCAGATGGGGTCTGACCAGCTGTCTGTACAAAGGGATAATAACTTCCTGTTTTCTACTGGTGATGCCTCTCCCTATGCATCCCAGTATCCCCCCAGCCCTCCTCGCTGCCCTCTCACATTGCTTGGCCACCTTTAGGTCATCTGATATGACTACCCCCAGGTCCCTTTCTATTTGTGTTGTTGTTAGTATCTCACCCCCCATTGTGTACTCTTCCCCTGGGTTTTTGTTTCCCAGGTGCACTACCTTGCACTTCTTAGCATTGAATCTAAGCTGCCATACATTTGACCATTCCTCTAACCTTGCCAAGTCCCTTTTCATCCTTTCCACCCCACCTTGTGCATCAATTCTGTTGCAGATCTTTGTGTCATCTGCAAAGAGACATACTTTTCCTTCCAGTCCCTCTGCAATGTCGCTTATAAAGACATTGAAGAGGACGGGTCCTAATACTGAACCCTGCGGTACCCCACTAGTAACCCCCCTTTCTTCAGAGTGGACTCCATTTACTATTACTCTCTGTGTCCTATTCTCCAGCCAATTCTTTACCCAGGCTGTCATCTTGGGACCCACCCCAGGCTAGCTAACTTGTATATTAATCTTTGTGTGGGACTGTGTCAAATGCCTTGCTAAAGTCTAGGTAGGCCATGTCCACAGCCCCTCCCTGATCTACTACTTTGGTCACCCAGTCAAAGAAATCTATCAGATTTGTCTGGCATGACCTTCCTTCTGTGAATCCATGCTGCCTTGGGTCCTGTGCCCCTCTGGCCTCTAGATACTCGACAATTCTTTCCTTCAGAAGTGATTCCATCATTTTCCCTACCACTGAGGTTAAACTAACAGGTCTGTAGTTTCCTGCTTCTGCCTTGCTCCCACTTTTGTGAAATGGAATCACATCTGCCCTCCTCCAGTCCTCGGGTACCACCCCATCCTCCCATGATTTGTTAAACAGGGTAGTCAGTGGTGTCACTAATTCTACCTATAGTTCTTTTAGAATTCTGGGATGAATCCCATCAGGCCCCATTGCTTTGTCCACCTTCAGTTTTAAGAGTTCTTTCAGAACCCTTTCTTCTGTAAATGGGCTGGTATCAACTTCCGTATCCACAGTGTTTCTACTGTTTGTTTAGGTACCTCCCCTCTTCCTTTGTAAATACTGAGCAAAATATTTGTTTAGTATCTCTGCCTTTTCACAGTCACCCTCTCCCACCCTCCTCCCCCCTTTATTAAGCCTCACTATCCTCCCTTGGTCTTCCTTAGCTCCCTGATGTACCTATAAAGGTTTTATCCCCTTCTTAACTGAGTTGGCTATCTTTTCCTCGGTTTGAGCCTTTGCTGTTCTGACTGCCTTTCCAGCTTCCTTTTGCTTTAACTGATACAGTTTTCTGTCCTTCTCCTTCTGTGATTCCTTGTACTTCCTGAAAGCTTTCTTTTTCTCTTGAACCTTCACTACCACTTCCTTTGAGAACCATAGTGGTTTCTTACATCATTTAGTTTTGTTTATTTGCTTCACACAGAGGCTTGTTACTTCTGTGATGGCAGTTTTTATTATTCCCCATTGTACTTCCACCCCTCCTTCCTGCTCATTTGCTAGTGCATTCCTTAGGCACTCACCCATTTTGGCAAAGTCAGCCCTCCTAAAGTCCAGTACCTTTGCCTTTGTATGGCTTGACTCTATTGCTGTGTTTATTGTGAACCATACTGTTCGATGGTCGCTAGTTCCCAGATGGCTACCCACTTCTACATCTGTGATCCTCTCTTCATCTCATATGCCACTGCATCTAATTATTAGTGACCTATGCATTGTATCACTGGTCTGTTATACTATTCCCTTTCAATATTATTTATTTGTTGTTTTTAATCAGGAAAGGCATACTAAGCTGTAATGCTTGGTAATCTGAATTCTATTTGATATGATGCAGAGCCTTATCAATGAATGATTTGTATTCTGTGTAATAATACGATGACACAACAATTAGTGTATGTACATTTGACCTAGCGACATTTGGGCAAAGATGTTTGTTGTGAGCAGACTTTTGGTCTAAGGACTTATGTACTAATAAGGTTTTGTCTAACTGGGTGTCTTTATCTGATGGCAGCTGGGAACATTAGATCCTATGCACTAAAGTGTGGATTGCCTACAAGCTGTGTATCTGTGGTGCATAGGCAACCCTAAGTGGGAAAGTCATACAGAGGGGGGTCCCACAGAACCCCAATGGTATTCACAAACTGCACACATGTCAGTTGTGCACTGGATCTCTTGGCCGCATGGGTAGCTATGTGCCATGGGTGGTCTGGGGGAGTGCTGGGGGCATGCCTACGATATGCAGGATTCATAAATGTGTGTAGGGGAGCCTGGGTTATGGCAGGGGGGACCCTGCCATGTTACACACCCCTCCTAACTGACATTTGCCAGCAGCAGCAGCACCATGCCCCCAGCCACACTGCTGTCCCAGCCCACTGGGCAGCTGGGGAGGGCTGGGGGCAGCCATTCACATGAGTGACTGTACTTTGTAGAAACCAGAATCATGCCTTCCCATACTTCCCAACTCCCATGGTGCAAGGCATCTACTCTGGATCCCGAATCGGGCATCTGATTGGATGCCTGCCTGGGTCCACTACTCCATACCCACCCACCCCATGGGCCTGTGTGCTGGGGGGCAGAGCCATGGACAGCTGCCCTGCAGGTGCTTGTGGTCATGAATACCATGCATCCTGCACCTGTCCAGGGCTGCAGAGCTATGCTGGTGGGATATACACCTTTGGTGCTTATAACCCATGCCATTCATGCACAGGACCCATTGTTTGGATCTATGTATTTCTCGTAAGGAGAGTAAGGTGTTTTGTGTCATGGTGTGGGGTGTTTTTCCTGGCTTCATGGTTTTCAGCTGAGTGGAGGGAGGAGGTAGTTTCTGAATGATATTTACAAGTTAGCTAGCGGTCTGGCTCGTGTTTACTTACAGGTAGCAGGTCATTGGGTGCTCAAAGTTAATTGCAGAAATTCAAGTTCAAGTTTATTTTACCAGGAAAAAAACTCCATTGAGCAAGCCCATTTTCAAGGAGGTATTGGGTAGGATAGCATACAGAATAGGTAAATACAATTGAAAAAAAAATACAATAGAGTTGAAGAGCAAAGCGATACTATTGTAGTGCCATAATTGACAAACAATTTATACAATGTATACAATGTTGTTAATATCAAGTTATAATATATACAAAAATAATGAGTCTAGTACAGAACTGGATAAACAAAATAGAAAAAAGAATTTCAGTATAGGACAGGTGAATATTCAAGAGAGTCATCAACAGATATATACATTTTTACGAAGTATAATAATTACAGGAATATCTTGCTTTACATTCAGTTTCCAAAACAGATTTAAAGACACCTAGGCTTAGTAAATTGGCAAGTTTGAGTGTGTTTTGAAGTTTATTCCAAGCCCTAGGGATGATGCTACTGAAGGCCAACTTTCCATAAAGAGTGGCGAACCTTGGAGTTCCTAGTAACACATAAGAACTCCTTTCAATGAGTAACTACTACGTGAGTAAGAAAAGAGTTCTGTAATATACTGTGGCAGTTTGTCAGTTAATAGTCTATAGGCCCATATATAGAGATTTTAAAGTCTCCTTGTGGCCAGTGATGTCCACCCTGTTGCATAAAATAGGGAGCAATGGTGCATTCTGAGCAGATAGTTTGTGACAAATGGAAGGACCCTATAATACAATGCATCTAGTTTACTGAGGAATGTAATAGGGCAGTGACGATAAATCAAGTCTGTGTAATCCAGAAGTGGAAGGAATGTGGCTTGCACCAGCCTCTTTCTAATATCAAGTGGAAAGCAATTCTGCTTCTATAGGAAAATCCCAACCTCATTCTTAGTTTTTTACAGATATTATCTACATGATTAGTAAAGGACAAGCATTGGTCAAGCCACACACCAAGGTATTTGTAACTGGCCACTATTTCAATTGTATCACCCAATAGCCTGTAAATGGTGCCAACAACTTTGGAGGAGACAGCCATATTTGAAGACTAGAAGAACATCACTTTTGTCTTTTTTGCATTTGAAAGCAATTTAGAATGAAAAAGATTCATTTCTAAAAGATCAAAGTCTGACTGGAGGTCAATACATACACTGTCAAGGATTGGTCTGGAAACATACAAATACAATTTGGCTTTTTCAATATTCCTACTAAGGTCGCTTATGTAAATCATAAACAATAGGGGACACAGGATAGAGCCTTCTGATACACCTCTTGGTAGCTTTGATAAAGAAGAGAATTCCCCTTCTGCTTTGATTTGCTGATGTTTATCAATAAGATAGCCTGCAAACCATAAGAGTGTGGAAGTGCTCAGGCCAGTTACTTTTAGCTTATGTAACAGCATATTATGGTCTACCGTGTTGAATGCTTTGTTCAGGTCAAGGAACACAGCTCCCATGGGATGCTTACAATCTAGGGATGTTAGCCAATCATTAGTAACCTTAGCTAGTGCTGTTATAGTACTGTGCTTGGGTCCGAATCCTGATTACATAGGGTTTATGCTATTAGTAACCTCCAGATAGTCCCTTAGTTGGCTATTAACTAATTTTTCTAACAGTTTGGCTAGAATAGGGAATATTGAAATAGGTCTATAATTATTTAGGTTGCATGGGTCACCGGCTTTGAAGAGAGGGATAATATGTACAGTTTTCCAAATTACTGGGAGTTCATTGCTGGCAATTGATAGGTTAAAGAGGTGTGTTATAGGTGCTGTAAGTTGTAACAGCCAATTTTCAAAACTAAGGAGTCTAATCCATCGGCACCAGCACTTTTCTTGACATCAGGGCTTAGCAGTAGGTCTTCCACTTGTTTGAATGTAACAGGTTAGAAAAAAAGCAAGTTGTTTGTCCTTGTATCAGCACACTTCGTTTCTGAATTAAGGATAGGATTAGGAAACTGCGCTGCAGGTGAATTGTCAAATGCCAATCCTGCTGTGGCAAAATGGATATTTAGTTTTTCTAAAATAATTTGTCTGTATGGTATAATTGTGCCAAGAAAGAACCGATAATCCCAGAAAAAGACACAAGTACGACTAGGTGGCACGTCAGACATGAAACAAGGTGATTGGTGGCATTGGCAGTGATCTAAGTGGGTATCTCTGGAGTAAAAGTTATAACTTCAGATTCTGACCAAAACTGTGGGTTATGTTTTCTGTTGTGCAGTTTTCCTGTGGATTTTTTTTTCTTCATTGTTGTGTGCATTTTTGAGTTTTGATGATAGCGGCCTGATAATATTGTGCTGAAGGTGAAATGTAGTCTGATGCTTCCTGCCACTTACTGGAAATAACTTTGGTGGATTTTTTTCATATTGGACAGTGTGAACAGTCTTTATTTATTTGTGGTTGGGAAGGCACAGTGACTTTGGTGAACTGTCTCATTGGTCCAGTTGTCTGTTTTGAGGAAGCGTTGTGTGGTGAATTGACTAGGGATAGATGTCGCCAGTGCAAAAGTCATTAGGCTAAATGTTATGGAAACATAATACAACACTCAAGCCCTGATCACTGATCACCTGAGTTCTGTCATCGTATTACTGGTTGACATGAGTTCTAAGTACCATGACTCCTTATAATTGAGAGACATGCAGTCTATATATCACAGCAAAATATCACTGGGTGACTAGTAACTATTTATATATTATTTTTTACAAAATAACTGCATTACTTCACCAGTTAAGGTTCAAATTAATGCCACAAAAGTAGGAAAATGTTGTGTTAGGGTTTCCAACCTTAACTCAGCAGCAAAAGGAAAAGACTTTAGTGTTTTGGGGCTCCAGATTCTCAGCAAATCAGTGGTGGGGTCCTTGGGGTTGTCAAACCTAATGCCCACCACCTCCATTGAACAAACAAGGTCAGACGTGATCTTTCTTCACACAGGGCCCACAGGGCCCTGCCTGAAGAAAGCTACAATAAACTGTCTTGGCAACATGTGGGGAGACATACTTCTCTTCCTTTGAAGTGTGTATTACTATGAGGCACTGGTTTAAAGCTGTACCTTGTGCTTTGGACAGGAGGCAAAGGGCTAGGGGAAGGGGGAGCATTAGGGTTGACAACCCCAAGGATGACCCCACCACCAATTTGCCAAGACTCTGGACACCTAAAACCCTATTTTTGTTTTTCCTTTTGCTTTTTGGGTGGTGGTGGAGAGTTAGGGTTGCAGACCCTAATCCCACATTTCCCTACTTTTGTGGCTTTAAGTTGAACCCTAGCTGATGCATTAATGCATTTTTTTACAAAGAATTTCCTTTCTTTTTCTGACAGTGGAATTGTATCCTCATCATGTAGGTCCCTTTGGGATCTGTGTAAACAGATGCAGATGCACAGGGCTGAGGGAAGAGTCCATCTGTCTGTGGAAGTGTAGGGTCCTTCTGGGCCCTACAGTTTTTTGTTGCAATGGATGTCAAGGATTTGTGGGGCTGTGTCATGAGCTTCAGAAGCACAGGGCCCTCTGGACTCTGCTCTTCCATGTGGCCACAGAAACAGATACAGATGCACATGGCAAAGAGTCTATCTCTGAGCCAAAGCACAGGACTCACTGGTACTCACAGGTGCAGAGGTGCAAGGCCCTATGCAAGAGAAGAGTTCTCTTCACTATATGGTACTTGGTCCTGTACTGGCAACATTTTACCTTCCCTTACCAGTCTGGGGGTGGTGTTGCATGACAACACCATCCCCCCAACCTTGGCCCATCCAGCTGGCTCACTGAGCTTGCCCCAGAATTCAGCTCACTGGCACAGTGTCACAAAGTGCTACCCACTGGGATAAAGACTGGCACTGCACCCAATATTTCTTAATAATAATTTGTTTTTAATTTTGACCTCAAATTTTTAAGATAGTAATTTTATGACTTCCCCATATAAACATGATATTTGGCATTTGTCACATACTGTTTGAAATGTCATTTTGCACCACAAGTGCAAAAAAAGATGTCTCATCCAGAATCTGAAAAATGACACCTGTCACATTTATGAGGTGGTGGGGGAAAATGGCTATTTTGAAAGTTTGGAGTTAAAATGATGAAAATTAGCAAAGTTATGAGTGAATGTTAATTATTTCATTGTTCAGTCATAACTTGGCCATTGTACCATATTTTTACACCACATTTTCAACATAGTCTTCTTATGCCCCTCCATGACCAAAGTAGGAGAAAATTTTCAAATCCTGCCTAAAATGTGATTTTGCACAGTGTCTGTAAAATCACCATGCAGCACATATTTGAAAAATGTCACCTGCCTTCTTCATGAAGTGTGATCCCAGTAAGTCCATATTGAAAGTTTGGTGGAACAATATTGAAAAGTAGCGAAGTTATCAGGGAATGTTGAATTATTTCTGTGCTCACTCATAAATTAGTCACTTTACCAAATGTTTACACCACATTTTCAACATAGTCTTCTTATGACCCCACCTCATGAACCCGGTAGAAGAAAATATTCAAATCCCACCTAAAAGGTAATTTTGTGCAGTGACAGCAAAATCACCTTTCAGGCTCAGTTTGAAAAACATCACCTACCTTGTTCATGATGTGGGGTCCCAAAAAGGCCATGTTGAAAATTTGGTGTAATAATATTGTAAACTGACAAAATTATGAGTAAATGTTCAAACTCCACCGAATGCATTAAACCAAACTTACCCTATTTTCTCAAATTGCAGTCACCGGTTCCAGTAGCAAGACATCTTTTCAATTAGAAAGTGGTTCTATGCTGTGGGACAGTTGAAGGTGACTGAGGGGGTGTGTGTGGGTGAGGGGGGTGTTGAGTGTGGGATTGGTGTGGGGTGAGTGGTGGTCTGGGGGTCAGATCAGCAAGGAACCATTTTCATCTTTACAGGGTGAAATAAAACTAAACAAAGATAATGAGGGATTGTTTTAGTTTTTGCAGAATTTAACATTACTAGACACCCCAGTGTCAGCTTGTACTGTACAGTGGCACAGGGGATGGACACCCTGGTATCATCAACTATGTATGAGGGGGGCCTGTGCCCTGGAGGGAAGGGGGTGGACAAGCAGTACTGGGAGTGGGCATCCCAGCCTGCTTTATTGAAAGTATTCATAGATGGGGAAGAATGAGGTGGGGGGCTGACTGAGCTGTGAGGGTGAGGGAATTAAAAATAATAAAATAGACAGCTAGATAGATAGATAGATAGATAGATAGACAGATAGACAGACATGCAGGCAGACAGATAGTTAGACTGAACATTGAACACCAGAGAAACAAATTGAATTGCATACTATTTAATGCAAGGAGTCTTAATAATAAAATGGTAGACCTGGACATTGAAATCACTAATAGGCAGGCGTACATTATTTTTATTACAGACATCTGGTGAGTTCATGATGACACCTGGGGTAAAAACTTACAAGGGTACAACCTGCTGTGTCAGGACAGAGTACATAAAAAGGGAGGTGATCTGCCATATACATAGCAAATAAACTTACGGCTATAGATATAACATCTGTTATAAAAGACTCTGCTTCCATAACTGAGTCCTTTTGAATTAAATTAATAAACACAAAAGCTGAAGGAGTAATATTTGGACTACATTATAGACCTCCAGATACAGACATAGTGACAGACGTAGGAATATGCAGAGAATTTGAGAAAGCATTTGATAGTAAAGGAAAAATAGTAGGAGTCAGTGAACAATTTATGGGGACAAAGGTTTGAAGGTGGTTTTTATATGACTAAATGGTGCTAAAAAAGATGGGCTTGGGGGACCCTCTCAAAAAGTTGGGCAATTGCCTTTAGGTGACCAAATTCAAGATGGCCACCAAAAATCTCTAAAATGGCATATCTCAGTTCATAGTTGTCGTATAACACTGCATTTGGTGTCTAAATGGGGGTTTTTAGGGTCAAGAAATTAATTTATTATAATAAAAATGTTCTTTCTTGCAGCCAAATTTATATATATATATATATTCATCTTTTCACAGGTGTGTCTAAGTGAAGTTCTGTGATTGGTGATTGGAAAGATGTCAACACTCTTGATAAAACCAGCACAACAGTCGAGAGGAAAGAAGAGGAGTCGAGTTGAGATGATTAAAGAACTGTGTATATTATGTGATAAAGAGTGTGATGAAGACAAAAGTGACTATCCAATTGATTAATGGAATAGACTGAAGAGTATAGCATTGGAATGGGGGGTTGGATAAATATGGAAGTGTTTTTGAGAACGTAAACTGGGATGTTGGTCCAGCTGGCATGTTTTTTCACAAATTGTTGACTGGATTCATAAATAAAAGGTTGCTTCAGCAAGCCAAAACTAGGAAAGAGAAACAGCAGACATAAGAAATCCTCATATTGCAATCTGAGCATGACAGTTCCCCTGAAAATGTTCCTGCCCTTTCTGCTAGACTTTCACAGAGTTGTCTTCTACAGGACAAGGATCTCTGTATCTGGTGCATGATGCCAAAAGACCAAAAATATCCTGGCCGAGACATGTGATATCTTCTCCAACAAATGGATGCATGGCACACGTTCAGGACTCACACACAGTGTACCTAGAAGATGCTACAATGCATGACCGTATCTAAGCTGTAATTGATTGTACAACAGATCCTTTTGCCACTGAGATTTGGTATCATCGCTCCTGTTGGAAAAGATATGTCTCTCCAATATACCACCAGGACAAAAACATTAATTCAGATCTCCACTTACAACAGGTTCATCTTGCAGAAGTTAAAGACATGTTATTCAAACATGTGAAGACAGTTGTATTGGATATGAATGAGCCAAGAACATTACAAGGACTACTGATGGACTAAAATAAACTAGTAGCAGATAGAATTTATTTATACAGTGATACCACCATTAGGGCTATATATGCCCTTTTCACAAGGTGCACCTGTTTAGAATGTCAAGTTACAATTACATAAAATACAAAAATACAAAATACAGAAACAGACATGCTTCAAATCATACAAATTACATTCAAGGGAAATATAAACAAATACAGAAACAAATGTACACTATTACATTACCATATATTCCATCCAACTAATCACCTCATATGCTCCTATACAGTTTAAACTACCTATTACATGTGCAAAAGTGCTCAAACTGCCTATAAACAGCAGTTTTAAAAGCATCTGATTTCATATATGGATCTTTAAGATACAGGGGAAGTTGATTCCAACAAACAGCTACTTTATACTGAAAAGTCATCGGTGTAAATGTATTTCTGTATTTTGGAATTACTAAGTCTCTAGCCATTTTTTTCTCAAATTACAACCATGTTTAGGTTTTTCTAGCTTTTTAACTAACCCACAAATCAAATTATTTCTTAAAATCCCATGAACTTGTATAGCCCATGCCCATTTTCTTCTGGTCTCCAGTGGGCTCCAGCCAAGGGAGCGGAATATAAGACAATGATGGGTGTTAAAATCACACTTCAATATAAATCTAGCAAGCCTGTTTTGGACCTAATCTAATTTAACCATTTGCTGTTTAGTTGCATGACAATAAACATGGCTTCCATAGTCCAAAATGGGCAATATTAATTGATTTACCATAGTTTGGCATACATTCCTGGTTGTACAGTGTGATATCTGTTTTGCTGCCCCTAATCTTATATTGACTTTTTTACCCAATTCATTTATATGGTGCTCAAATTTTAAATGCTGATCTATGAGAACTCCTAAATATTTGTATACCTCAGTTTGTCCTAAAATATTCCCTTCCCTAGTTCCAACAGTTAATTTGAAGTTTAAGTGCTCTTTATCTTGTCTAGGAAAGAACAGCATTGTCTGAGTTTTTTTTACTGTTTATTATTAACCCTAAATCAGAAAAAAAATTCTGCATAATCAAAAAATCTTCTTGCAATTTTCCCTCTACTTCCTTATAATGATTCCCATCTGCAATCAATACAGTATCGTCTGCATATAGATGGACAGAGGTATTTCCCAAACAATCAGGTAAATTATTAATGTATACAATAAATAAAAGGGGACCTAATATTGATCCTTGTGGTACCCTTCGGGTAACATATAATGGCTTAAAACTAATTCCATTTATACTAACAATCTGAGACCTATTTTCCAGATAAGAGTGGAACCACTGACATGGCTCCTTTGCCACCCCCACTTTTCCCAATAGATTCAACAAAATGTTATGGTTGTAAGATCAAAAGCTTTTGACAGGTCCATGTACACCGCGCCCATGGACCTTGCTTCTCCCAAAGGGGTAGCAACCAGATCTAACAGGTCCATGGCCGTGGTGGTGGCCGTGGACCTGCCCCTTCTGAAACCAGACTGAAGTGGAGACAACTTCCTATATTTTTCTAAATAGTCCATTAGTTGCCTATGGACTATTCTTTCTAATATTTTGGAAACAGTGGATAGTAAGGCAATAGGATGATAGTTTGTGGGGGCGGTTGAAGAATTTCGGTTATGATACAAGTACAACACAATCAACCACAATTAAGCAGATTATTCAAAAGGAATTTGCAAACAAGATCAGATTTCATGATCAGTTCCACAAAAATGAGAGTACCATAGTGTATGACACATCTGCAGGTGGAGGCTATGTGGAAGCAGCAATCTACTCATGGGGAGTGAGCAAAAAACAATTACTGAATACCATTGCCAGGCACTTGAAAGATAAGTTATCATGAGATACAGGCATGAACTGGCCTCCACATATTGATGAGCTTGAGAACATTGAAGAACCTAATCCTGAGTTATGAACGTTTCTCACCTGGCTAAAGAACCCTGCTGCTAGTGACTTCAATGATGCCTGCCAGGATCCAGAGATTTCAGCCTTGACATCACTGTTATTTTCATTCATCACAGGGAAACACACTTCCTTAAAGGTCAAGTTGTCAGTGATGATTCGTGGCCTGACTAGAAGTCATGAGATTATAGACATGATAAGAAATTACCACTCAGAATAAGCTACCAAGATATTCTTAATCAAATTTTAAGGACAGATTAGATAAGTATCTGGCAGAAAATTTTATCTGTGGGTATAGCTAATATTAAATGGTAAAGCTATTATGGACCTCTGTCTTTTTTTTTTTTAGCTCTGTACTTACCTATGATCTGTATGCTACATGGGTCATTTGAGCTTGAGAAGAATGACAGCTGTCCTGATGAGCTTGCCAATGAATTTCATGGAACTGCCATTCTAGACAATGAAGACTTTCGGATGACACATTGACCAGAGCAGATACATCTCACCACACAAAAGTGATGTTTGTTCAACCAGAGTATGTTGCTACTAAAGTTTCTACTGAGAATTATCCCAAACTGGCCATGGCAAAGCCTCTTGAGATAAAAAATATCACTGCAGAACAACACAGAGTTTAATCTTACAAGACGGTCAAACATGGCCTACCATCAGTTTGCGCTTAAGTCGATATCTCACCACAAAGCACTCTGGACCAAAAGATTCGAAAATGGTCCATTCTTTGGCTTGTCTTGATAACGATGGAAAAGAATCTCCAGCAGAAAGTCAGAAGGTTGGAGCATTTGCTGGATTTCAAGCCAATATCCGGAAGTTGGCTACAAAGAGCAAGACATACTACCTCACATTGCTAAGCCACCCCAAAAGTCAATAGTACATGAGGTGATGTGTCACATAGTTACTGTAGTGAAAAAGAAATCGATGCCTTTCATTCAATTGGTTGGATACCAGCTAGTCTATACTCTGACTGTTCAGTTGAAAAATGAGAATCCCACACAGTTTGAACTCATACTTCCATTTCTAGGTCCATTCCATGTGCAGTGTTCTTTCATATCAGCAATAAACAGGCAATTCAAAGGATCTGGTTTATCTAACATTCTTGTTGCAGCTAGTGTGATTGTAGAGGCTTCAGTTGACAAAGCACTGTGCGGAAAACATTATAAGAGAAGCATCAGATGTCTTTGACTGATGTATGAGGTACTGGCTCGTAGAATAATTCAAAAAGGACTTAAGTGATGGTCTACACTTGTCTCCAGAGTGACAAGAAAAGCTGGAAAAACTAAGACACCCCTCTACAAACACACAAGAAGAGCTGAAGATGATCTGTGATGAACTAGAGGCTGATCAAGAGTTATCTTCATTTGTTGTGAAAGCATTCAAAACGGTTGAAAATTCTGATAAGTTCAATGGCAAAGTATTGGCTCAGTTTCATGTAAATGACTGAAATACTGATGATGAATATCCATGCATTAAGAACTTAGGATTGGGAGGCATTCAAGGCATCACTTAGATTGATGTTGCCATGGCTGCAAGTATATGACGATGACAAGTATGGAATATGGCTCATTGAGTTCTGGCTACAGATTAGCTGTCTGCCTGAGAGAAAGTCAAGCACATGCATGATGGTTTATTTGCACAGTCAATACAGGGAACCCCTACTCTTGCTTGCCACTGGATCTATGACAATGAACAAGGGCTTAAAGATGAAAGCTGGTTGGATGAGAATTTTGAAGAATGAGAAGATGCTGCTAACTCACACTCAAAATGCAAACTTCATAAATAAAGTTAGAGTCTCTCTGCATGCCATTGCAAGCATGAAGAAAACATCTCAGTGCCACAGTGAGAATTCAGCCACCCAACTCAGAACAGATGAACAGGTAGTACAGGATCTCAATAGTTGCATCACAGAATTTGACTGTGGTCCTTTTGACCTTACAAAGCCTACTCTGAGGACTCTCCTATCTGGAATGATTGCATCAGAAACACTTGTCTGGGACTTTGAAATAGCACATGAGGATGGTGAATCACTACTCAATGAATTCTTTCAGGAGCAGATGTTTTCAACTAAGAAATCATTTGATGCAACAGTTCACAGAAACTCAAGGTACAACTTCAGTAGATAATGTATTATCAGAGATGGAACAAAACCACTGTAACAAGGACTAGTGTAATGGAAAACAATGCCATGGCAGAAGTAATCTCACTTGCTCAAAAGTGCAAGGAGAAATTTGACCTGTAATGAGTATTGGAAAATTGTGTGACAGAGGAATGTCTCTCAGTATTCAATCCTAATGGAACTATGGTCGAAGTGCAAAAATCTAAGTTAGTTGAAAAGTTGAACCTGGTTCCACTACACCCAGTCAGTAGCTACATTGTCCTGGTAGACATGGAATTCATTTGGAGGCTTGCCACTCCTTCTGCAGAGGATAGAGAAAAGCATGATGAGATTGGCTTCACGTAGGCAGATTATGCTCAAGCGGTATTTGCACCTGTCCTGGCTTGATACCCCAAAACTTCCAAGATCATCTTTATGAATGATCCATATGACTTGGAGATGTGCACCAAAGACAGTGAGCATGAACGTAGAACAACATGCACATCATACACAGGAGGGATGCAGAATATATTAAGCAAAAAAGAAGATAAGCTGCCTGCTTCAAATGAGTTCCACAAGTTAAAAAAAAATAATAAAATACATATCCAGCTATTCCTGAAGGGTGAACTCAGGGTGGTTGCACATCAACATCCAGCCATCCGATTTCTTTATTCTTTGTGGATCAACTGTTGGGATCTGTCCTCTGAGGATGAATATGTTCAAATTAAAGAGTTCCAGTGTCACCACACAGAAGCAGACATGCTACTTCCGTGTATATGTACTCACAACTGAGGAAGAATGGAGTAAAAGATGTTGCTGTACTTGATGCAGAAGACACTGATGTAGTAGTACTAGCTGGATATGTATTACACTAGGTTGACGGTGTTCTCGACTTGAATATGATTCACATGATTGGAAGGTGAAGTGAGTTAACTACCAGGTGTACATCCTGCTCAACTATGACAAGCCTGATGCTCCACCATCACCAATGGACCATGGCTGGACTCTGATTGAAGGGAAATGTCAACCTCTCTGATACACAAAGGCGCCTGTACCAAAGAACCTCAGGGATATTGTAGCACAAGAGAATGTCTCAACAGCTGGAAAAGATGATGCAGAATCTGATGCAGAATCTGATTCAGAATCTGATGCAGACTGTGATTCTGATAATGACTTTGAGAATAACATGGAAGAAGAAAATGAGTAGGAGATTTTGGGCATGCTCAAATAAAGACAGCACTTCAGACATTAATTGGAGAATGTTATGACAGCAATAAGGCTTTGAACTTTATAGATATTAGATAATTGTACAATCTGACTAATGTCACCAAGCTAGAACTTTTCAATTAAAAATGTTACCAACTGTGCAAAAACAGATTTTGTAAAAATAAAAGTTGTCTATTTTTCTGACACTAAAAAATGACATGCATACTTAAGTTTATAAATACAAATTTCAAGTTTTGGGAGTGGGGGAACTAGGAAGTAAGGAGCTATTATTGTGTAAATTTGAGAACATGTTGTCATGGTGTCTTCGGCTTCTTGAAAGAACATTTTTATTATAAGAAATTAATTCCTTGACCTTTAAACCCCCATTTAGACAACAAATACAGCTTTATACAACAACTATGAGCTGAGATATGCCATTTTAGAGATTTTTGGTGGCCATCTTGAATTTGGCCACCTAACGGCAATTGCCCACATTTTTGAGAGGGTCTCCCAAGCCCATCTTTTTTTAGCAGCATTTATTCATATAGAAACCACCTTCAAACCTTTGTCCCCATAAATTGGTCATGGATTCCTATTATTTTTCCTTTATTATGATCTTGATAACATTGTGGTTTGTGGTAACTTTAACCTACTGGACAATGATTGGAAATCATGCCATGAAAAGAGCAGATCTGCAAAAGAATTCATAGACACTTCTATGCAACTAATTCTACAGAAATGGTTAGCCAGACTACAAGAAAAGAAAACATACATGACCTGGTTCTTAGATCTGATACCATGAATATACCTAAATGTTTTGTGAGTGTACCTTTTGCCAACAGCGACTACAACACTGTTTATTTTTACAAGTAGTACTTCTGTATCTTGGACAATGGGCATAATGGAAGTTTATTTATACCACACTGCAAATGCTCAATACAGTCAGAGAAAAACATACAAAATAAATTGGGAAAAAGTGCTGTCTTCCTTATCAGTAGAGGAAACATGGAACAAGATCAAAATCCACATTAGTAACACTCGTGACCAATACATAAAAAGGTAAAGAAATACAATAACAGAGGTTTCAAATCAAAATAGTACAATAAACAAGTGAAAAAGATAATCAAGAGAAAGAAAAGATAATATAACAGATATTTGAAATCCAAATCTAGCATGAACTGGGCCAAATGCAAAAAACATACCGTACAAAAATCAAATCAGAAAATCAAAAAAACAGGTAGAAGATGAATTAGCAAGAAACACAAACAAAAACAATTCAAAAGAGTTCTATAGTTATATAAACTCTTTAAAAAAGAATGGCAAAGCAACAGGTTCAATAAATATAAATGGCAAAACATGAACCCTAAATACATAGCTGACAAATTTAATAAATATTTTTGTTGTTTTCACCAAATAGCACAGACAAACGACTACTATAAATAAAGAACAAGAACAAGCAATTATTATTCTGGTCGGTGAATCTGGGAAAAATTTTAAAAATTTGAAGGACCATAGCTCTCTAGGCCCTGACAAAATATCAGCCCAAAAGCTAAAGTTAATGGGCAAAAGCATCATAAAGCCACTAACCAAACTTTATAATAAATCCAGTTATACAGGAGAAGTCTCAAGAGACTGGACAATAGCTAAAGTCATCTGTGTTTTCAAAAAGGGTAGTTTATGTGACATCCAAAACCACTGCCCGATGAGTCTAACCTTCATACCAGGCAAAATAATGGAATCATCCTGGCTGGCAGGATAAAAAGAGCATCTAGCCAAGCTTAACAATAACGATAATGAGCAGCATGAATTTAAAAGGGGAAGGCCATGCTTAACTAATCTTCTCTTCTTTTATGAAAAGGTGAGCAAGACCCTTGATAATAACATCCCAGTGAATATTATGTATGCAGACTTTTGCGAAGCTTGATTGTGTGCCACACTGGGCCATAACTGACAAAATGGTCAGACTGGAAATAACATAAATATCATTAATTGGGTCAAATGCTGGCTTTACAATAGAACACAAGTGGTAGCAATCAAGAGTCACCACTCAAACAAGGGGGGAATGTTACAACTGGGGTGCCCCAAGGGTCCACACTAGGTCCAGTAATATTTTCACTGTTTATCTCTGACATGAATGTGGAAGTCCACAATTAGACATCAAAGTATGCTGATGACAGCAAACTTGGAGGGGGGGTCTATGTAGTAACAGTGAACAAATAAGTACACTACAGACTGACTTAGATAAAATCACTCAATGGGCTTATAGAAGGGGTATGTCATTCAACCTAAATAAATGCAGAATACATCTGGGCAAAAGCAACCCCAAACAGCAATACATGCTCAGTAACATAGCTCTGAAATCAGTATCTGAACAAAAATACTTGGGAATCATGATCTCCAACTCTTTTAAGTTTAATGCACAATGTATATCAATAATTTCAAAAACAAATAAAATGGTATGGTCTATCAAGAAACATATAAAAAGCAGAGATGAGGGATATTTCTCAGTATCTACAGATCATACCTAAGACCCCACTTGGACTATGCTAGTCAAGCATGGAACCCTTATACCAGCAAATACAGTAATAGGACTGAACACATTCAACGTAGAGCAACTAAATCTATCAATGGACTAAAATATACATCACTTATCATGACAGGATGGACACACTTAAGCCAATGCCACTGCATATTAGAAGGCTTATGTGGTGGACCTTCTATTATAATGTGACAGTCTCCAAAATCCATATTTCATGTCAGAAATGAATTTTTCTTTAAAACAGAGTTCCATAAACACCAGAGGTCACCCTTTGCAGCTCCAGGGTCAACTATTTAAAACCACAGCCAGAAAATTCTTCTTCACCCAGCAAGTTATAGATCTATGGAATATACTGCCTGAATATGTTCATATATGCAAAAACAAGGATGAGTTTAAAAAACAGTTAGGTAAATACCTTATGTCAAGCAACCAAAATATTCATAGCCTCTATGAAGCTATCAATGGACTTTTAGCCTTCTCAGCTTCTATTGTTCCTAGTAGGTTCCTATATAGACAGATAGATAGATAGCTAGATAGATAAATATATAGAAAGACAGAAAGAAAGAAAGAGAGCATGAGACAGACAGAGAAAGAAAGAGAGAGAGCAATTGCCAGCTCACTGCTCTCACTCAAGCCGGCAGCACAACTCCAGCTGCAGCTACACTTACCAAGAAACTTCCTCTGTTCTTATACAGAGAATGGGGGTGAAGGGCTCCTCTCACTCTCTCACTAAGCTGGGCACCCTAGATTTTGGGGTGTCCAAAAAAAGCTATTTCTGGCCATTTTTTTTTCTAAAAAAGAACCCACAAGAATCTCGCTAAACTGGTCCCTTTTAGCTAGGTCCAGGTGTTTTATTTATTTTTTTTTTTAAATATCGTCTTTATGTGTTTTACATGTTTTTTTTTAGTTCAGGAAAACAAATCAAGGTGGCGGCCGTCATGACCCCCCAATTATTTTTTTCAGGTTGTGAAAAGCAAGTGGAGAGAAAACAAAAAGTTCTTGTGGCCCCAAATCATTTGGATCATATCAGAGGGTTATCCAAAAACCCTACTAAGCATGCTCAGAAAAAAAAACATTTAAATCCTTATAACTCTGGCACTGTTTAATATTTTTTCTCGTAACTTTTGAAAGGCAACACCTTGGCACAGGCTGCTTCTACCATGAACATTCTGGGAACAAAAATTTATTCTTTCTATGCTGTAGGTGAGAGCAAAAAATGTGTATTTTAAATATAGGAAAACATTTAGACATTGATGTAAAAATGACAAATTGAATCTCAGAAACTGCACAAGCTGCCATCACAAAACTTTCCACATATTGAGACCTTGCCATCTAGAGAATGCATGCCAATGTTGGGGTAATTTCATCAAATTGCACCAACATTATTAAGGTGCAAAATTAGAGGTTTAATATAGAAATGCTTGTTCAACCCTAACTACTGTATACTGGTGCTACCATGCCAGTATAATTGAGGCATGATAGTGCCTCTATATTAGGGTTGAGTAAGCACTTTAATGTTAAACCCCAAGTTTTGCACGTTATTAACTGCTCCAATCAAGTAATAGACTTGAAATTTGCTGGCACAGAGTTGGTGCCAGGATCTCAGGATCTTGAAAAATTCATGGCAACTGGTTAATTGGGTGCAAAGTTATAGAGGTGCAGAAATGTAAAATCGGCCAAAATTAAGATTTGTTTTGCTCACCTATAACTAAAAACCATGAGGATTTCAAATCTAAATCTTTCAGGTTTGATAGAGTTTTCCCCAAACTCTGTGCCTTTGTGTTTCTTTTATCTCCCTAATTTGCCTGCTTTTGAGAAAGTAAGCACAAAAAAACTATGAAATAGCATCCGTTTTGTATGAAACAGAATTCATTCAGCACAGGCAGGGCTATGCATTTGTGCAGAGCCCCACCCCTGTTGAAGGGCTGCTGCTTTTGTGGTGGCCATTTGCCCCATTCCACTAAGCGGTGATTAGAACAATAATGTGTATCCAGACATCAGGGTGCCCAATCCCTAGTGGCAGCTCAATATTTAGTGTGTCCAACAGGTGCCGGTTAAGATCCCCAGTCCAGTATTGTCCCCTGCCCACCCACCCAAGGCATACAAATCACCAGACACTGGGGTGCCCAATCCCCAGTACTGGCTCCAATCCCCCCCACCCACTGCAATGGTGTGCAAAACAGAGGTGCCCACCCCTGTGCTGCTAAACATCAAAGTGACACTGGGTGGCCCAATCCCCAGTGCTGATACATGTAATGTAAAAACAGTCTCTCAACTTCTTTTTTTTGTTTGTGTAACCTGTAATAAAGAAAATGGTCCATAAAAGTCTGTTGCACCTTCACTGTTACCATCCCCCTACCCATCAAATATTCCCACTCAGCACCCACCACTCCACACCCCCAAAACCCCTTACTTACCGCCCGGGGTCCAATACTCTAAATCCTATCTGGACCGGAGACACATCCTCCTCCTTCAACAGCAGACCATGAACTGAGGAAACAAGGTAAGTTCAGTCAATGTATTTTCAATGAATTTTGAACTTTTACTCATAACATGGTCACTTTTTAATATTTTTCATTTTCAACATGACCTTTTTGGGACCCCACCCCATGAACAAGGTAGGTGAAATTTCTTCAATCTTCCCAAAAGGTGATTTCACAGTTGTTCTGTGACATCACCTTTCTGCCGGGATTTGAAAAAGTTCATCTACTGTTTTTTTTTTTATGAGGTAGGATCATAAGAAGACTATATTGTAAATTTGAGGTGAAAATATTACAATACAACAACTTTATGAAGGTATGTGGAAAAATTTCGACATTTACTCATAACTTTGTTAATTTTCAATATTTTGACCACAAATTTTCAACATAGCCATTTTTTCATCCCACCTTATTATCATTACAGCTGCTGTATTCCAAACCCTGGTAAAAATGTGGTTTTCACACTTTTGGAGCAAAATGACATTTCGGCCAGTACTTTATAAGTGACACCTGTCATGTTCAGAAGTAGGGTCATAAAAAGACTATATTGAAAATCTGGAGTCAAAATGTCAAAAAAAGGTTATGAAGAAATGTGTGCAGGGCCAGCAGCTGGCCCAGAAGGTAGCATGCTGTGTTACCGTGCTGGTGACTTGAACTTGGGGATGAGCTCAGGGAGCTGGCAGGGCAGCATGACGATGGAGGCTGCCACTGTGTTCTGCTGCACATATGACACCTTGTGGCAGGCTGGGAAGCCTCCCCTCACAAGGAGTTGATGTGCATGTCAAGGTCAGACAGATCCATGTACTGCATCAGGAGAAGTGAGTTGATATAAAAAAAATGAGGCTTGAAATATCTCCACTATTCTGTTTGTTTATTTTCATGCAGATCCCTTTGTGACCTTTGTGAATGAGGATGTTTTTCCACTATCACAAAAAGAAGGGAAATTCATTGCAAAAAGCTGCATTAATGCAGATATTAGGGCTGAAGAATGCAAAACACATAAAGTAAGGAAATAAAAAGACATTAGGGTTTTAGGCTCCGGAGTCTACGTGAATGAGTGGTAGGGTATTCCTTGGCATTGTCAGCCATAATACCAATCCATTCCCCTTAGCAAACAAAGTCAGTAGAGATCTATTTTCTTTGTGCAGAGCCTGCAGGACCCTACATAAAGAAAGCTATGACTGATTCTGTTGGCAACATGTGGCAAGCTATACTTATAAAATGGCAAGGTAAAATCCAGTAATCTGATTGGCTGTTATTTATGTGTAAAGTATGGTTTACACATGGTTTAAAAAAAAAGGACTGCTCAGCAGTGAAGAGTCTGGAACCCAGATCAGTGGGCATTTAGAACACAGGCATTTCAGTTAGCCCACTAGTGCCAGAACTGATCTTCCACCACAAACGTGGCTACTACCTTTACACTGTAAAAAAAACTTCAACTGGGCCCTAAAAATAAAACTACCTTAAATAAAAAAAATAAAACTAATTAAATGTTGTTTCCCTGATTATCACACTCTCCTTACATACATAAAAAAATTAGAAACAATAAGTTTTGTTCATAGTTTTCACTACAACTGTTTCTTTACTGACCATGAAAAATCCCCTTCTATCTCTACCTGCTCATCAGGGAACTCTTTTCTTCTTGCACTGACAGTGAGATAACTGAGTATCTGGCTGTAACAAAGGCCTTTGTTGTCTGTGTGTACGGTGTGTTAAGAGAGAAACATTCTGCCAGTGGAACTGAGCAGAATTTTGAATCCATGTATTCCATGGTAAACATTCCATATTTTAAATGTGGAGAAAAACAGAGAAAAAAAAGCAGGAAGTAGAAAGTAGGCAATAATACAATTACATCATCAAAGACATCACTTGCAGTGGGCAGAATGACTATTTTATCACAAATGCACTCGAGTAAATCTATTGTTTCTACATATAAACATGCTTTTCCCAATAGTAAAAAGTAAAAAAGGAGCCAGTTTTATAAGCGCAATAAGGCACTCAGGGATGTGTGTAAAACATATTTTACAGCACGTCCAGTGGCTGAAGTTACTCAGCCTTCGGCCTCATGCCATACTACACTCCTGGCCACGCTGTAAAATATGTTTTACACACACCCCTTCATGCCTTATTGCTTGCTTATCTACCGCCAATGAGTATCTCACCGCAGAATCATTAATGTAGTTTTTTGTAATGACTGTACATAAATATATATTGCATATTTATTCTGTATTGTTGCCCTTGTTTATATCCCAGGGTCCCCCTTGAAAATGGGCATCTAATGCTCTTGGGTCCTACCTGGTTAACAAATTACTAATAAAGTTGGCATCTAATGCTCTTGTTTCCCACATGGTTAACAAATTACTAATAATCATAACATATATGTAATAGATAAACCACTCTGAGGTGTGCGGTCACGCTCTGATATACGCACGCCTTGGTGTGTGTTGTTACGTATGAGGCCGCAGGCCAAGTGCATCAACCACCCAAAGCGTACATATATCAGAGCGCGACCGCTCACCTCAGAGTGGTTTATCTATGTTATAAAATGTCAAAATTGTTTTGGAAGGGGTAAAAGTGCAGGTGTGCTGTCGCTATCATGATATACACACGGTCATGTGATGCTGTTCAGCTAATGATATTGCTGCAATTTCCCTACCCATTTTATAAATATATATATATATATATATATGTATATATATATGAAATAGTGGTGCAGTAGAGCCACTATAGTTAGGGTTGGTGTTCAATGTCAAACCCCTAACTTTGCACCTTAATAGCTTTGGCACCATTTGACAAAATCAGCTGAAATTTTGCAAGTGTTGACTAGGAAGCAAGATGTAAATCTGTGGAAAGTTTTGTGCTGGCAACTTGTGTGGTTTCTGAGAGCCACAAATGTCATTTTTCTGTAGCTGTCTAATGTTTTTTCCTATACTTAACATGGGATTTTTTTTTTTCTCTCACCTACAGTCTACACAGAATGGAACTTGTCCCCCAAACTTTCAGGGCACAGGCATGGTGTCCTAAGGTAGTGCCTTTGAAAGGTTTGGTGACAAAATATTAAATGGTTCCAGAGTCATAAGACTTTAAAGTTTTGTGTTTTTCTGTTATGAGCATGCTCAGTAGGGTTTTTGGGATAACGTTCTGGTACAACACCAAAAATTCTGTGTCACAGGACCCTTGTTTGGTATCTCACCATTTGCTTCTCACAGCACGAAGCATTTTTGTTTGCTCTGTGAGACCACCATCTTGTTTTTTTCCACCTCAAACTATAAAACAAGGAAAATACATAGAAATGCTGTCATTTTAAAGAAAATAAACACCAGAACCTAGCCAAATGGGACCCATTTAGTTAGATTCTAATGTTTGTTTTTTAGAATAACAGCCAGAAATACATTTTCAGAGCACCTCAAAATCTAAGGTACCCAGCTTAGCAAGAGGAGTCGCTCACCTGCATTCTCTGTATGAGAACAGCAGGACATTCTTGAGTTCTGCAGCCACAGCTGGAACTCATGCTGCAGGCTGCAGTGACAGTAGTGAGCTGCTGTTTTCCTGGTGTCTAGTGGCACCCCCCCATTGCCGTCTCTGTATGTGTGCAATATTTCTCTAGTGCCTAGTAGTACCCCCACCCTCTGATCAACATCCCCACTATTGATTTATCTTTCCCTGGTGTCTAGTGGCACCCACACGCTCTGATCAACATCCCCACTATTGATTTATCTTTCCCTGGTGTCTAGTGGCACCCCCTCCCTCTGATAACCATCTCCCTAATTGATTTATCTTTCCCTGGTGTCTAGTGGCACCCACACCCTCTGATCAACATCCCCACTATTGATTTATCTTTCCCTGGTGTCTAGTGGCACCCCCTCCCTTCGATCACCATCTCCCTAATTGATTTATCTTTCCCTGGTTTCTAGTGGCACCCCCTACCCTCCAATCACTGTCTCTGTTATTGATTTAGTTTTCCCTGGTGTCTAGTGGCACCCCCACCCCAATCATCATCCTTGTTATTAATGTTTCTTTCCCCAGTGTCTAGTGGCAACCCCACACTCTGGTCACCATCTCCATTACTGGTCATTCCCTGGTGTCTAATGGCACCCACCCCCAACCCTCCAAATGCTGTCCCTCTCTGAAATAAAGAAAATGTCCTCAATGTTTTTTCTTTAACCTGCAAAAGAATATGGTCCCTCGCTGATCTGACCCTCCAACCCCCACCTCCCACTCAGTACCCACCACCTCACACCCCCAGTACACCCTACACACCAACAGGGTGAAGATCCTCTCTCCAGTCAAAGACATGTCTTGCTGCTGGAACTGCCAACTGCAATACAAGAAAGTAAGGTAAGTGTGATTCAATGTATTTCAAGGGGGATTTAACTCTGATGCATAGTTTTGCCATTTTTGCATATTTTGCGCACACAGTTTCAACATGGCCTTTTTTGGACCCCACATTATGAACAAAAGTGGTGGAATTATGAAAATCTGGCCCAAAAAGCAATTTCACAGTTGCTTAGCACAATCACCTTTCAGGCAGGATTTGAAAATTTTTACCACTCTTGTTCATGTGGTGGGGTCATAAGAAGGATATGCTGAAAATTTGGGGTCAAATTATGTAAAAATGGCAACGTTATGCGCATATGTTGAAATTTTACTACGCGCGCTCATAACTTTAGTAATTTAAAATATTTTGACCCAAAATTTTCAACATAGCCATTTTTTACATCACCTCATGATTGTGACTACTGTCATTTTTCATATCATGGCCAAAATGTGTTTTTGTACCTGCAGTGCAGAATGATGTTTCGATGCTGCGGAATGATATTTAGATGGGGATTTGAAAATGTTCACTACTGGGTTCATGAGGTGGGGTAATAAGAACGCTATACTGACAATTTGGTGTACAAATATGGCAAAATGCCCAGGTTATGAGTGAATGTTGCAGTATTTCGACGTTCACTCATAGATTCACTAATTTTCACTATTTTGACTCCAAACTTTCAACACAGCTATTCTTCCACGCCACCTCATAAATGTGATGTCATTTTTTAAATCCTGGATGAAATGTGTTTTTGCACTTCTGGTGTGAAATGACATTTCAGCCAGTACACAATAAATGGTACATGCCGTGTTTATAAGGGGAATCATAAATTGAGTATCTTGAAAATTTGAGGTCAAAATTGACAAAAACAATATATAATTGTTAACAATCTTTGTTTGTAAGGCCACTCTTTACCACAATGGATATGTTTTGTAATCCCATGCTGGTGAGCTGAGTTCAATGACCCAGATGGATGAGGTGAGGGTGGGGGGATGGTGCTGTTATACAAGACACCCCCCCCCAGCCAGGGAATGAAAGGTGCAGGGTTGTCTGCATGGTTCTGGGTACCATTTAGTGAAGACAACTGT
The DNA here is from genome assembly GCA_016271365.2 of Neoceratodus forsteri. Classification (NCBI taxonomy): domain Eukaryota; kingdom Metazoa; phylum Chordata; order Ceratodontiformes; family Ceratodontidae; genus Neoceratodus; species Neoceratodus forsteri. Next base: position 61,053,717 of record CM028135.1, read on the forward strand.
CATCTTGGCATGGGGTCCTGCACCTCTCCCCCTTAGATGGTAGAGAGCTATGTGCATTGACTGACAGATGCAGTCTATGCCCATTGCATCTGTTGCATTGGCCACATAGAATCTTCCGCAGCCCACCAGACAGCCCCGTGAATTCTTCACATCTGTCATTGCACCGAACTGCAGGGCCCACAGTTTGTGGGCCCTGTACTTCTGTAGGCAGAGTGAGTCTTCTCTTCATGCAAGGCATCTGAATCTGTTCACACAGGTCCTGAAGAGACTGGTGTCAATGAGGATACAATTCCACTATTTAAAAAAGAAAGGAAATTCTTTGCAAAAAAACTTTGTTAATGCACCAGTTAGGGTAACTTAATGCCACAAAAGTAGGGAAATGTGGCATTAGGGTTTCCAACTCTAACTCCCCCCCAACAACAAAATGAAAACGCATTAGTGTTTTGGGTCTCTGGAGTCTTGGCAACTTAGTGGTGGGGTCTTCCATGGGAACTGTCAACACTAATGCTCACCGTCCCCCCCCCCACATCCAGTAGCCTCCAATCTGAAGCACAAGGAACAGCTCCAAGCCACTGCCTCATAATGAAACACTCCTGTACGAAAACACATTTTGGCCAGGATTTGAGAAATGACAGCTGTCACGTTCATGAGGTTGTGTAAAAAATGGCTATGTAGAAAATTGGGGTTAAAATATTTAAAATTACCAAAGCTACAAGCGAGCATAATAACATTTTGTATATATAAAATAACTTTGCCATTTTTACATATTTTGACCAGATTTCAACATAGCTCTTATGACCTGCACCTCATGAACAAGGGTGGTGATAATTTTCAAAGCACTCCCAAAATGTAATTTCACCAAGCCACCATGATATCATGAGGTCCGGTCCCAAAAAGGCCATGTTGAAAATTTGGGGTTAAAATATGCAAAAATGACAAAGATATGCATCAAAGTTCAAAACCCCATTGAAATACATTGAACCATATGAACATACAAAAATTGCCAGCAGAAAAATGCCATTTGATCTATCAAGTCTGCTCAGTTTTGCAGCTATCTCCCCTATTCTGCAGCTGCCCCTCCTCACCTCCCCTTCCCCCCATAATCCTCCACTTTGCCCTGTCCCATCCCCTTTCAAAGCATTCTACTGAGTTACATGCCATCACCCCTCCTGGTAGCATGTTCCACTCTGCCACCACCCTTTCCGTAAAGAAGTGCCTCCTCATCTCCCTCCTGAAATTCCTCCCTCCAATCTCATGTCATAGCCCCTAGTTTCTCTCCCCACCCTCCGTTTAAAACAGTCCCTCTTTGTCTGACCTAATTATCCCTTTCACGCACTTGAAGGTATCAATCATATCCCCCCGTCCCTCCTCTCTTCCAGTGAGTACATGTTAAACTGTCCCAGTCTGACTTCATATGGCAGCTCCCCCAGACCATGAATCATTTTTGTTGCCCTACATTGCACCTCTTCCAGCAGTCTAACGTCTTTCTGTAGGTACAGGTGCCAGAACTGTACGCAGTACTCCAGGTGGGGTCTGACCAATGATCTGTACAATGGCAGAATCACCTCCCTTCTCCTCGAGGTTATACCCCTTGCAGAATCTCCTCCCTTCTCTTCGAGGTTATACCCCTTGCAGAATCTCCTCCCTTCTCTTCGAGGTTATACCCCTTGCAGAATCTCCTCCCTTCTCCACGAGGTTATACCCCTTGCAGAATCACCTCCCTTCTCCTCGAGGTTATACCCCTTGCAGAATCACCTCCCTTCTCCTCGAGGTTATACCCCTTGCAGAATCACCTCCCTTCTCCTCGAGGTTATACCCCTTGCAGAATCACCTCCCTTCTCCTCGAGGTTATACCCCTTGCAATGCAGCCCAGCATTTTGTTGGCCTTTGCTGCTGCCTTTCTGCACTGTGCAGAGTTGTTCATTTCTCCCATAATAAGCACACCCAGATCCTTCTTCTCCTCTGTTACTACTGTTATATTGCCCAAAGCCGAAGGCTGAGGGCAATATGACTATTGGAAGGCAATAACTCGCCCCCAATGTCTGTTGGTGTGTGCTGCGTGGGGGTGGGGTGTTACCTTTGAAAACCCTAATGCCACACTTTTGTGTCTTTAACCATGACTAGAGCATTAACAAAGTTTTTTGCAATTTATATAAGACATATATACATATAGATATAGTAGGCATATACTGTACGCACACAACATATGTACTAATAAATAGCAAGATAAAAAGTGTTCTCTTGACCCAACACAGCAAGATATAGTAATATTATGGTATCTTGCAAAGTTGGGTATGTCATAACTCATACTAAACCAATCAGAGAGCTTTCACAATGCTGATGTCATCACAGTAGCCATGTACAGCATTGAAGCCAGCAGTTAAAATCAAAACAGAAACAGTTCATACAAATGGCAGATTCAAAAGGTATAACTAGCAAACGGATGTTGTATAAACTGAATATACAGTGATCTGACTCAAAATACAGAGTTTGTCATCACTTGTACGGGAGCAGGACTTTCATAATACACTTGTGATTCTGCCTCCCGCATGTTATAGTCCTGCTCCCTCACATGAGAAGATAAATTAGAAGGCATTACTTCACTGAGAGGGAGGTGGAGCCATGGAATGCATTGCCTGGGAGTCTAGTTGAGCAGGGCACAGTGGAGGGCTTTAAGAGGGGGTGGGACAGATGCATGGGTATACTGAAGCCAAAGTTAACCCTCTCGGGGGCCGGGGGGGAGGAGGAGCTAGCGCTCAATAGGGGCTGGCTAACAAGCAGACATGAAAGACCGTTAGGCCTATTCTGCTGGCTTTTAGTATGTTAGTATATTTTAAGTGAGTCCATTTTTTATTATATATTGCAGCCAGACGTGGATGTGTATGTCTTGCACTATGTATAGGTATCTCTGGCTGCAGAAGTGCTGGACCTTGATGATGGATGTCTTTTATGTGCTCCAAAAACAGTTGTATGTTGTTTGCATTACCTGATGATGGCTCTCTGTGGTTGCTTATGTTGTCTTGTTAGCTGAGTGATAGCCTTGATTTGTTTGGAGGGCCCATCTAAAATATTAAAAAACAAAGTTTAAAAAAATGGCACCATAGAAGCCTGTGGAGTCCACCCCTGCACTCTCCATACCCTTATATGATCAAACATGGGAGCAAGGGGGCAGCACTCAGGACCAGGAAGTGAAAGAGTTCGGGCTCTCTGCTACACTGAGCCTAAATACAGTCCATCCCCTTCCTAAATACAGGCATAGGAAAATAAAACTTTATACAGCATTTGAATTGGGGACAAGTAAATGCCCTTCAGTGTTTCTTGGGGGCAGTTTGAAAAAGAGCAGAAAAGGTGCTCTTTAAAAGGGCTTCATTTATGGCGGTATAAATAGCAGTTAGGCCATTCAGTTAGTTAAAAATCAGGAGCAGCTCCATTAGAAAATGAAACATCAACAGCAGTAATGGATAAGTACTACATAAAATAAATTTCATGAAAATGTGTGGCTAGCCGGCCCGGTGGCGCTGAGGGTTGAGGCGCTGGACGCCACACCTCGAGCTACGCTGGTGACCCGGGTTCGGGAATGGACTCGGGTGGCCAGGGGTCGGCAGGGGAGAGGGAGGATCGAGCATCCCAATGGATGCTCTCCTCCCTCAGGGGTGGGAACCAAGAACGCACTCGCGTTCTGCATCCTCCTTCGTAGCCGGTGGAAGCACCGACAATTGAAGGATGGAGGCGGCCCGCTTCATCGGAGTCGAGGTGGACGTTGACGGTGCATGAGGTCTGGCATGCATGAGCACGCCACCACTGGACGATTGTACGTCCTAGCGCCAACGCCCCTGAGGGTAGGGGAAAACAGGGAGAAAATGGAAAACACCTCCCAGCGGCCTAGATGATAGCCTCTCCGGTACCATCCGGACCACCAAAGAGGGACAGACTCCAATGTGCAGGAGGGGGGAAAAAAGAGGAGGCACTCTAGGGGCAGATCCCACCGAAGGTGGAACGGGGGTTGAGAGGAAAGAAGGAGAGGTCTCCGGGAGCAGGCAAGGAGGGATAAAGAAATAAAGTAAAAAAAAAAAAAAAAAAGAAAATGTGTGGCTAAAATATATGATTCCAGTATGTTAAAAATATTGAAGAAAATCAAATTACTTGAGCAGTGCAGACATGTATTTTATAGTGCAGAGAATTTCTGAAATTAAGAACCATGGATATTGAATCACCATGCATGACCATCGTCAACGTGTATAATTCGCCATTTACCATCAGTGGTTGTCCATGGATAGCCACGGTAAAAAATCATGGCCAGCCCCTGAATGGCCATTGTTTTTGAATATGTATCATCATGTGCAGGCATGGTTTATCCATGATCATAACAGCATGGAAGTCTTTTCTCTGGGTGGTGCGATACACCACAGTGCTGGATCATTGAGTGACTTGTGTTCTGCAATATATGACTTAGCCTTATTCTAATCATCTGTCACTCACAGTAACAGGTCATTCTCATGTTTCAGACCAATTCAATTCAGCTTTAAACACTACACAAGAGATAATTCTGGCCTTACTTCTTCCACATATGGTAAATTTTGTAGTCATTTTGGACAAAATGGGGACCTGAGAGCGAGACAGTAATTTAATATGGTCTGTGGTGTAAAATCCTCTATAGCATCTTGGAGGATATTTTTCCCACAGAGTGTTACATTGATCTGCAGTGTATCTTATCCTAGAAATTCACAATTCATTGGCTAAAAATCGGTCTGCATTCTACAATAATCACACTAAAGCCTCAACACAACAAAAAGAAATTAGAAAACATTTTGAAAATATTCTGTTATCATCATTTAAATAATCAAATCAAATCAAACTTTATTTGTAAAAGGTGCCTTTCCGAAACCAAGGCGCCTGTACATAACATACTAAAAAATTAATAAATAATTAAACAATAATTAAAATTAATCCAAGGCAGCAACATTAAAAATCATTATATGCAAGGCTAAAAAGAAATGTTTTTAATGCTCCCTTAAAGCTTTGGACGGTCGGGCAATCTCGCACCTGACGAGGTAGAGAATTCCACAGGGTTGTGGCCATAAAACTAAAAGATCTGGCCCCAGATGTCTTTAAACGAACCCTGGGAATCTCCAGCAATCCCTTGTCAGTGGATCGGAGAGAGATAGGGAGGGACAGTAGGGACAAAGGAGATCTTTCAGGTAACCAGGTTCCTGATCGTGTAGGGCCTTATAGGTCAGCAAACTGACCTTGAAGGTGATTCACCACCATATTGGCAGCCAGTGCAGTCCACAGAGCACAGGCGTTATATGACTGGCCCTAGAAGAACCAGTCAATAGCCTGGCTGCCGCATTCTGCACTAGCTGCAAGCGGCAAATATCACTCCCCGGTAGCCCAAGGTAAAGGGTGTTGCAGTAGTCAAGGAGGGAGGTAATGAAGGCGTGGACCAAAGTAGGAAGATCATCGGGAGGAACCAGGTGCTTCACCCAGGCGTTGTTCCTCAGATGGTTAACGGAGGCTTTCACAGCTGCCGACACCTGAGATTTAAGTGTCAAACAGTCACCAAACACAACGCCCAGGTTCCACACCTGGTCTGAGGTAGTTAGCTGAACACCCCCAAGCCATAAACCCGAAGGTGATCTCGCCAACAAACCCGCCTCCTGGTGGCCTGGGTCCACAACCAACACCTCAGTTTTCTCTGGATTCAACCACAGCCAACTCACATTCATCCAGTCCTGGATTTCGGCGAGACAGTTGTTAAAGACCGAAATGGCAGCATCTTGGCCGGGCACAAAGGACATGTACAGTTGAGTATCAGCTGCATAGCAGTGAAAACTCAAACTGTACTGTCTAACAATTGCTCCCAATGGCAGTATGTACACCACAAACAACATGGGCACCAAAATGGAGCCCTGTGGCACCCTACAGGATAGGGGGAATGATGCCGAGGAAAAAATCCCAGACACCACCCTGAGTCCTACCCTTCCAGGAAAGATCAAAACCAACTGAGGACTGTACCAGACAGCCCACAGATAAACCGCAAGTGCTCCAATAGCACACCATGGTCCACGGTATCAAATGCTGCAGAGAGATCAAGAAGGACCAAGATGGAACGGGTCCTTCGATCTCTCGCTATTAGGAGGTCATTTAGTACACGGACAAGAGCTGTCTCGGTACTATGTCTCTTCCTAAATCCGGACTGGAGAGAATCATAGACATTGTGGCTGGTCAAATGATCATCCAGCTGTGACACGACCACCTTCTCAATAATCTTACCCACAAAGGGCAGGTTAGAGACAGGCCTGTAGTTAGCCAGACAGTCCGGGTCCAAGGAGGACTTCTTAAGAAGGGGCTGAACCACGGCCTCCTTCAGAGGATTTGGAAAAATCCCCCTCTCCAAAGACCTCCAGACTATCTCAGCAAGGACCACACCAATTTTATCCACACAGCCCACTAAGAGAGGTGTGGGGCCTGGGTCCAAACCACAGTTGGTCGGATGCAATGACTGGATGACCATCACAATGTCACTGATTGTGGGAAGCCTGAAGTCAAACCACACAAACTGGGTGTCCGACATCTCCTGCCGACCATCACAGCTCCCATTAGGGAGGGTCAAGTGGATATCAGACCTGATTGTGGCAACCTTATCTGAAAAGAATTGAGCAAACTCCTTGCACCATTCTTGAGAAAAAGCTCTTCTGGGCTGAAGACAGATTGGATTGCACAATCTGTCCACAGTCCGGAAAAGCTGAGCTGGTCGATTCTGTGCAGCAGCAATCTCTCTGGACAGGAATTCTGCCTTCTTACGAGAAATTGCTGATTGATAGACCACATAATGGTCTATCAAACTAAGTTTGTCACAATCCAGGCCTGACTTCTGCAAGCACCTTTCTAACCTTCATCCGACTCTCCTCAGCTCCCTCAGAGTCTCGTCAAACCAGGGAGACCTGGGGCGAAGAGTGAGGGGATGAACATGAACAGGAGCAATGGAATCCAGGGCCCCTACTACCGCCTTATTATAGGCTAGTACCAGGTCTTCTGGATCCGTGCAGTCACTCAGTAAACCCGATAGGTCCAGTACCGCCATCAGGCCCTCTGGGGAAACACTCCTCAAAGGGTGGTACCAGACCATCTCCATAGGGGCTGACTTACTAGGGGTGGCCTCAAAACTGAACCCAATGGTATGATGGTCAGACCACCCAACTGGTTCCACCACCAAATTGGATATCTCCATCCCCAGTAGGAACACCAAGTCCAATGAGTGACCACGAATATGAGTCGAGGAGGAAATAACCTGTGTGAAGCCCAGTGAAATCATTAACTGGCGGAAGTCCTGACCAAACTGCGAGAGTTCATCGTCAACCCAATCATTGAAATCCCCCAGAACCAACCATCTGGGGGATCCCAATGTCAGGTCAACAATGAAGTCTTCGACTTCCCACAGGAAAACATTCCCATCACCTGGTGGACAGTAGACGAGAAGTATCCTGCACCCAACACCCTCGCCCATGATACATTCAAAGGAGTTGGTAGTTCCCACTGGTACCTCCCTTAGGCCCAGTTCCGATCTAAAACAGAAAGCAACACCCCCACCCCTACGATCCATCAGTAGCAACACAGACATCCACATCAAACACCATGATGGAATTTACTTATTAAAATATATTTACAAATCAGCAAAGGCCCTCTGAGTGTAATAGGATTTTTGTTTACCAGAGCGACCTCACTCGAAACCAGACAGAGACACAAATTAAATAGAGAATAATGTATGCGGTGTTGTACATTATGGGCCAGATATTCAGAAATGCGCCAAAGGCCGGCGCAACTCCGGCGCAGCACAACACAAATGCACCATGGTGCAGTGACTGCAATTTTCAACAGTTGCGCACAGTGACATGTGTCAGCTCAACATGGCTTAATATCGAAGGGATGTGCTATGTCGCAGCCAGAGGTGTGCCAGTGAGCAACCTGAGCTGCACCATAGAGCAACCAGAGATGTGAAAGGGAGCAAAGGGAGATGTGCCAAGGCACAGAAGGACCAGCCCCAGGCACTGGTGGGAGCAAGTCAGTGGGGGAGAGGGTGGGGAGGCAGTGGAACCCAGCTGGGGACAGTGGCAGGAAGGGAGGCACAGTGTTGGGCCACAAGTGACCACTGCCCACAGGGCGCAGACAGGCAGCCACTCCCCCCAGCACCAGGGCAGTAGATGCAGGGAACAGGTGGCACCAACAGCCAAGGGTACGCTGCCACTGGAACCCCCCCCGCTGGATGGCATGCCCAGCACACACACCACACATCCAGTACAGCCAGCCCATGGCCACTCCAAGGCACAGCCACCAACTGAGGGACAGGACACCACCATGCACAGCCCACACAATGACACAGGCACACCACACAGACACCCACCACGCCACTGCAGCATGGCTCCACTCGCCAGCTGCAAAACAGACACGGACACAGGCGGTAAGCATGTAAACTGTATTAAAGAACTATGTACATGTAAAACCAGAGGGATAGGGTAGGAAAGCAAGGGATGGGGACAGGAGACAGGGACTGTACAGTGGGATGGGGGAAGGAAGGGGAAGGGAAGGCAGGGGCAAGAGGAATGCACAGGGTCAGCTATGGGCAGCCATGGCTTGCCGCTTCCTGGCACCTCCAAAGCTGTCTGTTGTGCAGCACCATCCTCCTCGTCTGCTGGGCCACCTCCAGTGTGGTAGACTTTATAAGTATTATCTGTTGCAGGAGCCGGCAGTAAAGCGGCAGCCGCGATTTCCTCTGGATGCCTATGACAAAGGAATGGACAGGTGATCAGTGCAAGTCCATAGAAACCATGCCTCCCACTGTGCACAGCAGACAGTGGGAACGCCCCCACCCGGAGTGGCACCCTGGCCACCTACAGTGGGTGGGCCAACGCCAGCCAACAACCCAGCATGCCATGACAGTGCACAGCAGTGGACATCTCCGCCCAAGAGCCACCTGACCACTCAGTGACAGGCAGGTGACACAGTGCTACAGCAGCACCACAGCAGCACTGGTGGCAGCCGGATGCACACCCATCCCACCAACAGCTGGTACACATGTGCAATGGCCACCCCATGGTGGCATGCACACCGCTGACATGGCACATGGCACAGGTGGCCATGACCACACCCCCACCCCCACTTACCACCCGGGAAGGAGTAGGGGAAGAGAATAGTGCCTACCTGCCCGCTGCGGCACTGCACACGCCGGTCCTGCAGCTCTCCACCTCCACCACTTGGGCCAGCTCCCCCAGCCGGATGTCCCGCAGAGGCCTGCTGCAGCCCACCAGGCACCCCTGCTGCCCTGGCATGGTGACGATCCTCAGGCCCTAGGAAAGGAACACAGACAGGCACAAATCAGATCACGGCCACAGCATGAGCCCACTGCCCCAACCCCTGTGCACAGTGTGCACCCCAGCTGGACATGACCCGCAGGGCAGTGGTGCACCACACCCAGTGTCTGGCAATGCCACACCACATGGCACATGCCGACAGTGCCCCCCCGGGCATGTGAGGCAGCCCAGCCAACACCACGGTATGGCGGTTGAGCACAGAAGCAGCATGGAGCTTTCCATTTAATGTAATGGCTTGAGCCACTGCCCCTGGAGCTGGTGGACCCAGGTTCGGGTCCAGATCCTGCTGTAGTAGGATTGTGGGCTGGCAGTATAGCCTAGAGGTTAGAGGAATGAGGTGTGAAAGAACTTGATACATCCAGCAGACCAGACCTGAGTTTGATTCTCACAACCTCCACTTGCATACTGTGTGACTCTGAACAAGTCACTTAACTTCCCCAGTGCTCCCAGGTCACCCCTGAAAACAGGCACTTGTGCCTAGTGGGCCTTACCCAGTTACCAAAGACTAAAATAAAAATTAAAAAAAATGTGCTGACTTACCTGGCCGTGGCTCAGACCCCCGGCAGACACGTGTCTGCAGTGTCCTCATTCTCTCAGAGTCCCTCCACATGAGGTCGCAGTACTGGTGGCGGTTATGCTCACCGGTATGTTGCACCCAGGTATCCTGGACCAGGCCAGCAGCAATGGCTTGCCAGACGTCTGTCCTGGCCTGCTGCAGGGGCTCCTGTCCAAACAGGCCTGGTGCATGTGGCTCAACCTGGGCCACAACGTTGACCAATTCCACCTCCAATTGCAAGCATGTCGAACCCCTCACCACACCATGCTCCCTATACGAATTGGTGTACAAGATGGCAGCCAGTAATACACATGCACAACATGCGTGGGATGTGCACCTCGTGGAGGGTTGCCCAGCATCCGCCAATAGCGCATCACCATGGACGTGGCCCACCCGGCATATGGAGCTGGAGTCCCAAGGAGACATAGGGTCAGGTCAGGGGTCACCCGGCGCATAGTGCGGAGAAGCGCTATGGGGCAATATTGCATAGTGCGCCATGGACCCTATAGCTCCTGAGCACCATGGGCCCTATAGCGCATAGTGTGCCATAGGCCCTATAGCACCTGTGCACCATGGGCCCTATAGCTCCTGAGCACCATGGGCCCTATGGTGCACAGTTCACCACGGGCCCTATAGCACCTGAGTGCCATGGACCCTATAGCTCCTGAGCACCATAGGCCCTATATTGCACTATGCACCATGGGCCCTATAGCACCTGAGTGCTATAGAACCCATAGCACATTAGGCACTATGGCCCCTATAGCACTCTGAGCGCACAGTGCACAATAGGCGGGAGCACAAGCCATGATGCATGCGTACTGTGGACAGCATGCTGCGCATGTCATGGCATTGCGCCATGACAAGTGCAGGAGCAATTCCATTGCACAAGGAGCAAGTGCATGATATTTAGCTATCACATGCTAATGAGCTCATCAGCCAATGCACAGCGCACTGCGGATATTAGCATGTCATTACCGTTGTTCAACAGCTCATTTGCATGCGATGCGCTATAAAGGCGCCGCACAACAGCACAGGCCATGGACCGGTATTGCAACCATCTGAGGTAAGTTGCACCTGCCGTTGGAACTGTCAGCACAGCAGGGTGGATGGGGTAGCCGCTGCAGCCAGTAACACACCTGTCCATGTCCACAGGTAGCAACATGTCCGAGCATGAGGAGTCCGAGGAGTGTGGGCCTGCCCACAAGTGCAGGCCCAACTTTACGAAGGCGGAAGCTGATGCCCTGTTCGAGGCCTACCTCAACAGGGAGCAATTGCTGAATGGCACCACTGGCACACCACAGGCCAGGGCCATGGCCTGGGTGGAGGTGGCAGCAGCCGTGAACCAGCAGGGCAGCCACCAACGGTCTGTGCAGGAGTGCAGAAAGAAGGTGGGCACTGACAAACGCTGGACCAAAGAGGAGGTGGCGGCCATACGAGTTGCCAGGACAGCCACTGGTGGGGGCCATGCTGCTGTGCCACAGCTCACAGTGCAAGAGGAGCTGGTGGTGGCCACCATGCAGTGCAGCACCATTGAGGGTGTGCCGGGTGGTGGCTTCCAGACAGGAGGGAGTCCATCACTGCATGGTATGTATGCCACGCCGGGGGGGGGTTCTGGCAAGGCGGCACTAACATATCTTTTTTCTCTTACAGCACCGGCACGCCAGCATACAGTGGCAGGGGCGTCAGTGGCTGCTGTTGGGCCAGGCCCAGCCCCAGAGGACCAGCCATCCACCTCCACGGGTGTCCAGAGGCCCGATCAGCTGCAGCACACCACTGCCATCCAGCTGGATGTCCTGGGCTTGGTGTCGGACGAGGCCCTGGCTGTGTTCCAGCAGGATGCCAGCCATGGTGTGCTCTGCGTGGAGACACAGATCGGGGTGGGGTCTAACACTGATGATGACATGACCATCATCTTGGACAGTGTGGGTGGTGTCATCCGGGGAGACACCCATACCTACCACCATCACTGGCAGCACGGCCAGTGGCCTGTCGGCGGTGGAACAGCTGCTTACCTCTGCCCCTGGTGTCATTGTGTGTACAGCCACAGTGGTGTTGGGTGGTGGTGCAACCACTCAGGCGCTGGCCAGTGCACAGCAGGGGGAGGGGCAACAGCAACAGATGGCTGGGGACGTTGGGCGGCCGGATGCAGAGTCCACTGTCAGTGTGCCTGACAATGACCTACCCCACAGGGACCCCACTGTGCAGCATCCACCTGAGTGGGGGGCCATGCAGCACGGTCGTACACCACCGGTGAGATGGTGGCTTGCCCATGCACCCCTGGGCACTGACCCATTGACTGAGCACACCCGATTTCTGCGGGCCTCTGTGGAGCAACAGATGCTGCATGTAACTGGGGTGCATGCACCCCACGCAGAGGTGCGCCAGGCAGCCGAGCAGCATGAGAGGGGCACCACGCAGGTCCTGGAGGACATACAGCACCTGCAGGAGGACAAGACCGCATCCCTGGACCACATTGCCCATGCCATCTCGGTCGGCCTTGAGCCACTGGCTGCCACAGGGTGTGACCACCAGCCACAGATACCGTGGAGTGCACTGTCCACCCCACGGACCCAGCATCGGGCGACAACCTCAATGTCGATGCTGGGCTCTGCTGTCGGCATCCCAGGCATGCCTGGGGTGGGCCTATTTGGGTGCCTACAAACCCCTGCGAGGACCAGTTGTGTTCCTGCAGTTCGACCCCTGGGGGGCAGTTGCATACCCCCTTGTGGCCATTGAGCAGCCTGTGGCTACCGACTGGCCCCAGCGCAGCTGCCCCCATGTCCACGGTGGCCGTGTTTCCACACGGCGGACCTGATGTGCATGCTGCCCTGTCTGCAGTCTACTACCACTGCCCTGTGTGCACATGGGCAATGTGTGTGGGTGCATGCCACAGTCGTGGCAACTGTGTGTCGCGCCACACGCTGCCCATGTGTGCACCTGCCCAGCCACTGGCCTGTGTGGCATGTGCATGATGATAGCAGCACAGCACTGGTTTCGCCTGTGCACCGGCGCCCTGCATCTGATTCATGCCACGTGCTAGCACCTAGGCACATGCCTGTGTGTGCCTGTGTGTGTGCATGTGTGTTGCTGTACAGTGCTGCATGGTGTTGTGTGTGGCTGTGTGGCACCGCCACCCCTGCCCCTGCACCACACCTGTGTATGCATGCCCATAGCCATGCCTGCCCATGCCCGTATGCTGTGCCATTGTGTCTGTTCACTGCATGGGTGTTTCTCCACCTACTTGCATGTACCAAAGTGCTCCTGTGCAATCATGTCCTGGTGCTGGCATGCCATCCTGAGGAGCCGGGGATCCCTCCACCCGGGGGGCTGCCCAACGCCCCCAGCCCATTGCCCTCATCATCCCCACTGCTGTCCCCCACTTCAGCCTCTACAGCTATCCCACGGTCAATGGCCATGTTCTACAGCATGCAGCAGGCCAGGAATAGGCCACAGACTTTTGAGGGGCTGTACTGTATGGCACCACCAGACTTGTCTAGGTAATGGAATCGTACCTTCAGCATCCCAAACACATGGTCAGTGTTGTTCCGTGTGCTGGCGTATGCCTCATTGTACTGGTCCTCTGCTGGGGATGATAGGCACTGGTAGGGGGTGAGCAGCCAAGGCATGAGTGGGTAGCCACTGTCACCTGTGTGGACAGATACATGGTTAGCCTGGTGTCCTCTGTCACTGTGCCCCTTGCCCATCCCTGGTGCTCCCGGGCGCCCCACCCTGCCCACCCCGTCCCATGTCTTGCTGTTCCCAGCTCCCCATGGTCATCCCATACTCACCCACTAGGTGGCCCGTGGTGATCTCCCACTCTCAAACCTGTGGCACAGTGCTGAGCTGTACCAGATGAATGAATCATGTGTGCTCCCAGGGTGTGTGGCACAGACATTGGTTATGTGCCCCCTGGCATCACACACCACCTGGCAGTTGACACTCAGGTAGCCCGTCCTATTCACGTATGCTACCCCCTCCAGGCCAGGTGGCATGCGGATGCCCACATGTGTGCACTCGATGGCCCCTAGCATGCCAGGCATCCGTGCTACCCTGTGAAACTACTGCATGGTTGCTGTATGCTCTGCCTGTGTGCTGGGGAAATGGATGTATTCCACAGCATGTGGCAGCAGGGCATTGAGGAATTGTGTGAGGAGCCCTGATGTGGCCGACTGGGTTATGCCTGTGGTGTCCCCTGTTGGTCTCTGGAAGATGCCCGTAGTGAGCAGGCACATGACAGCTGTCACTTTCATCTCCACTGTCAGGATGTGGCTCCGTCTAGTGGGTGTCTGCATCTCCTCACTGCACAGCTCACAGCGCTGCCTCAGAATCGCCCGGTTCAGGCGATACCGGCCCATGATCTCTGTATCAGTGTGGTTCTTGAAGCTGATGCAGGGACGTTACCACCTGTTCCAGGCATACCGCTGATGGGCCCTTCCATGGCCACGTCACTCTGCCTCCTGTCTCCTCACACCCCTCATTACGGCCTCCATCTGGAAGGCTGCACTGGCCATGGCCCCTGTCTCCCCCTGGGCGTCCTGCTCCAGTGGTCCACTTACCACTGTGGGGCAATGCCTGTCACTGTGCTGGGCTCCCTCTTGGGACACCTACCCCTGGCTTGCACATGCCTGCCACCTCTGTCCCACGCCCCTGTGGATGCCTGTGTCACTCCCTCAGGATCTGGTGACTCTTTCTCTCTCACTCTCTCACTCTGTCTCTCACTCTCTCTCTCTCTCTCTTTCTCTCTCTCTTTCTCTGTCTTTCTGTCTCTGTCTGTCTCACTCCCCTCTGGTGCAAGTGCTGTCCCCCTGCTTGCTCCCTGTATTTATAGGCTCAGGTCTGCTCGACGCATCTGGCCATTGCTCCACACTTGCACCATTGGTCGGGGGTTGAATATCGCACTGTGCCGCATATTCATGGGAATGCCCCCTGCCCTTGCATATGCATTCATTAGAGTTGTGCATTGGCGCACTGCTACTTGTGCTGCACAATGGCTCCCACTGAATATCGCTCCATGGCACAATTCCGCAGTTGTGCCATGCACAACTGCTTTGAATATCCTGGCCCATAAGTTTTTTTACACACTTGAACTGTGTAATACCACATAAACCACAAGTGTGAAGCACAAGTGATTTGTGATGGTATTACACACCAAGGGTGTGTAACAAAACAATAGAGCAATACCCACTTTTTATTTTATATAGTTGCTGGTTGGTTTAGTGCTCTGTGCTAAAAAAAAAAAAAAAGCACAGCGGGTGTCCCTTCTGTGGCATTTCATTTCTGTGAGTGCAAGACGGCAGTGGCTTTCACTTGCGGTTTGAGTGGTTGACACCCACAACATCATAATTGGGTTCCACTTTATAATAACCATCCAGTTATTAGGACATTCGAAAGTGTAATCAGTCCAGTCAATAAATGGGCTTACCAGCAATTATAATACCATACAGTGTCAAGTTGCCTGATCAGTTTTGTAAGGAATGTTTTGTCAGGCAGGCCAACACAAGTTTTTCCACAGTCACATATATTGTACAGTACGAACATAATGCTCTTTGAACAAGGGCATTAGGCTGTTCATGGAGCTACAGAAACTGGTTTAGAAGTAGCTGGGATGGTAGTTCAGATTTAAAGCAGCGGTACATAATAGCAATGAAAATTATGGCCTGTACTTTTTAATTCTGTTTTGTATTGCTCTTATTTCCTGACGTGTATACTACCCTTCATCACCCTTTTAAGTCTACTTCAGCACTTTTTTCACATTTGAAATCATAAACAGAGTGCTCCTTTTAAAGAGCAAGTGCTTAGTATGTATATATATCTGAAAGAAGGAATGTTTTGGGACTTCTGAGGCCTCTGTAAATATTTTGTTTGCTTTTATTTGATTCTTTAGATATTGTTTTATAATTTTCGGTTTATTTTGCCAACTACTAATAAAAAAGAATCCAACAGAATTCCTGAGCATTTCAATGGGAAACTGCAAACCTGTTTGCAGATTGTTATAGAGAAATAAAGCTTGTGTCTACTAAAATATTATAGATTTAATAGAAATATGTGATTTTTCATAACGTGTAATCTTTTATTATGATTTAGCAGTTAATTTTCCTTCCTAACCAGATTTTACGTGTGAAGAAGAAAACAGAAGCCAATTACTTTGCAATAAATTGTAAAATCATACGGATGGACAATATTACAGACATATACAGGGCAAAGTTTGTTGCTGAAAAAAGTACCAATTTCTTTTGAAAATGTAGAAAAATATTGATAGTTTTTTATTGACATACATTGCGCTCCTCGGTAGTTATTAGTTTCTGATATCATAATATCAGAATTCTGTTGAACAGTTTTTACCAGCAGTGTGAAAAGTAAAGTTGAAAACCCTCTTGTTTCACTGCACAAATACTTTTATTATAAGAAGAAGAAAGTGATTACTAGCACATCAAAACACAATAGTGTAAACAGCAAATTGTCTATTTATTGGAAGTGAACACATGTTCTTTAGTACATCTTGAACCAGGTTTTCTTCAGTATTCTCAAGTGTTATAATACACCTGTTGAGTCCCATAAGGTGAGAGAGCACTGTCTGCTGCTTGCTAATTCATTCTAGTCATATGAAACATGATCTTAAATTAACAGGTGTTCAAAAATTACAGAATACTGATGAAAACCTGGTCCGAGTGGAGCACTCCTTTTACTATTTCAACTAAAAGAAAATGGTAAAGCAGTCTCAAAATGGAGAAAAAAAAGAGTACCATACAAGTCAGGAGGTAAGGGGCAAGCTAAAGCAGAATAAAAAGTACAGGTCAAGATTTTCATATAGAATAATACATGGGGTGATGTGTTTAACACAATTTTACACACACCTGAGGTGTTGGATGCTACACAGACCCTGAGTGCGAAGTTCAAGGGGTTTATTTAAGCATCCAACACTGAGGGTGTGCATAAGATTTGAGTTTTACACACTACCCCGTGGTTTATTTTATATAGTTGCTGGGAAGAGTTTTTTCACCACAGCAATTATATAAAATAACAAGCATTTGTCAGTGCTGAATGTTTGCTTGCTGGCATTGGCATTGGTAGTGTAGGAGTTAGAGAGATGCATAATAGGAATGGCAGTGAAGTATTGAACTGAAGCCAACCCCACCACCACCCTGCAGAGAAAGTGAAGTCACAAGCATGCGTAGAAACTGCGCAACACACAACCATAATGTAATTAGTTTGAGGATATTTTACAGCAGATTGTCAATGCAGGCATTTGGGGACTGCCGCTCATGAACAGTGTCACTGTGATTTTCTTAATCTGTCCCGAACACTGATTTCCCACAGTGACCATGCATTTCTGTGTTGGAAGTGTGAAAACACATTTCGGCCAGGGTGTGAAAAATGACAGCTGTACTGTTCATAAGGAGGTGTGGAAAAATGCCAGTGTTGAAAATCTGGACTGAAAATAGTTCAAATTCGTGAACTTACTAGGGTGTGTGGAAACTGCACAATGCACGCTTGTAACACAGTCATTTTATGGACTTCTGTCACCAAATTTTCAACATAGCCATTTTAAGACCTCTGCTCATGAACAGTGTCAGTGTGATTTTCTTAATCTGTCCCTAACATTGATTTCGCACATCGACCATGCCATTAGACGCTACATGTGCGAAAACACATTTTGGGAAAGATATGAAAAATGACAGCTATATTGCTCATAAGCAGGTGTGGTAAAATGGCAATGTTGGAAATCTGGAGTAAAAATATTAAAAATTTGCGAAGTTACGAGCGTGCATAGGAACTGCGTAACGCACACTCATAAAACAGTCATTTTTGGGAATTTTTTCACCAAATTTTCAACATAGGGTTTTGGGGAGCCTACCTCATGAACGGTGACACTGTTGTTTTAATTAGTGGGTCCCAAAAAGTGGTTCCATGTAGTGACTGCGAAATCACCTTTCGGGACCGAATAAAAAAATGACAGTGACAGAGTTCATGAGGTGGGGTCCCAAAAACCCCATGTTGAAAATGTGGTGAAAAAATTCCCCAAAATTGCCTAGATATAAACCAAAGTTGAAAAAATAAACATTTATGCCATTATACAGCTTACCGGCATTTCTTCAGTTCTCAGTCGGCTTTGAAGAGTGCAGACGTGTTCCTGGTCCACCAAAAATCGTAGCGCTGGGATCCAGGGTAAGTATGGGGTCGGGAGGTGTGGGAGGTGGATCGCAGAGGGTGGGCGCGGGTTGGGGTGGGGGAAGACAATCAATGAGGGACCATTTTTGTTTTCAGGTGTTTTTCTTTTAGGAAGATGACGCTGAATTTGTGCCATGCTGGGGTGGTCTCCAGCATGGCAGCTGAAAGTTTTTTTGGGGGGTCAGTGGAGCCGATGGGGATTGGGCACCCCAGTCAGCCATAGACGTGTGCCATGCTGGGGTGGGCTCCCAGCATGGCAACTGGAAATCTGTGTTTTTTTGGGGGGGGGGGGTTGTTGAGTGGAGCCGATGGGGGATTGGGCACCCCCGTCAGCCATACTGTGTGCAGCGGGATGGGAGCACATGAGCACGCTGGGGTGGGCTCCCAGCATGCTACTTGACTGTTTGGGGAGGGGGAAACTTCAAGGGAGCTGTCTATGACACCTCCATTCAGGATGCAGTGCTGAGTGTAGGCAGTTTGCATACTGCCGATGGCAGTATGCAAATTGCCTACACGTTACAACCGCTGATTGCAGCGGTTTTCCACTTTCAGCTGTACACCACTGCATTCTGAATGGCTGTCATAGACAGCTTGGACATTCATTGGTGTGGTGCAGCCACGCCTGCAAAAGGGAGCAGGGCATTGGAAGTGGGGGAGACACACCTATGAAAACTCATATGGTGGCACTATGTTTCTTGCACATGCATGCAAGCAAACATAAAATACAGCGCTGTTCAGCCATGGTCCGGTTCGCATTTGGGTTGAAGTGGCTGCTGAAACATTTTTGCTTTTTTAAGTTCAGTTAAGGTTTACATGCTAGAAAGGGTCAAAAAGGTGTAATAACAGTCCAGTTTGTTTTATTTTTAGAAATGTACTTACCATCTAGTGTGAGTGGTGAGGGACTGTTCAGCATAATGATGGATAGGGTTACCACTGTTTAAGAAGCCTAAAGTGGGACATTTCTTAATGAAACTGGATTTTTTCACAGGACAATATGTCATCTCGACCAATGCGACAGACATGTTTTCTCTAAATGATCAGAATTAAGACTACATGTTGTAGTTTTTCAGTTGTTTCTTGTGTTGTTTATTATTTTAAGGTATTTTAGTTAAGGTATTATAGTTTTTCGCAACATTTAGAGGAAAATCAGAAAATATTTTTTCTACTATACTGTCAGGACATTTAGCATTTTTCATGTTTTTCTGCAGGACACAGCTGCCCAAATCAGTACTGTCCTGCGAAAATAGGGACCGGTGGTAACCCTAATGATGGAGCGATGACCAGCTGGCGCATGCGCGGAGCGAGGGAAACCCAACGTGTGTTTGCCGTTAGAACCAGTAATTATACTGCTAATATGCACTGCTGCTTTAAGGGTACTAGAAGGTGTAGGCATTTTGACTGGATATCTGTAATACTTACACAGCTTGTCTGTCTTCCAGGATTATGCACCTTGTGTTGAGCTATATTGCTTAAGTAAAGATTAATAAAGCCCCAATGTCAGCTGATCCATAGGTGAGTTGGTATGGTTGCCACTTGCAATGCCTGCAACCCAGGTTTAGGAACAAGGGGCTGGCCAGAGGAGGAAAACTAAGCATCCCACAGAATACTCTCCTTCTCCTTCTGGGAGAGAGGGCAGCCTTCTCTGTTGCAGTACTCCCATTTGGGTGACCATAGGTGGTGGTGCAGATAGAGGCACTTGAGAGTGGGAGGACACAGCCTGTCTTCAGAGTGCCATCATGCGACTGCGTGCCCATGCACCCCATGAAGCCCTCACCACCTGTATCCTTGCAGGTTAGGAGTCACTAAGTGGAAAACCCAGCCCTAACTCTTCTTTACTATGAGCCTAACACACAGCATTTTGGTAGATATGCAGAAGAGCTATGGAAGTGGTGCACGCGGATACGCAGCATGTAACAATTGTGCACCTGGCCATATCCACAACTGCTGTAGAATTGTAGGACTGTGTTGCACAGCATGGACAGGTAAGGAGCTGTATCCATGGACTGTGTAACTGGCCACTGGACCGCTCCTTGATCCCATTATACAAGCAGGGTAAATGTTCCACACGGATCCAATGCAGCAATGTCATATGTCAATAGTGAAGCAGATACAGGACAGATACTGAGAATGAGCTAGCACTGGACACACCAGACTTGCTGCATCTCCACCTGTATAACCTACCTCAGCCCCATGTCCTGGTCCAGACACCACAGTCAATGGCTAGTACCCCACCCCACCCACCGAGTTGGAACCACCATGATGAGCGAGCTTCTCAGACACAAGTGTTGTGCACAATCACACCTGCATATCATAGTAGTACACCACTGGAATATCATAACACACTAATATGCATGATAACACTGCCACAGTTAGACTTAGAACACTGCATACTCACCACATGTAGTAGTAACCAAAACCCTGACTCAGCATACCTCTCAGTCATGTGCTCCACCATGTACACCAGCACATACAATGAAGGAATATAACTGGCCTACACAATAACAGGCACATTATCAAATATGGACATAAGTGATCAGAACACAGTGGCAACAAAAGCCAAGATCTGTGCATAGCGCACAGTTGATATTGCACCATGAGGAGTTTCATTTTCTGCCTCGATGCCTGAGTGTACAGCAACCCCTCTGTGAAGGCAACAATGTGTCCCTGTGGGATAGATGTGGGCCACAGCATGTCAGAGGGACGTAATGATGGACAAGCATCCCAGTGATGAACATATTGAAGATATGGCCCCCACCAAGCACTGTTTGACAAATGCACCCACTGACCACCGTAGCTGTTGGCTGAGTGCCATGTATCCCACTGTCCCTCTGCTGGTACAAACAGTAGGACCTGTCACATCAACATTAACACCAACACCAGCATTATGGCGGCCATCATCATCATTAGGTAACTGCATTCTGTTACACATTGCAGCATCACACATCGGGCAGCAGATACACCTCATCATACCATGTGAGAGCCATAGTGTGCTACACATGTCCAGCCTGTGTAGTGCCTTGCCAGCATGCCTAATACACATCCAGTAACAACTCAGGTGTGTCAATGCACATTGATGTAATTAGACTAATAGATTTCTTTAACTAGGTGATTAGGGAAATTAATCAGGAGAAGGCAGTGGAAGTGACCTATTTGGACTTTAGCGAGGCCTTCAAAATGGTGCCACACAGGAGGCTGATTAGGAAGTTGACCAGCATAGGTGTGGGATTCAAAGTGGTAAATTGATTTACAAACTGGTTAATGGATAGGAGATGGGGGGGTAATGGCGCTTACTCATTCTAAGCAGGAGAGAATGACCATCAGAGTATCTCATGACTCGGTACTGGGACCAGTTCATTTCAATATCTTTTTACAGGACATCGCAGAGGTATGAGAAGGGAAGGTTTACATAGAAACATAGACTTTGACGGCAGATAAGGACCGCTTGGCCCACCTAGTCTTGCCTTTCTACAGATGTCACCAAATTCTACAACAGGGTTCACACTCACGAGGGGGTGAAAAAATGTGCAGGGATCTTGGGAAACTACTTGAGGAATGGTCAAAAACAGAGCAGTTGGGGTTCAGTGCTAAAAAGGACAAAATCATAAACCTGGGGAATAGGAACCCGGCTCTGAGTACATGATGGGGGGGTCTAACAGTCACTAGGCAGGAAAGATACCTCAGGGTTATCACATCTGAAGACCTCAAGGTGGCAGGGCAGTATGTCAAGGCAGTGGGTAGTGCTAGCGGGATGCTTGGGTGCATAGGGAGGGGTATCTTCAGCAGGCGTAGGGAGGTGGGGATGCCATTATATCGCTCACTGGTGCAACCACACCTGGAGTACTGTGCTCAGTTTTGGAGACAGCACCTCAGAATGAACACAGACAGGGTGCAGGCAATCCAGAGGAGGGCAACTAAACAGTGCATAGTTTGCAAGAGAAGCCCTATGATTAGAGACTGAGTGATCTCAACATGAACACCTTGGAAGACAGGAGAGAGAGCAGTGACATGATTGAGACCTACAAGTACCTCAAAGGGGTGAACAGGATGCATGGTGAAGTCTCTTTCAAATTAGAACAAGTACCAGTATCAGGGGGCATGCAATGTAGCTGAAGGTGAGGTAATTCAAGAGTGATGTGAGGAAATATTTCTTCACTGAAAGGGTGGTAGGTGCCTAGAATAGACTGCCAGTGGAAGTGGTGGAGGATGGAAAAGTGGGGGCTTCAAGCATGCATGGGATATACATAGGTGTATATTAGGTAGGAGGCAGGGAGCAGGGGTGGTCACTGTAGACAAGATAGATCTGCAGAGACAAAATAGGCCGGGAACATCTGTGAAGACTGAGCGGACCACGTGTTTCTTTTTTTGCCATCAAATGTTATGTTTCTATATAGTGTGTGCATCTGTGATAGGCTATTGTGTAGCCAGTGGTACCTGTGAGGAATGACACAGATAATGTTAGGCAGATTGTATGGGAAACACACATGCACACATACACAGTGCTGCATGTATACACACTTAACACCTACCCAAGGTCAGGTAGTAGTGTGCATAGCCTGGGCACAAGCTGGAAGTGCTCCTGGCTATCGGCGTCATGGATTGCCCAGAGAACAATGCACACCTTTCGTAAATGCTGGCTTAGTCCACTGGCACTGACAAAGGCACTGCAGTTTAGGGATTGCTGCAGTGAGCAGTCATGTTATGTACACAGGTGGACACAGTTGCCAGTGCCCGTTCAGCTCAAACATACCTAGGAATATGTATCCCCAGTGGGTAATGGTGACAACCACTGACAGGTGGAAGGGTGTGGCATGTTATAATAAGTATTTGTCTATTACTGCCCAGTCCCCTGTGGATAGCCAATATTCCATACTGACTGGTGCCTGTGTCAGGGTTAACTCTTTAAAGGCTGATTACTTTCTTAGTTGTGATGGGGGGGGGGTAGGGGCATAGCCTGTAATGACTGTACCTTGCCAGGAACTACATGTCAGACTCATTCTGAATGCAGCATGCAGAATGGGTATGAGGAAAGTCTGTAAATCGAAATTCATGACACCCCATGACCACATTACTTTACCCAACACCCTGACCTGCGAGGGTCAGGGGTACAGAGATGACCGAAGGTGGCACTTGTAGGTCACCAACTCTCCCCACCCCCAGTATGTGTGGCACACATGTCATCATCATTATTTACAGGGTGTGTGTGTGTGTGTGTGTGTGTGTGTGTGTGTCTATGCACACTGGTATCTATTTTCTCCTTATGTTATTCCAGCTCTATCTGCACAGCATGGAGTCGATCCTCCTAAGGAGGCAGGTGAAGCTGTAGAGCTATAAATAGGGCATGGTCTGTGATAATAGTGTAGGTAGGGAGAAATGGGCAGATTGGATAGGCCAAGTGGTCCTTATCTGCCATCAAATTCCATGTTTCTATGTGTATACAGTATGAGGCTTGATGCCATTGTATCCAACAAGGCCTGACTGAGCTGCCAAGGGACCCTCCCAATGATAGAGATGACTAGAAATGCTGCCAGGTAGGGCACTTGAATCTGACTAGCAGAAAGTAAGGATAATGATGGTTCCATGGTCCTCTGAGACTGGTGTTAAGCCCCTCCTTAGTCATGAGTGCAGTTTATAGTGGATTATGGCAGTGCTGGGCAATCTAGGTGGCCCTACTTACACTGGGCGACCTTGCTGACTACTTGGCACCATGCATTAAATGCCAAACAGTTCATCAGCAATATTTATTTTTAATAAATATATAAACTATCTTTACCATGTCCATGCCATTCTTTGGGGTGAGGTGAGCACCTGTGTTCTGCGAACCAGTTATGTGTCCCTGGCTGGCACAGAATACTAGGAGGTGGGCACCATGCAGGTTTTGTGGTTATGTGACCATAGGTTCACAGATGCTTGGGGTATTTTGTATGATGTCATATTGTTCCCATGTCTGTCATAAATGAATTGCTTGTTGTGTTCTGTATGGAACTTTGGATGGTGATTTATGTTCATTGCCCGCTGTATATATTGAGTCTGTGCTGTAGTTTGACTTGTTATGGGGACATACCCTTATTACTACAGAGGGAGTGTCACTTTGTGTCTGGAAATTTGCATGTCTGAATGCCTGTTTCATTCTGAGGTCTGGTACTCGCAGTCATGAACTGTACTCATGTCTGAATATGCCCCTGGACTGCACAATGTACGTTGGTACTGCAGAGATGTATGCAAGCCACTTTTATATGTTACATATTTGTGCTGTAGATGTTGCTTCAGCTGTGTCCCACAACTTTTCCACAGAATACGTGCCTATATGCACTTACACTACATAGCCTTTCACATATATGGAGCTGATGTAGACTGAGACCTTAATTCCATTCTGTCAGTTACTCTTAACTGGCTGAAACTGGAGCAAATACCAGCTGGGAGAGTTTTGGCATCGTAAAAGCCTTTATTACACTTCTGTAATTATTTAGGCTTTGATAACTGGGTGTTGCCTGCTGGGACAAAGCCCGTTTACAGTGGCAACCAGGACAGAGGTACAGATAGCAACGCATAAGTGAACAATTACATTTCAGTTCAAGTAAAACAGTTACATTTGCGAAGGTCAAGAAGGTCCTGTTTGTGCAAACATTGAGACTCCCATCCAATCTTTTTTGATCAGAGAACATTTTGGGTTCTTTCCCACTATATTTTCAATGTTTCCCAATCCCACCCTGAGTATGAGAAATCAGGGGCACATTTCTGATTTGGCTAATATGATTGGTGGATCTACCTGGAAGCCACCTGACCTGATATTTCTGCCCAGGCTGTGATATGTTCCAGAACCCCAGTAATCTAGGGACTGAGGTGAGGGGGTTCAATTACATCTCCTCCAGGCATTTTCAAAAATACAGTGACACCACCTCTCAAGTGAAAAGTGAAAAGAAACCTGAATTGCAGAGAGTGGAGCACAGTCACTGTATAAAGCAGATGTGGCAGGAATTGATTACAGCATAAATATTTATTTATTTATTTAACAGACTTTAGGATTACAACCTTTGAGTCAGGGACTCACTTACAAAGGCTCCGCGGCAGAAAAACAAACATAAACACTTAATACATATAGACATAGAATGGCAGCTAAAGGTTACAGTTTTTTTAGTTATACAATATTGCAAAACCAAGATCAGCTATACATTGCATTGAACCTGTTACCAAGAGCTGTATTTTAAATATACCAGACTAGAGCTGTGTCTGTAGGGGGTGGTATAATTTTTGAAATATTTCAAATATCTTTAATGAGGATCGCTCAACTAACAGTGTTAGTGGCTCTGTAGGTAGGAGGCTCACCTCTGGCATCTAAAGATTGAATGGCTGTGGGTTCTAGCCCCACGCCAGGTATGTGGTCTATTTCCCATAACTGCCAATGCAGTGCAGTGCTGTATGAAGAGGCCGCTGGCTGTTGAGGGGCCATCCCACAGATGAGACATTAAACCGAATTCCCTTCTGCCTGTCTTTGGTCAATGTCCAGGTGGAAGCTTAAAGATCTCATGGCACTTATCAAAGAAGAGTAGGTGAGTCTCTCCCCCTCCCACCACCACCACCACTACGTACTTGGACACAGCCTATCATAGCTTAGTGTGCCTCTGGGTTAAAAAAAAAAAGGGATGTAAAATAACATTTAAAACAGGGTGGGCCACTTTC
Source organism: Neoceratodus forsteri (assembly GCA_016271365.2). Lineage (NCBI taxonomy): Eukaryota > Metazoa > Chordata > Ceratodontiformes > Ceratodontidae > Neoceratodus > Neoceratodus forsteri. Next base: position 61,079,487 of record CM028135.1, read on the forward strand.
ACTTGCATTTTGCAGTTGGGGAGACTGTGAAACATGGCAATCTAGTGACTTTCCCCAAGGTCATACAGGGAGGTAGTAGAAATTCAGACTATGATCTTTCCACTAACAGCCTTTTTTCCTAACCCTTAGGTAGCCCACACTATAGTGAGAGCTGAAATTTAAACCAGGATTTCCAAGCTGACAGTCATCTGCTCTAGTTGTGAGACCATACTGCATCATTTTAGAGCATGCTGCCTCCTTTCTTGATAAACTCTTTGTAACATTGATGGAGGATAATTTATAAATAATCTGATGCCCGTAGGATAATCCGGTACTGTAAAAGTGTCCTTAATGTCAGGGTCAGGCCATCATTAAAGATTTAGGGCCGGTTTCCAGTAGTACCACAGAGCTCCAGGTCAGGAGCTTAAAACAATGTATTTCTGTTTGCCTGCCTTTGTAGAACTGTTGTATTTATAAACTGCTGTCATTTGTGCTCTCCTTTAATTTACTGTACGGGGCCCTTTCGGGGCACAGCTGGAAGCACAATGCACTCCTTGTTGCTGGAAATGTGACTCAGATTGCAACCTCTTATTTGCTGTCAGTGACTTTATTAAAGTCTACAGTTTCAGACCCGAGAACCTCGCCTATTGTATTCTGACCCCACTGATTCTTAGAGATCATTCCCATTTCTCAACCATTCTCATCAACGCGCTCACAGTCTACCTTGCTGCAAGAGTGCAGTGCCTAGGTGGAGAGGAAATTAATATTAAAACAATATCCATGTTATGAAAAAAAATATATAAATCAAAGGTTGATCTGAATATAAAAACACAGCAAGGTCTCCAGGGGGAAATGAATCAGGTAAAGAAGAGTCAAGAAAACACTTAAAACATCTCAGCAACCCTTAAGTTTCACTGTCTTTAAGAGATATAAAAGTAGATTTTGGGCAGAAGCACTGAACCTAGACTATACCAATGCTGGATTTTACGACCTGAATTTCAGTACTCCTAGACAGACTGCTTAAATCAGATCCAGCCTTTGTTGCAAATACCACATATCCTTTCCCTTAAAATTCAAGTAACGTTAGGTGCAGCGCAGAAGTCAATAGCTCTTAGTCAGACTGGTATGTTATGATATGTGCCTGTTGCCAAGTGTTTCCTTAGATACATGGCAGGACTATGTATCCACCTGTGGGAGGTACTGTACAGCACAGCCAACTGATTAACTCCTGTTTGTGAAGTTAAAATTGAGAGGAAATTTCTTCTATGCTCTCTCAAGAAGGGTGGAGCCTTAGTTTGGCACTGCTCTTACAGTACCTCCTTCCAATCTAAACAGTAATGCAAGTAGTTCCTTATCTTGTGAAGCAACATTTGTAAAATGTTAAGTGCCAGGTGCTCTGAGGGATGTCCATTGACCTCTACAAACAGACTAATGGCAGCAACGAAATAACTAGCTCCCCCTCATGATGCCATACACGTGTGTACTTTCAAACGAAGAAATCAGCACAGGGCTCAAAACAGATATATAATAAATATTCTCTGCAAAAAACCTTTGTTAATGCACCAGTTAGGGTAACTTAATGCCACAAAAGTAGGAAAATGTGGTGTTAGGGTTTCCAGCCTAACTCTCCACCACCCCCCCAAGCAGCACAAGGAAAAAACATTAGGGTTTTGGGTCTCCAGATTCTTGGTGAATCACTTGTTGGGAGTCTTCCTTGGAGTTGCCAACCCCAATACTCACCCCATTCCATGAGAAAACAACATCACAGATGATCTTCTGCAGGCTCTGTGTGAAGAAAGGTACAACAAATTGTGCTGGCAACATGTGGAGAGACATACTTCTCTACCTTTGAAGACTTTATTACTATGAGGCAGTGGCTTAGAGCTGTACCTTGTGCTTCAGATTGGAGGCTTCTGACTTGGGAGGAGAGGTGAGCATTAGGGTTAACAACCCAAGGAAGACTCCACCACTGATTTGCCAAGACTCCAGAGACCCAAAACCCTAGGTAGGGATGGGGAACTAATGCTGGAAACCCTAATGCTACATTTCCCTACTTTAGGTGCAGCATTTTTGGTGTTAAGTTACCCTAACTGGTACATTAACAAATATTTTTGCAAAGAATTTCCTTTCTAGTTGAGATAGTCAAATCATACCCTCATTCACACAGGTCCCATTGGGACCTGTGTGAACAGATGCAGATGCACACAGTCATCTGGGCCATGTGCCAAAGGAAGACTCCGTCTGCCTATGGAAGTGCAGGTCCCTGCTGATCCTACACTTTTACACTACATTAGATGTCAGAAATTACCAAAATTATGAATGTGTGTCAATGTCTCTTCATAGCTGTGTTGTTTTTTCATTTCGACACCAAATTTTCAACATATTCTTGATATGAATCCGCCTCAAGAACCCAGTACTTGAAAATTTTCAAAGCTCGACCGATACATCATTATGTGGCACAGGTGCAAAACACATTTTGGCCAGGTTTTGAAACATGACAGTGGTCATGTTCATGTGGTGATGTGAAAAAATGTCTATGCTGAAAATTTGGGATCAAAATATTTTAAATTAATAAAGTTATGAGCGTGCATTGCAAAATCTCAAGTACGCTTTTGTTTTGTAATATTTTTAGCCCAAATTTCAATAGAACCTTCTTAGACCCCACTTCATGAACAGGGGTGGAGAACATTTTCAAAACCCACCCAAAAGGTGATTTCACACAGCGACAACATCATTCAGTGCCACAGATGCTGAAACACGTTTTGGACAGATTTGAAAAATGACAGTTGTCACATTCATGAGGTGATGTGAAAAAATGGCTGTATTTAAAATTTGGGGGTCAAAATATTTAAAATTACCAAAATTATGAGCATGAGTTGCAAAATGTCAACGTATGCTCCTAATTTTGCCATTTTTAAATATTTTGACTACATATTTTCAACATAGCCTTCTTATGACCCCACCTCATGAACAAAGGTGGTGAAAATTTTCAAATCCTGCCCAAAAGGTGACTTCACCAAGCAACCGCAAAAATGCATATTGGGCCTGATTTGCATAGTCCCACTGCAACTGATCACAAGGTGGGGCCCAAAAAGGCCATGTTGAAAATTTGGCTCAAAATATGCAAAAATGGCAACGTTATGTATCAAAGTTGAAAAATACATTGAACCGCCCTTACCTTACTTTTTTCATATTACAGTCACTGGTTCCAGCAGCAAGATGTGTCTTTGATTGGAGAGAGGATCTATGCCATGGGAAGTGTTCAGGTGAGTGTGGGTGTGTGTGGGAGGGTGTTGCTGGGTGCTGGGTGCTGAGTGAAAGGTTGGGGTGGCCAGGTCAGAATGGCAAGGGATTGTTTTCTTTTTTGTAGGATAAAACAAAACAAAACAAATCACTGAGGGACAGTTTAAATTGGGCATCCCAGTGTCAGAATACTGTAGAGAAATGGGGTCAGATGACCTGAAGGGGAAGAGGCCAGAGAAGCAGTACCGGGTGTGGGCACCCCGGTCCACATACATATATTTATTTAAAAAAAATACACATTAAGATTTGGAAGGGCGGGTGGGACACCTGGAGGAGAGGGGGGAGAAAAAAGTGGTACTGGGTGTGGGCACCCAGGCCTGCTGAATAAAACAAGCAAATAGCTAGCTGGGGATTGGCAGCTCACTCCTCTCACTGCAGCTCACAGGAGGACTCCAGCTGTAGCTGCAGAACTTAACAAAGTCCCATCCTTCTCATACAGAGAACACAGATGAATGGCTCCTCTTCCTAAGCTGGGCACCCTGGATTTTGGGGTGCCAGTAAAGGTATTTCTGGTATTTTTTTTTTTTGAACAAACACCAGGATCTAGCTAAACAGGTCCTTTTTTTTTAAAACTGTACTTTTCTTGCATTTTAGATGGTACATGTGGTAAAATATCTAGTCAAGATATTCATAGGCATCTGCCATTACATCTGTTATATCGCTCAGTATTCTCAGGATATGTCCTTTTAATGTATAATGGGGTCCTCCCATGGGAAAAGGGTTGATAGGTAGAAGAAGGGGGGAATGAATTGAGGGCTGGCATCGTCACACAGTCCCAGGCTAGAAACATTGAAATAGAAAAGGTGAAAAATGGGCTGACTGAACAATTGAGTATTGTTGCTCCTTCCCCAATGGTCTATGGCACTAGATCTGGTCTGCGTGAGGCCATATAGGTAAACCATGTAGTCCATCTATTCATAAGGGTAGGAGTTCTGTCCTACAATCTAGAAGTCATAACCTCCATTCTATATATATATCGTATATAGCTAAGCAAGTCCTGTTTAGCTAGCTTCAGTTGATTTGTTTTTTTTAAATACCACCATTTTATGTACTGTCTATACTTTATTTCGAGGAGAAAATAAACAAGATGCTGGACGCATCAGTAGCAAGGAGGTCAAGCCAGTGGCTGCATCGGTGGCAGGAGCAGCTGCAGGAGCTGGGGAACAGAGGCCGCATCGGCGGCGTTGAGCTGGGGGACTGCTGGACACATCGGCAGCAACAAGGACAAACTGCTGGCCACATCAGTGACGGGAGCAACTGCAGAAGCCAGGGAGCAGAGGAGAGACTGTAGGAGGCAGAAAGTGTGAGGAGGCCAATCAGCGCTCAGGGTGCCAAAATTTGAACTTTGCAGCTGGGATATAAAAGGGTAAGCCCAGCTGCCTTGACTAAAACAACTCACGGAGGAGTGGTAATTGTGTCCCACCCCATTCCCAACCTCTATTAAATAGTCAGCAGAGGAGGAGTCAGGGGATAAGAGGGGGTTGGACTTGGGGTTTGGGCTAGTGGTGTGGGCCTTGGAAAACTACAGTTCTGACTGACACCTTGCATGCTGGGTAGGGGGGTGTCTATGTATACTAGCTCTGGACCTTGGGGAACCCAGTTTTATCTCTGTTCTTGTTTGGTGGGTGGGGGATTGTTATTGCAAAAATTTGGGGAACCCAGTTTTATCTGTGTTCCTGCTTAGTGGGTGGGGGATTGTTATTGTAAAATTTCAAGTTGAAACCAGATATAACTGAAGCTGAGGTTTTTGCATTAGCTTGGGGGCTTTCTGTCATAAAAACTTGCTAAGATGGAGTCAGGACTGCATATCACAAGAGCATGAATTTTTGGTAGGGTAATAGGGTGAGCAGGGTGTCGGGCAGCCATGGTACTTGACTGGGCTTGGAAGTTCGGGGGATGCCCAGTGTGCTACTAGCAGGCACAGCTTAGAGAGGAGGTTAAAGGGGTAAGGAGGCAGCTGGAGGAGATTGGAGGGAGACATGGAGGGGGTGGGAGAAGTAGGGACAGGGAGTCACCTACATAGCTGCTCCAGGTACTAAGGTTTCTGGCATAGGGAGAGGAGTGAAGGTGGGCACCCAGGGGGCACATGGGGTCTCTGTCAGAGGTGGCCCAAAAGGCAGAAACTTTCAAATAAGCAGGCAGACATCTGGGATTGTCCAGAGAAAACCAGGATGGGGGACAGGTGGGAGAATTTTGGGGACTGGCATTAGGCTTAGCAACCATTTTGACCCACTACATCTGGTAGAAGAAGAGGAGAGCGTCGGGGGGGGAGGATGCAGCTAGGACATGGGTGGATAAGGAGGAGAAGGGAGAAGGAGGCAAGAATAGGGGCCAGGAAATCGGGAGGAGTGGGGCATGGAGTGTGAGTAAGCAGGGGGCGGGGGGATCCGAACAGGCTGAGGGGATGGGGGAGGCGAAAAAGGGTTCAACTGCAGCACTTGGGGGGGCTGAGGGTTTGGACCAGGGGGCATGGCAGACAGGGAGGCACCAAACATGGATGGGATGGGAGGGGGGAGCCAGGCTAGTTCAGCAGACTGGGCAGAGGGGCCAGTAAAGGGTGGTGTCAGGGTGAAGAGGGATGCACGAAAGGATACTCAGGTGAGGGATACTGGGTTGGAGGGAGTGGCCACAGACAAAAGGGAGAGGGCTTCAGCCAGCACCAGATGGGGGGGAACATGCACAAGAGGGAGAGGGCTGCATATGACACCCAGATTGTGGGGGGTGCAAGAAGCCAGCTTGGGGGTGAGGCCGGTAAAAAGGACAAGGATGGGCATGAAAGGATTAATAACTTGGAGGGTGAACATGGAGGCAAGGGGGAGATAAAAGTGCTTCTTTTGAGGGATTCCATGATCGAGGTATCCAGTGGGAGGGGCAGGGGGAGGGTAAAACCTGTCTGGTTAGGACCAAATGTAACCCTGGCCTGACGGTGCACAAGACCAAATTCCTGGTATACTCACTGGCAAAGGAATGTGGAGATTCCATGGACATTCAGGTGCACCTTGGCACAAACGATATTGAGGGAAATAATGAATTAGAGATACACACAAAGGTTTCGGGAGCTAGCCAGGGTTTGCCATTTCGTAGGATGCTCGATCTCCTTCTCAGAAATCTTGCCACTGCCAAGGGCTAGTGTGGAGAACAAGCAAAAAATTAGAGTGGCTCAGGGAGTGGTTTGAGGCTAGGGTGTATGGGCTTGTGAGGGACTGGGGTACAACCTGGGAGGATAAGGGGTTGTACGCTAGGGACAGGCTCCACCTCAATTTGGAAGGGAGGGAAATTCTAAAGCTGAAACTAGCTGGATTCATTCTTGAAAGGTGGGGTTCAAACTTGTGAAGGGGGAAGGACGGAAGGGGGGGCTGTTCCAGGAGGCTGATAAAGGACTTAGCTGCGCTCCTAATGGGATGGAGGGACATGGTGAAAGGCCAACGGTAGGCACAGGAGAAGGCAGGGCCACAGGAGGATGAGGGCTGAGATAGAAGAGAGAAAGGGTGGAGGGTGGTCCTGATCAATGTCAAGAGCTTGGGAAATAAGATGCCTGAGCTCAGGTGATGCTAGTTGAAGGGGCAGTGGATGTGGTAGCTGTCACTGAGACCTGGGCCACCCAAGGGCATGACTGGGACCTAAACCTGGAGCGCTACACAATGTTCAGGAAAGATAGGGGGGAGGGAAGGGGGTTAGCACTGATGGTCAAAAATGGCATCGGTATCGGAGGGGTGGAGGAGGCGGAAGGGGACATGGAGGTGATTTGGGTCACCCTGCAAACGCAGGGGGTAAGAGAGTTAAAATAGGGGTGGTATACAGACGCACACACACCCGCATGCTGGCAGAGGATCTGGAAGAGAGCCTGGTGGCAAATGTTATGGGCCACTGTAGATTGGGCAAAGGAAGGGGTAGTGGTGATGGGGGACCTAAACATGCCTGGGATGGACTGGGAGACTATGACAACCCCAGTGGCCAGGGAACAGAGATTGCTGGATGTCTTTCAGGACGCATTCCTCATCCAGCAGATGGGGGATCTGACTAGGGAGGACCAGATACTGGATGTGGTCCTGGAGGACAATGACCAAATTAGGGACCTGGAGGTGAGTGACCCATTGGTGGTAGTGATCATGCCATGGTCTGGTTTTTCCTGGACCTGGGGAGGGATGAAAACTGCACAAAGATGGTGGTAATTGACTTTAGGGGTGCAGGCTTCAGGGGCATAGGAAGGATTCTTAAGGGTTATTTGGATGAGATAAGGCCAGGCATGGATACTGACAGTAGGTGGGAGATCATTGGGGGGGGGTACAGGAGGCTACCAAGTCTTGTGCAAGGGTGAGGCACAAATTCAGTAGGGTCAGAAAACTGTGTTGGTGGACCCGGGAGGTTCAGGAGGCAGTGAGGGAAAAGAAGACTGCCTTTAGGCGCTTCAAGTGCTCAAGGAGAGAAAGGGATCAGGGGGAGTATGAACTGATGTCCAGAAGGGTCACCAGGGTGGTAAGATCGGCTAAGGCGAGGATGGAGCAGAACCTGGCCAGAGAAATCAGGAGAGGGAACAAGGGGTTCTTTAGAATATATAGGGGAAAAGGGATAGTGAGGTGGCAGATCAGTAGGATTAGGACAGGGGGAGGGATGGGCACAGGAGACAGACGAGCAGGCCAAGGTACTAAATGAGCACTTTGCCTCAGTTTTTACCAGGGAGGGATGGGGTGGCTGCATCTCTTGATGGGTGAGATAGTGAACCTACGAAAGAAGCAGGACCCTTAGAGGCTGGGAGACCAGCCGAGTCGGGGGGGGTTGATGGGCCAGAACCATCAGGTGAGAGGCAGGAAGAAGAGGTGGCAAAGGAGGGGGGACGGGGAGGTTGAAATCCCAGTTGTTAGGGTGAGGGAAGCCCTCATGTCCCTAAGGATGAAGAAAGTTCTGGGGCCTGATGAATGCATCCCAGGGTGCTGAGGAAATTGGCAGATCTCCTGGCGGCCCCCCTGGTGGAGCTTTTCAACATCTCTCTGTAGACAGGATGGGTACCCCATGACTGGAGGGTGGCCCATATCGTGCCTATCTGCAAGGGTGGATCAAGGGAGGAGATGGGGAACTACAGGCCCATTAGCCTGACATCCATGGTTGGCAAGGTAATGGAGAGTATTATCAAGGAAAGGCTTGGGGGGAAGCTGGAGCAAATCAGTTACCTGGACGATAGACAGCATGGCTTCATCCCGGGAAGATCATGTCAGACAAACCTTGTGGAGTTCTATGATTGGGTGACGAGTGCCCTGGACTAGGGTAGGCCAATGGATGTCCTCTTTCTGGACTTCAGCAAGGCCTTTGATTCTGTACCCCATGGTGGCCTGCTGGCTAAGCTAGGGGAAATGGGGTTGGGGAGGCAGATGATCAGGTGGATAGGAAATTGGCTTTCGGAGCTTACGCAGAGGGTGGCGGTTGGAGGCATAGTCTCATCCCCCAGGAGGGCCATTAGTGGAGTCTCCCAGGGATCGGTCCTGGGTCCTCTCCTGTTTAACGCCTATGTCTCTGACATAAGGAAGGACATCAGGAGTGAAATGAGTCTCTTTGTGGATGACTCAAAGCTGGGAGTGGTGGTGGATGGAGAGGAGGGGAGAGTGGCCCTGCAAGAGAACCTGGAGGCTCTGAAGAGGTGGTTGAGTAAGTGAGGACTGAAGTTCAATGCAGGAAAATGCAGGGTTCTGCACCTGGGGGCCAGAAGCCCAGGCCAAGTGTACACCCTGGGAGGAAATACACTAAAAGTCTCGAAGGGCGAGCGGGATCTGGGGGTGGTGGTGGATGTTAAAATGAACAACTCTGAGACTTGTAGGATGGCAGTGGCCAAGGCCAATAGGATGCTGGGATGCATTGCTAGGGAGATTACTTCCAGAAGGAGTGAAGTGATCCTCCCTCTGTATAACTGCCTGGTTAGGCCGCACCTCAAGTACTGTGTGCAGTTCTGGAAGCCGCATCTAAAAAGGGACATTGCACTCCTGAAGAGGGTCTGGAGGAGGGTGACCAAGGTGATCTGGGGCATGGGGGAAAGGACCTACGTGGAGAGGCTTGAGGAGCTCAACATGTACACCCTGGAGGAGAGGAGGAACAGGGTGGGACATGATAGAGGTCTTTAAGTACATAAAGGGGATTAATAAGGGAGGTTCGGATGGGGTGTTCCAAATAAAAAAGGGGAGAGCAACCAGAGGACACGAGTGGAAGCTGGAGGGGAGGAGACTCAGGGGGGAGAGGAGGAGGTGTTACTTCATGGAGAGGGTGGTGGAACCATGGAATGTGCAAGGGACTGGTGGAGGCTGATACTGTGGAGGGGTTCAAGAGGGTGTTGGACAGGTATAGGGGGAGGGTGAAGCTGAGGAAGTCCAATATGGGGGAAATACCCTGGAAAGAGGATTGGGAAACCCAAGGAGGTGGAGGGACAGCAAAATGGGAGCCCAGTATGGGTGCTGACTATCGAGCAGACATGAAAGACTATAAGGCCTATTCTGCTGGCATTTTAGTATGTTAGTATCTTATGACACAGAATTATTGGCACTGTATCAGAACGTTATCCCAAGAACCCTACTGGGCATGCTCAGAACAGAAAAACACAAAACTTTAAAGCCTTATAACTCTGGAACCATTTAAATATTTTTTCATTAAAACTTTCCAAAGGAACTACCTTGGACATCATGCCTGTATCCTGAATGTCTGGGGAAACAATTCCATTATGTGTAGGCTGTAGGTGTGAGCAAAAAAATTCCCATGTTAAATATAGGAAAAAATTAGACATCTACAGAAACAAGCATTTGTCAATGCCAAAAGTTGACTTGCTGGCATTGGCATTGATAGTGCAGGAGTTAGATGCATAATGGAAATGGCAGTGAAATATTGAACTAATGCCAACCCCCCCCTCCACAGAGACTGAAAGGCATTGGTGATGTGCCTTTGGGTCATCAGCCATAACGCTTATGCCATTCCACCTCATCCCACCCTGCAGACAGCAACAGGTGTTGCAGTGTGCCTTGGGGTCTTTGGCTCTTACTCTCACCCCATTCCTTAAGGAAATAAGCTGAGATGGGTGCAGTATAGGAGAATGAAGTGAACGCTAGGGCCAAAGACCCCAAGACCTCGATGCCTGTCAATGTCTGCAGGGTAGGGGTTGGGGTGGAATGCCATGAGCATTACAGCCAACAAACCCAAGTCACACCCCCGAAGCCTGTCAGTCTCTATGGGGTGGGGGGTTACAGTTGGAAACCCTAACACCCCAAGCAGTTGTTGGTATTTTCACTCCAAATTTTAAACATGGGCTTTTTGGGACGGCACCTCATGAACAGTGTCACTATCATTTTGTTACTCAATCCTGAAAGGTGATTTCACACAGCGACTGTGCCAGTCAGCGTCATAGGTGCAGAAACACATTTCGGGCAGGATGTGACAAAATGACAGCTTTACTGTTCATGAGGAGGTGTGAAAAATTGCAATATTGAAAATCTGGAGTGAAAATATGAAAAATTATCGAAGTTGAGAGTGTGCATAGAAACTGCCCAACGCACTCCCGTAACACAATCATGTTTTGGAATTGTTCCACCAAATTTTCAACATGGGCATTTTGGGACCTCCCATCATGAGCAGTGACACTGTGATTGTGTTTATCTGTCCCAAAAGTTGATTTCCCACAGCGACCGTGCCATTCTGCACCACAGGTGCAAAAACACATTTTGGGAAGGATGTGAAAAATGACAGCTGTACTATTCATAAGGAGATATGAAAATATGGCAGTGTTGAAAATTTGGAGTGAAAATATTAAAAACTGGCATAGAAACTGTGTAACACAGTCATTGTTTAGAATTTTTTCACCAAATTTGCAACATGGTCTTTTTGGGACCTCCTGTCATGAACAGTGGTATTGTCATCTCGTTAATCAATCCTGAAAGGTGATTCTGCACAGTGACCACAAATTCACCTTTCGGGACCGAGAAACAAAATGACAGTGCCAGTGTTCATGAGGTGGGGTCCCAAGAAGAAAATTTGGGGCCAAAATTCAAAAAAATGGCTAAGATATTAACCTAAGTTGACTCCACACACTGACTCCCATTATACTGCTTACCTTCGATTCTTCATTTTGTGGTTCGGCTTTGCAGAGTGCAGATGTGTCCTGGTCCACTGAAGATGACAGTACCTGACCTCCGGAGGTAAGTATGGGGTGAGGGGAGGTGGATGCGCAGAGGGAGGATTAGGATAGGGAAGGGGGATGGTGATACAAAGATGGACCGTTTCCTTTTTTACAGGTACAAAAAAAAACGCGAAGGATGGTTTTCTTCTTTCACAGGGAACATTTTTTGTATTAATATGGGCACACTGGGGTGGGCTCCCAGTGTGCCACAATAGTGGGGGGCCATGTTGAAATGGGGATTGGGCACCCCAATTTTGGCAAATCATATAGAGGGGTTTGGGGGGAGGGGCCCATTTGACACTGGGAGAGGGCATCCCAGTGTCAGAAGAAAATAAAAAAAAATTTCGGCACACTGGGGTGGACTCCCAGTGTGCCACATTAATGGAGTGAGGGGGGATACATGCCAACACAGGGATTGGGCATCCCGGTGTCGGCTTTTCAGGAGTGTGTGGCGGGCAACAGAAGTTGCCATGTTTCAGCACACTGGGATGGGTTCCCAGTGTGCCGCATTTAATGAGGGGGGATACATGATGACACGGGGACTGGGCACCCCTGATGTCAGCTTTGCAGGACTGTGTGGTGGGCAGTAGGAGCCGCCATTGTGGAAAGCCGCTCTGCAGCTACATTATTTATTGAAATGTTTCACCAGGAAAGGCAGACTGAGCAAAGATGTTGCTCGTAACTCCAGCCATATGCATTACTGTGCACTGTAATGCATATGGCTGGAGTCTTATCATCTGCCGCTGCAATGACGAAACTGCACCTGATTGCAGTGGCAGATTTCTTTCAACTTTTTGGATCTCTTTGAAGTTTCTGTCATCACCAGCATGCTCACTGATTGGCGGCTGAGGGGTGCACCCACTAAAGTGTCCCCTGCATTTGCCACAACACTGACACACTTCTGAAATGTGCTACTACCACAAGATGTTGTTTGCACATGCACGCAAGCCAACATAAACATTATATATGCAGATCTCAGATACTGTACAAGCTGCCATCACAAAACTTTGCACATATTTAGACTGTGCCTCCTAGACAACACATGCAACATTTCAGCTTATTTCATCAAATGCTGCCAAAGCTACTGAGGTGTAAAGTTAGGGGTTTTACATTGAACACCTACTTAACCCTAACTATAGGGGTACTACCGCATGGCTGTAATAATGTTTCTTATTTCAGATTCCATATCATAAGATCAAGAGGTTAAAAATATTTATAGACAGGGAGATAGCTAGATAGATAAATTATTTGTTTCTGCCTGGCTCCTATACGTCTCAGTACCTGCACTCCTACTTTCTCTACACTCAAATTTTCCTTAATACAACTGAGACTTACCAAATGGAAAAGAAGTAAAATTCAGATACAAATATTAAAAACATAACTGCAAAAGAGAAAAATATAAACTGTTCTATGCATAGTGTGGCTGGAAGATTGAGGGTCAGTATTAAGAAATATTATCTGTTTATTGCAAGTTCATTCAGAGCAGCAGTACAGTGTATCAAAGCTAGAGGTGTAACATTTCTACTAGATCAGAGTCTCATTTAAGCCATCTTGTGAGGGCATTCACATATTTCCTAACAAAGCTGAAACTTAATCTGTGGTATATTTCTTCCATAAACCTGATTTCTGGTACTAAGGTAATCCACTCTCCTTTAAAAGGTGCCACTTGTGGCAATCAAAAAAAGTCAGTATCGGTGGCTTTGGGTAGCACGTTTGCTTCAGGGGCCAGAAGATCAGAAGGTCATGGATTATAATCCCACATCAGTTACTTGAGGTAATACCCATAACTGAAACTGTCATACAGTACAAGGGGGTACTGCAGCATTGAGGCGACTTCATTCAGATGAGAGGTTAACCAAGGTCAGTTCTCTCCATCTTTGGCCACTGTCCAGGTGGAATTGATCTGATGGTACTTATTGAGAAGGGTAGGGAAATGTTTATTAAAAAAGTGATTCAATACAAGGTGTTATTTTACAATGTCAACCTCAAAATCAAAAGGAAACTACATCATAGCAAAAAACATAAGGTAAACAAAAAACTTAAAAGTATTAATTCTATAAAGAGGGGATATCTTAAAAAAAAACAGGTTCCCACAAAGCTGTAGATGGAATTGCTCAAACATGTTATTTATATCCAGGTTACATTCTTCCAAAGCTAAAAGACTCTGTCTGTAGGTAAACCATGATATTTTTTTTAACATACTCATCAAAGTTCTCTGACTGTCATGATAGCCTGGATTGTATTGTCTTTGTGTTGAAGTGCAAACTGGCATCCGTTTTGCCACAGACACCATTTAATTCATGTAGATATTACAGTACATTTAGCGAGCTAACAGTCCATGTTGACCAGGCAGAGCCTATGTTGCTCAGAACCAGAGTATTTTAATCCATAATTTAGAATGTCGGAGCATTCCATTCATTAGCAGTGCCTATCCAAAACCTTTGTGTAGAAGAGCAGGAGAAAAAAGTGCTCTAGTGTCTGTTCTTGAGAAACACACCCTGGGCAGGTGGATAGGCACTCCTGCATGCCTGTGTGTTTGTGGTTTGCCTTAACGCTGAGCTTTCCATGGACATTTAACCATGTGACATCACACATTTGCGGGGGGATCTATGGGTCCACCAACTGGCTAGTTATGATTGAAACAGGGACTCCCCTTGTGGGGTCAAAAACTGAGTCTAATTAAAAGGCAGAATTATTAATTGACCCATATAACTGCTTCCTAGTGCATGTCACAACTTCTTGACAAGTCAGGCCCCATTGTTGTATTTTTAAAAAAAATTCATGTGTGTAAAGGACAGGACATTTAACAGCCCTCAATCTATTCTGCCCCTACAGGCCCAGAAAGGCTATAAAAAGGGGCTCATAGTAGATATCTATTAGCGGTGCACAGAATTTTCAAATTCTGGCAGAATGGAATTTAACAGAATTGTTTACATTCTGCCAAAATTCCACCAAGTTTTGTCGGAAGCAAAATGGTGGAATTCTAAGGTGAAATAATGCAGAATAGAGTTTACATATTTTACATATTTACATATTTTTGTGAAAATGGTTGTAGAATAATTTTCCGTGGAAAAATGCTATTTCGCAGAATATTATTTCATGGATCAAAGCAGGTGGAATTCTGCAGAAAGACCAGTAAAATTCCAAAGAAAATAAAATTCCAAAGGAAACTTGGCCAGTGAAATGGTCATTCTGCACTAATTCCACCAGTGGAATTCTGCATTCTGCACAGCACTACTATCTACTGATCTGGGTTTTTTTACAAATATTGCCCATATATTATGAAAAAAACTATAAAAATGTTTTACAGGTAACTATATACCCTTTCGAATGGATTCGGATGGCTGCCACAAAGGAGGCAGAAAAACACAGCAAGAAGTCTGGCTTCCAAAGACACTGGGGGTGGGAATATAAAACTTAGATAAGTAAAGACAGGCAACAAAGAAATATTTTTAGCAAAAATGTCTTTTTTCCCTTGACATGGGTGGAGAATCTTATTTCACTACTATCCCATCTGCGATGTTTAGTTTTTTCAACCAATTTTTGTTGGCTAAATCCCTCTTTCCAAATCACATGCCTAAAATAGATTATAGATAGAGGGAACACTCCCGGCCAATTGGAGCACTCCTTTCCCCTGCTCATGAGACACTCTTATTTTGTGAAGAATGTCTCACATGCAGATGCCCTGGAAATGAGCACGTTCTGGGAACAGTTTTGTTTTAAATATATTATTGATCACGCTCAATCAATAATAAACTAATATGTCCCCTGTCACCACTTGTTCTTGCATCAGAGTGCTTTCACTTGCCTTCAGCTTGAGCCAGAACAGCTCAGCTTCACTGCGCTGTTCTCGCTTCAGCCAAACGTGCATGAAACCACTCTTATACAGCAATGAGTGTCTCCAGAAGACATATTTAAGCAATAAGGTATGACAGGGTGTGCGTCATCCCTGAATAACATCACACCTAGGGTGGGTTGAAGCTCGAGGCTGCAGGCTAAGTGCTTCTGCCACCCTAGGTGTGGCGTTATTCAGGGACAACGCACATCCTGGAGTGCCTTATTGCGATTATAATATGGCTATAAAAAATCTGACAATTCTTTAATGATTAAGCAATAGACATAAGAAATAAATCAGAATTTATTAACTTTATTATAATTTAGATATAAAATAGAGATAAAATAGTCCCTTCAAGAGCTTTACTGCATCCCACCAGATTGCTTACACTGACTTTTTTATAGCTGATTTTATTACTTTGAGCTTAGCAATATTTTTTATACTTCTGCCTTTATCACATTTTTCACTTTGCAGAATTGAACACATTAATATTGACAGTCCCATTTAGTGTCCCTATAGAGATCAGTCATGCTGCGGCAGAGGCATCCATATGGTTATTTTCTGTGTTTCCTTGTTTTGTTTTTTTAACAGGAGTGAAGACTGTCCTAACAAACAGAAAAAAAAAACAATTAAGCAATAAGGTATGACAGGGTATGCGCTGTGGTTAGAGAGTGGCACACCTCAGGTGTGGCATGAGGCATCGCTGTGTGCCTTCACTTCAACCATACGAGAAGTGCCATTACCCCACCACAATGTACACCCTAGAGTGTCTTACTGTGATCATAAAATGGGTCCAAGATGTTTTTGTATGTGGGGGAGGGGTGAAGAAATGCACCAAATCAAAAAATAAACATTTTATGACTTTTTTAAAATAGCCCCAGCACATCCCAGCACTTAAATATTATGTACAGCACAATTCACGTGTTTTTAATTAGCTCTTAAATCCTCTAGTTTCCCACAACTCACCCATTTTACCAATTCCGTCACCTTTCTTTCTTCCACTTTATAATATTCCCTCCCTCTTCTCTGTCTTGTTTATTTTCTGCCTTGCCAACATTCAAGAGATGGAATGTTTACTACAGATAGAATGCAAGAATTCAAACCTCTGCTCAGTTCTGCTGGCAGAATGTTTACTCCCACTAGCACACAACAGAAGGCCTTAGATGGAACCAGGGCTTTTGTTTGATCTGCAACAGCTTAAACAACACAGATTTCCCTAGTAAGCAGGTGAGGATAGGAGGAGGATTTTTCATGGTAAGCAAAGAAACACCATAAATTACAATTCTAAGTACTGTAGTACTTCGTTTTTTAAGTTATGTATGTGTGTGTAATAAGAGTATTATGAGGGCAAATAGCATTTTATTCTCATGTTTATAAATTTAAGATAGTTTTATTTTTAGGGCCTGGTTGAAGGTTTTTAGTGAGTAAAGGTGATAGTCACATTCGTGATGGCAGTCAGGAATGGCTGGTACTATTGATTTTATTTTGAAGAGGCTGCTGGTCCTTCTTTCTGTACTGTCATCATGGGATATCAGCACTGGGTTCCGAGCTCCTTAGCCAATCGGATTACTGGATTTTTTATAGCCATATCATAATAACATATAAATGTCATTGTTACGGTATGGGATATAAAAGATGGACAGATGCTCCAGAATAAGGTGCAACCCACCTGGTTAAGTGGGAATTTTATTATAAAACAAAAATAAAATAAACAAAAAAAAACCCAACATAAATCACAGTCTTAGCTTTGGCACCTTCTTCAGCATTCACTTCCACTTGCACCAGTTTGTAGAACAAAATACGAACAAAATCATAAACGGCATATCCTCAAACCAGTGGAACCTTCCTCCACCACGGATCAGCAAGCACTGACCTTATCTAAAAAAAGGCAGCTTACTAAATGACTTTTATATCCTCCCCCCTGAATCATGTGACTTAAATTCATTATGTAACAAGCAATGAATTTCTTTAAAACGTATCTTAACATTTTAGAGTACACTTGAATTGCTGTACAATGCTTAAATGAATTGTAGAAGTCCTTTTTGTAACCAATTTTGATATACAAAGCCGAAGTATATTCAATCACCATACATGACTTTGCAACAGTATAAATCTAGCCCACTAGGGGCCGCCATTCCCCTATAGCTCCCTGCCAGAATGACACAGCTAATCCTCAGAGCAGCTTCCATTTTGTATCTCTCCTGCCAAGCTTAAGGTACAATTTATTTATTCCTTTATTTTGGAATATACAATTTCTACTACTGTGGTATAACTGAAGGGGGGACATTTCAAAAGTGCAGAGTGTAAAAGTAGGAGCCACACTACTAATATATTGCTCCAGGGGAAAGAAAAAACAAAGAAAAACTCTCACAGGGAACTGGGGCTTATACTTGTTTTAACAGTGTTTCCTGGGCTTCCTGCAAGGACAACACTTCTATATTAAGCCTGCTCACATTCTGCTGCAACCAGGTCCATTTTATTGGGATGCACAGACTCTCACAGGGAACTGGGGCTTATACCTGTTTTAACAGTGTTTCCTGGGCTTCCTGCAAGGACTTCTCTATATTAAGCCTGCTCACATTCGGCTGCAACCAGGTCCATTTTATTGGGAAGCATAGACTCTTGCAGCATGAAAACGGGGAGGAAACCAAGTTTATTTAAACTACACAGCTGGCTTCATTGCAGACTTGGCAGGCTAAGCCATTGGCAGAGTTGTTTCTAAGCCCAAACAGATTTTATTACCCCTTTTGGCAACTTAAGAACCTTATAAACTGCAAAGCTCTCATAATCTTTACCATAAAAGTACAGGGGATATGTCTTTCTTTATCAAGGGCATTATACCACTACATCAAATATTTTAAGGGAGCCATAACCCTTTTCTACCCAGTATAAGGTGGATTTATGCTGGAAATTTGTGAATAATGTTTCAATGGAAGGAAGAGAATAAAAAAAAGGGGCAAAGAATTTAGAAGACTTAAAAAGGGGGGGGTACTTGATAAGGAGGTGGCCTGCCTCCTTATCAGGAAAATAAAAGGGGATAGTTCTAGAAGACAAGAAGATAGATGGTTGCAACCAAGAGAAAGTATGAAACATTATTCCATGACAGGTATTAGCCCTGTCACAGTCATCTTCAACTATATGTAACTCTGCTATGTATCTGTTATCTGGAGCAGAAGTATTACCAAGGAACATACCTTTGCTCTTGTTCAGATTTTTTCATAACCAGAGACTTTAGGATAAGCCTCAAGTAAATTTAGTGCCACAGTCACCAACTTCTATCCGGCAGTAGGAATATGTCATCTCCATATGCTACTACACTAGTTAGAAACTGCCCACTCTGGGTTGGTATATGTCTCACCTCTGCATGTGATTCTAGCAATCTTAAAAATGGGGTCAACAAAAGACTGTTATAAACATCATGTAGAAAATGCACTGTCAGTTACTGATTTATAAAATTCTCTTATTAAACCATCACAGCCAGGAGCAGATCCAGTGTTAAGAAAGGTAATGACTTATTTAACTTCAGCCACTTAAATCTGTGATTTCAGTATATGAACTAGATCTGGGAGGAGGGCAGGGACTTCTATGTCAGCAGTAAAGGAGCTCCATGTCTCACTGGATTCAGCTGGAAAACCAAATGTTTCAGTTACATAATTGCTGACATAGAACAGCAGATCTTGTGGTTCCTTGTGTATTCTATCAGTTTTATACCTTATTTTTGACATAATTGAACTGTTAAACTAGTCTCTCTAGCTATGACCCCTATTCGTACTGGAACTTTTACTAGATCCTCATTTGACTCACTTCTCAGACTGTTAAATGTAAAAAAAAAAAATGTGAGACAATAAAGTAAAAATACATGACAGGGTGTGGTGTATCATGGGATATCATCACACCTTGGGTGCATTGTGAGGCACGAGGCCGCAGGCTGAGTGTCTCATGCACCCGAGAAGTGACAATATCCTATATACCACACCATGGAGCGTACTATTGCTATTATAAACCGGGTTCATTTTAATATTTAATTACAGATTTTTACAGAAATTACATTTCTTTATACTGTTTGTTTTAATGAGTATGTATACGTCTTAAAAAAAGTCCTAAAAGTTTTTATTATGTCCACTGGGTGTCAGTAATATGGAGGAAATAAAATAGCAGTACTGTACTGAGAGGCTATTGCCTATTCTATCCCCCCCTCCACAGTAGAAACATGGAGCGAGCATTGCAGTAAGTTATAAGCTGTATAGTAGTGGCTTCAAAGTGGCGCCCTAACAGTTTCAATTGTTAGTGAAGCTGTGGGTTTGGGTTTGGCACATGCAATGCCTTCAAGGTGGCATTGTACCATTTTGGTATTTTTTTTTAAGCCGTGGGTTCAGTTTGACTGTGTTCTCTACGGAGAAACATGGGTACTGAGTAATCAAGACATTGCAGTTTAATTTTAATAGCCATGGTCATTGGTCTCGATCATGTAGTGGCTTTAAAGTAATGCTGCAACACTTTCATTTTCAGTGAAGCTGTGAGTTTTGGTTTATTGTGTGTCACTGCTTTAAGGTGGCACTGTACCAGTTTTCTTTTGTGAAGCTGTAGGGTTCAATTTCAGTGTGTGCTCCAGGGAGAGATGTCGGGTATTGGCTGATAGAGATACTGCAGTTTAATTTTAATAGCCATTGTCTCACTCAAAACTTTCAAGTGAATGAGCAAGTTTCAATGGTGGCACGAGTTAGCATGTTGCGGTCTGTGGCAGTAATGTCAGCAGGCTTTGATGCAGTGTGATATTTAATGATGTAAAAAGGCTGTTGCCAGAACTTGTTTTTAAATGTGAGAATGTGGTCAGATTTAATCATGGGTAAGAGTTGCTCTCAGCCAATCAGATTTCTAGATTATTTGTACCCAGTTCATAATTGTCCTTTTAATACCATATTGCCTCTTTCTGTAATTCTATGCCAAAACATTTCAGGGATGTTGACAAGTTTTATCCATATGTATTTCAACTTAAGAAGTATGTAAATTCTTCTGGAACATTGTAATTGTCTGTAATTGTTATACTGCAGTTGTATGACTTTAATGTTTTGTCTGTGCTGCTGACCAGAGGTACATTTTAAAATGGGCAATATTTGTCCAAAGGCCTTCTTAATTAAATCAAATGAAATGAAAAATGAAAGGATTATTTTATTTAGCCTTTGAGTGCAACCATCAAAGGGATTAACCTAGTGTCTAGTGCCTTGTACCTTAAATATCTGCCCCTGTATCAGGGATTGAAGTCAACAATACCTTCGGGATAACCCATGCCTCAGGGCATTTGCTCTGGGGTTCTTTATAGTTCTTTTCCTTCTCTATTTTGGGCTCCCATGACCCAAACAAATAACATTCCCCTTAAGGGGTGGCTGGTTCCCTCTCCCTGGGCTAAGACACAGATATGGCACACTGATGAGTCCAAATGAGGACGAAACATGTGTATGTGTCTGCTGTTCTTAGCCTTTGCTGATTGCACTGTGAGTCATTTCAGCACCATGCAATTCTACTTAAAGTTGAGCCAGTACAAATTCTCTCATGGGGGATTTGCATATGTTTCCCATGATGCTTTGCATTATTGGGGTATGTGCAATTGTGTTCTCTTCAAAATTTGGCTGTAAGGCCAATGTCCTCCGGCATAATCCATGCCCCAGGGCATTTGCTCTGGCATTCTTTGTAGTTCTTTACCTTCTCTATTTTGGGCTCCCCATAACCCAAATAACATCCCCCTTAAGGGGTGGCTGGCTCACTTTCCCTGGGCCAAAACACAGATATGGCACACTGATGAGTCCAAATGAGGATAAAACATGTGTATGTGTCTGCTGTTCTTAGCCTTTGATGATTGCACTGTGAGGCCTTTCGGCACCATGCAATTCTGCTTAAAGTTGAGCCCAGTCCAAATTCTCTCATGGAGATTTGCATATGTTTCCCATGCTGCTTTTCAGCATTGGGGTATGTGCAATTATGTTCTTTTAAAAATTTGGCTGTAAGACCAATATTCTCTGGGATAACCCATGCCTCAGGGCATTTGCTCTGGGGTTCTTTGTAATACTGTAACTGACACATTTCTGTTTTTATTTTTTGTATTTGTCTGGAATAGTTGATTTTAGTGATCTCTGGCAAGGACAAAAGTTTGTGGAACTGTTGCCTTAGCACTAAATACTTTATATATTTATCTCTTTCTCATTTTTTTGAGTTTGGTGTTTAAAAAAACTTTTGATTTCAGTTTTGCAATCTTCCTACCACTCTGTGGGGGCATTGTATATTTCAAACAGTGTGCCCTTAGCTTCTAGCAGTGTTGTAAGTTTTGAAAGAATTGCTGGATTTTCTAATGAGGAAATGTTTAGCCCTCTCATAATGGAGCTTATAGGAAGCGAGGGAGAATTACCAGTTATGTCATATAGTATACTGCTTTGTGGGCCAAGGATTCTATAGGTATGGAATTAAAGGATGTAACAGGAAGCCAGGGGGACAAAAAACAAAAGTCAGTCTGAGAGGATAGTGTGCCCTTATAAAATGTGTGTTCACTTTACCATTCTTAAAGGGTACCAAAATAAGCAGTTTTTTAAAACTGCAAACTCCAAAATATGGTTTCATAACGAGGTAAAGTAAAGGCTGCTGTTTACATTTATGCTAAAACTGCATTTATGTAAATAACATAGATGCAGTTTCATAGCTTTTGAAAAATGTAAACATCAGCCTTTCACTTTGAAAAAACAGCCTTGGTTTCTCCCTAAGATGTCTGCCAAGTGTGTTAAGTGATGAGTCATGATGACATCATCAGAGCCAGAGACAAAGATCCACATATATTTCTATAGTGTTACTTAGTTCTTCTTTCCCTCTTTATTTTGAATTGTTGTACCAGAATGATCAACACCATGTATTACCTCGTGGATTATTTTGATCAGTACATGTTAGCCTATGATTTTATTAATATTGTTTACTTTAACTTGCAGAAAATGTTTTGCAATCCAGCTGACTTTTTCTTTGGCAAACTGCATTACAGTACAACACTTCAAATACCTGATGATCTAGTGGTTATGTGATGCACTGAATTTTGTTTTTTGTTAACCAGGGGAGACACACTAAGCTGAAAGCTTGTTTACAGGTGTGGCCTGGGAGCACAAGGAAGTTTATTGACTTGCTCAAGGTCACACAGCAAAGTACCGGTCTTGTTCAGTTCCAAAGCTCATGCTCTCTTGTTAATCCACAAATAAGGCTTTTTCCATGTGAACCCCCCTCCCCCCGCACCTAGCCTGCCTTCTGTTGAACACCCAACCATCCATACACTGTCCTTAGTATTGCCTGGGGCTACATATGAGCTTGCAGTCTCATGTAGAGAATTATCACACCTCAGATTGTAATCTTGTACCTCAGAGAGTTGTGTTCACCTATACTGATACACATCATCAGCTGGCACTGTTACATAATGCCTCCCAAATCACTCTCCAGTCCACATTCTCAATGTTTGACTTCTGCTCCCACAGTAAACATTGAGTGGATCACCACCCTTCTGCACAGTGAATGAGGTATGTACAGTTCCCTGTTGTGTTTTTTTCCCACCTCATTAACCAACAGCTAGGTCTTCCTGGAGGGCCAAACAATAAGCATCATGACCCACCAGAAAAACTGCTGTTCATGCCCTCATAAGGGCTGCACTTACAATGGATGACAATATTATTAGCGGGAGAGGCATACTAATACCTTGAGTGAATCCACCTGACTTCAAGTATCAGTCTACTCCTTTACCTGTGATCTGCAGAACCCCACATGACAGTTCCCAGTAATTCTTCTCCGGTACTTTTCTGTGCTCTACTGCACAATGCAAGTTGGCTGGCTACCACCCTTCCAAATCTTGAATGAGCTATACACAGCTCCCTCAATACTGTCCTAACAAACGTCAACATCCCCTCCACCCGAGGGTAATCTTCCTACACTGAATTCAAGTAACAGTTTAGGTGCAGCCCTGCCACTCTGAGTGTAACCCCCCTGTTACCCGGGGTTACTAGAATCCCAGTAAGACCTAGTGGTAGGCAGGGAAGGCAGCTTGTGAAACTCCAGTTAAATGGATTTCACACTGTCTCACTCTGTTCTCAGTCTCAGCTGAGGGATGACATCACCATAGAACTCTCGCAGCTGCATGAGCCACACTGGAATGCTACAGTTGGAAGTTAGGATAGAATGTTGGGGATTTTGAACAGAGTCTGTGTGCAGTTTTGGAGAGAGGCAGTAACACAGCTGTCTGTGTGCAGGCTCTCAGAGCTGTAAGCTCTGTTTTAGAGCTACTGCTAGGAAGGTGTGTGTTTCCACCATAAGAGGAACACAGAAGCTGATTGTTGAAGTGGTGGATACTACTGTTACTGGTCCAGAGATGGGGTGAAAGGTTTGCCTGTTTTTCCAGGGGCAACCCTCCTGGTTCCAGCTAAGGGAAGAAGCTGCCTATTTCAAGTTGTGCTGCGGCACCAGAAGCTGTGGGAGAGGAATTTCTGTGGACGAATCGCCTGTGGGGCACCTGCAAGCAAAGGGTGAGTTCGCCCTTACAGAAGGCCAATGTTTTTCACCTGAACTGTTGAAACGTGGGGATTGGACTACTTAATCTGTAGGAGGTCTAGTGTAATAGACATTATCGGTTAATTCAAGTAGGTTCAAGTCCAGCACAAAGAGTGAAGTAAAGTGGGGATTGGACTGCTTAATCAGTGGGGGGCCTAGAGCAATGGGCTATGCCAAATAAAATATGTTCAAGTCCAGCACAAAGGGAAAGCAAGACAAGTAGAGGAAATGTGACATACATTTAGCCATAATCTACATTGCCAAGCTTTACAGAATGAGATGTTTACTGTCCAGAGAAATGGCCGGGTATGAATTGTGGGAGCGAGAGGTGGGAGACTCCCCATCAGTAGTAACCAAATTCACTTCTACGGATTTGCTCTGTGGCACCTTTACTTTCTCTCAGGTACTTGGCCAGTGCCTGAGGAAAGTACCCAGACGTGGGATTAAAAGGAGAATTCCCTGATAGAGCTGAGGTGCTCTTAGGTGGTTTAGGGAACCACCAGAAAATGTATCCATGACAAATGGAAGGTGTGCTTAGGTGGTTTAGGAGCCACCAGAAAATGTGTCAATGACACATGGAAGGTGTCCGAGTGGCCGGCAGGGGAGCCAAGCCAGGGAAAACCCAGAGTAGTGTACAAGTTCGGGCTGTGTACCCAAAGCAGCGTGCAAGTCTGAGCTGTGTGCCCAGTGGGTTCAGAGCCTGAGGGCTGAAGTGCTGAAGAAGTGTTCTTGATTCTTTTAATCTGCATTACCAGAAGCATAGCCCCGTGAGGGTCCATCTATGCTTTGTTTATTCTGTTTGGATGTGAATCAAAGCCACACTTTAGAATCCCATTTCTGGTATTGGACATTACAGTTATTGCTTCCTGTGTTCGGAATTACTTGGGTGCTCCTGTGCAGAGTAGCCAAACCTAGCCCTTGTGCCGAGTAACCTAGTCCTTCCCGAACCCAGCCCCCCTGGTATTGCTGTCAGATTCAAACAGCATACCACCTGTCATTACAAAATGAAGGGTTGGGGGTTACATGAGTATTTGTCTTTGTTGGCTACTCTCATCCACAGTCAGGTAGTGATCATGATGCTGGCAGCCCCACATTTCAGATCTCACAATGATCTGCTCAGCGTCCTCCTTCCTGTCCTAAACTAACCTGAATATAGCTGTACCCTGCTGGAATGGCCTCTTCAGTCCCTCTCTGGCATTCATTCTTCTCACCTGCTCCCCTCACCAAAATCTGGTGAGTTCACTACCCTTCCACATCATGAATGTGGTTAGTACAGTCTCCCGTGTTATATTTACATATTAATAATAAACATGATCTTCTGGTAGACAGGCTGATAGCAGCATGCCACAAGTGGAAAAATAGGCTTTCCTACCCATGTAAGATCTCATCCACCTATGATTAGGCACTATTAAATGATGTGCATAATGATGTGCACACCCACCATTTAATAGTGCCTAATCCAAGGTAGCCTGGAGCTTTTAAGTATAGGAAAGCCCATCATTCCCCTTGTTCCCTGCTGCTATGAGCCTGACTTACTGGAAAGATATGTTTATATTTGATATGTCAAAATAAAACAGGGACTGTACTACTTGCATTCATGATGCAGAAGGGTGATGAGCTCACCAGTTTTCGGTGTGAGGAGGAATAGTGAAGAATGAATACCAGAGGGGGACTGAGAAGGCCACTCTTGCAAGATACTGCTATATTCAGGGAAGGGAGAACACAGAAGGAGAGAAATATGAGCAGATTACTGTGAGAAATAAGATGTGGGGCTGTCAGCACCTTGATCACTACCTGACCCCGATGTCCTGGCCAACATTTCCCTTCCCATAAAACCAGTTCATGCAATTGTCCAAGGCTTTGTGTGGATATTAATGTATGAAATGGCTGCCACTACACATTCAGTCACTTCACTACCAGTCTAGTATTGCTTGTAAAGCGCTTTGGGATACAATATGTATGAAAACCACTATATAAATGCTGATTCTTCTTCTCCTTATTTCCCATGGAAAAAGAAGACATGACAAGCATATATTTGAGTTTCAAGAAAATATGAACTCTAACATTGGACTGCACAAGAACTTTGCTACAAAAAAGTGGTGGCTCTAGGGGGTGGTGAAGGGTGTGTCTTCACCCCCCACCCCACATAGTAATGTACTTGCTTGCTTCTGCTGCATTTCACTTTGTTGATGAAGTCTGAGTTATTGACTGTACAAATGTTTACATTCAAACTATGGATTACATTTGTAGGTTCTGTCAAAAACGTACTAGAAAATAATAGCAGAAAATGTAAAGGTTTAATAAAAATGTTAAAAAGTGCATATTAAGCATGCACACCACCCCATCGCTCCCACTGTAGCATCCTGGATCCACCATAACTACTAGACCACCAGGTTATTCAAGATTTGTACTGCACTGTGGTTTGCCACAGAGAAAGTCAGTTGGATTAAAACACATTTTCAGCATGTTAAAGTAAACAAAATGAACAGAACCATATCCTAACATGTGCATTATAGAAAATAATACATATGGTTTTGACCATTTGGGTGAAACAATTCTATACAAAGGGAAAAAATAACTAGTTAGCACTATAGAGAGCCATATACCTCTCTGACTTTGGCTCCAATTATGTCATCACATAACACATTTGGCGGCCATTTTAGGAAGCAGGTAAGAGGTTTTTTTTTTAAATTGGAAGGCTGATTTTACAATTTTCAAATGCTCTGGAACCACATTTAGGTAAATTATATTAATGTAGTTCTAGCATTAATGAATACAGCAGCCTTTCCTTTAGTCGCCTACGGAGTCAGATTTTTGAATAGTTTGCTGTCAAAATGTTGTTTAGGTATCCTTTAATACTGGCAGCATCATGTAATTTGGCTGACATGACTAAGGCCCCAATATTCAGAGCTGGCTGCAAGTGAACCACAGCCTGTTGTGCTGTACAAAAAAATTGTGCACGGCCAGCTCTGAGCACTGATAGAGCACACTAACTGAATATCAAGTCATGTTGGTGCATGAATGGATGTGTGCTGTGCCAGTATGGACCAAGGCTGCACATGGCTCACAGGAGCTAGCACTGTCCAAAATGGGGTATGGCAAGGGCTCCTGTGGGCCACATTCAGCCAGAGCATACAAATGAACTCATTAAGAATGCAAGGCACTAAGGGGACTATCTTCTTGCCCACTATGAGCTCATTTGCATGAGCACAGCAGATCTCCCAATAACAAGCCGTAACATATCCCTGGTAGTCCAGTGGACCTCCTTCCCCCCTATAGCTCCTATACTTTGAATATTGAATGATCCCTGGTAGTCCAGTGAACTCCCCCTCCACCCAGTCACCCCAGGTCCCATGTATACATAAACTACCTGGTGGGATAGCACCCCACCAGTGAGTGCCAATGACCCCCCCCAGTGCAAGTGCCACCCTACACCGACCCATCTGCTGTGGGCCACACCCTGCACCCCCGATCAACCTGGTCAACACTTACAGTACAGTTGTAGCAGATTAGCGAACAGCAAAGCCAACTGCTTAGCTCCTCCACCAGCTGCCATCTGACAGTCATAGAGCATGATCACAAGTAGAGTACTCAATTTTTTTTTTGCTACTTTATTTCTTCTTCTGGTCAGCCTGCCTTTCCTCCACCAGCCCCCCCAGCCCCGTCACCCCAGTGTCAACTGGTACTCACCTCCATTGTAGTTTTTTTGAGGTGCCCAGCTGGCCAGGTGCAGAACCTGTGAGGGACCGGTTTCATTCTGCCGATCACTGTTTTCCCTTTTTCTCCCCCCCCGTGTGGCACGGCAGTGTGCAATGACACCAATGGCCGAGCAGCACATGCTTCCACACACAGCAAGCCGGGCGTCTGCTCCGTAACTGCACCTTCTATCTGCGGGTCCATTGTGCCAGCCCCCAGCTGCCACTAGGGGCCAAGCAAGCAGTGGACTTCATCCCCATGCCTCCCCAGGAGAGGAGAGCTGTCCTCCAGACGCTCAATCCTCACCCTTCCTGGCCGCCCCCCGGTGACCCACTCACACTGCGAACATGGGTCATCGGCATGGCAGAAGGTAAGACAGCGATGCCTCTGCCCTCCATGCCACTGGACCGGCAAGTACAGTACTTGTGATTGTGCTCTCTGACTGTCAGATGGTGGCTGGCTGAGGAGGTGAGTGGAGGGCCTTGCAGGCTGCCGACCTGATACAATCATACTGTGAGTTTTGACAGGGGTGAAGAGGTGCAGGGTAGGGATCCTCAGTGGGCAGATGGGGGATGGCACTTGCACTGGGGGGGTCATTGGTGCTTGATTTGGGAGGGGGTACTAGTTCACCAGGGAATTTACATCTACATGGGACCTGTGGTGCTTGGAGGGAAGCGGGTCCACTGGACTATCAGGGGCAATTTAGTATTAACATTACAGAGGGCATTCGGAGAGGAAGTGGAGTCCACTAGACTACCAAGAATCATTCAGTATTAACAGTATGGGGTGACCAGGGGAGGGCAGTCCACTGGACACAGGGGCAGGCAACTGCAGTACAGTCACCCTGCCTTTGGGGGGGCCCGGCTGTAGTGCTTCGATACGATGGAGTTTTCAGTGGCTAAATAGCACTGCTCAGGGGACTTTGCAGCACTGCCTAAACTGTTTCAATATACCACTGCACCATTATGCATCAGGGACTCCTTAATTTGCAAAGGTACAGTGGTATAGTTAGCACAGGTTTGGGAAGTGCTCCGAGGGTCTCTGAATAAGGTCCTGCCTGGAGCGTTGGCATAAACCTAGGTTAGCATGGGTACTAACTCGCTAGTGGATGTGCTAACCCTTTGAATATGGGGCCCTAAATGTTTTAAAAAGGACATGTCACAAATTGTTTTATTTGTTTTAGCCCCTCTGTCTGAGAGGTCAATTCCTGAATTAAAGTTCCCTCCTAAAATGATTCCTCTAGAGGTTAACATGAAAAGCTGAATTAATGTAAACATTTCAGTCCTCTCTGCTTTGGTTTGATGGCCCTATACATTGGTTAATCTAAGATCCAGCCTCAAAACTGAACATCCAATATGAAAAACTTCCTAGGGATTAGATCTATAAGTTTATTTACTGTCACATTATGAGAAGACAAGAGAATACTCACTCCAGTACACCTTTCTTCCCTATGTACCAGAGGAAGACTCCCCTTGTCCATGTCTTACTGGCCTGATAAATTCCCTGTGATAAGTGCAATCTGGTGCCTTGAATAAACAATATGTCATGATAGGAGTTCTGAGAAAAGAAAAGGTTTTTAGTAGTTTTTTTTCTTACTACTTTTAATGCCATGAACATTTAAGGTACAGATAGAAAAATTAGATTCTGGTCGCTGCCCCATCATAGATAGAAACAGAGGAAGATAAACCCAGAACATTATAAAGTATTACTTTTTTTAATGGAAGAACTAGAAGAAACTCATAAACAAACTAAAGGGAGCGTGACATTGGTTAAACTGAACAAAAAGGAAGGAACTCAGGGCACTGCTTAACAGAAAGACAGAGTCTAAGCTCAGATACTCTAAACACAATTATTACGAGGGGGAAGGTAGGGTGACTCAACTGTTGGCATTCCAGTTGAGGAAGGAAGAGGCAGACAGAGTAATACTTAAAATCAGAGATAGTAAAAGGCCCCATGCCACTAAAATTACCCCGCAGGGAATTGTTGAGTGTTTCAGAGATTTTTATGAAGATATGTATAAAGAAGACCTAGATGGGCAGCAGGTGAGATACGGACAGCTGAAGTTCTGAATTCTGTGGCCTTGCCAGTCCTCTCAGAAGAACACAGAGGGGTACTTGATGCCCCAATAAGATTAGGAGAGATAGACCAGGTGATAAGGGAAGCTAAAAGCAATAAAGCGCCTGGGCCAGACAGATTCAATGCAGACTTCTGCAAAAAATTTAGAAAGCAGTTGACCCTGATCTTCTTGGAAATCTTCAGATCCTGCCAGGAGAAGGGGAAATTGTGCCCCCCTCAACCTGGAGTGACACAATAATTTCAGTGGTCCCAACACCAGGGACGTATAGAGAAAGTTCCGCAGCTTACCATCCAATGCCGTTATTAAATCAGGATTAAAAAATCTTCACTAAAATCCTAGCTGGCAGGTTACAGAGAGTAATAGAAACACTGATACATCCAGACCAGACAGGGTTTATCCCCAACAGGAAATTAAGTAATTATATCAGGAGACTCCTGAACATAATGAGTAGTTCGGTAGGTTTGCCAATTCCACAAATTGGGATATTTATCGACGCACAGAAGGCTTTTGACTGCCTGAACTGGACTTACTTAAAAGCAGTATTGGCAAAAATAGGTTTTGGGGAGGGATTTAGAAGGTGGATAAGGCAGCTATACTTAGCTCCTAAAGCAAGGGTGAGAGCAGATGGCACCCTTTTGGATCTAGTAAAAACTGAAAGAGGCACCCGGCAGGGTGCCCTGTATTTTCCCTGCTATTTGCATTAAGCTTGGAACCACTCACAGAAGCTATAAGGGAAGCCAGGAATATGGAGGGGATAGAGGTGGTGGGTATGCTGACCAAACAATGAAACTATTACGGCAAAATCCCCCACAGCAACACTTTTGACAGGTTTCGAAATTGTTGCTGTGGGGGATCTGAGGGTGAAATTTCACCCTTTTGCCATGTGTTACCCCCCCTTCAAATCAACCTTAGAGGGGGTGCAGAAGGTGCAGCCCCCTGGATGGGGAGGTTCAGGGGGCACAGTCCCCCAAGAGAAACACTCCAGTGTCGGACAGGTGAAATTTTGCCTGTTGACATTGGGAATCTCGCTATGCCGAACTTT
This sequence comes from Neoceratodus forsteri, assembly GCA_016271365.2. NCBI lineage: Eukaryota > Metazoa > Chordata > Ceratodontiformes > Ceratodontidae > Neoceratodus > Neoceratodus forsteri. The sequence continues at coordinate 61,110,127 of CM028135.1, forward strand.
GACAACAATGTTATTGATTCAGCATAGGTAAACCATGATGGTGGGGATGGAAAACAAAATATCTTTATATGCAGATGATACCCTTATCTATATAAGAAACCCGGATGTGTCTCTCCCCCCCACTACCACTTCATAATCTTCTGGAGAATTTCAGTAAGATGGCGGGTTTAAAATCAACAGAGGAAAGTCATAAATAATAAGAATCAGTGGAAAAATAACAACTCAGCTTAAAAGACTCATACCTTTCAAGTGGGTGAGGGGGTAGGTAAAGTACCTCGGAGTCCAAATCCTCATAAACCTGGTGGAGTGTGACAGGGAGCTCCTGCAACTCTTGAGGACTGACCTTTTCTTAAATCTGTTGCAATATTTCTTCTATTTCTTAGCCTAATCTATCCTTTACAATTTCTAGTCCATAAGTTGGCCACCTATGGGCACCCCATCCCTTTCTTGATGTGCTATAGAGTCCTCTTTAATTTTCCTTTTCCCTCTCAGGTCCTCATACAAGGAGGTTATTGTGGTGACCTCCAAGCATGTGTAAAACAGGTTGTGTTTATCATTGTTGGATTTAGTATGTAATAGCACTGTGTCATAAAATACCTTGATGTATACACCTTACGTTTATGAAACCTGTAAATGTTGAAAATACCATGGGACTAGGTGTTTTTGATAATGGTAAAAAGTACTAGGTGACTATTATAGAAAATAAGTTAGTTGTGCTATTTAAAATGCATGTAAATTGTTGTAAACTGAACAAGTCTGAAATTGCATGGTGATTTGCATATATCCCATAATGCTTTGCATTATGGAAGTATGTATGATGTTGTATTTCTTTGAAACTTGATTTGTTGCCAATGCCCTTTGGGGTAAGAGGTTCTTTGTTTTTAGCTTGTTTTTTTTTTTTTTTGAGCCCCCACTACCCAAGCAAACGGGGCCCACATAGGGATGAAGGGTTTTCACTGAAAAGTGGTTAGATCAGAGATCAGTGTCGGTAGATACTGGCTAAGTGCAGAGAAAGGACATACATAGTCTGTTGATACAAACTGATGTATTGAGGAAAGAATAGGTTATTACAGAAGCTTATTTCCTGTATTTTTAATAAACATCACACAGAGATTGTGTGTTGAACCTGAAGTTCCTTGTCTGGTCCATCTGTTATCCTACAATCCCTTCACAGACTTGGTGTCAGCAGTGGGATAGATTGCTGGAAGCATCTGGACTGGCTGAAGAGGGACGTTTTCTGGTGGATGTCCCTCAGATATCCCAGGTGGATTGATGCACCAGGAGTTGCCAGAAAAGAACCCAGAGAAGAAAGTCTGTGGAGTTCTGACCAGAACCATGGCTGACTGACTGAGAGAAGCTGCTGTCTGGACTGGACCTGTGAGGTCGGAGGAAAGCCAAGCCTGAGGATGATAAAGAGATGCAGATCAAAGCAGAATGGAAGTGTGAGAGACAGCACCTAGGAGGTGGAGATCCTGATGAGGATGATCCACTGGATGAGTGAGCAATGGCTAGAGGCAGACCAACTATGCAGAGAAGTAGAACACTGGTGCCAGGTGTGCAAGAGGTTCCTGATGTAGAGTTTACATAAAGAGTCAGAGGAGGATTTTTCGTGGGCTCAGTTTGAGGAGGACTCACTGACTGAGCAGGTTATACCTTTGTTTCCTGTGTTCCCGGAATGTTACCTGTTGGAGGTCGAAGATGCAAGTATGGAACTTGAATGTGAGACCCCAAGTAAGACTGTGCCTAATGATATTGTGCTGGGTTGAAGACTCCAAGCAAGCAAGGAGAAGCATATGAGGCTGAAGGGACTTTTTCTTGTATTGAAGCAGCTAAATCTATTAACAGTATTGACTAGGGTATACTGCAGTCTAAAGATGCTAATATTGCCAAAATGTTACAATACATTAAGATCAAGGAGATGGTACATGTGTTTTATTTTTTGATGAAAACCTAACAAAGGAGGAGGTGGGTGGAAAATGGATTGGAATCTGTGTTGGGGTAACACCAAAAGAGTGTCTACCCTCAGGTGTCTGTATCTGTAGCAAATAAAATGAATCAAGAGACATAGTGGATTTATGTAGAGGGGTTGAACCTAGAACTGGGCCCCTGCTTAAAACTGACATGTCTGGTGGGGGTTGGAGCAGATAATTAGTCACCCCAGAGAAAGTCTTTCTATGGTAATGGACTTTACAGTCCAGATGTTTGGTTAAGAAATATGACTGACTTACCCTAAAAGGAGATGGGAAGGTACTGTTAGTCTCTGTTGGGAAATGTGTTAATGCCTCAGGGTAAAGAATGATGATATCCACTATGATTATGATAGAATGTTTATCGTTAATAGGGGCCCTGAGACAGAGCTTCTGAAGATGGATGGGTGGAAGCTCCATCCCTTCCTGGGACAGGAAGGTGGTAAGCAGTCTGCAATAATTGCTTCCCTCTTAAGGTGGGGGATATGTGACAGGGAACTCCTGCCACTCTTGAGGATTGACCTTTTCTTAAATCTGTTGCAACAGTTCTTCTATATCTTAGCTTAATCTATCCTTTACAATTTCTAGTCCATAAGGTTGGCCACCTATGGGCACCCCCATCCCATTCTTGACTGTGCTATAGTGTCCTCTTTAATTTTCCTTTTCCCTTTCAGGTCCTCATACAGGGAGGTTATTGTGGTGACCTCCAAGCGTATGTAAAACAGGTTGTATTTATCATTGTTGGATTTAGTATGTAATAGCACTATGTCATTAAATACCTTGATGTATACACCGTGGGCCAGATATTCAAAGGGGTTGCACCTAGCGCAACCCCACATTACGCCCCAGTGGAATATTCAAAAGGCTGCCAGGCACAGTGTACTTCCCAATGCACTGGGGTGCAATGTAATACTATGCGGTGCAGATGCAGGGGGTGTGCCCATACATGTGCGGCACATCCCGATATTCAGCCCGGGATGGGCGGCACTTATGCCGGTGCAACCCTGCACTGCGTCACACAGGGAGGCTCAGAGTTGAGCCCCAGAAAAGTAGAAGCAAGTCCCAGCCACCCACAGGTGGGCTGCTGTATTGCATAGTGCAACACAGCAGCCATTAGCTGTGGGTAGCCCTCTCCCACCAGAACACCATTGCCAGGCACACATACACCTTTGGTGGTCCAGTGGACTCCCCACCCACCCCATACACCCAATCATGGGCTATAATAAATTGTAAAGATCCCTGGTGGTCTAGCAGTAACTCCCGTATGCCCGATCACAACAGTATCAAATTGTAAAGATCCCTGGTGGGCTAGCAGTAACCTCCCCATATGCCCGATCGTGGACCATTGTGGAAATGAAGAATTACCTGGTGGTCCAGTGGTACACCCTCCCCACCCACCCAGAGAGGTCCCCACTCCACCCAGCACCCCCTGTCATCGGTGGGTGGTAGGACCCCATCCACATACCACCCGCCGCCTCCGACGATTGGGAAGGTGAGCAGTATGAGCTGCACGCTATTGGTTACAGTGTGGACCAATGGGCGTGCAGACCATACTGTACTACACAGGACTGGATATGTGAATGAACGCATATATCCCATGGTGCTTTGCATTATGGAAGTATGTATGAAGTTGTATGTCTTTGAAACTCAATTTGTTGCCGATTCCCTTTGGGGTTACCCTTTTTTCAGTGTTTCTGCACTGAGATTTTTTGTTTTTAGCTTTTTTTTCTTCTTCTTTTTCAGCCCCCACTACCCAAGCAAATGGGGCCCACATAGGGATGAAGGGTTTTCACTGAAAAGTAGTTGGATCAGAGATCAGTGTCAGTAGGTACTGACTAAATGAGAAAGGACATACATAGTCTGTTGCTGCAAACTGATGTACTGAAGAAGGAATGCGGCATTGCAGAAGCTTATTTCCTGTATTTTGAATACACATCACACAGAGATTGTGTGTTGAACCTGAACTTCTGTGTCATGTCTATCTGTTATCCCACAACTCCTCCACATGGAGCTGTACAAAACCAACTATGGAAACACAGGAGATCTATACAGATCTGAAGAGATGGTTGGAGTTACCCTTTACCTTTACCTTTACAAGTAGGATAGATGCAATAAAAATGAACACACTCCCCAAATTATTGTTTTTATACTCAACACTACCAATCAACATTCTGTGAGGGGACTGGCGAGAAATGCAGAGAGCAATTAGTAAGTGTATGTGGCAAGGAAGGAGGCCTAGGATTAAATGGGAAATATTAATTTTAAAAAAGGAACAGGAAAGGTTGGGACCTCCAAACTTAAGACAGTACTATAATGCACAAGTGCAGATGACTGGCTGGGCATCTGCAGTGAATTTAGAAAGATGGAGGGGATAACAGCCTTTTTGAGACTTCAGAAGGAAAAGCATAACTGAAGATGGCTTCCACATTACCACATTATTGAAGAAAAGGACAGGACTCCCTTGCTAGAACAGATATGAGCACTTAAGACTTAGTGGATAATGTCTTGTACATATGAAAAGCTGGTCTACCCAAGGTTCGGGGAGAGACAATCGGGAAGGGTTAAAATCAGCACAGACAAAATTTATAAGACACGTGGGATAGGATACAGTACAAGTGGAAGAGAAAGTTAATGCTATTGAAGTTAGAGTTAGTCTCCTCTTGAGCAAGACAGCAGTAGTAGAAAGCCAGATTATTTTAAGTAATATAGGTTTAAATGCTAGAAACACTGATGATTGGGATGCAATTCATACATGGATAATTCCTGAAAAATCACAGCTACTCATAGAAACATCACTGAGATTCCTGGCAAGGTCGTAGGTGCTATTTTTTAGTGCACCCCCTTCTTCTTTTTTGATTAGACAAATATATGTTTACGTCCACGTAATTTTGCCAGTCATGGATTCCATAATTTATTGCTTTAAACATGTATGACCATAGCCAAGGAACCCTTATCATGCACTCTCAGGAAAAAAGTGGAAGTCTTGAAATCTTTGGGAAAAATCCGAAAGTCATGATGTCCAGGGCTTTCATGATGGCCGTGCCATGCTTGCATTCTTATTGATAATTCAGGAATATTTATACAGGAATATATATAGCATGATAGAAATTAATTAGTATGAAGTAATTGAAATCTGGTATATACTGTAGATACATAGATACATAAACAGTGTCGACAGATAAGGGCCTACGGACCACCCAGTCTGCCCATTTGAGCTTGTAAGTTTACTTTATGTTTCCCTAGAAGTCTGTTACCCCTCACCCCTGACCTCCAGAATTCCTTTATGTCTGTCCCATGCATTCTTAAATCCCTTGATTGTTTCAGCCCCCACCACTTCCTCTGGCAGGGTGTTCCACTTGTCCACCACCCATTCTGTGAAGAAATTCTTCCTCACATTTCCATGTAGAATGAATTAAGAATCAAGAGGCAAAGAACCTTAATGCGCAAGCACTGAGGCAAGGATTACCCCAAAGGGCATTGGCCAGGAAGCCAAGTTTCAAAGAAATACAAAATCACACATGCCCCCATAATGCAAATCACCACAGAACTTTATGCTGGTTCAACTTTAAGCAGAAATGCGTGGTGCCGAAAGGTCTCTCACATAGTCTGCCAAAGGGTGCCAACAGAAGACACAGACAAGTGAGTCATCCTACTAGGATTCATCAGTGTGCCTCATCTGTATGATGCCCCAGTGGAATGAGCCAGCTACCCTAAGTTGGTCTATCTGGGTTATGTTGTGGTGAGCCCAATAAAAACAAAAAACAAGCTAAAAGTCAAAGAACCAAGTGCGCAAGCACTGAAGCAAGGGTTAACCCCAAAGGGCATTGGCCGGGAAGCCACGTTTCAAAGAAAAACAAAATCACACATACCCCCATAATGCAAAGCATCATGGGATGCATATGCAAATCACCACAGAATATTATGCAGGTTCAACATTAAGCAGTTGACACTCTTTGCAGACTGTGTGAGAGGCCTTTCGGCACCATGCATTTCTGCTTAAAGTTGAACCAGCATAATAATCTGTGGTGATTTGTATATACAGCCCATGATGCTTTGCATTATGAGAGTATGTGTGATTTTGTATTTCTTTGAAACTTGGTTTCCCAGCCAATGCCCTTCGGGGTAACCCTTGCCTCAGTGCTTGCGCACTAAGGTTGCATCACTTGCGCGCAGCAACCGCAAAATCACCTTTCAGAACTGAGTAATGAAATAACAGTGACAGTGTTCATGAGGCAGGGTCCCAAGAACCCCATGTTGAAAATTTGGGGCCAAAATTCCTAAAAATGGTTGAGATATCAATCTAAGTTGAAAACCCCATTGACTGCCATTATACAGCGCTTACCTTTGATTCTTCAATTTGCTGGTCAGCTTTGAAGAGTGCAGACATGTCCTGATCCCCAGAAGATGATAGCGCTGACCTCCGGAGGTAAGTATGACTAACAGGGGGTGCAGGGAGTTGGGTGCTCAGTGGGAAAGTGGACTGGGGGAGACAACGAGGGACCATTTTCTTTTTTACAGGTTAAAAAAACAGGTTGGGGGATGATTTTCTTTATTTACAGGTACAAAAAAATATATACAGTCAGACCTGGTTAATCCATACACATTTGTGTTTGCCAATTTTGTTACGTAATACAAATCTACGTAGTAACCAGACAGTGATAATAAAGAGGTCAACAGCGCAACAAAAAATCTGTATGCAGTGTTTTTCATTCAGATAATCAGACATAATTATGCTTGCTAATTAAAGGTAAGCAGAGTTGTCTTGGGACACAGTCAGGCATACAGAAAAAGGGAGGGGGGAAGGGGGCTACAAGAAAGGGGAGGTGGGATGACCTCAGGAGAAGGGTCTTATGACCAGGCCAGGTAGCTCGCTAGCCATTGGCTAGGGCCAAATAAGGGGCTGTGTGGGGGTATTTAAGGGCAGGCAAGCTGGTAGCAAGTCCTCTTTTTGCTGTAATATTCCAGTACAGCACATTCGTTTGGCAGAAGGTAAGGTACAAAGGATTGGGGACTATTAGGCCCAGGGTAAGGTAAGTATGCTTAGCGGTAAAGTCTTAAAAAAAAAAAAAGAAAATCGTGATGTGCAGGTGCTAATTTATGTGGAGATAGCATGGAGTACTGCTCAGGGAGGGGTTTTTGCCAGACTGGTTGGGCTCAGTTTTTCTGCAGTGTGGCTTATGCAGGTGCTCGTTTGTGTGGAGGTAGCGTGAGTAGTCGCAGGAGAGCTTGCAGTAGAATGGGTGCCGCTCAGTGGGGTAGGCATTGATGGTTTTGAATGCTGCTCTGCAGTGGTTTCACACAGGAAAATTAATCTGCCTGTATAATGGAATCTGAATTTAATGGGTTTAAATATAAGTTTTCTTTTTATTTTACACAGGGGCGGTTCACTATTGAATAATCACTAACACAATGAGATGCAGCAAACTGGTGAATTTGTGCATTTACTAAAATAACTTAAGCCAAATGTCATTATAAAATAAGCAGGGACAGTGAGGAGTCCTGTTTTGTGCGGGTGTAGGAGCCCGAGAAGGGCAAACGGAAAGAACAGGGGAATGCGATAAGCGTCTGGGCCGAGCGGGAGAAGGCCCAGTCATGATGAAAGGCTGGTGGGGGAATGGGAGAGGGGCCAGCATGGGGGGAATGTAATGGGCAGTGTGAATGGAATGGCATTTGGTGGACCTGAAGAAGCGAGCAGAGGGTCAGGGCTCCACGTGGCAGAAATGGCCAGCGTGAATGGCTCCGTGATGGTGGTGGCGCTTGCAGATGGACAGGTGGGGCAGAGGCCCAGTAACACAGCCACATGGCTGGAAGAGGATTTGTTGATAGGAGCAGGCGGAAGGCCTGGAGGACATTGGGGACAAAGGGATGGACCGGATGGTGGGCTGATGGTGGGCGTTTGCATGGCCTGAACGGTGAGAGAGGACTGCTGATGGTGGCTCAGTGGGGGAAGGCCAGTGGGTGGGGGTGCCATGGCAAACAGAATAGGGGAAGGCCGGGGCCTGTAAGATGGGTGACAGAATAAGGGTGGGCTGGATGAAGGAGACTGCGAGGTCAACAGCGCAACAAAAAATCTGTATGCAGTGTTTTTCATTCAGATAATCAGACATATGGATTAACAAGACACGGATTAACCTGGTCTGACTGTATATGAGTTGGGGGGGTACATGATGTCAACACGGGGATTGGGCACCCCGATGTTAGCATGGGAACAGGTGACAGAGGTTGCGGAGTGTACAGCACATGGTGGGAGAGAGCAGTAGAGTTCGATTAGATGCCCAGGGCTGGGATGGGAGCAAGGAGGGCAACAACAGTGGAAGGCAGCAGGAGAGTTTAAAGGGACACTGTCTCTTTAAATGTGCTCTTGTGAATGCCTTGAATGATAAAGCAACCTTGGTTGTGGAAAACCACACAGATTACATTTATGCCATTAGTTTTGTGATGTGATTTGTTTTTTTACCATATTACCGAATAAATTCTATTAGAGTGGTCCGCCCATTTTTTTTGTTTACATCTACTATCATGTGTGTGTGTGTGTGTGTGTGTGTGTGTGTTCACACTCACAGTTCTGTGATGGTTGTGCACTTGGGCTCGCACTGTGTAGCTGTCTGTCATCATCACGATGCTGCCTGTAACTGAAGTATAGTGGTCCCTGTTTTCTTTTCTCCATGTGTTCTTTTCATGAGTGGTGGTGGATGTTTATGTTGATTAATTGAATGACATCACTGGGAGTGGATTTGAGTATGGCTATGATGGCATATTATCAGTTGTTTATCCCATTGAAATCACCTATGCATGTTTAACAGTGTCAGTGGATCAGCAGGTTGCACACTTGCCTTTGAGGCTGGAAGATCACAAGGCTGTGGGTTCTATCCCCACTCCAGATACTTGGGACAAATCCTAATACTGACACTGTAGTGCAGAATGAGGGGGGTGCTGCACTCCTGAGGTGCCATCTTTTGGATGAGACGTTAAACCACGGTCTCATCTGCCTGTTCTGCTGGTAGTTCAGGTGGATATTAAAGATTCCGTGGCACTTCTCGAAAATAGTAGGGGAATTTTATTGGAAAAAAAGAATCAATACGGGGTATACAGACAATCATATAACATATCAAAATCCTAAATAACAAAATACAGATAGGCAACTCTCTACAAAACTGTGAAACCTTCCTTAACCTACATCCCTAGTTAAACACCCCCACATTTAAGTGATACAAGACTGTCACACCTGCATAGCAGTTCTAAAACACAAACAGGAAAATCGAGGTGTACACTTACATCAGTTTTAATATCTCCTTAAAGCCTTTCCACATTCTCTGTACTTGTTCCCATGTATGATATCGTGAATCCTTTTGGTAAACTTCCTTACAGGCTGCTTCACTCAGCCTCCCTACTGACAAATATGGCATCCGTAATTGTTGCAAAACATATTTCCTTCTAGCCTGCCATAGGTAGAATTTTAAAATTGCAAAAAGGACTTCTAGAGTCCCACCATCATACTTTCCCAGTCTACAAAAATAATCCCCCAAAATGATTTGATTATATGATAAATGTTTCAGCCAAGGGAGTTGCCATCTACCAGCCAAAAAATATCATAGGTTCACAGTATAAATACAATTTAAGAAAAAATGTTCCATCGTTTCCACTGGACCCAAACATTCGTTATATGGGCAATTTATTTCATTCAAGGCCTTGTGCTTCCAGTTGTCCTGAATATTAATCTTAGTCTCACCATATTAGCATAATCAAAGATTATCCCACATACGTAAAGGTAATCGGACATTGCATAACTGATGTATGGCTACGTGGATCTTGTTTTTATGACAACCCCTGAACTCAGGCTCCGAGGGGCCTATCTTTGATAAAATATCTTCATATGGCAGTTTCCTAGAACAAGTCAAAATCTGAATCTTAGTAACTGACCATTGGCTCATTTTTTTAATAGAATGTTTTAAAAAGCTCGGGATATGTAAAGAAGGAATTATTTTCAAAGGGGCCTCTGACCATTTCCCTAAAAAAATTTGTAGAGTTCCCTGAAACCAATCTTTACTAATAGAGCAGTCCTCTTGTGCAAGGAGTTTAAAAGAACATAACCAAAATAAGGTATGAAAAAACATCAAGGGATGAATCCTTCCCACCCCCCCTTTTTTCCTACTAACATAAGTGAAATCCCTTTTGATTGGGTTGAGATGACTGCCCCACAACATCTGGAAGAAGAGGCTATAAACTCTTGTTTCAAGTTGAAATGGAATAGGGTAAACCCATGCTGTATATAATAGGATAGTTATAAGAAATTGCTTGATAATAAGTATTCTTTTAGTGTTAGATAAATTCCAACCTTTCCATCGAGCCACCCTTTGTTCACATTTTAGAATTGCTTCATGCTAGTTTGTATATGCCATATTCCCCTCCCCATATATAGTCCCAAGATTTTGATCGGATCAGATTTTATCTGAACTTCTGCTATAGTGACCTCACTCAAAGTGCCCCCATATGAATTCCTTTACATGTAGCCTTATTTATTTTTGCTCCTGCAATCTTCGAGAATTTTTCTATTTCAACCATTGCAATTTCTATCGGGGGGTATCATGACAAAATAATAAAAGGTCATCTGTGTAAGCCAAAGCTTTAAGAGTTGGTCCTCCTTGTGTATTAGATAAACCACTGATATTATGAATATCAATAATATAACATATACAAGGATCTAAGTAGAACACATCCAATAATGGGTTGGGGGTAGCCCTGCCGTACCCCACTATAAACTGGAATTTTACCTCCCAATTATCCCCCTATCAAAGGGACAATGGTTGCTACACTATACAGGGTAGCTATCCATGTGATGATACTACTGGGGATACCATATGTACATAGTACCTGAAACAAAAAAGCATGAGACACTCTGTCGAAGGCCTTGCTTTGGTCCATTGCTATCAGGAAGTCTTGTATGTTACGTGTGCTGCATTAAGTAGAACAGTCTCTAATTGTCCAGAGGGTCTCCTGGATATTCCAAGGAATGATTAAACAGATTTATTAGCGCACTGCCAGTGCCTGCTTCACCTCCTTCACTCTACAGTGCAACCCATTGGGACCAGGAGCTTCATCCCCTTCAGAGTTTTTGAGGCACCTGAGAACCCTTTCTTCCGAGACTGGTCTTAACTCTAGTCCTCTTACCCCTTTCCCTTTGATGTGCATTTTGAACTCTAGTAGTGGAGCCTCTCTGCCCACAGTAAATACTGGACAAAAGTAATCATTCAGTATATCAAACTTTTTCTCATCCTCCTCCTCCACCCATCTCCCTTCCTTCTTCGATCTTATAATACCCTCCTTAGTTTCCCTTTTTCTCTAATATACCTATAGCATTGAAATCCCATGAGCCGGAAAAATTTTCAAGGAATCCAGCAAGAGATGAGAAAGGAGCACTGACAAACACTAAGGAAACTGTAACATCCACATACCCCCAAATGGGATGGTAAGTGGAAATGATATTACAGCTCAGGTTAGGGACACATGTAACAAATACACATTAAAAGATGTGAGGGAAATCTAAGAGATGTGCTGTACAGTTTAGAGATAATTTGAAACAAGGGATCACACCACCTCCTCTTCAGCCAACTTTATTCACTGTCCCATTGTCCCCTCATCTTATTGCATTTCCAAGGTTCTGTGTGGACTGCTCCTGGGTCCTCTCATTCAATGCATTACTAAGTTTCTGCAAGGATTGCTTCTGGGATCCAGCTCTTAGTGCTTTGCTAAGTTTCTGCATGAAAGAATCATGGGTCTCTCCCCTTACTGCATCGCTAAGTTATTTCTATATGGACTGCCCCGTGCCCTTCCTCCTATTGCATTACATAAAAACAGAATTTTAAGGCAGAAGGAGACAGAAGGTCCATTAAGCCTGTCCCTACTATATTGTAATATATCGATATCCCCAATAATACTGTTGAAACTCGTACAATAAATTTCTAAATATCCGGTAATACCATCAGTGAAATCCATTGATAGTATCGTGAGATCCTGTAATATGATTGTCAATGTTCATTAATAGTGTTATGAGATCCTGTAATACCTGTAATACCATCAATGGATTTTCCAACACACCTGGACGCACCTGGAAACGAGCTCACCAGCTCAGTGTGCCTTTCTTGGTGAAACTTTTCAATAAGTAAATAAAAAATAACACAGTACCATGAGAATGCCACTTCCTCATGCTGCAGGCACATTCTTCACAGCTGCCCATGAGCCAGCTTTTACTGTAACCATCATGTACAATAAAAGCCGGTCATTACCACAGCTGACAGAACCACGTTTTTACAATGGCTAAAAAAGATAAAAATACAATGAATGGAGATGTCCTGAAATCTTTCTCGGCTCCACATCTTGCAAAAAATAACAGACAGAGGACTCTTTACCATCGCAAGGTTCTAGGTACATGATGGAACCTCTTGAGCTTCGTTCTCAAGGTTCACATGTCCCCAGAGCCTCCGATGGTGTTATAGCCTCATAATACACAGTCCTCTGTCTATTATTCTATTTCTCTTACCCACTGACCTACTTCTCTGGTGGGCTATATCCCCCCACTACCCCACCCCTCAAACCCTTGCTGTCAACCCTTGGGAATATGAGCCCCCTTACCCTGTCCTAACTGTGCTTAAACCCATTAAGGGTAACTGCCACAACAACTTCCACCAGTAGTCTCTTTTTTGGTTCCAGTACCCTCTCAGTGAAGTAGAACTTCCATACCTTTCTCCTAGATTTGCTGCCCACCAAACTGCAGTCATTCCCTCTAGTGACCGTATCCCTGTTTCTTACAGATAAGTCCTCACTGTTTACCTTGTTTATTATATACCCCTGAGAAACTTATGTTTCAGTCACATCCCTCTACTCCTGCCTGGTCTCCAGTGTTTAGGGCCTCCAGACATTTCTCATAGTATCTGCCCTGCGGACCCTGGGTCATCTTGGTGACCCTTCACTGTACTTTTTCTGTCAATGCCCTTCGTCGAGTGAGGGCTACAAAACTGGGTACGGTACTCCAGGTGAGGCCTTCACCAGGGAGCTGTACAGTGACACAATCACCTTGCTTTTCCAACTGTGAGAACCCCTCCCTCTACAACTCAGCATCTTCACTGCCTTACTGGGATTACTGAGGCTCTGTGAAGACCACCAATGAGCCCTTCCCCATAATACATTATGATTCTATATGAACTACTTCATGACCCAGCCCTTTTATGAAATACTGAGGTTCTTTACTAACTGTTCATGGGTTCTTTGTTTCCTGTACATGGTTCTATATTTAGTGCATCAGTGATCTTCCCATAAATTATATTTACAAAGGTTCTGTATGAACTGCTCCTGGACTGTTTGTGTCTGTAGACCAAGAACAGTCCCACTTGTATACTATACCCCCCAGCCCTAGTAACTTACTTCCTAATTCCATGTCTGTGTTTCTTTCTCTATTCTTTACAGCAGGAGGAAGGCAACCCATTTTATTTTCTATTAATGAAATAGTTGTCTGCTATACATTTGTGGGGTCTGTATTAGGATTCTTCTTTTCCAACGATGACATGGTGAATGTCCCTCTTCCCACCCAGTGGCCTAGGCTTGTTTTTTTCAGCTATTTTTATTTTATGGCAAATCAGCACCTCACGCTCCCACCACCTGTTCAAGTTTTAAATCTGAACTGGCTGGTCCAATCAGATTGGAAATCCTCTGCTAATAAAGTAAGATGAGAAGCGTATTATTAAAGTGGGTCTCCAAGCCTCACTCCTATTGATAATTGTGTTCTAGTACCATTTTAGCCAGCTCTGTTAATTAGAAAAGAAACAAGCACTAACTAGGCCAGCAGCCCATCCCATTAGGAGTGACTCACATCTGTTTTTTTTTCAAAACAGAATGTGCTAAAATGAGGCTACTCTTGTTTTCTTATCCTATAAGGACAGTTTTTACATTACACTGTGAGAACAAGAGTCAGCTTGAGAAAGAGATACACCTGAAAAATTTAGCCATAGAATAATAGAAACAGAATTTGTCAGCAGATAAGCAACACTTAGCCCACCCAGTCTGCCCATTTTGTCCCTGCCTGTACTGTCACGGGACACTCTACCTGATCTCTGGTTATTTCTCCCCCCTGCTTTCCAACCAAAATTCCTTTGTGCCTATCCCATGCATGCTTGTAGCCCACCGCTGTTTTCACACCCCCGCCTCTGCTGGAAGACTGTTCCAGACATCCACCACTCTTTCCATGAAGAAGTACTTCCTCACGTCCCTCCTAAATTACCCCTCTCCAGCTTCATTGCACGCCTGTTTATTCCTGTACACCTTCTCTTCTGAAAAATACTCTCCTCCTGTACCTTATTTACTCCAATGAGGTACTTACAGGTCTCTATCATGTCCCCCTCTTTGCTCTTCTAGGTTATGCATGTTGAGATCCCTCAGTCTCTCTTCAGAGGGTTTATAATGTAGCCCCTGTACCATTTTAGTTTACCTTCTCAGGACATCCTCCATCCTGTCTAGGTCCTTCCTGAGATGTGGTGTCCAGAACTGAACACAGTACTCCAGGTGGGATCTCACCAATGATCGATATAGTGGTAACACCACCTCTCTCTCCTTCTACCAGTGATTTCCTTCCTTATGCACCCCAGTATCTTGCTGGTCCTGCCTACTGCCTTGTTGCACTCCCCCACCACCTTGAGGTCATCAGAAAAGATGGCACCAAGGTCCCTTTCCTGCTTAGGGACCATCAATATCTCTTCCACTGTTTTATACACCACCGCTGTGTTTCTGTGCCATAGGTGCATGATTTTGCACTTTATTGCATTGAAACACAGTTGCCATACCCTTGACTACTCTGAGTTTTCTTAGGTCTCTACTCATTCTCTCTACCCCCCGCCCAGAGTATCTGCCCTATTGCAGATTTTGCAGCTGCTGTCATTCAATGAGCATGTACTGTATACAGTACGCACTCATTGTGAGCTCAGTCTGCGGCCAGCCATGGTGGTGAGAGGAGGGGGCTGTGCTGGTCACAGTCTCTGATTCAGGATGGGAAAGTAGGGTGGTGGGACACTGGCTGTTGGGGTGGGGAGAGTGAGGGGTCCACTAGACCACCGGGGACTGTTAGCTGTATGGTTTGGGGGCAGATAGAGGATTTGGGGAGGTGCTAGATCACCATGAAAGAGCTTTCAATTTCTTTCAGAGACATTGGGGATCAGGGGAGGTAGTTCACTACACCACTAGAGGATATGTCTAGTTTTATCTGTGACATCGGGGACTGGGGATCCGCTGGACCACACTACACTGCACACACACACCCCACCAGTGCCACAGCACTCTAACACTTTTGCCCTGCTATCTCCCTGATCCCCCATGCCACCTACCATGCCCCTAGTGCACCCCTACTTCACATTGTAGGACCCCAGCCCACTGGAACAAACCTCTTAGACCACCTCCTGGCTGGTCTAAGTGGTGCACCTTGATGCATCCACAGCGGGGCTTGTAAAATCCCAAAAAAGGGGATGTTGCAGCCCCGCTATGGAGTAAGCCCCCTTGCATCCTGGCACACAGGGTTGTTTGATGCAACCCTGGCACAAGGGGGCTTTGGCACAGCAGTGTCTGGCTCAGAACCAGGTTGCCTTCTAAAATTGTGCTTGACACAAGTCACCACTTGTGACAAACTTTTTTGGCGCAAGTCCCTTGTGTCATTCTAACTTGTTTGAAAATTGGGCCAGGCAGTCCATCAACAGCATACACCAGGAGCTGAGGGTTTTAGACCAGTGAGTGTACACCAACCAGAATATCCTCATACAATTGGACACCAAAGCTGATCACAGCAGTTTAATTCTGGTGCATATAATACAAATGATGCAGTAATCAAAAGAACTGTGCCTGAGGGTAGAGAGGGACCTGTGATGATTTCCTTTTTGAAAGCCTTCTTCAGTAAACTGTTGGATCTACCAAAAGATTTCTCCTTTCAAAACCACCCACTCCAAACACTAAATATTAGTCTATCGTCCTGCAGCTTTTTTCATGTGCCACTAAGCAGTACATCCTTGACACATCCTGGAAGAATACAGACTCATTTCAAATTACTTTGTATAAACCTGAATAATGACAGTGCCCAAGGTGCCCTGGCAAAACATTGTGAATATGTGCCTTTTTTTAAACCCCTATGAGAAAAGAGACTTAAGTTTCAGATACTTTTTTCCACCAAGCTCGAAGTATTCCACCCAGAGAGAGAGAGAGAGAGAGAGAGAGAGAAACCTACACAAATGCAGAGAAGGCAAAGAAGGCATTAGAGATGAAAGGGTTCTCCATTCCACAGCCAGACCTCTGGCCTCTTTTGAAACTATAAGAAGATTGTGCCTAAACACAAATTACTATGGCAGATAATTTATGATTCAATCCCTGTCCCCCGCTAATCAAATGCAGTAAACCAACATCTTAATTTAACTGCTCTGGAAAGTCTCTAGAGTTGGTTCATACTGGTATGGCTAGACAACTTTATGTTGGGAGTTAGAGGCAATGGGCCCTGGTTAATTACAGCTAGTGATGTGCGACGAAGTTGCCAAAATTCACTTTGCAAACAAATGTGCAAATTTTGGCAATTTTGTTTCAGCAACAGCTGCTATTCATGTATTTATTTGCCTGGTGAAATGCCCAAATTTGCTTGGTAAACCTATGAAAATTGCCAGTTTGCAGGCAAATTAGGCAATCTGTGTAGTTCCACCACACAAATTTGTACAATTGCCAGTGAAAAATATACAAATTTCTGTCTTTATACTACATAAAGTCCTTCCCCGCACCCACGGTGGTGTGATTCCGCCCCTCCAACCCCCCAAACATTTTTAGATTGCATAACCCCCTCCCATCACCCCACTAGTACCTCTCCTCCCTCCTCCTCCCCATACCCTGATGAACTTAGGAAAAGTCAGCAAGTCCAATCTGACTGGAACAAGTAATAATTAATTATACCCTTCCCCCAACCTGTGCACCAGACATACTCTGCCAGCCTCCCCCACCCAACCAGAACCTATTTTACAAGAAGACCCCCACCCAACCTCTACTCCCACCCCCCCAACTAGCACCCAGTAAAAATCTTTCAGAGTGACCCTTTAATAAAGAAAACGTCTGCTCTGTTCAGTGTCTCTCTTGGTAACTAATGACACTGGCAAATGAATAAATGGTGACTGGTGATGTCTCTGCTCCTAGTAAAACCTGATTGGCTGAAAATGCAGCCAATAAGATTTTATTAGGAGCAAAGACATCACCATACATGTGCCAGCCTCGTTACCAAGATGGATGCTGACCAGAGCAGATATTCTACACCAGGGAACTGTTTTCTTTAATACAGGGTCACTGTAAAAGATTTTTTCTTGGTGCTGGTGGGGGAAGAGTCTGGTTGGGGCCAAAGGGGGTTTGAGTGGGGGTCTTCTTATAAAATAGTGTCTGGTCAGGCAGGGGAGGCAGGGGAGTGTGTTTGGTAATTATAACTTGCTCGGGCGGGACTAGACTTGCTAATGTTTACATAACATGCTCCTTGAGGAAGGCTGGGATAGCCGAAGTGCCTGGGTCAGTTGCTGTAGTAGCTCTAGCAACATAGACCTGAAATTAGCCACTGTAAATGTAATTTATTTTTCTGGACTTCTGAGCACGGATTAAAAGTATTCTACACTGCATCTCATTTGTCCGGTGATTTTTCTCAAGTGCTGCAGACTTGTTGGACTTGAGAATTGGGAAGACGCCTGTAAAGCTCCTGTGGCTGGGAGCCAGAAGAATACTGCTGAAATCCTGCTGTTTGAAAGCTGAGGTGCTCTCTAAGAAATGGTTTGCTATTCAACCTGGAGCAGCCCCAAATTTTCTACAGAGGCATTTGTGCTCATGCCACCTCAGAACCAGGTAAGGGACCAGCTAGCCCTTATTAAGCTGGGTGGATCAGGACATAGGGAGCCACGGGTGCATGCCAAAATGCAAGGGTACTCTTGACCCATTCGGGGGAATTAGACCATGGAGTCTTTCCTGGGGTCTGGGATCCTTGTGAACCAGGAAGCTGCTGCACTGTGCTCTCGTATTTCAGTCAAGATAGAAGGTGACACGCTACCAGATCCTGCAAACAAGCCAGAAGGTGACAAGCTGTCAAACCATCCTGCCTCATCCAGCAAGCCTGCTGCCAACCTGTTTTGCTGCTCTAGGCCCCCGTCCTCCAGCCTACCTGTGGTTGTTGCTTCAGACCCTGTGAACCTGGACTCCAGAACCATGAGTAAAACAGAGCCTGCCCTGACCTGGGGAGTTAGAGTAAGATTTCTCAAAAAGTTACAATTTATCCCAAGGGCCCCAACGCCAGCCAACCCGCAGCAACATTTCAGGCCTGCACCTTTAGCTGGGTACCCAGATAAACATCAGAAGGCACTGGTACCAGTGGAGAGGTGGGCTAATCATTGTATATGTGTTGCTGTTGGGGGTGGGCACAGTTATTGTTACCGTTTATGGGTTTTATCAGTTCATCCAGTATTATATTTGCCATTTTCTCTGTTTCCTTTCCCTGTAATAAAAACTGTTGTTGTTGTTACTGTTAAAACTGTCTGTCAGCATATTACTGGCTATAGTCAATAACTGCATGAATAGCAAAGTATTACAGTTCAGTTTGGTAATCCATATATAAGGTGACTGGAAGAGGATGTGGGCAGGTACAGCATCCCAGGGGGTTGTACCCTACAGATATCTGGCCCACTATGTTTACCCTGAGTGGAGGCACCATGCTATTACTTCTTTCTATTTGGGAAAGAGTCCCCAGTCGCCATCACAACAGGACCCAGGACCCTCAACCTATATTGTAGTCATCAGACAGGTGTAGTAGCCTGCTGGTACATGGCGCTTGGGTTACAATTATGCATATATAGAGAAAGAGAGAGAGGTAAATATGTGTGCAACTGATACTGAACCTGAAGGAACTGAAACAGGGTGAGAAGAGGACAAGAAATAATAGGCACCAGGGAGTGATACTATAAAAACAGTCTTCGTAAAAGGAAACAAGCATCTAGTGAACACAGCCTGATTAAAATACATCTCCAGTAACAGGGCATATCAGTCCTGAAGAAGCAGTCAGTATTTTCAGTAAGACCATGAAACATCAACCAGTATTCTATGATATGCCAAATATACAGTAAGTTGTGAGACCTGTGATTGCAATAAAAAGAAACCCTGTGCATGGCATTTCCTGAGGGTTTGTGGAGCAGATCCCTCCTGGTTTTGTTTTGCATTCCAGGTGGGCCATACTGCTACAGGTGAGTATTTACCTCCCAGCACTGATGCTTCAGGCATGCATTGTATATTAAGCAGGATTGTAAATGAGACTAGGGGAATGCTAGTGATGAGGGGACATAAACTTCCTTTTGCACCCCATCTAGACTCCTCAAATCCCTCACCCCCTAGGATGAGCCCAGCTTTGAAACTTAAATTCACGATACTGGCAGGACAGACTGATGTTTGGCAACACTTAAATCCGCAGCAGAGGGACTATTTATTTATTAGCTTTTGTTTACCGGGCAGCACACTAGACAAGGAATGCCCATTTTCAGTTACGATCCGGGAGATTACAAGAGCACAGAACAGTGCAAGGGAATTACAATAATGTGAAATACAAGCAATGAGCAGGGTGATACAAATAAACAGGTACAGGATGAACAGATAAGCATATACAACAAGGGTAAGACTTAGTTTTAAAATTCTTGGCAGGCACATGTAAGTGATATGGATGTGGTGTAATTCCGGGCACACAGTGTCTGGGGGATGGCTCTCCAGCAAGTTTGTTCCCAGGTCTGCTGGATTGCAGAGAGAAATGTTTCTGGAGCACAGCTGAGAACCAGCAGAGGGTCGAGAGGGCCCAGGGGCCGCCCCGCAGGCCTGCACCTCATTAAATATAGAAGAGGACAACTCCAGGAGAGGGAGAGCCCCCTGCCCCCACCCGGCCAGCCATTTATTCCCATACTGGGCCAACGTGAAGCAAGGAGTGGGCGACGGAGCCCCATCTCAGGCCTGGTATACCGACACTGTCTCTTTATTTAGGGAGCGGGGAAGGCAGGGCACGAGCTCTCTCAGACACAAAATTTCCAATCCTCAGTTTATTAGAATCACTGATTTAGTTCTTCCGCGGACCCCTCAAGTTCAGGAATCCCCTGCTGCTGTCCGTCCGCCCCAGGTCAAGAAGGCTCATTAACTGCGTCCTATCTAGTGGGCTAATGCAGTGAAACCATCAGTTTTGTGAACCATAGCCCCCATTTCTGGCAGGCATCTGGGTCCGGGCAGTTTGTACTGACCACTCAGAGCTCACTAACCATGATCACATCCTGGGTTCTCGGTTAGCCTCTATCTAACGGGGACACAACGTGAGGAGATTTAAGCAGGCCCCCTCCCATATGGTAGAGAAGAGCTGGGCCAATATTCTTCTGCCTAGCCCGGCTGGGCAGCAGCTTATCTTCATTGGGATCCAATTCAGGAAATAGTCATTGAGGTCTGGTTGAGCTCAGCCTGCCCTCATTATCTAGTCCCCCACAGAGGAAGTCAGCCAAGTCTGAGCTCAACGTCACCCCCCTCCCAAGGTCCCCGATGCTGCAGCTGAATCTAGGCGAGACCCCAGGCCCAAGCCCTGGCAGCCCCCCTCCCCAAAGAGACACCCTCAGGGTTACATGAATGTAAGGAATAAGCTGAATTGGGGGTTTGTAGTAACTCCCCTCACTTAATCCTGCTAGATGCGAGCTCTGCAAAGCAGACCCCCACCCCCACCCCCATCACCAATCTACTCACCGTGCACCAATCATCTTGAATCTGAAGGGTTTCAACTGTTTTGTCTGGAAAATTGTGCCAGCATTTTCTTGATAGAGTCAATAGTAGCCTGTTGATCTGGAAGTTGCCTGGGGGAAGTCACTTTAGGAAGACCTCTATCCTCCGACTCTCTCTGAGGTAAGCGGATTGAAGCTGGTAGGGTGTAACCCCGTTTTTTAAGATCTATACAAGCAGTCTCGATGGAGTCATAAGATTGCTGTCCCGAGGGAAACTGGATCACTAGTCTGCTGGGATATGGGGTTCTGAATTTAAGCTCTTCTTGTCTGAGAAAGGGTAAAAGGGGAATGTACACCTGTCTTCTTGCATCGTGGTGGGAGCGTAATCATTATCAATGAAGATTCATGACTCTCCACAGAAAATATTTGATTTTGCCCAGGTCTGCCTTAAAATTAGTTCTTTGGTTTGGTATCTGAGAAATCTGATGATTATGGATCTGGGACGTGCCGGGCTTGAGTAGGTTTCGGGCCTAGGGCTCTATGGAGTCTCTCGATCTCAAAGTTAAAGTCTGGCTCCAACTTGAGTGCCTCCCGTAGGAGGGTTTCTGTAAAGCGAAGTAAGCCCAATCCTTCGCTATTTTCAGGGACGCCATATAAGCGGATGTTTTTACGCAGCTGCAGTTTTCAGTATCCTCCTGTCTGGTGACTGTGAGATGGCAGAGATGGGCGACTTGGTTCGGAGTGTCCTGTAGCTGAGAAATGGTTGAGGCCTGCTCCTGCAATCATTGATCTAGAGAGGATACAGTAGAATGTAACTCAGTGAGTTCTCCTCGAAAGAATTCTTGAGTTTGTTTAAAAGATTTAAAGTCCGACTTAAATTCCTGTAATTCCTGTAATATTTTATCTAACTTAGATACCATTTTGATTGGTTGTGCAGCTTTTGATTTATTTCTTCTACGGGGCTTAGTTTGGTGCGTCTGGAGGGAGAGCTTGGAGGCCCCGGAGTCAGTCGCATCCCCGTCTGAATTCTCTGTCTTAGGACGAATTGCAGAGAATCTATTGGATCCCCCTCACAAATTACAGGTAGCCATGCAGTTCTCTGTACAAAATCTGTTGAAGTCGCTGTTTTTTGGCTATATTGAAGGTTTTAAGGGGGGGGGGAGCGGACCAGGAGCTGATAATTATGCTGCCATATGCCTAGAAGCTGCACCAGAAGTCTCCTCATTGCCTGTCTTGATAATTCTTCTAGAGAGGCACCCCCACCTCCAAACTGCAACCATATGTAGGGATGTCTTTGGAACTCCACCATCTCAGAAGAAGTCATTTTACTGCTATGGTAACCATTACAATCCATTTAGTGTGAGGGTGAAGTCTGGGTCAGGGTGATTTGCTTAATCCAAGAAGGACCATGTGGACATGTTTTCAAAGTTGATAGGGCATGACCCTTTGGCAATATTGTACCATTTTTCCCAAAAGGTCTGATTAGAGGGTAAAACCACAATATGTGTGATAGAGAATCCTCTTAGGGAGTCACAGTGCCAGCACACACTAGATGAACAGATACCCTTATCTTTAAGGGCCTGCGGGTATCTATAACATAGTTGTAAAGTTTTCAACTGTATAAATTGAGCTTTCAAATCTCTGCAGGCTACATCTGCTCAGTACCAACATTTGGTCCATTCTGCTTCTTAGATTTCTGTGTTGAGCTCGAGTCCATTTGGTTCTAGTGGATATGACAGATGGAGGGCCTGCATCACACAGGCACTTGTTTTACATGAGCTGGATACACTGGGTGAAAGGGCAGGTAAAAGGCTAGCCTGAAGTACTCTTAGTTTAGATGAGATGAGGATTCTAAGCTGCAGACAGCACAAGAAGTCCTGCTTGGGGAGATGGTACTGGTAACTAATATCCTCAAAGGACCTCAGAATGGACTGTCCTGGCAAACAGAGGTCTTGAATTTGATGAATACCAACTGCAACCCAGGAGGGCCACTAGAAGAGTTTGTACTCTAGTTGTAGTGAGGTATTTTTCCAAACGGGGGCAAGAAGGATGGGACAGGGATCAATTTTTAGGAGGGAAGTGACTTCGGACTAATAAAACATGGAGATACAGAGAACTGAATGTTATCAGGCAGCCAATGGTGATTGAGAATATAGATATGCTACCAACAAAGGAGAGATGAGCTCACAGGCCTCAGTTTCTTTCCATATGGGGTCCTGCAGGGTAATGGGTAGTGAACTGTGCTTGGGGAAGATGGGGACATGTGGCATAAAGCTTAAAATGAAATTATTTCATAATCTCATTAATTTGGGGAGCTTTGGTGCAAATGGACCCCAGGGCATTCCTGAGGCCTTGGATATGGTGCTCTGCCTGTAATTTAAGGAGCTTATAAGGTAGGACTTCACTAGCACATTCCCCTTCTTCCCAGTATTCATGTTGGAGATGAAATGGGGAGAGCTCTGCTTTTCTAGAGTAAGGAGCACTGAGTTGTCCTCAGATTGAAATAATTTCAGAGGGACTACTGTGGGAGTTGTCTATGTAGTGCCTCTTCAAGCTCTTTAAGTTTGGCTTCAATGGTTACAACCTCCTGTTCTCTGGCTTCCTTCCTATGAGCATCATATCCAATAACACGGCCCCTGAGAAAAGCTTTAAGGGGTTCCCAAAGGGTAGCATCTGATATTTCTTTATTTATTATAATGGGATAAAAATTCAGCTATTTCTTTCTGAGCCCAGGGAATGAAGTCAGGGAATCACATCAATAAGGGATCATGGAGCCAGGAAGAGGATTTCAGGAGGTGGGCCCCAGGTGATATTCAAGGTTAAGGGAGCATGGTCCAAAATGATTGTTGGATGAATATGAGTGCTTGTAAAGACCTGGGTGATGTTGGGGAAGGTAAGTCAGAAGTCTGTCTAGCTGAGAGAGTGGCAGGCTCCAGAGAAGCAGGTATAATCATGGGTACTGTGTGCCCTTTAGCAGGGGCGTAGGAAGGGGGTGTGCTTAGGGTGTTCAAACACCCCCCCCCCAAAATGACCTCCAAAAGTTTTTAATAAATGACAGAGCCAGTGTCGCTGGCCCTTAAAATGCACACTTCCCTCCATGTTTCGCATGATCTGAGGTGCTTCTGTGTAATGTTTGTGCTGTACACTCTGTAGACTGTTGCCTGGCTGGCTGGTGTGGCAGGCAGCCTGCTTCTAGCCTGCTTGGGGGGGGGGTGAGCATGAGCAAATCCATTGCCTTGCTAGTAGTCTGAGGCTCCACTGCTTCTCCTCGGCTCCTCCTCTCTCAACATAGCAGCAGCCAATAAAGAAACGTGATGTAGAATTGGTGGCTAGGCACACCACTGCAGGCAATGAACTGAGAGAGAGAGAGAGAGTGAGTGAGGAGTCAGTACAGGAAGGAGTTGTGGACAGTGGTGGCCTAAAAGCAAGGAGAAAGAACCTAGAGTGATTATTTATTGAGCAGACTGCAGAGAGGGTAGTTTCCGCGGGGAGCTGTGAAAGGAGCCAGGAGTCGGTCGTCGGTTGCCTCCCGGTCTGGAGAAATGGTAGAGTGGTGGTGACATTCGGAGCCCTCAGCCCATAGTAGGTACTCATTCACGTGTTGGTGCCAGGCCTGAGGAGAAGAGGACAGACTAGGGCAGCAGAGCAGTGAGACAATGCGATGACCCAAGGAGAACTTAGAGAAGGATTCAGCCACACTAGCCTCCTTGCCAGCCACCTGGCGTGCCTGTCAGTTCCCTCCACCTGTGGGCCTCTCAGATGGTCACCTACTTGCCTCGTCGGGTAAGAGTGTCTCCCCCCAAGACTTGTTAGCAGCAACAGACCGTTCAACTAAAATTTAGAAGGTTCCATCTTCTGCCAACTCGTCAGTCGTCTCAGTCGGGAGCCTGGAGCTGGAGCCTGGAGGTAGGAAAAATTTGACACTTTGGAGGGGGATGAAATAATTTCATCTCTCTCTCTGCAGTTCTGCTGACCATTCAGGCCTCAAGGTCAAGGAAGACATAAAATCCACAGGCAGGGCACCAGTGGGTGAAAAAGAACAGAGCGAGTTAGCGAGGTCTCACTCCTTGGCAGGCTAACTAAAACTACTGAAGAATGGGCCTGCCCTGCAGCGAACTAGAAGAGTAATAGGTGGCATCACAAAACAGTGCTTGTGTTCCACGTTGCAAGTAGAACTTGTTCAACTTTCAGCTTAAACCATGCTGAAGACTGCAGTAGCTGGCTGCATAGGTGGTCTCACAATGGTGTTAAAAAACACTCTAGTACCATGACAAGAAAATAGAAGAAGTCTTCTCTATTTTCTTGTCATAATACAGTATTTTAAAACCTGTGAGACCTCTAACTACAATGCCTAGAGCTAATTTAATTTAAAAAAACAAGAGTTTATTTGTTTATTTCAGATACATAGGTTGGTGGGAAGGGGGAGGTTGTTCGGTTCTGGATAATGTAATGTTTGAGCTTTATGGTGAAATAAACAGCATTTTTAAATGCAATTCGGTTCTTGTGTATGTGTCCATCGCTCACTATAATAAAAAAAAGTGTCCCTGGTGGCTAGCAGTTCCACCCCCATCCGATATAATAAAAACAATTCCTGGTGGCTAGTGGTCCTTTCCCTCCCCTCCCACACCTAATCACCCACCTGTTATAAAAAAGAATGTCCCCTCGTTCAGAGTTTAGCCCCCCCATCCCGATCTCCTTTATAGTCAAGAAAACATTTCCCTTGTGGTCTACTGGTCCGTCCTCTTCCCAGATCACTGTCCCCATAAGAACACTAACAACATCTCCCTGGTGGCTTAGTGGTTGTCCACCCCATCTCCGATCTGCTGGTTGTATGAGACTGAACTGTGCCTGGTGGTCAAGTGGCCCCCCCACCCCGGCAGGTAGTGCCCCAACACCTCATTCCCCCCATCCTGGAACCAGGCCCTCATCTCTCCACCATGGGTGGCTGCCGACTGAGCTCTCAATAAGCGTTTACTGTATACGGTATACACTCATCAAATGACAGCTCACTCTGAGCTGTCAATGAGCTCATACTGTACACCGTACGTGCTTATTGAGAGCTCAGTTGGTGGCCAGCCATGTTGGTGGGAGGAGGGTTGTGCTCGTTTCTGGCTCAGACTGGGGATGGAGGGAGTGGGGTGGGGTGGTGTGGTTCTGCCTGTCAGGCTGGGTGGGGGTCCACAAGACCATCAGTGACAGTTCAGTCTCATACAATCAGTGGATCGGGGATGGGGACCACTAGCTACCAGGGGATATATGAATCCCATCAGAATCTTTCTGGGTTGTGTTGTAACTTGTTCAGACAGTCACTGTAACAATGTTATGAAAATAAAACACAGACCCAGTAAATAAAGTTGAGTGTGTGAAAAACAATTTCATTTAAAAATGTCTAGGACGTAAGAAGGTCGTCAGACCACCCTGTTTGCTTTCATGAAAGGTATGAATGAGTCTGCCCCAAGCAGAAGTAGAAATAGAGGCAGTATAGCACAGTGGTTTAAGGCTCTGAGCTGCAAATCTAGAGACCTGGGTTTGAATCCCACAGCCCCCACTTGCATACTGTGGGACCCTGAGCAAGTCACTTAACTTCCCTGTGCTCTCAGGTTGCACCTGTAAACAAGCTTTCTGCTTAGTGCGTTTCACCTGGTTAAACAATTGAGGGAAAAAAAATAGTCCTGGTCCTGCTGCGTCTTCTGCTCCTCCTGAGGCAGCTAGCAACAAACTGCTACGTGGGGCTCATGGAACAGTGTGATTCCGTACTGTATCCCGTGACACATAACCCCATATCCTTATCTGCAGTCAGTAGCTACTTTGAAATGAGAGGTAGAACTGGTTACCCCACCCTACTTCTCTCATTTCAAAGCATCAAACTAGATACAGACATAAGAAATCAAGATGGGAGGAGTCTAAGAGCCCAGGACGTGGGTGATGCCAGTCTATATAAATCCTTAATGACTGGTGGGTGTATAAGAAAGGTGTTTCAGGTCTGGAAAATGGGTCTGACCATTCAGGCCCATTCTCCCAACCTGAAACGTCGTTCTTATACACCCACCAGTCATTAAGGATTTATTCGGGTCACCTCTGAAAAAGGGACTGTCAGGGTCTCAGTGGGCCTACCTGGTTACCAAAATTTAAATAAAAATAAATAATTAAATAATAAAAATATACATTGGCAATGGCATCAACCCCGTTGTTTTTATTTTGCAGTAGTGTCTCTGTGTATAAAGAGCCCCCCCTTTTACAAGTGGTTAGCCTCCTCTTCTACCTTCTGTGTTAGTAATGCTTGCCTCGTAACAAGGCATTGTACCACCATGGTGGAATGTCATGCTGTCAGCACCAGGTCAACCTTCATAACTCACTCATGTTTTCTGTCATGGTTTCCTAGTTGTTCCCCCATGTTACTAAGTGTGCAAGCGTGTGCCCCTTTTGTATATTTGTATGTCGGGGTCGTGGATTTGATTTTAACATTGTTTTACTAGCCCAAAGCCTACTGCAAATTGTGCAGGGCTAGGGCAGCTAACTGTCTACCTGGCTGTCTTGACTAGTACAGTTTTTCCATTGCTGTTGCTGAAGTTAAAGTCCCTAATTTAGCAGACTCAGGCTGTACCCCTCATGCTAATCCATCTTAATGTTCCAGATGGCCTGGTGTGATTTAACAGTTCATTAAGAGCAGCAATTACCTGGCAGCTGAAGAGGGGCGTCACACAAAAAAAACATTATCACTCCACTGTTAGGACATTCAGCTAGTGTCCAGGGTGTGATCAAAGGTAGAAGAGTAGAGTGCTGTTTAGACAGCAGCTCCCAGTTTTTATGTTTGCTTGAACGCGTGTGCAAGAAACATAGTGCCATCATCGAAGTTTTCGGAGGTGTGTCACCCCCTCTTCCAATTCAGTCAGTGTTTGGCAGGCACAGCCGCAGTTCTCCAATGCCTGCAGGAGCTGTCTATGACAGCTCCAAAATGCAGTGGAGTACAGTTGAAAGGGGGAGCTATGCTTCAGTGAGCAGCGATCAGATATCGCCTGCTCATGCGCGCCCCCCCCCTGCACACACACACACAAACACGCATACTGCGTGCTGCCCACCCCACGCACACACTGTACAGCGGGGTGCCCAATCCCAGCTGTGCTGTGCCCCAAAGCCTTCCACATGCCACGCTGCGTACCCACCCCAGCATGGCAAGCCATCATTATAGCTACTGTCCCGAGGTACAGGGTGCCCGCTGAGAGCCCACCCCAGCATGGCAACTGATGCTATGGCCAGCGGGGTGCCCAATCCCTATCGGCTCCGCCCCCCAACCAGCCATCCTTGCCCGCGCTGAAGCCACTCCAGTGTGGCAAAGCGTCCGTCGTCATTTTAGTAAAAAAACCTGAAAATTAAAACTGTCCCTCAGCGCTTCTCCTGCCCCACTCCCACAACCCGCACCCACCACTGTGCATCCTGCTTCCCACTACCCCCCACTCTATACTTACCTCGGGACCTCGGCGCGACAATCTTCGGTGGACCGGGAACACGTCTGCACTCTTCAAAGCCGACCGCGAACTAAGGAAATGCCGGTAAGCTGTATAATGGGATAGATAGGGTTTTTCAACTTTGTTGCATATCTCAGGCATTTTTTGGAATTTTTGCAGCAAATTTTCAACATGGGGTTTTTGGGACCCCTTCTCATGAATGGTGTCACTGTCATTGCATTATTCGGGCCCGAAGGGTGATTTCACAGTCACTGTGTGAAATCACCTTTTGGGCCTGATTAATGAAACGACACTGCCAGCGTGGTGGACTCTCAAGAAGCCTATTTTGAAAATTTGGTGGAAAAATTTCAAAAAATGACTGTTTTACAAGCGTGCGTTGCGCAGTTCCTATGCAGGCTCGTAAGTTCGCGAATTTTCAATATTTTCACTCCAGATTTTCAACATTGCTATTTTACCTCACCTTCTTATGAGTAGTACAGCTGTCATTTTTTACATCTCACCCAAAATGTGTTTCCGCCCATGTAGCGCACAATGGTGCAGTCGGTGTGTGAAATCAATGCACAGAACAGATTAAGAAAATCACAGTGACACTGTTCATGAGCAGAGGTCTTAAAATGGCTATGTTGAAAATTTGGTGAAAAAATCCCTAAAAATGATTGTTTTTCGAGCGTGCATTGCGCAGTTCCTATGCACGCTCCTAAGTTCATGAATTTTCAATATTTTCCCTCCAGATTTTCAACATTGCCATTTTACCACACCTCCTTATGAGCAGTATAGCTGTCATTTTTCACCTCTTGCCCAAAATGTGTTTCCGCCTATGTAGCGCACAATGGCGCAATCGGTGTGCAAAATCAATGTATGGGACACATTAAGAAAATCACAGTGACACTGTTCATGAGCAGAGGTCTTAAAATGGCTATGTTGAAAATTTGGTGAAAAAATCCCTAAATTTGACTGTTTTACGAGCGTGTGTTGTGCAGTTCCTACGCACGCTCGTAAGTTTGCAGATTTTCTATATTTTCAATCCAGATTTTCAACATTGCCATTTTATTACACCTCCTTATGAGCAGTACAGCTGTCATTTTTCACATCTTGCCCAAAATGTGTTTCCACCCATGTAGTGCACAATGGCGCAGTCGGTGTGCAAAATCAACGTATGGGACACATTAAGAAAATCACAGTGACACTGTTCATGAGCAGAGGTCTTAAAATGGCTATGTTGAAAATTTGGTGGAAAAATTCCTAAAATGACTGTTTCTGGCGCGTCGTTCTTGCGATTCATCACTGCGGCTCGTAAGTTTGCAATTTTCAATATTTTCCTCCAGATTTTCAACATTGCCATTTTATAACACTTCATATGAACAGTACAGCTGTCAGTTTCACATGTCGCCCAAAATGTGTTTTCGCATGATGTAGCGACAATGGTGCAGCCAGTAAAAAGGAAGCAATGTTTTGAAGATTAAGAAAATCACAGTTACACTGTTCATGAGCAGAGGTCTTAAAATGGCTATGTTGAAAATTTGGTGACAAAAGTCCATAAAATGACTGTGTTATGGAGGAGCATTGCAGTTTCCACGCACCCTCGTAAGTTCATGACTTTGTAATATTTTCAGTCCAGATTTTCACCAGTGGCATTTTTCCACACTTCCTTATGAACAGTAGAGCTGTCATTTTTCACAACATGGCCAAAATGTGTTTTCACACTTTCAGCGCAGAGATGCGTGGTCACTGTGGGAAATCATTGTTCGGGACAGATAATAAAATCAGTGACACTGTTCATGATCGGAGGTCCCAAAATGCCTCTGTTGACAATCTGCTGTAAAAAATCCCCAAACTAATTACATTACGGGTGTGCGTTGCACAGTTTCTATGCTCACGTGTGACTTCACCAGTTTTTTTAGTATTTTTACTACAGATTTGCAACATTGCCATTTTTTACACCTCCCCATGAACAGTATGGTTGTCATTTTTTACATCCTGTTCGGAATGTGTTTGCACCTGTGGTGCTAAATGCCGTAGTCGCTGTGCATAAGCAGCTTTCGCCTAACAAATTGATATTGCCACTATTCATGAGGTGGGGTCACAAAAAAAAAACATGTTGAAAATTTGGAGTGAAAATACCAGCGAATCCCTGAGGTATTATGGTTTCCAACCAGAACACCCAACCCCGTAGAGAATGACAGGCATCAGGGATATGACTTGGGATTCTTGCCTGCAATGCTCATACCATTCCACACCCTGCAGCCAGTGAGAGGCGTCGAGGTATGCCTTGGACTCTTTGGCCCCAAAGTTCACCCCATTCTCCTATACCGCACCCATCTCACCGTATTTCCTGATGGAATGGGGTGCGCATAACGGCCAAAGACCCTAAGGCACACCGTGACACTTGTCAGTGTCTGTAGGGTGGGGTGTGTGAAATGGCGTACAAGAGGGGCCTGATTGCACTCCAAAGGCATACCTCCAATGCCTGTCACTCTCTGCAGGGTGGTGGTGGGGTTAGCTTCAGTTCAATACTTCAGTGCCATTCCTATTACACAGCTCTGTAACTTCTACACTACCACTGCCAATGCCAGCAAGCAAACATTCAGCATTGACAAATGCTTGTTTGAATGTGTCTCTGTGTCTGACAATATTTCCCTACATTTTGAGTGCTTTTATCTAACATTTTAGTGACAAAATGTAAGAGGTATACATGGTCTGCCCTGCAGGTGGTGTGTCTTATCCCAGCATCACCATAGCCGCTCAGTCTCTCCTCCAGACCTCTCAGCTTTGTACTTTCCCTTGGGCATCACTGCAGACCAAACTCTGAAATGACCATCCACAGAACCATACTGTAGCTGCCATTACTGACAAATGTAGGGGGTCCCTAACCCTTCTAAGTGGACCATGCCAGTCAACACTATCCATACCTAATCTGAAGGGTAAAAATAGGCATTCCTGCCTTTCTTGGTGTGCATCGTTCATTCTATTTAGAAAAAGAGGTTACACAGCATTGTACATGTGTGCTCGAAGGCCTACCTCTGTGGGGATGGTCAAGTATCGCCCTTTACGAGATGTTAGCTCTGAAGGCCTTATGGTGCTACTTGACCTATCATCTATTCCGGTTACAAACAGCGACCAAGAGGACCTCGTGGTGGCCTATAAAACCGGCCATTGCAGTAGCCCTGGATGTCATTGCTCCTGTCCATGTTTGTCCTCTCTCCCTTCGTCCTCGGTCCCTATGGTTTGATGGGACCTTGAGGGAGATGCGCCAACAAGGACAAAGATTAGAGAGTTGCTGGCGGAGATCTGCCCTTTATGCCGACCACCTTAGGTTGATGGATCAGTATCAACCCTATCAATCTGCAATCACCCGTAAGAAGGCATAGTTCCCATCAGGGAAGATTGCAGTCACTCAGAACTGACCAGCTCAGCTTTTCTGAACTGTGGACAGGCTGTGCAACCCAGCTTGTCTACAAGTTCGGAAAGCATTTTCGCAAATAGAGTGTGATGAACTTGCTCGGTTCTTTGTGACTAAGGTGACTGACATCAGAGCAGCTCTCCAGCCAGCACACTCTATGGGCACTGCTGATGACTAGTGCTTGGCCACTAGCTTTCAGCTTTCCTGGAGTACCTTCGACTGCTCGGAGTTCGTGGATGTCATGATCCAGGACCAACTTCTGTGATCTTGGGTTGTATTGATTCCATCAGTCTGGTCCTTGCATGGATAGTTTGGTGCTCCTTGGAAACAGGTGAGTTTCCTAGCTCCCTGAAGGAGGCGGTGGTAACACCCCATCTGAAGAAAGCTTCTTTGGACCCAAACTGCCATGCAAACTACAGACCAATCTCTAACCTTCCCTTTTTAGGGAAAGTGGTTGAGAAGGTAGTGGCCATACAGCTGGAGAGCCATTTGACCATCCATGACATCTATGAACCCCTCCAGTCCAGTTTTCGAAAGAGGCATAGTACTGAGACAGTGCTGGTTTGGGTGCTCAGTGATCTCCTGATGGCTAGAGATTGGAAGAACCATTCCATCTTGGTCCTTCTTGATCTCTCATCAGCATTTGACACTGTGGACCATGGAGTTCTGCTTGATCATCTGAGGTTCATTTGTGGCCTGTCGGGTACAGTCCTCAGGTGGTTTCCATCTTTCTCCACCGGAAGAACTCAGAGAGTGGTGTCCAGGATATATTCTTTGGACTCTATCCCTCTGTCTTGTGGGGTTCCTCAGGGATTGGTGCTGTCCCCCATGTTGTTCGCAGTGTACATGCTGCCCCACGGAGACACTGTAAGAAGATATGGGCTGAGGTCTCACTGCTATGCTGATGACACCCAGCTCTACCTTTCTTTTGCACCCGACCAGAATAGAGCTCTCTCAGACTTTAATAACTGCCTGGCAGAAATCCAGGAGTGGATGGATTCGAGTTGGTTGAAGTTGAACTCGGGGAAAGACTGAAGTGCTGGTTGTGGACTTAGGACACCAGATGGGGGGTCGGGGGTAGGTTTACCCTCGGGGCTTTTCCTTGGGGGTTTATCACTCCCGGCCTCTGAACAGGTGCAAAACCTGGGGGGTAATTTTTGATGAAAGGCTGACCCTGCATTTGCAGGTGTCAGCCATCGTCAAGACCTCTTTTTACCACCTGAGAAATATCGCTAGGATTAAGCACCTTGTTCCATCTGGCGACCTTCCCACGCTGGTTCATGCATTTGTGTCTTCCCACTTGGATTATTGTGATTCCCTGTATCTAGGGCTATCTGGGGTAGAAATCCGCCGTTTGCAGCTAGTGCAGAATGCAGCAGCTCAGCTTTTGACAGGAACCTCTCGGTTCTGCTATATTTCTCCGGTGCTGCACAATCTGCACTGGCTGCCACCACAATGGCGGATCACCTTTAAAGTCGGTCTTCTGACTTATAAAGCCCTACACAGACAGGGCCCGGACTACCTTACTGCCCCAGGCGATCACTCCGCTCAGCTGGCGAGGGGTTGCTAGAGATTCCAAGAGTGTGTTTAAAATCTTCTGGGGCTTGGGCATTTATGCATGCGGCTCCTTCTCTCTGGAATTCTCTACCCCACCAGTTACGTGAGTGAGCGACCGTGGAGGGCTTTAAACAAGCCTTAAAAACCCATCTTTGGCACCAAGCATTTGGCGACTAAGTGACTGGCTGTATTTATCTTACTTTGAGAAGTTTGTTCTGATGTCTGTCGTATTAACTAAGCTGCTCTAATGTGTGTAATGTGTGTATGTTTTTAAATTGTGTTCGGCGCCTTGGTTTTGGAAAGGCGCCACAAAAATAAAGTTTTATTATTTATTATTATTATTACTGTATCCTTTGGTGCTGATGAAAGAAAAATGTTTTAAAAAAATGTTATTGTTGGGACAGAACATGTTTCAGTTGATACTTTTACAGATGAAGATGTCTTGCAGTTTACGTTTACAGATGAAGATGTCATGCAGTTCTCTGTTTCCCAAGTCCCTTGGGTTGTGGTGATCAAAGGTTACCATTATAATTGTGTCCTAGTACTGCAATCATCTGCAGACTAGAGCAATTTGTTATCAGCTTGTCTTGTGGCTAGGCTACAGCAAGTTGTCCACAACCACTGGAGCTTCTGCAGACTGTAATGCCAGCCAAAGTCTACAATCCCCGATCCACACCCCTGATTCCATGGGGAAAAACAATTTCCCTGAAATTAGAGGTGGGGTACATGAAACAAAAGTGTGTTTTTTCTTCAGGAACTGCCCCAAAACTCACCACAGAGCTTTTGGGGGCCTTGCGGCCCCAGATCCCCAACTGCAGCCTTTATGTAGAAATCCTTCAAAGAGCACAGCATATTAAAAAAACTGTATATGGGGTGGGTGGTTGATGGCACTGTTGGATAGCCAGTTGTCAACAACCATTGGAGGTTCTGCAGACTGTAATGCCAGCCAGAGTCTGACTCACACAACCCTGATTCCATGTGAAAAAAAAATTCCCCTCAAATTAAGGGTGGGGAACATGTAACAAAAGTGTGTGTTTTCTTCAAGAAAAGCCCCAAAACTCACCACAGAGCATGTACACCCCCCAGAGTTTCTAGGGCCTGGTGGCCCCCAGACCTCAGGCTTTTGTTTGGCCCATTTCAAAAATGTCATATCTAAACACTCCCCAAAAAACAATTCTGGCTACGCCTCTGCCCTTTAGGGCACTGGGGGCTGGGAAGAACTCAGAGGCCTGTGGAAGATTGCACTCTTGGCCACAACTGTTTTGGGAGGGTCGAGTGTTCTGGAGGGATATACTCTGTTGGCCCTCACAGTGTTTGTTAGGGGATATCAACCCCTAGAGGGTAAAATTCTGTGGGACTGATTGCACCTGTTCTGGGAGGGGGGTAATACTAGAAGGGGTCAGTCATGCTACAGGACTTTGTACACTACTGGTGCTGAAGCAGAAGGGGTGGTTGGAGCAGTTGTCCTAAAGGGTAAGCTTTCTGTGTGCTGAAAGCAATGGTCCTGTTACATCTGGGCATTACAGCAGTGTCCCTAGATGTAGACTGAAGGGGGTGGTTCAGTTACACTGGGTACAGCAAAGGCTCAGGGCCAAGCAGGAGGGGTGGTGGGGAGGGGAGCTACCAGGGAGGGGGATGGGGAGTTTTGGATGGCAAGACATGAGCTGGAGTTACGAGAAGGAGGGGTGGGGTTGGCTCCAGGGGAAGGGGGACTGGTAAAGGGGGCAGGGGGGCAGAAGGGGTACTGGAGGGACAGACTAGTAAGCTGCAATGGCTGTGGAATGGCAGTCTGGATGGGCACATTATGGTGGCTATGGGAATGTCCCTTATGCTGCAGGCTGGGAGACCTGAAGACAGAGGTCCAGAGGCTGGATTCAGAGTTAAGGGGGATGAGGAGTGGGTGGGGAATAGTGGGGGTAGGCTGGGCACCCCATAGGGCTTACAGGGAAGATGTGGTGGTGAGACTTATAAAGGAGACAAGGAAATTGACTACCAATATGGGGCTGTATCGAAACAACAGCAGGGACAATGACTGGTGGTGGGGGATGAGTTTGAGTAACAGGTGCGCGGCACTGGTGTGAGACATAGATGAGGATGGTGGGGCTCTCCGGAATAAGGTAGGTGGGCATGACAGTAGGGAGAATGAAGGGACCAGTGGTTCAGAGGGGGAGGGGTACAGGATATAATGGGCAGGCAGAGGAGGGTAGAGAGGGCAGACAGAGCAGGGGCAACAGAGGGGGGCTGCAGCCCGGGGGGTGAAATGGTACATAATGGGGTGAGGGGTGTCTTAGGTGATGGGCTGACTACTGAGGGGGGGCAGCCAGCATTGCAAGAAATCCAGGCAGACAGCAAACAGAGTGAGGGGTGAGCAGTGGGGATGGGTCCAGGAGCCATTGGGCAGGGAAGGATCGACACTCATGGGAGGGATGGGGATGGCAGGAAGGTACAGCCAAAAGAGGGGGAAGAGTTGTAGTGATAGGGGACTCTATCCTGAAAGGGATCAGATGAGGAGGGAGGGGTGAACGGTACAGTCAGAAATGGGTAGAATCTGTACTGGGCTTGACAGTGTACAGGGTGAGGCAGGCTCTGATTAGGCGTTTGGGGGAAGAAAGAAACCTCACGTGGTGGTACATGTAGGCACTAACAACCTGGGGCTGCATGGTGGGGACAGTTAGGGAGAGATTTGAGGAGCTTGGAAAGATGTGTACAGAGATAGGGAGCTCAGTGGCCTTCTTGGAAGTGCTACCGGTTCCGAGGGTGAGCAGAGTGGAGAAGGACAGGATAGTGGAGTTTAACTCTTGGCTGGGAGGGTGTTTGTAGATCTCATGAGTATGAGCTGGTGGGAGATTGGAGGAACATATGGGACAACGGTGATCTGTATGCAAAGGACAGATTACACTTGAGTAGGGTGGGGCAGGGTGTCTTGAAAAAAAAGCTGGAGGAGTACTTAGCATCAAGGGTTTTTTTTAAACTAGTTAGATGGGGAGGGGCAGAAGGATGGAAATGGGTGGAGAATGGTCTCCCTGAATGCAAGGAGCCTGGGTAACAAAACAGCTGAGCTCCAGCCTCTCCTAGCTGAAGGGATGGTGGAAGTTGCAGCCATCACAGAGACTTGGGCCACCCAACATCAGGACTGGGACCTGGCAATCCCAGGGCACATAATTTACAGGAAAGACAGAGGGATGGGGAGGGGGGGCAGTTTATATAAAAGGTGGGATTAGATGCACCAGAAACGAGGGGGAAGAAGGCAGGACAGAAGCTTTATGGATGCAGTTCCTGGACTCAAGGGGTAGTAAACTGAGGCTGGGGTGGTGTATAGGCCACCAGCCCAGTTCAAGGAGTTGGATAGGGAGTTAGCGGAACAGATTAGGTGGGTGGGTATGTAGCAAGGGGAGTGTGGTGATTGTGGGGGACTTCAATCTGCCTGGGGTGGATTGGGGTACCCCAGCTACTTCTAGTGCCAGCAGGTACTCCTGGATGCATTCCAGGATAGTCTCCTGACACAGTTGGTCAGTGTGCCAACTCAGCTGGGTAATGCACTGGACCTGGTTCTATCAAATGGGGAGGCAGTAAGGGAACTAACAGTGGAGGACCCACTAGCTGGGAATGACCACCAATCAGTGTGATTCATGCTCAATTTCAGTAGGGAATCTGTAGGCTGAGAAACAAGGGTGGTGGACTTCATACAGGTGGACTTTGGCAGGATGCGGGAAATCCTGAAGGGGTCAACTAGAGGGGATTAGGCCAGAGATAGATACACAACAAAAGTGGGATATCATTAAATCTGGACTGAATGTGGCTACTGTGGCTTGCACCAGGACTCAGAGCAAGAGAAGCAGAGCTAAGAAGCCATGTTGGCTAAACAAGAAGGTGTTGGGGGGGGGGGTGAGGGAAAAGAGAGCAGCATTTCGGAGGTTCAAGAGGACCGGGAGAGAGAGAGGACAAGGAAACGTACGTGAGATGGTCCAAGGAGATAACCAAGCTAGTAAGGGAGGCCAAGGCCTCCAGGGAGCTAAGGCTGGCTCAGGGCATTAAGGGAGGGAAGAAGGATTTTTCAGATATGTGAGGGAAAAAGGGAGATGTAGGGACCAAATCGTGTGGATTAGGAGAGGCGGGGAGTAGGTGGAAAGGGGGAGCGGAACAGGCGGAAGCACTGAATGAATACTTCTGCTCTGTGTTCACGCAGGAGAATGGCAGTCCACTACCTCAGTGGACTTGGAAGGTGGAGATGGCGGGAGGGGGGGGGAGGGATGACTGATGAGATGATCATGGAGAGTAGAGTACTAGAGGGTCTGAAGGCACTAAGGGTGGACAAGGCACCAGGTCCTGATGACATTCACCCCAGGGTACTGAGGGAGATGGCAGAGGTGCTGGCCAGACCACTGGCATACTTGTTCGACACCTCTCTGGACACGGGATGCATGCCACAGGATTGAAGGATGGCTCATGTGGTGTCTATACACAAGAGTGGCCCACAGGATGAGCCAGACAACTACAGACCATTTAGTCTCACTTCCATAGTGGGTAAATTTATGGAAGTGATACTGAAGGAGAGACTGGTGACATTTCTCAAGGTTAATAGCCACCGGGATGAGCAGCAGCATGGTTTCTTCTTGGGGAAATCTTGCCAGACCAATCTAATAGAGTATTATGACTGGGTCACAAGACAGCTGGATAGGGGCCATGCAGTGGACGTCCTGTATTTGGACTTCAGCAAGGCCTTCGATTCAGTGCCTCATTGGTTGGGGGGGGGAGCTGATATCAGTGGGGGTGGGGGCGAAATTGGTTAACTGGATCGAGAACTGGCTGAAGAGGAGGCAGCAAAGAGTGGGGGGGCTCTCAACCCCTAGACCAGTGATGAGTGGAGTGCCACAGGGTTCTGTGCTGGGCCCAGTGTTGTTTAGGCTGTTCATATTGGATATCTCACTTGGAGTTAGGAGGAGGCTCAGTCTGTTTGTGGATCATACAAAGATGGGGGCAGTAGTGGATGATGTTGAGGGGTGAAAAGAACTACAAGGGGACCTAATCAAACTGGAGGAGTGGTCGGTGAAGTGGCAGTTAGGCTTCAATGCAAAGAAGTGCAAGGTTATGCACTTCTGGGCGAAGAACCCAAGGAGGAAATATTGCTTGGGGGGGTTAGGCTGGGGGTCACTGAGAAAGAAAAGGATTTAGGGGTGCTGGTAACAGAAAGCATGAACAACTCAGCTCAGTGCAGGAAAGCTGTTGGGGTGTATTGCAAGAGGATTCTCGTCCAGGCATAGGGATGTGATCCTGCCCCTATACAGGTCCTTAGTCAGGCTGCAGTTGGAGTACTACGGGCAGTACTGGCGTCCATATCAGAAGAAAGATATTAGACTGCTAGAGGGGGTGCAGCGTAGGGCAACAAAACTGATATGGGGGATGGAAGGCAAAACCTACGAGGACAGACTGAAGGATCTGGGTTTGTACACCCTGGAGGAGAGGAGGGATGGGGGATATGATTGAAATGTTCAAGTACTTGAAGGGATCAATAAATCTGGCACAGATGTGTTACTTATGCTGTGGAAGGGAAGGCACATGAAAGAGCACGGGCTAAGATTAGAAGGGGGCAGATTTATTTATTTTATTTTTTATTTATTTAGCTTTTGTTGACCGGGTAAGTGCACTAGACAAATCCCGCCTATTTTCAGGCACGACCCGGGGGAGGGGGATACAGATGAATGCCAACTGACCTTGAACCAGATTAAGCTGTTGGTGGTATTTTTTAGTGAATGAGGGAAATTTGGCCAGGACACGGGAAATTCCCTACTCTTTTCGATAAGTGCCATGGGATCTTTAACATCCACCTGAACTACCACCAATCCAGGCAGATGGGACCTCGGTTTAACGTCTCATCCGAAAGACAGCACCTCAGAAGTGCAGCACCCCTCTCATGCTGCACTACAGTGTCAGTACTGGGATATTAACCCAAGTGCCAGATGTGGGAACTGAACCCACAGCCCTCTGATCTCCCGGCCTCAGAGGCAAGTGTGCTACCTACTGAGCCACTGACTGACACAAAATTTAGAAAAGAGATGATGAGGCATTATTTCACGGAAAGGATGGTGTCAAAATGGAACACCCTACTAGAGGAGGTGATATCATGTAAGACAGTGGGCAGTTTCAAAAGGGCATAGGACAGGCAATGGGGGGAGGGGTCTGGGTAAGTAGTGCTGAGAAATTCCTGGAAGTGAGGGGGAAGGGGCAGCTACAAACTAGGGGGTGCTAGCTGTGCACTCGAGCAGACTTGATAGACCATGAGGCCTGTTTCTGCTGACAGATTCGTATGCTCGTATGTAGTGGGGCGCATGATGTACCAGATGTCAGATAAAGCAAATTCCTGCATTGCGACTCTGAGAGCCACAGTTGCTCTTTGGTGAGACTCATTACCGGTGGAGGAGCTGTGAAGTGCTAGGTCGAGAGTGATATTGAAATCACCATTGAACACAATATTGTTGGGCAGGTTTTTGAATGTAGCAGGTTTCTCGCTTATTTTAAGGAAAATCATGGTCACCTGCATATGGGGCATAAAAATTTAGGAGTAACAAAGGACCTTGCAGACTGAACTTCTTAGCCATGACCTACCTGCTTTCCACATCTGCAAAGAAAGCCAGGAAAGACCAACAGAGGGATTTACGAAAGAGAATAGAGATGTCCCATTTGGAAGTCTTACATGTACTGTGTATTTCTTGACCTACCCATTGCCTCTTTAACTTACAGGCTTCCAGGTGAGAAAGTTTGGTCTCCCATAGATAAGTTATCTGTATATGAAGTTTTTTGTGATGTGACAAAACCTTCTTATGCTTTACAGGGTAGTTAAGGCCCCTCACATTCCTTGAAGTAAAGTTTAAATCCACCATATGGGTGCATATTTCACTGCTGCGTCATTTAAGACTGGGCTAACATTGTCTGGGTTTAGTATACATTAGATTAAGAGATGGCCCATCAAGTTCATGTAGAAGTTATCACAGCTCAGTCTGGCAGTGCTGAGAGTTACGGCGCTGAACGTCACACCTCCCGCTACACCGGCAACACGGGTTCAGAAATGGACTTGGGTCATCAGGAAGCCGGCGTGGGGGAGGGTGGGAGAAGGATCGAGCTGCCTGACGGCAGCTCTCCTTTCCTGGGGAGGAGGGGGTCGCTCCCTGCAGTCCCGACACTTCCAAGTGGAGGTCTGGTGGAGGAGCAGGCGGGAAATGGATGACCAGTAGGGTAGGGCGTCTCACAGTGTGTGATCGGCACATGCATCCACAGGTGCACGCTCACACCAAGGACATGAGGGTGGGCGAAAACGGGGAAAAACGGTTAAACAAATAACATAAAAAAAAAGAAGGCATCACAGCTCTTGTCAGGAACAGGTAGCTTGAAAAACATAATAGGAAGTCTTCATTCGAGTACTCTGTAAACATGATGAAGCTGAGTGCAAGGAACACTAATACAGTCACACTGTCTGTTATTAGCAATATAACCATAAACACTATAAAAAAAACCCAGCTGGGGTGAGTACTAAAACATAACTGAGACTCCATCTGTTTCTGGAATGAACATGGTAAATGAAAGAAGTATTTTATGGAGCCACACATTCTTAAGCTGCTAGACACCAGGGCTGGAATCATTGCAGCAGAATGTGGTCCAGAGCATGACTCAAACTAAGTTAACATTTCAAAGAATCCATCCCTCTCTCTTTAACTGAAAGAATTAAAGGTACTGCTGCTCAACTACAAAAAGACAAGGCAGGGAGAAGGCAAGGAACTACAGACCAGTCAGTCTTACCTCAGTAGTGGGCAAGATTATGGAGGCACTCCTTAAGGAAAGGATAGTGCAACACCTGGAATCCATAGGAGCACAGGATCCAAGACTGCATGGGTTTACAAGGTCCTGTCAAACTAATCTCATAGATTTGTTTGACTGGGTAACCAGAGTGGTGGACAAAGGGGGTGCAGATGATGTCACCTACCTTGACTTCAGCAAAGCTTTCGATACTGTTCCACGTAAAAGATTGATTAATAAGCTGGGTAGGCTCGGGTGGGTCAGAAGTTGGTCAACTGGGTGGCAAACTGGTTGACGGGCAGAAAACAGAGAGTGGTGGTAAACGGTATACAGTCAGAAGAGATGCAAGTCATATGTGGGGTACCTCAGGGATCAGTTCTGGGGCCAGTCCTCTTCAATATCTTCCTTGGTGACATTGCAGATGGACTGGAGGGTAAGGTTTTTCTGTTTGCAGATGACACCAAGATCTGCAACAGAGTAGAAAATCCAGATGGGGTGGGCAGAGTGAGAAGAGATCTGGATAAACTGTCAAATTGGTCAGAAGAGTGACAACTGGGGTTTAATGCAATGAAGTGCAAGATCATGCACGTAGGTAAGAGAAACCCTGAAGCTACCTATAAGTTGGGAGGGGAGTTGCTGGCAATCACAAGGGAAGAAAGAGACTTGGGCATCATCATCATCATCACAGATGACCTGAAATCATCCAAGCAGACTACTAAAGCAGTAGGTAAGGCTAGAGGGATGTTAGGGTGTATTAGTAGGGGTATCACAAGTGCTAAGAGGGAGGTAATAATCCCTCTTTACAAGACACTAGTTAGGCCCTATCTGAGTACTACGTGCAGTACTGAGCCCACCTGCACAAGGACATTAACAAAATAGAGGCAGTCCAGAGAAGGGCATCCAAAATGGTGCAGGGACTGTATCAGAAAACATATGAGGACAGATTAACGGAGCTCAATATGTATACCCTAGAGCAAAGGAGGGAGAGAGGTGATATAATCGAAGCATTCAAACGTCTTAAGGGCATTAACAAGGTGAAAGAGTCTAACATGTTTCAATATAAGAAAAAATAGCAGAACAAGAAGACACAGCATGAGATTAGAGGGAGGCCGATTAAGGGGTAATGTGAGGAGGTTTTTTTTACAGACAGGGTGGTGGATTAATGGAACGGCCTACCTCAGGAAGTGGTGGATATGAATAAAGTGCAGGGCATCAAACAGGCATGGGATAGGCATAAGGGAGCAATACAGAAGAGTATGACTAGATAGGCCATTGACAGAGTACAGGCCTACAGCAGATTCATAAGATAGAAAAAATGGGCAGACTGGATGGGCCTTGCGGTCCATCTCTGACATCAACTTCTATGTTTCTAAGACCATGACCATGCTGCTATCCAGCCCCCAGCTCAAGAAAAGTTTCCCCTCCGTAGCCATCTCCAACAAAGCTCTAGCTCCCCTGGAACAGGTACACTCCTTCAGGTACTTGGGGGTCACCCTGGTCGACACCCTATCCTTTGCTCAACACATTGACCTGGTGGTCAAGGCAGTAAACTCCAAGCTGGGAGTGCTATACAGGCACAGAAAATACCTTACCCAGGCAGCCCTCTGCCTCTTGGTCTCAAGCTCCATCCTATCAACCATTGATTGTGGCCTGGTAGTCTATGGTGCAACCATGGATTCAGTGCTCAAGAGCGTACATATAGCACTCAACAAGGCATGCAGGCTCATCCTGAAAGCTGATTGATTGATCCATACTTACTCACTCTATGAACAGACCAACCTCCTGTCTCTAGGGTGCAGGATCCAATTCCTCACACTGCCTCCTAGGCAAAAAAGCACTGGTAGGAAAGGCACCCCTGTACAAATCTGGCATCTT
Source organism: Neoceratodus forsteri (assembly GCA_016271365.2). NCBI lineage: Eukaryota > Metazoa > Chordata > Ceratodontiformes > Ceratodontidae > Neoceratodus > Neoceratodus forsteri. The sequence goes on from CM028135.1 coordinate 61,152,944, forward strand.
TGCCCTGTCACTCCTAGTATAGCGCCAGAGGTAGAACGCAGGGGGCTCTCGTGTTCCCATTTCAATGCACAGCTGTCGGGCAACGTGCATTCTCCTACAGAGTCCCACAATGGCTCAATGAGATCCCTGAGGTCATTCTTAATTCCACCAGCCTTTTCAGCTTTAAATCCTATCTCAATCAGTACCTCACTTCTCCAACGTCTGACTTGCTGCCCTCTGGTTGCCCCTGGCCTAGCGCTGCTGTCCACTACTAAAAATTAACCCAGGGCTGTACCTCAGTTTCCCATTACTCAGCCTTGACTACCTCCCCTGCTTAACCCCTCCACCCCACCCCCGCTGCTCTCCTCCACCTACCCCAGCCCACCGGTCCTCCTCATCCTCCTCCTCCAGCTCCCTGCTTGCAGACCACCCACCTCCAATCTGAATTGCCTGCCCTCCTGGCCCCCACCCGACCTGCAGTATCACGACAAAGCCTCTAGCTGGAGATTGCTCACTGCCTTCCCCATCCCCCCACCTTAGGAGGTGTTACCACCTGCCCTCTGCTACCACTCCCAGCCCTCTTCCTCTTCACATTCTGCTCACCAGCCCCCTCTCACCCCCATGTGCCACGACAATGCCTCTTGATCGATGCCAGGGGCTGCTTCCTGTTTCCCCTCCCTCTCCACCTCTTCCTCCACCCCAGGAAGGGGATATCACCTTTGCCTGACCTCTGCTGTTGCGTCTGTGCTCACTTTTCTCAGGGGGCTCCTTTCCTCACCCCTCTAACCCTGGCACACCAAACTTTCTGCTGGACCTCTTCAACCATTTCATTCCAGCAGTATTTATAACACGTCACGGTTTTATCAATGTATATTGTATTCCTATGTCCAGTACTCTGTATCTTTACTGATTGTATGCCTGCGATCTGTCCCCTGATGTGAAACCTTTGTAAAATAGCCTTGGCTCAAAGGTTATTTCAGAATTATAAATAAATAAAAATAAAAAAAATACCAGCAAAATTCTGGTAAATCTAAAACTCCACCACCTGGAAGTGGAACGAGGAGTCATAGTTAATAAAGTCAGACCTAGGGATAAGGAGGACAGTGTTACCTACAAACATTACTTAGAGGGGAACAGCATCTAATAGGTGTAGCTAGCCAGACTACTGTACAGCTTGAAGTGTAGTAGCAAAACTTGAATTGTCGCCTCCATTGCTGCTCAGTATCTGGGCGAGCTGTGGTGATAATGCCATAGGTGGGTGTGGGAGGGTGTCCTGTCCTGCACAAAAGTGTGGTATCTCTCTCCCCTCAGCTATCTGGTAAGTTTTGACCAAAGGAAATGAACAGGACCTGAGTTTAGAATATTTCATTAGGCATTAAGTAATTAATCCCATCCTGAATAAGGGCATCTTAAATAATAAGAATAGAGTACTGTAACTATATTCCCACTCGTGACCAGAGTAGCCACAAGTGAGCTGCCCAGGTACAGACTCGATGAAAGAAACCACAAGCAAGCAGGACTGCATGAATGTGCGAAAGGGTAATTGTTGTGCTGTGCAGTGGTGAGAACAGAGAAAACCCAATTAGCACAGCTGGGCAGCGAAGTTGAGTCTAATAATGGCAAATGTAAGCACTCGTGGTGTCAAACCTGGGCACTAAGCGTGAGTGCCGTAGGATTGAAAACACTTTAAGTCGATTGTGGGCGTTTGAAATTCAGTAGATCTGACTATCAGTATCATTGAGACACAAGCATAATATATCAACAGCAGAGTAAACTGTCACCTAAAAAGAAAAAGAGAAACAATGTGGTGTCTGAGCCCATTTTTTTAACTGTGGGTGGAGCCTACAGCCATCTTGCTATGTGTAGCTGGAAAATGGAGTATCGTGGAACACATGTTTTGGACTTTTCAATGTATCCTTCCATGTCAACTGAAATAAAATATTCCCTTTTTTCAATTAAGAATGTTGGAGGCATAACTCCAAACTGCTTATAAAATGCCATTGGGAAACTGAAACAGCTTGTTAAATATTTGTTAAATATTGGTTGCCTATTAAACTGGAGATTTGTTTACCCCCTTCAGAATGCAACAAATTGCACATTTAAATACTTAGCATTTAAACAGCTTCTTGATACTAATTTCACTTGGGAATGTATTGTCTTTCAAGAAAGATTCATACCTCATAAATGTCACCCTTTCCAAGCAATACATGATTTACACTGTTTTTTTTTTAACCTCTACAGACACTATCTGATGAGTACTGTCTCAGACACATGCCAGGTCTTCAGTGAACTACCCAGACTAAATGGTGTATGTAGCAATCAGCAGACATTTTCTATCATGCTTTTTGGGAAAAAAATATATTGAGCTACAGCAAACACACACACACATACAGAACATTCCATCCTCATGGCCACAACATTCAAAATAAAACTTGCATTATAATATGTTATAAAGAAACTGTTTATGTCAGTGAACACAATGAAGTTCAGTTTAGAGTAAATTTCCTTTAAATATTTCTTATCCTATATTTTACGCATGCACACATGCACACACTACACTAGACATCATCCTCATGGCCACAATACTGCCAGGAGGCCTGGGTTCAAGTCCCAGCTGAGGCACTTATTCTTTCTCACCTCTGTTTGTATTTGTTCCATAAAATATGCACACCGCACTCCTGTGTGATTGTTACAAGTAAATATTTGTGTTGCCATTGGGTTCTGCATTTGAGAAAGAGTAATGTGCGTGAGGTGACGGCCCAGGTTCCAGTTGTCTCAGTGGCACAGCTGGTTAGTGCAATTGGAACGGTATTCCGGACAGCCTGGGTTCAAGTCCCAGCTGAGGCACTTATTCTTTCTCTCCTCTGTTTGTATGTGTTCCATAAAATATACGCACCACACTCCTGCGTGATTGTTACAATAAAGAAACTGTTTGTTTATGTCAGTGACCACAGTGAAGTTCAGTTTAGAGTAGATTTCCTTTAAATATTTCTTATCCTATATTTTGTATCCTGGATAGCACAGGGGAGATGCTACATCTCATTGTCATAGGAATCTTTATTTACACATTTTTGCAGTGTATTTACTCAGGCTGTCCCAGATTAGATGCAATATCTTGTTTTCAGTGGGATCATGATTTTCCCATTTTGATAATGTATTTCTTCAGTGTAGCCTAGTCCATGGCCCCCATATTCAAAGCGCATTCCCTCGGAAAAGAGAGATGTGCTACGAAACTCCAGCAATGTGCCAGAGCGTGATGTTCAAATGTGTGGGATGCACCTGCCACAAGGGAATGGGTCAGGGTGCACACAAATAGTATGCCGTGCAAGTCAATGGTGTGTTTCCATGCATATGCCATGCTGCTGCATACTCAGTGGGAATGTGCCCCTCACAGCCCAAAGCAGCAAGGCCCACAGCTAGGCCATGAATAGCTGGCCTAACCCAGCCAGCCACCCACAGGTGAGCTGCGGAAGTGCACCCAGGTGCAAAGCAGCCTGGCAGCCCTGGTGGACTAGAGGTACCCCTTCCCATCCCCGATCGATCCAACTCCATCCCCGAAGAACTCCATAGTGTAGGGCCCCCCTGGACCCAGTCACACCAGAAGAAAAAATGGTCTATGTCCATAGCATAGAGGACCCCCACCCACCACCTTGATACATAGACAACCCCACTCCCCCCATACCCGACCTGTTGCGGAGACTGGCACTGCCCTCCATACCCTGCCACAGCCAGCCACCGACTGCACTGGATCTGGGCTGGGGACCTGCACTCCAGAATGACCCAAGTGGCTATACTATACATTGAGGCACTACACAAGCTGCGGACCCACCAGCGTATGCAGCCATGTGTATGTCCCTGGCAAACCATAAGAGGGAATTGACATACGCATGCCTTGTCAATGCTGTATCTTCTTGCTGTCATACACTCTCCCCATTCCTCTGTGTAACATGCCACCCTCCGGACTGCTGAGGTATCCTGGGTGTCTTGGGGTGCAGTATCCTGCAATGCCATTTGTAGTGTAAACTCCAGGCTATGGACAGTGCATTCGTGGTTTCGCGATTGTACAAACAAATGAGAGGTCGACTATAACATGCCTGTTCTGGGACCTGTGTGAGTGAGTACAGCATCAGCTTTCACCTGCACTGAGCAGTGCAACAGCACCGGGACAATGGATTTGCATGCGAGTGCCTGAGGTGTATGGCCACTGGGCATTATCACCCGCACACAGCTCGTACCTATGTATGGCACATTCCAGCATCCTACTGCTAGTGCTCTGCCACCCAAAAATAAGACGCCATTTCTTCTGTGAACTATCCTGGCTAAATATATAGCAAACAGCAGGCATATTCTAGGAAAATACATTGTAAAAATGCATAAAAGGAAGACCACATTGAAACTGCCTCTCCGTAGATCTTCATTGTGCAAATTCATTAGAAATAATGGGTAAAAGCATCCCAAAAGCTCTCCACAACCATATCATCTCTGACCAGATCTTGTCAAATGAGAAACCACTTTCTTCACCAATCTAGTGAATTATCAGCAGGAAACATGGGAGGTTAACCACAAGGAGGAAAACTAGCGTAAGTCAGTCTGTTGCCTAAAATTAGCACCCCTCACATCAGGAGCTAATCTCTCTACTCTCATGTGAGTTGTTTGTGTGTATGGAATATATATCCTGATAAATCTTTACCCCCCCCCCGAACAACCAAGAACAGCATAGTTTCAACAGTGAAGTAGATGTGAGCCACAAAAAATTAGGGTAGTATGGAGGTATAAAGGGAATGTCTTAAAAGAGACATCAGGAGGATAAAGTCACCTAATCAGCAACTGGAGGGCAGCAAGGGCTGGACTAGGAAGCTCTTGTCTCTGGGCTCAGCAAACAAAGGCCCAGTCATACCAACCACATAGCAGATGCCAGGACTCTGTTGTAGGGGTTGTGAGAGGGGTCTCTAGCCTTTCATCAATACCCTCTACCCCACTGATCACTGCAGGTCCCCTAGAGAAGCTCTGTTAGAGAACCATGGTATGCCAGCCTCCTCCCAGCTTTTTCTCCAGTCGGACAGCAGCAAGGGCTGGACTAGGAATCCCTTTGTCTCTGGGCTCAGCACACAAAGACCTAGCCTCACCAGCCACATGGCAGATCCAAGGATTCTGTTGTAGGGGTCATGAGGGGGCTCTCCAGCCTTTTGTCCATCCCTTTCCCCCACTGATCACCATGGGACTCCAGGAAAGGCTCTGTTGGAGAGCCCTGCTGTGTCCACTTCCTCCCAGCTTTTTTACCAATTGGAGGGTGGCAAGGTCTGGGCTAGGAAGCCCTTTGTCTCTAGGCTGTGCACACAATCGTGGGGCTGCACCAGCCATGCAGTAGATGCCAGAACACTGTTGTCAAGGTCATGAAGAGACAGCTGGCTGACCCTCTCTCCTGTGCCCACTGCCCTTTGAGTTTTCCCAGGCTCAACCTTGACTTGGACGCTAAGCTGTGCTGCCTGTGGCGTGGCTGGAGAAGCCAGCCAGCTGACCCTCTGTCCTCTGCCCACTGCCCTTCAAGCCTTCCCAGGTAGGAATTCACCCAGGAACTGGAACCTCTGCTGGGACTCCGATTGGTTGCAGCCCCGGAGATCCAACTTTCTATTGGCTGGCTCAACAGCAGCTCGTTCCCGATTGGTGCCAAAGCTCTGAGGCCATTTTTCAAGATTTCCTGGCGCCAGCTCACTTGGCTTCAATTCAGAAACTTATCCTACCCTGTTTTTCGGCCATAGAGGAATTATTGTCTCGGGGAAACATTTGTATATTTACCACAGTTTAGGGGTTGTGTAAATGCAGCATTTTATGTATGTGCTTATGTACTCTTGTTAGGGAAAGTTGCGTTGATTAATTTTGTTTATCGCTAACATTGACTGCCTCTTTCTGTTGCTGTTCTGATTTTAATTATTGTACTAGGGGCAACTTTTGTATTATTACCACAGTACTGGGGATGTTTAAAAGCCACATTTTTTGCATGTGCTTATGTACGTGTGTTAGGGAAAGTTACGTTATCTTATTTTACTCATCTATAGCATTGCCTGCTCCATATGATGCTGTTTTGATTTCTCTCTCCTGCACTGTTTAAATTGCCCCTTCCACGCTTTTCTTTCTTCTTGATATCTGACCTTAACCTTCATTTGGCGCCAGCCGACAACCTCCCTCCTAACTGCTTTGTCTGTCTGCCCCCTCCCATTTACTTCAGTTAATTGCTGCTCCTTTTCCTGTGACTCTGCCCACCGATTTAGCGCCAGCTACCCTTTCTTTTGTTCCTTTGTCTGTCCCTGCCCACCAACTTAGCCCTTCCTAGCTCTTTGTCTCTATCCCTATCTAACAGCCATCTGTTTTCCTTCTCTTTTGGGCTCTCCCTTGACTCGGGCGCCACGCTGTGCTGCCTGCGGCAGAGCTGGAGAAGCCAGACGGCCAACCCTCTCTCCTCTGCCTGCCGCCCTTCAAGCCTTCCCAGGTAGGAATTCATCCAGGGACCGGGACCTCTGCTGGGACTCTGATTGGTTGCAGCCCAAGAGCTCCAGCTTACTATTGGCTGGCTCGACGGCAGCTCGCTCCCGATTGGTGCCAAAGCTCTGAGGCAATTTTTCAAGATTTCCCAGTGCCGGCTCACTCGTCTTCAATTCAGAAACTTATCCTACCCTGTTTTTCAGTCCACCCACCCTCCCCCACTCCTGCCACTCTTTAAATGAGTCTTTTTTCACCTCCCACTTTGCATGACCTCTACCATTGTTACTGCCTGCTGCAAGCAGCTCCCAGCCCACTTACTATTGGTGGCTGCTGTTGGGCAGCAGTTGTAGTGGCTGCCACTTTTTTCTCTTTTTCTCACACTGTTCTGTTACTCCCTCACTATCTAATGGGTTAAGTGTCTTTTACTGGCAGTTATTCTACTTAATTAATGTAGCTATCCCACCCTGCCTGCAGTCCTGGGCGTGTGAAGAGTCAAACCTAAGTAGACCCTGCCTTATTTATCTTTTCTGACTACAGGAGTGAGTCATGTCAATCTGAGTGCTGCCCTACACATCCTCCTATCACAAACATCTGCATCTCGATTCTGAGTTATAGCCTAGCTTGTAAGCATTCATGTAGCAGCTTCTTAGTCCAGTTTTGTGTGGAAACAACTCTGTACATCCCTCCTTCTGCTATTTTAAAGAACTGCATTTCTCTTAGCAATACAATAAACATTCTCTGTCTTTTAGATTGCTAAATACCGCCCACTATACACAGGGCCCTACAATGCAGACTATTTCTCTAATCCTTCGTTGTGTATCAGGCTCCCTCTTCATTTCCCTAGAGCCTCATACTGATCGTGTGCAGGTGGTCCACATTATATCTCCATGGGAGGAGGACGTTCACTGCTATTCATTATCAGGTTTCCTCTCCCATTGGATCCTTCCTTCCAGCCACCATGGAATCCTGGAACCTCTATCTACTTCTTACCGTACCCTAACCTGCGAATCTTGCAACATCTGCCCCTTCCCTACTTGTTTTTTGTCAGGCTAGGGTGCTACTCTACACAGTTCTTGGACCACTTAGCTACCAAGGTGCTCACACTTCTTCTGGTCATTCTCCCCATTGCAAAAGGGAACACACCCATACCATTAGACTACTCTTAAGTTCCCTAAGTAAAATATTGCTGATATTATTACTCTGCTCGGGCAATGCCAAACTGAACCCTGGCCTAATCACTTCACTAACAGCTCCTTCAGAATTAGCTCACCTTAAGGGTACAAAATTCCTGCATATTAATGCTTGTAGCCTTCTGAAGAAACTAGACTCCATTCAGTCGTGGATCCTCCATACCAAGCCTGATGTACTGGTAGTTACTGAAACCTGGCTTTAACCTTCTACTCTTGATTATGCAACAAACACTCCTTCCTATAATGTCTTCTGAACTGACAGACCAACCAGAGGAGGTGGAGTAGCTATATATATATATATATATATATATATATACTAGATACATTTTATTGACCCTAAAGGTTCAACTCTCCTCCTCCCAATCTCTGTATTATCGGATGTTACCGACCCCCCAGTGGGTTGGAAGGCGCTAGATCATATACACAACAAACTGAGCACTTTGACCTCAGAGTCCATCATTTTGGGTGACCTCAACTTTGAATGGCTTTCAGCAACTTCTGAACCCCTTAAAGAACTGTGTGACACCATTGGGCTTACGCAGCTAGTTCCTGAAGCCACACATCCCAATAAAAAAAAAACAGCCAACAGTACCCTAATTGATCTTATCCTAGTTAATAAATTCCACCTTTACACCCATTCAGGTGTTTTTTTATTAACCTTAGTGGCCATTGTTCCATTGCTCGTGTGAGGTCTGCTCCAAAACTAGTCTCCTGTTCAAGATATATATATACAAAAGAAGCAAATGTAACTTTGGCCCTTTAGCATTCCTCACTGAACTACAAAATTCTAATTGGCAAGACTTCTAACTAGCCAAGTCAGTGTATGAAGCTTATGAGTACTTTCAAAGCATTGTACTTGCTGTTATAGATGGACACGCACTGCTGGTTAAAGTTAGTTCAAAGAAGAAATCAGCTCCATGGTTCATGGCCAACCTGAAGGCCGCCTTTCTTAATAGGGACGTTCTTTGGAAAAGAGTATGGAAAACTAAGCTCCCCTCTGACTGGTCAGCGTTCAGAATGGCTAGGAATATCTGTACTAAACTTGTCATATCCAAAAAAGCCAACTATTTTCAGTATGAATTGGACTCATCATCTAAGTGTGCTGCTAAGTTCTGGACGACCATTGAGGATATAGAAGGTCACAGATCAGCTAACACTGTCCTGGCCAAAATATCTTCTGGTGGCTCCTCAATTACTGACAAACTGACAATCCTAGATCTCTTCAATGATCACTTTGTCACCGCTGGGCTCACCTTTGATTCCTCATGTGCCTACAACCTCCGTTCCCAACTTTGCAGACAGGATACTGCCAGACCAACTGCCATTACCTCTGTCTCCGATACGGCCTTCTCCTTCAGCCCGGTATCTCTGAAACATGTAGAAGATCTACTTCTATCTCTTGACACCAGAAAAAGTGCAGGTGCAGACCTTATCGACCCATATTTTCTGAAACTCACCTCCCATGTATTGTCAGTACCCATCACCCATCTCTTTAATCTATCTCTTGCCCAAGGAGACCTCCCTACTATTTGGAAAACAGGCCATGTTATTTCACTATTTAAATCCAGTGACCCAAGTGACTTAAACAATTACAGAGCAATATTTCTACTTTCTATCCTTTCTAAACTGCAGTATAGCGCAGTGGTCAAAGGCTCTGAGCTGCAAATCTGGTGACATCCAGCAGACCAGACCTGGGTTTGAATCCCGCAGCATCCACTTGCATGCTGTGTGACCCTGAGTAAGTCACTTAACCTCCTTGTGCTCCCAGGTTGCTCCTGTAAAAAAGCTTTCAGCTTAGTGTGCTATACCTGGTTAAACAACTAAATAAAAAAAATAAATAAATAAACTGCTCGAGAAAGTGGTTAATGTGCAGTTTAGGCAGTTCTTGGACTCCACCAACCTGCTTAATCCTGCACAGTCAGGATTCAGAGCTTGCCATAGTACAATATCTGCACTCGCAAAGGTCACCAATGATTGGCAGAATTCCTTGGATGCTAAACAATATGTATGTGCCTTGTTCCTTTATCTAAGCAAGGCATTTGATACAGTGGACCACGTCCTGCTGTTGGATACTCTACAGAGCATTGGTCTAGACTTTTCTGCCCTGAAATGGTTCAGTTGTTACCTCACTGGGAGATACCAACAGGTTAAAGCTCAAGGGGATCTTTCTCCACTGAAATTGCTCCAAAGAGGTGTGCCACAAGTGTCCATTCTAGGACCACTGCTCTTTACTGTATATATTAATAACATTGATTCAGGGATTAAATCAGCCAACATTCACCTCTTCGCCGATGACACAGTTATTTACATTGCCAGGTCTACCCCAGAGCAGGGCTGCATGGACCTGCAATTGGACTTTAATCAGCTACAGATGAACCTTTTGAGTCAAAAACTACTTTTAAACGCAAAAAAAAAATGAAGGCCATATTTTTCTCACCTTCTGCCCTAGATCAAAATCCTTCTTTACAGACTGTAGCTTAACTCCTCACATTTTATTGCTTTTGGGTGAACCTATCGAATATGTGTCTAAATTTAAATATTTGGGGGTTTGGATAGCCCACAAGCTCACATTTTCTGCCCACATTGAGGAGCTTGCGAAGAAGCTAAGGCAGAGACTGATCCTGTTCTTCTGGATTAAGCATCTCTTAACTTACAAAGCCAAAAAAAGGCTGTCCCAAACCACCTTTCTATCCTTACTGGACTATGCCGACTTCCTTTATGGACAAAGCCCTGCCTCTACACTCTCTAAACTTGATCCGATTTATCACCGAGCTTTGAGATTCATCTCTGGACTGCCTTACTTTACCCACCACTGCTCCTTGTATTCCACAGTAGGCTGGACATCCCTCAGATTCAGAAGGGAAAGGAATTCTGCCTACTGGACTTTTAGAGCTATCACCCATAAGCTTTCCCAATATATCTCTGTTTGCCGCTATGTGCTGCGGGCAATTATTGCTGGGCAGCCTCTCCTTCATCTCCTTAGCCATTCCTAAAGTTAATTTGCATTTTGGTAAAGCATCTATAAGCTACGTACTTCCTCACCTGTGGAACAATCTGCAAAAAAACCTGAAGTTGATTGCCCTGACAACATTCTTCTCCTTCAAAAAGCTATTCTAACACTCCTTCCTTGAATCCTATAACTGCCTCCCCCGGTGGTCAGTGAAATAAGTGTCAGACATCTGTCCCCTTGCCTTGCGACTCTCTGCTTTATCACTCTATCTCTCCCTGTTCTCCTCATCTCCCTAACACCCTTCTTACCCTCCCTGAATCCTGTAACTGCCTCCCCCAGCAGGTGGTGAGATAAGTGCCAGACGTCTGTCTCCTTGCCTTGTGACTCTCTGTTTTATCACTGTATCTCTCTCTATTCCCCTCATCTCCCTAACACCCCTCTTACCCTTCCCCTGAACTTTACATGTTTATATTGTATAATATTGTATTGACTATTTTTTATCCTTTCTCTCTTGAGCCATTATGCCTAGTTCCCGTGTATAGCCCTGCCCAATACTGTACTATGTTTTGTGTTTTCTTCCATATTTTATTCTAAGATTGTTTAACTACCTTATGTATTGTATTATTCTGTTTTACTTTTATGTGTACTTGTCCAGATCCACCTTGCAAACGAGCTCGCTCAATGGTGTTTCACCTGGTAAAATAAAGATCGATTGATTGATTGACTGATGGATGAGGGGGCTCTTTAGCCTTTTGTCCTTCCCCCCACCCGAGAAGCTCCATTAGAGAACCTTGCTGTGCCTGCTTTCTCCCAGCTTTTTCATCAATCAGAGGGCAACAAGGACTGGACTAAAAAGCTCTTTGTCTCGGGGTTCAGCACACAAAGACCCGGCAGCACCAGCCACATGGCAGATGCCAGAACTCTGTTGTAGGAGTTGAGGAGGCTGTCCAACCTTTTGTCCACCCCCCCCACCGATCGCCGCAGGACCCCCAAAGCAGTTCCTTTATAGAGCCTTGCTGTGCCCTCCTCCTCACAGCTTTTTCAATAATCAGAGGGTGGGACTAGGAAGCTTTTTGTCTCTGGGTTCAGCACACAAAGACCCGGCCACACCAGCCATGTTTCAGATGCTAGGACTCTGTTGTAGGGATCATGAAGGGGCTCTTCAGCCTTTTGTCTAGCCTCTCCACCCCACCAATCACTACGGGACCCCCAGTGAAGCTCCATTAGAGAGCCGTGCTGTGTCTGCCTCCTCCCAGCATGTACTTCCTAACTGTTCCCCAAGCAGTCCTTCTGCACTGCAGTTCTTGCTCTAAGGGCACACACAAAGTTCCAAAATCGGGAGTCTGCCTGGGAGTCACCCATGGTGGCTGCAGGTGCCGGCCACACTGCTCATCTAACATTACCGTCCTGGACTAAATCCTATTATCCTGTAAGTGTCCTCACTATTATAGCTGTGTTTAGCAATCACTCCTGCCACTGAGTTGAAAAGTGTAACTGTATGAAGCACCTCTTTGCACGTTGCTGTCTACTTATCATTCATGCTGCTGAGTTAAAAGTTTATCTGTAAGTCTATGTGTCCTTACAATTTTAGCTGTGTTTACTAATCACTCCTGCCACTGAGTTTATAAGTGTAATTGTATGAAGTACCTCCTTGCACACTGCTGTCTACTTATCATTCCTGTAACTGAGTTAACAGTGTATCTGTAAGCAATAACACACTAGCAGTTGCTTGACTCCAGGACATTTTATAAAAAGGCATGGGACAGGAAACGAGGGAGGGTCTGGGTGAATAGTGCTGCAAACTGGGGGAATAATGCTGAGAACATCATGAAGATGCGGCAGGGGGCTGGGGCAGCTGCAATCTGGGGGTGCTAGTTGCACACTTGAGCAGACTTTCATAGACTATGAGGTCTGTTTCTGCTGGCAGTTTAGTATGTTCGTGTTGCCTTCTCTGGCCCTCTGTTAAATCTGCTCCCTAACTGAGCACTCCTGTACTTTAACACTTATACTGGAACAATTACATTGTGTAAAAGTCTTCTGCCGCACTGACTTACTTGTTGGGTAGTGTAACCTTGGTCCCCATTTGGTCCTCTTTTTTTCCTTCATAATAGCATTGATGTATTGGTTACTAGCCTACCTTTGGAGCCCTCACCTGCTCTCTCCTCCTCACCGACTCCATATCAGCCCTTAATCTTGCAGCTAAAATTTCCCTAGGTCATACCAACTTTGCTATGTCCAACCCCTTAGTTTGCTCAACTAAAATCTGGGCAAGCCTTAGCTTGTTTGCCCCTAGGGTCTGGTGCTTTATGGCTCCATCCCTTTTACTGGCTGCTGGAGACACAGAAACAGAATTTGATGGCAGATAACAACTGCTTGGCCCATCTATTCTGCACATTCTCCCTACCTACTGTTACATCACTGGCCACTACTTGATCTCTGGCTTTACCCCCCCCCAACCTTTCCTTACCACTAAGGATCTGTTATGCCTAGCCCATACATTCTTGAATCTTGTTATCCTTTTGGCCCCCACCACCTCCTCTGGGAGCTGTTCAGGCATCCACCACTCTTTCTGTGAAGAAATACTTCCTCACATCTCTCCTGAGTCTTCCCCCCAGCTTCACTGCATGTCCCTTTGTTCTTGAGCATCTTTTTTTCTGAAAATGTTTTCCTTCTTTAGCCTTATTTATACCATTGAGGTATTTGAAAGTCTCTATCATATTTCCCTCTCCCTTCTTTTCTCCAGGAAGTACATATTGAGATCCTTTAGTCTCTCCTCATAGGGCTTTTGATGCAGACCCTTCACCATTTTAGTTGCCCTGCTCTGGAGTGCCTCTACTCTGTGTCCTTCTGGAGATGTGGTCTCCAGAACTGGACACAGTACTCTAGGTGAGGTCTCACCAGTGATCTATACAGTGATAACACCACCTCTCTCTCTCTTTCTGCTGGTGATACCCCTCCCTATGCACCCTAGCATCCCACTAGCTCTCCCTTTTGTCACACTCTCTGGCCACCTCTAGGTCATTAGATATAATCACCCACAAGTCTCCCTCCTATTTCTTGGTTGTCAGTACTACACCCCCATTTTGGATTCCGCACCTGGGTTTCTGTGTCCCAAGTGTATGACCCTGCACGCTTCACATCAAAACTCAGCTGCCACACCCTTGACCACTCCTCTAACTCTTCTAGATCTCTAATAATTTTTTTCACACACCCATACCTTCCCTTCCCTTCTAGCCCCTCCACAATGTCACTAACAAAAACATTAAAGAGGACCGATCCTAGTACTGATCCCTATGGCACCTCGGTTGTCACCCTTCCTTCCTCAGAGTGAACAGGGAACCAAATCCAGGTCCAAGTGTGTCCCAGCCCACCCCACCCCCAGCTAGGAGTGAAAGGATTTAAAATAGTAATTTTAAACATAAGAAGCCTCCTCCATAACCTGGATGCACTCACAGCCTAGATAAACCTCTACAAGTCTGATAGCCTCAGTTTCTCTGAAACATGGTTAAAGCCTTCTACACCCAGCCACCTCTGGGCACTACCAGGTTACAACTTACTAAGAAGTGACAAGATCTCCCCTGGGTGGGGACACAATTATGTACTGTAAAACCCATCTAAATGTCTCTGCCCCTAGTTCCCCCTTTCTTTATTCTGGTCCTCAGTTTGAATTATGTCATGCCATTTTAACCCTGGGGAACACTAAGAAATTCCACCTCTTCTGCACCTATGTACCACCAACCAGTAATCTCCAAGCACTTCCATCTCTTATCAGCACAATTGGCCCCCTTACTCAAGGCAAGGAATTTGTCCTCTTTGGGGACTTCAATGTTGACTGGTTAAAATGTAACAAAAATTTGGTTGCATCATTTTTAAACAAATTGCTGCTCACTAAAATTATCTCCAGCCCTACTAGGGTCTCTATCAGTGGGCAGTATGCCACCCTTATTGACTTAGTGCTTGTACCGAAGCCAGACAGAGTAGTTTGCTCTGAAGTATTATCCGATGCCATTATCGATCTCTCCCCAATCTACTGTGTATGGCGATTGAAAATTCCTAAGGTCCCCCTAGACTTATTCACTTTCAGGACTTTTCACATTTAGATCCTAACCAGTTCAAAAATGGAGTAGCCAACCAAAATTGTTTTTTATCTGTGGGCCACTACCAATGTCAACTTGGCTGTCTCACACTCCTGTGCAATCTTTACCATACTCCAGGATAAGTATGCTCCACTTCCCACTAGGAGGGTTCATGGTCCAATTACAGAATGGTTGGATCATCTTCTTTAATCCCTCCTCAGATTGAGAGATAAATTTTGGGCTTCCTACAAAGCATCCAGTTCAGTCTCTGACTGGATAAGCTGTGGAAAGGAATGCAAACAGGCAATCCGACAGAGCAAAAGTAGTTATTGCATAACCCAGTTTGATTCCTTTGTTGGCAACCCACATCAGTTTTGGAACTTTATTAAGAAAACCCTAGGCCAGGACAGTACCCCCACCCCCTCAGATATTGAGGTCAAGGGAGTAAATTGTAATAACCTCTCCACCATCTAGAATGCTTTCAATAAATTGTTTACTACTCTCTCATCTTATACTGGGGCTTTTCCTCTCTCCTCGCCTAATTTAGAATCCCCCTACTCATAACGCTGTGTCACACCCCCCATTTTATCTAAAAGAAGTCAAGGTCTCAGAGGTCTACAAACTCCTGAGACAGATCCCAGTTTCAAAACCTGCTGACTCTAATGGGATCGAACCCCATCTTCTCAAACTTGACTGTAATGAATTAGCCTCCCCAACAGCAAGAATCATTAACCTGTCCTTTTTCTTGGGCATCTTTCCTAACCTCTGGAAGATGTCTCGCATAGTGTCAATATTTAAAACAAGCATGTGTCAATGCGGAACATTCGCTTGCAGGTATTTGCAGTGGTGTTTGGCATGCATGGTGCTTTACCGTAATGCCCTATGCAATTGCTGGTATTTGCACAATAAATTGTCAGCATGACCTTTTTGTTACCCCCATTGTGCGCTACATAGGTGGAAACACGTTTTGGGCAGGATGTGAAAAATGACAGCTGTACTGCTCAAAAGGAAGTGTGGTAAAATGCCAATGTTGAAAATCTGGAGTGGAAATATTGAAAATTCACAAACCTATGAGCATGCGTGGGAACTGTGCAATGCACACTCGTAAAACAGTCATTTTTAGGAATTTTTTCACCAAATTTTCAACTTTACCATTTTAAAACCTCTGCTAATGAACAGTGTCACTGTGATTTTCTTACTGTGTCCCATACATTGATTTCGCACACCGACTGCGCCATTGTGCACTACATGGGGGGAAAGACATTTTGGGCAGGATGTGAAAAATGACAGCTGTACTGCTCATAAGGAGGTGTGGTAAAATGGCAATGTTGAAAATCTGGAGTGAAAATATTGAAAATTTGCAAACTTACGAGCGTGCGTAGTAACTGCTCAACGCAGACTCATAAAACAGTCATTTTTAGGAATTTTTTTCACCAAATTTTCAGCACAGCAATTTTTAAGACCTCTGCTCATGATCAGTGTCACTGTGATTTTCTTAATGTGCCCCATACACTGAGTTCGCACACCAACTGCGCCATTGTGCGCTACATGGGCAGAAACACATTTTGGGCAGGATGTGAAAAATGACAGCTGTATTGCTCATGAGGAGGTGTGGTAAAATGGAAATGTTGAAAATCTGGAGTTCAAATATTGAAAATTCGCAAACGTACCAGCATGTGTAGGAACTGCGCAACGCACGCTCGTAAAACAGTCATTTTTAGGAATTTTTTCACCAAATTTTCAACATAGCCATTTTAAGACCTGTGCTCATGAACAGTATCACTGTGATTTTCTTAATGTGTTTCATACATTGATTTCACACACCGACTGCGCCATTGTGCACTACATGGGCGGAAACACATTTTGGGTGAGATGTGAAAAATGACAGCTGTACAGCTCATAAGAAGGTGTGATAAAATGGCAATGTTGAAAATCTGGAGTGAAAATATTGAAAATTCACGAACTTACGAGCCTGTGTAGGAACTGCGCAACGCACGCTCGTAAAACAGTCAACATAGAAACATAGAAACTTAGAATTTGACGGCAGATAAGGACCGCTTGGCCCACCCAGTCTGCCCATTTCCCTACCTACTGGATAAGCTGCAGATCCTAGATAACCAGCAGCCTAAACATGGTGTTTTTGGGACCCCTTCTCATGAATGATATCACTGTCATGGCATTATTCAAGGCCGAAGGGTGATTTCATGCAGTGACTGCGCAGTGCCTGAGAAATCACCCTTCAGGCCCGAATAACACCATGACAGTGACATCATTTATGAGAAGGAGTCCCAAAAACCCCATGTTGAAAATTTGGTGCAAAAATTCCAAAAAATGACTGAGATATGCAATAAAGTTGAAACCCCCCTATCTAGCCCATTATACAGCTTACCGGCATTTCCTCAGTTCACGGTCGGCTTTGAAGAGTGCAGACGTGTTCCCGGTCACGAAGATCGTCGCGCCGGATCAGAGGTAGTATGGGGTGGGGGTGTGGGAGGCTAGGTGCGCAGTGGGTGGAGTGCGGGTTGTGGGAGGGGCTGGGAGACTCACCGTGGGACCGTTTTATTTTACAGGTTTAAAAAAAAGGGCGACTTGGGGCGTTTGCCACGCTGGGGTGGGATCCAGCATGGCAGAAGATGTTGGGGGCGAGGGCCGACGGGGGATTGGGCACCCTGTGGGAGAAAACTACGCTGGGGCCGAGGGCCGGCGGGGATTGGGCACCCGTCGTAAAATAGCGTGAACATTTGCCACGCTGGGATGGGCTCCCAGCGTGGCAGCAGGATGCGCTGGGGGCCGTGGAGCCGACGGGGATTGGGAAACCCCATCGGCAACAACATTTGCCACGCTTGGGGTGGGCTCTCAGCGTGGTACAAAAGCTTTGGGGGCAGCGTGGACGCTGCTGCTGGGAGCGCTGTGACGCAGGGGATAGGAGGCGGCGCGCTTCAGTATGGCAGCAAGCTTTCCTTTGAAGCAGAGGAACACCGCTGTCATACTGAGCTCCTGCACCCACTGGTGCAGGACTGCCACGCCTGCTCAAGGGAGCAGTGCATTGGATGGGAGAGGCACACCTCCAAGTGTGCTACTCTACCAAAACGTTCCTTGCGCATGCGCATAAGTGAACGTAAAAAGTAACAATAAATATATTTGCAATT
This sequence comes from Neoceratodus forsteri, assembly GCA_016271365.2. Classification (NCBI taxonomy): domain Eukaryota; kingdom Metazoa; phylum Chordata; order Ceratodontiformes; family Ceratodontidae; genus Neoceratodus; species Neoceratodus forsteri. The sequence continues at coordinate 61,170,768 of CM028135.1, forward strand.
ACAGAGCCATTGCCCTCCTACCAACCCTTAAGGTCTTGGAAAAAATTGTTGCCACCGAACTTTCTGACTACCTCTCCACACATGATCTCCTCTCCCCTATACAACACAGTTTCCATCACAACCATATTACCACCATGGCACTGCTCACCTTCACTAATAGCATTTCTTATGCATTAGATAAAGGGGAGCACACTGGTGCCATTATCATCAATCCTACTAAAGTCTTTGAAATGGTTGATCAGGTACCGGGTTAATACAACACTGCAATAATAGCGCAGTATAAATCATGTTGTAAAAAGCTCGAAAATAATGACAGTAACAGGGGTAGAACAACACTAGTAAAACTAGTAAATCACCGCTACCCTTGTCACTGTCCACGGAGAGGAGGCAGGGCTGAAGTAGCTTTAGGTGTAGTGCCAGGTTGAGCTGCTCCCATTGTGGAGCGGCTTGCTTACTAACACTGATGGGGTGGAAACCTGGTGACCAGGGTTTGGTTCCCTGCCTCCCGATATTGGACATTTATTATTTTTAGAAACAAATTTTCCCCTTCCCAAGTTTCTCCCCATCCCCTAAGTCCACACCCCCTCAGAGCTGATTATTTTAATTTAGGGGGGTGGTATAGCTCCCCACATCGGGGTGTGTGGGGGGTGTAGCCCCCCAGAAAAATAACTCTAATGTTTTCCTGTGTGGTTGTATTCTTTCCGTGGTATTTTGATGTCAGCTGGTGTTTTCACTGACCTTATATTTGTATTCAGCGTTTTGCCTGTGGGTTGTTGATCGTGCTAGTTATGGTTGTGGGGCATTGACCTCGTGTCGGTTGATCACACCCTGCTCTGGCACAAACTAACATCCCTGCATGTATCTGACACTGCCTCCCCTGGTTCAAAAGTTACTTTTCTAATAGGCAACAATGAGTTAGGTTTGGATCCTCCGTCTCTGATACAGCCCCTGTAATAGTGGGTGTCCTACACAATTCTATACTGGAACTCTTGTTCTTTTTGCTATACATAAATTCTGTCCACCACTGGCTCACAAACAGCACACCCAACTTGTACGGTGATGATCTGATGTTTTTCTCTAGTGCCCAGTACATGGAATAGATTAATATTAAATTATCGGCTGACCTACAGTCAGCACAAAAATAGATCTATGAAAATAGACTCTTAATGAACACTACTAAATCTCTGGCTATGCTATTTGGATCTGCTCCCATTTAAAGAATATCCAGTCTCCTCTCTCTGTGGTTTGCAAACATGGAACTCCCTTGGTCACTGTCCCACCCTTTAGTTACCTGGGTGTTACACTTGAACCATCCCTTGATTTTCCATTCCATGAGGTGGCATTCCATAGAGTTAGCTGTCAACGTCAGGCTTCAGCTTGCCTACAAAGCTAGACACAACCTCTACCCTTGTGACATAGGCTGAGCAGAAGATTCCTGGGGCTGTGCTGGAGTAGGAGTTTCAGGCTTTACTTGCTTGGTATGCTGGGGCTTGGGGTCTGAAGTCATTGTCACTGAGATTTCCCACAGGGGGCATAATGACTCCTAGCCACTTCTCCATCAAAACTGCATGAAGATACCTCATGTTCCTTACTTTGGCTTCAAGTGCGCAGTGAAGTAGATTTCCTTGAAGGTTTGCCTTTCTTCTGGGAGGTGCCTCTGCCACGATGTCTATATGTGGGGATCCATGGATCTTCCCATGGCTGAGCCTTGTATGCTGCAGGCAGGCCTTGGCTGGCCCTGTGTCACTGGCAGTGTGGCCAATCACTATAGAAGTGTTCCCCACACTTGGGGCACTGCACTGTAGTAAAGCTATATTCCCCTTCCCATATCACCACCAAAATGATCCTCACTACCTTTGACTATAGTGATATGGTTTACAGTGCCACATCCAAATACCAGCTGGGCCAAACTGGGCCCCTGCCTCTTCCAAACATTCTGTCATTTTGCCCAGAACATTCCCCCCCAAGGACTCACTGCCACACAATATACTGTGCTCCCAGCTGTTAAGCTTTTCATTTCAGGGCAGGCACCTCATGCTTACTGTGATTTATTTATTTCTAAATTCTGGTTTATTGCCATCCCTGCTTTCTGGCCACACCCCTCCTATCCTGCCCCCTCTTATTCCCTGAGATGCTCTGATCTCTGCTCCTTTCTCACTCCCACTCTAAAAGCTCCACTGGTCAAGTGGCTTTTTCCTTCTGTTGGCTTCCATCCAGTCTAATGCTGTCCCATATAGAAACATAGAAACATAGAATTTGATGGCAGAGGACTGCATGGCCCATACAGTCTGCCCATTCCTCTCGACCTACACTATTACCACTGACAGTACCTAATCTACAGCTCTTTCTCCTTCCCCCCTCCCTTTTCACTATGAAAGCATGGATGATACAACATAACCCTGCCATCCTAGGGATCTCAGAGACCTGGCTCAAGCCGTCCATCAGCCAGCATGAAGTTGCTCTGCAAGTCTACTTCTGCTTAAGGAAAGATCGAAAAGGCAAAAAAGAGGGTGGGGTACATTGCAGCAGTAGAAATCCCCACCCTGGCTCCTGAACTCTCCTCAGTTGAGTCCCTGTTCCTCACCGTAACCCTTGGGAATGTAAGAAAACTTATCGTTGGCTGTATATATTTCCCCCGCAAAGCAGCCCCCCCAATGCCCTCCCCTCCCTCATCCCATCCCTTGCACCGCCCCCACATGACCTAGTGATCTGCGGAGATTTCACTCTAGACTGGCTAAACCCCAGTAAGAATAAGATCCACTCTATCTTGGCCGAATCCAATCTCACTCAACTTATCCCTGAACCAATGCATATCAATACAAAATCAGGCAATCACTCCCCCATTGATTGGATAGTCACCAACTGTGCCCCCAAGATCAAGATAGTGGGTGTCCTTCCTGATAGTATCAGTGACCACTCACTGACGTATTGCATTTGGCATAACAATTTCCATAACTCTCCCCCGAAAATTGTCCTAGCCAGGGATGTCACACTTCAACGAACAAGCATTCCTAGCCTCCATCTCGGGCACCGTTTAGGGACCTAAAAACTCCCTGTCAGATATCAATCAGGCCCTGGACTACTTCATAATCACTTTTACCACCATGGTAAATCTTCATGCCCCTCTGAAGAAACAGAGATCTAAGGGCCTCAAAGCACCCTGGTTGTCCAAAGAGCTAAGGAAACTAGTGACCACTCAAGACAAAGCCTGGCATCCCTTCAAAGGCAGTGGCCTCCACAGAAATTGACTAGCCTACAGGTAGCTCAGAAATATCTGTAAAGACTCTATCTGCAAAGTCAAGCAGATCTATGTTAAGTCATTACAGACGAGCACCTTAGTAACCCCAAGAAAGTTTGGAAACAGACTCCCTAGTGAAAGGCAAAACCACTGAAATCCTGAGCTCCCTTAATGCCCAAGGTAACATCCTCTCCGATCCCCCAGCAATTGCTGCGGGTTTAAATGAATTCTTCACAGACCTAGACAAATACACCACACTATTTAACTTCACACCAGACCCCCCCCAATAGACATTGGTAAGCGACCAGCATTCCATCTCAAACTTGCCACCCTGAAAGAGGTGCACAGGCTGCTCTCCAACTTAAATCAGAGAGCTCCCCAGGTTATGATACGCTCAAACCTAAATTCCTCAAACTTGGTGCCACAGGGCTAGCTGCACCCATATGGAATCTGCTTAATAAATTCTTTCTCTATGGAAATGTCCTGGTGGAATGGAAGGTAACTGTGGTCGTTCCAATCCACAAGGGTGGTCCTAACATAGTAGTTGAAAACTTTAGGCCCATCTCCATCCTTTGCACGCTGGCAAAGATACAGGAATGAATTCTTTACAGTGACCTACAAGATTACCTCAAATCCTATCTCCTCCTCTCAACCTACCAGCATGGGTTCAGGAAGAATCACAGCATCCTCATTGCTCTGATAAAAGTATTAGCTAACATACTCACTGCAATTGACCAAGGCCTCGCCACTGGTGCCATCTTTGTGGACCTTACGAAGGCATTTGACCTGGTCAATCACAGCTTCTTATTACGTAAGCTTCACTCTCTAGGCCTTGATCTCAGTGCTCTCACATGGCTTCATAGCTACCTCTCTAACCACTCCCAAAGGATCAAGTGGTCAGGGGCCCTTTCGGACTTCAGACCATTAACGCATGGTGTGCCTCAGGGTTCCATTCTGGGACCACTATTTTTTCGCTCTTTATTAATGATTTGTCTAACAACTGTGGTGGAGCCTCAGTTCATTTATATGCAGATGACCCTATCATCTACGACTCCTCCTCAGACCTTGGTTGGATAAACCAAAGTCTCGTATCCGACTGCCATACTCTCGAGGGGTGGTTCTTAGAAAACTACCTAGTTCTCAATATAAAAAGACAAAAGTATGCTTTTCCATAACCCTGCTCCACACCCCTGCCTCAGCATCCCTTCATGATCCAATCTCAGGATGGTAATGCCCTTGAACTCGTCCACTCATTCAAATACCTGTGTGGTGCCCTAGGTCCGTCGCCCACCTTCGAAATCCATGTCAATTTATTAACTAAGGCGATCAACCAAAGGCGAGGTTTGTTGTATCGTCTCCGTCCCTTCCTATCATCTGCCTCATGCCAAAAAACAGCAATGTCCACAACTCCTGTTTCTCCTCTCCAATGGTGCCCTATTGCTCCTCCCAGCCTGGGCCACCATCCTATCCTGCCTCAATCAACTCTATCTGAGGGTAGGATGTTTTGCACTAGGATTTGACCCCCGGCACCACCATTGCAATGTCCTCTCATCTCTGGGCTGGGCACCTCTGGAGTTTAAATTCCAATACACCACCATGTGCCTCATGTGTAAGCTGGTCAACCCTTACACTCCCCCACGCTTGGGCGACCTTATCAAACATAGGCAGTCCCAGCATACTCTAGGTTCTGCCGCCTTCCCCCTACTGGTTATTACCAACCCTTGATTGGCAGTCGGCAGGAGATCCTTTGTCTTTTCTTCCACATCCACCTGGAATTTCCCCCCACACATGATTCTCTCCAGCACCTCTCACCCACAATCTAAACACAATGGGCCAGATATTCAAAACTTTGCCCCAAGGCTAGATAAGCACTGCTCAGCATGCTAAATTAGCTCTGACCCAATAGCCCGCTATATTCAAAAGGGATTGCCCCGGTGCTAAACCTGCTGAATATAGCATGCTAAGGAAGCTGGGCAAACTGAGCTGGGAATGCAGTGCAAACATAGCCCGGGAATAAGACAGCTCTGAATACAGCAACAAGGATGTGCACACCACACCAGCATCCAAGTTCACAGTAACATGAAGGAAGGTAGAGATGAACAATGTGATCAATGTGTGTGCTAGTAAAGGTGTGGAGTCAATAAAGCTGCAAGCAGCAATGCATGAGAAATTACATTATGCAAAAATGTACAGTATTCTCAAAATGTTTGCACGGTGCAAACACATTTGCGCAGGTGTAGCGCGGAGCTAAGCCGTTTGCCCGGCGCAAGCACATTTGCCTGGGGCAACACTTTGCTATATTCAAAAGTGACATGCAAATGAGCCTACTTAGGTAATCTGTGGGCAGACATCCAGATTAGAAACTCATTATGACCTGATTTGTATGCAGTTTGCCCAGTGCTATTGCAGGGTCCCACAGCTCTACCTGTAGGTCAGTCTGGAAGTACAGGGGCTGGCTGGGTGTGCCCACAGCTCCACCTGTAGGTCAGTCTGAGAGTGCATAGTGGTAGCTGCAGGCTACATTTGTACAGTACAGCATAGCATAGTGTGCCCCAGGGGACTACACAGCACAGGTACAGGTGGTGGTGCTGCATGCAACTATCAAACTGTAGTTCATGCTACAGTGCACAGCAGACACTACAGTAGCAAGAGGGCCAGTACTGTGAGGGACACAGCAATGCCTATGGTGTGTAGGGCAGTGATGATCACTGCACTGTACACAGTGACAGGGTCAACTTGCAGGTGTTTACTGAGAGTGGACATTACTGTTATGCTGTTGTGCGACCCACAGATGCTGCACCACTGGCATGGGATGCTCACAGTGACATATACATGGCTGGTTGTGTGTGCTGTGGTGTCTGTACAGATGTGCGGTATGCGGCTGGGGGAGGCACATACAATCAGACAGGCACAGTGATGTTGGGGTATTCCCAACACTGGTCCATGTGCACTGCGTGGCTTGTCCCAACCTTGTGGCCACACCCAGTCTGTGGTGCAGCCTGGCCACCTGTACACCCTCCCTTCAACACCCTCCACGCCCACAGTGCTGCATGTATGTGCTGACATCTGTTGGTGTCCACTGAACGATGGTCTGCAGGTGTGGGCTGTATGGCCGCACTGCCATAGTGTCCACTGTGAGCAGGGTCACCACTTTCTACCTGGCATGGCTGGGACTGGTGGCAGATGATGGCATCATAGTGATGCCATCAGGAAGCAGCATGTTTCCTCTCTGTCTGGCTTATTTCTATGTGTCATACTTATCGGTTAGGGTCATGCAAAGCAGCGCAAAAGTTGCGCAGAGCTGTGCAAAGCCACAAAGTTGCGCAAAGCTGATTTTCCCAGAGTTAAGACTGCCTTTTCCTGGGCAGTAATTTGCACCGTACAAAGTGTTGTGCTAAGTCACTCAAAACCACTTTGCATGGTGCTATTCACTGAATATAGCATTGCGCTGACACGCCCTCTCAGTTTTCACCTTGCATACATTATTATTTTACCAGGCGCTAATGCAGTTCACGCGTGCTATTTGACCTTTTGAATCTAGCGGACCCACGCTAACCCAATGCTAAACCTGAGCAAATGGTTTGCGCCTAACACAAAGTTTTGAATATCTGGCTCAATATCTCAGATCACCTCCTTGCCCCCTCTCCTTGTACCTGTTTTCACTGACAGTTTTCCTGCCCATATGGAAGATCTCCCATTGTCTGAATCAATCCCATGTATGAATGTTAGACACAACTGCTATATTCAATGTATTGCATTTTAATTGACTTGATGTTAGTGTAACACTGTATCTATTCTGTTGTAATACCGAACTTGCAGCATGACTGAATATACCTGTGTTAGCACTTGCCTTGTTAGCCGTTGTACTTCTACTCCTCTGTAACATGTATGTATCTGTACTTCTGCTCCTCTGTAGCAAGTATGTATATGTTGTCTTGTCCTGGGTCGCCCCTGAAAAAGGGACTGTATTGTCTCAGTGGGCCTACCCAGTTACCAAAATTCAATAAATAAATAAATGAAACTATTCCCTTGTAGTTATCCCATGCATTCTTGAACCACACCACTGTTTTCTCCCCCACCATCTCCGCTGGAAGTCTGTTCCATAAATCCATCACTCTTTCTGTGAAGAAGTACTTCCTCACATCTCTCCTGAATCTACCCCCTCCAGCTTCATAGCATGTCTTCTTGTTCTTTGGCACCTTTTCTTTTGAAAATGCTTCCCTCCTGTTCCTTTTTAACCCCGTGAGATATTTAAAGGTCTCTATCATAGCTCCCCTCTCCTTCCTCTGTTCTAGGGTATATATAATGAGGTCCTTTAGTCTCTTCTCATTGGGATTTTGATGCTGACCCTGCACTATTTTAGTTATCCTCCTCTAGACCACCTCCACTCTGTCTATGTCTTTTTGCAGATGTGGTTTCCAGAGCTGGACATAGTACTGTAGGTGGGGTCTTACCAGTGATCTATACAGAGGCAACACCACCTCCTTCTTTCTACTTGTGATACCCCTCCCTATGCACCCCAGCATCCCACTAGCCCACCCAACTGCCTTGTCACACTGCCTGGACACTTTTAAGTCATCTAATTACCTCCAGGTCACTTTCCTGCTTGGTGGTCGTTAGTACCACTCCACCCATTTTGTACTCTGCCCCTGGGTTTCTGTGCCCTAAGTGCATTGTTTTGCACTTTTTTGCATTGAAGCCCAGCTGCCATACCCTTGACCACTCTTCTAGTTTTCTCTGTTCTCTACTCATCCTTTCCATCCCTCCCAGAGTGTCCACCCTATTGTATATTTTGGTGTCATCCACAAAAAGGCAGACCTTCCCTTTCAGCTCATCTGCAATGTCACTTATAAAGACATTAAAGAGGACCGGTCCCAGCACTGATTCCTGAGGCACCCTAACTATAACTAGCAACTGTAACTGTAGCTAGCATACTAATGCCTTTTAAGCCATGGTGTCTAACCATCTAGGTACCTTTGTGTCATAATATCTGTAGTTCCTTATTTATTTAACTTTAGAATGAATATCTTCTGAGAAACCACGTTGTGTGTTTTACTGTACATTATAAAATGGATGGTCAAAATCCTCAAATCTGATTGGCTGAGACCACATTCAGCCAGGATGATATCTCAGTACATAAACCTGGTCTGAAAGTGGGTCCTGCCATCAGTCAACAAAATCAAAATGGATCCACTTTAGCCAGCACTTCAGTGCAGTGGTAGGTTACCGCTTGCAGTGGCAACGACCCAGATTCGGGAGAGGACTCAAGTCGGAGAAGGATCTGCCAGGGGAAAAGGACTGAGCATCCATGGAACTGCTGTCCTCCTCTTGGGAGTACGGCTGCTGTAACCGATGTAGTCCTGACCACTAGTGGTGGCTGGGGGATGGGGCATCCAGGATGGCAATCAATGGTGGGAGAAGCAGCAGTTGCTGACATTCCCACATGTGGGAGCATGTGTGAGGAGCATCTAGGTAACATTGCATGCCATCCTTCCAGGGGGAAACAAAAAAAAATGGAGGTGGAAAATATGGACGGCAGCATGATGGGACCAACCCATCACAGGCCTCGTACCTGGCTAGTGACCCTCTTCCTGTCTGAGGATCTGTTTCAAACAACATGAAGTCTTGCTATATTATAGACATTAGCAGTCTGATCCAGCTCTAGAACTGCCCCGGAGTGAAATGGTTAAAACCATTCCAAAATAGAATTTTGGCACGAGAGCAGCTCTATCTGTGTCATTTCAAACTTGAACTGTCAGATTCTTTACTCCGCCTCAGTGAACAGTCGCTCCGGAGATTTCTCCTTCTGCTCGGTTAATTTCTCGGTTTAAAAAGTGTTTTCTCGGTTGGATTTAACCGAGAATAGTTTATTTAACACAAAACCGTTTGGTTCAAGCTCTATCTGTGGTAAACCGTTAAGTAAATGAAGGTTTTGTCTGTGTGGAACTTGTAAGTTATCGGTTCGGTTTTGAACCGATCAGTGGGTTTAAAACTCATTTAAACTAAAAGTTACTATTTTAGAGTGCGGTTCCGGTTCTTATCGGTTCTAAAAAACGGATTTAATACGTTTTTCCAATACCGTGACACGGTTAGGAACCGATAAGGTGTCTTGCCTAACACTGCCGTTAAAAGGCAAGTTTTGGTTAGGCTGGCATTATGTCTGAAAACCAAAAAGAAAAACCGGGCCCACTGGGTTTCAACACTGTGATGTTTGTGGGGAAGTCTTTGCCAAGGCTGACCCACACACCATGTGTTTATTGTCTGGGGTTTGACCACCTCCAGTTAGACTGCCAGGTATGTAAGAATTTCCCTGCAGCCACCCTGGAAAAAAGATTGGGCAGGCTCAGGGAACGAGAGGCCAAAAAGTCCGCTGACGGGATGGCCAGCCCGGTTCGGTGCCAACCGAACCAGAGGAAGTGCCCTCTGACCAGGGCCAGACTTCCTCGGGCAAAAGAAAAGCTGGTTCTGAGGAACCAATTCCAGTAAAGAAAACAAGAAAATCAGCAGGTCTGAAGTCCAAAATTCCTTCTCCAACTGCTGCAGAGATAGCAAAAGCCATACAAATTGGCCAGTCACTGTCTCAGGGTCCATCCGAACCACCACTATTTGGTAAAAGGTCAGTTCGTCTGGTCCCAGTGGTTCAGGATTATGATATTGAGGAATTTTATGAACCAGAGGAGGGGGAGGAGGATTATGAACAGTATGAATGTGGCTGGGAAGGTCTGGGTGTGACCATTGAACCGGACATCTCCCCAGACAGACCTTTAGAATCTCCCCCTATGCTGTCTGAGTCCCCATCTCATTTTATGTTTTATAAAAAAGTTGCTGAAACCCTCCAGCTTCCTTTAGAAGAGGCTGCGGATGAGCAAGAGGAGCCTGATTTTGTAGAAATGATGGATATTCCAGAGTCTAGGAGATTGTCTATTCCTTTACACAAGTCTTTTAGGAAACAAACAATTAAAATTTTAAAAGATCCTAATTCTGTGCCTCCTGTAGATAAAAAGATGGACAGAAGGTATACATTGTCAGGCCCTGATACAGAATTCCTTTCTCAGCAATGCAGTCATGTTAGTTAGTTCAGGCTGCTGCCTGTGATAAAGCTAATATTCCTTGGCTTCACATCCTTCTGACAAGGATTCCAGGAAGACTGATGCCATGGCAAAAAACAGTATATGGCAGCCTCTCTGGGACTCAGGCAAGCAAATTATATGGCTTATGTAGCTAGGTATCAGAAATCTAGATGGGATACTGTTATGCAATTGGCCAAGCAGGCCCATGGCCAGCTGGCTAGTGAACTAGAACACATGGCTGCTGATGGCATTGAAGCCTCTAAGGTTCAGTTTCATGCTGCTGTGGATGTTAATGATGTTTCCTCTAGGGTCATAGCTTGGCAGAAAACACCAGGAGAAAGGACTGCTGTGTGACTGAGCTTCTCTGCTGGGACTGAAGTAGAAGAACTTTTGTATTTGGACCTTTAATTTAGGGTAAAAAAACTAACATACAAAACAAAAAAAGTGTGTGTTTGGGTTAACTGAACTGAATGGGTAACTGAAAAGTCATCTAGGTGTAAATCTCAGGTGACTGAAAGGACTTAACTGCTGTGAGGTTTAAATTACTTGTAGAAAGATCTGGTAAGTAGGGGGAGTGGCTTAGCTAGAAGGAAGCTACATTTAAAGACTGCCTTAGAAAGATTCTGCTAATAGCTCCAGAAGACACCAGGAGAAAAGGACTGCTGTGTGACTGAACATCTCTACTGGGACTATATTGCCCTCCTTCCCTCCCTCCACCCCCACTAAGCTAGTTCTATTTTTATAGGCACAGGATTTGACTGACAACAGGAACTTCCTGTTTAGGGCAGGAAGTGAGTGATCACAGAACCACCAAGGACCCACCATCCTAGAAGGGCAAGAGTAGCTCTCCGGCCCCTCTAGCTGCTGGAGGTCTGCCTCTGAACAAGTAAGTGGTCTACTGAGAAATATAGGATATTCTTGTCTCAGAACAGGACAATCAGGAGCTTAAAGGGAACACAGGCAGAAAGTAAGGAGAGAGAGAAAAAACAGAGGAAAGAGTAAGGAATTCAAACAGTTAAGGGGCCAGAAATAAGACATGATTGGAGTGGTGCAGTGCAGTGGCTGTGGAGCAGCAGTCTTCCGGGAGATGTTCTGGAGGATGCGGTGTTGTCCCATCTGCAGGCACCTCTCTGGGCTGAGGAGGAGGTTGCTCATCTCCAGGCTGAGTTGGCCAGGATTTGGGACCTCCTCTTCCATCCAGGGACCATCAGTGCCACTGCCGTTGCCTCAGAGGTTGCCAAGAAAGAGGCCGGTTGGACCACAGTGGGCTCAGGGAGGGTGAGGGTGGTGGAACAGAGGCACATCCCTCCATTTGTACCTCTCCACAATTCCTATGCCATTCTGGCAAAGTGTGGTTCCTCTATGGAGGCACCTACAGTGGAGACCAAGGAGGATGCTGGGAACCTCCACAAAGGAGACCCACAGGAGGGTGGCAGGGGACCCTGCAGGGGAAGGAAACAACTCCTGGTGGGGGACTCCATTGTTAGGAAGGTAGAACTGGACAAGGAAGGGGAGAGGGAGGTAAGGTGCCTGCCTGGCGCCATGTCTTGGAGGGACAGGGAGCGAATCCTCAGGATTGCCAGAGCAGCTGCACAGGGGAGGGAGCTGGATGTCATTGTCCACCTAGGGACAAATGACCTGGCTAAGAAAGGATTAGAGAGTGCAGGAAGAGTTTGTGGAATTGGGAGGGGCCTTGGTCAAGTAGCACGCATGGTAACCTTCTGGAGGTGCTACCCATCTATGGCATAGGAGAGGCTAGGGTGTTCGTGCCATGGGATTCAATCAGTGGTTGAAAAACTGGTGTGGAGCTCAGGATTTGGCTTCATCGGGACTGGGGTCCACCTGGAGTGATGCAAGCCTATACTGGCATGATGGGCTGCATCTGTCCCGGAGGGAACCAGGATCCCAGGTGATAGGTTTAAATGCTTCATTGGCAAGCTTTTAAACTAGCCAAGGGAGAGGCACTGGAAAGGGCAGGAAATCCCTAGCCCCCAAACAATCACGGTAGTAAGTGTGGCAAACACCAACATGGAGGTGTCGATAGGGAGAAGGGCAGTGGTAAATGGAGAAAGTGACAAAGGCAAGAAGGACATGGATGGGGCAAAAGGGGGTAAGGCCATCAGGAAATGGAGGGTAATGAGTACCAATGCCCGTAGTCTGGGCAATAAGCTCCCTGAGCTGGTGGCCTTAATGGAAGAGGGATGCCTGGATATCATAGCAGTCACAGAAACATGGTACACAGAGAACCATGACTGGGATGTTAACATACCAGGGTACATAACCTACAGGAGAGACAGGCAGGGGAGAAGAGGGGGAGGAGTAGCTCTCTATGTAAAGGAAGGGATAAAAGCAACTGAACAAAAGAGTAAACAGGGAGGAGAGGAGGCACTGTGGGTCACCTTGGAGACTGGAAAGGGCACCACAATCCGCACAGGGGTTGTGTACAGACCCCCATGTCAGGGGAAGGAATGGACAAGGATATGATGGAAGGCATTCTTAGAATGGCAGAGAAAGGAGATACTGTTGATGGGAGACCTGAATATGCCAGATGTTAACTGGAGCACATTTGCTGCAGCCACATCCAAGAGCAGGGCCATTCTTGACGCCCTACAGGTGGCAGGCATTAGACAGCTAGTTTCGGAACCCACTCGTGAGGGAGCAATCTTAGACCTTGTACTCTCAAACGGGGGCAGTGAGAGGATCTCAGATCTAGAAGTGGGTTGCCATCTGGGGACAAGTGACCATCAAACAGTGTGGTTCACGTTAAACTCAGCTACAGAGTCAAGCCATACAAAAGTGAGGGTACTGGACTTTAGGAGGGCTGACTTTGGCAAGATGGGAGAGTGCCTCAGAAAAGCACTAGCAAACAGGCTAGAAGGAGGTGTGGAGCAACAATGGGGAATTATCAAAACTGCCATCACAGAGGCAACAAGCCTTTGTGTGAAGCAAATAAACAAATCAAAATGAAAGAAAAGCCACTATGGTTCTCAAGAGAGGTGGCTGTGAAAGTCAGGAAGAAAAGATAGCATTCCAGAAGTATAAGGAAACACAGAAGGAGCAGGACAGAGCTGTACCAGTTAAGGCAGAAAGAAGCAGGGAGGGAAGTCAGAATAGCAAAGGCCCAAACTGAGGAAAAGATAGCCAACTCAGTTAAGAAGGGGGATAAAACCTTTTATAGGTACATCAGCGAGCGTAGAAAGACAAAGGGAAGGATAGTGAGGCTGAATAGAATGAACGGTGGGTGGGCAGAGGGGGACAGTGAAAAAGCAGGAATACTGAACGAATATTTCTGCTCAGTATTCACAAAAGAGGAGGGGGAAGTGCCTAATCCAATTAACAGAAGCACTCTTGATGGGGGGCCGATCCCAGTCCTTTCACAGAAGAAAGGGTTCTGCAAGAACTCCTAAAACTGAAGGTGGACAAAGCAATGGGTCCTGATGGAATTCACCCAGAATTCTAAAAGAATTAAGGAAGGAACTAGTGAAACCACTGGCTACTCTTTTAATAAATCATGGGAGGATGTGTGGTACCCGAGGACTGGAGGAAGGCGGATGTGATTCCCCTTCACAAAAGTGGGACCAAGACAGAGGCAGGAAACTACAGACCTGTCAGTCTGACCTCTGTGGTAGGGAAAGTGATGGAGTCACTTCTGAAAGAAAGAATAGTTGAGTACCTAGAGGTCAGTGGAGCACAGGATCCAAGGCAGCATGGGTTCACAGTGGGAAGGTCTTGTCAGATGAATCTAATAGATTTCTTTGACTGGGTGACCAAAGTAGTAGACCAGGGAGGGGCTGTGGACATGGCCTACCTAGACTTTAGCAAGGCATTTGACACAGTCCCACACAAAAGATTATTAGTCAAATTAACCAGCCTGGGAGTGGGTCCCAGGGTGGTAGCCTGGGTAAAACATTGGCTGGACAACAGGACACAGAAGGTATTGTAAATGGAGTCCACTCTGAAGAAAGAGCGGTTACTAGTGGGGTGCAGGGTTCAGTATTGGGTCCAGTCCTTTTAATGTCTTCATCAGTGACATTGCAGAGGGACTGGAAGGAAAGTATGCCTTTTGCAGATGACACAAAGATCTGCAACAGGGTTGATACACAAGGAGGCGTGGAAAGGATGAAAGGGACTTGGCAAGGTTGGAGGAATGGTCAGGCGTATGGCAGCTAGGATTCAATGCAAAAAGTGCAAATAATGCACCTGGGAAACAAGAACCCAGGGGAAGAATACACAATGGGTGGGGTAGTAACAACAACAAAACAGGAAAGGGACCTGGGGTAATCATATCAGATGACCTTAAGGTTAGCAAGCAATGTGAGAAGGCAGTAGGGAGGGCCGGGGTATACTGGGATGTATAGGAGAGGCATCAGCAGCAGAAAACAGGAAGTTGTTATCCTCTGTACAGACAGTTGGTGAGACCCCATCTGGAATACTGTGTCCAGTTCTGGAGACCCCATCTCCGCAAGGACATAGACAGGATAGAGGCAGTCAGGAGGGCAACTAAAATGGTGCAGGGTCTGCAAGAGAAGCCGTGATGAGGAGAGACTAAAGGAGCTTAATATGTATACCCTTGAGGAAAGAAGGGAGAGGGGGACATGATAGAAACTTTCAAGTACCTCAAGGGAATCAACAAAGTCCAAGAGGGTAGCATCTTTCAGAAAAAGAGACTTGCAAGAACAAGGGACACAATTTAAAGATAGAAGGAGGGCGGTTCAGGGCAATGTGAAGAAGTATTATTTCACAGAGAGGGTAGTGGATGCATGGAACAGCCTTCCTGAGGAAGTTGTGGGGTCTAAAACTGTGGGAGAATTCAAGAATGCATGGGACAGACATAAGGCAATTCTTGTGGGGGGCAGGAAGATATAGGCTGTTGGTTAACTAGGATCTGCGGCCTATCCTGTAGGTAGGGAAATGGGTAGACTAGATGGGCCTAGTGGTCCTTATCTGCCGTCAAAGTCTATGTTTCTATGTTTCTATGTCATGGCCACATCTGTAGCTTTTCGTAGGTTGGCCTGGCTCAGGTGTACTAGTTTGTCACAGGATACCCAGACTAAGGCTATGGATTTTCCTGTGGTGGGAAATTCTCTGTTTGGAGAGCAGACAGAGAATTACATGAAGAAGATGGATGAATATAGGACTACTTACAAGAGTGCCCAGGCTAAGGAGCGCAAGCCACTCCTCAAAGGCATGCCCCAGGGGTGGGGTAGGCCTTTTCACAGCCTTTCTACCAGACTCAGGCCTCCTCTGCCTATGCTCAGGGCGCTTCTTCAGAGGCAGGGGCAGGCGAGGGGTGGGCAGACCTGCTCCACCCCCAGCCTAAAAGCTCCTCAGAAACAGGCACCCTGATGGGGTGCCCAGGGCAGTCTCCTATACCAGTGGGGGCAGGCTGGCTTACTTCAGTCAGAATTGGGCTTCTTTAACCTCAGACAAGTGGGTTCTGGAAGTAGTAAGCCAGGGTCTGGTTCTCAGCTTCAAAAGTTTCCCAAGTTGAGAAGCAGACTTTTCTACCTGCAAGTGCTTCAGAGACCCTCGCTCTGGAAACAGAGGTCTCATCCTGTTAGCTCTCAGAGCAGTAGAAAGGTTCCTCCCCTGCATCCAGGGCAGGGTCTGTATTCCAGATACTTCTTTACCCCAAAATAGACAGGAGAATGGCTGCCCATTTTAGATCTCAGATATCCAACAAGCATCTTTTGAAACCAAAGTTCAAATGGTAACTCTGGCAATGATTTTACCTTCCCTAAGGCCAGGGACTGGCTAGCCTCCCTGGACCTCAAGGATGCCTATTTCCATGTCCTAATCAGAAGATCCCATCGAAAGTACCTTAGATTCGAACTGCCCTCAGGTCATTACCAGTTCAGAGCAATGCCTTGGCCTTACCTCTGCTCCAAGGGTATTCACAAGTGTCTAGCAGTGGCAGTGGCCCCTTAGGAGAGGCAGAGGATTGCTGTTTTTCCTATCTGAGACGACTGGCTCATTGTAGGCCAGTCCCCAGAACAGGTAAAATCTCACCTGCAGGTCACCCAGCAGCTTCTCACCTCCTGGGTTTTCTCTAAACCTACCAAAGTCGGTTCTGGAACCAGTCCAGGTACTCACCTTTATAGGGGCAGAATTGGACACAAAGCTAGCCAGAGCCTTTCTTCCCCAGAAAGGGTAAGGAATTTAGTGGCTCTGGCCTCCTCCTTCACTCTGCAGGTCTCTCGACCAGCAAGACACTTTCTGCAGCTCCTGGGGCACATGGCTGCATCCACAGCTGTTGTGCAGGGAGCCAGATTTCAGATGAGAGACATTCAGTTTCACTTGAGAACCTTTTGGTCTCAGAGAAGAGACCCCCTTTCCAAGTTGGTCCCAGTGACTCGAATCTTGATCCTAGCTCTCCAGTGGTGGCAGGATCAGAGCAATTTAAGAGTGGGGGTCCCCTTCATTTCCCCTTCTCACGACTTGACTCTCACTACAGATGCTTCCCTTCTGGGTTGGGGAGCCCACATGGGTGACCTTTCCACTCAGGGAGTCTGGTCCCCCCAGGAATCTCTGCTCCACATCAATTTGCTGGAACTCAGAGCTGTCTTTTTAGCTCTTCAAGCTTTTTCTGCATCTGTCCATGACAAGGTGATACAAGTCAGAACAGACAACACCACAACAATGTGGTACATCAACAACGGGGGGGCACTGGTCTTGACCTTGTGCACCGAGGCAATGAAGTTGTGGTCTCTGGCCTATTCCCTGAACACTTCCCTCATAGCAGTTCATTCTCCAGGGAAGGACAATGTCTAGCGGATGCCCTCAGCAGGATTTCCCAGGGCCATCACCAGATGGTCCCTGGATCCTCAAGTGCTGGGGATAGTTTTTGCCAGGTGGGGCATCCTCAGATAGATCTTTTTGCAGCCCCAGACAATCACAGACTTCCTCTGTTCTGTTGCAGGCTTCCAGTGCTGGGCTCAGTTCCCCTGGATGCCCTTCTTCTGGATTGGGAGGGGAAGTTCCTCTATGCTTCCCCCCCTGTCCTATCCTGTTCAAAGTACTAGTCAAAATCAGATCTCAGCCTTGCAGGGTGATTCTGATTGCCCCGGATTGGGCCAGGCAGCCCTGGTACCCACTCCTTCTGTCTCTGACAGTCCATCTTCCCTGTGCCTCCCCAGGAATCACAATCTGTTGACTTGTGCCCAGGAAGGGTTTGGTATCTGGACCTCAATCCCTCAACCTCAAGGCCTGGCTCTTGAGGAGTTAGAGTTGCTGATTTACACCTCTCTCAGGGTGTTCTTGAGATTCTAAAGGCTTCAGAAAGCCTTCCACTAGAGCTACTTATAGTTCTAAATGGAAAAGGTTTTCCATTTGGTGTGCTGGGAAAAATATTTCCCAGAATCTGCTGATTGCCCATTTTGTTAGATTACATGGTACATCTTAATTCCTTGGGTCTCAGACCAACTACCTTGAGAGTTCATTTGGCAGCTGTGTCTGCTTTTGTGTCGGCAGGAAAGTCATCCCCTCTTTCCTCTCATCCTGTGTTTTCCAAGTTTTTTAAGGGATTACTCCATACTAATCCTCCCTTTCGGGAACCAGCCCCTGCTTGGGACCTTAATGTTTGCATTGCCCAGTTAATGCAACCCCCTTTTGAACCTCTGTCTTCTGCAGAGCTTAAGTTCCTAACTTGGAAAACTGTTTTTCTAGTGGCTATCACTTCTGCCAGACGGATAAGTGAATTGCAAGCCTTGTCAGTGGAGACTGACTTTATTTCTTTCCACAGGGATAAGGTAGTCCTTAGGACTAATAGGAAGTTTTGCCTAAGGTGGTTTCGATTTCCATCTTAATCAATCTATCTCCTTCCAGTATTTTCACTGATCACTCCTCTTCGGTGAGAGGAGGTTGCACAGCTGGATGTTGAGAGCTCTTAGTTATTATATAGAAGCGTACCAAAGGTCAGAGTTGAATCCTCCAACTTTTCCTTACCTATGGTGAAGTTGGGAAAGGCAAACCTGCCACTAAGAAGCAATAGCCAGGTGGATTGTCTCTTGTATCCAATTTGTTATCAGAAAGTGGGCAGAGCCCCCGTTTGAGGGCTCATTCTACCAGGGGTACAGCTGCTGCCTCTAGCTGCTGCCAGAGATATCCCTTTATTAGAGATTTGCCAGGCTGCTACTTGGAAAGCGGTACACACCTTTACCAAGCATTACTCCCTGGATGTCCAGGCCAGGAGAGATGCTCGGTTTGGCACAGCTGTTCTTCAGAGCCTATTCCCTAAGTAGGTTCTGTCCCTCCTCCATGGAGGTACTGCTGTGATTCTGCTAATGTCTATAATATAGCAAGACTTCATGTTGTTTGAAGAAAAATTACTCACCTTAGTAATGTTGTTTCTTCTAATGGAGTCTTCTATATATGAACCTCCCCAACCTGTCCCTCTCAGAACCTCTACTTGGTGGGGTGCGGGCAACTTAGTGTGGGCACTACTTATGCCCTGTTAGCATTTTGTCCCCTTTGGGACTTTGGGGGTGTGTGTATGTGCGTGTGTGTGTTTTATTATACTTATGTTTCATTTTCATATTATTAGAATGGTGTTAGTATTTCTGGTCCCTGACTTGAGTCTTGGGTGTTGGGACCATCAATGGTTGTTATTATTTAGGTAGCCATTTGGCTAGTGTGAGTTACAGCTTCCACACAGACCTTAGTGAGTTTGGCTCGTAAAGATCTGACAGTTCAAGTTTGAAATGACACAGATAGAGCTGCTCTCGTGCCAAAATTCTATTTTGGAATGGTTTTAACCATTTCACTCCGGGGCAGTTCTAGAGCTGGATCAAACTGCTAATGTCTATAATATAGCAAGACTCCATTAGAAGAAACAACATTACTAAGGTGAGTACTTTTTTCTTCATGACCTGGGTGAGGGCAAGGGGGGAGCCATGGGGATGATGGTTGAGTCATGATAAGTCCACAAGAATCCACAGGAGGGCTGGGGGACAGTCCCTGATGATGGGGCCATTTGGAGCGGAGTAGAAACTAACTGAAAAAAAAAATCTATTTTATAATCACAATAATGCACTTCAAAGTGTGTGATATCTGATCCATGATAATTGTCTCTAGTATGATTCCCACAATCGAGATTAAGCTCACAGGCCTATAGTTACCTGGGTCATTTCAACTTTCATTTTGTGAACAAATCATATTTTCCCCACTCTAGTCCATGGGCACCCC
Source organism: Neoceratodus forsteri (assembly GCA_016271365.2). Taxonomy (NCBI): domain Eukaryota; kingdom Metazoa; phylum Chordata; order Ceratodontiformes; family Ceratodontidae; genus Neoceratodus; species Neoceratodus forsteri. The sequence goes on from CM028135.1 coordinate 61,190,259, forward strand.
AGCAGTCACTAATGATGTCTGGAAAACTATTGCCAGAGTTTCTTATGTGGAACCAGCCAGGATGCAGTGCATTACTGCAGCATATTTCAGCAGTTACTGCAGAAAACAAGGCAAGCAGTTTCAATGGCAGTTAATCTGTTTTTCCACATGGCTTTTTCCTGTGGCATGCGGGCAGGCTTATCCACCCATTTCCACCCCCCTGACTGGCTGCCACCTCCCTCCCTGACCACATGTTCCACACAGATTGCCCCCAAGTGAGATCTAGCTGAGGGAAGGCTGTCCGCCCTCCTAGCACATAATCCAAATGGCATTTGGCAGCTCCTGGTTGATAGTGTGGGCTGGAGACGAGCGCATAGGGCTTCATGAGCCCACATGTCCTTTTCCTTGTTCTGGTCCTGCCCATCCCTGCTACTGACAGGCAGTAATGTATGTCGTGTGGAGGCACACACACTCACACACACACACACACACACACACACACTACACCAAACCAGCAGCTCTTCCCTTATCTACCACCAAGCCTGTACTACCACCAGTACTCCACCAGGTGGCAGTCAACATAGGTATTGACAAGCCCCGCCCAGGAGAGGAGAGCAGTTCAATGGATGCAAAATCCTCTTCCGCTGACCAACCCCTAGCAACCCAAGTCCTTTCCTGAACTCAGGTTGCCGATGAGGTGGCTGGTAGCACTACCACGCATCACTGGGTCAATAAAGTTAATCCAGTTTGTCATGCAGTGTCACAGGATACTTCATTGCATCCTGGCTGGTTTCACTGTACTTATTATAGCATGACTACTGGTGACATTCCAGCAGTTAAAACTGGAGGTAACTACTTAAACTGGGTTATCATCACTGCCACGGAACAGGAAGGGTGAACAAGATGGACCATAAGACCATTTCCCTGGGCTGAAATGGAATCCAAAAGGAGGCTCTCCTTGTCTGGTGCCCGTACCCAAGGGCTCCATGGTAAATGGGCCGGTTGCTTGGCCAGCCCCGGTGTCTCATCCGACTCACACGGTGTTGTGCAATTCCAGCTCTGTTAAAAACAAGACAACTATTATATCCAATCTTGTTGGGTCAGCAGATCTGGCATGTAGATTAAATAAATAAATAAATAAAAAGTATCACCGAGACCTGGCTGGATGAGAATGCTGGCCTCATTTTGGCAGCAGCAATTATAGCCAGGTTTTCAGTGATACACCGTACAAGATCAAATCACAAGGGCGGGGGTGTAGCAATTTGTTTTAAATCGGAATTGGGCCTTATAAATGTGCCAGTTGAGGGAGTCGGGTCCTTTGAGTGTACCATGGCCACAGGTGTGGGGTGCAGGATCATCCTCATCTACCATCCACCCGGAGGCGGGACATTGTTCCTGCAGGAAGTCACAGATTTCGTTGTCGACATGGTGTTGGAGTCTCCCAGATTGATGGCGTTGGGTGACTTCAATGCCTGGGTCGACAACAAACTCTCACAGTTTGGTCAGGACTTCCTCCAACTTATGATTTCATTGAGCTTCACACAGACAGTTGCCTCTTGACTCACAATTATGGTCACTCATTAGACCTGATCTTCCTCCTGGGGATGGAAACCTCTGACTTGGTGGTAGAACCGGTTGGGTGTACTCCCAAGGTCTGCATCTTGGGAGACTATACCAGTGTTGATAGTGCAGAACGTCGTTACCACATGGCATTGATTGCTTCTTTGGTTAAGAGACTGGTCCTTAGGCACTGGACGGATCAGTTGACTCTGTCATATGCTGAGTGGCTGACGGAGCTCTCTGCGTGCCTCAATGCCGAAAAACTGGCTGCTAGCCTGCGCAACTGCATTGATCTATTTCAGAAAAAGTGGGGTAAGCTGTACTCTTTGTATCTCCATTAATGTTTTAATAACCTTCTCTCTGAGGCCTGCTGTTTCTCGGATGCTCTTTAGACTTTGGTAGTGGCCGATTTCTTGTATTGGGAGATAGAAGTTTGTTCGGTTGGATGGATTTGCTGTTAACTCAGTTCTGATGTGTTGTTTGCCTGCACACTCGGGTGGGGGGTGTTTTTTTTTTTTGAGGGGAGGAGAGGGATAGGGAGGGGGTGGGCTTAAGTTATACCATGTAATTTCTTGGTCTATTACTACTGTCTGGCTGTATGGTTTGTTTTTTGTTGTTGAAAATCAATAAACTTAAATTTCAAAAAAAAAAAAAAAGAACCGGTTGGGTGGTCCGATCACCACACTATAAGGTTTAATCTCCTGGCTCCCCCCCATAGGCTTGCCTCTGTGGAGGTGGTCCGATACCACCCTTTATGGAGAGTGACCCCAGAAGGTCTTCTGGCAATGTTGGACCTATCGGGATTACCAGGTGCAAGCGAGGGTCCCAAGAACCTGCTACAGGTTTATAATCAGGCAGTGGCAGGGGATCTGGCCACCTTGGCTCCTGTCCTTGTTTGTCATCTCACCCTTCGCCCTCAGTCCCCTGGTTTGATGGAGGACTTGAGGGAGCTGAGATGAGCAGGGCAAAGGTTAGAGCATTGCTGGTGGAGATCCGGCTGGGATGCCGACAGACTTAGACTGATGGAACATTATAGACACTATCAGTCGGCAATCTCCCATAAGAAGGCAGAATTCCTGTCAAGGGAGATTGCTGCAGCTCAGAATCGACTGGCTCAGCTCTTTCAAACTGTGGACAGACTATGCCATCCAGCCTGTCTGCAAGTTTGAAGAGCATTTTCTCAAGATAAGTGTGAGGAGTTTGCTCGCTTCTTTGCTGATAAGGTTGCTGACATCAGGTCTGAGATCCACTTAGCACGCTCTATGGGGGGTGGTGGTGGTCAGTGCAGTGTCACTACTCTTCAGTTCTGTTGGATAGAGTTTGATCAGCCAGAGATCGTGGCTGTCATGTGGATTCTCCAAAGTATACAGCCAACTTGCTGTACTTTGGACCTGGGTCCAACCCGCATTTTAATAGGTTGTGCTGATGTCATCGGCCCTGTTCTTGCAGAGATAGTCTGGTGTTCATTGGAGTTGGGTGAGTTTCCTGAGCTCCCTGAAGGAAGCGGTGGTAATTCCTCTTCTCAAGAAATCTTTGCTTGACCTAGACTGCCCCACCAACTACAGACCGGTCTGTAACCTCCTCTTTGTGGGAAAGGTTATTGAGAAAGTCATGGCACTGCAGCTGGAGAGCCATCTTACCATCCATGACATCTGCAATCCTCTCCATTCCGGATTTCGTAAGAAGCATAGCACAGAGACTGCTCTGGTTCGGGTACTCAATGATCTCCTGATTGTGAGAGATCACAAGTGCTGTTCCATCTTGGTACTCTTAGATCTCTCTTCAGCTTTTGACATTGTGGACCATTGGGTGTTGCTGGAATGTCTGCGAGTCGTCTGTGGCCTGTTTGGTATGGTCCTCAGATGGCTTCATTCTTTCCTCACTGGCAGATCACAGACAGTGGTCTTGGGGACTTGTTCCTCTGAACCCTGTGGGGTGCCACAGGGTTCTGTGCTGTCCTCCATGTTGTTCATGGTGCCCATGCTGCCATTAGGAGACATTGTGAGGTGGTATGGGCTGGGTTTTCACTGCTATGCAGATGATACTCAGCTCTACCTGTCCTTTGTGCCTGACCAGGATAGTGCGCTCTCTGTTCAACAACTGCCTCATGGAAGTCCAGGACTGGATGAATATCAGCTGGCTGAAACTGAATTTTGACAAGACTTGAGGTGCTGGTTGTGGATCCTGGCCACCAGATAGAGGGGTCAGTGGCGGGATGTCACTCAGGGATTTGGCTTGGGAGTGCCCAGTTGCTGAACTCTGAATGGGTGCGGAATCTAGGGGTAATACTTGATGATGGGCTGGCAATTCATTCTCAGGTGTCAGCTGTGCTCAAGTCCTCTCTTTACCATCTGAGGAATATTGCCCGGATTAAGCACCTAGTTCCATCCGGTGATCTTCCAACTTTGATCCACACCTTTGTGACCTCACGCCTGGACTACTGTAACTCCCTTTATCTAAGGCTTCGGGGGTTGATATCCACTGCTTGCAGCTGGTGCAGAATGCAGGCCAGGTTGTTGTTTGGATTATCTCTATCCAGCCATATTACACCTGTGCTGCACGAACTGCACTGGCTGCCAGTTCAGTGGGAGATCACCATCAAGGTCATCTTGCTGACCTATAAAGCCCTACATGAACTGGGTCCGAGCTACCTGCAAGATCTCCTGCACACTTACTGCTCCCTCCGACAACTCCACTCAGCCGACAAGGGATTGCCGGAGATTTCCAGCATACGGTTAAAAACTTATGGATCACAGGCAATTTTGTTCACAGCCCCAACCCTGTGGAATTCTCTGCCTCATCGGACACGAGATTGTCTGACAGTGGAAGGCTTCAAAACTGCATTAAAAACCCATTTATTTGGGCTCGCCTTTGGAGAAACTATTTAATTTGTGTTGGACTATTGTATTTATGTTTTTAATCATATTGATTGGATGAATGATTTTTAGAATGTTATTGTTTTAACTGATATTATATAGACTGTACAGCACTTTGGTATACTGTGAATAGCGCTTTATAAATGAAGATATTAAATTATTATTATTTTCCTACCATGATAATATGCAGCTATGTTTTTGGAGAGGATAGATGTACTTTATTCATCTTTAGCTTATAATTTGGACAGAAAGCAAACTACTGGTGATATCAGTGTCATCCTCTGCAAATCCCTCGAATGTCTGATCTGGTTGTAGCAGGTCTCCAATCATCTCCGTAGTAAATACTGAGATGAAATATTCATTTAACCTTTATGTGACCACGGTGTAATTCAATATTGTCCCCTCCCCAGACTCTGTGCTTAGCAGTCCCACACTGTCATTAACCATCCTTTTCCCTCTGCTATTGCCAAAGATTTTCTTGTTATCTTAAAAGGTCTCATGCCATTCCACCTGTAAGTTTCTTTTTTGCCAGTCTCATGCCCTTTTTACATTTTTAGTGCTTGCTTATAAAGGTTTTATGCTATTCCATCCGTAGTTTCTTTTTTGCCAGTCTGATGCCCCCATTATATATTTTAGTACCTGTTTATATCTGGCTCTAGTCTCTATGGTGTATTTTTCCCTCTTTTTAAAATGTATTTATTTTTCCTCTGGCTAGCTATGTTCTGTTGTGGAATGCATTTTCACTGGATGAATTTCAGTTGTGAGGGGTGTGCAATGTATGGTTGTTTAGTTTACGTCAAAAATCTAATGGATTATGCAGGAAGGATAATTTCCCCTTGAGAGTTAAGTGAACAAGAAACATAGCCTCAGTTTACTGAGCAGTAATATATCTAATTCTGCAGGGGCTGGACAAGTCCAGAATTGACTTTGTTCTACAAATTGCTTCACAATTTCCTACATGCTAACGTCCTGTCAGAGAACAGTGCAAGGCCCCTTTAAGGCAGCACTAAATAAGCAGGTACAAACAGTAACCGTTGATGGTATAAAGGTCAGAAGCACAGCGTAACCTGTCAGCTATGGAACAAGTCTGTGGCAAAGTAACTTTTCCAGTCATAGAAACTACAGTTGGTGTGGGACGGAATGCAACTGCTCTGTCCAAATCTCACACCCAAAATGCTCTTCAGTTTTCTAAAATAACTCGCCTTTACAGGAACTGCTAGGCTATAGTACAGGGCACAAGAAATATTAACAATCATTAACCTGATCTGTTTCACATAAAAAAAAAATGGTTAAAAATATATTTTTTTAAGTCTCGTATCTTGTGAAGTTGCATTCTTCCCCTTGTATGTTATCTGTCCTACCCAGGACCTCCTTGTAAATAACCACTGTTCAATGGAGCATTTTCCTGGTAAAATAAATACAAATTCACAGCTCATGTGTCTCAGTGTAACAAATTTTTTTTCTCTGCCCTAATCTGCCTCTTTCCCAAACCACTGTATTTTGCACAGTCCACTAGTGCACAGCTTTGTGTTCCAAAGTCACGATGAACCTGATGCTCCATCACAAGAGACTGTCACTGAATCAGTGCAAAACAGTTTTGCCCATCAGGCCCTTGCTTGCAACTCCCTGGAGCTACATTCAGAGGGGGTGCAGGGGGTCTACTGCGCCAGTGCACATCATTTTGTTCCGGTGTGGGGAGGTGTACGGAGTTAACCTGTAGCTGGCTCACAGTGCCATTCATATTGCCAGCTACTGCCACTGCACCCACTGCAAACTTCAACTACTGCCAGAAAATCTGGGTGGGGGAGCTGGACTGCTGTACTAGGTGGGCCAGTACTTTGGGGGCCTGATATTGGCTTGAGGCCAGATTGTTGCGGAACCTGAATGCCCATGCAGGGCTGGGGGGAGTGCAGCTGGTTTATCAGGGAAAGCTTTTTTATGAAAGTGTGTTCGGGGACCACTGAACAATCAAAGAGAATGTTGGGGGACAGAGTGATGTACAGCACTGGAGGGCCAAAAGCAGCCCAAATGTACAGTGCAGGGGGATCTGCAGAGAGCATACGACACACACACATACACACACATGCACACGCACATGTGTATATGTACTACACTTGCCATATCCAAACATGTGGGCAACAGTAATTGGTGCCCCTACTGTGCATAAGCCATGTTAGTACACAATAACATTGGGGCAATGTAATTTAAATATCAGGATTTGCACCTAGGGTCTCTGCCTACGTTTTAAAGGAATAATGATGTACTGTAAGTAACCAGCACACTTAACACATTGCTAACATTGCAAGGTGGAAATACAGCATACAGTGTCTTAAAAAACTTTAAGGCAGCAACACAGATGATAATCATGACTGAATGATGTTGATAATCTACGGCTGTACATCGCTGATGTTCTATGCAGTTATGGATGAGAGGTGCACCGAAAAGACATGAAGGCTTACCAAAATACAAACGGATTCAAGATTGACCTTGTAGCAGTTTTAGAAATCCAGGGCTAGTGTCTGCAGTCTTTCTGCATAACTCAGTCTCCCAAGTCGATGGAACATCTCCGCTGTATTTATTTGTTTCTCAGCTTTCCACACCAGGATAGCCTCTGGTGGCTGTACCTAATTTACCAGAGCGTCCTGAGGGGCAAAAGCAGCAGCAGCAGCAGGAATTGTTACAGACAAGTTATACAGCAGCAATTTAAAGCTAATATACAGTATCACAAAAAAGTAAGAAAACAGTGGTTAAAATAAAAAAAATTTGAAGGTAAACATAAATTCCACAGTTAAGCGGTATGCAGAGTAGCATTACTAGGAGAATAATAAATAAATTTATGAGTTTGTGCAATGCCGCAGGCATTCTCAGGATTTCCAGAGTATGTTGTGTAGTACAGATGTGAAGAGATGAGGAGTGTTTTGCTTCACTGGGCAGAGAGTTCCAAGTGGCAGGAGCACAAAAGGGAAGAAAAATGCTTATCTATTTTGCTTGAACTTTGGTGTGCACATGGTCCTGTTTAACAGAATATTAATGTTATTAAGCAATAAGGCATTACAAAATAAGCATTATTGTGAGATAACAGCAATCCTTGGGAAGTGAGGTATGAGGCAGTGGGTTCTACCATATGTGGGTGAAAGGACTTGCGGTGCAGTAAATGCGGGTGCAGTCAAAACACTGCAAGTAATGACAGCACCGGGAACCGCACTACAGACACAGAGGGCGCAATGGAAAGTAGTGAGGGATTATGCAGGGGGCTGAGCACCCCACCCCAACATTAATATAATCCCCTCAGCAGCATGGCACATCAGGGAGCGGGAGGCAGAGTGACACCCTCATCGCACCACAAGTCCCAGACACCAATCAATCAATCAAATTTTTATTTATCCAGGCGATCACCATTGAGCAAGCTTATTTACAAGGTGGACCTGCTGTTGGCAGGGAAAATTGTACAGTTAAATATAAATATACATAATACAAAACGGACAACATGTTTACAATACTGATGGGAGCAGAGTATTTACATTCCAAGTCACATGTACAAGAAAGATATACATAACACAACCCGAATGTAATATATATATATATATATATATACAGTTCCCACAGGAGCAGGACGTGTATGGAAGTCATATACAAACCATAGAAGAAAAAAAGAAAGATTATTTATATTCCTGTCCAGCAGAAACACGTTACAGGCCTGGATGGAAAGTCCCAAGCTATGGAGGTGCGCATAACAGTGTGTAAGCCTTAGGTAAATATGGCAGAAGGGGGGTGGTGAATAAGAGGGATGCAGAGGGTGCTAAGGGCAAGTGGGGCAGAGATGGGGGGACTAGTAGTGGCAAGGGCTGATTTGGATAAGCAGCTGGGACAAGTATTGAAGAACAGAGGAACAATAGTCAAGCTGCTAGGAGCAATAGAAGCAATTACAGATTTCAGCAAACATTTTGTCATAGAGGGTCTTAAAGAAGGCAGGACTGACAGGTGAGCTAAGTCTCAACGATTTTTGTATCCTATTCCAGAGAGTAGGCAGGGCATAGCTTATGACTGTCCTTCCAAAGTGAGTGTTGGCCCTTGGGACATTCAAAGAAATCTGCGATTCACTTCTTAAGGCATAGTTCCTAATAGGACTAAGGGGGAGACAGTCAACAACGTATTGTGGGAGTTTATTGGTAAGGGCTCAGAACGTCCATAGGGCTGCATTTCTATATCGCCTGTATTGAAGGGAAGGCCACCCTACGGCTGCGTATAAAGAGCAATGATGTGTGGAGTACGGGAGGCCAGTTATAAATCTCAGTGCTCTATGATATAGTACATCCAGTTTTGCAAGATATGAGGCAGGGCAATGGCCATAAATGAAGCCAGAGTAGTCAACCAATGTCACCAACATTTGGTGCATCCACATTATGGTGCCTTTGTTCCCATGCTGTATTAATGGTATACTGAGGCAATGCCTGAGTGCCTCATGAATCTAAGAAGTGCTGTTAACCCACAGTTACGCTCACCCTGGAGTGTCTTATTATGATTGTAAAATAGTTTCCTTGAATTCTCATTTTACACACTAAGTAAGAAGTTTAAAAAATTAAGTTCCTCAGATCTGTGCTGTTGTGCTGGAATAATGCATGGACATATGATCACATCTGACCAATAAGAAGTCTTGGTTTCTCTTACACATTTTATAATTAGACATTTAGTGCACTTGGAGGTAGCATACTAGAGAGACAGTCTCCTAGAACAGCAGTGTGTAGGATCCATGAAGGACGCAAGGAGAGAATAAATATCCAGATTGTTTCAGTTGTGTATGTCTCGCCAAACCACACAAATGCTCTAATCCCACAGACAGTGCAAAGCATCATGGGTATGCAATTTGTTGTGTGGAGAAGAATGACAAGACTTGGCCAGAACAAAGTTCTTTATATTTGCTCCAGTTTAGGCAGAGTACAACCAACTACAGGCACATGTTTTGTCTGACTGGGACTTAACACAGAAGCATAAAAATTGAAATTTTCAACATAAAAGGATCGCTTGGCCCACCCAGTCTGCCTAGATGTTCCCTGTCTATTCTGCCTCTGCAGACCATATCTGGTCTCCAGTGACCCCCTCACACCTCCTTGCTTCCTGTCTAATATACCTCTCTGTCTATCCCATGACTGCTCAAAGCCCCCACTGCTTCTGCTTCCACCATTTTCACTGGCAGTCTAGTCCAGGCATCTATCACCCATCCAGTGAAGAAATATTTCCTCACATCTCTCCTGAACTTTCCTCCTCCAGCTTCATTGCATGTCCCGTTGTTCTGGTATTTGTTCAGATTTGAAAGAGACTCCCCACATGCACCCTGTTTACCACTTTGAGGTATTTACAGGTCTCTGTCATGTCACCACTCTAGCTCTTCTCTTCTAGGGTGTACGTGTTAAGATCCCTCATTCTCTCCTCAACTTCTCATGCAAAACATGCACCCTTTTTGTTGCCCTCCTCTGGACTGCCTCCACCAAGTAAATGTCCTATCTGAGGTGGGGTCTCCAAAACTGGACACAGTACTTCAGGTGCAATCTCACCAGGGAGTGATTTAATGGCAATACCATCTACCTTCTCCTGCTGGAGAAACCCCTCCCTATGCACCCCAGCATTCACAAACACTACCCCACAATCTTGTCACAAAGCCATGTCACCTCTGGATCCACAGATATGAGAACCCCAAGGTCCCTTTCCTGTCTAGTGTCTGTCAGTACCTCCCCCTCATCCTATACTCACCAGCAGGGTCCTATGTCCCAGGTGCAGGATTTAGCACTTTTTGGCATCAAACCCCAACTGCCATGTTTTTCACAACTTCTCAAGTTTCCCAAGATCCCTGTGCATTTTTCACCCCCTATTGAGTGTCCACCCTATTGCAAATGTTGGTTGTTATCTACAGAAAGACATACCTTTCCTTCCAGTTTTTTTTTTTTTTTGCAATGTCCCCTATGAAAACACTAAACAGGACTGGTCCCAGTACTGAACCCTGTGGTTCCCCACTGGTCACTCTCCCATCCTTAGACTCAGTGTAGTTAACCAGCACCCTCTGTCTCCTACCTGTTAACTAGTTTCTAACCCAGTTTTACCACTTTGGATCCCACTCCTATGTTGGTCAACTTACTAGTCAGCCTCTTGTGTCGCTCACTGTCAAAGGCTTTGCAAAAGTCCAGATAGGACACATCCACTGCCCTTCCATGATCTACTTCCCTGGTCATCCAGTCAAATAACTATATTAGAGTAATTTGGCATGACCCCCCCTCACCCATAAATCCATGTTGTCTGTGGTCTTGCAGCCCACTGGATTCAAGATACTCTACCAGTCTTTCTTTCAGTAGTGTTCCCATTAATTTACCCAACACTGATGTAAGACTGACTGGCTTATAGCTGCTAGTCTAATCCCGGCTACTGCTCTTATGTAGAGGGGTCACATCAACCATTCTCCACTCCTCCAGAATCATGCCTGTTTCAAGTGAGATGTTGAACAAGGCCATCAGTGGGGCAGCTAACATTTTCCTGAGTTCTTTTAGTCCCCTGGAATGAATCCTTTTCAGTCCCATTGCCTCATAAGACTTCATAGCCTCTTAATAAGATGTCTCAGTGCAGTGCAGTCACTATCTCAGCCAAGTAATGGGTCAGCCACAGAAGAAGTAAGGGTACTGGCCATTTATTCATTATAGATTATGGTAGCCCAGTTGTGCTTATTTATGTTCTTTTATTTGCAAATTGTTGGCCAGAGGTGATGACTGAGATGCTGAACAAATACTTTGCTTTGGTGTTTGTGAAAGAGGGTGGAGGGTGCTCATTGGGGGGGCAAGACATTAAGGGTAACCATGATGTAAGTTATGGGCATCGCTCCCACCCTGGCAGCTAACTACTTGGCAAAAGTTAAAGTCAAGTAAATCCCAAAGGGTGGACCAGATACACTCCAAGGTCATAGTTGAGTAAAAGGAATAATTGGCAGGGCCTCTTGCAGCAATCATTTATGAATCTGTCCGTAATGGTGGGTGCCGGTGGACTGAAACATGGCCAGTATGGCCCCCCCCCTTTCAAGAAAGGAGCTGGGCTGGATCAGGGCAACTGCAGGCCAAATCTCCCGACACCAATTCTGGGAAAGGTTCTGGAAGCCACTATCAAGTATAGGATTGAATAATGTATCACTTGACTAAGGCCAATGTCCCCATCCATTCCCAGTATGGATTTATGAGGGGCAGATTATGCCCAACCAAATCTAAGCATCTTCTTCAAAGAGGTACCCAGGGAGGTAGACAGTAGGTAGGCTGCAGACATTAAGGGTGATGAATGTCTTATTTCAAATATTCAGGCTGAATATTATATTTGGGTCCCCTTAATATTTTGGTATTCATATTCCTTATTCAGCTAGAATGGAGAGTGAGGATAAAACATAAAATAACCCTATCCCCTTCACCTGATGGCCAGGGCTAATCATCTGGCCACTCTACCATCCCATTCTAAATACCATCCACTTCACCCTTTTCACGGTCCCCAGAGACAGCTGCATTAAAAAAGATAAAAAACTGTAGGCTCCTGCCATTATGCTAGGAGTCAACAGTGTCTTTTCAAGCTGTGCTTCCCACCTTAGCCTGACTCCCTCATTCTCTTAAAACAGTTTTTTTTTATTTATTTCGGACAGCCCCCTTTGACCCTTACTGTGATGAGAGGGAGCTAGTGGCATTATAGCAACCATGATCCAGGCTAGTCAGTTGGCCCGCCTCATGCCGTGTCCCTAGCCCAGCTGATTCTGTACCTGCTCCATTCCTGAAATAATCCCACTGACCAAACTGAGACCAGGTGCCATTGGCATTGCTATTTTATTGTGTACTAATAATTAAATTATAAAAGCCACTAAGCAACTTCCTGGCATATAGACTGACCAAGTCTGCAATGGGGCACAAGACATGTTGATGTTCATGAAGGAGGGGTGGGGCATCATCATCATATGTTATAGGCTGTATAACATGTCACTCTATGACATGTATGCTCCACCCCTCCTTCACGAATGTCAATGCATCATGTGCCCTGTCACATACTCAGTCTGAGGAAAGTTGAGAACAGGATAGGGCCAAGGATGGAACCTTAAGGCACCTCAGACTCAATAGGGAGGGGGGAGGGCAGGGCAGCAGCCATGACGACAGACTGGGGCCTACCTCTCAAGTAGGGGCCAAAACATTTGACTGCTTGGGCAGGGAGTAGATCCCCAGTAAACTTGTCTAGTTGGAGAGAGTGGGCAACAATGCTGAAAGCTTAAGCTGGGCTGAGAAAGATAGCAGAGGTGTTGGACCCTAATCCATCCCTTTCAGGATGGAATTAATAAGACCCAGCAGGGATGTGGCAGTGGAATGGTATTTGTTAAAGCCAGACTGGTACAGGATAAGAAAAGCAGAGGAATTCAGAAAGGGGGTGAGTTGGGAGAGTTGCAAGTGCTCCTGAAGCTTCGCTAGAGAAGGGAGGAGATAGGACAGTAGCTACCAGTGGTAGAGGAGTCACCTCCTTTTTGCAGGGGTAATCTTAGCCTTCTTTTAGGCACTAGGAAGCAAGACCATAAGGAAAAAGATTGAAGAGTTCAATAATACAGGAAACTATAGCAGGGGTGGTGAGATAGTATAGGATTAAGTGCATTGGGGGTTAATAGTCTTGAAGCAAAAACTGGTCCAGTAAAATGAGATTAACACAATTATTATAACTAGCAAAAATTGGTACAGTGAAATAAGAAATAACACAAATGTACTGTCTAACAAAATAGACCTCCCAGCTTTAATGTATTTTTAGGAAAGACAGAGATGGAAAGAAAAAAGCAGGGGTGTACTCATCTACATATGGGACACCATACAAGCAGCAGAACTTCTCTTGCCGTCCCTGGACATGTAACCATGTGAATGTATCCTTGTCAAGCTGCTCCTTGGAAATACCAAACCACTGTACATTGGCTGCAACTATAGCCCCCCCCCACCCCCACCAAAGCCAAACCAGTACTCAGTGAGCTCCTGGGCTGCCTGCATGATATGTCCCTTATTGAACTCCTGCTACTGGGCACCTTCAACCTAAACTGGCTTGCCAATGGCCCTGTGCATTTAAAAGTACATTAAATGATGCCCAACTCCATCAACTCATCGAGCAACCAACAAGACAAAACACTAAAACTGGAAAATGCACTCTTATTGACTGGATTCTAGTAAGCCGGCCTAATAGAGTCCATGCAGCTGGGCTCCTCTCTGGCTTCCTAAGTGACCACTCCCTAGTATGCTGCATCTGGAGCAATAGTTTCCCCAGAGCCTTTCCTAGGATTGCTCTGTCTAGGGACAACTCAAAGTTTATTTTATTTATTTAGTTTTTGTTTACCGGGTAAGTTAAACAACAATGCCTTCCTGGAGAACCTCTCCAGCATGAATTGGAAGGACTTAGGGACCATACAGGATGTGAACCTTGCCCTTGAATTTCTACTTAATTTCACTGCCATAGTAAATAAGCATGTCTTGCTGGTACAAAGGTGGTACAAGGGCCTCTGCCCAAAGTGGCTTATCCCCTCCCTCTGTAACTTAATGAAACTAAGGCATAAGGCCTGGGGTGCTTACAAAACCTCTGGACGACAGCAAGACTGGCTGGCATACAGGTAAATATGAAATTCCTGCAAGTCATCCTTTAAAAATGCCAAGATTAACTACATGAAGGGCATGTAGATGAACAACCTGTAAAACCCCAAGTGCTTTTGGACTCAAATTAGCCACCTTTTAAAAGAACGGACAGGTTGTATCAACTCAGGAAATCCAAATCAATAATGAATATGTAAGTGACCCCCTTCTAATTGCTGAAGAGTTTAACAGATTCTTCACAAATCTGAATGTCTGCAAAGACCCTTCTGCTTATCCCCCTCCATCATCTACCACTCCTCTGGCAGAACACCCTAGTTTTCACTTTAAAAAGGAAGTCCTGGAGCAGCTACTAAAAATCAAACCTGATAAGTCAGCTAGCCATGATGGACTAGAACCCAGGCTCCTATGTCTTGCAGCCCCAGTACTGACCTCTCCCCGACCAAACTATTTAACCTGTCCCTTCTCCAAGGGGAAGTTCCTCAGAAATGGAAAGTGGCACATGTTGTCCCTGTCTACAAAGGAGAAAACAAAGAGCTGGTTGAGAATTATTTCTCTATTTGCATACTCAGTACCTTTTCAAAAATCAAAGACAGGCTAATTTACAACTAACTAATTGCCTATATCGAGTCCAGTTCCCTGCTCACTGATGTACAGCATGGGTTCTGAAAGCATCATCGAACTGACACAGCACTTGTTCGGTTCACATCAGACGTCTTCAGAGCCATCGATGATGGAAAACCTACTGGAGCCATATTCATTGACTTAATCCATTGACTTAACCAAGGCCTTCAGCTTGGTTAACTATGAACTCTTGCTAACTAAAATGGTGAAATTGGGGCTTGATCAGTTATACTCTGCCTGGTTCAGGAGCAATCTTATGGGTTGTAGTCAATCCATAAAATGGGAACCCAGCCTCTCCTCAAGACATGAAATATCTAATGGAGTACCACAAGGCTCCATCCTTGTGCCTTTACTCTTCTCCCTATTTATCAAAGAACTGCCCTCTAACTATGGCAAGACTAAAGCACTACTGTACACTGATGATGCTGTGCTTTATAGTACTGACTCTGATGTTGAGTCAATAGAATCTGGCCTATGTGTAGACTTTGCGCTACTGGAAAAGTGGCTTATGACTAACCACCTGGTTCTAAACACCAAGGAAACTAAAACAATGCTCATTGGATCCAGAAAACTAGGTGCAGATAGGACAGAGTCCCTTAGCATCATCACCACTAGGGGTACTAGATATGATGTAGTTAACAACAGAAAGTACCTAGGCACCCTAATAGATCAGGAGCTTTCCTTCAGTCCCCAAGTAGAACTACCAGGTTAGTCTGCTAAAAACTAGGTCTACTCTACTGACTCAGTGCTTACCTTACAAATGAGGCCCAGCATTCAATTGCTTGCTTGTTACTACTTTCAGCACGTCTCTATGGAGTTCCTATTCTCTCCACACTTAGGGAAGCTGACCTAAGTAAACTCAAACAACTCTATCATAAGGTAGGCATGTTTGTGGTATGTACTGATAGTAGGGAACACCACTGTACTTTCCTTGTGTAACTCAATTGATTCACCCTCAAATGGAGACTAAACTACCCCATACTTTGCCTCATGTACAAAATCCTAAGTGACTATTTCGTAACCTCAAGGACATAGTGGTGCAAAAAACCCACAAGAGAAAACAGCATTCCTCTGTTCAATCTCTCCTGGAAGTTCCCAGAGCAAAAACCTCAACTGGCCAGCAATCTTTCTCATACAAAGTTTCTCGGCTCTGGAACAAACTCCTCTTCCCTATCCAGGACAGTACTTTGTTATTATCCTTTAAATGTGTATTCAAAGAGTGCTTCCCCTCGTAACAGTGTGCATCTGTACCCACTGAGCAATTGGTGTGGTGGCTACCTCTACCCTTGCTCTCATCCCTCAGGAACTGAGGAGCCCAAGTTTATTTACTGCTTCTAGAGTCATATAACTACAATATGGTACAGTGGACTTCATGTGGTGTGCTGTACAACTTTATGTATTCTGTTAACTGCAAAGTTATTGTCTTGTCACCTGTCATCTTGTTAATTTCTTCTGAACTGAAAATTGTACTGTTTTCCCTGTTGAATGTAACTAACTCTGGGTCACTCCTGAAAAGGGACATCTGTCTCAGTGAGCCAACCCAGTTAACAAAATTCAATAAATAAATAAAGTAGCAAAAAATCGGTACAGTGAAATGAGAAATAACACAGTTTATATATCCACAGTAAAAACTGGTACAGTGAAATGAGAAATTACACGGTTTATATATCCACAGTAAAAATCGGTACAGTGAAATGAGAAATAACACAGTTTATATATCCTCAGCAAAAATCGGTACAGTGAAATGAGAAATAACACAGTTCATATATATCCACAGCAAAAATCGGTACAGTGAAATGAGAAATGACACACTTTATATATCCACAGCAAAAATCGGTACAGTGAAATGAGAAATAACACAGTTTATATATCCACAGCAAAAATCGGTACAGTGAAATGAGAAATAACACAGTTTATATATCCTCAGTAAAAATCAGTACAATGAAATGAGAAATAACACAGTTTATATATCCACAGCAAAAATCGGTACAGTGAAATGAGAAATACAATTAGTATAAGTATAGCAAAAACTGGTGAAATTAGATATAACACAATTAATATAACTGCAGAAAAAAGTGGTACTGTGAAATAAGAAATAACACAATTAACCCTTGAGTAACCAGTCAATTAGAAATGCATAAGAATTCAAGACATGTATAGAAGTCCATATCACAGCATGGGTTTATTTTATTATATTTTATTTATTTATGATTTATTTATTTGTTAAAGAGGTGGGTGTACTGATCCCAGGGGCCATTTTCAGATATGATCCAGGCCATAAAAGATGGCACAAACAAGGTAATAAGAAAGACAGGTACAAAAGAAACAGAGAACAGCATGTAGTTACAATACATAAGTGATACATTAAGTGATATGAAACAAATGGTACAGAACTGAACAAATGAGGTATAAAGTGACCACAGTGCAAGCAATTATAGTGCACAGAGTTTAACTTGCAGCACAGTGTCCTACATATATCATTACAGTAACAACATTTTCCAGAGTTTCATATCATAAAACACTAGTTTCTAGAGTCACCGTGGCACTCCAGTTTTCCCAGCAAAATGAGGGGGAGAGCTAGGGGCAGCTAGAAACGCCTGTACCAAGCTCATTCGGCAGGTAAAAGCTTCCTACTATAAGGACCTCTAAAGCAAGAGCTGGGGCTCCAGTAGGGAATTCTGAAACTCCATCAAATCCCTAACAGGAAAGACCCCTAAGGCCCTACCCGATCTACTAGTAACAAGGGAGGGTCCCCTACAGGAACCCATTGACATCGCAAATGAGCTCAACCTTGCTTTCACAGACCTATCTGGAGTACTCCCTGCTGACTACTTTAAAGATCAGCTCAGGCAACAACACCCCAATACCCCTCTTAACCCCCCAAAGGATGCAATACCACCATTCTACTTTAAGCAGGTCAGCAAGTCAGAAACCACCAAGCACATTAAGAGGGTTCTTGGCAAGACCAGGATGGGGACTGATCTAGTGAATATGAAACTTGTGGGTCTTCTCCTAAATGAATTGGCCGGTCCCCTCTCGATGGTGTTTAATGCATCTCTAAGAATGGGGGTGTTTCCAAAACTATGGAAGTTAGCCAATGTCATGCCTGTCTTTAAAGCCAGGGACAAAACTCTTAACGTCCAACTACAAACTGTGTTACTTCTCATTTCACTGTACCGATTTTTACTGTGGATAAACTGTGTTATTTCACATTTCACTGTACTGATTTTTGCTGTGGATATATAAACTATGTTATTTCTCATTTCACTGTGCTGATTTTTGCTGTGGATATATAAACTGTGTTATTTCTCATTTCACTGTGCTGATTTTTACTGTGGATATATAAACTGTGTTATTTCTCATTTCACTGTACTGATTTTTGCTGTTGATATATAAACTGTGTTATTTCTCATTTCACTGTGCCAATTTTTACTGTGGATATATAAACTGTGTTATTTCTCAGTTCACTGTACTGATTTTTGCTGTTGATATATAAACTGTGTTATTTCTCATTTCACTGTATCGATTTTTGCTGTGGATATATAAACTGTGTTATTTCTCATTTCACTGTGCCGATTTTTACTGTGGATATATAAACTGTTATTTCTCATTTCACTGTACTGATTTTTACTGTGGATATATAAACTGTGTAATTTCTCATTTCACTGTACTGATTTTTACTATGTATATATAAACTGTATTATTTCTCATTTCACTGTGACGATTTTTACTGTGGATATACAGACTGTGTTATTTCTCATTTCACTGTACCGATTTTTACTGTGGATATATAAATTGTGTAATTTCTCATTTCACTATACCAGTTTTTACTGTGGATATATAAACTGTGATATTTCTCATTTCACTGTACCGATTTATACTGTGGATATATAAACTGTGTTATTTCTCATTTCACTGTACCAATTTTTTGCTACTTTATTTATTTATTGAATTTTGTTAACCGAGTTGGCTCACTGAGACAGATGTTCCTTTTTCAGGAGCGACCCAGAGTTAGTTACATTCAACAGGGAAAACAGTACAATTTTCAGTTCAGAAGAAATTAACAAGATGACAGGTGACAAGACAATAACTTTGCAGTTAACAGAATACATAAAGTTGTACAGCACACCACATGAAGTCCACTGTGCCATATTGTAGTTATATGACTCTAGAAGTAGTAAATAAACTTGGGCTTCTCAGTTCATGAGGGATGAGCGCAAGGGTAGAGGTAGCCACCACACCAGTTGCTCAGTGGGTACAGGTGCACACTGTTACAGGGGGAAGCACTCTTTGAATAGACATTTAAAGGATAATAACAAAGTACTGTCCTGGATAGGGACAACCAATATCCATTCTACCTCCCCTCTCTAAAGCACTTGAAAGAATGGTCTTGGAGCAGCTTACAGAGTATCTTGATAAATATAACCTACTTTGCCCACAGCAGCAAGGGTTCCAAAAAAAGCACTCCACACTTACCGCCCTTGTTGATTACTCTGCCCAGCTTTATGATGCCTTAGATGGGGGCAGTTGGCTCAGTCTTCATCGACCTTACGAAGGTCTTTGACTTTGTTAACCACAAACTACTCCTAAACTGCTTCCATTCAACAGGTCTATCCCTGGACACAGTACTGTGGTTCAGAAGCTACCTCACAAACAGGTCACAATGAGTCAAAATTGGAGACACCCTATCATCTGCTAGTGAAGTGTCCCTCAGGGTCCCACAGGGCTCTGTTCTTGGCCCACTGCTTTTTAGCCTCTTCATCAACTCTGCACCATCTGCATGTACAGCACGCACTATTCTCTATGCTGATGATGCAGTGATATCAGTCGCTGGGAAAGATCACAACTACATCACAACCGAACTCCAAGACAGCTTCCTCAAGCTTGAATCCTGGTTCACACAAAACAAACTACTACTAAGCCATAAAAAAATGAAAAGTCTACTCTTCTCTACCTTCCAAAGCAAAAAGAAATACCAGGCTTTGCTCATCCTGAACCATAATGGTGAAACACTGGAACAAGTAACAAAGTTCAAATACTTGGGCATCACCTTTGATGATACACTAACCTTCTCCAGCCATATAGACTCAGTCGTCAAGTCAGCAAATACAAAATTTGAGTCCTCTACTGTCATAGGCACTCTATGACACCAGATGCTCTGAAGCTTGCCATCAGTAGTTTAGTGATGTCCTCCATAGACTATGGGCTGCCTATCTATGGGGCAGGCACTAAAACTGCCCTAAACAGGGTCAGCACACTACTAAATAAGGCCTGTCAACTAGCCATAGGGTTTGCCCAGGATACCTGCACGCTCTACACCTAAACTGGGTGGCTCCCACTCCATCTTAAAGCACAATACTAAACCTGCCTACTTCTGAAAAAAGTGCTTTTTGGGCTTTCTCCCCCTGCACTGGGCTACCTCTTTACACCGGCAGTTCCCACCAAATCAACAAGAAGCATGGCTACGGACAGGTTGGTGATTCCCTTCAAAAGGACGAAACTCGCCCAGAACTCCATCCTGTACCAAGGACCAAAATGGTACAATGAGTTTCCTGCTAACCTTATAGAATCACCCAAGATTAGTACCTTCAAATCTGGGTTGAGATCCCGTCTTGACACAAAAAAGAATTGTGCTTGCCTGCACTAATATGGCACAATTTCAGCCACCCAACCTCTCCCTTTCACCCCCTGCTTTTATCTCATCAACCCCCCCATCCCCGAACGAGGCCTACTCGGCTGACAAACCACTTCCACCACCACGACGCCATCCCTGGCTGACCCCCTAGCCCCCTTAGGCTAGACTGACCAACTAAATAGTGAACTACAAGGCTGAACCCTATTTACCCTATCCTCTTCAACCTTTAGTTGGATATATAAGATTTCTTTGGTATTTGAATGTCTATGTAACTGTTTTCTGTTCTCTGTAAACACTGTTATATTTGTAGTATTTGTTCAACAATGACCAGGAACCATTGAAAATGAGTCCTGGACTCAAAGGTATTAATCCTAAACTGAAATAAATAAAATATTCTTTACCCTTAGAAAGGGTCTGTTTATCACATCTGGGGGAAGGGGCATTTACAGGTGATGGTAGCAGTAAGGGAAGTCTTGTAGTGGGATTTAGATAGGGGTGTGTGAACCCAGGGTCCGTAGTGGAGCAGATAGACTGTTCCAAAGATTCGGGGCAGCTGAAGAGAAGACCTTCTGGTCCATATACATGGTGACTTGTGGGCATTTTAATAGTAGGATGGAGGAGGTCTGGAGGCCTCAATGGCAGAACTTTGGCCTGAGTGGGGGTGGGGGAGGGTTGAGAACTCCTTTTCTCTGATGAATTTGTCAACTAAGCAGCCTAGGAGGTAGTCCCAGCAGGCCTGAGTTGGGAGCCATCTTATGGCCTGGTAGAGGGAACAATAATGTGTGTCAAAATAACTGTAACAAAAACGGTACCGTGCAATAAGTAGTAACGCAACAAATAGAACTGTAGCCAAAGCTAGTAATAAAACAATAAATGTAATAGCAAACATGTACAGTGAAATCAGTAATAATGCGATGAATATAACAATTAGCAAATTGATACTGAACAATGATAAAAAAAAATACAATAATTAAAAGTAACAAAATATGGTGCAGTGCAATAAGTAATAACACAACAAACAGAACCTGCAGCAGGACTTTAACAACATCCAGTGCTGGTTTAATGCAAACCAGCTCTCAATGAATGTAAAAATAACAGTCTCTATGACCTTTGGCTCCAGACAAAAATTGTTAAGCCTTGATTCCACCCCTGCCTTCACTACCCTCACTGGTACAACACTGGATGATGTCCCCTCCTTTAAGTACCTTGGACTATGGCTAGATAAGCATCTAGACTTTGAGGTCCACACTGACGCTATCTACAAAAAACTACTCCCTAAACTCGGTATTCTGTACAGATGCCACAGCTGACTGCCACAGCAAGCCAGGAGAGAAACTGTCCAAGAGACGATTCACCCTGTCCTCGATTTCAGGGACAAATTTTACAGTTCTGCCCCTAAAACCACCCTCTCCAGACTGGACACCCTCTTCAATTCCTTCTGTCACTTTGTACTTGGCTGCCCTCCACTTACTCACCACTGAGATCTTTACACCTCGCTCTCCCTTCCCTCCCTCTACGACAGATACCTTTCACACAGCGCTAATTTTATTGGGAAGTTCTGGCTCAGTTCTCTCCCTTTATACATATCCTCCCTCTTATCAATCCCCACTTCCCCACTATATCCTCCGTGCATCCACATATAGAACTCTTGCACTGCCCCCATGGTGCACTTCTTCTGGTCACACTGCATTCTCGTACAAGTTTCCTAGCATCTGCACCTCTCTCCCGCTAGATATTCGCTCCACTAATTCCCATCACTCGCTATCACTCCTCCTTCGGAAGCACACTATTCATTGTTGCAATTGCACTTAATCTTCCCTGCCTTCCTACTCCCTCTCCCCTACTTCACATCTCTATTGCCCTCCTTGATTCAGGGCTTACCTATGATTACTGCTTCCCTTCAATCCCCCACCCCTTCCCACCTTCTGACTCCCCATTCTTTGTATTCTCTCCCCCTTCCCCTCCCTCCATTCAGTGCCAGACCTTGTCCCTTTGCAGGGTTCTCTCTATCCTGAAGGGGTGTTGTTCTCGGCATGTCTTTCTTCCCTCCCATGCCTCTCTTCCCCCCTTCCCCCTCTACCTGCTAGGTCTTTGCCCCTTGCAGAGTTCTCAGCATCCTGAAGAGATACTTTTTTTCAGCATGTCTCCCTTCCCCCCCTTTGCCAGTCCCTTGTCCCTTGCAGGGTTCTCTGCATCCTGAAGGGAGTTTGCTCTTAGCATGTCTCTCCTCCCTCCCTCCCTCCCCGTGCTCCTCCAACCACTCCCATTGCCTCTCAGCCTTCTGATAGGCAACTTATACACTTGTCTACCCCTGTACTCAGTCCGCCCTCCTAGCACTTTAAGGTGTACTCCTGCTGCTGATCTATACCTTACCTAGTTACTTGTTAATACTGTATGTTAGTGCTCATGATGTCTATGCCCTGTATGGAATATCTATTCATACTGTATGCTTCTGTAATCTGTCTAGGATTGAAATCCATTGCACTGTGTGTTGCACTTTATGTATCTCTGCCTGTATAATAGCCGGTTTACTAGCCTGGTTATATATGCCTGGATATGTTTTTACTTACTCTCACCACTGATGTAACCCTTCCCTCCAGGATACATCTGGAAATGAGCTGTGTACAGCTCATGTTGTCTTTCCTGGTGAAACCTTCTCAAATAAATATGTAGCCCCTAGGTGGTGCTATCCCAAGGGCTACTACCCCTGCCTGCGTGGCTAGTTGTACGTTAAGGGGCCTGGGTACTGAAATGGGTGCCTTCACCCGGAGGACAGGGTTCTTAGTAACAAGGCTAACCTGGGTACAGCCTTCTGGGACACTGTAACCCCCTCTTTCCCCTCTAGTGGCCCAGACAATATGCAACAAACACTTTCACAGTAGCCCCTATTCAGCATACAATTCCCCACACTGTTTGCACTTACCACCAGGGCTGGTTTCACCAGTTTGACCCTGGAGACCCCCTGTAAAACAAGGTTAGGCACAGCAAATAACAACAGTACAGTGCTTTTGGTACAAACTGGAACCACAGTCAGATTAAATGCAAAAAAGTTATAGCTCATTTATTCAGGGGAATTGAACACGGGAGGGGCGTAATCAGGTTGATTGATTCGAAAACTGATCTAGTCAGGCAATTATGCATGCACTTTTAGTCCCTACATAGTCACACACTCTGGGAACCCAGCTGAAAGTAAGGTGAGCTAGCCTGGAACATTGCCCGGGGTAGGCCGACGTCACAGCTGGTTGGGGCCCTGTGATTAAAAGAAAAGGCATGCACAACCACACACAATTTCCAGAGCCTAAAGGCTCAGTTCATGAAAGGAAAAACAACAATGCAAACAGATGACAGCACTTGAGATTTAGCTGTTGTTGCAGGGAGCTACCCTGATTGTTACTCATGCTACCCAATATGAGACACAGGCTAGACGAAATGGAGACTGCAGGTTGATGACTGGTTTGCCAGGAGAAGCAGGGCCCCCACGAATCACTGAGGTGTCATTCCTGTTCGAGATGGTTGAGCAGGGGGCTGATCCCTGGGTGAATCTCTCATCGATGATGGTTTCTGTGCCCGACGTAGCTGGCTGGGCTAGGTGGCAAGGCCCAAGCTGGGTGAAAGAGTTTGGATTTTGAGTCCAGTAGTGCTGGATGTAGCTTCCAGCAAGCATGGCACATTTATGCAGTGGGGAACCAAATCACAACCCACTAACAGCACACAGCACATTTATAGTAAAGCAATCACCATACCACAATGCAGAAGGCAGTCCAGCAACAACATCAGTGTCTCTGAGCAAAACCGGGAATTCTGTGGTAAATGGATGTCCTGACAAGCCGATCACGTACAGCAAATCTTCAGTCTTCTTCGGGTTAAAATCTGGTCACTCTTCAGTGGCTTCATCACACTCCAGTTCGGATACAGTCCAATTGTTAAGCCTTTCAAAGGATTCCCTCTCGAGGGACTGCAGGTAGACAGGCCAAAAAGCAGCTGCTTGAATCGCTCAAGCTGTTTACTCTTCAAACTCTAACTCCAGACTGACTGACTGACTGCAGCAGGTAGCTTGGGAATTTCCCTTTGGTCCAAAAGGTTCTGGTTGGTTGATCAATCAGTTTGTCAAAGCAAGGGCTCCTCCTCCAGGTCTGTTTTGGCGCCAAAGTACAAAAAATACAATTCCTACAGAAATTTGCTCCCACAAGACCCCTGGGGACAGGCTTCATTTTAGAGTCCCCAAAGGTACCAATTGGTGCTGACTGGTGGTCCAAAACCAAAATGGTGGTGATAAACAGAACTGTCCATGCTGCAACGAAGGCAGGTTAGACAAACTACAATATTATTACTATGCTAACAGATAATAAGCAAATAAGTACAGCTTCTAACAGAGCTCCCTCTGCGCAAATAGCGATGGCAGAACAGAGCGATTATCTGGCAGCCCGGGCAGGACTTGAGCATAGAAACACTCAGCCCCTTCCCAGATTAAATAAGCACCATGTTATAGGCAGCTCTTAAAGAGACAGAGCACAGAGGTATTAAGTCACTCTCATAAACATTTGTAAAACTCTAAGACACAGGATACCAGCCTGGCAGTGGGTATTTAGGCACACCCAAGGAAGACTTTCAGGAACCCCCATTTGTAGGAGGGGGGTTACAAATAAAAACAGTAGCCAAAGTTAGTTATAATACAATAAATGTAATAGTAGCAAACATGTACAGTGCAACCAGTAATAATGCAATGACTATAACAATAAGCAAATTGATACTGAACAATGAGAAAAATTCAATAAATAAAACAGTAACAAAAATTGGTACAGTGCAATAAGTAGTAACATAATAAATATAACATATACAATAATGGATGGGGGTGAGTGCATAATAAGAAATTATGTGCACCCGAGGTGTGGGATGCTACATAAACCCAGAGGGCGAAGCCCAAGGGGTTTATATGAGCATCCCACACCGAGGGTGAACATAATTTCTCATTATGCACTCACCCCCATCCATTTTTATGTGTCATTGCTGGTTTCTGTTTTTTTTACCAGAAAGAGGAAGAAAATAAATAAAAACATTCTTGCCAACATACTACAGTTTAAGTAAGCATTGCAACTTTTTTTTTGTAATTTGTTTGGTAAAATGAGTAAACATTTTAAGCAAAGATATACTTTTAGGCAAGTTAAGTGCTTTAAAATTAACTATATATATACATACACGTTACTGTTTTGTGAAGGAAACAGGAAGCGGTAGCAACGTGGAACATGAAACAAATTATTTTAACAAAAGTCTTCAACTGTATAGCTAGTCCATTGTAGAAATGTGCTGTTTTGTGCACATAAAGTCTGTAAATGAGCTTTGCTGTAGTATTTTGAATCTTTTTTTTTCTTTTTCAATCGTCGTTTCCATGGCTATATTGTAATTAGGTAGGCGTGACAAATCCATTTGGTTCCTATGGAGATGAGCGAGAGAAGGTTAATGTTTAGGGACTGTGTGCATTTTACTTGAAGAGGTACTGTTAGTTATTCTGCAAACTGTGTATTTAAAAAAAAAATCATAAGTTGGAATGAAGGCGTATGGAGTGAGTGGCTACTACGGCACTATACTTTTGGTACTCGCGTCAGTGTTGCCATAGGTGCTTTTGTGGTGATTTTGAGAAGTAACATATTGCACTGACGCTGCAGTGCGAGGGAACAGAAGGAGCAGGTGGCTCATGTTCACCGTTATAACTCGCAGGTTATAACGTCGAATTATAACCTGCTCCTTCAATGGTAAAAAACAGAAACCAGTTATTACAATAACAGAACGTGTGCTACTTGTTGCACACTATGAATTTTTACTAATGTTTTGTTTATTATGTTATTACTCATTGCACTGTACTGCTTTTGTCTGCTGTTATATTTATTGTGTCATTATTACTGGAACACAAACCCGTATAAAATCAAAACTGTGCAATAAATAAGGCCGCAATAAATAAAACAGTAAGGAAAACTGGTACAGTGCAACGACTAATAACATAGTAAACATTTTAGTAACCAGTCCTGTCAGACTGATACCTTCAGAATAACCAGAATTTCCCCTCTTCTTGGTGTCCCAGTCATTTTTTTGTCCAACCAGGTCTCTGTGATTGCCTCTAAATCCTGTTCTTCCAAGTACATCAGGGACTCAGGCTAGTCAACTCTACTTGGTGTTTTTGTCATATGACCTGCAGTCAGGTGAGAACTGTTGTCTCTCTGTGATTCCTTGTTCCAACTGGGGATTTACTATTTATGTGCTACCCAGCTCTACTGTCCTTCACTAGGTCAACCCGTGCATCTAACTCCTTCCCCTAGTGATTCCCCTTTACTACTGTACAGAGTGGCTGCCTCTCTATCATTTAGTTTAAATCACACTGACTGACCTGTCCTTTCTTCTGACCAGTACCCTCTCCATCCTGGCACAGCTGCAGTCCATCTTGGGCTTGCAGGCATTCCTTGCCCCAGAATGAGATCTACCTGGCCAGAAAAGAAGAAGACTCTCCCCCTTTCAAATGACTTGTAGCCACAGTTTGTTTACTATTTTATTTATTTATTTATTAAAATTTAGGAATTACAACTCTTTGAATCAGAGACTCTTTTTTCAAAGGCTCTGCATCCAAAAAAACTGTTACAGACAGTGGGCAGTAAATACAAACAAGACATACAAGACCTAGGACACAATAATTACACTAAATTCTGACATGGTTATAAAATAAAGACAAGCATACTCAATTCCATTACCCTGTTGAGTAACTGGTCAACAACTGAGGGGCAGGAGGGGAGCAATCCAGGGGATATTGTCAGATACAAGGCGGGAGAAATGATGTACAAGACCAGTAGGGGGAAGGTTAGGGTACCAAGTCTACTGGGTTTCGTCAGGGTTATGGGGGGGCTTGAAGGCAGTCACAATTAGAGGAGGCAAGTAACAACTGTTGTAGCTAAGACTTGAAGGATCCCTGTCTAGAAGTAGCCAGTAAAGTGGTAGAAAAGGCATTCATCCAAAGTGGGGCTCTATAACTAAAGGATCTTTGCCCCGGAGTGGTTCTAAAAAGAGGGGTGTGGAAGGCAGCATTGCTGGAGTATCTAGTGATTCTCAGTCTAAGGGTCAGTGTAAGTATAGTTGACACTCTGGGAGGGACAAGTCCAAGGGATATTTTTTTGGCAAGGAGGCAGGTGTGGTAGCAGATGCATCCCTCAAGGTTTAACCAGGATGTTCTCCCGTAGAGATTGCAAGTATGTGTGTATCTGTCATATCCAGTTGCTAGGCAGCAGGCTTTGTTTAGGCAAGTTCTGATTCTAATTAGTGTGGTATTGGGGGCTGACCCATAAATGACTAGGCCGTAGTCAACCAGAGGGAGAACCAAGCTGGATACCGCCAGCCTTAGAGCAGCCTCTGGGAGACAGGAGCAAAGTCGTCGATAAAGGAGGCCAATTCTGATGTTGATAGTTCTGCAGGTGATAGAGATATGCTCATGAAAGGTGAGAGCTGAATCAAGGGTGATCCCCAAATATTTAAAGCTGGGGACAGTTTCAAGGGGGGCAGAGGTGGAATTGAGAATGCGGAGAGGGTAGGACCTGCTTTTGTTCTGATGACATGCAAAGAGCATCACCTTGGTTTTCTTATACTTGAAAACTAGTTTATGATTGGTGAACCAAGACTCGATTTCAGCTAAATGCTTCTGTAGGTTGTGTTGCAGGGTGGAGGGGTCCTGGTGCTGGCAAAAGATGACAGCATCATCTGCATAGAGGAGGAGTTGTCCACAGCAGGCTCAGTGGAGATAGTTAAGAAACAGGCTAAATAGTAGAGGCCCAAGGATTGAACCCTGGGGCATCCCAAACCTGACTGGGAGGGGGGAGGACAGTGTGAGGTTGAGTTGTACCTGTTGAGATCAGCCAGAGAAGTAGTTGGAGAACCAGGAGAAGGCTTCCGGGGATAGGCCAAGGGATAGTAGGAAGTCAGTCAGCAGGGTGTGATGAACAGTATCAAAGGTCTTAGTCAGGTCAACATAGACAGACCCAACTAAGAGCCCCTTATCAAGTGCATCATGGATGAAGGAGGTATATTCCAGTAGGGCAGTTGTGGTGATGTGGGTCTTCCTGAAACCATGCTGTTGGGGACATAATAGGTTGTGTGTGTCAAGGAATTGCAATAGTTGGTCAGCAACAATCTTCTCCAATGCTTTAGACAAGGGTGGCAGTATGGAGATCTGCCTATAGTTACTTGGTAAAGTTCTATCTCCACTCTTAAAATTTGGGGTCACCATGGCTTGTTTCTGTTGGGATGGAAATTGGCCCAAGCAGAGGGACATATTAAGAATCTTGGTAAGAGGGATTAGGACGGATTCCAGGGATAGTTTGAGGAGATTGAGATGTAGGGTGTCAGTGCAATGACTGGATTTTCTTAGAACCTTGGATAGGTATTTCTGGCTGTACTCCAGGAAATAGATTTAAAGTGAAAAGGGGGCACCCCAGTGGATGGAGGGGGAAAACTGGAGAGGAGGTAGCAGGTGTGGATAAGTAACTGGGTGGGAGGACGTTGTCAAGGTCCGTGAAGGCGGTATTTATGGTGCTAGCTATAAGTTCAGGATCCTGTATAGTAGTACCATGGACTTGTAGGAGAGATGGCTGGGGAGAGAGGGAGTTACCATTCAGTCTGTTAATGGTCTCCCAGAATTTGCATCCATGTACCCATGAGTAGGAGAGAGTAGCCTGATAGAAGGCAGCTTTGGCCTGCCGTATTTCCCTGGTGCAAGCATAAACAGTCTACTGTTATTCCTCACAGGCCCCTGGATTATGAGGATCTTGGAAATGATCCTTCTGGATGCCTTTCTCTGTAGGACAATCCTTACTTCTGTACATGACTACCTCATGTCCTCAGGACATAGTCTCTCTATGTCAAGTATGCCAATATGGACAACAGTAAGCTCCTCCCTCTAGCTGCAATGCTTAGCCATGCATTGCACTTAGTGACCTGTACTGCAGGCAGACGAATCACCTTACATACACTAGCATCATGGTCCTGCATTGATCATCCAACTCCCCTGCTACCTTTACGATGAATGATACCTTATTACTAATCTATTCATCCTTTTCCTCCCTCCTCTGTGGTAGGCCAGGCAATGGTTGTACAAATTGTACAGATATGGCTTCTACAAAATTATAATAACATTCCACACTTTTCACAAAAAAAGTGTATGAAAGCAGCTGTGACTGTATACCCTAACTACTCCCACCTCTTTCCTCCCCCTCTCCATCTACCTACTCCCCCCCACTTTCTCTTCCTCACCTCCCCCCACTCTTAACAAAGTCAGCTTAGACTGCTTCCACAATGATTGTTATGTATCTACCAACAGTGGCATATTCTTCAGCGCTTGTTAATATGTATCTACCTGTATTCTTAATTTATAAAATGTCCTTTTTTGTTTCGCTCATATTGTATTATACCACACGTATTGTGTCTGCTCTCAACAAAGTCTACCTAGCCTGCATTCCTCAATGCCTGTTTACTATGTACTCCACAAGTATGCCTACTCTGATATGTATTCTATAATGTGCACCCAAAGTTGTTAATAACTCCCTGTACTGTTCTTGTTTTGACGTGGAACCTTTGTAAATGAGCTTCTAGCAGAAAGAAAGAAAGAAAGAAAGAAAGAAAGGAAGAAAGAGAAAAAGAAAGAAAGAAGAAGAAAGAAAGAAAGAAAGAAAGAAAGAAAGAAAGAAAGAAAGAAAGAAAGAAAGGACTTCAGATACTTATGTTGTATTGCAGTTTTTGGCTGGTTGTAATTTAGCAACCCTTTAAGCAAGAGATTAGAAAGTTGAGACACAGCCTCATTTGTAGGGCCTATGAACCTGCCAAAACTGGTGACGTTGTGCTATTTAGTTTTATAGTTACAGAAGCTTGCAATCTCACAGTTCATTTACCTGCAAAATAAATTTCATACAGTATTAGAATATTGGCTGTTTATAACTCAGCCACTTAACGCTAGAGATCTGCAACTTAGCACATATACCTCCGGTATGTGTTAAATGATTTAATATTTGTCAAAACTGGTGACATCTGGACGATTAGTTTGGAAATAAAATACCATTTAAGATATTTTTGTAATATTTGCTATAAAACAACAGAAACTAATAAGGTTCTCTGGTAAACATATGGCTTGCTACAAAATGCAGCAAAGCAAAATCAAAACTTCTAAATATTTAGAACATGCATATACACTGGAACTCACCAGGATGCAACACAGAATACTGCAGACATCTACAGACTTATGGCAATAAACAAGGTATTCCAATGCCAGTTATCCAGAATTGAAAGAACAGAGTATCAAATGGAAAAATAATTTTAAGTTACCCTTTAAAAGAAAGAAACAAAAATGGGAAAGAGAGATTGCATTTGTGTAATTTCCATCAGAATTTATTAGGGCTAAAACTAGTTGTAACAAAAATCCCATCCCTGCCTGTTTTGAGAATTTTTATTTATTGAAATTGACTATTCAACTTGGTGATACCAGATTACCAAAACAATGTTACCTGGAAGCATTGTAGAATCATGTGTATGAAAATAGAGCTGACATAAGGATAAAATATCTAAGGGATTTCCCTAACCGGTCATTGCTCGGTTATATCTGGAAGAATCAAGAGGCGCTAGATGGTATGAATCTCCTAGGTGATATAAAAACCTAGAGTTATCGATACTGATTGGCAGAGGGATTTGGCTCTTGTCCATGCTTCTAGAGCAGCCATGATTTATCCAATAAATAACATTTGCACTGGAAAGCTACTTAGATATCCTAAGAAACCCCAAACTAAGAAATAGATTCACAAACCTGAACTTTAAACACATGCTGACATAACTGTGTATTGAGCATTGTGATAATCTTTTGTACAATAAAAGAAGTGGAAACCATAAAACATTACCCATTAATATGCCCATTTTATAAAAAATTATTACACAGATACCATGACTCAACCTTAGCAAAAGTATACTTGGATAAGACATCATTCATAGCATATTTACTACAGATAACATATGGTAAAACACTGTCATCAGTAGCCAAGTTTGCTTACCAGGCAAATCAAATTAGGAGAAAACTTAATAAAGACTCTAAGAAGATGGAGCTTACATATGTCATAACCTTCTGTGACCAGGTTATTCAGACAAGGGATATTCTGTCTGACAATGTTGTAAAAAAGACTAAGAGAGTTTATAGTATACCATGATACTGGCTGTTGTATTTAAATACTGATTTTATTTTATGTATTGTCATTGTTTTTATGACTGGCAGTGGTGAAATCTCAAAACTGAAAAAATCTTGGTTTTAAATTAAATGGAACAACGGTCATACTTTATTGTAAGTGTTAGTTTCAATGTAACTGTAGGGTAGGTAATCATTTACATGCAACAAGGGATAATTATGCTGTAGTTATGAGTCTGTAGCATGTAACGGCATTGCAGTTGCAATTCAGTTACAGTGTAGTTAAGAAAACATAAAGTACTGTGTTACCGGAACAAACTAAAAATTTAATTTCAGCAGCATTTCACAAACATTTGACAGACATTTCATGAACAATTGTGGGGTCGTAATTTTACCCAAAATTAAAATTTCAGATAGCACCAGTGACTATTAAAATTTGCTTGGTTTTCAAGGCCTTGTATTATCTGGGTCCTGGCTACATAAAAGACCTCCTGTACCCCGAACTCCTGCTTGTCCCCTCTGCTCCCCTGGGGAGAACTTGTTTGAAGTTACGTGGACCTGTTTAAAATCTTTGGGGCCTTTACTGCAGTTGCTCCAGAGCTGTGTAATTCCCTTCCATAATGCTTGCCCCATAACTCTTTGTTGACAGCCTTTAAAAAGGTCTTGAAAACCTATTTGTTCTCCCTGGCGTTCTGTGGTCCTTGCTGAAAGTTCTTCTTGTTCTAGATATGTTTTATTTTAGTTTTTTTTATCAATTGCTGATGATGTTTTGACATTAAATATGTTTTACTTTTGTTTTGTTTGTAACAATTGCTGATGAATTAATGTTCTTGCTTGTGTTTCATGAACACGTCTAGATCTACTTTGTTAAGGCACTTAAATTAAGATTGATTGGTTGATTGATCGATCGATTGATCGATTGATCGATTGATCGATTGGTCGATTGATTGATCGATTGATCGATTGATCGATTGACTTACTTATTGATCACCTGAACCATTGTAATTAAATATTGCAGTCTCAGACCAGCCTGCAGATGGATAACTACTACTGAGGATAAAGGGGAGGACTTGCTCATTATTAACTTCTCTATCACTCCGTGTAGGGTGAAAAGGACTGATACCAGCATGTAACTGTTTGGCTAGCTAGCCTATGGTCACTGCACACATGCAGAGGAGCCACAACAGCTTTTTGCAGTATTGCAGACTGATGGCTGTGGCCAAGGATAAATAGAAGAGGGTGGACAGCAGCTCAGTTAGAATGCTGATAGAAAATCTGGCAATCTTCTGGCTGAATCCATTGTCCCCAGGACTTTTTGAATGAGTTGATGCCTAGTTCTTTTTCAGTTTCAGCTAGGCTGACTAATGTAACGGACAAAGGGGTAGCACAAGTCAAGTGTACATTTTGGGTGTGTGAGGCAACGCCATGAGAATTTTGTATGGATTGATGAATTTTCTGGTTGGTAAAGTGAGAAATAAATGCATTAGCAATCCCAAGTAGGTCAGTAATTAATGTGTGAGTTAAACTTAAATATTTTATTTTATTTTTGTGATTCTGTCTTATAACAGAGTTCCTCACATACTACATATTGTTGGAATATCTATTGGTTTTCAAGAAATTCACATTACCAGGGAATATATTGACACCGATGACCCCAAGGCACACCACCGATTCCTGTTGGTGTGTGCACGGTGTGGGTGGGCTGTTAATGTTGAAAACCCTAACACCACATTTCTCTACTTTTGTAATTTTAACCCTTATTTCCTTACTTTTTGAAATAAGGTAATCATATCCTTATTTGCATGAGAGAGCAAAGGCCCTCTGTGCCCTGCACTCCCATCCCTCCATAGATGCTTATAGGTATATATCTGTGGAAGCACAGGGCCTTCTGGGCATTGTATTTCCTTTTATAGGACAACAGTGACCAAATTTTCAGCATAGCCATCTTATTACCCCACCTCATATACCCTGTACAGAAAATTTTAGAATCCCAGCCAAAACTTAATTCTGCACAACTACAAAGCCATTCAGTGCCACGGGTGCAAAAACACATTTTGGCAAGGATTTTAAAAACTGACTATTGTGACATACATGAGATGGAGTAATAAGAAGGCTATGTTGAAAATCTGTGGTCAAACTGTTTGAAATTTCCAAAGTTACGAGTGTGCATAGTGAAATTGCAATGAATGGTCATAACTTTGCCATTTTTACATATTTTAACCCCACATTTTCAGCATAGCCTTTTTAAGACTCCACCTCATGAACAAGAGCAGGAACATTTTTTAAATCCCACCCAAAAGGTGAAGCAACTTCAAAATCACATTTTGGGTGGGAGTTGCATAATGACAGTCATATTGTTCATGAGTTTAACCAAGCATAAAAAAACTGGGCACACACCAAGGCTGAATTTTCAAAAATTGCAGTTAGTTTTTATTTCTGCAAACACTGCATGTTAAGCACCAGTGCTAACACCCCTACATAGCGACCCATCCTCCTGGGTCTTCATCAAGCAAATTGGAAAAAGGAGGATGGGTCACTACGTACGGGTGTTAGCACCTTTAGAGCAGTTGATGCATGGCCCCCTATTGTTTTACAAATATGTTTCATAAGGCAGGACCCCCAAAAGACCATGTTGAAAACTTGGGATCAAATGTTAAAAAATGGCTAAGTTATGCATAAAAGTTGAAACTCCCACTGAAATGCATTGATCTGCATTTACCTTAGTTTCTCATATTGCAGTCACCAGTTCCAGCAGCAAGACGTGTCTTCCATCGAAGAGTGGATCTCAAACCCAGGACCTGTACAGGTGAGTGAGAGTGTGTGGGGTGTACTAGAGGGTGTGGGGTGATGGGTGCTGAGTGGGGCATTGAGGTTGAGGGGCTGATTGGCAAGGGACCATTTCTTTTTTTAAAGGCTTGTAACAAAATAAAGAAAAATAAAAAACATTGAGGGATTGTTTTCTTAATTTCAGGTTGTGACTCAAATGGGAGAGTGGGGGATGCCACTAGACACCAGGTGATATATACTTCCATAATGGAAATGGTGATCGGTGAGTGGGAGGGTGCCACTAGACACCAGGGAAATCAGGAACAGTGATCGGCAGGTGAGGGGGGTGTCACTAGACACCAGGGAATATAAAATTTGATAACAGGGATGGAAATTGGCAGGTGGGGGGGTGCTACTAGACACCAGGGAAATCAGAAACATTAATTGGTGGGCGGGGGTGCCACTAGACACCAAGGAATATATTTTCATTTACTTCTCTATGGGGATAGCTTAAAGGATGACAAGTGCATGTCTGTACAAAAATAAAACCTGAACTTTGCAAAATATTACATGGGAGCTCTATGCTGGCTTAAAATCATAGATTTTTATCAGGTGGGCATCGGGTGCAGAGAGGGACCACTAGACACAATGGTGAAAAGGTAAATTAATTAAGGGGATACTGATTGGATGGTGGGGGGCACTACTAGACACCAGTGAAACAGCAGCTCACACCTCACCCTGCAGCCTGCAACACAAGTTCCAGCTGCAGCTGCAAACGTCAAGAAATTCCTGCTGTTCTCATACAGAGAATGCAGGAAACGGCTCCTATCGCTAAGCTGGGCACCCAGAATTGTGGGTGTCTAAAAAAGGTATTTGGGGCTGGTATTTAAAAACAACCAAACAGCAGAATCTAGCTAGGCAGAGCCAGTTTAGCTAGATTCTGGCGTTAGTTTTTAAAATGATAGCATCTTTATGCATTTTCCACCCTTGTTAGTCTGTGGAAAAAATTGGCTAGATGGAGGTTGGCACGGCACAAACAATGTTTAGTGCCCTGCCAAACAAGTGGCACAAAATCAAAAGTGTTCATTTGTGGCATCAAATTTTTACTTTTGCCACAGAAAAGAAAAACTCTACTGTGCCTGCGGAGGTCAGAAAACATTAAATGTTAAAGCCTTAGAACTGTAGAACACTTTAATATTTTTTCATCAGACCTGTCAAAGGCATTACTTTAGGACATGACACATGTCCCCTGCAAGTCTGGGTTACAAATTCCATTCCACGTAGTTTGTAGGAGACAGCAAAAAAAAAAAAAAAAACATTAAGTACAGGAACAAATTTAGCTTTTTCTGAAAGTGACAGATACAGATCTCAGAAATCGCACAAGCTGCCTCACAGAAATGTCCACAGATAAAGACCTTGCCTCCTAGACAACACATACAAAATTCCAGCTAATTTATCAAATGGAACCAAAGACATTAATGTGCAAAGTTAGCGGTTTGACAATGAACAGGCTACTCAAGCCTAACTATAGGGGCGGTACTGCACCCCTATTTTTATATATATATATATATATCTATACATATATAGATATATATATATATATATATATATATATATATATATATATATATATATGTGTGTGTGTGTGTGTGTTTTAATCTTGCTTAATGCATCAGTTAGGGTTCCAGCATCATGAGATTGGAAATGTAGTGTTATAGTTTCCAACCTAACTCCCCACCACCTACCTCCTCACACCAACAGGCATGGAGGTGTGCCTTGGGATTGTCAGTCCTGATGCTCACCCCCATTCCATCTGTAAGGAAGCTGAGATGGTACAGTATAGGAGAATGGGGTGAGCATTAGGGCTGATGATCCCAAGGCACACCCTAATGCCCGTTTGAGTGTGGAGGGTGGGGGTGGGGTGGAGAGTTATGGTTGGAAACTCTAACTCCACGTCTACAAACTTTTGATGCTGGAACCCTAACTGACGCATGAACAAAGCTTTTTGCAAAGAATGTCCTTACTTTTTGAGAAAGTATAATCATAGTATTATTTGCTTGTAAAAATGCAGGGATAGCCATGTTTTTAAGCCACCTAATGTACCCTGTACAGCAGGGTTTCGAATCCTCACCAAAACATAATTCAATGTAAGAGCAATGTAACCCTGAGATATCTGGCCGAGTCAGAGACTGGCAGTAACTCACCATTTGCCCCATGGATTTTTAGGGGAGCAGGGCAAAAAGAGGTGTGAATCCCCGACCCGAATAGCATGGCATGGGTCTTCCTTAAGTTGACTATGAGCTTATGGTCCTTAAGCCAACTTTGAATATGCTCAAAGTTGGTGTTTAGCCAAGAGATGATGGTGTTGATGTCACGGGAACTGGCCAGGACTACAAGGTCATCCACATATAAGATTGGAACACCATGGGTAATTGCAAAGGGCAATCCATTGATGTACAGAGAGAACAGTAGGGGACCCAGGACGGATCCCTGGGGGACCCCACAGTTAACTGGGGATAAGGCTGAGTTGGTGCAGTTGTAGCAGGTGAATTGTTGTCTACCTGCAATGTAGTTTGAGAACCATTCAAGGGCACATTAAGAGAGACCAAGGGAGTGCAACGTGGTGTGGAGGAGGAAGTGATCCACCCGGTCAAAGGCCTTGGAAAGTTTGATGAAGATGTCCTCCATCAGAAAACCTAGATCAGTAGTGGATCTCATCTCAGAGGTGACCACAGCAAGCACCGTCAATGTGCTGTGTCATTTTCTAAAGCTGTGTTGGGCCGGGGAGAGAACGGTGTATCCCTCAAGGTAGTGGGAAAGTTTGGAAGCAACAGCCTTTTCGAGGAGCTTGCTGGTGGCTGACAGTATAGCAATTAAGCGATAGTTGCTAATGTCTTTGGGGTCACCTTGCTTGTAGATGGGGACCACCTTGGCTATCTTCCTCCAGGATGGTTCCCAAGATGAGTGAGGAGTTAAAGATGTGTGCAACAGGTCTAGCAAGGAGGGGAA
The DNA here is from genome assembly GCA_016271365.2 of Neoceratodus forsteri. NCBI lineage: Eukaryota > Metazoa > Chordata > Ceratodontiformes > Ceratodontidae > Neoceratodus > Neoceratodus forsteri. Next base: position 61,227,513 of record CM028135.1, read on the forward strand.
CTCCGAGGCTAAGGAGCTTGGGTTCAAGGCAGTCATAACCCACCCCATGTGGTGGGACAGCCCTGCCATGAGTGCCTCAGTCTTGCCAACTGTGATCTTCTTGAGGTAGAAGGACAGACGCAATGGGGGGCCCCCTTGGCCATTCAGGGGCAGGGAGACAGGTCTTAAACCTTAAGAACATGGCACTTTAACAGCGCATACATACTTTCAGGCAATTTATCAAACAGCAGCAAAATTATTAAGGTGCAAAAATCAGGGTTTAACATTAAAGTGCCTGCTCAACCCATGCTCAGAAGCCACATTTTTAAAACCTTATAACTCAAGAGCTGATTAATATTTTTTTACACAATCTTTGCAAGGCACCTCCTTGTACCAAGCCACTTGTACCCTGAAAATTGTGAAACAAAATCCCAAACCATTTTTGCTCTAGACGTGAGTAAAAAAACTGCAGAAAAAGAGCATTTTTTCCTTATTTTTACACTCCTTGGTTCTCGAAAGCCAGACAAACATCCATCACAAAACATGCCAGATCATAAGAACTTGACACCCTGACTGTGTGTTCAAAATGTCATGTAATTTTGTTGAAGGGTGTTAAAGTTATTATGGCTCAAACTAACAACAGTAAAAAATGTTCTTGTGAAAGTATTTTCACCAGGAAAGACATACTGAGCTATAATAGCTCATTTCTAGATGCGTCCAGGAGGAAGGGGAAGTGGATACAATATGATACAGACTCAAGTAAAAATGTACAAAGAGCAAGTCTGTATAAAACATTAAAGCAAAAACAAACATTATTATTTTTTCAGTACTAATATACACAAACATATACATATACATATACATATACTTATACATATACATATACATATACATATACATATACATATACATATCCACAAACACTTCAACAGAAATATTTGCTTTGAATACTTGGGGAAGAAAGTGAACACTAAGTCATAATGGGGGATGGGGAAGATGGTTGGATAGCAGATGTACCTGCACCCCTCCAGGATGTAAACTCCACAAGGGGAATTGGCAGAGGGGAACAAATAAGAGATGGCTTTGGGCCTGCACCCCTCCGGGACGTAAACATATAAGAGGGTTATCTCAAAAATCCTACCGAGAATGCTCAGAAGTCAAATTTCAAAACCTTATAATGCTGGAACAGATTAATATTTTTTCACAAAACATTTGAAAGGATAACCCGTGGCTCAAGCCCGTTCATCCCTGAACATTTTGGAACAGAATTCCATGCTGTGTTGGCTGTAGGTGAGAGCAAACATATAGCCCACAACAGTGCTTTTTACGTATTTTTGATGTTTTTTTTTTTTTATTTTGCCCTTAACCACTATGCTATACTGCCTCCAAGTATATTGATACAATTGGCGTACATTAAATGACACCCCAATCCATGGTTGTTTCTTAGAAGCATCCCTTAGAAGGTAGGCTCATCTGCAGGCTGGATTATCTGAGGATAAGAGTGATACAAATTAAGAAAATGCAGTGACCAAAACTAAGTAGACTATTCCAAGAATATGGCTTCTCCAGTACCTCATACAATGCTTGAATGCTCTTCACTTATATTTATAACATGGGCAAGAAAAATTCTATTCTACAATTGGTGCAAACTCATCACATGATCATGCATGTCCGTTCTTTGGATGAGACATTAAACTAAGATCCTGTCTTTCTGTTCTGGTGGTTGTTCAGGTGGATGTTAAAGATAACCATGGCACTTCTTGCAAAGGGATGAGGAATTTTTCCTGGTATCCTGGCCAGATGTCCCCCTTTCACTTAAAATATAATCAACAGCTTAATATGATTCAGTGTGTCAGCTTTCATCTATATCTCTACCTCACCCCCAGGAGAAGGCTGAAAATAGTCAGAATTGCCCAACTCTCCTCTTCCGGTCAACAAAAACAAAATAAATAAATTATTTCCCAAAGACTGCTCATTGGTACCTTTTTCATGTGTTTTTTTCTTCCTATAATATTTATGCCCATTTTATAAGTGCAATTTCATGTCATGGTGTGTGGTCACATCTGATATATGAACTCCTTGGGTAGTTGAAAATACCCAGCTTTGTCTTATGCCCAACAACACACTCAAAGTGTATTTATATTACAGTGCTACTGCCCACCCTGTTGTGTGTAATTGCTTGCATACTCTATGAACTGCAGAAAGCTATGTTTAGGTATCAATTAGGGTTGTAGTACAAAGCCATAATACAAGGGAGATGTGATGCTCGGATTAAAAATTCCCCTACAACTTCATTACTGTGTGATGTTGTGCTGCTCAGGGTTCAAATCATTGCCTGAAGTAGTGTTGGCATTGCCCTAAATTCAACACAGTCCTTCAAGGCATGAAAATGTACTCACACACTGATGCTTTCAAACAGGATGCTGAAGTTAGAGTAACACCAATGGTGCTTTGAGCAGTCATTCAAACCATGAGCAATATGACACCACACAGTCATGATACTTCAGGGGGCTTTTTGTACTGAGGTTGCATTTCTCTACTCTTGTGACTTTATGCTACAGCCCAAGATGTTACCTAAGCATAGTACATTTGTAATTCGTTTGTGTTGTACCAAGCAGTTCCTGGTGGCCACTGGGCCTCCCCTCCCACCCGCTGCCCCAAGCCCCTGGCATCCAGTGACACCTGTCCTCCATCACGCTGCTCAAGCAAAGTAGTCCCTTGTGTCCAGTGGTGCCACCTCCCACTCCCCAGCCTAATTCCAAGTAGTCTCTGGCATCTATTACTTCCCTCCACCCTCATCCTGCTGTATTAGACCCTGGTCTCCCATTGCACCCTCCCCCCTGCCTAAAATTGGCCCTGGAACCCAGTGGCACCATCTATCCCTCTGAAGCCCAAAGCCACATAGTCTTTGGTGTCTGGTGGCACCCTTCTCTCACTATATATCAGTTCATATAGTCCCAGGTGTCCAGTGGTATCTGTTCTGTCACCATGTCCCATGCAAAGAAGTCCCTGGCATACAGGGGCACCCCCTCTATCTCCCCATCAAAAATCAAAGTATTTCCCAGTGAATAGGGGCACCTCCCCTCCCTCTCCTTTCCCCCAAACAAACAGTCCCCGGTGACTACTTTTTTTTTAGAGTTTTGTATACCCTATAACTTTAAAATGTGGGGTAAAACCCAATACTGACACTGTAGTACAGCATGAGAGGCATGCTGTACTCCTGAGGTGCCACCTTTAGATGAGACATTAAACAGAGGTCCTGTCTACCTGTTCTGGTGGTTGTTGAAGTGAACATTAAAGATCCCAAGCCACTCCTTGAAAATAGTAGGGGAAGTTTTTATTGAAGAAAACAATTGAAAAAGGAAAACAATCCAAAATGTAAGAAAATATAAGAATCATGTAACAGGAAAATCAGAGTCAGTGATCCATGGCATCTGTTTCCACAATTCTAGTAAAGACACAAGTGGTAAAAGTTTCAACTCAGAAATATAAACATCTTTCAAATCTCGTTCGGTCCCCTGAAATAGTGTAACAAGAGGCACATCCTGTTGTTGTAAAGCAAAAAGGCATCGAGCATTCCATATATGCCATTTGATAATAACAAAAAGCAGAGTCAAAGTACCCACATTTCAATGTTTCCTAGAAGTTGGAAAGGAACCATATATTAGCATCTCATAGGTAGCTGTAGAAAACAAAGGTGCTTGCCATTGTGCAGCCAACAATGTCCAAAAATTAGTTATATGGAAACAGAAAAAGAAAAGGTGTGTTATGGATTCTTCCTTTTGTGGACATCCAGGTCTAGAACAAAGTCTCTCCTGTAGTTGTTTGTGTTTGTGATTGTTTTTAACATTGATACATTCATGGCAACTTAGCCAGTGTAAATCCCACATAATTTAGGGAATTCTGGAATTTCATAACAGGGCATATAGGTCACTGAGGTGCGGACTTGGACATTTAGGAAAAACTACAATATCTAAACAGATACGATCTACCAGGTATCTGTATAAGGCTTTCCTAGAAGTAGTTACCATCATATGGCTAGTAACATGCCACTGTTTGGGATGAAAAAAGGTGTCTCTAACCTAAGCAGAAGCCCGGGGTAAACATTTCAAAGTTGTCAAATTATTCAGTTCCCATTAGCGAAACCAATGACCACAGGAATCAAGAAACCAAGGTTCCTACCCTCTATCGGTATTGACTAGCAGGGGCCTAATATTAGATATAAAAAAAATACTAATGTAAAAATAAAGAGGTTGGGTCATGGCAAGGCCACCATCCTGGATGGGTAGATATGTAACAGGACGTTTAATGGGATTGAGAAGACTACCCCATAATGCCTAAAAAAAAAAATACTCAACAGTTTCATCTGAAGAAGTCTGGGGGGGAAGACATATACCAAAAAAATAAATATAGGGAGCAGAAAAGTCTTTATCGTATAAATCCTTTTTTTTTTTTTTTGCACATTTTCCAGGTGTTCCAAAGGGAAACCATGGACTGAGCAAATTCTAGTTTTGGAGTCCAGTTAAGGATGTCCAAAGGGCCGTCCCCATATAAAATACCCAAATTTTTTATCGGCTCAGTACTAACTGTGAGGTCAATGTTGTCCAGTTTGTTTGCTATTGGGATACCCAATCTGTGACCTATACATTTATCCAAATTAAGTGTTGCACCAGAAACCACCCCAAAAGTAATTCAATGCTGAACAGCAGAGTGTACAGATGCGACATCCGCCACCATCAGACTCATATCATCTGCATAAGCAATTATAGAATAGGGGGTAGAGGGAAATGGTATGATAGTTTGTGCCATATTAATTGAATGGAGTAAGGGGTCTAAAAAGAAAACATATTAAAGCAGACTGAGAGGGCATCCTTGTCTAACCCCCCTATGTAGAGGTAGCAAAGGACCTTTCCAGCCATTAACCAAAGGGACTATGGTAGATTTATAAAGTAGTTGAAGTCTGGAGAGGGTATATTCAGGGATTCCATAATGTTGTAATGTGTGCCATAAAAATTCATTATGTACTGAATTGAAAGCTCATTGTTGATCCAGAGAAAATATAAAACCCTGCAATGCATTGGAATTTCCATGTTCAATTAGTTCCCAAAGTAAAATAATATGGTCTTGTATACACCTCCTCGGGACACTGCTCAATTGAGCAGAACAGATCACAAGGGGAGCCATTTTGGAAACTTGAATTGTCAAAATTTTAGTCAAAATTTTTAAATCAGTATTCAGGAGACATAAAGGTCTCCAATTAGAGAGCAACCGTCTGTCCCCTTTCTTATATAAATTAAACAAACAACCCATATTGAAATCCAAAGGGAGATCATCATCCTGTAGAATCGAGTTATACACTGTTGCCAATTCAGTACATAAGTCAGCAGAGATTATTTTATAGAGTTCATTAGGGAGACCATCCAGGCCTGGTGTTACCCCTGGGCGTAGAGATTTGATCACTGCTTCTGTTTCTTGGGCATGGATATCACTATCTAACATTTCTAAAATAGAAGTTGGAAGTGCAGGAATTTGAATAAGGGAAAGATAGTCTACCATACTAGTAGAGGAAGTAGGCAAAGGGCCAAACAACCAATCCGTGTAATAGGCAACCTGATGTCTGATGTCCAAAATAGTTGTAAGTTCACTGGAGTCATCATTTAAAAGTACATCAAATGTTTTGCAATCAACCCTTTTCCTAATAGTGGCGTGTGGACAAATATCATCACTGGGACCAGTGGTCCCAAACCACTGTTGGTGCTGGATGGAAGAAGCTTTTGACAGGTGATATTCCATTAAATGGTGTCTTAATCTGGTCAGAAAAGTTATGACCAGTCGTGTAAGATAAGGTAAGAAGTTTTTGCAGATGAAGTCTAGTTTTTTGGTAATGAAAGTATAAAGATTCATGGTGAGTTTTACTATAATGTTTGAATAAAGTTTGAAAACCAGGTTTATGTCTTGCCACCAATGCCAAGAAGTATCATATAAGAAAAAAACAGATTTCCTATTTTTAATATTATCAATTAACTGAGACAATAGTTGTGAATCGTTTAAAAAAGAAGTGTTCAACTTCCAGGTACCAGGACCAAAATTGTTAGTGATGGAAGGGCCTAGTGAAATAGACAGTAAATTATGGCTTGAAAATTCTGCAACCTGAACTGCAGCAGCAGAGAGTCGTAACTGTGAAGAAATGAAGAAAATAGCTATACAGGTTGCTAGGGGTCTTTTATGAAAAGTGGGAGTGTTTTGAACAGTAATGGATAAATATGCATCCTGTAATTTTGCAGAATGAATCAGTTCCTTCAGGAAATTCATATCACAAAATAATTTTGTGGTTTTAGAGGAAGAAGACCTATCTTTGGTGGATAAGCCACAATTAAAATCACCTATAAAAAGTATATTCATAGACGTGTATAAGTAGGGTTGTATGAGTTTCAGTAACTCAATCCTGTGAGATTTAATTTGGGGAGCATATATATTTATTATTCAAAATGGGACAGAAGAAATCAAAATATCCAATAAGAAAAGTTGGCCAGGGCACAAATCTAGTATCTTAAGAATGGTGACATTCGGTATACTAAACAGTATACCTAAACCTGAACAGAGTTCTGGCCCAAAGGATCAATAAGAAGGTCCAGAGAACCAAGCTTTTTGAGCTTTATAAATTTCTGGAAGGGTGTGGAATCTGATATCCTGCAAAAGGATGATTCCTGCATCCAGCCCGGACTAAAAGGAAAAAACTGCATTTCTTTTAGATTGTTTTTTAATAACATTTACATTAACAGTACGTATGGAAAGAGCAGAAGACATTATAAGCAAAAAGGAAAATGAACCAAGTCTGATGGTGTCAACAGAGATCACCTGGGTTTATCTTTCCTAGGAGTACGTTCCCTATGTTTCAGTTTTGCCTTCGCCTTTCTTTTCTGAGATCCTATCTTATCAACAGTTACTTCTGTGTCTATAGTCATCTCAGGATGGGATGATAAAACCAAAGAAGTGTCAGAGTCTGTGTTGTCCTAAGGGTGTCATAGCAAGTCATATTTATTTGCTTGAACTATATCAGTGGTTTTCAGAACTTTTGAGGAAGGTGAACTACCTCTTTTGGACACCCTTGTGACTTTAATGAAGGGTTCGGGGGGGAGGGAGTTCCATAGAAGTGATTGATGTGCTAGGAGATGGAACAGCAGGGGTTGCCGTCTGCATGGAGTTGGTACATAAGACCAAAGGAGGAGGGTGTGCTATACCATGCGTGGGTGGCTCAAGGGTCTGGACAGAGTGGGCTGTTCCATATCCAGAGAAGGGCCATTAACTTCAGGAGCAGTAGATGGAGGAGGAGGAGGAGGAGGAGGAGGAACATGTTGGGGCACAAAGGATGTGCTAGTAAGTCTAGAACGTTGTGCAACTGTAATGAGCAGTCTTTGTTCCTCTCCATCTGTGAGAGTTGGGGATTTATGGACGGCCCAGGTACAAGATTGAAAAGTATGTCCTAAGGTATCACACAGGATTCAGAGGGGTTCCTCCACACACTGTGAACCTGTATGTCCAATGCCTCCACAGACAGAGCATTTTACCCTATCACAATTGCTGCTAATATGGTTATTAGAGCCACATTTGTAGCAAGACTTCAGCTGACCAGGGTAAAAAAGTACTCTTCTATCTTTCCCCAGCATAAAACTATTAGGTAAATTCTGAATCCCATTATCTGAAGTCCGAAGCATAACCCTCGCTTTCCACCCTCCAGTTCACAAGTTCTCTGAATCAAAAACAGCCTCAGGACCAGAAAGTAAATTACATCTTTGTTTTAACCATACTGTAATGTCATTAAAACTCACACCCGTATTACGAAATAACATGGTAACAGTTTTCAGTGTGGGTTTAGTCAAAGGAATAGCAGTAAAAGGAGCCCACAAGGGGGAAGTTTTTAACTCATGGTATTTTCTCCAAAACATTTCTAAACCAGCTAAGATCTTAAAGCTTACATCAAAAAAATGTGTTTCCAAAGAAACATGAATCAAAGCATGTATGTCATAGGCAGCAAATTTCATTGAGTCCTTTAGTAAAGTGCGTCCTACAAAAAAACGATCAGGTAGTTCAGACAATCCCCCCAAATTCTGCAGTCATACTGCATTATGTCGTTTTGCTTGCTGCACTGGAATTTGAAAACAAGAAGCGTACAATTTGGGAGTCTGTGCAGATGAAAAAGAAGTAGACGCAACAGGTGGGAGGGGGGCGAGACCTTGGGCCTTGGAGGGTCTGGTTAGAAGAATGTTCAGTAGTTGAAAGTCCGAAATGTAGAACAGGATTTTGAGTGAGTTGCAGTTCAGCAGGAAGAGACAGTTTGGAGGAATCGCTCGGCTGTTCCGTGCCATGGGAATCTGTAAGGTCTGTCTTCTCCGGTAACCACGTTCGAATAGGGGAGGAACCAGAACACCAAGTGCCAGCGACTGGATACTTCTCCCACCTCATTGCCTCCAGGTCCGAATCAACAGACCATTCCTTTGTCTTTGGTGCAACAGACACAGTTTGCGAAGGTAAAGAGTTAGGTAAAACTGGAACTGAAAAGTTACCTGAGGGGATTAGGGCGAGAGGTTCTTTCTGTGCAGGCGTCTGTAAGCAGGGATAAGTTGCTGGGACTGCCGCAGAATGTGGAAGTGTCAAAATCAGCAAGGAGGCATCAGAAACCACAGTACCGAATGATGAGTCAGCAGAATTCACAGGTTGGGAATCCGATTGAGTTTTGAGTGATAATATACGCTGTCTAGTAGCAAGGTAACGTTGTTCTTCAAAACGTAGAAGCATATCCACATCAGTAGAAGGAGAAATCTTAGTAAGGGTACCAGAAGCAAAGTCAGTAGATAATTGTACCATATCAAGGGGAGTAGAGGAGGTATCCTGAGTTGAATTCTTCTTGTATTGATCCACAGAAACAGTAGGGGATATAGTCAATTCCACAGAAGAAATTCTTCAGCAGGTAACAGAATAGAACTTTCAGCAGTCGTGGTCTCTCTCAGGACAGAGACAGGGGAGGAGACCATCTCTCCTGCCTCTAGCCCTTCCATGTCCACCTTTGCAGCTCCAGAGACCACCATCTCGGCAGCAAGTAAGGGGACCCCCACAGGAGAGTAGGGGAATTTCCTCAGTGTCCTGCTCAAAGTTTCCACTTTCACTAAAAAAATACCAACAACAGCTTAATCTGGTTCAATTTCACTTGTTTTCCATCTGTATCTCCCCCCAGGATAGGCTGAAAATAGGCAGAATTGCCTAGCTCTCCTTTCCTGGTCAACAAAAACTAAATAAATAAGAAAAAAAGAAACACCTAACAAAAATGTAACCAAATTGGGGATGCCAGGTCTGGAAATTGTGACACAAATATTCAGATCACAGGTCTAATACTGACTGAGGTATAAGCAACTGAAATAGGGGTTCAACCTTAAAGTACCTATTTAACCCTAACATAGGACAGCCTAAGATTTTTTTTTTTACTAATTATACAAATGTGTAGAAGGCTTAGAGTTTCAGCTACTAAAACTCCCGAGTCTCTCTTCTATGTTCTGCATCACAGGTCCAAATGGGTCACAGTTTCTGTGCACAGTATTAGTTCAGTTACTCATTGTCTTGTTTAGGCTGGTTATTTGAACTGGACCGGTGCGATTACCGAAAAGCAATCCATGAACATTTGGTGTCTTATTATTATAATGTGTGCAATCATTGATATGGTCTCCCATGTGTTTAATGTGAGTTTAATGCATCATGTGTTACTTAGTTGAAAATTGCTAGCTGCTGGCAGCAAAGGGTTTTAAAAGCAGCATTTGTCTTCATCAAAAGAAATGTTTAAGCCTTATTAGTGGAAGATTTTTATTTATTTTATTTGGGATTAATGCGTACAGCTGTCATGGGCCATGCTTCTTTTACTAAGAGACCCAACTACTGATAAAAAACAGCAACATACACTTGGGTAACACTCATAAATGGGTTTATGAAAGTGGGTGAAATGTGTGTGTGCGCGTGTGTGCGTGCATGTGTGTGTGTGTATGTGTGTGCACGTATGTATGTTTGTAGGAGTACACATGTATATGGAACATATAAAATGATGTATAGGAAAGCCTACACGACAAGGCAGTGTTTCCATTGAGAGGTGGGATAACATCATAAACTTCGACAGCAAAGCTCTAGGGGTCTCAATATGATGCAATTTCAGCCTGCACTGTAAACATCAGCCTTGCTGTGTATGGTTACCCATACATTACTTTGTGTAGTATATGTTTGTTTTCATTCATTTACCATATTGCTAATTCTGTCTTGAACTGTGATCAAATACACAAAAAACAGAGCAAACCGGATAAGATTAAAAACGTATTTTGTGATTTCATTCATATCTGCATGAGCTGGTAACATATCTAGTACTTCAACTTTTAACAAACCATTCACTTGGGGTGTTTCCAGTTTTGCTGATATTTTCTGTATGAGGAATCTGCAGTCTAGGTAATCACAAGGAATCATAACAGAAATAAGATTCTTTGTTGTTGTACCGCACTACAGTGTAAGCCAACTGATTGAAGTTTAGGCAGTTTGTCTGATCTAGGCAGCATCCGAAGTGCCTGAGGGGCATGTGGCTAGAGCAAGGCATGTCAGCGCACATTCTGTGTAATGCCAGTATCGAGTGAGGAGTGCTGTTGCACTTATATTGGATGTATTGAGGGGATGAAATGAAAGTAAGTAAGAAAGTATGATATAAACAATTTAAGTTCAGTTCAGTTTTGCTTGCGGCTGTTGCTTTGGGGGAATTGTGCTGTGGAAGTAGAAGGAGGGTTGCAGTTGCAATTAACAAGTGCATTCAGCACTTCAGTACAGGATGCATTTTGGTGCTGACATTTACTTGTGCTCAGTTCAGTTTTATATTACTTATTGCTGTTATTTTTAGGGAAAGGTGTGCTGTGGAAAGTTGTGGAAGGGTAGCGGTGTCATTTCTTTTTTTAAGTAGTGTTTGGTGACTCCAGTGCAGAGTTTGTGTCATTGCTGACAGTTGTGTTCAAGTGCTTGTGCAATAGATTTGTAGTTAAAAGTTTATTGAAGCAACTTTATTCACTTTTAAAATAAGCAATAATGTTAGCTTGAGTGGAGGCTGTTTTAGTGTAACAGAGAATGCAAAAGCTGGTCTCGAACACTCTGTTCCAACAAATTAGTACTAATTTGTTGGAACAGAGAGTTCAAGACCAGCTTTTGCATTCTCTGTTAATTTTTCCATGCTGTGGCATCCACTCTTTCCACTATTATGCGATCTCTTGAATCCAGAGCTGTTTTAGTGTAAGCATTGACTTGTTCTGTTCATGCTAAAAGAGGCCAGTCTGGTTTGATCTCTCACAACTGCTCCATGGCCCTGTGAAGAGTATGAAGTGCACTCAGACATCTGCATTCATGATGGTCGGAGGTTCAGGTTCATGCTCACCTGCTTCTTACTCTGGATCGTCTGTGCTGGGTGTCTGGTGAAGGACATCCATGACATGGCTGATGTCATCTGCCTGTTGGCTGGGCTCCAGGTCATTGTCCCCTAAGTGGCAGAGCATGTTAAATTCTGTCTCGCTTAGATCTTCAGGAGCTGGGATCAGATCACTCTCACTTGGGGCTGATTCAGTAGTCTTGAGAACTGTGACACCTGTACAGAATGCAGCTTTATGATAGCAGTGAACAAGCTGACACATTGTCTCAAGCAGTTTTAAGAAGCTGTACAGTATCCAAGATCGAAATTCACATGACACACTCTGTAGCAGTGAGTTCAACTCCTGTGTCCATCTCAGCCAGGATTCAATTTCATATCGCTCAGGTGTAATGCCACTTTAGGGAATATATTTTCCCTTTGTTGAGTGGCTAGAAGATAGAAGTTGTGTTGGTGGGGGGATGATCAGTTTGCTGTTCCGCAGTCCTGGGGCATCAGGGTGGCCACTGAAATTATTTGACCAGGAGTGCTATCTCGCATCTTTGTAACTTTTTATCCCACCCACAGAGTCACTCAGAGAAAATTTCTCCTGTCATCCAGGCTGAACAATTGCTGTGATGTAGAACAGGGAGAAGAGCCACCCCATGAAAATAGCAAGGCTGAACTGACATTCCTATAATGAGACGTTCCTTCTTGTCAATGCTGTTCATATTCTGTCTTCCTTAAAAGGAGACTCTGTCAAAGGAATTGACAATTTGGATAATTTCTTACTTAAATCTAGTGTTAACATTATAACACATTTACTAACTCATACATTCAATTTATCCTTTACTACTCAAATCTTTCCCTCTGCTTGGAAACATTCCATTGTTATCTCCCTACACAAAGGAGGAGATAATTTTTTGGCTGAAAATTACCATCCTATTTCACTATTACCCATTCTTTCTAAATTTTTGGAAAGGATAGTGCATCAACAGATCTCTCAATATTTAACAAATTATCAAGTGCTTTCTTCTGCCCAGTCTGGTTTCAGGCCTCATTATTCTACCCAAATGACCTGAACTGATTTTCATGATTCTGTTTCTAAAGCTATGGACAAGGGTCACTGTGTTGGCGCAATCTTTATAGACTTGTCCAAAGCTTTTGATGTTATTAACCACCAGTTACTTTTGGCATGTTTACATTTCTATGGATTTTCTTCAAATGCTGTATCTTAGTTTTCATCTTATTTACACGGTAGGTATCAGTCTGTTTTTTGGAATGGGTGTCTATCTTCTTCTTTTCCTATAAGCATTGGGGTACCTCAAGGGTTTGTTCTGGGTCCTATTATTTTTATTTTGCTTGTTGATCCCCTGCCTTTGGTAGTCAGTAACTGTATGGTCAAACTCTATGCAGATGATACCATTATTTTCTTTGGTCACAAAAATTATATTTTTTTAATTGCCACTCTTCGAACTGATTATGACAAAATTGCTTCCTGGTTTTCCTCTAATCTATTACTTTTAAATAGTAAAACAACTCAAAAAAATGTTATTTGGATCACAGTCTAGTACTAACAATGCTTATTCTTCCTTTTCCATTAACCTAAACAACATCCTCTTACAGCTCGTGCATGAATTTAAGTATCTTGGCTTGATGTTCAACTCCACATTGTCATTCAAAGCTCATATTTTCATTCACTTATTCACTCATTCATTTTATTGAAAGGCAAGACTGAGAGTAAAAACTCCCTTTTTCAACTGTGTCCAGTACAAAAAAAACATAAGACATAAGAACAGTACAAGATATCATAAAGATATATTAAGTTTCACAAATACACAAAATGAGAGGCTTCAAAATGTTCATAGTATTGATAAAAAAAATCACCCAAAGCAATCACAACAGTCGCAAAAAACTGTAGCAATCATTGATTTAAAACGAGTAATAGATATCAGCAAATTCAATTTGCAGTGTTTCTTGATCAATTCCCAAGTTCTAGGAACTGAAACAGCCAAGGTAAAAGAGCCAAACTTACCATATTTACAATACCACCATAAAAATGTGGCAATGTCTGGGCTGTTTATGATGGGCCAGGCATTGCTTGGCATTCACAGGTCTGTCTTGTAAACTGGATTATGTCCAAATGACATGTATTACCTGTATAAAAATAAATGTTACCTACCTTGTTATCACAAGACTGAAAAATGACTGTGGCCCAGTCAATTCTTCCAGTCCTGGACTATGGTGACACCATTTACCACAATACTAGTGCTTCAAATCTTTCTTTAGCTGATACTGTTTATTATCAGTTGTTACAATTCATACTAAAAAATTACCAAAAATGAACACCATTGCACCTTTCTTTCCCAGCTGAATTGGTTATCCCTTTCCACAAGCTGAACTTTTCATTGGTTAATTTTGATTTACAAAATAGTAAATCACCAAACTCCACCATACTTATGTGATAGATTATCAGTTTCCACTCATAATCATAATCTTAGAGAGGTTTCAAAATGTGGTTTACTTTTGCCTTAATACCAAACCCATTTTGGAAGAGACTATTTTTCTTTTGATGCCCCACTTTCTTGGAACAAACTCTCCCCCTTACTACAGAATTCTCGTTCATTGTACATTTTTAAACAACATTTTAAAAAACTGCTTTTACAGGAACAATCTATTTGCAACTGTTTCAGATGGTATTCATTGATTGTTAGACATATGTTATCTTATTTGATTACATATGGCATTTATGTTTTAAACTTGTTTTACTGTTTATTTGTATTTAATCTATGTTGTCATTTGTTGTTTTATTGACTTGGAACATTCTGCAAATGATATTTTTTCTCATGGAACGTATCCTGTAAATTATAAACTTTTAAATAAAAAAATATAAGTATTGCACCACACTAAGAAAGATAAATGCTCTTTTGCATTTTATTTGGTCTTGGGAGAGCTCCAATTTGAATATCAGAGTCGAATAACCCAGACATCAGAAAAAAATGCTGGTTTCGTTGGCATTGTAGATGTCCGATGGGTCACAGCTAGCAGAATATCAGGGAGCAGGTCCTGCAACCATGAACTGGCACCTGACTCATTGGCATTTGATTTTTCTCCATGGGCTCAGCAATACCACATGTTGTGTCTTTCCTTTCACCTCTGGAGTCACCCATCTGTAGGGTTCAAATCAGGCTTCCCCAAGGCAACCTTAGCCTTCTGCTGTAACAAGGGTCCACTGACTAGGGCCTCCCACTCCCATACCTTTGAAAACCAAACCAGGAAAGCCTCCTCTACCCCACATCCTTCTCCTCATGTTTCCTGTTTCTCTGAAGATTCTGGTTGCTATGCCGCTCTTGTTGCAATTACTTCTTGCTGTGCAGTAGAGCGAAATTTGGGGTGCAAGAGATGCATTGTCAGATCATGGACACTCATCTTTGGCAGTGCATTTATATATTGCAATAACTTAATTTTCTTTGCCAGAGGCAGAGCGGAGCGCATTGAGGAAGACATGCTTTCAAAAGCAGAGATAAGGTAATGACCTCCATTGTACATTTTTATAGAGCAGTAACTAGTGTTAAATTAGGTATTAATCACCAGTTAGCACCACCCACATCACCCACAGTGAGCTGATTAACAGATTGAGACTGTATCCTGACAGTCTAAGGCATCTGTTTAAAGCTGTGCCTAACATCCACACAAAATGAGACAAACTACATTGCACCCTATTAAAATGGATTTAGCAAGCCATTTTTGTTTGACTTAAGTAGCTGTCCACATTAAATGAGTCCACTATATGTGGCTGTCACTGTAGTGACATAGCTATTGCAATACTGGTACAATTATATTTTGACATCACTACTGCAGTGCAGTAGCACCTGGAAGTGTATGGATTTGCATACAAAACGACACTGAATCATATAGAGTATAGTTACATGTTTGTGATTCTGTCAGTACAAACTGTATGACAATTTCTGTGTAGGAAATATATGTTCAGGTGTGAATATTTTTGTTTCTGTGTAAGTTACTGTGTGTGTGTGTTTCATATCTGTGCAAGTACTTTTCTCTATTTGACTGACTCATGCATGCATATGTGCATAACTGCATGTCTCTGTGTATGCATGTGTATGAGTATGTGATGAGTAATGCGCGTGTGTCACCCCCCAAACAAAACACACAGTTATAACAGCCAGATATTATTGACACTAGCATACTCTTGTACATTGACTTACATAAGACACTTTTCAAACCATAAAACATTCTCATCCAAATTATTTTGAATTTATTTGTTGGGCTCCATCATATCTGCTACTCCTCTCTTTTCTGTAGAATCTGCAAATGTTACCAGTTCTAATGATTTACCCTCTTCCAGGTCAGCTTGTGAAATCAGTTAACTACACTGTTGTCAGGGCCCCTGGAATTCTGCAGTTTTGCAGTTGCGGGATTTTGCACAGAATTTGCATCATGCCGCAGAATATATGCAGTAGTTTTTGGTGAATTTCACTCAAATATACAGTTTTTCCATACTGTCTGGCTCCCTTCCCCATCTTGTTCATCCTGACGCCCCTCCATTATGCTCTACATGTGATGTAATTGATGATATCACATCATAGTTTAGCCAATAGCAGGACTACAGTCTGCCACAGAAATAAATAACACATGCCGCAGAAATCAGAAAATGCCACCACAGAAGCCAAGGAGCCCTGCCGCAAAAATCAGGATAAATTGCCACAGAGCACTAGGGGCCCTGACTGTTGTTACAGTGTAGCTACAGGTATACTGTAACTGCATTGCAATTGCAATGTAATTGCAAGCAACAATCATGTAACTACAGCGTAATTACCTTGTTGCATGTAATTAATATTAAGTAAACAGTAGTGATATGAACTTCAGTAGTAACCTCTCCATCTATAATTATTACAGCACCTAAAACTCTACAGGAAGGATAGACCAGTCAAGAAAAGAGGAGAGACAGCACAATACATCAAAAGCCGATTGCTGGTAACTGAAATACAAAATCTTGACACAGGAGAGATCAAGACACTGGCTGAGAGACTCAGATATACGAGGACACGCAATCATTGGTGGCCTGTGCAATAGACCACAATATCAGAAGGAGAACAAGGACATTAAACTTCACAAGCAATTCAGAGGGCAATAGCCAAAAGAATGTGTGTTACTCACTGGAGATTTCTGTTTCCTAGACATTGACAGACAGTAGAGAATTGCTAAGACCAGGCAATGTAGGTCGTTTTTGGACATTAAAGAAGACTGCTATCAGATACAATGTGTCTAGGGTACCACTGGGTAGCCAGAAACACTTTCCTATCCTTTAGCAATAACAATGATTTGATCAGAGATGTGGAAATTGGAGAGACACTAGAAAACAGTGACCATAGCATTACAGTGGCACATTCACCATTGAAAAAACAGGGAGAAAACAAAGGACAGAACATATGCCATACTTATACAGTACACAAGGCAGATTTTGGTAACCTGAGGGAGCTGACAGCACTGCTACTTTGAGAAAGCAAACTAATGGGCAGACGTGTTTAGCAAAAATGTGCCACTCTCAAAATCTTAAACTGTTCTTGAATCATATAACATAGAAACATAAATTTTGACGGCAGATAAGGACCACTTGGCCCACCTAGTCTGCCCATTTCCCTACCTAGAGGATAAGCAGCAGCTCCTATTTAACCAACAGCCTATTTCTTCCTACCCCCAAAAAAAATTGCCTTATGCCTGTCCCCTGTATTCTTGAATTCTCCTACAGTTTTAGACCCCACAACCTCCTCAGGAAGGCTGTTCCATGCATCCACCACCCTCTCTGTGAAAAAATACTTCCTCACATTACCCCTGAGCCATCCCCCCTCTATCTTCAAATTGTGTCCCCTTGTTCAAACACCATGAAGTCTTGCTATATTATAACATTAGCAGTCAGCCACTGCAGCTGAACTGCCCCGGAGAGGAAGGAGTTAACTCCAGAGGATCTGGAGTTCTACAGCGTAAGGGCGCTGTGCCCAAAGCTCTATCTGGCAGTTTCAAATGAAACTGTCAGATTCTTTACTCCGCTTCACTGAACAGTCGCTCCGAAGATCAGCTCCTTCAGCTCGGTTCATTCTCGGTTCAAGCGAGTATTTTTCGGTCATTTGAACCGGCAAAAGTCATTATTTTTACCGCATTTCTGTTTTAAAGATCTATCTGGTAACCGTAAGTACTAAATTTTAAGTCTGTGTGGAAAATTAATTATCGGTTCGGTTTTGAACCGATCGGTTTGTTATTTCTACATTTTAAAAGTGTACAGTGGGTTTTAGAGTGCGGTTCTCGGTTCTTATCGGTTCTAAAAAAAACAGAATTATAATGTTTTTTTCAAATACCCGTGACACGGTTAGGAACCGATAAGGGTGTCTTGCCTGGCACTGCCATCAAAAGGGCAAGTTTTGGTTAGGCTGGCATTATGTCTGAGAAACCCAAAAGAAAAACCGGGCCCACTGGGTTTCAACACTGTGATGTCTGTGGGGAGGCCTTTGCCAAGGCTGACCCACACACCACTTGTGTTTATTGTCTGGGGGCTGACCACCTCCTGTCAGACTGCCAGGTGTGTAAAAATTTCCCTGCAGCCACCCTGGAAAAGAGATTGGGCGGCTCAGGGGCGAAGCAAAAGTCTGCTGACCCAGATGGCCAGCCCGGTCCAGTACCCACTGGACCAGAGAATGCCCTCTGACCAGGGCGAGACTTCTCGGGCAAAGGAAGGCTGGTTCAGAGGAACCAGTCCGAGTAAAAGACAAGGAAATCAGTAGGTTTGGGGTCCAAAATTGTGTCTCCAACTGCTGCAGAGATAGCTAAAGCCATTCAGATTGTCCAGTCACTGTCTCAGGGATCTGTAGAACCACCAACAGTTGGTAAAGGTTGGTTCGTTTCAGTCCCAGTGGTTCAGGATTTTGAAGTTGAGGATTTTATGAACCACAGGAGGGGAGGAGGAATTTGATCAATATATGTGTGGCTGGAGGTCTGACGTGCCCATTGAACCGGACATTTCTCCAGACAGACCTTAGAATCTCCTCCTATTCTGTCTGAGTCCCCTTCTTTCTTTATTTTTACAAAAGGTTGCAGAAACCCTCCAGCTTCCTTTAGAGGAGGCTGTGGATGACAAGAGGAGCCTGATTATGTGGAAATGATGGATATTCTAGAGTCTAGGAGGTTGTCTATTCCTTTGCATAAGTCATTTAGGAAGCAAACAACAAAGATTTTAAAAATCCTCATTCTGTCCCTCCTGTAGATAAAAAATGGACAGAAGGTATACTTTGTCAGGCTAGGATACAGACTTCCTTACTGAACAGTGTGTAGTCATGTAGGTGTGGTGCAAGCTGCAGCCTGTGACAAGGCTAATATTCCTCTGGCCTCACATCCTCCTGATAAGGATTCCAGGAAGATTGATGCCATGGCGAAGAAACAGTATATGGCAGCTTCTTTGGGACTCAGGCAGGCAAATTATATGGCTTATGTGGCTAGATATCAGAAATCTAGGTGGGACACAGTATTGCAGTTAGCCAAGCAGGCCCATGGCCAGCTGGCTAGTGAGTTGGAACAGGTGGCTGCTGATGGCATTGAAGCCTCTAAAGTTCAATTTCATACTGCTGTTGATGTTAATGATGTTTCCTCTAGGGTCATGGCCACTTCTGTAGCTTTCCGTAGGTTGGCATGGCTCAGATGCACTAATCTGTCCCAAGATACCCAGTCAAAGGCTATGGATTTTCCTGTAGTGGGAAATTCTCTGTTTGGGAGCAAACAGAAAACTATATGAAAAGATGGATGAATACAGAACTACCTACAAAAGTGCCCAGGCTAAGGAGAAGCATGCCATGCCACAAGGCATGCTCCCAGAAGTAGGGGCAGGCCTTTTCAGGCCTTTTTACCAATTTCAAGCCTCTCTGCTGTCTGAGAGGGTTTCTTCAGGAGGCAAGGGGTGAGCGTGGCACAAGTAGACCGTCCCCCTCCCCTCAGCCTAAGGCTGCTGCTAAGCAGGCACCCTGATGGGGTGCCCAGGGCCGATTCTCCTGTACCAGTGGGGGGCAGGTTGGCCTATTTCAGCTGGAACTGGCTGTCCCTAACTACGGACAGATGGGTTCTGGAGGTAATAGGCCAGGGTCTGGTTCTCAGCTTCAAACACTTTCCAAAGATAAGAGCCAGACATTTTCCACCTGCAAATCCTTCAGAAGCCCTTGCTTTGGAAGCAGAGGTTTCTTCTCTTCTGGACTGCAAAGCAGTGGAAAGGGTTCCTCCTTGCCATCAGGGCAAGGGGCTTTATTCAAGATACTTTCTTACCCCAAAAAAGACAGGAGAATGGAGGCCCATTCTAGATTTAAGGTACCTGAACAAGCATCTTTTGAAACCAAAGTTCGAAATGTTGACTCTGGCAATGATATTGCCTTCCCTAAGGCCAGGGGACTGGCTAGCTTCCCTGGACCTCAAGGATGCCTATTTTCATGTTCTGGTCAGGCCTTCTGCGAGAGTACCTCAGGTTGAACTGCCCTCAGGCCACTACCAGTTCAGGGCAATGCCCTTGGCCTGACCTCTGCGCCAAGGGTATTCACAAAATGTCTCGCTGTAGTAGTGGCTCACTTAAGAAGGCAAGGGTTGCTGTGTTTCCCTACCTGGACGACTGGCTCATTGTGGGTCAGTCTCCAGGTCAGGTGGAAACCATTTGCAAGTCACCCAGCAGCTTCTCACTTCCTGGGATTCCTGCAAACTTACCAAAGTCAGTTCTGGAACCGGGTTCAGGTCCTAACTTCATAGGCGCAGAATTGAACACAAGGTTAGCCAGGGCTTTTCTTCCCTCGGAAAGGGTGGACAGACTCATCGCCTGGCATCCTCCTTTACCCTCTTGGTCTCTCGACCAGCAAGGCATTTTCTGCAACTCCTTGGGCACATGGCTGCTTCCACAGCTGTCGTGCAGGAGCAAGATTCCAGCGAGGGACATTCAGTTCCATTTGAGGTCCTATTGGTCTCAAAGGAAGGACCCCCTTAAGCTGGTTCCAGTTACTCAAACTCTGATCCTAGCCCTCCACTGGTGGCAGGTCCAGAACAATTTAAGACAGGGGTTCCTTCATTCCCATTTCTCACCCTCACCCTCACCACGGATGCCTCCCTCTTAGGGTGGGGGCTCACCTAGGCGATCTTGCCACCCAGGGGTGTGGTCTCCTCAGGAATCTCTGCTCACGTCAATCTGTTGGAACTCAGAGCTGTCTTTTTAGCTCTTCGGGTGTTTTCAGATTCTGTCCAGAACAAAGCGGTTCAAGTCAGGACAGACAATACCACCACAATGTGGTACATCAACAAGCAAGGGGGCACTCGGTCTTCAGCCTTGTGCACCGAAGCAATGAAGTTGTGGTCTCTGGCTTACTCCCTGAACACCTCCCTGATAGCGGTTCATCTCCCAGGGAAGGACAATGTCCTGGCGGACGCCCTCAGCAGAATTTCTCAGGGCCATCACGAATGGGCTCTGAATCCACAAGTGCTGGAGTCTGTCTTTGCCAGATGGGGCACTCCTCAGATAGATCTTTTCGCAGCCCCAGACAACCATCAACTTCCTCTTTTCTGTTGCAGGCCTCCAGTACTGGGCTCAGTCCTCTGGACGCCTTTCTGTTGGACTGGAAGGGAGTTCCTGTATGCTTTCCTCCTTTCCTCTTCTTTTCAGGGTACTAGTAAAAATCAGATCTCAACCTTGCAGAGTGATTCTGATTGCCCCAGATTGGGCCAGACAGCCCTGGTACCCTCTGCTTCTGTCCTTGGCAGTCCACCCTGCCCTGAGCCTACCCAGAGTCCACGACTTACTGGCCTGTGCACAGGGGAGAGTGTGGTATCCGGACCTCAAATCCCTCCACCTCAAGGCTTGGCTCTTGAGGAGCTAGAATTGCTGACTTACACCTTTCTCAAGGTGTCATGGATATTTTAAAGGCTTCTAGGAAGCCTTCCACTAGAACCACTTATAATTCTAAGTGGAAGAGGTTTTCCATCTGGTGCTCTGAGAGGCAGATTATCCCAGAATCTGCTGATCTTCCATTCTTCTGGAATATTTGGTCCATCTGAATTCCCTAGGCCTTAGACCAGCTACCCTGAAGGTTCATCTGGCAGCTGTCTCTGCTTTTGTGTCAGCAGGGAAGCCTGCCTCCCTTTCTTCTCACCCTGTGTTCTCCAAGTTTTTTAAGGGTTACTTCATACTAACCCTCCTTTTCGGGAACCAGCTCCCGCCTGGGACCTGAATATTTGCATTGCTCAGTTAATGCAACCCCCCTTTGAGCCTCTGTCTTCAGCAGAGCTCAAGTATTTAACTTGGAAAACCGTTTTCCTAGTAGCTATCACCTCTGCCAGGCGCATAAGTGAGTTACAGGCCCTGTCAGTGGAAGAAGATTTTATCTCTTTCCACAGAGATAAGTAGTCCTTAGGACTAATAGAAAGTTTTTGCCTAAGGTGGTTTCTGATTTCCACCTGAATCAATCTATCTCTCTCCAGTATTTTTCACTGAGCATTCTTCCTCAGGTGAGAGGAGACTGCACAGCTTGGATGTCAAAAGAGCCTTAAGCTACTATTTAGAGCGCACCAGAGGTCATAGGTTCGAATCCTCCAACTGTTTCTTACCTATTAGGCAGGTTGGCAAAGGAAAACCTGCCACTAAGAGAACAATTGCAAGGTGGATTGTTTCTTGTATCCAATTCTGTTATCAGAAACTAGGTGAAGTACCCCCTCAGGATTGAGGGCCCTCCACGGGGTACAGCTGTGTCTCTAGCAGCTGCTAGGGACATTCCCATTCTGGAGATTTGTCAAGCTGCTACCTGGAAGACAGTTCACACCTTTACCAAGCATTATTCCTGGATGTCCAGTCCAGGAGATGTTCCGGTTTGGCACAGCTGTGCTTCAGAGCCTATTTCCTAAGTAGGTTCTGACCCTCCTCCATGGAGGTACTGCTGTGTAATCTGTAATTTATAATATAGCAAGACTTCATGGTGTTTGAAGAAAAATTACTCACCTTAGTAACTGCTTTTCTTCTCATGGAGTCTTGCTATATTATAACCACCCTCCCTCCTGCCCTCTCAGAACCTCTACTTGGGTGGGGTGGCGAATTAGTGCAAGCACTGTGTCATGCCATTGTAGTTATCCCTTTCCCTCTTTCCTTTGGGTTAGGGATCTGGTTGCTTTCATTTAGGTTATTTATATTGCCCCCTTCCTGGACTTGAGTCTTGGGGGAAGGGGGTTCATAATGTGCTTGTCAAGGGTGGTAAAACGAACCATAATACCATCAATTTTTGTTATTATGGTTCTGGGTGTTTCTTTGTTGTTTATATTGTTGTTACTACTACTAGTAGGTAGCCATGGGCTAGTGTAGTTTTTTCCACACAGACTTTCTGTTCTTTGATGTTAGCTTCGTAAAGATCTGACAGTTTCATTTGAAACTGCCAGATAGAGCTTTGGGCACAGCGCCCTCGCGCTGTAGAACTCAGATCCTCTGGAGTTAACTCCTTCCTCTCCGGGGCAGTTCAGCTGCAGTGGCTGACTGCTAATGTTATAATATAGCAAGACTCCATGAGAAGAAAAGCAATTACTAAGGTGAGTAATTTTTTCTTCTTGCACATCTCTTTTTCTGAAAGATGCTACCATCTTGGACTTTGTTGATTCCACTGAGGTACTTAAACATTTCTATCATGTCCCCCCTCTCCCTCCTTTCCTCAAGGGTATGCATATTAAGTTCCTTTAGTCTCTCCTCATATGGCTTCTCTTGCAGACCCTGCACCATTTTAGTTGCCCTCCTCTGAACTTCCTCCATCCTGTCTATATCCTTGTGGAGATGGGCTCTCCAGAACTGGATACAGTACTCTAGATGGGGTCTCACCAACTGTCTGTACAGGGGGATAACAACTTCCTGTTTTCTGCTGGTGATGCCTCTCCCTATACATCCCAGTATCCCCCAGCCCTCTCTACCGCCTTCTCACATTGCTTACCAACCTTAAGATCATCTGATATGATTACCTCCAGGTCCCTTTCCTTTTTTGTTGTTGTTACTACCTCCACCCCCCCATTGTGTAATCTTCCCCTGGGTTTTTGTTTCCTAGGTGCATTATTTTCGCTTCTTTGCATTGAATCCAAGCTGCCATACCTCTGACCATTCCTCCAACCTTGCCAAGTCCCTTCTCATCCTTTCCATGCCTCCTTGTGTATCAACCCTGTTGCAGATCTTTATGTCATCTGCAAAGAGGCAAACTTTTCCTTCCAGTCCCTCTACAATGTCACTTATAAAGACATTAAAAAGTACTGGGCCCAGTACTGAACCCTGCGGTACCCCACTAGTAACCCCTCTTTCTTCAGAGTGGACTCCATTTACAATTGCTTTCTGTGTCCTGTTGTCCAGCCAATGTTTTGCCCAGGCTATCACACTGGGACCCACTCCCAGGCTGGTTAATTTGACTATTAATCTTTTGTGTGGGACTGTATCAAATGCCTTGCTAAAGTCCAGGTAGGCCATGTCCACAGACCCTCCCTGGTCTACTACTTTAGTTACCCAGTCAAAGAAATCAATTAGATTCATCTGACATGACCTTCCCACTGTGAACCCATGATGCTTTGGTCCTGTGCCCCACTGGCCTCTAGGTACTCAACAATTCTTTCCTTCAGAAGTGATTCCATCACTTTTCCTACCTCAGAGGCCAAACTGACAGATATGTAGTTTCCTGCCTCTGTCTTGGTCTCACTTTTGTAAAGGGGAATCACATCTGCTTTCCTCCAGTCCTCAGGTACCACACCATCCTCCCATAATTTGTTAAAAAGGGTAGTCAGTGGTGCCACTAGTTCTCTGCTTAATTCTTTCAGGATTCTGGGGTGAATCCCATCTGGCCTCATTGCTTTGTCCACCTTCAATTTTAGGACTTCTTTCAGAACCCTTTCTTCTGTGAAAGGACTGGGATCAACCCCCCCATCCAGAGTGCTTCTGTTAATTGGATTAGGCACCTCCCCCACCTCCTCTTTTGTGAATACTGAACAGAAGTATTCATTCAGTATCCCTGCTTTTTCACTGTCCCTCTCTGCCCACCCACCGTCCATTCTATTCAGCCTCGCTATCCCTCCCTTTGTCTTTCTACGCTCCCAGATATACCTATAAAAGGTTTTATCCCCTTCTTAACTGAGTTGGCTATCTTTTCCTCAGTTTGGGCCTTTGCTATTCTGACTACCCTCCCTGCTTCCTTCTGCCTTAACTGGTACAGTTCTCTGTCCTGCTCCTTCTGTGTTTCCTTATACTTCCTAAATGCTATCTTTTTCTCCCTAACCTTCACCGCCACCTCTTTTGAGAACCACAGTGGCTTTTTCTTTCATTTTGATTTGTTTATTTGCTTCACACAAAGGCTTGTTGCCTCTGTGATGGCAGTTTTGATATTTCCCCATTGTTGCTCCACTCCTCCTTCTAGTCTGTTTGCTAGTGCTTTTCTAAGGCACTCTCCCATCTTGTTAAAGTCAGCCCTCCTGAAGTCCAGAACCCTCACTTTTGTATGGCTTGACTCTGTAGCTGAGTTTATAGTGAACCACTACTGTTTGGTGGTCACTTGTTCCCAAATGGCTACCCACTTCTAGATCTGAGATGCTCTCACTGTCCCCATTTGAGAGTATGAGGTCTAAGATTGCTCCCTCATGAGTAGGTTCCAAAACTAGCTGTCTGAGGCATGCCACCTGAAGGGCATTGAGAATGGCCCTGCTTTTGGATGTGGCTGCAGCAAAGGTGCTCCAGTTGACATCCGGCATATTAAGGTCCCCCATCAACAGTATCTCCCCTTTCTCTGCCATCCTAAGTATGCCTTCTATCATATCCTTGTCCATTCCCTCCCCCTGACATGGGGTCTGTATACAACCACTGTGTGGATTGTGGTGCCATTTCCAGTCTCTAAGGTGACCCATAGTACCTCCTCTCCTCCCTGTTTACTCTTTTGTTCAGTTGCTTTTATCCCTTCCCTTACACAGAGAGCTAACAACAAAGAGGAAGCTCACTTACCTCAGTGGGAGTTCCTCTGTGGCACGTGTTTGATTTTTTAAAAAGGACCCCCCCAGAAAGGAAAGGATCATAGTTTGCACCCTGAGGAGCTTCCACTTCCTGATAGCCCACTCCATCCCTGCACCTCAATGTTTTATGACATCTGTATAGGGAGAGCATGGGGGCACACTTCATTGAAGTCTAGGAGCATCATTTTCAAACACTGTTTTTGGCCATTTACTGTAAGTTAACATTAGGTAAAACTGGAGCCAGGAGTCAACTAGAAAGAGCTTTGTTACTTGGCCCTTGGTGCAGATTTCATACATTCATGCCACTGTGAACTTCCTTGTGTGTGTTAGACACATGCTGGAGCAGATGCAAGAAGCACTTGAGGTCCTCAAGGAGTGATACAAGGCAGTGCCCCAGGCCGTCTGCACCATCCTCCTCACTGGATGAGTCATCAGCATCAAGATCCAGACCCAACTTATTGGGCTGACTAGGTCCAGTAGAAGGCTTTGGAAACCTGAAAAATGTGGTGTGTAGGAGCCAATCCCACACCATTAAGCATGGACTGGTAAGAGAATACAGACCCTGGCTAAGAGACAACTACTGACCCAGTAAGATTAGTGGGAGATGACATAGCTTGATCTGCCAGGATCTGTGAAGAGACCACAAGAATGGCCAGCAGAGAACAAATGGCCAGAGTGGCTAGCACTTCAATCAGCACTGTATGGGGACCAACATCACTGGTGGTACAAGTGTTAGGTTTAAATCTCTTTCTTTTATAGCCTGGGTCCACAGGACACTGAAAAAATTTAGTGAACGTTTCCAAGGTCCTATTCCATTTCGTCTTCAGTCTGGGATTGCTGCAGTGATGACACTGATAGGATTCTAAGGGAGCATTGACTGAAACTTTCTTTGTTTTGGTTTTTTTTATTTCTTCCCCTGGTGTTTGTGTGGGCATAGACAGCTCTGAGAGGTCATAGAGGCACTCAGTGATGTGCATGAAGGAGTCGAGAATCCTTCAGGATAAGGGATTGTTAGATATTTCCCAGGTTTCTTAAGTGGAGATGCCTAATTCTTATAGCAGGACAGAGAATGAACACCCTTAATTGTTAGCTGATGCCAAGAGATGCCTTTGCAACAGGGGCGACCCAAACTTCTTCATGCTCTGATAACCTTTTCCCATTGGTATATTCATTACCAATGTGGAGCATGGACCTTAAAATATGGGGAAAATGTTAAAAAATTGGGCACATAATTAAACCTTAGAGGTAATAGAGTAACTTATAACACGGCAAGGAAAAATTCTGTAACCTCATTGGCTGAGAGACATCCCCTAACCGTGCATTAACAATGCTCAGTCAGGTGCCTGACCTCATTATCAAGACAAAAAAGACCCATTACCTGCAAAATCAGGGACTATGTAAAAAAAATTTAAATATTTTACTATATATACAACACATAAGAGCAGCGAGCCATTTGATAGGTGCAATAAGCCACTCCACGGTGTGTATTAAAAAGATCTGAGTGCATTTCTCAGGGGCATAAGGACACCCTGATTTCATCCTCATACCCCTCTCTTTCCAAGGGCGAGCATTAACATCTTTCAATGCCCACCTTGCCATGGTTTATTACTTACGTAGACTGAAAAAGTAATACTTTTGCGTTTATGTAATTTGCTAATAATTGATACAATGTAATAGGAACACCTTACTCACAGTCATCCAATAATACAACAGGAAAAGAATTCCCAGATACTAAAATAAACACATAAGAAGTTTACTTACTTACAGCAAGGTGATGAGTAGTGATACCCCCAAACAGCACAACAAACCCTCAATGTTTCATGCCCATGCTGGCATTTTTTCAAGGGTTGGGAGGTGCTGTGTTGTTTGGAGGTAATACTACTCATCTTTGTTTTGTCACCTTGCTCTAAGCTAGTTATTCTCCAGGGTGGCGAGTGACAGCACGACTGCCCAGGGCGCGTACCGGATGCTGGCTGCGCGAGGGCCTTTGCAGCCCTGGAAGGTCCGGTATTGCCCATACCACCCACCCTGGAGGGAATTATTGTGCTTAGAAAATGGGCTATCTGTAAAGTTGTTTTTTTTATTTATGAATTAAAAAAAAAAATAGTAAAAAAATACTAAAATGAACTTATAGTTGGCTTGTTAGTAAAGTAATCCCTCTACTGGTACCCTTACTAATACTTACCAGTAGAGGGCAGAACAGCATTTTACAAGCTGTTTTAGTCGGTGCTTACTGCTGTATTATGTGTCCCTCTTTGGTACATGAGCCTGACCCCCCTGTGTCCTCATTCTGTTTTCTTTACCCCAATTTTTAATGTCACATCTGGATATAACTGACATCAATCTGAACAGGAAACTGAGTGGGTCGTGAAGCGGGAGCCATAGGCTTCAGTTAAGTTAAGTGGCAAGTGAGGCGTCAGCATGTGGAGAATTTTGGAGCGTGCCATGTTTTGAAGTAAGTGCGCCGCGGTTTGGGGAAATGCTCACTTTTGTTTGCGCTGTTCTTTTATAAAGTTTATCACTGCCTCCCTTATAGATATGCCCAGTTTACACTTCAATGCCGATCGGTCAGCACAGGAGTTTCGAGCTTGTGAGAGCTGACCGACCGGCGTCAGAAGCGGCATTGGTGAATAATGTTGTGGTGTGGTGAAGTTCAGCTCGATAGCTGACATATTTACAATGATTTTATTTCCTGAATTTGAATTAGATACCTATGGAGCTCAGTGACTTATTTTTATCATGGTGGTGGCACTAGTGGTGTGGTGGGGCAGCGACATGAGCTGCTCGCTAACTGTTTAAAAAAATGGCGGCAGTTTGAATTCTGTGCCCAGTGCTTCAACCAATAAGGAAGCAGGCTGGACATGAGGCAGGTTTGGTCTGGCACTTTTTATTTGCTGGGCGTCTATTGAAAGTTAATGTACCCCCCTGGCAGGGGTATTAGCCAATCAGAGCCCAGCAAATAAAAAGCCCATTTTCTAAGTAAATACACTTTTTATATGTTTATTTCAGAGTCCTGGTGATTCTTCACCTTTTGCATTTGGTGATTGTGAGTATGGTGTTCCTCTTGTATTGTACTTGTTGTATTTTTACACCTCCTCCACAGATCCATGGGACCTATCCTTGTCCCTTGGAGGCAGTCCAGAGGAGGGCAACTAAAATGGTGCAGTGTCTGCACCAGAAACCATAAAAAGAGAGACTAAAGAAGCTTAATATGTATACCCTCAAGGAAAGGAGGGAAGGGGGGACATGATAGAAACTTTCAAGTACCTCAGGGGGAAACAACACAGTACAGGAGAGTAGCATCTTTCAGAAAAGAGATGTGCAAGAACAAGGGGGCACAATTTGAAGATAGAGGGGAGATGGCTCAGGGACAATGTGAGGAAGTATTTTTTTTTCACAGAGAGGGTGGTGGACACATAGAACGGCTTCCCTGAGGAGGTTGTGGGGTCAAAAAAGTGGGAGAATTCAAGAATGCATGGGACAGACATAAGGCAATTATAGTGGGGGGTAGGAGGAAGTAGGCTGTTGGTTAACTAGGATCTGCAGCTTATCCTGTAGGTAGAGAAATGGCAGACTGGGTGGGCCAAGCGGTCCTTATCTGCTGTCAAAGTCTACGTTTCTATGTTTGCAAATATTATTAATTGAGCAGCATAAATTAATATCTACTGCGCTCAAACCTCTGCTTACGCTGTAGGACAGCACTTCTGTGTGGGACAGAGGATTTCTGAGAGGAAAAAGGAAGGGCAAATGAGCTGTATTCTGCATTCCTTCTGCCCTGTGTAAGACAAACAGATATTTGTGAAGACATTATTCTATTGCTTATATTAGAACAAAACTGCTTTTTTGTGCCCTCTCTTATGGGCATTATAATTAGATGTCTGCATGACTCAGTTGGTAGCACATCTGCCTCTGGGCCAGAAAGTTGAGAGTTCTAGTCCCACACCAGGACTCAGGCACATATCATAAACAATGGCACCTGAGTGCGGTACTAGGGAGATGCTGTACTGTTGGTGTGTATGTAAGCCCCCCACCCCCGTGGGACTTACCTTATCGAGGCTCAGTATTGCTTGGGGAGTTTTATTGGCAAGTGGGGCCCCCTCTTGAACAAATAAAGGTGTTCTGGCTCCCACCAGGCAAGCAGGTCCAAGATGTTTAAATGGTAGCCCCTGAATGGGCTTTTATTAGATACTATGGGGGCAAGTAATCTGGCAGCATAAAATATACAAACATGGCAGCCCCCCAATGGGACTTCTGCAGCAGGGGGGCTGCTGGGAAGTGTCAAAGGGCACTGAAAAATCCCAGGAGCATTGCAGCCAATGGTGTGGGAGATTGTGGCACTCTATAAATGAGACTGCCCACCAGGAGAGATTCCAGAGGGAGTCCAAGAGAGAGCAGAGCAAGAGAGACTGCAGTGGGCTATGTAGCCCAGTAGGCCTGTTTGTTTGCCCCATTGGTCTTGCTGACTCGAAGACTGGACAAACTGCAAAGTGCCTTAGGAAAGCAAGTAGCAACAGGGAAAGAACTAAACTGTGTGAGTGGTTCCCTGTGTGAGATCTGAACCTGCTGCTGCAAGTTTGAGCTTTGTGATTTATAACAAAGAGAAAGAGATTTTGCCACAGTGAAAAGAGATTTGCATTAGAAAAAAGAGAGACTGAGAAAATTGTACTTCACACAGAGGTGCAAGAGTTTGAAAGCTGCAGAACTGAGTCTAGCCAGAGAACTGGTGTGAACTGGGGCCAGAGATTGAGCCAAAGTCCAGCCACGCAGTGAGCTTCTAGCAGCTGCTGCCAAGCAGAAAAAAGTCTAGGGGACACCTAGCCTGTGCCAGTCCCGTAGACCACTGGAGAAATTACCGAAGAAGAAGACATTGAGAGGCCTGTCAGGTAAGCACCGCATACAAAGGCATCAGCGGTGAAGATTTGAAAGGCCTGACAGGTGAAGACCAGCGTTCTTCATTTCTTCAGCCAGCCACTGTTTTCCTGCAAACTGCTGCTGTGGTGCACCATCAGCTTTTGATACCAGCATGGTACCATTTGAAATAATTTGTCTGCTGAACCCCCTTCATCTCCAGACTGTAAGTACCTCTGGGCTACGCTCTGAGGTGTCTTCTACTTTAGCTAGATAGCAAGTTAGTAAAGGGGTTAAGACCTGGGTGGGACTCTGCTAGCACCAAGATAAGCCCAGGCAGAAAAAAGTTAAAGTTTGCATTTGTTTTAAAAGTTATTGGGCCCCAATAAAGGTATCTGTTTCCCAGTTACAAGACTGTTTATCTCCACTGCACCCCTGCCTTCTGGAGCAACTCTGGTGAGGTACCCACCACAACTTACTGACTGTTTCTAATGGCCATTTGGGGGAAAAGTCAGATGTACACACAGGTGGGAAGTGTAGGAAACAATGTGGGATACAGTCAGTCATCGAAATTATTATTATTGTGCTGTTTTCTTCCCAGTTCACCACCTCCCTATAATAAAACAGAAAGCTGGTTTACGGTAAAATTTAGCATTGCTGGTTATTGGAAAGTGTATGCATTTAGTGTGTGGGGAAGGTACTGTGGGGGCAGTTACTGTGTTTTCTTGGAGGGGTGGTAACCTGGAATTTACCCACAGTTATCCCATGTCACTGCCCTAGGTGGAGGCACTGCACCATTCTGCTCCAGCATATCATTGTCTACTTGTGAACCTAGGCCAGTCCCCTCGGAAGAGTGTGCGGTGTGGACCCGAGGACCCTGGAAACAGCCCAGGTGAGTCAAGGGGGGGGCTGCTACATATGTCATCCTTTGGATGAGACATTAAATCATGGTTCCTTCTGCCCAAGTCTAGTGCCTGTGTCAGTAATGGGACAGTACAACTCTTTCCTAGAGGATGTGTAAACAAACTTCATTGACAGTTTCCATAACCTGACCTTTAGTTCCATTTGATTCACACACTTAGGCATCAGATGAGCATATTCTTTCATACGACTGACCCACATCCCTGCCATGCATTCTAGGAGTTATGGCATCAGCCATTCCAAAATAGCAGGATTCCATAACTTTTCTTTATCCTGAAGTAACGGGACAATATTCCTTTAGAGGCACAGTGACCAAAAAAATACCACCCGGCTCGCCATGTTAACCCCTTCTCATTTTCACTCCCTGTAAGTGATCTCTCTCTTTTAATTGGGTTCAGTCTGCTGCCCTATACTCTTTAAAAATAAACTGAATAATTTTGCTTCTCTTTCTACAGGGAGTGGAACCGAACTAAGTAAAAGGAAGCAAGGGGGTGACAGTGTCTTAATGAGATAGTCTTCTAAATGTAGATAGTGGCTATTTTTCCAAATGGCCAATTTCTGTTCCATTTTAGAGGTACGGTCATTCTAATTTTCCAGTGCTGTATCCCTAGGGCCTAATTTCAAACCTAATGTTTTTATTGATTCCTGTTTAATCTGGATGTCACCAATCTGCATCCCATCCTTATAACCTTCAGGGTTTCCTATCGGAATGCCCAAACTCTAAGAAAAATTAATTTGTGCCCCCTGTTCTACTACAAAATGAAGTTACTGTGTAAGGAAGAATGTTGTTCCACATGGAAATCCATGCCTGGAACAGCACTGTTGTGCTGCACTCAGTGTGTCACGATCTTGTTGTGCTGCACTGAGTATGTCACCGGTGCAGCGCAGGGATTTGTTTAACTCTAAAAATTGATTAGTGTTTTGCTCATAAAAGTGCTAAATCTTTGTGAAAATGCGTAGATCTTGCCTCACTGTGTTTAACAAACACAGCACTTCTAGAAAATCTATATAAATACTTTCTGTACAGTTAGTATCGTCCCAAGAAAAAAAACTGCTAATCAATTATTTAAAACCCTGCAGCACAACAAGATCAAATGCATTTGCACATGCACAATGTTGGGCCGTGGCGGTGACAATGGACAAGGGACAGAGGAAACAAGCGGCGCTTGAAAAAAACGCTTCAAGAAGGTTTTTCACATACCGCTAAAAACTTGTCTGGACTCACCATACACTATAAAAGATTGTCTATGGTGAGTCATTCACAGACAAGGATATTCTCTGATCTTGAGGTCTCCAAGTCAACGGACGACCTCTCGAGCTTCGCTCTCGAGGTCTTGCGCTGCCATGGAGACCTCTCGATCGAGAATATCCTTGTTGTGAATGACTCCCTATAGGCAATCCTCTATATTATATCTGGCACAAAACTTCTGGACTCCTTGTCTTACAGAACTATATATAAATCATCTGCATATGCAAGAGTTTTTATTTCCATGGAGTCAGATGTCAACTGGATGCCCTTAATTTATTTATTTCGTTTTTGTTAACTGGGTTAGTACACTAGACAGAAACTACCAGGGGGAGGTCATGTCAGACCAACCTCATTGAATTTTTTGACTGGGTGACTAGGGAGGTGGATCAGGGGAGGGCAGTGGACATGGCCTATCTGGACTTCAGCAAGGCCTTTGACACTGTGCCACATAGAAGACTATTACACAAACTGGGGAATATGGGTGTGGGCAGGACAGTAGTGTGGTGGGTAGGTAACTGGCTGGGTGGCAGGACACAGAGGGTGGTGGTAAATGGCTGTCGCTTCACAGAGGGAAGAGTAACCAGTGGGGTACCACAGGGATCAGTGCTGGGACCGGTCCTATTCAACATCTTCATCAGTGACATTGCACAGGATCTAGAAGGCAGAATTTCACTGTTCACTGATGACACAAAGCTCTGTAACAGAGTAGACACACCAGAGGGTGTAGACAGAATGAGAAGGGACCTGCAGAAACTTGAAGAATGGTCAAGGGTTTGGCAGTTGAAATTCAATGCAAAGTGCAAGATAATGCATATGGGGCACAAAACCCTGGCACAATATATCAGTTGGGGTGAGGATATAGCATGCACCAAGCAGGAAAGGGATCTTGGGGTTGTCATCTCTGATGACCTCAAGGTAGGGAAACAGTGTGACAAGGCATCAGGTAAAGCAAATAGGATGCTGGGATGTATAGGCAGGGCATCACCAGCAGGAAAAGGGAGGTCATAATTCCGCTATACAAGACACTAGTGAGGCCCCACCTGGAGTACAGTGTACAGTTCTGAGACCATACCTATGTAAGGACATAGACAGGGTAGAGTAGGTTCAGAGGAGGGCAACAAAGATGGTGCATGGGTTGCATCACAAGTCCTATGAAGACAGGTTGAAGGAACTGAACATGTACTCCTGGAGGAGAGGAGGAGAGGGATATGATAGAGACATACAAGTATCTTACAGGGAGGAACAGGGTGCAGGAAAACACTATTTTAAGCGAAAAGATGTTTCAGGACTAGAGGGCATGGGATGAAGTTGGAGGGAGGACGATTCAGAGGAAACATGAGAAAGAATTTCTTCACAGAACGGTGGTGGACAAGTGGAACACCTGCCAGAGGAAGTGGTGGGGGCTGAAACAATCACGGGATTTAAGAATGCATGGGATAGACATAAAGGAATTCTAGAGGGCAGGGGTAAGGGGAAACAGACTTCTAGGAAAACAAACTGAACTTACAAGCTCAAATGGGCAGACTAGGTGGGCCATCGGCCCTTATCTGCCGACACTGTCTATGTATCTATGTATCTATGTACCTGTTTTCAGGTATGACCCAGGAGAGTACAACAATAGAGATGCAATACGTATATGAATACAAGGTTTGAACAGATACAACATATACAGGAATCTAAACATTCATATATTGAATAACGAAGATATACAATCAACAAATAAGTGATATCATATTTACACATAGCAGTAAGTACAGTTTTAATACATTATGTCAGATAATGAAGTGCAAAGCAATATCAGTACAATAATCATACCATGGTGACTTCAGTTACCTGTTTGGAAAGCATTTACACTTGGTGGTGGCTAAGCGATGCTTGTGAAAATTATGTTTAAAACCCACATATGTAGCAGTAGCACGGATAGCAGGTGGAATATTATTCCACAGCCTAGGTGCAAAATTCTGAGAAGCTATTATCTGTGTGTGCTGTTGCAACAATTGAATCAGAGGGTCAAGCAAGGAAATATAAAGCAGGGAGCTCAAAGGGCACCCCATCCTGCTCCCCCCGCACCCTTATTTCTGGACCCAGAAAGTAATTTTCATAAGGAATTATTACAGAATTACCAGACAGCATCCTTAACCAGTCCACAAAAGGGGTCCAGAATGCCATAATGGCATAACATTCACAGTAAATAATCATGTGGTACACAATCAAATGCCTTCTCTTGATCAACTGAAAGCAAATAACCCTCTGTCATCCCTCGGTTACCCCTTTCCCATAACTCCCGTTGTAAAATAATCAAATTATTCATGATGTCTCTTAGCTTAATGGCACAAGTCTGGTTTTCAACAAGAATGATTGCAGCCACTTTGTTCAATCTATTAGCCAAAAGTTTGGTCAGTATTCTGAAGTCCATATTCAGGAGACACAGAGGACACCAATCACTATTTTAAATAGAAAAATTAGCAATGCCGATCTCACAGAGGAAGACAATTGCCCCATCTCTAATACTGAGTTAAAGAGTTCTTCTAGAATTGGGCAACGTTCCTGTGAGAAGGTCTGATAAAATTTGGAAGGCAAACCGTCCACTCCAGGAGCAATATTGCTCCCAAGTTGTTTAACAGCTTATTCTACCTCCACCCTGTGAATTAGAGCTACCATATCAGATTTTACGTTTTCTGGGAGTTTAGGGACTACTATCTGTCGCATCACTTGTGGCGCTCACTCTGTTTCTGCTAGAGTGCCAAACTGCTGTT
Source organism: Neoceratodus forsteri (assembly GCA_016271365.2). Classification (NCBI taxonomy): domain Eukaryota; kingdom Metazoa; phylum Chordata; order Ceratodontiformes; family Ceratodontidae; genus Neoceratodus; species Neoceratodus forsteri. The sequence goes on from CM028135.1 coordinate 61,262,713, forward strand.
GTACATTTTTTTTTATTTATTTTACCAGGAGGTGCCATCTACAATGTCCATAATGCCCTGAGGGGAGGTGACAACAGGGTCACACTGTTCCTTATGTAGGCCAGACCTTACTCTATGTTGCACCCTAGTATGATACCCACTGATCATATCCAAATGCTGGGACTTCCCCTACATTGCAAACATCAGCTCCTGAGTTAACAATGTTGCTCTGTCATACTGATACTGTCTCCTTTTTGCCTTTGATTTGTGTTATTTTTTCTGTAAACATCTTTGTCAGTATGTCATTGAAATACACCTATGCAGTTTAGAATGCAAACAAGTTATTTTTTCCAATTTGTTGAAAAAGGGTCTTGAAGTCCTGTTGGGACTCTTCCCACCAAGTCAATATATCTTCATAAACTGCCAGAACCATGCACTGTGCTTTGAGAATTTCAGTACACTGTGCTTTTATTTTCTCCTTTTCCAACAATTTAGTATTTGCTCTCCGCGATCTCACTTCTCCTTAGTGCGCCATCCCAACCCTACATTGGCAAACAGCTGCCAGGTGGTCTGAGGTGTTGACTGCAATCACTCTTGCTAAAATAACTTTTAAGCTGGCAGAAAGGAAAAGAAACTCTATCCTCGTGATTAGATTTCATCAGTCTGTATCCTTGCCCCCCAAAAACAATGCCTAGCAGTAAGGCCCTGCCTGGCTCCAGCTCAATTAATTTCTGCAGTTTTACTGCCATATACTTAAACAGGACCCCCACTCCATCTCATCTGTTCAGGCCCTGAGACCAAAATGATGAACCCTTTGTCCACAACGTCTTAACAGCGGAGATCTCAAATAATGTTTAATCCCAGTATCCTGAATCAACAACACATTACCTGGGAGGGTTTCTAAAAGGGACATAGTTTCCACTCATTTCCTGTAGGCCTTAATGCTGTTCATATTTAAAGTAAGGGGGGCTACTGATGTATCAATACCCATGAATAACTATGAGGTTTACATAGCTAACATAGCACACACGTGGGACCTCATCCTTCTCCTGCTCTTTTTTGCAGTGAACATCTCTGGAACTGGCTCATCACAGTCCAAGGAGTGTTCCCTAGTAATGGAGGATGTTCTGCAGGAGGCCTCAGAGTCATCTTCATCCTCCTCCTCAGCGTCTCCTCATTGTCTAGTAGATGCCCACACTGAAATATGATTGGACACTGGGATAAAAGCAGTTTTAACTACTCTGGGTTTTGTTTGTCTGTGTCAGCCTCTTTCCTAGCATTCACCATCCATGTCTAAGTCTTTTGCAGATGGGGAAGGGGGGGATCATTGTGGGAACTGGACTAGGGTGAGAGGGCTTAATTTTACAGCAGTCTCTCTTCCCTCCACCACAGCAGATCACCGCCATTGTACTTGGGCTTCCAGGTAAAGCGGGACCACCAATTGGCTGAGCTGAGGGAGCCGCTGAGCTACAGGAGCTTTAAAAGGCTCCTGCTTGAAATAAAGAAAACACATCATCAAGGGATCTGAATGAGAGTGAGAGGGCTTGATTTTACAACAGCCACTCTCTCCCTCCACCACAGCAGATCACTGCTATTGTACTTCAGCTTACTGGTACAGCGGGACCGCTAATCAGGCAGACAAAAGTTCCAGGGGGGGTGGAGCTAAGAGAACCAGCCTCTCTCCACACCAGCAGCAAATCAGAGGGGCTGCCAAGGGCAACCAGGAAGGCAGCACAGAGCTACAGAAGGAACCACCTAGCGGCCCCCTACACTGCGGCCCCTGCACTAAGGACTATGTGACAAGGACAGCAGTGAGTGACATCTGCCCAGAGTCAGCCCAGGAGACAGCCAACAGCCAGGGACCCTGTCCATCAGACCACAGGTAAGGACTGTATTGTTGTGGGGAGATAAAGAGGTGGGGAGGAAGGAACTTGCAAGATACCTGAGTCTGGGTAATGTATGTTCAAGGGTCTAGGGGCCTGCTGGATAGTTTTGTTGTATAATTGAGTGTGCGAAGGCTTGCTGGTAAGTAACCCTAGAAAGTAGGGAGTGGGGAGAGGGACATGCTGGAATATCTATTGAGAAACAGTAAGTGCAGGGATGGGAATATATCTGTATTTGGGTGGCAGGGGGGCTTGCTGGGAAGTGTTATGTAAGTGTGAGAGTGCAGACTGACTGGTAAGTAATTCTGGGAAGTAGTGGGAGTGGGTACGTGTTGGAAACTGTTGTGTAATTACAGGTGAGGAGACGAGTTAGAAATTCTCTTTGAGTAACAGTGAACGGGGCGAGGGGGCATGCTTGAAAAAGTTGTTGAGGAAGCGGGAGCGTAGGTGTTTGTTAGATATTCTTTTTAGGTTCCCACTTTTGGCATGGCACCCCCATTAACTATGAACTATGTCTCCAGGGATAAAAGAGGTAGGAGCGGGGGCGGGTTGGGTTGTATTGTGTATTGTATGGTAGTGTATTGTTTGTGTATGTCTTAGTCATAGCCATATATACCCATCCATTTTGTATCCTGAAGTCTTCACTTTACTTTGTCAAGTGTATGGATGTCACTAAAGTTTGTATAAAATTAAACTAATAAAGTACATTAAATTTTAAAAAAAGATACAGTTCACTGTGGGTTGGAGTGAAGGGACACAGGAACCTAGAAATAGGTGAAACTCCCTATATAGGGTAAGGGAATAAAAGGAATTCAAATGGCTAAAATTACAGAGAGAGTAGGAAGTATAGGATGATGGGAGTGGTGCAGTGGCAGGGGGGTGGCAGTCTTCAGGGAGACCTTCTGTAGGCTATGTTGCTGCCCCATCTACATGCACATCTCTGGGCTGAGGAAGGAGGTTGAAAGATTCAAGGCCATGATGTCTTGGGTTTGGAGGACCTACTCCCCCACCCAGGGACCACTTAGTTTGACTCCGCTACCTCAAAGGATGCCAAGTAGGAGGAGGACCAGCTGGACAATGTTGGGCTTGAGGATGGTGAAGCACAGGCACATGACCCATCCAGTACCACTACAAAACTCCTACACTGCAGTGGACAGGTGGGAATGTCCCAAAGAGACACCCAAAGTAGTGACCAGAGTGGATGTGGGGGTCCTCCTTAGTGGAGACCCCAAGGGGGGTGTGGCAGAGGACTCCAGAAGAGGAGGAAGCGAATCCAGGTTGGGGACTCCATAGTAAGGGGGATACAGTTGAGGGCAGGTAGGTATGAGGAGAGGGAGGTTTGGTGCCTTCCCGATGCCACAGCTCAAAGGGATGGAAAGAGGATCCAAGGGATTGCTGGGGCAACAGGAAGGCCGGGAGAGCTGGACATCATTGTCCATCTCAGGACTAATGACCTGGCTAAGGATGAGCCAAAAATAGTTCAGGAGGAGTTCAGGGGATTGGGGAGGGGTCTTAGGCAATTAGCAGGATCTGTGACCTTCTCAGAAGTGTTGCCTGTCTATGACAGGGGGAGGACAGCATTCTCCACATCAGGAACTTCAACACATGGTTGAAGGAATGGTGCAGAGAGGAGGGATTCAGATTCATTGGGGACTAGGGTCCCACCTGGAGGGATAAAAGCCTGTACAGGGACGATGGCCTGCATCCTACCAGGAGGGGAACTGTGATTCTCAGTGATCTGTTTAAATGCTACATTGGTGAGCATTTAAACTAGCTGAGGGGATGTGGGGGGGGGGATAACAGATGGACCATTCACTGAGCTTCAAGTTCAACACACAATCTCTGTATGATGTTTATTCAAAATACAAGAAACAACCTTAAGCAATTGTATATCCCTTTTTCAGTACAACAGTTTGCAGCAACAGACTATGAATGTCCTTTCTCTGCACTTAGCCAGTACCTACTGACACTGATTTCTGATCCAATTCACTAGTTGAGATGTAGCCACCACCCCTATGCAGGCCCCATTTGCTTGGGTAGTGGGGGCCCAAAAGAAAAAAAACAAAACAAGCTATAGACAAAGAATCTCAATGCAGAATCACTGAAAGAAAGTCTACCTCAAAGGGCATTGGCAACAAATCAAGTTTCAAAGAAATACAACATCATACATACTTCCATAATGCAATGCATCATGGGATATATGCAAATCATCATTACATTTCTTACTTAAGTTTACAACAATATATATGCATTTTAAATAACACAACTAGCTTAGTTTCTATAATAGTCACCTAGTACTTTTTACCATTATCAAAAACACCTAGTGCCATGGTACTTTCAACATTACATGTTTCATAAACATAAGGTATATTATGACATAGTGCTATTACATACTAAATCCAACAACGATTAACACAACCTGTATTACATACATCTGGAGGTCACCACAATACCCTCCTTGTACAAGGACCTAAGAGAGAAATGGAAAATCAAAGAGGACACTATAGCATAGTCAAGAAAAGGGAGGGGGTACCCATAGGTGGCCAACCTTATGGACTAGAAAAAGTAAAGGATAGATTAGGCTTAGAAATAGAAGAACTGTTGCAACAGATTTAAGAAAAGGTCGGTCTTCAAGAGTGGCAGGAGCTCCCGGTCATGGGGGGAGGTGGAATGAGTCAAGAAGAGATAAACTGTCCCACCCCCACAGGCTTACAAGATAAGTAGTGGGAATCCAGAGGGAGAAAATTCCCCAAAAGAACCAATTAACATCAAACTCCAGAGGATAAAAAGAAAAGGTAGATAGTAAGAAGAATAGTGAAAAAAATAAGGGAGAGCAAATGGGTAAAATGGGGGTAGTACAAAATATGGAGACCCAGGTGTGCAAATGCTCGAAGTCTGGGCAATGAGAGTTCAGACCTAGAGGCCACCATGGCAGAAGCAAGCCTAGACGTAGTAGCAGTTACCGAGTCATGGTGCAATGAAAACCAGGACTGGGACGTAGCCATACCAGATTATGCGCTATTCAGAAAGGATAGGGTAGGTAAAAAGGGAGGAGAAATGGCCCTTTATGTGATGGAAAACATTAAAGCTATGCAAATATGGGAGAGCAGAGGTACTGTGGGTCACCCTGGAGACACGGACAGGGCCGCTATTTACACAGGGGTGATCTACAGACCTCCAGCATGGGGGGGAAGGTGGATAAGGATATGTTGGAAGAAATCCAAAGGATGGCAAACAAGGGGGAGGTATTGCTGGTGGGGGCCTTCAAGCTACTGGACCTGGACTGGAGCCTCCCAACTGTGGCAACAGTTAGAAGTAGGGAAATCCTGGACTCCCTGCAGGGGGCATTCCTAAGGCAACTAATTAAGGAACCCACTCATTGGGGAGCAATACTGGACCTGGTAGTGACAAATGGGGACAGTGTTGCTGACATCATGGTGGGTAGCCACCTGAGGACCAGTGATCATCGAAAGGTGTGGTTCAATATAAGAACCAGGCCAGAATCAAACCATACTAAAATGAGAGTTCTGGACTTCAGGAGGGCCGATTTTAAGAAAATAGGAAATTGCCTCAGGGATGCCCTAGCAGGGATAGGAAAACTAAGTGGAGTCAAGGAACAGTGGCCAAAAATAAAGGAGGGCATTAAGAAGGCAACAAACCTCTGTGTCAAGCAGGTTAACATGGGCAAGAGAAAAAAAGAAACCGCTATGATTCTCTAAAGAAGTAGCAGAGATAGTAAGGTCAAAAAAACTACCACTTAGAAGGTACAAGAAGACACAGAAGAAGGAGGATAGGGAGGGATATCAGAAGAAACAAAGGGAGGCAAGGAAAGCAGCCAAGAGCGCAAAGGCGCAGACAGAAGAGAATATTGCCAAGTCAGTAAAAAAGTGGACTAAAATGTTCTTTAGGTATATAAGTGAAAAGAGGAAGACCAAAGGAGGGAGAGTAAGGCTAAAAGGGGAAGGAAGGATTTGTGTGGAAGAGGACCAAAAAAGACAGACATATTGAACAAATACTTTTGTTCAGTATTTACAGAGGAAGGGGTAGGTGACGGGCCACAGATAGGGACAAGGACATTAAAGAAAGGGAGGTGGACACTAGTCCTTTTACAGAGGAGAGAATCCTCAAGGAACTAGCACAACTAAAAGTGGACAAGGCAATGAGGCCTGATGGGGTACACCCTGGGATACTGAGGGAGCTCATGGAGGTGCTGGCTGCACCTCTGACAGCCCTGTTCAACCTGTCACTAGTTACCGGGGAAGATCCGGGGGACTAGATGAGGGCAGATGTGGTCCCACTTCACAAAAGTGGTAATAGGGAGGTGGCAGGAAATTACAGACCTGTCAGCTTGCCTTCAATGGTGGGTAAAGTAATGGAATCACTACTGAAGGAAAGGATTGGGGAATACCTGTGACCAGTGGATAACAGGATCTGAGGCAGCATAGTTTCACGGGGAGAGAGATCATGCCAGACAAACCTGATTGAGTTTTTTGACTGGGTAACCAGGGAAGTGGATCAGGGCAGAGCAGTGGATGTGGTCTACCTGGATTTCAGTAAGGCCTTCGACTCATTCCACACAGAAGACTGGTGAGCAACCTGGGCAGCCTGGAAGTGGGTTCAAAAGTAGTAAAATGGGTAAGAAGTTGGCTAAACAACAGGTGTCAAAGGGTGATGTTAAACTGGGGTCACTCTGAAGAAGGCAAGGTGACCAGCGGGGTGCCACAGGGGTTAGTACTAGGCCGGTCCTCTTCAATGTCTTTTTTACCAACTTTGCATGAGCACTTGAAGGGGAAGTATACCTGTTTGCAGATGACACAAAAATCTGCAACAGAGTGGACACATGGGGATGTGTGGAAAAAATGAGGGACAATCTGAAAAAGCTGGAAGACTGGTCAAGGGTTTGGCAACTGGGTTTCAATGAGAAAAAGTGCTAAATCATGCACTTGGGGAAACCCGGGGGCAACGTACCAATTGGGCGGGGAGGTATTGGCAACCACAAAACAGGAACAGGACCGGGGAGGTAATCGTTTCTGATGACCTGAAGGTACAGTAGCAAAGCAGTGAGATAAGGCAGTGGGGAAAGCTAGCAGGATGCTTGGGTGCATAGGGATGGGTATCAATAGCAGAAGGAGGGAGGGAGGTAGTGTTACCTCTCTATAGATTGATAGTGATGCCCCACCTCGAGTACTGTGTCCAGTTCTGGAGGCACCATCTCCGGAAGGACATAGATGGGGTGGAGACAGTACAAAAAAGGCAACCAAAATGGTGCAGGGCCTGCATCAAAAGCCCTAAGAGGAAAGACTCAAGGAATTAAATATGTACTCTCTGGAGGAAAGGAGGGAAAGGGGGACATGATGAAAATGTTCAGATACCTCACAGGTATTAATAAGGTGTATGAATGTATCATTTTACATAGAAGAAGATGCATGAGGGACACGGGGTCACACTATGAAGCTGGAAGGAGGGAGACTCAGAGGAGATGTGAGGAAATACTTCTTCACTGAAAGGGTGGAGGACACCTGGAACAGCCTCCTAGCAAAGGTGGTAGGGGCTAAAATGGTAACACATTTCACACATGTATGGGATAGACACAAGAAGACCTTAGAAATAGGGCACGGGGGGAAGACCAGAGCTCGAGTAGGGTCTGCAGTGGCACAGGGCAAAAAAGGGCAGACTAGGTAGGCCAAGAGGTCCTTATCTGTTGACAACATTCCATGTTTCTATGTTTTGGGCTGCTGCACTACCAGACTGTGCTGGGTTCAGCTGGGGAGGGGGAGACCTTTCACCACTGGCCTCAGAGGCTTGAGACGGTTGCTGAGGAGATATCACCAAAGCCACAGTAACCACACTGAATACCTTACCCTTTTCCTGCTGTTGTGGGGGAACAGGATTTTGAGGTTCTGAAACACTATAATGTGGCTCTTGTCCTTTAATGGTGGTGAGGGAGTCAGACTTAGCCATATCAGCAAAACGCTTAGCAGAGGCCTTTGCTGACCCCTGGGCCTGCCTTTTCCCAATGAGTTTTTCTTGATTTAATCCCCTGTCCTGTTGTGTGATGCCCAGGGACACTGTTCAAATGTATGTCCCTGTTTTTCACACAAATTACAGTTAAATGGGTTTGAACGTCAAAAATAAATGTGTTCATACTCAAAGCACCACCTGCACCTGTCAGCATCGCAAGCTGCATTCATGTGTGTCCTTGATCCACACTTATCGAAACTGTGAGGCTGTACTGGGTAAAAGCACATACCCCGATCTCTACCAAGAAAAAAAATACTAGGAAGATAACTCGCTCCTGTATTGGTCTGTCTTAGCTTTATCCAGAACTTTCACCTCCCAGGTTCAAACCCGCTCACTATCAATAATCAGAACTGGTCGATTTAACACCTTGCATCTTTGCTTCAACCAGTACAGGATGTCTGTGACACTGTCGCCTTAATTTCGGAAAAGAACCGTGTTGGTTTTTATGGCAGGTTTGGACAGGGGTAATGGCCGAGAAAGGGGACCACAAAGCAATGTCCTTTAATTTATACTTGATCCAGAATCTTTCTAAAGTCTTTAGAGTCTTAAAACCAATGTCAAATTTCATGTCCCCTGAAATATGAATGATAGAATACAGTTCAGCTGCAAAAACAAACACAGAGTCCTTAATAAGATTTTTAATCACAAACACCCTGTCAGATGGAATGTCCATACTACCATTATACATTAAATGAACTGAATTCCTGCATTGTGCCGGTTTGCCCTGTGATGCGAAATGGTCAGCTTCCAAAACTGCCATGGTTCCTGGCAGTGGCATTCAGGTGCAGGAACAGCCTTCATATCAGTAGACTGCACAATATCATTTTCTGTAATGTCAGATTCCATTGCAGCCAATTCCTCGGGGTTCTAGCCATTGGTCTGCTGGGGGGAGGTGGCACACCTGCTGACATGGAAGGTTCCTCCAAACCTTCTTCCCTCACATCCTGACAAACAGTCACTACAGTTTCAGAATCTGTAGGTTTAGTGCACACAGGTTCTAAAGATTTAAAAATTGAAGAACTAATATCAGTGGTTGCTGCACTGGAGTGACAACAAACAGTTTCAGTTTTAGATGACTCAAGAGTCCCAGAATCAGTAGGCTCATCCCCACCAGACATGTCCAAAGTAACCACTTGCTGCTCCTCCTTACTCATGGTTGAAGCAGCTGGCACCTGCATTGGGCTTTGCTGCACATCTCTAGGCAGCCAAGATTTCCTGTCAGGTGCTTTAATCCATCCTGTTGCAGCAGGGGCTAATTCCACAGTCCAGTCTTTCACCAGGAAAGAATTGCTTTGTTGCTGGGAAGAAAGCCCGTGCATGGGCCCAGCCACTTGCTGTTATGTGCTCTTCCCTATGTTTTGGGCATTCTGCCTGGCTGAATCCCTGTGGTGTATGACATCCTTAGCTGCTCTTCAGAACCGTGTTGAACAGCTGTGGTTGCTCCGGGAACAGCCCTCTGACTTTTGGTGTGTTCTGGCAAAGGGGAACTTTCAGCATTCCCAGGTAAAGCTGACCTCGAGGTGCGGACTGAGTTTGCAACCTCCCAGCTGATAGGCAGACCCTCCTCCCCATTTGGAGCAACATCAGACAACACAGTCTCTACTTCCATACTTTCCAGCCCTGTAGTCAGGGCTGGCTGAGGGACAGTTAGGCAGGCATTTGACTGACTGTCAACAGGACTATCAGATGGTACCTTTGAAGTAGCCATTGCCCCAAGAGAAGCACGCATATCAGTTTGTTGAGCAGGGGCTACAGTAACATGAAGAGAGACTTCCACCTTGGGGCTCTTTTTGGAAGTCAACAGCTTCTCCTTCTCGTGCAAGAACTTTGCTGATTCTTCTTCTGCTACTGATTCGAGCTGATGTCTCTTCCTCTCCTACTCTGCATGTTTCAGGCTTTGTTTTCCCTCTGACCAGTCCTGTTCAGCGTGTAAGGTATGCTCTGCTCACTTAGCTGCTTGGGTCAGCACAGTCTCATCCCCATTGACCTCTGTAGACTAATCTGGTATCATCTCAACTGGAACATCATGGACTTCTGCAATAATGGTAGTAGAGGAGGAGGTCCATTCCCTTTATCCGACAGTGTCCTCACCATCAGCCACCCAGTCAGCCATATTGGCATATAGCCAGATGACCAGAGGTTTCCACTACAGGAGAGTAAGGGAGCTTCCCTGGTGTTATGACCAGCAGTCCCCCTGTCAAAAAACAGGATGATGCAACAACCCCCCCACTCCCACCCGATGCACCTGGAAAATAGCTATCAAAACTTAGTGGGCCTTTCCTGGTCAAAAAATACAGATTAACAAAATCTAAAAATTACTTTTCACAAGGGTAGAGGATTTTCCTTGATGCCCTGGCCAGTATTCCCCTTCTAATATCAGGTCATGCAATTGTCAAAGGCTGTGTGTAGACGTTGATGTCCGAAATGGCTGCCACTACACATCTACAGTCCCTTCACTACCAGCCTTTCGTTGCTTGTAATGGGCTTATGGATACAATAAATGAAATGATTCTAATAAACAAAATTGACAAACTGATTCATAATGAGCTACTACAAAATTACTATCACAGAGAAGTGGGGTGTAGTCTCAGTCCTGGCCTACTTCTACCTTAGGGTCCTAATCCTCGAGTAATCCTGAGTAATGTGTATGAAAAGCACTAAATAGATGTCAATTCTTCTTTACCTTCTTCTTTTTTCTTTATATCCTTTTTCTTCTTCTTCTTCTTCTTCTATTAAGCAAAGTTGGGTTTCGTTCGTCTTGTTTCTACCAGATGCTTATAGTGAAAAGATGACCGCTGTAAAAAGAAGATTATGAAAAACAGCCTTCAAACAGGAGCTGGGAAGGAGAGTAGCAGTTTCTCCCCCTCGAGGAGGCCCATGGCCCTCTACTGATTGCTAAGCTTTATTTTGAATGGGTCACGTTCTCTTTTTTTACACAGGACAAGCATGTGATAAGAAAAGCGAAACAACCCCTGTGCGATAAAGATAGGCCAAATGCTCAGCGATGAAGAGTTATTTTCCGAGATGGTAAAAAGGAGCTCACAGGAAGCATCATGGTTTAGTGACTAGGGCCTAGGTTTGGAAATCTGAAGACCTATATTCAAAACCCACCACCGCCACTACCATGTTCCACACTGTTGAACCCGGATTCAGTGTTTCAGTCCCTCTAGCTGTAAATGTGCAAAAATAGGGCCCCACTGCAAACAAGGAGATGTATCTCAGCTGGGCTTGCAAGGATAATTAAAACAGCAGTATGCCAAAAATGATTTTTCCAAAGAGTTAGTTTCCAGCTACAGTTAATGAATCCATTAGAATACCTGTTAAATATCTAAGTGTTTCCTATGCTGTGTACTACATTTTTATTTTTATATTCTCAATCCTATAGCTTGTCAGGTCCGCAATGCTATTTTTACACCATATGAAATGGACATCTTTTGTTCTTGAGAAGAAAGAAAAACTATTTCAGATATTTAAAAAATACTTAAATTCATGCAGAACCTAATTTTATCAGCAGTCAAAACTGGAAGATGTGTGTAATCTTTTACAATTAAAAAAGTAGCATCAATGTGTTTGCCTAACTTCACTGCCTTGCTGCTTTCATTTGCAAAACCAAAATAAAATAAAACTCCAACAGAACAATAAGCACACCAGACTAGTTCTAGTAAAGCAGCTATAGTGTACAGTGACTTGTGATAACTTCCACAATTCAGATTAAAAACTGACAGCCAGTTAGATTGCGAAAAGTTTTGTTAAGTTCCAGAAAGTAATTTAAATATAGAATAATGCATGGGATGGTGGGTTTAATGAGATTTTACATGCATCCAAGGTCTTGGATGCTACATAAACCCCGAGAGTGAGGCTTGAGGGGTTTATTTAAGCATCCAACACCAAGGGTGCATGTAAAATTCGAGTTTTAAACACCACCCCATGTTTTATTTTACATAATTGCTGGAAAGCTTTTTTTCACTACAGCAATTACATAACACAGAAATACATCGCTGTTCAACTGCAGTCCGATCAGGTTTAAGCATGGTTCATGGTTGGGTTGCAGCGGCTGCTGAAACCTTTCATTTTTTTTTTAAGGTTCATTCTAACAGTGCAATCATCAGAGGCAAGTTTGTTTTTTTTGTCATTGCTATTTTATTCTCCTGCATTCCCCAGCAACCCCCATCTAATCCCCCCCCAGCCCCATCATCCAGCTCCTCCAGGACTTACCTTCACTGGTGTCCTCTGCTTCAGGACCTTGGCTGTGCCTGGCCACCAGTGCGGAACCTGCAGGGGGTCGATCTTTGTCTCGCCGTTGAGGATTGTTCCACCAATTTTCTCCCTGGTCGATCCCTGTTGCTGGGGCACAACACATCAGTGTGCATACGTGGAGGCATACGCATGCTGCAGAGTCCCACAACACCCTCCCTTTGTTGGCGTCCACTGTTCTGTTCTGCCCTCAGGCCTCCACCTGGGGGCAGTCATTCACCAGGACTGCCAAGCCACCTCCACGGGAAAGAAGAGCTGTCCACCAGATGCTCGATCCTCTCCCTCCCCAGCTGACTCCCAGAGACCCACTCAACCGCAATCATGGGTCACAGGCATGGCAAGAGGTAAGGCATTGATGCCTCAACCCTCCATGCCAGTGGGCTGGCCAAGTTTGTTCTTTTTTAAATGGACTTACCACTTAGTGTGAGTGGCAGTGAAGTATCTGGCATGACAATCGGAAGACAGTGACTGGCGCATGCATGGAAGGGAACCCTGTGCCTGTTTGCCATTTTTACCAGCTGGTTACTTATAATGGCAAATTATAACTGGGTTTCACTATGGGAAAAAACGCACACCAATTATTACATTCTGGTGTAATCCCTAGGTGGTGCTATCCCTTGGGCTACTACCCCTGCCTGCTTAGCTACTAACAGGTTAAGGGGCCTGAGTTCTAAAATTGGTGCTTCCACCCAAAGGTCAGGGTTGGTTGTGGCTAGTCTAACCAAGTCACAGCCCTCTGGGACACTGTGACCCCACTTATCTCCCACTAGTGGCCCAGATAGTACACAGCAGTAACTTTCCCAATACCCCAGATATGCAAACCCCATACACTTGTACTTGGCACTTACCCCCAGGACTGGATCCTTCGGCGACTCTGGGGACCCCCCGTAAAACAAGGTGATGCAATACAACAGTAACAATGCAATACCTTTAGCATAAACTGATACCGCAGTCAATGTAAATTTACAGAAACAAACAGATCTGATTTATTCAGGGGAGCTGTAAGAAGGAGGAAATCAGGTTAATTGGTTCAAACACAATAACAATCACAGTACTGTGCATGCACTTAGAGTCCCACTCAGTCACATTCTCTGGGTACCCAGGATGGGAAAATGGGGCTAGCCAGGTCCGTTGCAACTGGTTGGGGCCCTGTGATGGAAAAAAGAACATGCACACACAATTTGTAATCCGGAGCTGGATGACTCAGTTCGTGGAAAGAAAAGCACAAACAATCAGATGACACACTTTGATTAAACAAAAGTTGCAGGGAGCTACCCTGGTAATTACTCACGATACCCAGGCTAAACACAGGAGGGCTGATGGATGAACTCTCTGGATTGCCAGAGGAAGCTTGGCCCCTCGACGATGGATCTTTCTGTGCAGCAAGGTAGTGAGGCAGGACCCTCGTGGCAGGGCCTATCTGTGCCACCAGCACAGATTCAGTCTGATTCTTGCTGGGAAAACAACTCCCAGCACTAGCACACAGTTTGTAGCAAATGGGGAAACCAGATCGCAATCCTCTTCCAGCACATAGCACATTTATACATAAAAGAAAGTTTACTGTACCAGGCAGGTGACTCCTCTGTCCCAATTGCAAAACACACTGCAATTACCCGGGAGCACTATGGTGGCTAAACTCCTGACAGCCGATCGCTTTCAGCAAAATCTTCAGTCTTCTGCAGGTTAAGCCTGGTCCCAACAGCAACAACTTGCATTTGCCACACAGCTTTGGATTCAGTCCGAAAACACCTCTTTCTCTCTTTCAGTTCTCAGCACATTTATATGCCAAATTTCCCCAGCACCAGGCAAAATGCTGCTCTTACACAGTCGTAAGTCTATGCATTTACTGGGGCTTAAAATTAACAGGAGTTCCTACCAGACTGAACGCATACAGCAAGATCCTCAGTCCTTTGCAGGTTGAGCCTGGTCACACTTCGGTGTTGTCTTCCACTTTCACAAACTTGAATTTAGTTTGAATGTATGTTTTCCTCTTCTTCCTAATGCTGGAAAATAAGCAACAGGCCGGAAGTCAGGCCTTCCGCATGGTTCCCGCTCAAACTACTGCGCCACAACAGCTGCTCAAATACATGAGCTCTTCACACCACAACTCCCAAAACAGATCTGGTTTACTAGCAGACAGCTCAGGGTCTTTCACTTAGATCCAAAGAGTTTGGTTGGTCGGTTCAGTTGTCAGTCACAAGAGAGCTCCCTCTATAGGTGCAAAAAGGTGCCAAGGAACCAACACTACATTACCCAGAGGCACCTTCCATACAGTCCCCTGTCAACAGGCTCCAGATGAGAGTCCCAGTCCTGATTGGCCCACAGCCTGCTCCATTTTAGTGTCCACCCAATCCAATTGGTCCAATTCAGCAGTCCGGGACCAAAATGGTAGAGCAGAACAGAAACAGTTTGTGCTGCAAGAGAAGCAGGTTAGACAAACTGCATTTTCATTATTACTCTAATTGATGTCCAGCAAATAATTACATCTTTCAAAAGAGCTCACTCTGCACATTTAGCGATGGCAGAAACGGAGCGATTTGGCAGCAGCTCGGGCGGGTCTTGGGCATAAATACACACGGTCCCCCCCATACAAACTAATTATGCCCACGAGCAGGCAGCTCTTAAAGAGACAGTACGTGGCGGCTCCAAAAGCACTCACGGGCAATCACTTTTACATGGCTTAAGCGCCGATCACCACCCAGGCTTTGAGCACTTAGGCAAGTGCCTGGAAGACTTTTGGGAACCCCCATTTGCAGGGGGGTTACACCGCTAATCTACCTTCTTGATGATAACAGGAAAGCTATTCTACTAGGTGAGAAGACCAGAACATTTATAGCATCTCCAGCACGTTTAGCAAAAAATAAAACAGCAACGAGCAGATTTGTATCAGTAGATTAGTGTGAGACAGTGGTAGAGCAGGACAAAAATCTAGCCAGATGATTCAGTGCCAAATGGAAATGGACTTGAAAGGTTAAAGTGAGAATGATTAAAACCCCGTTGTAGAAAATGCATAAGCCAGTGTAAATCTTGTAACGGCGGATGCAACAGTGTGATACATACCTTAGTAGGGAATGAAACGGGTGCTGCAGGCTTTTGGGTGTGTTCAATTATTTTGGCAAACAGAAGCTAGGGGATTCAGAAACTGTCCATCAAAAAATGGTTAGAAAAAATACTGTAAGCCGACCAGTCTAGAGGCAGTTCCAGCAGTCATGTTATCTCAGTACAACATTACAGTCTAAAACTAATCTAAAGGAAAACCTACATCAAAGCCTTTTATGTTTAATTCTAGAGGGCTGTTTATCATTGCAATAAGACACGTGTTATGCTGGTTAACGTCACTTCTCAGGTGGTTGAAGGCACTCAGCTTTACCTTGTGCCTACACAATGCTCCCAAGATGTGATGTTATCCCAGCATACCACATGCTCTGTCATGCCTTATTGCTTAGTATAATTTCAGATCATTTGGATACTGTGAATTTTATCCATGGATCCTGCAAAGGACAGCGATTTCAATCCAATATCATAGCTACACAGATCAAATAAGTTTAGATAGTGCATTAGCTAAGCTATCGGATAGCCTGAAGCTAAGCTATCAGATATCCTGGTGGATCAGACAGTGCACTATCCACAAAACCCTAACAGAAGCTGCAAGGCAATAATTCTAGTGGTAATAGAAGTATGGTCAAAGCCCTCAGCAGACGGATAATTCAAGGAAGGGCATAAATTTAAGCAATAAGTTACAACAGAGTGTGTGTTCTTCTAGGATAACATCATTCCCCGAGTGTGTTGTGAGGCGCAAGGCACAAGGAGGGCTTTGAACCACCCACAAAGTAACATTAACAGAATAACATGCACCCTGGAGTGCCTTATTGTGATTAAAAATGGATCCTGTAAAATTAAAAAAAATACTGTTTATATAGGTCTTTCCTTAGAGAAGTTCCAGGCCATGATGTTATACTGAGATACCATAATGGCTGGAACTGCCTCTAGACCAATCAGCTTTCAGAATTTTTTTTTATCCATTTAATAATTAATAGGTAAAATAGTTTTTGGCTGGATAGATAAAGACCTGCAAAAAGAATTGATATAAATATGGAAATTAGCCAGCCAGTCCACCGGCACAGCAGTAGGACTACCACTTGTGACGCCAATCACCAAGGGTCGAGAGCAACCTCAGGCATCGGGGGCCAGCCAGAGGAGAAGGATCAAGCATCCAAATGGCTGCTTTCCTCCTCCAAGGTGGGGGGGATATTCAATGGCCAATGTAGTACTGACCTCTGGTGGCAGCTGGGGATCAGTACATGGGCTGTTACAGGGTGAGGATGGCGAGGGCTGCCATCGGGTGTGACATACGCAGAAGTGTGCATGGCACCATCCTTTCCAGCATTGCACATCAACACCCAGGAAGGAGAAAAGCACCCAGAAAATCCATTCCTCCAGCGTGATGATGTCTGGTCACGTGGCCTCGCACAGGGTACACCCGAGCTGCTCCTCAGGCCCGGACTCGGTCTTAGGCGATGTGTGGTGCTATCCGACATGATGTGGCCTAGAAGAATGGGTAGGAGTAGAGCATCGGTGCTGTGACCAGTACTGGGGCCCCTGGATGCCAGTCAGAAGATAGGGGAACCATAGGTACAACCCCT
This sequence comes from Neoceratodus forsteri, assembly GCA_016271365.2. Taxonomy (NCBI): domain Eukaryota; kingdom Metazoa; phylum Chordata; order Ceratodontiformes; family Ceratodontidae; genus Neoceratodus; species Neoceratodus forsteri. Next base: position 61,279,493 of record CM028135.1, read on the forward strand.
AGCCAAGAAGGTAGAAACAAAATATATATATATATATACGTGAAAACTATGTACAGAATTTAGAAGTACACTCCAGCTTCTAACAGAATATCCTGTCTTTGTTATGGAACTGCCAAGCATTAGGATATCACAAAAACTCTGCCACAGTTACAGTAGTGCTTCGAACTGACAAGACCATTGCTACCTTAGTGCTATTTGAAATCCCACTGCTTCTTTCTTTCATTTATCCGTGGTGGTCATCTCACATACGACAAAAAGAGAAGCAGTGAGATTTTAACTCAGATAATCAAGATAAAAATGAAATGTTAGTGTAGGACCCAGCCAAGGGGGTCACCGTGGAGTTTGGTGGCTGAGCCTCCTCACATTTCAGCCAAAAAAGTACAGTAAAGAAACCCCATTTGAATATTAGTAATTGAGAATACAGTGAATAAGACAGATAATACATGTTAACAAGTGCAGGTAGTTTGAGCTGCAAGGTGAAGGGAGGGCGCTGGATTCTGTTTAATTTGCTTGAATTGGTCACACACCAGAAGCACCCCTAGAAAATGAGTTAACCTATAAGAAATGTAGCTATGATTGTCTGAACAGGACAGGACCTGGTGCCTGCTGCATTTACTTAATAGAATACGTGTGACAAGTAAGCAATGAGATACGATGGGATGCTGGTGGTTAATGCATGCCCAGGCACATAGTGAGGCACAAGGCACTTCTGCCAAGTGCCTTCAGCACCTAGAAGCGTTTTAACCCATGACAACCACCACCCTAAAGTGTCTTACTGCACTTTCAAAATGGGTCCCTTGTAAAAATACCTAATAGCAAAAATAAAAAATAAATTAAATACAAAACAAATATTTTAATATTTTTTACTATGCATGAAAAATAGTCCCTGCTGCTGCTGAGTACCACTATGTGGCGATGCTGTGAATCTGTTTTAATGTAGCTTTTGTTTCAAAATGTAGCTCTTCTTTCTTTTTTGATAGGGAGAGAGTCTTCCCCCATACAACAGCAGTTTCTTCCCCTGCATGAAGTGATTTATAGGCGTGTGTGTGAGACTTACAGACAGAAAGGATGCACTCATCCAGCCATTTGAAGGTGCTCCTGCAGCTCTGATTAGTTGCTGTACATCTGTCACTGTAACAGCAAAAGCAAGCAGCAGTGATCAGTGTAATTGGCACTGATATGCTGTATAATACAAGTTTTGTTTTAAAGTAAAACAACATAAGGAATAATGTATGGGTGCCCATACACAATGAGCCTGTGTTTCCATCGAGGGGTAGAGATACCAGCGTATGGACCTCGAGAGCAAAACTTGAGAGGTCCATGCTGGTATCAACCCCAAGACAGAAACACAAGATGAGTTGTGTATTGGCTCCCATATTTTATTTCTTATAGGGTATGGTTTTAGTAAAAAAGTCGTATAGTAGTTTTTTACCTCTATGTGGCACTGTTGTAAAGCAGGTCATATTCTTTTTCAGTAATGATCAGGAAGGCATAACTATGCCTTTATTACTTTATTTTAGTTCTGCCTGTGTTTTGCTGTATAACCTGCTATTGTGTCTGACAGTCCAGATGAGAAAGAGCAAGAGAGAAAGAGAGAGAGAGAGAGAGGAATTAAGCCCTTGCAAGTGGGAGCGCTGTGTGCTGTCATGGTTACAGAACAAAACAGCGCACATTACGTTGAGTGGGGTTGGACACGAGCAGCATCGGAAAGTATTCAAATAAGTCTAGTTTTCTTTTTTAGCTAATTGGATTCGTGGTGCAAAGGTACTGGAGAGTGTATGGTAGGGAAAGCAGGTGGGCAACAGATTGTGAAGTGCCCAAAAGAAAATGAAAGCATGTGGGCAGACGGCAGGTAGAATGAGCAAGGCACAGTTTCAATGACTACAGTTTTGATTTAAACTAATAATTATAATAATCTAAAAATTAAAGCAAAATAACTACTAATTTGAACAGTGATTTTACTTATAAACTGTATTTTGGGGCTGTCCGCATGTTTTCTTGCTCAATAAATAAATTGTTCTCTTTCTACACCATTTCGATTTATGCTAAGGAAAACAGCCAGAAAAGTTGGTGGGAGTCAGTGTGAGCAATGTTGGGGGGGTATTTGCATATGGAATGTGTAGAATAAGGGGATAATTTGAACATGGAATGTGCACAATAAATTTAGGATGTGCAGAATAAGCCCTTGGAGAGGAGCACAATAGGGTTATTGACTTGTGCGATTTCAGTGCAGAATAAGCCCAAACCATACACTATAGAAAGGTTGCTTATAGATATTTTATTCAGTGGGCAGCCAAGTTAGGAAGCAGGGGGAAGGCATGCAAAAGCTCTGATTGGTTTCCACTTCACTGTGAGAGCTCGGATCACTGTGACACTGAGAGCGAGCATTAGTCGTCAGCATGACTGATGCTGATACAAAAAGATAAAAGAGGTTTTGTTTTAAATTAAAACAACAAAAGAGGTGTTTATGGATATTTTATTCAGTGGGTGGCTGTGTTAGCAAGCAGGGGGAAGGCATGCAAAGCTCCAGTTGTTTTCCAGTGCGTTATGAGAGCTCGGATGATTGTGACACTGAGAGCGAGTAATGCGATTGGCATGCATATAAAAAGATAAAACAGATTTTATTAAAACAACAAAAGGGTTGTTTATGGATATTTTATTCAGTGGGTGGCTCAGCTGGCAAACTGGGGGAAGGCACGTAAAAGCTCCAATCAGGGCCTGATGTGCTGTGAGAACTCGGAACACTGTGACATCAAGAACAGGCATCAGCAATCAGCATGATTGGTGCTGATATAAAAAGGCAAAATAAAATTTTTTTAAATTAAAACAACAAAAAAAGTTGGTTATACTGTATATTTTGTTGAGCAGGCGGGCGAATGAGCAAGCAGGGGCAGAGGGGTGGTAAGAGCACACGGGGATGAGCAAGTCAGTCTGTTGGGGCAGCGGATGTGTTTAGCAGAGCAGAGCAGGATGCCTTGTGGGAAGGAGCCTTGAAAAGCTCAGGATAATCATGGTGCGGAGATCATCATTTCAGAGACCTAAACCAAGCAGAGTCCACAAAAACAGAAGGCATATTTTGAGACATCCCAGTTGGTTATATTTCTTTATGAATATTATGTTTGTGGTGATGGTTAGAAGCTGGAGGGTTACAACATGTTATAAAATATGTTTTTTAAAGTCATGGCAAGTTAGGGAGGCTTACAGTTTTAACCTTACAAACATGGCTGCCAAACATTAGTGGGAGGCATGGTGACGAAACACATGTCTGTGTCTTCTATTGACACCCTTTGCAGACTGTGTGAGAGACCTTTTGGCACCATGCTTTCCTGCTTAAAGTTGAACCAGCATAATATTTTGTGGTGATTTGCATATACAACCCATGATGCTTTGCATTATGGGGGTATGTGTGATTTTGTATTCCTTTGAAACGTGGCTTCTCAGCCAATGCCCTTTGGGGTAACCCTTGCCTTAGTGCTTGCACACTAAGGTTCTTTGTCTTTTAGCTTGTTTTTGGTTTTTATTGGGCTCACCACAACCCAAACCTGATAGACCAACTTAGGGTAGCTGGTTCATTTCACTGGGGCATCATACAGACAAGGCACACTGATGAGTCCTGGTAGGATGAAACATGTGTCTGTGTCTTCTGTTGATACCCTTTGCAGACTGTGTGAGAGGCCTTTTGGCACCTTGCATTCCTGATTAAAGTTGAACCAGCATAATATTTTGTGGTGATTTGCATATACAGCCCATGATGCTTTGCATTATGGGGGTATGTGTGATTTTGTATTTCTTTGATATGTAGGTGCTCTGCATCCTGGTTGCCAGAAAGGTTCCCAACCCAGTGGTTGTTGTGGTGATTTGGCCACTCAGTCATATTGCTGTCATATTTATCTGTAATTTGTTTATGTTTAATTTCTAAAAAGACCAAGACAGCAAGTTTGTCAGAAAGATACCCATTTTACTGCAAGGAAACTTGGAAAGAGTTGATGTGTATTTCAGTGTCTGACATCTCACCTTGCCTAGGACAAAGGCTTGCTTAGAGGTAAACAGGAGTTACATTCCAATGTGGGATTGGAATTTCCTGGTAGCTGATCAAAGGGGAAGATTCCATAAATGACAGGAGATGGAAGGGCCATCTCCTCTGTTTATAACACTCTGAGTTTCAAACAGAAATAATTTTAGAGCAGGATTCTGACGACACCCAGTCTAGGAAGCTATTGTTAAATTCTCTACCAACTCCAACAGTCTATTTCCATTTTATTAGTGTCAGGAAGGTAGTGTAGATCAGAAGCCAGCCAGGGAGATGGAGCTGTGAGAAATCAAAATACTGATAATTCTGGTTCACTTGCAACTTTGGGACACAGCAAGAGAGACCTCGGCTGGCTGAGATAGGAACAGTTGGACCTGGAAATATTAAGGCCACTAGCCAATCACAAGCCAGTTTTGCAGACTGCAGAAATGGCTATATAAGCCCTCTTAAATAGAGACTCTGGGCAGAAGCCAAATTTCCTGATAACTGAAAACTGCCAGACACACTGAAGACCACTGCAAGAAAAGCTGGGACTCTAAGACATAGCAGAGAGAAAAGAGAGACTTTGCAAAACTCATTTATTTTCTGGACTCTGATTCTCTACAGAAAAGGAAGACATTATCCAGTTAATTCACCAGTTTGTTTTGTATGTATTTTCCAACTTTTCCTTTGGTAGTTATCCTGCAACCAAATATCCAAATCATTTGTCTGTGTGATTGTATGGTAATTATTTAAGTAATCAGTAAAAGCTCTTGCTTTTATTTTAAAGTACTACTGCCTAGGAGTGATTTGTTGTGTGTGAGGGTTTGCGGAAGGTTTATTCAATCTGTATCATGCCTGTTTAGCACTAAGGTGCCACACGTTAACCAAAACTAGGATCCTAGAAGGGAATCTGGGGCCCTTTATTTATTTATTTCGTTTTTGATAACTGGGTAAGTACACTAGACACAAAAGTGACTGTTTTCAGGCATGACCCAGGAGGTTACAACATCAACAGGAAAAAACAGTGATGATACAGTACAATATAGGAGTACAACATTTTAGGGATACAATTAAAATGGATAACAGTTTGAGCAATTTGATATGACGGGAGTAACATACCGATGTACTTCATATCAGAAGTGTAAGTAAGTGCATATTATACTATAGCATTTAAGAATATAGTAAAAATGGATAATGGTTTGAGCAATTAGTGTAACCAGGAGACAATACAGACATTTCACATATCAAAGCACAACAAAGGGTATGTGCACATATAACAGTTGATTATCAATCTAGGCATCAACTCTATTCTACAAAACTTGTTATAACATTAAGAATATGACACCAAAGAGGGAGCAAGTAGGTAGGAAGGACTGAGGTAGTAAGACCCCGCAGGGAGAAAGTGTGGGGGGGATGTGTAAGAGTTGGGGTAGGAAAGGACTGGTAAGACAAGTAGAAACTATGAGGCATAAGTACCAGAGGAGGACACCGAGGCAGTAATAGTAGGGAGTCAGGAATCTAGGGTGGTTTAAAACAATTGCACTGTGTACTCTCAATAAGCAGAAAGTGATGCCTCTTTTTAAATGAGGCATGGCTAGGTGACTGACATATTTCAAGGGGCAGTGGGTTCCAGTAACTGGGGGCCACATAGGAAAACCCTGTTTTCCCTTTGGAAGTGTTACATCTTGGAATGTGGAGTAAGGAAAGATCAGCAGAACGGAGACCATAGGAGGTGGTCTGTGGGGTGAGTGCAGCGGTGAGAGAGCTAGGCATACTGGACCTCAGGATTCTGTCCAGAAGGACCCCAAGAGCAATGAGATGGTGGACCATAGGAGAGGGCCAATTAAGGTTTGTATAAAGCAGGATGTGATGTTTTAACTTAGGGGATGCAGAGGCATTACGACATATATTATTACAGGTTATGTCCCATTTGTGTAGAGATGCTTTAGATGCATTGCCGTATTTTGTAGTTCCATATGCAAGGGATAGGAGAAAAATTCCTCTGGCAATGCACAACCTCGCGGAAGGGGTGAAAACGTGGCTAGTTCTGTAGGCTAACCCTAGTTTAGTGTTGACCGCCTTACACAGACTAGTACTATCGATCTCATAGTTAAGGGATCCATCAAGTAGAAACCCCAAGTATTTAAACAAGTTTACCACTTCCAAAGGGGTAGTATTCACACTTACTATTTTGAAGAGATCACGACTATTTTTCAGTTTGGCAGGCAAGCCAAACAGCATAACCTGAGTCTTGCTAACATTGAGAACCAGCCTATGGCTAGTGATTCAGGATTGTACATTTAGGAAGTCCCCCAACAGATTGTGGTTGAGAGTAAGCACGTTATCAGAGCTGATATAGAGAATGAGGTCATCAGCGTACAGCAGTGATGAGCAGAAGGAGGCATTTCTCATTATAATATTAATGAAGATTGAGAAGAGGAGAGGTCCTAGGCCCTTAAGTAGAGTAAAAGTACATAAGGTCTCCAGAGGGGGTCTGTGGGGTTCAAATCAGGTTCCTGCACCACCTGTAGGAGAAGCCACAATCAGGGTTACGACAGCAACCCTTAAGGTCTCGTAACACCTGAGTTTTCCCCCCAGCGCAAAAACCAAAGAGGGTTCTCACCTGGCTACAGACTCAAGACTGTATTTTACTGATACCCAGAGAGAGGAAGCCCTGCGCCCTGATGGCGAGTGTTCAGTTGTGAAATCAGTGAGCACTCTAAAAGGACATGAGGAGGGTATTTCCTGACCCCTCCCTCTGTCATGAACCCATTCCTGGGAGCCGGGTCCACTGAGTTCACAGTGCCCTCCCCTAAGGGCAACCTGTGACAGTTATGCAGCAAATTCCCTACCCATTTTATAACATCTTTTATAAAATGGCAAGAAAAAATCTAGAACTGTCATTGGTCAAGAGTCGTCATCTGACCGTGCATTAAATCTCTAGAAATGTATGGTCAGGTGCTGAATTTCATTTTTCTCCCCCAAAAAACTACTTAGGAGCCATTTTTTATGTGTAATAAGCCCCTCGGGGGTGTGGATCATAGGATTTTAATGCACTTCCCAGGGATGTAAGGACACGTGACCTTTGGTCTCCTGCCTTACTACACCTCTGGGGCATACAATAATATAATATAATATAATACATGTACATGCATGCATAATCATGGCTTATTTCTTATGTAATTCACAGTAGTGAAAGCATACCTATGAGTTATGGGATTTATTTATTTTTGCTATAGAGATTTTTCTACCCGGCCAACTTTGTCTTCAGTTATATACTTTGTTCAGGCTTACATTCTTCAGTCTCCCTATCCCCCAGTAACCCACTGGTTACCCCACAGCTTACCTTCTGTGGCTAGGGCTCTGGGTGGCATCCTGCCCTGCCCCCCGGGGCATTCCACTGTGTGGACTAGAATCCAGTACTTACCAGGCATCAGGCATTAGGACCCAGGGGATCCTGGAGGTTCAGTCATCATTCAGATAGATCTGGGTGTTTCACCCATTTTTGTATGTCCCTCCCACCTCCCTGGCCTGAGAAAAGCATATAGTCTTGCACATACACAGTGAGTCCCCTGAAGCATGAGCAAGCACTTTTCCCCAGCCGCAGGGGTCACTACAGTGGCAGAGCTCATGGTTGACTCTATCCGACCAATTTCTGTGCCACACGGCAGCTGCCCCAGCCTGGCCTACCTCCAAGCGCAATGACTCGTGCTCCCTCCTGACCCCAGGTCACCTGCACAACCATGCAATGTGCTGCAACTGTGCCTATGGACAGTGGAATTATGGAATTTATGATAGGATATCACTAGTCTAAAATATGGAATTTTACAGCATCTTATTTTACTTTTAGTGAATTATATTAGACAGCCCTGTAGTATAGAGTATTATAAGTCTAATTAATTATTCATGAGACAAATGTGCGCTTTGATTGGCTGGTGTACCAGGTGTTAATCCTTTAAAAATGCCTAGTACAGATCAGAGTGGTGCACATTTATAAACTCTCTTTAAAAAAAAAAAAAGAAATGTTTCCCTGTTTGTAATGCAATTAGACTTATAATCACAATAATGACTTAGCAGTCAGTCATTTCCTTTTGATTAATGACTGGCTAGGCAGGGTTGGCCCTCGGCTGTGCTGTGGGCCACCCTTCCCCCCAGCTGGTTGTTAATTGCCAGGAAATGACCAGCTGTTCGGTCATGATTGCTTAAATATCACCACAGTAAGCACACTACACAAGCAATAACCCACGACAGGGTGTGCTGTTATTGGGGACTAATGAACACCCCGGGTGCATTGTGAGACATGAGGCCACAGGCTAAGTGCCCTCCCAGCACCCGGGGTGTTCATTAATCCCCAATAATTGCACACCCTGGAGTGGGTTATTGCACTTATAACATGTGTTATCCTTTCCATGCAAAGAAAACCGAGAAATTGTGTTTTTAAGACTGAAAAATTTGATTTTGTGTCATGTATCCTGCCACTATAAAAAGTAGTTCCCATTTCTACTGTGCTTATACAGTTTACATACAGTCAGGAAAAACTATGTCTACAGCTTTCATGTGCAACTAGTTACTAGCTGTGAAGCAAGAGCTGATTGGAGTATAACACTCACTTTCAATGACAGCAACTGTGAGTGGTTTGTACTGTGCTATCTCTCACTCTCTGTCTCGCTCGCTTCAGCACATCACTCTCTCGCTCCCTCCCCAAACAGTTAAGCAAGAGGAGCAGCTCCTGCTCTCATCTCCTGCTCGGAAACTGTTTTCCATCTGTACTGCAGTATGCAATGGGTGTACTCTCTGTCTCTCGCTCTCTCTCTCTCTCTCACCTGTGTTTGTGTGTCTCTCTGAAGGGGTGCATTTGGCACAAGTCAGAGGGAGTGACAAAACACACAATGCATTACAACAAGCTGTCTCTTCGTGTGCCCAACTCACTCTTCATACTCTCTGTCTCTTTCTCTCACCTGTTTTGGTGAATCTCTGAGATTTCTGGAGATTGGCACAAGTCAGGGGGAGTGGCAGGGACAAACACTGGAATGGGATGGCTACAAGGGAATGAGAAGGCTGAGGACAAACACTGTAGCTTCATTTTCTCTCTCAGTGAACTGAAGATTGCCGGGGTGGGTGGGTGGGACAGGAGACACTTAACTGGGCACAGAGAAGTAACAGGATGTCTACAAGTAATGGGAGGCTGAGGACAAACACTGTCAGCTTCACTTTCTTGCTCAGTGACCGGAAATCGCCAGGGCGGGTGGGTGTGGACTGGGGACACACATAACTGGGCATAGAGAAGGAAAGGGATGTCTACAAGGAATGGGAGGCTAAACTATGACCTACATTCTGAAGGATTTAAATAGCAAGGGATGGGAAGGCTAGGAAAAAACACTAGCAACTTCAGTGTGTTGCTCAGTGTCACTGGTGTAGATTAACCAAACCACTGGGGACTTCAGTGTGCCGCTTGATTCCCGGACATCCACAGGGCGGATGGGTGGGGAGCCAGGACAGTGTGCCACATGGATCGGGGGGGAAACCACAACACTGCTGCCATATGGAAATGTGAACAAGCCATAGGAGCTTCTGTGTCACAAGCTGTGGCTGCCTGTGTCTCGGTATCATGTGCAAATGGCAACATCACCTAGCTGCTGCTTGAACAAGCCCTCGTGCTAAAGGTCTATGTTCTGCACCAAAAGTGTGACCTGTGTTGTGATATATTCCAATGGTAAGGTATGGGAGGATGAGGAAAAACACTAGCAGCTTCAGTGTGTTACTCGGTGTTACTGGTCTAGAGTAACCAAACCACTGGGGACTTCAGTGTGTCACTCGGTTCCTGAAGATCTGTGGAGTGGGTGAGTGGGGAACCAGGGCAGTGTGCCGCACCGGTCGGGGGGAACCACAGCACTACTACCATGTGGAAAGACGAAGAAGCCCTAGGAGCTTCTATTGAAAGTACACTGCAACACATATTGGGACCAGCTGGGAGGGGAAACACTATGTCGGCACTGATCTGCACAGCATGCAGCTACAGCTACCACATATCACTGAGACTGCGTCACTTAGCTGTGTTTACAAATGGCTGCCTATGAGTTCTCTGCCGCAAAGTTGGAAACAAGTGCCATTCTGCCCAATAATACTCTTCATTTAGGACCCCTTCACCTTGACTGTGCTGATAATGTGCATTAATGCACTGTCAGCTGACCCCAGTCACCCAATCACCTAACTCCCTCTCCAACCCCGTGCTATGGAATACCATATGCAAGGGTAACTACAAAGGGTTAACTATAGTATTGTACTGGGGGGCTACACTATGCTACTAATGAATACAGTGATCATTCTCTCTCCAAAATATTAATTCACCAAGCCTCGGCACATTAAATCATTGCACAAACTGTGTAAGAGAATGAATATTGCAACTCAGCTATAAAATGAAGGAGTGGATCCAGATTCGAATAATGGTTTGATGGGACTGAAGGGCAGATATGTTGGTTCTGGCCCTATACAGCCTAAACTAGATGTTAAGCACTTGTCATATCTGACAGTTTTACACAAAAAGAGAGAAAGCATTTATGTTAAACTGCTTAACTAGCAGGAACAAGACCCTGTCCACTCTTCCCTGTCACAGTGAGCACGAAGCTAAAAGGGTGACATCACTGCTATTAAATCTCCCAAATCTCTACTAATTATCCTGACATCCTGAGGATTTCTGATGGACTCTAATAACCTAAAACATCATTAGGATCCTCCTAATTACTTGCTTCACAATAAAGAAAGGAGCCAGTGCCTGAAAGCACACAGTCTGCAGGCACTGGGTGCACTCACTGGCATTTGGCCTCTTGGTGCAAGCACTCAATAAAGACCCATTCCTGTGAGTTACCCCTCTACCCTCCATGGGTGTGTGTTTATGAATGAAACTTTTTTGACAGCTGAGGTTGGCAGTCTCTATTCAGTGACTTAGGGAATGTGTGAATACAAGGCTTAATTAGAGAGGAGCCCCACCAAGTCACCTGATAACTCATTAAACGTTCTTCTAGTAGCCTCTTGTTTTAAGGCTCAGAAGACTTGGGGGAATCTCTTTGTTCCATCTGCTCTCGCCTCCCCCACCTCCACACGCACACATACACTACTGCCCCCTGGGAGATTATGTGCCCTTTACTACAAGACAGAGGGAGTGAGGGTAAAGCAAGTTTAATTAGTTATTTTTGCAATTTCTTTGAATTTTTTTTTTCAGAACTTACTGATATGTTCTGCATTGGAGAACCCAGTGAATTCTTAAAGATCACAGCATACATCTCTCAATGGGAAGAGGCAACATAGTAAATCATTAACTAGGGGATCTTCCTGCTTGCACCCAGACGTTCTCCCGACACCTTGTTTTGTTATTCTGTTTTGCTCCCAATTATAAAGACTGTGGAGATGTAAAGCTGGACTCTGGTCACACACACACACTACATACTATCAAGTTAAATTCAAGTTTAATTTTTGTAGAGCTCCATCCTACTGTAAGCCTTCCATGGCTTATTCTTTATCACTCTGTCTCTGCCCCCAGACTTTGGAATACTATACCAGCTGACATTAGACATAGTCCTGCTACCTGCACTTTCAGAGGCTAGTATCCCTCCCACTTACTACTGAAGGCAGTATGTACCTGCTCCTAGCTTTGAACTCTGACAAACGTTTTGCCTACTCAGTGTATAAACATTGCCTCTGCATCTTTTTTTTTGTATAAATGCTACATAGTTTTTGTACATCTGTTTATATCCTGGTTAATTTAACTTGCTGTGTTATTATTCTAATGTGTTGTTGTCATACGCAGTATTGTCTCGCTTGTTGTACTCTCCTGGATCATGTGTGAAAATAAGCAAATGTTTGTCTAGTGTACCATACCGTTTAACAATGAATCAATCAATCAGTCACTACACAGCCTGCATTTTCTAATTCATGAAGGAGAGAACCATTTTTTTCAGCCTAGAAACAGGGAGAAATGTAGTGAGATCCTGAAGTTTGATTTTTTGTGGTTTGCATTAAGGACAACTGTACAGTAAGAAAGCAGATATGGCGTTGTATGGTGACATGAATCCCGATGTCCCACCGTCTTTCTGCTCCATTAGATTTATGGGTTTATAAAATCTGCTGGCACACCTATGATCTCAGAGGATGCCCAAGTTGTAAGTGTTAAAGGTACCTCCATGCCTGAACTACAATATTCAGCTTTTAACTACAGCACTCTTCCTTAAAAAAGAACTATCTGGTGTCAGTATGGCCTCACATTTTCTTACAATAGTGTGTTTGTTGTGTGTAGTGATGTGTGACGTTGGAAAACTTCACTTCATGAATTAATTCAACTCATTTCATGAAGTTAATCCACCTTGCGAAGTCCAAATTCACAGCAAACTGAAAACTTTCCAAAATGTGAACCTGATAACTTCGCCAGCAAAGTTTGGTACAGAGGCAAAGTTTGCAATGTACTATGGGACTGGAGGTCACATGTTGCTGAAACAAGCTGTATGCCAAGAAGAGGCTGTCTTCAGTGCAGTGTTCTGAAGACAGAGTAGGATAGCAGAACAAAAGAACCCCAGAGCAAATGCACTGAGGCAAGGGTTATCCTGGAGGATATTGGCCATACAGCCACATTTTAAAGAAAACACAAACTGCACATACCCTAATGATGCAAAGCATTGTGGGATGCATATGCAAAAACCATGAATTAATTTGGACTGGCTCAACTTTAAGCAGAATTGCATGGTGCTGGAAGGCCTCACAATACAATCAGCAAAGGCTGAGTACAGCAGACACAGACATGTGTTTCATCCTCATTTGGACTCCTCAGTGTGCCATATCTGTACTTCAGCCCAGGGAGTCAGCCACACTATAGGGGATCTTATTGGTTTGGGTCATGGGCAGCCCAAAGAATAGAAGTCTGTGTGTGCTTGTCTGAAAAAAAAAAACTTTTAAAATACATCTCAAAACCAAGCTTTTTGAATCCAAATTGCTCACAAATTGTTCTAGAGGGCCGTGTGCTGCTAGATTTGCTTTTTTTTCCGCTGATTATTTACTGTAAAGTGGTGGCTTCTGTTTTGTTAGTCTGTGAAGCAGTGGTGTTGGGGGGGTAGGTGTACTGTAAAGCAAGCCATAACTCCACCAGTCTTTGGAGTTAAGGGACACTCTGTACATCCAAACAAGGGTCTCAATGTGTACTACACCATTAACACATACTACCCCTGAAAAAATTAATGGGGTGTGCACAACACACCAAAATCACCTCCCAACTTGACCATGGTGCCAAATCCACAAATTAAGTCTGATAATCAGAACAAATGCACCACATATGCACCTCCTCTTGGACTACAATCATTCCAAGTTTCAGACAAATTCGACAAATTTGACCAAGTTGTGCCAAAAAACAAAACAAAAGGAGTAGTTGGTGGAAGTCATTCTGACCCAACTTTAGCTTTGCATACCCCAAGAGGAAGTTACAGATAAAGTTGTAAGGCAATGTTACCAATGGCAGATTTCCTATTAAATAGAAAATCTTCACGAAATGATCCACAGAGGCAAATTTGGTGACTTCGCCTGTGAATTAAAATTTCGCTACATCTCATTGTGTGTCAGAACTGTAGCCCACAATAAGGGGTAACATAGTACTGTTGCCAGAACAATCAATGGCAGGTTGAGACAAACTAAAGGTCTAGTGATAGTTCTTCTGTTAAAATACTGTGCAGTTTGAGGCAGAGGTGAAAAGCAAGTGGGAGACAGAACATGGCACCATGAAATGATTCAGTGAAAAAAATGTGGTGATTTGGTTTGGTTTTTTTTTAAACTACAAATTCCGAACACACTGACCAGTCAGAAATGTTACTTTTTAAATAATGTAATACAGCATGTAAATGTTATGACACTGAAGGAGGCAAGACCCAGGAGGTAGATAGGAATGTTTTGTGCTGCCAAGCTAGAGAGACGAGACCCAAGTTCAGAGCCACCTCAGTTCTCTTGACTATTGAGAAAGTGGCAACTAAACCCATCACCTAGGCAGTGAACTCAGTTTCTAGGAAGAGAGGGATAGAAAGTGCATATCTCTCTTTTTGCCACTGATCAATGAGCAGGACCTTGGTAGGTCTCAGAGGAGACTGACGTAGCCCTCATGCCCAAGGTGAAGCGTGTAGCACAGTCTTGGAATAGCGGAGAATAGAATAGGGACATAAGAGGGAAATAGGCCCTCTGATATCAGCAAAATAAGAATGTAGGCCCTATTATACAGGTTAAAAATCACTAGGCAGCCATGAGCCAGTCAAAATGCAACTTGAACATACCCCTTATTCTGTCACAGATGCACTGTCATGCAGCTACTGGTACCATGGTAACACATGTCTCCCACCACTGTCACTCAGACTCTCACAGCACTATACTCTCATTCACACACAGCCTCTAGCAGTCCTGAACTCATACAGCATAAATCTGACAATTTTATTTCAATTTCAATAGCAAAAATAAGAACAATATTCACTTTGGAAACAGCCTCCTTTCTGCTCTTCTGCCAGCTCACTCCAGTGGCCAGCACACGCCGCACTTTCAGTGTAAGAATACCGTACATCAGAACTTGGACTGTACCAAGCAAACCCATAACTGTTGAATGATACAATTACAAAACTACATTTTTAATACGAAATATTGCTCATCACACATGTCATGTCTTCAGCTGAGAGTCCTAGTGATTTATAATACGTTGATATGTACCCGCATGGGTGTTTTCTTACTGATTAAGGCAGTTTTCTTGTACTGTTTGGGCTAACAGAATTGCTAAACTCTGCTTTTGTGGTCCTCTCTCCTTAACAGCATTTACTCCAAAATGCCTGTCACATTCATGTGTCGGCAAGTGTTAAATATAGATGAGGAGCACAACTGCATGTAAAACATTCAGAAACAAAATAATGAAACCGATTTCTAGATTGGTTACTTCATGGCGGTTCATGCGTGACAATGACGTCACACACGGAAACGGAAGAAAGGTGTCGGATCAAGAAATTCATTTCTAAATTTTTTTTCTTTTTTTTAAGGCGGTATGGTGCTTGATTTTGTTTATATTGACTGGAAGGGGTGAGAGATGTATTTGTCATGGTGAGAGAGCAGAGTGGACGAGCATTACAGGCGGCAGCGAGCAGTTCATCACCGTAGAGATCAGGAAGTATTTTGGGAGCTGTGCACTCCTGTGCAGATATGGCACAACATTTTTTTATAATACTGTACAAGTTCAAGTGGGCATTTGGTTTTGGTATGGTTTCTTTTCTGGAGCAGGCAGCTTCATTTCGGGAGGGGGTGGTACATTCGGGGCTCATATCTCTCGCTAAGCGAGAGAATAAAATGGCGGGGATTTCAAATTAAATTGAGTTGTTTTGTCCAATAAGGAAGCAAGGTGGGCAGAAGGATAAGATGTGTGGGTGAATGGGAACTAGGGACGGTGCTTTTTATTTCCTGGGCATCTATTGAAAGTTAATGTACCCCTCTGGCAAGGGTACTAGCCAATCAGATGCCAGGAAATAAAAAGCCCATTTTCTAACAGCAAATAATTATATAGAAACATAGAATCTGATGGCAGGAAAGGACTGCTTAGTCCATCTAGTTTGCCCAGATGTTTCCTACCTATACTGTCTCTGCAGACCCTATCTGGTCTCTGTCAACCCTCTCACCTCCCTGCATCCTATCTAATATTCCCCTATGTGTATCCCATGAATGCTTGAAGCCCCCCACTGTTCCAGCCTCCATCACTTCCACCAGCAATCTATTCCAGGCATCCACCACCCTTTCAGTGAAGAAATATTTCCTCACATCACTCTTGAATTCCCCCCCCCCCAGCCTCATTGCATGCCCCCTGGTCCTGATGCTTTTTCTCATTTGAAAGAGACTCCCCACCTGTACCCTAGTCATCCCTTTGAGGTACTTGTAGATTTCTATCACATCCCTTCTCTCTCTTTCCTGTCTTCCAGAGTGTACATATTAAGATCACGCATTCTCTCTTCATAGGCTTCTTGTGCATACCATGCATCATTTTAGTTGCCCTCCTCTGGATGGCACTAGGTGAAGAAATCGAAAATAACTACAGCGCGGTCAAAAACCACGTACGAAAAATGGTGATATGAATGGTAGCACTCAGTAAAAACACCAGGCAGTAGCATGGAGAAAAAAAGATTAAAAAGCTACATTGTGTGTTTGTGGGGGGCTCCACCCACCACACCCCCCAAACTATAAACAGTCACCTCTGGGGGGGGGGCAACTCAGGGACAGGGAGGAACCTCAGGGGGGATCGTAGTTCTGTTGGGAGGATGCAGGGGCAAAAGTGTAGGGTGAGGGGCAGACAAATTAAAAATGAAAGTCAGCAGGGGGAGAAATCAAAAGAGTCGTGGGGGGCCAACAACCGAGCTAGAAGCAGCATTTACACTGAGCTCTGTGGCTCTTAATTGCAGATATAGAACTTTTAACACTGTACTACAACTTTTTCAAACTAATGCTCTATATGAAAGCAGAGATTTAACTGATTTGAATGACACCTTTCTGGACTTTCTAGGCAAAAGTAAGCTGGAGTTATGGGCAAAACTAATAAAACTGGAGCCGGAGGAGATGGCGCATGGGTCAAAACACCTAAACCTGGCACTAGTAAAGAATCTACCTCAACAATGGGAGAAGAAATTGAGTTCCAGCCAACAAACGCTGCACTCCTGAGAGACGTTCAAAGTTTGGATAAAAAAATGGAGGACTTTTCTGCCCAATTAAAAATTTTAGATATGAAGGTGGGACTCCTAGACACTAAAGTAAAATCCACCACAAAAACAGCAGAGTCGGAGCTCGTAGTGACTACAGGCTTAATGAAGGAGACTGGAGTTCTTAGAAGGAGACTGGAGAACCTGGAAAATACAACTAGAGCACAGAATTTGCGTATATTAGGTCTCCCCGAGGGCATTGAAGGGGATAACCCAAAAGAGTTTCTTGCTATCTTGTTCAAAGACACTTTGCGGGTTCCTGATACAGTCCCTGTCTTGAAAGCATATTGAATTAGCCCTCATGGTGGGAGAACTCAAACAGTGACTAATGAACTCCCACCGCGTATGCTCCTAGTGGTACTGGCAACAGTGGCGGATGGAGATGCCATCCTTCTTCAAGCAAAAAGAAACAGCACTTCAGAATGGACGAGTCACAAATTGCATTTCTTCTCGGACCTCAACTATGCTACTCAACAGCGTCGGAAGAGTTTTGATGGAGTGAGACAGCGGTTGAGGCAGCTCAGAATATACCACATGATGTAGATGCCTGTCAGCCTGAAAATCCTTTATGGAGACAAATCCTACCAATTTGCGGATGCAGGAGAGGTGGCCAAGCTGGCTGACCGCCTGGAGAAGGAGTTTAGAATGAAAGATGACCCAGAAGAGGAATTGGATGATAGTGAGCGACATAGTGAGGGGATAAGGATTTAAACCTTGTTAATAACACTGCTGTGCCTTGGCCTCCCATGTTTTTTCCTGCACCATGACCGGGAATATACTTCATTAGTATATTAAAGTTGGGGTTTTCTATTGTTGGATATGGGCCATGGAGAATAAGGGTTCAAGGGAGGCGTGGGGAAAATGGAGGTCGGTGCTACTGACTCAATGTGCGCTGTAAATGTCCCTGTCTTCCCCGTAATGCTATTCTAGTGTTCGCGCCATCACTACTGTTAAAGGGAGGAAGAGCACCTGAGTTCTGTTGCTCTGTAGCTCAATCTGGGCTGCCTTTGGACTTTGCAACAGTAAGTCAATGTTCAGACCGTAATATATTCTTCAGTAGTGGACTTTAACAAAACTTAGCATTGTTTTGGGTATTTCTTATTTTGTCCCTGTGAGTTGTGTCAAACTGTGTTAAAGAACAGTCCCACATTTACAGCAGAATTAGTTCTGTGCTTCTAAATCAGAAACGCTCTGTATTATAGCATAACGTAAACTCTGTTTACTACTTTTTCAGTGCTACAAATCTATATTTAGAGTTGTTGTTCTTTTACCAGATTATTGAAGTTCATGTCTGTAGGGGGTAGAAAGTCAGAGTACAGCTGTAGGAGGTGGGAGCCAGGAGACGCTGCTGTATTAATTTACCAGTTAATTCCTTAGAATGGTTTAAATGGAACTATATCCATACCAAAGGGTGCACAATCTTTTTTATCTATCTATGCTTAGGATCTCCCTGCTTATGGCAGTAATGGCTTTATGTTTGAGCATGTATTCTCTTTTCCATTTGTTAGAAGTTCCCCCCAGTGTAGTACAAAGATATAGAGGCATATCAGCTCCCTACTGTAACAATGCTGTAACCACGTGTGATACTGCATTTTAATTTATTATGCCTGCCTGTAAGAGCTATGCACTGTTGTATACAGCTAAACTAACAAAAATAAGTTTAAAAAAAGACTTGTGGGACCAGAAGTCAAATCCTGGTCATCCACACGTTCCGTCATTCTAGCTGCTCATTACCCTATCCCCTGCACCATGGGAGCAGCTCAGCAAAGTGCCACGCACTTCACATATTGTCCTCTTCCTCCCATGTGATGACAGCTACAGGGATAGCATTAACTGACTTGCACTACACTATCCCTGTAGTGGCACTGCCACATGCTATTTTTACGGCACAGATTTTCCTGCACTATAATCCCAGCAACATATTTACTGGGTAGGCCTCTGGACTGCCTCTACTTTGTCTATGTTCTTTCTGAGGTGTGGTCTCCAAAACTGAACACAGAACTCTAGGTGTGGCCACACCAGTGAGAAATATAATGACAAAACTGTCTCCTTCCTCCAGCTGAAGATGCCCTTTCCTATGTAACCCAGCATTCCATTAGCCTTACCCACTGCATTGTCATATTGCTCTGCTACCTAGAGGTCCACAGATATGATAACATAGAAACATAGAAATTGTCAGCAGATAAGGACTGTTAGGCCCATCCAGTCTGCCCGTAAGCTCTTCCCTTGTTTGCGGCTTCTGACCATACTAGATTAATGGTTTTCTCCTCTCCTTCCCACTTCTAGTGTTCCCTTATGCCTGTCCCATGCATGTTTAAATCCCTCTGCTTTGCTCGCTTCCACCACCTCCTGTGGCAGATCATTCCATGCATCTACCACCCTCTCCATGAAGAAAAACTTCCTCACATTTCCTCTCAACCTGCCCCTTCCAATTTCGTGTCATGCCCCCTCGTTCTTGTACTCCTATATTGGAAGATGTCATCCCCCTGTACCTTGTTAATACATTTAAGGTACTGCCACCACCCTGTCTATGTCCTTACAAAGATGTGGCCTCTAGAATTGTACACAGAACTAGAAGTGAGGCCTCACTAGAGTTTTATACAATGGCATCACCACCTCCCTCCTTCTGTTAGTGCTACCTATGCCTATGCACCCCAGCATGCCACTGGCCCTCCATGCAGCCTTTGTACTCTGCTTAGACACCTTTAGGTCATCTGAAATGATAACCCCCAGAACCCTTTCTTCCTTGGTGATTGTCAGCAACCCCCCACCAATACTGTAGCTCTCTCCAGAGTTCCTTTGTCCCAGGTGCATTATTTTGCAGTTCTTTAAATTGAACCTCAGCTGCCACACTTCAAACTATTTTTCCAGCTTCCCTAGGTCTCTCCTCACTTTCTCCACCCCATCAAGAGTATTCACCCTGTTGCAGGTCTTGGTGTCATCTGCAAACAGGTAGACCTTTCCCTGCAGCCCTTATGCTATGACCCTAATGAAGATATCAAACAGGACTGGCCTTAGGACTGATCCCCTGAGGTACCCCACCGGTCACACCTCTCCCCGGATTGGATCCCATTTACAACCGCTGTCTGCCTCCTGTACGTCAACCAGTTCCTAACCCAGTTTACCACCTTGTGGCTCATGCACAGACTACCATTCAGACTACTAATTCATCTAGTTAACCAGCCTTCTGTGTGGAATGGTGTCCAAGGCCTTGCTGAAATCTAGGTAGGTGACGTCTACCGTTCCCCCTTGATTTACCTCCTTAGTCAACCAGTCAAAAAACTCTATTAGATTTGTCTGACATGACACAAAGGTTCTATTTATGCTTTCTGACTCCTAGTGCTCCCCACCATCATATACTGAGCACTGGGGTTTCTAAGTTCTAGGGGCATTATTTTACACTTTTTTGGCGTTAAATTTAAACTGCCATATTTTTGACCAGTCCTTGTGTTTCCCAAGATCCCCGCACATTTTTTCTACCCTTTCCTGAGTGTCCTCTTCATTACAGATTTTGGTATTGTCTGCAAAAACTCTTCACACCTGGAAGCTGACACTGCTCTAACCGGCTGAAGACAGGTAGAATGAAGCAGCCTGTCCACAATCCAGAAGAGCTGAGCTGGTCTGCTCCTCCCTATAGCAATCTCCCTGAACTGGAATTCTGCCTTCTTACAGGAAACTGCTCTCTGATACCTGCACAAACTGAGGTCTGCAGACCTCTCAGACCCTGTTATTAACTGGTTTGGCTCTTACCTCACAAGTAGCTCGCAATCAGTGAAACTTGGAGATTCCTTATCCCCGCCCCTCCCCATTAACACATCCTCCAAGGCTCTGTCTTTGGCACTTTACTTTTTTCCATCTCTCTGAATGATCTTCCCTCTGCCTACCCATCTGCGTCCATCCACAATGTAAGCAGCTGACATAGCCCTGTTTGTTTCTGGATCTTCTCCAGCAAAGTTAAGATCCAAACTCCAACCTGATTTTGACTCAGTCCAGAAATGGTTTAGAACAAATCAGCTGTCACTAAATGCCAAAAAAACAGTCTCTATGTGCTTTGTCACAAGGCCGAGGAATTCTAATCTCTCATCCCTCCCCTTCCTCCACACCCTAGATGGGGACACAATTGATGACATGCCCTCATTCAAGTACCTCAGTATCTGGCTGGACCGTCACCTTAACTTCTCTCAGTACATAGATGCCATATACAATAAACTCCACCCCAAGCTTGGTGCCCTCTACAGAAACAAAAGCTGCATCCCTCCCTCTTCTCACCTGTTGTGACATCCTTACAAAGATGATTCTCCCCATCTTTGAATATGGCAACATAGTCTATTGTGCTGCCCAAGGTCCACCCTGGCCAGAATGGACCCCTTCTTCCACTCCTTCTGCCGTTTCACTCTGAACTGTTCTCCCTGCACCCACCACTGTTCTTTTTATTCTGCTCTCCCTCCCTTCTCTAGAGGATCACCGCCTAACCTACTGCGCTACCTTCACTTCCAAGTTCGGGCTGTCCTCCCTCCTACCCTCTCTGAACTCTCTTCTCTCACCTACCCCCCACTCTCTCCGCAATAACCCCCCCGACTCCCTCTTGCTCCCCACTTGTACTTTAGTAAATCCCTTGCTGGTCAAGCTGCTTTTTATGTTGCTTGCACGCATGTGCAAGAAACATAGTGCCATCATCGGAGATTTCAGAGGTGTGTCACTTCCTCCTCCAATTCAGTCAGTGAGCTGGCAGGCGGCGGCCCTGTAAGCCAATGCATTTGGAGCTGTCTGCAGACATGCTCAAAATGCAGTGTGCCCTCTGATTGAAAGGGAGCTACGCTTGAGTGAGCACCGATGAATATCGGCTGCTCACCACGCACCCCACGCTGCCGTCGCACCTGCACGCACTGTATAGCCGATGGGGTGCCCAATCCCCATCAGCTGAGCTGCATCCCAGTAGTACCTGCCGCGGAGGGCCACCCAGCGTGGCAGCGGTCCTTTGCTGGCGGGGTGCCCAATCCCATCGGCTGAATGCCCCCTCCGTCCTTTTTGCCATGCTGGGAGCCACCCCAGCATGGCAATATATTCCATGGCCGCAGGGGTGCCCAATCCCCGTCGGCTGAAACGCCCCGTCCTTGTGCCATGCTGGAACCCACCCCAGTGTGGCAGTATATTCCATGGCCGACGGGGTGCCCAATCCCGTCGGCTGAGTGCCCCCTCCAACGTCCTTGTACCACGCTAGGAGCCCACCCCAGTGTGGCAAACAGTCCCACGATGTCTTTTTTTTAACCTAAAAAACAAAAACAGTCCTGCACGTCTCCCAACCCGCCCTCACAACCCGCACCCACCCACTGCGCACCCAGCCTCCCCACACCCCTCACCCCATACTTACCTCCGGACTCCAGCGCGACGATCTTCGGTGGACCGGGAACACGTCTGCACTCTTCAAAGCCGACCGCGAACTGAGGAAATGCCGGTAAGCTGTATAATGGGCTAGATAGGGGGTTTCAACTTTGTTGCATATCTCAGGCATTTTGGGGAATTTTTGCACCAAATTTTCAACATGGGGTTTTTGGGACCCCTTCTCATGAATGATGTCATGCATGGGGTTGTTGGGCCCGAAGGGTGATTTAGCGCAGTGACTGCGCGCAGTGACTGCAAATCACCCTTCAGGCCTGAATACCACCATGACAGTGACATCATTCATGAGAAGGGGTCCCAAAACCCCATGTTGAAAATTTGGTTGCCAAAATTCCAAAAATGACTGTTTCGGCGTGCATTTGCAGTTCCCACGCAGCTCGTAAGTTAGTATTAATATTTCACTCCAGATTTTCAACATTGCCATTTTACCACACCTTCTTATGAGTAGTACAGCTGTCATTTTTTACATCTCACCCAAAATGTGTTTCCACCCATGTAGCGCAGAATGGCGCAGTCGGTGTCTTGAAATCAATGTACAGGACAAATTAAGAAAATCACAGTGATGCTGTTCATGAGCAGAGGTCTTAAAATGGCTATGTTGAAAATTTGGTGAAAAATTCCAAAATGATCATTGTTTTACGGAGCGTATGCTATGCAGTTCCTATTTATGCTCGTAGGTTTGCGAATTTTCAATATTTTCACTCCAGATTTTCAACATTGCCATTTTACCACACCTTCTTATGAGCAGTACAGCTGTCATTTTTCAATCTCACCCAAAACCTGTTTCCTCCCATGTATGGCGCAGTTGGTGTGCGTAACTCAATGTATGGGACACATTAAGAAAATCACAGTGACACTGATCATGAGCAGAGTCTTAAAATGCCTGTGTTGAAAATTTGGTGAAAAAAATTCTAAAATGACTGTTTTCTGAGGTGTCGTTGCACAGGTTCCCTCATGCCTTCGTAAGTTTGCGAATTTTCAATATTTTACTCCACATTTTCAACATTGCCATTTTACCACACTTCCTCATGAGCAGTACAGCTGTCATTTTTCACATCCTGCCCAAAACATGTTTCGCCATGTAGCACACAATGGCGCAGTCGGTGTCTTGAACTCAGTGTATGGGACACATTAAGAAAATCACAGTGACACTGTTCATGAGCAAAAGGTCTTAAATAGCTATGTTGAAAATTTGGTGAAAAAACCTAAAATGACTGATTTGATGAAAGGCAAGTAGAGCACCCTACGCACTCTCGTAAGTTCGCAAATTTTCAATATTTGCACTCCAATGACTTCCAAATACCTAAACAGCACATAGAAGCAAGCAACATTCGGCATTGACAAATGCTTGTTTGTTCCATTTTCCTAAACTTTGGAACTCTTTCCCCCTTCCCATTCAGTCTGCTTCCTCCAAACACTCACTAACCTCACAACACACCACCCCCTCTTATGACTGTCCCTAGTTGCCAGGCCAATTTATTTCATTCAACGTCTTCCCCCTCACTGCCTCCACCTTCTCCTGTCCTTCTAGCCTCCTCCCTCTCCTCTCCTCCCCTCCTCTCTCCTCTCCCTCCTCTTTTTCCTCATTTCTCTCTCTCTCTATCCTCCTCATTCCCTCCCCATCTCCTTTCTTCTCCCCATCCCCTGTCCTCCTTCCTCACCCTTCCTTACCTGCCCCAATCCTCCCTTCTGCCCCTCCCCACCCCTCCCCCTTATTCCCTCCCCTTATCTCCACCCCTGACCCTTGACCAAATCCTCTTATCAATCCTCTGCATTGGGTCTCTACTTTAACTACCCATGAGGACTCAGCTGCGCCATTACCTTGTGCTTTACCTGTATATGACTGTAAATGCTGTAAGTAACTGTTTATTGTAACTAGCAAAACTACTGTTCACTGTATTGTACTGTATATACTCTGATATTCTTGTGTCAGTCCCCTTCCCCCTCCCCCCCAGGACACATCTGGAAACGAGCTAATTCAAAGCTTCATGGTGAAATGCTTTAATAAATAAATGACATCCCCACAGTGGAGAGTCGTCATCACTAGGAGCACTCCTCCTGCCTGGAGTGAGTTTAGGCCAGTGGAGGTGGAACAGGTCAGTGAGATGATTTCAAAGATGCGGCCCACATGTTGTGAAACGGTCCTGGGCCCGACACATCTCTTAGTGGGCTGTGTGGAGTCCGTAAGTCCAGTGTGCACTGAGATTGTCGACTGCTCGCTCTCAGAGGTGTCTTCCCCAGCACCTTAGTGAATTATAGACCAGTCTCTAACCTTCCCTATTTGGGAAAGGTTATTGATAAAATAGTGGCTCTACAGCTCGAGGCACATCACACTGCTTTTGGCATCTACGAGCCTCTCCATTTAGGATGTAGGTCCAGGCACAGTACGGAGATCAAGTTAGTCAGGGTACAAACTGATCTACTAAGAGCTAGAGACAGAGGGGGATGGTCAGTTCTTGTTCTACTTGATCTCTTCTCAGCATTTAACACTGTGGACCATGGTGTGTTGTTGGATCGTCTGTGGGAGCTCTGTGGACTCACTGGCACCATCATCAGCTGGTGTGAGTCCTTTCTCACAAACAGGATGCAAAGGGTGGTAATTTTTTTTTGCAGTTAAGTCTTTTTATTGGAAGATTTCAAACTTATTACATAGCTTTAACCATTAGGCCAAATGGCTGACAAAGTGGTTTACAACATTACCACTTAATACACACAGCCGAGATAACTCCAGGTCTACAGTACAGGACGGGCGTATCTACAAGCATTACCACTGATTATTCAAACATCTTTTAAAGGTTAACTATAAACCTGGTTGACTGTGTTACAGAAATATTAAGAGACAACCCATAGACAAGTTACATACTCACTGTACAAATAGGTGGTAACCGGAGTGGTTGAGCTTCTTCACAGAAGGTGAGAAACCATTAGTGGGGGGAACCAGAAATTAAACATCCGGAAATGGAGCACACATGATAGGTATATAGAGAGGAGCAATAACAGTGTTTAATAACCATACAACCATTTCTACTGGGGAGTCAGGGTGGTTTCAATTTATCCTTCAAATATCTGGGAGACAACGTTCGCTTATTAGAGTCAATATATAGCATGTAGGGGGGCCCCATATCTCAGCAAACTTATGTAGACACTGGTTCTGATAACATGATATCCTAGTCAAAGTGGCAATCCTTTCCAAAGCTACAAGCCATTCTGAGAAGAGCGGGACCTCTAAAGTTCTCCAGCAACGTATAATAAGTCGTTTACATTCTACCAAGGCCTGTATGAGCCATAAAATAGAAGCTTTGGACAGAGAAAGAGTGTCAGGAATTAGGCCCAATACCCATAGACCTGGAACTGTAGAGAGGGTCGACTTTAGGATGGCAGAGCAATGCTGTATTACTGCCTCCCAATATGCCTTCAGAGGTGTACATGACCACAGGATATGGAGCAGATCTGCCTCTGGGGCATCACACCTCCACCAGTAGTCAGTGGAAAGAAGACCCATCCTTTTTAGTTGGGACGGAGTGTGATATCAGAGGTGTAGTATTTTGTTTTCTAAAAGGAGGCTCTGGGGGATGCAGCAGGCCTGGTGAGTTCTCAACCAGCACTGTCGCCATTGTGAGTCTGTAATGGAAGTCTCTAGTGCAGTGGCCCACTTGTCCTTGGCCGGCAGAGAGGGATTGGGAGCACCGTCTCTGAGGAACCTCTATATAAGACCAGCTCTACCTTTGGTATGCGATAACCATTCTTTAAGAGGAAGTAAAGATAGAAGGAGGGCGGTTCAGGGGCAATGTGAGGAAGTATTATTTCACAGAGAGGGTAGTGGATGCATGGAACAGCCTTCCTGAGGAGGTTGTGGGGTCTAAAACTGTGGGAGAATTCAAGAATGCATGGGACAGACATAAGGCAATTCTTGTGGGGGGGTAGGAAGAAATAGGCTGTTGGTTAACTAGGATCTGCGGCCTATCCTGTACGTAGGGAAATGGGCAGACTAGATGGGCCTAGCAGTCCTTATCTGCCGTCAAAGTCTATGTTTCTATGTTTCTAAGTAGAGGAGAATGAGCAGTTTTGCATTTTTTACAAGAAACACAGGTACATCTTCTTCTAACCCAAGACTGGTAGAGGCTTTTCATTTGAAGGTATTTCCAAAAGTCACTATGGGGCAAGTCGTACCTAACTTGTAAACCTTGGAATGAGTCCATATCGGAGTGTCCTCGGTGTTCCAGATCCCCAATACTTATTATCCCTTTAGAAACCCATCCCATCCAGTTCATGGGGGAGCTGTTAATACAGAGGTAGGGATTCTTCCAAAGTGTAGTGTAACTTCCCAAACCTAGACAGTGGGAGGTTTTAAGCCCCAGTTTTTGCCATGCCAAATGAGCCTGTTGAATGGAAAGCCAACCTTTGTGGTGTTTGGGTAGGGGATATAGCGTAAGAGCAGACACCGAGGGGCCCTTCAAAAGGTCTCTTTCTATTTGGATCCAGGCTGGAGGGTGGTAGGAGTATTGAAAGCCTTCACCTTTTAGTGTCTCTGCTATGTTAAACACAATGGAGTACTGATAGAAATCCAGCAAGTTCCACCTTTGGTTTTGAGCTCTGAGTTTGGCCTTACTGTATCTGGGCCTGGTAGAGCCCCAGAGAAAGGAACTAATCAGTATGTTCAGCTTTTGGTTCCATATGTCGGGTAAGAGGAAGGGAATATGAGATAGTAAGTGATATACTCTGGGGGCCAGCATCATTTTAATCTCAGCGATCTTGCCTGCCATGGAAAGATGCAGATGTGCCCATCTGTTCATAGCAGTTTGAAATTTGGCCAGTAGGGGTTTTAAATTAATTTCCATTAGGGTTGAAAGTTTAGCAGTAAGCCGGATACCCAAGTACTTTATGTCCGATTTAGCCCAGGCTAATCCCTGTGTTCTCACACCAACCAATGAAGTGAGGACGTTAAGAGGAAGAATTTCTGACTTTGCCACATTAATGTGTAAGCCAGAGAGTTCTCCGAATGTTTGTAATGTGGACAGAATGTATGGAGGGCTGTGTGGAAGGTCTCGGGTTAGTACCAGGCAATCGTCGGCATACAACCTGGTGGTGTAGGATTTATCGTTGACCTAAATACCATGGATGTGTGGATGGTTCCTTAGGGCAGCCACAAGAGGTTCAATACCTAACGTAAAAAGTAAGGGGGACAGTGGACAGCCTTGCCTGGTGCCCTTTTGCAGGAGAAATGGATCAGACATGGCATTGTTAGTAAGAACCCTGGCGGAAGGACAGGGATGGAGTATTTTTATCCACGTAGAAAAATAAGGGCCGATGTTAAAAGTGTTCAGAACTGCATGTAAATAATCCCAGCTGACTGAATCAAACGCCTTCTCAAAATCAATTGTAACTGCTGCTGCCTGGGTGGGGAGTGAAGCCACCACCTGCATTAAGGATACTAGGGCCAGAATGTGGTCCAAACTGATTCTGCCCTTAACAAACCCCACCTGTGATGGATGAATGATCTCTGGAAGAAATTCCTCCAATCCGGTATCAAGGACTTTGGCCAAAATTTTGGCATCAGCGTTAATTAACAAAATGGGCCTGTAGCTAGCAGGAAGGGAGAGATCTTTACCCTCTTTCAGAAGTACGGTAATTAGGGCCTCAGATAGAGTAGGAGGAAGTTGCCCACATGAGTACGCTTCGTTCAACATTTTCGCCAGGGGGGTTATAATCAAGGGCTGAATCAGTTTGTAAAAGTCCTCCGAAAAACCATCTCCCCCCAGGGACTTTATGAGGAGCCATCCTAGTAATGGCTGTGTGAATTTCATCCTCTGTGATGGGTGTGTCCAATGTATCTTTCTGCAAGTCAGAAAGTTTGGTGAGGGGTAAGGTCTCAACAAATTGAGCATAAGAATTTTCGTTCCAACACCCGTGGGAGGAGTAGAGTGTTTTATAGAACTTGGTCATAATAGTGTTAATTGAGGAGGAGTTTAGGGAGAGCTTCCCTGACCCATCCCTGAGACTGATGATAGTTCTTTCAGCTTGTCTTTGTTTTCGTCGATTATCCAGCAACTTGCTAGCCTTCTCACCCTCAGCCTGGTATCAGTGTTAGACTCTATGAATGTGGAGCTCAGCCTTCCTACTTACCAGCGTGTTAATTTTTATTCGTATGGCAGACAGGGCGGATATAACCGATGGTGTCTGAAGCAATGAGGGCTTCACTTTGTATTCAGCCTCCATACTTTTTAGAGTGTTCTCTAACTGACTTAGTTCCTGGTCCCTCATCTTCCGTCTGTGTGAAACAAAGCTAATGATTCCTCCCCTAATGGTGGCCTTATAGGCCTCCCGTGTACTTGCTGCAGAGGCAGAGGAAGGAGGATTGTGTTGAAAGAATTCCTCTGTGGCTGTTCGAAGCCACTGAGTAAAGTCCTTGTCAGACAATAGGAGGGGGTCAAGCCTCTAAAATAATGATTTGGAGGTACGAATAGCAGGTAAGAGGGTAAGGGAGATGGGAGCATGATCGGAAATATAGACTTGAGAGATCTTAACCCCAGAGGTAGCCATAGACAGGTTAGGAGAGGTGAGCCAGAAATCTAGCCTACTTGCCATTTGGCGTGGAGCAGAAAAAAAGGTAAAGTCCTTTACTGAGGGATTCAGAACCCGCCACACATCAGACAGCCGGTGTAAAGACATAAGGTCCTTCAATGCCTGCAGAGCTCTGCAGTGTGGCTCCAGCCTGGCATTGGATCTGTCCAGGAGGCTATCCAAAACCAGATTAAGTCCCCTCCTATTAGCAAATCAGGATTCTCGTAGGAAATATCCATAAGTTTTTGAGAAATGGCATGGAAAAATTCTGGAGACTCCTCATTTGGGCCATATATATTTGCCAAGAAAAGGGGACCTGAGGGGGAAGAAACCTTCATGATGATCCACCTACCATCACCCCCTCTATAAACCACTTTAGGTTGCCATTGCAGTGATTTATGCAACAAAATGGAGACACCCCGTTTAGCTGATTTGGCCGTACAGTGAACTTCGATACCCACCCAGTCCCTCACAAATTTTGAGGCTTCTTTGGAACTTAATTTAGTCTCCTGCAAAAAGGCTACTTGGGTTTTTAGCTTTTTCAGCCAAGCCAGAACCGATTTCCTCTTTATGGGAGAATTTAAACCCCTGACATTCCAAGTAGTGGTTGTAATATTCGAGAAATTAGCCATTATCAAGATGATTCCATTCTGTGTGCCAACAGCTATAGGCAAACACTGTAACCATCCTAGGTGACAGTGGTGCTTTAGCATAGATACTCCAGTATATAACTAAGGGTCCCCACCCTAGATTAAGTAGTGCAGCAACTCTAAACATGGCCACAAAGTGCCCAACACAAATCCTAGCAACTCCTGAAATCATTTTTGCAGTTGTTATTATCTCTAATAGGATATCGACGGGACAAAAGAGCTGATATACCACCCTGGAGTGGGCCAGATGTATCCAGAATGCAATCACATCCCAAGGAGTTAAGATAGGAAAGGTGGAGAGGGAAACCTCAACTGAGAAAGGCAGGTCAGCAGAATAAATATTTGGACTACTCCAAAAGAGTGGTGAGAGGTCTCACTGGATATCTTGTGGGGGTTGTAGCCTATTATCGGCCAGGGAGGAGGGAAAAGATCCAGCACCTCTCAATGGCCCAAGACTCTCCCTGGGGGTGGGGGAGTTGCGAATAAAGTGTGGGTTCCAAGCCCCACATCCTGGTCAGCACATTACATGCAACAGTGACCATCAAGAAGATTGTATGGAAGTTACCAGCTATTCATATCCTGGAATAAAGACACCCATATTTGCCATAGACTGGCCTATGCCCGTGGTTATACTGGGAAAAGTAAGGCCAGAGTGCAATTGGTAGTAAGTGGATTATAGTAAAATTCCTGCCCTATACCATATAGGTTTGTACCTGTACCTGGAAGGAAACTAGGGGACGCCTATATTTGCACATTGTTCCTGTAACAAACTCTTAGTGTTAACCCCCTGAACCCAGCACCACTAGGTGAGTATGGAAGCATGCACCAACTCGTTTGACATCAGATGCTAGGGGCACTGGGAGTGGGACCCAGACTACAATAAATGTGCATATATACAGTGTATCTACATTAGCCTTTGTAACAAAAATGGTAACATAACAAGACCTTATAAAACCCTATTAAACCTCAGCTTAATAACAAAGGATCTTGTCCCCTAATTTAGGAATCTGCCTGCAATTCTTCCACCTTGGATCCTATTTCAAAGCTAACCATAGGAGCTATCCCTTAGCTACCTGGACACCTTGTATGTCGAAGGCAGCAGCCCCAAATTGTAGACATGGCCTCGGGGACTAGCAAACCAACAGAGACAGAATATTGTAATAGAGGCTGATAAATCTAGCAGCTGGGACAAAACCTCTCACCTACACATGTAAAGACACGGTGTCTGGGTGCAAAATTCTAACAGCAGGAACAAGCAAGTAAATTCTGCAATATTAAAAGTTCTTGTCTGTCATTATCAGGTACATCAGCCCCTCAATGGAGGGGAGTTAAAATGCATTGAAACGATTGACAAAACTGATCAGCCTGGAGAAACAAACCAGCACAAATTCTTCGGGTCCTAATCTGTAAAGCCAAGCCTCCGAAAGCAAGCGGTGCGGTGTGGCTGCAGCATGCTGAGGAGACAGGGGAAAAACCTCAGCCCCAAGATTAAGGCAGGAAAGCCCGATGTTCATAGACCCCAGAGGCCACTGGGCCTCGCAGTTGGAGAGGGGGCACCTCGCACACTAACAGCAATAACTAAAAAGACTTAGGCCAGAACTGTTTATGCAGAAAAGACCCAGAGATTTCAACTGCACCACTTACTTCAGCAGTCTCTGATGATGTTTAGCCCTGGGTCCTTCACCCTTCTTGAGAGGGCGTTGGTGGGTTCATGGCACTTCTACCTGCTCGGGGGCTCCGCGGTTCAACTGACCAGTCCTTATTGATGGAAGCCCAGTCAGTCACTACTTCTGCTTGATTCGGAGTATGGCATCGTCGTGGCTTACGCTGCTCTTGGGCAAAGCTAGGGCTGTTGGCAACAAATCCCCAAGTGGCTCATACCAATTAGACAGCTTAATGGGCTTAGAAAAAGCGGAGGACCCGTCGCTACCTGAAAGTTGTTGGGCACGTTGCCGACTCCTCGAGTGGTTTCTCTGTGGTTTCTCTGCTGCCGTCGGGAGGGACCTGCCAGATTATTTTGCATGGAAGTAATGGTGCCCAGTTGTTGCTCCACCGTTTGAGTAAGGGAGATCTGCGGATCAAGAGAGTGAGCCATCCTCAGTCGGCAGGGATGCTTATCAGCTAGAGCCCAGAGATCTGTGAGTGTCAAACAGGCCTGAAATGGCAATGAGGTGGAAACTTCAAAGTCCAATATATTTGCAATCCCTTGTCTGATTTATCCACTTTAAAGATGTATGGCTTCAGCTCGATGTGTAGAATGCAAATCTGGAAAAATATCCTGAAGAGATAGGTGCTGAGATTCCAGATGGGTAAAGCTGGAACTGCAGCAGATTAGTTACACACCTTCCATCTTGGCTGGCTAGCTCCGCCCCCAGCAGAGGGTGGTAATTGAAAATTCTCCTCTCATTTAGAGGCCTTTCATGTGGAGTTCAAGGGCTCTGTTCTCTCACCTGTGTTGATCATGGTGTACATCACCCGGGAGATATTATCAGATGTTACAGCATGGAAGATGACACTAAGCTATATTTGTCATTTGCTCCTGGGACACAGGATGCAGTTGCAGTACTGGATTTATGTTTGAATGAGATCCAGGACTGTATGTCCTCTAGCTGGCTGAAGCTAAAACCAGACAAGACGGAGGTGCTGGTGATTCAGCCTGGTCATCTGCTGGGTGTTGAGGTGGCAGGAGAGGTGACTGGCTTGATGCTTGGTTCCTCTCCTCTGACTGCCTCTGCCTAGGTGAAGAATCTGGGGGTCATTCTGGGTGCTGGATTAACAATGGAGGCTTAAGTGTCATCTGTTGTCCAGAGTTGCTTTTACCACCTCAGGAAGATCACCCAGATGAAAGCCTTGATCCTGCCTGGTGACTTTCCCTCGCCAGTCCATGCTTTTGTGACTTCTAGACTCGAATTCTGCAGTGCTCTGCACCTCGGAGTGAATGGCCTTCAGCTGATGCAGAATGCTGCAGCCAAGTTGCTATCGGGCCTTCTGAGGTCTTGTCATGTGACCCTGGTCCTGCATGATCTGCACTGGCTGCCAGTGAGGTGGCAAATTACTTTCCAGGTTGGTTTACTAACCTATAAAGCTCTATTCAGACTGGGCCCTAGTTATCTGTGTAACCTTCCCCCCAGACCCCTCATCATACCCACTACTCTCTCTGTCCCTCCGAGGTGGATTTCCTGGCGGTTCCAGGGCACGGCTCAAATGGTTTGGTGACAGGGCCATTAAAGTAGCTGGCTTAGCCCTGTGGAACTCACTTCCAAGATCCTTGAAGGAGGCCTCCTTGTTGGAGGCTTTTAAGAGGGGTCTGAAAGCACACCTATTCAAAGAGTCCTTTGGACTGTAGGAAATGGCATTTGATGCAGTGGCTGTTCTGCAGAATGTATTTTATTAATATTTTATTACTATC
This sequence comes from Neoceratodus forsteri, assembly GCA_016271365.2. Lineage (NCBI taxonomy): Eukaryota > Metazoa > Chordata > Ceratodontiformes > Ceratodontidae > Neoceratodus > Neoceratodus forsteri. The sequence continues at coordinate 61,312,265 of CM028135.1, forward strand.
TATTTGATTATCTAATTTATTTATCTTAATTTGTATTTTAATCTAGGTTATGTGTATTATGAGTTTTATTTCATTTTTTGAACTTGTTTGTGATTATTAACTGTCCTGAACTATGTACAGAGCCCTGAGCTCCAGGGAATGGGTGCTCTATAAATAAAGGTTTACTTACTTACTTACAGATCATGACTTCTTATGCCCATTTTATAATGGCAGTCAGTTCACTTCAGAGTAGGAATAGTTGAATGGGTCTGAAAAAAACTGAAATCACTTCCTGTCTGATGGATTCTAATGTTTTGGACATGGCCTCCCCTGCTGGTTAGAACACATTGATGGGCAACTTGGGCTATAAGCATACATTTGTATATTATATGTAAATTATATGATAACTACCCAGAAAGAGTTCTATAAGCAACAACTTTTTATGTTTTTTTCCCCAGCTTGATGTAAACTGATTTGAGCATGTACAGTACCAGAACAGATTCCTTAAAGTAGCAGTGCAACAAAATGGGGTAAAGAATTTGACTCTACCTTGTTTTCGATAAAAAGATTCCAGGCATTTTTCAGTTCCATTTGGTGGTAATATTTTCTAGTTCTACAAACATTTGAGTATTTAATAAAAAAAAATTAACTTAGTTTTTTTCTCAAGTAAATAAGATGGCCACACCACTTGGCTTAGAAATAGCAATTTGCAGACCTAGTAGGGATTAGAACTAAGAAAATAAAAAAAACTCATGGTGGAGCTGCATAGGAGGTACCAAGACACTTAAATATTACAGACATGCTTACATTTTTATTACGTTTATTGTAGCTGAAACTAACTCTATGGACAAAAAAGCATTTTCATTGCACTGCTGCTTTAATCCTTACTTCAGAGTGCAACAAAATTAAAGGGTGGGATTTTCTGTCTGGCATGCATGTTGATTATCGATGAAGGGTGTGTTGCAACAGGTTTGTCCCCATTGTGACTTTTTAATAGCTGGGGATGCATGTTCTGATGACCAAAGTGTCATGATGAGCAGAGGACAACATGCAAGAGATGCCTGTGAGGCTCAGAGTCCTTACCTCCGGCGAGGCCTCCTCTGACGCCTCTCATCAACAACACTTGGGTTAATGTCAATTAAATGAGGCAAGAGAATGTGAGGGGGTGGGGTTTCAGGTCTTCGCTCCCAAACTGCAGTCTCTGAATGCAGCGCAGTTTGAACTCCAGTTCTTCATCACGCAGAGGTCAGAGTTCAGTAGGCAGAATTGGGCTAGGAGGGGGACACTTGTTTTTAACACAAGGTTGTGGAAGTTGTTGGGGAGGTGTTTCAATATGCCATGCTTCTGGTCCTATATCACATGACTCACATATCACTTGAGAGAGGGTAGTATTTCACATATTGAACCTTTGCAACACACTCCTAATACACTTGTGAGATAAATTAAAAACCTGAACATTTCAACCCTGGAACCCTACCCCACCTGATAGCTTGCTGACCATGCAGTACAATGGAATAGATGGTTATCATAGAATGGGAATTGGGAAGTACCAAAGAGGCAGGTCAGCTCAGTTCTTATTGAGTAATGGGGTCAATTAGGCAAGGGGAAATAAGCTTCTTGCCTCAAACAGTAAAATGTTGCAGTATGCTACCGACAGTAGACACATATACTATCAAAGTTTGGCCCTAAGTAACCTGACTGTGAGTACACATACCTTCAGAGTCTGGACCTAGGATACATGCATGCATGTCTACACACACACACACACACACACACACACACCAACAATGTTAAACCCTAAGATTTTCTATGTGTACTTGTCCTTAGAGTTTGGCCCTTCAGAAGTCTATCTGTGTGTACACAGTATGTGAGTTTGGCCCACGGAAACAATCCTATGTATCAACATACTTTTAGAGTTCAACCAAAAAAAACAACAAAAAAAAACAGATTCCAGTGACCAATCGTGATGTCAAAGGTCAAACTGCACTCAGGAAGAATTTCAATGATATTCACAGTTGGGCCGTGGCATATCCTAGATATAAATAGATGTATTTTTTTATTGCAAAAAATTACGTTTATTTCTATGTTTCTATAAGCATGCCCGGGACAGGCAAAAGGGAAGCTTGAGAGGGGAGGGAGTGATGAAAAGCCATTGATCACATAGGGTCAGTAGCCACATACAATACAATATATAGGGCCTACGGGCAGGCTGGATGGGCCTAGCGGTCCTTATCTACCGACAATTTCTATGTTTCAATGTTTCTACATTAATGCAGATTAGGTTTGTTACCATACAAAACTCAAACCCCACATACAGTAGTTTGGAAGTGTACTATTGTGGTTTTGAACCCATTGCCTACAAAGTTTGGCAATGTGCTGTTAGGGTTATCAAGCCTAACTGTCACCCCCTCCCATTCTCTAGCCTCATTACCCAAGACCAAGCTACAGATATGGGGACATGCATCAATGGTGTGGTGGCACATATAGGGCAACTTATTGAAAATTTGTAAATAACAGCCCTAACCCATATTCCATACATTCATGACCCAAAGCTAAGCTACAGACCTGGCTCCAGGTTACAAGGCTGTACTGGTTCAAGTGAGTCTCTACAGGTCCAGCAGTAAGTTGTACAGTTACCACACAAGTGTATGTTTGTTGGTGTATGGTCTTTGTGACTTCTGTGTGTAGTGTAACATCCGTTCAACGCCAGTATTTCATTTTGCACATTGCCCGTTAGGATATGTGTCATCCACTTGCAACTTGTTTCATACAGTTTCAACAAGACCCTGTGTAAAATAATATTCATGTGCCAGACATGTAATTTGCTTTACTCGTTCCAAGTCTGAGCCCTCAAGAAAAAAAGGTTACAAATGTGCAATGTATATAGTACTAACAAATCTGTAAAAAGGCTGCTGCTGCTTTGTGCAGAATCCGCAGTATTGGGTGCAATGTATGCTATGTCATACAGGAATGATCATTTTGCTCTGTTACTTTTGACTGGTTCAGCTGATAGTTTGTCTTAGCGTTTCACCCATACGGACGGCCTATGACTCCTGCTCCTTCCCCTACCCCTTTGTCCTGAGCCCTGCTTCCTCGACTTACTTTCCTGCCTGCATACCTACCCTGCAGCTTAGCAGGCATTCCTGCTATAAGGTCTGCCTGCACTTCCCAGCCCTGTTACCTAGCCACAGTGTTCTGTTCTTGCTGTAGCATCTGGGATTGCCCCTCAGGAGTATTGCCTTCATAATTATATTATGGCACTCTAGTCTTGAGATACTACATGGCATGACCTGCTTCACATGCTACCTGGATTATTCTTTGTAGACCTTTCCCCTGCTTTGATGTGGTCACTTGCAATGTGCTTTGCTTTATGCTGTGCACCCTAGCTTCATATAGCCATTCTGGGCAGATGACAACTGACCACGTCTAAACCTGCCTATAACTGTGTCACCCATCAGGCTTGGTGTCGCCCAGAGTTCCATTCTTGTCTCATTTTATTTTCCTGTTTCTTCATGACCTCCCTTGATGTCTGTCCCCTGTACAGCTACCTTCCTCTCTATGCTGACTACACAGTGCTGTTACCTCAACTACAGCTGAGCTCATCTAGTCCCAGCTAAAGTTAACTTTCACTGCATCCAGTCCTTGCATGCTGCCCAATCCTTTACTTTCCTTTCCTTCTCCTGCATTATTTTTATTTGTATTTTTTTGCCCTGTTTACGTCATTGCAGTGTACTCTGCTATACCTGTTCTTCAGCTGTTCTACTGCCTGGTCTGCTGTTTTCTTCCAGGGCAGACGTATTACTGCTATCTCCTCCAGGGTCCCCCTGCCCCTCCTTGTCCCCTGTTCCCATCCCATGCTCCCCGGTTTTCCTTTTGGGCCTTTCACTCCTCATACCAGCATTCCATGCCCATTTATGCCTCTTCTCCCATCCTGACTCATGCTACCTCTACCCCTAGTCTGGAGCCTGCACCCCTTGCCATTTTTGCTCCCGGCACTTCTACCATGCTACTCCCTGTTTGGTCTCTATGGAACCTGCTTCGTGCCAGCCATATGATATGCTCAGCCCTCCTACCCACCTGGCTTCTGCTGCCCTCGTATGGATCATTGCCCTTCTGGTCTACTCAGCCTCAGTCATTCATGGCATTCCACCACTACCAATATGCTCCTTTCTGGATTATTCTACACCCCCTTTCATTGGCATTCCTGATGACTCCTTCTCCCATTCTTCTACTCTGACTTGCTTCCTTCCCATTTATACTGCCTAATAATTTACCTACTTAAGCTTATGTAGCCAGCTGCCTTTTCCTTGCTCGGCCCATACCAGCAGTTTTTCTGGACTCTGTTCCTAGCTCATACCTTCTGAGGCATTGAGTGAAGGTAGGCTTCCCCTGTCTACCTGGGATGGAATTCCATTACAATTACTACTATCTACTACTTACAAACCTGACATTCTCCATCCCTAACTCTGCCTGGTGGCATTGAGTGAAGGTTAGCATGCCCCGACTGCCAGGGATGGGAGCCATGTCTGCAATCTACTGTGTCATTCTTATGCATTCTCTGTCTGATACCAGTCGCTGGAATGGGACCTCTTTACCCTATGTGCCTTCAATATCTTACGTATGCCTGGTGGCCTAGATTCAAGGTCATCTCGCCTCGACTACCAGGGATGGGGGCCTGAGCTTACATTTGGCTGTTTCAACCTTACGCATTCTCTGCCCAATACACTGGTTGCCACTTCCCTTCGGGAATGGGACCACTATATCCCATATGCCGTCAACATCCTACCTCTGCCTGGAGGCATCAAATGAAGGTTGTCTTGCACCGTCTACTAGGGATGGAAGCCTGTGTCTGCAATAGACTGTTTCAGCCTTCTGCATTCTCTACCTGAATACCCGGTTGCCACTTCCCTTCGGGAACATAACCACTGTACCCCATTTGCCTTTCACATTCTACCTCGCCAGTCTACATCCTGCACTTTCATGGACTCATCGTACTTGTCCATGCCTTGGACTCCTTGTGCTTTGGACTTGGACTCCGCCAGCTTGTTCAGTCTCTACCTCCATTCAGTTCGATGGCCTCCTGGACTTCCATACTGCTGGTTGCCCCTTCCTGTCTACCATGCAAGTTTGCCTTCTCATTCGGAGGTGGGAACCTCATCCCTCATCACTGCAGTGCCTTCTGTTCTCTGCACTTGCTGTTTGCCATCTTCTGTGAACATGGGACTTTCAGACATCAACTTCGTAGCACTTGGTACCTGGATTCACTTCTGGTCTTCCTTGGATCTGGCACTCATGACCTGCAGTGGCTTTGCTATATCCTACTTTGGTTGGCTGTGGTGCTGACCCCAGTCCTGTTCTTTCCTGCACCTGCGATGTTAGTACGGCTTGGCCTCTGCTGTTTTCTTCTAGGACTACTTCCTCCAGTCCACTGACATCCCTTCTGGACCTTCCCCTCCATCCTTGGATGGCTACCTTCTCCTCGCTGCCCTAGCAGCTTTGTCCTGTTTACTGTGGCTCTTTTTGGGCATTTTACCCTATCTTTGGCCAGTATTCCTACCCGGTCAACTACTCCTCCCATTTATCTGTCTCATCTCCTACACTAGCCATTCTAACAGCTCCCATCCACTACTCGACGGAGCACTTGTTCATTTCACCTGAGGAAAACTACTTCTAGCAAACATCCCTTGGACAACACGCCTCATAGACCCTTATGTCACCATAGAGTTATCTATGCTTCCCAATCACCTACCCAGGATCAGTTCCAGAATCCTATTCAACTGGACTATAGAAAGATCTCATCCCTCATCCAACTCTATTGGATACTCCCTATGCATCCTGTCAATTCAAGAACTATAGCTTCCCTTCTATGCTGAAATTATCTTGGCTAGGGAGGAGGGTGGGGGTGCTGTTTCTTACCATTTTTTCTAGATAGTATTTCCTGAATAGGGACAAATAGTGCCACTATTCATTATTCAGGATCCAGTTAACGAATGGTGTATTATTTGTGGTATACAGGAAATAATATTCATTGAGTGCACACCCCTAGTGTCCACCATATATATATCCACCATGCGATTAGCTGCATTCAGTTCTGCTGTCTCATCATCAGCCTCATCTTCCACCTTTTCCTCAACATCTTCAATACCCCCTTCGTAGAAAACATCTCAAAGGGGATTTGTTGGGATTTTATGTTGTACCTTGCATGTTTTATCAACCTATTTACCATGCAAGGTGACACCCAGTCTTTGCTGAGTTTCATGTTGTGCCCTAGATAACTGTGATGTTAGTATCTGTGCCCCATGTACATGTCTTATTAGGAGATTGGTTAGATTTTGGATCTGATCATGCCCACCTTCAAGTATTGAAGACAGGCCGTGTTTATACCATGGGTTAAGCATGGTGGCAATCCCAAAATCTGCAGACTGCAGAATGCAGGAAATATGGCTACTGCAGTCCAAGACATGGAGCATGCGTTCCATTAAGGTACAGCTTCCAGTATCACCACCTGCCTCCAGAACCTACTGTACATTCAACAGCATCTGCCTCAGCACATATAGAAGTGGTCTGATTGATACAAGCAGTAACCTCACTCACTGCCTAGGTTGCATTTTTTGAATGGCCTTAGAATCATGATCAGGCCATCCATTAGTTGCCACTGGTCTGTTGTCAGAGATATGAATACTCCAGCACTGTCACGACTTGTATGCAACAGCATATATTCAGATATGGCCTTGTACTGCTTGTACAAGCACTCAATCATGTACAGTGTCAAGTTCCATCTGTTGATGGCTTCCAGCTTCATGCATTGCTGAGGCAGTTTGTTCTGGATCTGCAGATGCCTTAGTTGGTCATAGGCCTTTCTGTAATGGGCAAAGAGGGCACAGATGTGATGGGAAACAGTCAACATGGATTTGACATCAGAATATGCTGGAAACTCATGCATAGTGAGATTAATACAGTGTACCCGGTATGGCACCCTGAGGAATCCTCTCCATTCATGTATTTCACTTCATTCAATCCATTATCTCTCACAGTGAAACCCACTTTCACTGCATGGGGTACAGTCACTCATCAGTCTTTTGTCAGGAACAGTTCTAGCATATTCTGACTCGTGGGTGATCCAGATATACTCTTCAGTGCCAGCTTGGCACACTGGCAATTACCTGGAGTGTTGCTAGCAATGCAGTTGGGATTAGTACAATTTTTCACATACCTAGAGTCAAAAACTAACCCAGATACCTGTGCCTCATTGACTGTAATACGCAGATAGGTGCTATTATCTGTTTGGCCACTGGTCCACATAGCCATACTAAGATGTATGTATGGGGATGCTGAATGCAACAGAACATGTATTGCCATGCTTGACACAGTCCCATAAAGTTCAGGAATGGCATGGGTGGAAAAGTAGGTTCGCAATGGACTCTGCCATTTGGGACAGGCATGCGCCATCAGCCTTCTGAATCCAAAATTATTGACAAAAGAGAATGGTAGTAGGTCAGTTGCCAGCATTTCACTGGTTGCTGCATTCAGTCCCCATGCAATAGCATGGCTGGATGAGTATTTTGTATTATGTTCAAACATGATATGCAGTGTTGGTTGCACCTTTCGGTGTGTTGGGCCACAAAACAGCTGGACTCTTGACATGGCTGGTTGAGTAGCATTTGACTCAGGAGGTTTACAAATGCTGCTCAAATGAAAACAGTGATATGGGGTGTTTTCTGGACTGGGGTTGATGTGCTTTGGTGCTTCTGGATGCTAGTACTCAACCCACCATTGCTATTATGACCACTGCTAGTCAATCCCATAGACTCCTCCTCATGTCTGTAATAGTCCTCCACAGTCAACACTGCATCCACTGGGACTGCTTCCCTGACAGTTGAGGATGCTGTGCCAAATGAAAATGATAAGGGAGAGGGTCCACCTGCACCAGCTTCACATTGGTGATGAGTCCAGCATAACAGGTGCTTGGACTTGAGGTGTGTGCAGTGGCCACCAATGCCCAGGTGGCACCTCTTTTTTCCATGCTTAACTCATGTTTGACATAGTTGGCAGATAGCCACTGTTTTGTCAGCTGGGTCCAGTATTTAGAAATCCAAGACAATGGATTTTGTAACCTTTGAGTTTACATGGTGGCAGTATTGGGACAGTGAAGGTGTGGCAATTGGTGTTTTTGTGGATGATGTCTGCATTGTGACAGTGTGTGACTCATGCAGTGTGATTAGATCAACAGTCCTAACAGGAACCACAGTTGGAGGATTTGGGGTGTGGTCTCTGGTTATTCCATGAACTAATTGTGGTGTGCTTAGCACCACAGGTTCAGCAGCGTGACCTTTACTTTTTTCTTTTTAGATTCCCATATGGAGTCCAAATCATCATCCCCATCCCCACCCAGGATGATAACCTCCTCTTTCTGAGATCTCTACTCCACCACCTTACTTTCTCCACCCTCTGTTTCTTTCTCATCATTCCAACCTGGGTTTTTAACTTCCTCCTCCTCCTGAGATGTGTCCTCCTCCTCTTTACTTTCTCCACTCTCTCTTTCCTTTTCATCAGCATTGCATGAAACAGCCTGATCTTCCTCCTTAGAATCTGCATCACAGTCAATCTCAATACTTTCATTAGGAAATGGGAAGCCATCTTCCAGATCAAGCTCAGCACCACCACCAGTAATCACAGGGACAACAGCATTAACCTCCTCGACCACTGCTCCAGAGCCAGACATTGTTCTTCTTCTTCTTGGACTTATCCTCTTCCCTACCCTGCAGCACCCACCAGCATGGATGCCACAGATGTGGCAGAGAAAAATTTGGCCTCACTAATGTCACTGCCATTTCTGACAACTGCTCCTTTGCTACTACTACTGGCCACTGATGAAGTTGTTGCAGAGGTAGTTTTCTTAGATACGGCTTCCTTTTGACCCACAGAACCTACACTTTTCTTGGCCACATATCTGGCAGCCCTCACTATACGACTCAAGCATCTCTTTCCTGTCATTTTGGATATTTTGATTGTATAACACTGCAGTGAAAGTAAATACCAGCAGCAGAGACAATGCAACCCGTAACCAGAGAAGCATTATCTTAATCGCGACAGAACAGTGTACTAAGCTAACAGAGTAGCTATAGTAAAAACACCACAAAAACATTTTTTTTGTTTTTGTTTGTTTGTTTGTTTTAACATTAAGGGGATATCAAGACACACAACAAGATAGGGGCAATTCTATGCAAAAAGTATTAAAGTGACAGTCTCCTCAATGAATAACTAAACAAAAGAACCACAATAAATATAGTAACTGACAAAAATAATTCATTTAAACACACAGAACTGTTCTACAGAAGTAAAATAACAACTTAGAGGTAAACATAATTATGAAGAAAGACTGAGAAACCTATTGATCTTGCTCACAGGCTCAGTCACAGGGCAGGGCTTGCTACTAGATGAAACAGTTTCCCTCCGCCGCACAGCATTGCTTCAATACACAAACAAAACCGCTACTTTAAACTAAATAAATCTGCAAAACTGCAAATAAACTATGGAAATCTAGCTGCATAAGGCACTCTAGATATTCTTCTGACCAATTTGATTCCAAATACTCCATGTTAGAGGTACTTCTTAAAGGATTTTTGATTAGACAATCAGGGACAGACTTCTCTCCAACTCTTTCTTCATAAGACTGCACTGAAAACAGCCTCTGCATGGCATACAGCTCATTTTAGTACCATGTAACCTCCAATCCCATAGGACATTGCAAACTTTGTCTCTGGGCCCCACTCTGCCAGCAAAGTTGACAAAATCCACTATCTGTAAAGTTAGCCCTACACTGCAGATTGGAATTTGCAGAGTGTATTCAATTCATGAATTTGGCAGATTTGCAAAATTATCCACAATGCGCAATTGGTCTGCTTCGCACACCACTAGTCACACACCACTGTGCATATTAGATAAAAGCAGGGTTTTGTAAGTGCTAATTAGCACTGCATCAGTAGCATGTTAGTGCTTACAAAACCCTTTGAAAATAACACTGCATCTGGTATGCAAAAGGGCACCAACATTTGCATGGGTGCAGTATTGTATTATGTGTGTCAGTGCTGTCCATTGTGCATGGTGCTGGGTGACCCTTTGAATATGGCCCACTCTCTGTCCACCTGCATGATGTCTGGTTAATGTGGTTCTATGCCTGTCAGCATCACGTTAACCTTCATGATAAAGGGTTCATTGTGTGTACTGTTCTATCATTCCCTCATAAACACTAAAGTATTTTCCTGAACATTTATGCATTTAATAACATACCCTAAAGTTTTTGTTCATGTGGACCTTAAACATGAACTATAAACTATCACAGAGTACATGGATTTTGAAAACCACCATACAGCATGTAGATTTTGAAAACAGTCACACAGTAATTAGATTTTCAAAACCTTCATGACGGACTTCTGAATAAATGTTTTCTGAAAACCATTCAGCAGCACATAGATTTTGAAAATCATCGTGCAACACATAGATTTTGGAAACCATTGTGCTGCACGTAGATTTTGAAAACCATAATGAAGATGTATGTTTTGAAAATCATTGTGTATATGTTCAAAATATTTGTGTAGCACATGATTTTTACAAAAAAATTGTGAGGAATTCCTGTATGAACATTTTGGTTTTTAATTAAAGATATATAATTACTACCTCCCATGGCTTCTATTAAAACTTTTCATTTTGTACCTGAGGCTTGAATTCAGATGTGGCTTGTATTTTTGGATGGCCTGAATTACAAAATCAAAAATTTTAATTGCAAAGAATAAAACATTTCCCATCCTTGATTTTATCAAGTTTATTGTTATTGGTCTACATCATATTAAAATAAACATAACAAACATCACAGAGTCCCACATGTAGTATTTTATCAGGCATGACTTCAATCCTGATTGGGTGCCATGCCTTGTATTTGTGGGTGGCTTTTATTGAAAGTATTAATTCTGACCTGTGGCTTGTATTTGAGGGCAGCTTCTGTTGGAGGGTGGCTTCTATTCAATGAAATACGGTATTTAGCTTTTTTTGTGAACTGAGCATTAATGAACAATAAATTATTAACTTCAAAATGCGCTAACATTTTTTCACCAAACTACCAAAATAAAAATTTGCTCTGTAACATCTAACAAACCTGTATGTTTCATAATGTAAGTCTTTATAATAACTGGTGGCCCCCTATAATAACTGGATATCCAGTCTTGATAAAACACCGTAATGACCCACTGAATTCCATAAAAACTCAATAGCGGGTTATTACAGTGTTTTCTTCCTCACACTCTCACTTCAATGAAGCGCATAAGAAAGTAGACTGTATTTGTGCGAGTACAGAGGCCACTGAGGGACATGCTCGCTCGCACAAATACAGGCTACAGTTTTTCTCTCTGAAACTCCACACCAGTTATAAAAAATAATGCCTGTGCAGGTGTGTGTGTGTGTGTGTGTTATGGGGATTTTTCATATACCCTTGATGTGTGATAATCTCATAAACCTCTCGAACTTTGCTCTCGGGTTCATGGATTAGCACACACCTCAGGTGTATGAAAAATCCTCATAACACACACCTGCACAGTCAATATTCTCAATGTAGCTAATGTGGTGCTGCTTCACAAGACAGGGGACAGGTGTGACCTTGAAAATTACAGACCAGTCAGCCTAACCTCTATCACAGGAAAGCTGCTGGAAACCATCATTAAGGAACAAACAGTGGAATTCTTGGATGCAAATGGTTTGCAGAACAGGAGGCAGCATGTATTTGTAACAGGGAGATCTTGCCAAACTAACCTGATCAACTTTTTTGAATGGGTCAGAAAGACAGTAGACAGAGACCAAGCAGTAGCTGCATTGTACCTCGTCTTTAGAATGCCTTCCAGTCTGTTCCACACAGAAGTTTAATAAAACAGCTGGACCACCTGTGGATAGGGAACAAACTGATTGGGTAGATAGGTAGGTACAGAACTGACTAGGGACTAAGACGGTGATCATAAATTGGGCATGCTCTCAGCCCACAGGAGTCATGATCCAGGTACCGCAGGGATTGATTCATGGACCACTTCTCTTCAATATCATCATTTAAGATATGAGAGGGAATCCAGAATAAGATGTGTCTTGTTGCTGATGACACTAAGACCTCTGGCAGAGGATACACTGAAGAGAGGGTTAGAGAAATGAAAAGAGACCTGGAAAAATTGAAAACGTGGTCCAGATTATGGAAACTAAATTTCAACACAAAAAAGTGCAAAGTGATGTAAAAGAAATAGAAAACAGACTACTGGATGGGGGAGTAAGACAACTGAAGAAAGCGACCTGGGGTCATCATTAGTGACGGCCTCAAGCCCACTGCTTAGTGTAGCAAGGCATACAGGAAGGAAAACAGGATGTTGGGATTTATAGGAAGAGAATTTGATAGTAGGAGGAAAGGGGTGATTCTGCCCTTGTGCAAGCCCCTGGTAACGTGGTACTTGGAGTACTGCATGCAGTATTGCATGCAGTTCTGAAGTTCACACATTTATTTTATTTGCAACCCTTTCCCTTGCCAAGAGCAGTGTCTTGAAACCGAGACCCCCCTTACTTGTATACAGACAAGTCATCAAGCTGGTATCACCCCACAACAGCGACAATTTCACAGCGAACACAACCATAGCACCGAATCTCTCCAGGTCACTGTGGTGGTGCGCTGTACAATGACACCGTGACTCCTGGTGTGCTGCCCCATCCCCAAAATAACTCTGACTCAGAGTTGTATATTTAGAGATGGAGGGGTGCGGGGGGCAACATCCCCTGCAGAAAAAGACTTTCTCCTGACAGGAGCAATGCCAACAGTCTGCATTGTTCCTGTCACTGTTGGGGATGTCAGTAGCATTGCCAAAGATGTAAAGTGGTGGAACCCATCAAGCCACAAAGTTGGCATAAATAATAGGTATCGCCCCTGGCACTGAGCCAAATAACCAGCTTGGCATCTAGAGGGTGGGGGGTTAGAGTTCAGAATGAACATTTATATTTACTCTGAGTTCTGGGAGAGAGGTGCTAGGGCTATGCTAGGTCTAACTTCTGAGGGGGCTCATAACAAGTTCACATGGGGAAGCATGAATTGATTGTCCACAACTAGAACTGGGATTGTACAGTATGGCTTTATTATGACAACAGATGAAAAACAGAGAATGGGGTGGTCCCCCAGGTTGGAACTGATTTTTCAGGGCAACACACTTTTTCTTTCCAGAAACAACATTGTCTTAGGCATTTAGTACATTCTTTTCCACACACAACTATTGCACTGTCCATCCCTCTGAACTAGGGATCTCTAGACATTTACTTCCCAAAGTGTATATCTGGTGGGGGGGGTTCCACACACTTTAAAACATTTCACATTCTTTCCTCCTGACCCGATGAACTTTGTTAACATGCCCAGGGTAACCTGGTGCCCAAACATGAACCAGTTAGCCCTGACTGAGAATTAAAATGGGGTTATGCCCACCCTGGCCCCAAGCAGTCTCTGCCATTCCTTCTGGGTTACACCACATGGATCCTGCACAATTCACTGGGATTGCTAAAGGACTCCCAAGTTTAAAACTTCACATTCAACACATTTCTGTGGTGATACAGGGGGCCCTGACAGATGTATTCTAGCCTTATGTCTGGGTGCATACACCTCAAATAACTCCCTAAGAAACAGTCCCATGAACCTGTACTCACGGTTTTGTTTGTCCCTTTGATACAGACATGGATACTGGAAGAAACACCTCTTCCCTTTACAAGTAGCTTGTCATAGCCTCACACAGAACACTCTTTCTTTCTGGGCAACTGACACTCTTCAGGACCTTCAGGGGATTGCCCCTTGGATCCACAGAAACTGAAGTCCAAACTATTTTTCTGTGGAATGACCTACTGGGGTCCTGCTGGCAATGGTCTCCACGACTTCCTTTGGCAGGTTGCATAGAAACATAGAAAGTGATGGCAGAAGGAGACCAAATGGTCCATCCAGTCTTCCCACTCACTGGGGTGAGAAAAAGAACAGAGGTCCTTCACCCAATCTCAGCACAGGCTGGCAGGCACCTCTTCACTGAGAGCTCCGTCCTCACAAAGCTTCCACACTCAGACTGACTACTGACTGACTGATCTACTCTGACTCACGTCTGAACATTCTAAACTGCCTAAGAGCAGCTGATTCCAAAGTGGCTTATGATGCTGTGAGAATTCTAAATGACATAATCCATTCTCCACTCAGGCTAGCTGAGTAAACAATGATGTCGTGTATACAGGGCTCCTAATAAGCCCTCCACCAGCTGTCTAATACCTTCTTAGGGCTAACCTGATGGGATTCTAGTAACCCCAGGGGACTGGGTGGTTACATATTTATGTATTGAAAATCGATAACTGGGAAAGGCACACAGAGACGAAGCTCATTTCCAGGTGTGACCTGGGGGAGAGGAGAAGGGAGTACAAGCATAAGCAATACAATCAGTGATACACCAGTGAGCAATTCAGAAACAGCTTTAACTGCAAGGCAAACAACAGATAACAACTTCAACAGGCAGCAATACCAATATGGTCAAGGCAAGGCTTAATAAATACATTATAAACTAATTGGTACAGAGTAAAGTGTGTGGTGCCTGAAGAAGTGGTTGCAGTGCTATAGCTTGGCAGAGCCTGGATCTGACAGAGTCAAGTACAGGGAGCAGATTACTAGAGGTGTAAAGGGGGAGGAAAGTGGAGTCAGGAGGGGGGGGTTGGCAGTGACAAGTGCAACTGGGAAGGCATGTTAGGTGGTATTTAATGGCCAAGACAGAGGAGGTAAAGCAGACTGAAGAAGGGAACAGGTTCCAGAGGGATCTGCGGTCGTAGGAAAAGGCAACTCGTCCAGTACAGGTGCAAGTGTGGGGACTTGAGAAGGTACGTGGATCCCTAGAAGGGAGAGAATGGGAGGAGGAGAGGATGGGAGAGAGGAGTGAGGACAGGTAGGAAGGGAGTGAACCAAACCAGAATTTAGATATGAATAAGGTGCCATGGGATTGGTAAAATGAGGGGAGAAGGCAATGGAAAGGAACACGTAGAGTGAGCAGTGATGAGTATGAAGGTGTGAATTTGTTTAGGGCTGAGTTTGGTGTGGCTGGTGTCAATGTGGGCAGAGACATTGAGCTTACCAGCTAGCCACACACCAAGGTATTTTAAAGCAGGTACTACATCGAGTGGTGTGCAATCCAGCAAGTAGAAGGTAGGGGACGGTGATAGCTTGGCCAATTTCTAGCTGGTGCCAAACATCATGTACATGGGTTTCTTGGTGTTGACCCAGAGTTAGTTGGCCTGAAACCAGTGTAGAATGCTACAGAGATCCTGCTGGAGTGTACCCTCAATGGCCATGGAGGAGGGGCCAGAGATGTAAAGGACATCAGCATACATATGAATATGTGTGCAAATACATGTGAAGGGTAGATCATTAAGGAAAACAGAAAAAAAGGGAGATGTCCCAGTATGGAGCCCTATGGGACCCCAGCTGGGATGGGGAGGGGCAGAGACAGGATGTCTTCTACCTTCACTGACTGTTGATGGCCCATTAAGTAGGATTGGAACCAATCCACAGTAGGAGCTGAGAGACTAGCAGTTCTCAACTTGTCCAGGAGGAGTGTGTGGGATACTGTATCAAAAGCTTTGGCTAGATTGATAAATATGGCCGCAGTGATGTCCCACATCCATCCCAGTGAGGATGGCAGCAGTTACTTGCAGCAGGAAGGAGACCGTGGAATGGTGTTTCCTAAAGCCAGACTGAAAGGGAGAGATGAGGCTGAAGAAGTAAAAGAAGTCAGCAAGCCTGGAGTAGGTGATACTCTCCTGCAGTTTTGCAAGGGAGGGGAGGAGAGAGATAGACCAGAATTTGCTGGAGGTGGAGTGGTCTCTTCCTTTATGCAGAGGCAGAACCTTAGCAATCTTCCAGGCCTGGGATACAACACTGAAGGAAAAGGACAGATTCATAAGGTGAGAGCAGAGAGGCAATAGCAGGTGCAGAGATACGGAGGAGTTTATGGTCCAGACCGTCAGGGCTGGACTTGGTTGGGTCAAGTGATGCAAGGGTTAGGAGGCTTTCATGAGGGGAGACTGGAGCAAAGTGAAACCCCTCAGCTGAGTGAGAGTGTGTAGTGGTAGCAGAGGACAGAGTTGGAGAGGGACCAGAGGACAAGGCAGAGGGAACTGCACAGGAGGTAAAGAATTCTTTAGAAAGAGTTGCAATAGGCTGGCTTGTAGACACAGCAGTAGTGCTATCTCTCCTGACACTGGCGACCCAGGTTTAGGAATGATCCTAGATCATTGGGAGCCAGCCAAGGGAGGAGGAATGATCATCCAAGAGGACATCTTCCTCCTCAGGGGAGGGAGAGAAAAAGGGCTGCCGCAGCACCCTAAAGCACTGCCACTGGTGGAAGCATGGGCAGCAGTCTTGGACTCACACAGTCAGGAGGGGAGGACGCCGCTAAGTTCTTGGCTGCAGCATGCACCAGCACATTGCAATGTCAATATCATGAAAATAAAATAGCGATTTTATTAATAGCGCTGATACAACAGCAAAAATGAAAATAGCGATTGAAAGTTTAGCGAATGTCAAAACAGCTGTGCAACATTTAGAGCACATTTCTTTCAATCTGTTATTTTCCCTGGCCTTTACTTTCTGTCTCCCCTTAGCAACTGCCTGTTGCCCGGTAACCAACTCATAGTCAACCCATAGTCCTTTGGCATTCTATAAGTTGCGATGCAGTCATGGGCCACATACCTTGCATTGTAGGTTCTGGATTACATCCATTGCTGATTTGTTCTGCAGTACAATGTCCTTACAGTTCTTGACCAGTCAAAAGAGTAAGCTTCTTGTTTTGTTTGGGGGCTACTTATACAGCAAGGACAAGGAAACAACAGATAAAGTTTATTGGAGGTGTGCAGATGCTCATAAGTTGAAATGTCTTACAAGGCTACACACAGTTGCAGATACAGTTGCTGCAAAGCTTAAAATGCATAAACGTCCCTGATTCTGGCGACGTTGCTGCACAAAAAGTGATGGCCGAAATCCTCAACCGTGCATGAAGTACTGTCGAAAGCATGACGGTGGAGGCCCAATAACCCCAGCATGTACAGAGGCACTGACAATACCGAATGAGTTTGCAGTACTGGGATCGGGAGAAAGATTTATTCTTTATGACAGTGGGCTAGAAAGGGACCAAATTCTAGTTTTTGGCACTGAGGCTAACATGAGAATGTTGAAAGACACTCCAGATTGGAAGTCAGATGGTACTTTTAAATCATGTCCTACATTAATTAGTCAGTTGTACAGCATCCATGCTATGCATTCTGGCCAAATGTTGACAGCAGTTTATGTACTGATGTGCTCACGTACAGCAACTTCATATGAGCGAGTGTTTGAAAAAATTAAGGCAATATGTGGGGATGGCAGCCCAACAACAGCAATTATGGACTTTGAAAGAGCAGCACCGAAGGGGTTAACAACTGTGTTCATAAGCACACAAATACACAGTTGCTTTTTTCACTTTGCCCAAGTCATGTGGCGAAAAATACAAACATGCCATGAAGTGGAAAAGAGATACTGTAGCGACCCTGACTTTGCGCTACATTTGCAAATGCTGCTGTCGCTGGCTTTTGTTCCTCCAGATGATGTTGTCAGTGCATTCGAGGAGCTCAGGGAAATTGAGTTTCAATGCTGCTTAAAGTCATTAATTGCTGTTGCTATCTGTGGTGCTATTTTGATGCATAAAACTCGCTATTAATGGCACACGCCATTAATTACCTCTCACTATTGTATGTGTAGCAATTCTTTATTCGCTATTCTTTATTCTCTATTTTTTACTCACTATTTTCACAGGATACCTCCTGGACTTATCTCCTTCATGCTGGTGCCCTCAGGTGTCAGGATCAAGGGGGAAAAAGTTGCATAAATCCTCACCGTTGAGCTGCGTGACACTGGGATCCTGGTATGCCAGAACCCAGCTGTGAGTGATAGGGATCCCAGTATGCCAGGACCCAGCCAAGAAATGAGAGATGTATATCCCCGAGCTGCCATCTGGGGCAAATAAAAAAAAAAAGAGTGGCAACAAAGTGTGAGTTAGAGCCTGGTGAGCCATCCACAAGGCGGACTGGGGGAGCAGACTGGGTGGGCGGGTCAAAGAGTGAGTGGATAGCCCTGCAAAATTTTGCTTGGGAATTAAGGTTTAACTGGAGGTTGGATTTGAAGTAGAGGGTCTTAGCAGCATGGACAGGCTTTGTACAGGAGCTCCTGAATATCCTATAGGTTAGGAGGTCGGGCAGGGAGTGTGAGAACTAGAAGCATGCCCAGGCCTTGTCACGGGACCTATACAAGTCAGTAATATCGAATGTAATCCACTGGTGGTGGGAGCTTTTGACTCTGGAATTCCTTAGGGAGGCGTACCTGTCCTAGGTGTAATTAAATTTGGTGAGAAAGAGGGAGAGGGCCTTATCAATGTCTGGTGCAGAAAAGGTGGGGAACCAATCTGTGAGTGAAAGGCCATTTAGGAGGGCACTGCAATCAGATGACTGGAGGGACATGGTCCATATGTAGTATTTAGTGGTAGATGATGTGGACCTTACTTTCCTAATGCAGTGTGTCGCACAATGATTGCTGAAGACAATCACCAGAGTGCCAGCTACAGTGATACAGAGTGGGTGGGAGGAAAGCATCCAGTCCAGAAGACTGAGGTTAGTGGAGTGAGGATGGAGCCAGATGGGTTCTAAGATTAGCTGAAAAAGGTTTAAGGACTCAATCCTGTTGGTGAGGGACTTGGAGGCAGGGGAGAGCCAATTGGTGTTAAAATTCCCGAGGAGAAGGAGCTCACTGGATGAGGCATGGGAAACAACAGAGAAGATGGAGTTGGCTAAAGAGGAGGAGGAAGAAATCTTAGTCTTATGTAGCCCAGAGGAGGAGGACGCTAACAGGAGGGAATATGAACTAAATCAGCAGAGGGTGCAGGACTCACTGCCTTTATTTATATAGATACAGTAACTGCTACTGGGAGTTGCAGAACCAGCCTGAGAAAATTGGAACCAGATTGCATATCCAGGTGAGGATCAAGATGCCTGGAGAGCTCAGCTGGGAAGGTTATTCAAGTCAACAACTGTGCTACAGTTCTATGGACACTGTTTGCAAGTAACTCAGGGACATTCTGGGAAAGGAATACTGTCGTATGATAAGTGTATGAACATACTCTATGATGGAACTCCTATCAAAAACACATCTCACTAAAACCCCCACTGGATCAGTGAGGGTCTCAGTAATTTACAGTACATTTCTGTCATGCATCAAACCTGGTGAAATTATTGCATATTGTTTTGCCAGTCTTTCTTATTAATATTTCTATCAATTTTAAATAAAAGTACCAATTTTATGCTATGCTTAGTGTTGGCATGTTCCTTATTCTTAGACAAGCATTTGTCAATGCCGAATGTGGGCTTGCTGGCATTGGCATTGGCAGTGCAGGAGTTAGACAGATGCATCATAGGAATGGCAGTGAAGTATTGAACTGATGCCAACCCACCCCCATCCTGCAGAGAGTGACAGGCATTAGGGTGTCCCTTTGGGTGTTTGGTAGTGCAGTGAGGAAAACATGTCGGCAGGATGCGAGAAATGACAGCTGCACAGTTCATAGGAGGTGGAAAAAATGCCAGTGTTGAAATGTGGCATGTAAATATACCAAATTTGCGAAGCTACTAGGGTGCGTGGGAAATATGCAATGCCGCTTGCAACACTGCCATTTTATGGGCGTTCGGCGCAAATTTTCAACATAGGCATTTAGCACCTCTGCTCATGCAGTGTCACTGTTATTTTCTCAGTGTCCACAAAGTGATTTCGCATAGCGACCACGCTATTCTGCGCCAGAAGTGCGAAAACACATTTTGGGCACGATATGTCAAATGACGGCTGTACTGTTCATCAAGAGGTGTGGAAAAATGGCAATGGTGAAAATCCAGACTGAAAATATCACAAATGCATGACAGTATGAGCGTGCGTGCAATCTGCCAACGCATGCTCGTAACAGTTATTTTATGGAGTATCATCACCAAATTTTCAACATAGGCATTTTAGGTCCTCTGCTCATGAACTGTGTCACTGTCATTTTCATAATCTGGCCCAAGCACTGATTCCCACGACTGCACTATTGTGCGCCGGAAGTGAAGAAACATTTTGGGCAGGATGTGGAAAATGACAGCTGTACTGTTCACAAGGAGGTGTATAAAAATGACAATGCTGAAAATCTGGCAGTAAAATATTGTGAATGCGCGAAGTTATGAGCCTGCGTAGAAACTGCACAACGCACGCTCGTAAAACAGGCATTTGTTGGATTTTTTCCACCAAATTTGGAACTTAGGCTTTTTAAGAGGGCACCTCATAAACACCATCACTGTCGTTTCATTAATGGGCCCCGAAAGGTGAATTCAAGCAGTGACTGCGAAATCACCTTTTGAGGCCGATAAACGCCATGACAGTGACAGAATTCATGAGGAGGGGCCCCAAAAAACCCATGTTGAAAATGTGGTGTAAAAAGTCCAAGAAATGCCTGAGATATGCAACAAAGTTGAAAAAACCCTATTCACTCCATTATACAGCTTACCGGCATTTCCTCAGTTCGCGGTCGGCTTTGAAGAGTGCAGACGTGTTCCTGGTCCACTGAAGATCATCGCGCTGGACTCCGGAGGTAAGTATGGGGTGAGGGGGTGAGGAGGCAGGGTGCACAGTGGGTGGGTGCGGGTGGGGGTGGACCTAGACTGAGGGACGTTTCTGGTATTCTAGGTACAGAAAACATCGTGGGACAGTTTTGGCATGATGGGGTGGGCTCCCAGTGTGCCATCTAAGTGGGTTTGGGGGGGTTAGTGGTCGACGGGAGATTGGGCACCCTTGTCGGCACACAACACGGGGTGGTTAATGCTGCCGGGGGATTGGGCACCCTCGCCGGCAAACAAAGGTGCAGGACTGTTTTGGCACACTGGGGTGGGCTCCCAGCATGCCACCTAAGTGGGTTTGGGGGGGTCACTAGCCGATGGGGATTGGGCACCCTCGTCGGCACACAACACGGGGGAGGTAATGCCGCTGGGGATTGGGCACCCCGCGGCAAACAAAGTTGGGGGAGCACGAGCGAGGGGATTGGGCAACCCCTCAGCACATTCAACAGTTGAGCGGGGTGATGCCAATGGGGAGTGGGCTCCCCATTGGCGTGTCACCTGAGAAGTCTGGGGAGCTTCACCCGCCATGCGGGGGCTTCGGCGCCATGTTTATTGAAATGTTTGCCTTGGAAAGGCACGTATGGGAGGCGTGTCTTTATGCCGCTGCATGACGAGCTTGTCTCTGATTGCAGCGGCACTTTGTTTACAAGTTTTGTCCACTTTACATAATGTTGGTGTCAGCGTTAACATGCTGGCTTATTGGGGAATGAGGGACGCACCTACTGATGCATGCCCTGCATTCGCCCAACAGCAGCTGCGCCTCCAAATCTCCACTCTCCCAATATGTTGACCTGCGCGCAAGCGCAGCAAGCCAACATAAAAATGGGTAGGGAGATTTCCAGCCTCTGATTGGCTAAGACCCCATAGCAAGGGTTACATTTATGTGCCATCAGAGACCAGGAAATAACTAGTCCCAGTCCCAGCTGCCCCTCCAGGAACATGCAAAAATGATATTACTGTGCTACTTTTAATTTTGCAAGATGGCAACCGCCATTTTCTTTTCCAGTCGTTTGGCGAGTGATGTGACCTCCCCCACCCTCGCACCCACCGGCCCTGCTCAGTACTCTCAACTGGCAGTGTAAAAATAAAAAAATAAAAAAGTAAAGAAGACCACAGGGAGGGTAATCTAATTTGTATGCCTCTTTCCACAGACTAACCAGGCATTTTTTCCATTGCTCTACTTACAGCATTTCACCAAACCTGCTACACACTCATGGTCTCGGCACTCGCTAGCAGCCTATTACACCTGGTTCCCTTCATTTACTCCCCCCATGAGTGTTGTTTCATAACAGAACAGTTTAAATTCTGTTCACATTCCCCACATACCATCATATTCGGGGTTCGCTGGTGCTGGCAGAACTCTCCTGCTCTGCTCTCAAACACAGTTTGTACACATACTCCCCTCTGCCCCAGACTGCAGAAGTCCCACTGCAGATCAGCTGTCAGCAGAAAAAGAAAGAGTTATACAAGTAAGTCTTTTCCATTTCTCTGGGGAACCCTACACAGACCCAAACACAGTAACAGGAGTGTATCTTTAGAGGGTGAGGGCAGAGACACCCTGGGTAAACAAAACATGCTCTTAAGAACAGCAGCACTCTCAACATGGCACAGCACTCCCTACTGGCACTGCATCAGTAGAGGGACTATTTAACCTACAAGCTACTTTTTTTTCAGCCTTTCTTATATATGATTTTTTTTATTTTATGAAGCATTTTATTAACTTGTTCCTTACATTGTGAACCAGATGCCATTGTCCAAGTGCAATAATACCCTCCAGGGTGGGTGGTACTGGGCTACACCAGACCTTCCAGGGGTTATAAGGCCCTCCACCAGTGGCCTCAGGCCTAATTACACACCTGGGATGGTCTGGTAAGGCCCAATACTGCCCACCTTGTCAGGTATTATTGCCTGCTTAGACTCCACTAAGAAGCTGTTCTGGCAGTGTGTGGTGCTTTTCAGATCAGGCTGCCAGGAGGATGTTCCACACAGAAGGCGACATGCCAGTTCTACCGTACTAGAACCCTACTGGGGTATGCTTTGTTGTTTTGCATAGGCTGCCCCAGGGATCACATGTACTGTACACTTGAGGCCAAGAAAGAAAGAGGAGAGGAGAGGAGAAATAACTGAGACATGCAGGTTTTTGTGAGGAATCAACAAGCTGAATTGTAAGGACTTGCACATGAGGAATGGGGGCACAGTGACTAGAGGACACAGGTGGAGATGGTGGGGGGGGGAATTCATGAGAGGCATAAGGAAGTTTTTCTTCACAGAGTGGGTGAGCCGGGTGGGTTCTGAGATTAGCTGAAAACAGTTTAAGGACTCAGTCCAGTTGGTGAGGTGCTTGGAGGTAGGGGAGAGCCAATTGGTGTTAAAATCCCTAAGGAGAAGGCGCTCACAGGATGATGCATGGGAAATTACACAAGACATGGAGTTGACCAAGGAGGAGGAAGAAATCTTAAGTCCTGTGTAGCCCAGAGAAGGAAGAAGCTAACAGTGCTGAACATATGGAGTAGACTGCACAGAGAGGGGGCTGAAGCTGTGACGAGCTTAAAATGTGGTTGGGACAAATATAAGGGAATAGTGGGACCCACAAGCAGAAGGGGTTGACAGTCAGCCACAAGGGCTGGTGGAGGATCACTAAATCCAGACTGGCACTAGACTGAGCATGGAGTTAGGCCGGGAAATGGGCACACTGGATGGACCTCTGTTTTTTTTATTCTGCCAACACAATCTATGCTTCTGTTTCACATTCACATTCACTCACTCACTTACTCACTCACACAGATGTGGTCCTAATAGAAGAATATAGTGTTTTGTCTAGATCCACTAACACTTTTCTGTTTTCTTTTTCAGGTAAGTTCCTACTTGGTCTATGATATGACAGCTGTGTATGATCTATATTTAAGTTAGGAATACCATTCTAAAAAGTGTTACTAAGCTCCACTGAATGTTCATCTTGTCAAATTTTTATAGGGTTGATTGCAATTAATCCACAGAAAATACATGCTTAGCAATGAATGGAGATCCTCTTGGAACAAGTGTTTTTGAAAAGTTTTGGCATTTGAAAGGAATTCTGTGAATGCTAGTTCACCTCTGGCACCCTGCCCCACAGCAGATCATGGAACTCCAAGGAGTATGTGTTTTTCGCTTGTCCTACTTGGTAGATTAATGACATTAACGAAGTTTCCATTGGAGTCAGGGAAGGGGGAGGGAGAAGAGAGGCGTCCAAATGGAAAGACACATGACTGCATAATTGATAAGGCTAAAGATGAAACAGAGCTTCATTAGACAAAGACAGGCCAGGAAGTGCCCCCAACAAATTAGCCGCAGACCAAGTTTCTTTTTGCTTCATTAGCCAGCCCCCTTCAGTATAAGAATACAGAAGGTTATGACCCCACCCCCCACACCTCCATCATCTCTGGTTTGGATGGAGTCGGGGTATCATAGACTGATCCTCAGAACTTAGTTTTTGTGTGTGTGCATGTGCATGTGGACAGGTGGCCGGGGGTGCATGAGGACAGGTGGCTGGGGTGCATGACTCATCTGCCCAATGAATTCTGACAAGTAAGCAAGGAAGAGAACAGGAGCTCGTTTTTCATGTTATGCAGTCAGACCCTTCTACAAAAAGTCATTGGGGAAGGGGACGTTAACTACAATTCACCATTTAATGCCCTGCATGAAATCCATAAACTCATAGTGGCAGCAAAATCTTTTGTAAATCAGCCAGATGGCAAGCAAGAAGATGGCAGCTTGTCTGGCTAGCAGGTAATACAGTCAAGTAGCCAAAGGGAGTGAGCCATTGGCCTCAGGTTGCCAACATGTGGGAAATTCAGTTTCCACATTTTTTCTGTTTGTTTTTCAGATGTATGCAAATCCACAGAACTTGGTGCCAAGGGTCCTGCTGAGTTAATTGAGCTGTATTATACAATAGTCGTGAAACACTAACTTTAAAAGCTAATAAATGCCGGAGTATCTCTTTAATTAAAGGCCACAGTTTGTGGAAAAACAATGACTAGGTTCATAGTCCAGGTGCGTGGGAGCAGCACTAGGAGTGGAAACCTGATCTGTTGCTCTTGCTCAGGCAGTGGGAGTGGAGAGTGAGGGAAATAGAGCAGGTAATCAGCCTTCTTTATTAGTGTGTGTCAATCTATAGGTACTGGCTCAGCCACAGAAGGGATGATACATGGCTACTCACTAGGAGATCTGCTTCAGTGCAGGAAAACCTGAACAAGAACAGATTTAAGATTGGCTTCCTCATTCTGAAATCCACCATATTCTTACAGATATTCATGTTATTCTCAGTGCAAGAATCTAGTGACTGCTTTTAAATCCTTTGGAGCACTGGAAGGAGTAATAGGTGAATTTAGCCTAGAGGATGCTACCCATTGTACAGCCTAAGCAAAGTCATTAGACAGTAGTTTCATGTGGTTCAGTTTGGTTCCAGAAATCAGAGGGGTGTACATGTTGCGCAGTCCGATTTAAGATGCCAGGTCACATGATACTAGTGTTGAGCAGAAACTGCGAATTCTAATTTCAGGAAAATGTCTCAGAATTTCACAAATCTGACAGAATTTTCAAATAATTCTATTTGTGATAAATTCCAGATCTCCCTAAACAGTTCTGCCAATTTTCACCTAGTTCGACGAGATTTTAGACTGTATTGTGAAATAATAAATGTGAACTATGGAATTACAGTTCACAATACTTCCATTTCACAGTTTACTGTTGTTATTCCACAGTTTTGCACCAAACAGCAAACATTATTTCCTAAGCAATTCTGTGACATGGGAGTCTTCCTGTAGGTGATACTGGAGGGTTCAATAGACTACTCACAGTAGAACCCCACCCCCTTTAAAGTGACACTGCTGCCGCTACCTAACACCAGTAATCATTACTTTTTGAGGTAGTCTTTTAATTCCACTGTCCGTGTTGAAATTGTGCTGTTC
Organism: Neoceratodus forsteri; assembly: GCA_016271365.2. NCBI lineage: Eukaryota > Metazoa > Chordata > Ceratodontiformes > Ceratodontidae > Neoceratodus > Neoceratodus forsteri. The sequence continues at coordinate 61,337,932 of CM028135.1, forward strand.
ACCCATTTAATTTTGCAGAAATGGCAATATTTCTCAAGCTGTGTCACTGCCACAGCATTGTAAGATAGTTAATTTCTACAAGCCAAAATGGAATGTTGTAGGTTTCATCACCATAGCAACCTGCTCCCATGACTGCACACCCTCCTGCTGTGTACAGTTGTTGCCAGTCTTGCACTGATAAAGGGAGACCAACAGGCTCCATCTACTCAATCAGCTGCACATTTTTGTGAGCAGAAACTGACACTTTTAGTTTCTTTGAAATTAAATACATTGCTGCACTGTTAATTAAGAGTTAACTTTATAGAGGCAGCTGTATGCTGTTAATTGCAAGGATTATGTTGGTACTGTTCATTCTGATTCAGGGAGTGTACGAGTACATCACCATGACACTGAACACCACAAGATTTTACTGTTGGGGTTTAGTGATTAGTAGTAATATAACAGCTGGGGGAGCTGGGGCGGCAAGGGGGAGGTTGAAGGTGGTGAGGGGGTTCAGGGGCTTTGCACCCACAAAAAATGAAGTGGACCACAAGATGGCATACTCTACCACTTACACATGCTGAGAGCTAGCAACATGGCAGGCAAGATTTACCCCCAAATCTCGTCTGCCATTTTGGTGAGTCAGAAACCATAGTCACTCTGATATATATACTGTATATATATATATATATATATATATATATATATATATTTATAAAATGGGTAGGGAAATTGCAGGAATAGCTGAATAGAAATTAAGGAATAGCTGACCAGCATCACATGACCGTGCGTATATCAGAGCGCGACCGCACACCTGCACTTTTACCCCCCCTCCAAAACAATTTTGACATTTTATAAGATAGATAAACCACTCTGAAATTGTGCGGTGGCGCTCAATGCTCCTTGCGCCTTGGGCGGTTGATGCACTGAAGCCTTGACTGGTATTAGCCTAGCGCGCAAAGGCGTCGCTGTATCAGGCGCGACCTACATATATATATACACATATATATATATATATATATATATATATATATATATATATATCTTCATTGCAAAAATATATTATGCATCAGTTAGGGTTGATTCCACACCAACAAAGTCTGGCAAGTCAATGTTAGGGTTACCAACCTACTCCCCCACACACACACCCTCCACAGTCCAACAGGTGCCAGGGTGTGCCTTGGGAGCATCGGCATTAACTCTCAACCCATTCCATGTGTAAACAAGCTGAGATGGTACAGTATAATAGAATGAGGTGAGAGGCCCAGCAGCCCCAATGCACACCCCTGCACCTGTTGGTCTATGGAGGGTGGGGTTTGTGGGGGGGTAAGGTTGGTAACCCTAACATCGAATTTCCAGACTTTTGTTGGTGTGGAATCAACCCTAACTGATGCATTAATGGAGTTTTTTTGCAATGAATTTCCCTTATTTTTGAGAGAGTGAAATGTTACTTATATGGTATCCATAGTTGGGAGTGTGAGGCATAGTGCAGGAGGGCCCTGTGCTCCCAGTTTTGCATAATGGGATGCATATTTGGGAGCATGGACCCTCTGGGCTCTGCTCTCCCACCCTTCCATAAGTGTAGAGACGTAGCACCTGAGGGCCCTGTGCTCCCAGTATTGCAAGATGGTATCCATGGGTGGGAGCACAGGCCCTCTAGGCCCTGCGGTCCCATCTACCTATACTATAGAGACATAACGCAGGAGGCCCTGTGCTTTTAATTTTGCTGAATCATATCCATAGGTCGGAGCACAGCCCTACCCACCAATAAATGTAGAGGCACAGCATAGGAAGGCCCAGTTCTTCCACTTTACGAACATACAAACATAAGAAAATTGCCAGCAGATAAAGGCCTAGAGGTCTATCAAGTCTGCTCGAATGTGCAGCTAGCACCACTTATTCTGCAGCTGCCCCTCCCTTCCACCCTTCCCCTTCATTAACCCTCCCCCTTGTCCTGTCCCATCCTCGTTTGAAGCAGTCCACTGTTCTACTGCATACCACTTCAGGAGATAACGCATTCCACCCAGCCACCACCCTCTCTGTAAAAAGTGCCTCCTCATCTCCCTCCTGAACCTTCCTCGCTCCAGTCTCATATCATGGCCCCTGGTGTCCCTCCCTTCCCTTACTTTGAACAGCCCCTCTGTACTTGTCTTGTTTATTCCTTTCATGTATTTAAAGGTTTCAATCATGTCACCCCTGTCTCTCCTCTCCTCCAGTGAGTACATGTTCAACTCCTTCAACCTCCTCTTGTATGATAAGTCCCCCAGCCCCTTGATCATCTTTGTCGCATAAATAGTATGCATAAGTACAGACACATAGCACAGGCCTAGAGGCATTCCAAGTAACCCTTGTAATGCTTATTTGGCAATATTTCAGTAACCATAGCAACATCATAAAAAATCATTTTGCAGTTGTAGTCATGACCTAGCCACCTCCCACCTAAAGGTGTCCTAATCTGTATCTCACACCATTTTCTAGATATAGGCACCAAAAGGTGCTGCAACTGCCACAGTGTTATCCTATGGGAAAATGTGCAACTTCAGACTGCTGTAGTTCTGGAACCAGTGTCAATTTTTTCACCAAACCAGCAAAAGGCACATCTGTGGGGCAAGGACTTGCCACCCTGCAAATTGCAGCCCAAAGGTCTTAACCGTTGTCTTGCTATGAAGTGGCAAAGAAAGTGGTGTTTTGGGGCTGTTGAACTGTGGAACGTTCGCAAAAGTTCTGTGGAATTTTTCGAAAGTATCATTGGTTTACATGGGGGAGCTTTTACGAAAGAACTGCAGAACTTTTGTGGTTGTCCCACCATTGTAGATGCGGGACTTTGGCGAAAGTACCAGTGAGACTTTCGCAAATGTTCCACAGCTAAGATGGTGGAAAAACGTAAAAAAAATATTTCTAAGCATCCTGGTAAAAACTAATGCCAGGGTCGTGTTCCTAGGGCCCTGATTAGGTAAAGCTGAATGTTGTTTTCTACATAGGGCCAGTATTTTTTGAACTACAATGTTTCTGCCACCTCGCTAACTGAAAACAAGATGGCAGCAGCATGAAAGTACCAAACCCATTTGTGAAAGTAAAAAAGTGCTTTTGAGGGCAACATATATTTTTCCCCATAGGCTATAATGTGAATCTTTAAACTTTAATAACTTTTGAACGGATTAGTATTTTTTCACCAAACCTTCAAAATACACTTCCCTGACCCAGTCTCCATATACTCTGAAAACTGTGAACCAGACGAGTAAACCATTCGGGCTGTAGAGTCGAGCAAAACATTTGCCAAAAATGGCCAAAAAAGGGTTGTTTTGCACTTTTTTTGGCACTATGCAGCTCCACAACTGCACATCCAACTGGAACACAACTTGCCAGATCCAGAGAGCTATGGTCACAGACAGGGCATGGAAAATTTCAGGCAAATCAGTCAAACAGTTGCAAAGTTATCAATGTGCAAAATTTGTGGCTTTAACATTAAAGTGCCTACTCAACCCTAACTATATCTGCATTACTGTGCAGGTATAAAAAAATATATACAAGTGACTTGCAAAAGTATTCAACCCCCTTGAAAGTTGTCAGATTTGTCTGGATTACAAATGAGACTTACATATATTATTCCAGTCAGTATTTTTCTTGCAAACTCATATGTTCTAACAGTATATTTTCAAACCCAAAATTAATTATCCGTCAGCAGATCTTTTAAAGAAAATTAAAAACTGGAAAATGCTGCTTACAGAGGTATTCAACCCCTACACATTAGTATTTGGTAGAGCCACCTTTTGCTGCAATAACAGCTTTAAGTCTTTTGGGGTAAGTATCTACCAGCCTTGCACACTGTTCGGGAGTGATTCTTGCCCATTCTTCTTGGCAGATTTGTTCCAGGTTGTTCAGGTTGGTTGGGTGACGCTTGTGGACCGCAATTTTCAAACAGTGCCACAGATTCTCGATGGGATTGAGATCTGGACTTTGACTTGGCCACTGTAGGACATTCACATTTTTGTTGTTTAACCACTCCTGTGTTGCTCTGGCCTTGTGCTTGGGATCAGTGTCCTGCTGAAAGGTGAAGTTCCTCCCAAGCTTCCGTTTTTCAGCAGACTGAAGCAGGTTCTCTTGCAGTATCTCCCTGTATTTTGCTCCATCCATTCTTCCTTCAATTTTAACAAGATTCCCAGTCCCTGCTGATGAAAAGCATCCCCACAGCATGATGCTGCCACCGCCATACTTCACTGTAGGGATGGTGTTTCTCGAGGCATGGGCAGTTAGGTTTGCACCACACATAGCGCTTTGAATTTTGGTCAAAAATCTCTATCTTGGTCTCATCAGACCACAAAACCTTGTGCCACATCTTAGCTGGGTCACTCTCATGCTTTCTGGCAAACTCCAGACGTGCTTTGATATGGTTCTTTTTGAGTAATGGCTTCTTTCTAGCCACCCTCCCATACAGGCCAGTATTATGCAGAGCTCTTGATATGGTTGACTGGTGCACCTTCACTCCACTCTCAGCCACTGAACTCTGTAGCTCCTTCAAAGTGATTGTTGGCCTCTCTGTGGCTTCCCTCACTAGTCTCTTTCTTGTTCGGATGCTGAGTTTTGAAGGACGGCCTTGTCTAGGTTGTGCCTGGGTAGTGTGATGCAGCTTCCACTTCCTCACTATTGATCCAACAATGCACACTGGGATATCCAAACACTTGGATATTATTTTGTACCCTTTTCCTAATTTATGCATGTCTATTACTTTATCTCTAACTTCCTTAGAATGCTCTTTAGCCTTCATTTTCACACCCTTCCTTCAGATTCACAGTCTGACCAATGGTCATTAAACTGAGGGGGGGAGGTTTATCCAGAAAATGTGAGCTACTTTAATGTTTCAGAGGTGAGACCAATTGTAAGCCAATTGTGTCCTCGTTAGGGCAATATTTTTCATCTGTGTAAACTTGGAGCTTCCAGAGCACAGGGGTTGAATACTTATGCAAACAGCGTATTTCAGTTATTTATTTTTCTTAAAAATATTTTCTAAGTAAGCAATAATACCCAACAGGGAGGGCGGTATTGTGCTATACGGACCGTCAAGGCGTAATGAGGCCAGCGCCGCAGGCAGAGGGCCTATAACCCCTGGACGGTCCTGCATAGCACAATACCGCCCTCCCTGGAGGGTATTATTGCACTTAGAAAATGGGATATCTGTGCCAGTTTTATGTAGATTTAAAAAAATAAAGAAATAAAAATCCTATAGTATACATTAATTGAAAGTCATTTGGTTGTAAAATAGTTCCTTCTTTTCTGTGCTATTCTATGTTCTGTTGCCACCCCTAGATAAGCATTCTGTTGTACTTATCCCCCCCCACACAAACACACACACCAGCTCTGTAACAGTAGATTGGGTTTTCACGTTTTTCTCTCCTGCAGTCTGCAGGAGGAAAAAAAAAAAACAGTTTTCTGACCTACTTGGAGTGTTTCTTTTTCTTTACACTCAAAATCTTGTGGCTGTTGCATGGGTGAGCACCCTGCCTCATAAAACCAGGAAGTGCAGAGCAAGCAAAAGGATGTGGCAGGCTAGCACTGTAATGTTTCTTATATTTCATTATTGTCTACTGTAGGGAGTAGGGTGTTGGTTCGGATGAAGAGAAGCTTGTGATTTAATTAAATATGGCACTGGGGATGGCTTTAGAACTGTTGCAGGAATTTAAAATATTTATTTTTCCTCCAGTTCTCTGGTCTCCCTACTTGTCGGTGGGATCGGGATTCCGTTTCTTGCTGCCTACTTTAAAGCCGAGAAACCCGAGTTTGGAGGATTGCCATAGCGGGAAATCAGAAGCGGCGTCTGGGCAGTACTGTGGCTGCTGTTATTTTCAAAGTAACAAACAAATGAGGATTTTTCTGCTTGGGGGGGTTACCTGTTGCTGCGGGTAGTTAGAGGGACGGAGGAGGTGGCGGGCACAGTGAAAAGTGTGTTAGAAGGGGAGAAGCTCGAGACTGACAGTTGTGTCGGAACAGCCGTTAGCATGCTGGCGGCTTTCACTGAAGAAACAACAAAAGAAGGATTTGTTTAGGTATAGTACTGCCAGGTGTTTTTTTGAGCAGTTCAAGTGGCAGGGACAAGTGCGACACTGTCGGGGGGGTTATGTGGTGTCTCACTTAACTGGTAACTCAGACAGTGGTTCTGGGTCTTGCATTGTGGTGATGTTTGTCAACAACCAGTTATGTTTTAAACAGATGCTACCAAAACACTGGGCAGTTTCTCTATGTCATTTAAACTGATTTTGTATATGTTAAACAGACGGGGGTTGGCCGGCCACAATGGGTCCGCTTAGCGGCAGTAAAAAAATGGCGGCAGATTAAGTTTTAAAATTATGGCACCTTGATTTCTGAAATCAGGTCAGTCGGGACTGGTGCTTTTAATACCCCGGGCTCTGTTGTCTGATAGATGCCCACCTTGCCAGGGCTATCAGCTAATCAGAACCTGGGATTTTCTTAGCCCATTTTCTAACATAAAACCAATGTCACTTTAAAATAATTATTTTGCGGGTCAGTCTTTTTAAATAAAATATTACACAGAACAAAATCTCAATGTATCATTTGTCATTCAGACAAATCTGACAACTTTCAAGGGGGTTGAATACTTTTGCAAGTCACTGTATATATATATATATATACAAAAACTGCATTAATGCATCATTTAGTATTAAACCACAAAAAGTCAGGAAATGAAAAATCTTTAGGGTTGCCCCTCCCCCTGGACCCACCAATCATCCAAAGATTGACAGATGACTGGGTGTGTCATTGGGGTTGTGAGGCTTAAATGTCACCCCCATTCCATGTGTAATGATATCGACAAGGGACAGCGAAAAAGAATGGGGTGACATTTAGGCCTCACAACCCCAATGACACACCCCATCATCTGTCAATCTTGGGATGATTGGCAGGTCTGGGAGGGAGGGGCAACCCTAAAGATTTTTCATTTGCTGACTTTTTGTGGTTTAACCCTAAATGATGCATTAATGCAGTTTTTTTGCATATAATTTCCTTACTTTTTGAGAAAGAATAGAAAACTAAGAACTTGCAGAAGTTGGTGGGAGTGCAGACCCTTCGAGCCCTGTGCTCCCACCAACTTGTAAACGTGTCTCTACCATCAACACCCTCCAAATTTCAATGTAAAAGACCAAACCGTGTCTGAGATATAACATGTTAAAGTTTGAGATTTTCATTTGTCGGAGTTGCAGAATTCCGCACCTGTTGACATTTTACAGACACAATGACTGAAAAGTACATCCATGACACTAAGGCTAGGTACCCTATCAATTTCAAGGCACCACCACAATGCAAAACACTGTCGGCAAACCGTAAATTGCGTTATGCAATATCTCCGCAAAAAATATTTTCTCTGACATGTAAACACTGTAATTCACATGTACATTACATGCTGTCAACACCTTCCAAATTTCAAGTAAAAAGACCAAACCGTTTCCGAGATATTTAAACTTAAAAATTGTGAAAATTTGACCTATTTATTCCATTATAAAATCTTGCCATCTTGTCCCTCCCTCGCAATCAAAGATGGCTATCAAAGAATCTCGCAATCAAAGAATTTGCAGGCTTGTGATCAAAGAAGTTGCAGGCCCACAATCAAAGAATAAAAAATGGTAAAACGCAACTTTTAGGCAGAATTACATTAAACCACTGCCATGCCTTGAAAGAATGAAGCCCCTGAGCAAAACCCACCTTCATTTGTGTTCCTAGGCCACCCCTGGGCTGAGAAATTTGAATTTTTCAAAGGGCCATCTCGTCCCTCACTCGCGATGCAAGATCATGATCAAAGAATCTCACGATCAAAGAATTTGCAGGCTCGCAATCAAAGAATTTGCAGGCTCATGATCAAAGAATAAAAAATTATGAAACTCGACTTTTAGGCAGAATTACATGAAACCACCACCATACTGCAATAGAATGAAGCCCCCTGAGCAAAACCCACCCTAATTTGTGTTCCTAAGCCACCCCTGAGCTGAGAAAATTGTATTTTTACCTCGTGAAGCAAGATCGCGATCAAAGAATCTTGCGATCAAAGAATTTGCAGGCTTACGATCAAAGATCATTAGCGAGTTACGATTAAAGAATTTAAAACATCATAACTCTATTTTTTGACCATTTTTGGTGAAACCAAAGGCATAGGTCGATAGATCGAAGCCCCCTGAGTAAAACCCATGCAGGGTTTACTTCAGGAGTGACCCCTGAGCTAAGATATTTGATTTTTTCTGATGGAACGTAATATACAAGATGGCAGACCTCATGATCAAAGAATTCTAGGGGACAAAGATTCTTTGACCTCAAGGCTGCAAATTCTTTGATGGCCAGGCGGGATGAGATGGCCCAAACCCCATTCTTTGTTTGCAAAACAACCATATAAATTTTCCTATTGACTTATAATGGGAGCTTAAAAGTGTAATTATTTTGAATGCCTTAATATTTTTTCACCAACCGAAAAGCGGCATGTTCAGCCACCGAAGCTATTTCAGATGAGCCATCTCGCAGACCAGCACGGCACACAACGGCCGTGCAGGGCCACAGGTAAAATCACAAAAACTGCCTCCAAAACTGTCGAATAGTACATTTTTCAGCATTTTGGTGCGCAGAGACTATCAGTCTGACTGAAACGAAATTTGGCAGCTCAAGAGATCTACCATGCCCCACTGCGCATACCAAATTTCAGGCAAATCAATTGAATGGGTCCAAAGTTATTAATGTGCAAAATTTTGAGTTTAACATAGAAGTGCCTTCATAACCCTAAACACAGTGGCGCGACTGTGCCACTATAATATATATATAGATATATATATATATATATATATAGATATATATGTATATACATATAGTCAAAAAATCCATTTATTGCATCAGTTAGGGTTGTTCCATAGCGACAAAAGTGAGAAAATTCGATGTTAGGGTTCCCACCTCTTCACCCCCCCACCCCATCCCCACCAACAGGCATCGGGTGTGTGTTGGGTCATCAGTCTAACTCTCACTCCATCCCATGTGTAAACAAGCTGAGGTGGTGCAGTATATGAGAATGGGGTGAGAGTTAGGCCCGATGACCCCAACGCACACCCCGATGTCTGTTGGTGGAGGCAGGGTGGGGTTGGGGTGCAAGGGGTGGGAACCCTAACATCAAATTTCCTCACTTTTGTCACTGTGGAACAACCCTAACTGATGCATTAAATGGATTTTTTTGCCCTGAATTTCCCTTCTTTTTGAGAATGTGCAGCATAAATAGTGAATGGAATGTGGTGGTGCACATGCAGGGCCCTACAGTAAAGGTAACGCAAGTGGATACACAAACGGTTACTGTAACAGCAAGGAGGATGCCAAAGGGAACAATGACAGAAACAGAAGTGGAAACACGGGTGCATAATGAAACGCAAATCATAATGTGCACGGTCACGGTAATGCAATTGGAAACGCACATGCTAACGGTAACAGCAACGATGACGCCAAACGAAACAGAAACGGAAGTGCATGCACAAATGGCAATGCACACGGTGACACAAAAGTAAACACAAACACAAAAAAACAGTAATGGAAACACAAATAGTAACAGTAATGCAAACACAAAGAGGCAGCACGCAGCGATGTAAACGGAGATGCTAACAGAACGGTCCATGGAAATATGTGTTAAACGCTTAACTGTAACAGTAATGCAATGCAGCTACTTTTTTGTCCCCAAAAAGTGCATTAAAGCACAGTGAAAACAAAAAGAATGTATGCATAATAATGGTCCTCGGAGCAGAAAATGAACACTTGGAATACTAAATTGCTTATATCTCCGGAACCATTCGAAGTAGAAAAAAATTACAATTTCATATTATTTTTTAATTTCCTGGCTAGTTTTATACTTTTTTTGTAGTTTTAATTTTGTATTTTTATAAATTTTTCAGACGAAAAGTCTGTATCTCGAAGCGTTTTCGAGATACGGGCCCCGAAAGGTGCGGTGGATGCCGTAATGTTAGCCTGTGGGAAAAATAGTCAATTTCAGAGTACTGTAACTTTGCAGCTCTCTAATATTTTGCCACTGAACCACCAAAAGGCAGATCTGTGGAATGTTGGCTTTCTTCACTCCAAATTTCAGCCCAAAAGACCAAATCATTCTTTTACAGCAGGGTGGCAAAGATTCCCTACTGTTTTGGGTATAGTGTCGCAAAGTAGTGTCTCAAATCACGACACTTTCACAAAAAAAATCACGAAAGTGTTGCAAGTGCGTCACTACTTTGTGACAGTACAGTTTACAAAAATTTGAAAAACATTTCTGTGGTGTTTAATCCCCAAAAAAAGACATGGCTAGCATCCTCAGGGCTCGACTAGGTGAACACAAAAAGAATTGTGTCCCTAGAGGGTCCCAAATTAAATGCCAAGCATTTCTGTGACCAGTAACTGAAAACAAAATGGTGGATTTGTGACACTAAAACCTGCATTTGTGACACTGTCAAATAGTTTGTTAACTTGTCCCATTGACTATAATGGGAAACTTGTTTTTTGAATAACTTTTGAGCCATTAAATTGTTTTTCACAAAATCTTCGAAATGCACATTGGAGACCCTGGCTGCATGTTTCCTGAAGGTTTCGGACCAGTCGCACAAACTGTGCAACCTGTAGGCGTGAGCAAAGAATGCACAAAAAAGCGTAAATATGACTTTCTATTGCGCTTTATCGCTCCACAACCATATATCCGACCATTACGAAACTTGGCAGATCCAGAGACCTATGGTACTGCTCCGTGCCTGCCAATTTCAGGAAAATCCATCATACGGTGGTGCAAAGTTATTAACCTGCAAAATTTCAGACTTTAACCTTAAATGGGGTACTCAACCCTAACTATAGTGGCAATACTGTGCCACTAATATAATATATATATATATATATATATATATCTATAGATATATAGATACATATACATATATATATATATATATATATATATATATCTATCTATAGATATATATATATTTCAGTTCTGCTTTTTCCCTATATTTGCTTGTGTCGTTTTGGGCTGTTCAAATCTAATCCGCATGTCCTGTGACATAATCAAATAGTGCTGTGCTTACAGGTTTAGTGCAATGCTAACTGACCTTTTTCCCAATTTGACAGTTGCCTGTATGCACATTGCCATATTGAAAGGCACAGCAAGCCAGAACACAACTGTTAGCATGTAAATGGTGTTCTATTTCTTTTGTTTTTACATTTTATTTCTGGTCCTCGTTCGCCTTACAGAGGCCCCCATCTGACCAACCCCCCAGCACCATTACCCAGCTTCCCCCAGGCCTTACCTTATGCCGATTCTCCCAGCAAGGGACTGTGGCATGTGCCCTACCACCGGTGCAGTGCCTGCGAGCGGTCAGTCCATCATGAAGTCTCTGGAGGGTGTTTTTCCTCTGGTTTCTCTCCCTTACAGCCCCGAGGACCCAGCGACATGGTCACGCATGTGCGCTGGAACCAGAATTTACCTTGATCCACCCACCACTGCCCTAGCACTAAGCCCCTCATTGCCCAGCACTACCCCAGTCATCCACTTGGAGGCAGCCAAGAGGTGGGAAGGCCTGCCTCCCTCATCCAGAAGTGGAGAGCTGCCAGACGATCGATCGATCCACTCCCAGTCCTCTTCCCCCCCGGCCGACCCCCCGGCAACCCATGCTTGTCACCAAACATGGGTCACTGGTGTGGCAGGAGATAAGGCACCCACACCTCAGCCCTCCACACCACTGGGCGGGCCTAATGGCATTCTATTTCATTTCATTTTATTTTTGTTTTTGGGTAAGTACTCTGGAATTCAGTCTTTTTTCAGGCATGACACGAGGTTTAAACAAGTAGTTACAATACAAAATAATAATACAAAATATAAATTTAGAAATACAATATTTCACATCAAAAACAATACAAATTTGCAATTACACACGTACTAAAACATACTAAAAACATGTGCAGACATCTGAGTTTTTAAGGTATGAGGACATGGCAGCTGAAAAAGTGCTATGTGAGGATCAGTTTTGAATTTGATCAGGTATTTCATTCCAAAGAGTTGTTGCAGAATAGGCAAAAGTATCCTGACCAGCTACGGTATGAAGTAATGGAATATGTAGGAGTTAGGAGCACACAAAGAAATTAGATGCAACCTTTGAATTACAATCTAACAATTGTTTACTCCAGCAGTTTGGGATTCCTGTTTTTCTTAACTTGTATATAAAACAAGATATGACAAATTAGAAATTTAAGGAAACAGGGAGTCATTCAAGTTTTTTGAGACCCTCACAGTGAGGGGTACTATATGTACCAGTAATGTAAATGTACCTATTTTTTGCAAGAGCACAAATTTTCTAGTTAATTTACTTAAAGGAGCTAAGTTCATATCTACAGATGCATCATTTAAAATGGGTAATAGATTCTGAGTGGCTATAGCCAGTCGAATCTCTGGTGTCAAGTAGTTTTAAGTCCTGTACAATGTTTCTGTTTTGGAATGGACCTTGGCATTGGTAACATCCAAGTGAGAACCGAAACCGAACATGAGGCCAAACGTGATCCCAAAATATTTGAAAGTAGAGACACTTTCCAAATAAGACCCATCAAGGGCAATAACCAGTAAATCATCAGTATATTTACTGTAAACTTGGAGTAGTTCCAAACATCATTATCTTGTTACAGAAACAATGCTCCACCACAAGGTGTCCTTGTGTGGCAATTCCATTTGTACTCCATTAAGCAAACAAAGAAGAGTCTCTAGATTTAAAAGTTTTCTTACCACATCTTCTTTAATTATTTACCCACTTTTACACAGAAAAAAAGAACACCTTTTAGTAACTTCACTCCATCCAACTCATCAGCAAACTATGTTTTCATGGCTCAGTTTCCTATTCCACAGTTGCAGATACTGCTGTGTATTTACACCAGTTTTCCAGACATTAAGAATACCCACTCTAGGATTGTAGAGCAAAGTGGACGTGCATGTGAGCGCATGTATGCCGATGTGATGTCACAGCTGACGTTTCGGCACCTAAACCATGTCTTCAACAGAGTTCTATTGCAGCTGTGGAATAGGCAATTCGATCATGCAAACATAGTTCACTGATGAGCTGGATAGAATGAAGTTACAAAAAGATGTTCTTTATTCTGTGTAAAAATGGGTAAATGAACTGGAAAGAAAACTTTTAAGTCTTCAGACTCTTCTTTGTTTGCTTAACAGAGTACAAATAGACTTACCACGAAAGGACACCTTGAGGTGGAGCATTGTTTTTGCATCTGTATTCCCTGCCATTTTGCACTTTAAAATACTTGAAGCCATGTGCCCAGATTTTTTGTGTGCAGAACCTAACTGAGGGTCATGTGTGTATCACTGTCTTGGTTTTTGATGTATTCAAAACCAAGTTATTTGCATAGAACCATTCCTGTGCTTTAACAAACAGTTTTGTAAGAGTTAAGTTCAAATCAGTGGCTGAAACACCATCACAAAACACCACAGCATCATCTATGCACAGTAAAAGCTCTATATCATAGATGATGCTAGACAGTGAGTACAAAAAAAGTGAAAATAATGTGGAACCCAGTATGGAGCCCTGTGGTCCCCCCATACTGGGCCATAAGTTTAGTATAAGTGCAGCTACCAAACTTGATGCACTGATGCCTTTTACTCAGGTTGTCAGCACACCGTACCAGTAAAGACTGACCTATTCCCAAATTTTCTAAGTGATTAATGAGCAACGAATGGTTGACAAGGTCGAATGCCTAGGTCCACAAATGCAACACCAGTAAGACAACCATCCTCCATGGCTCTATGTATCGCATTTATGAACCTAACCAAGGTAGCCTCACTTCCATGTCCCCTCCTGTAACCATGCCGATTGTTAGACATTAGACCATACTTCTCTATATACTCAGTCAACTGGGCGCCAACTAATTTTTCCTGGATTTTTGAGTGAACAGAGGGATAGATACTGGTCTAGAGTTCCTAAATTCAGAAAGAGAGAGAGAGGCTGTTTTGTGTTCCAGAATGACAAAGAAATTTTTCCACAAGTCAGGCACTTTACCCAGGGGAAAAAGATAAATAAAAAATCAAGCTGGCAGGACAATTTATTTTGCTGCCAGGAACAGCAATTTGGGGGCTAGACCATCACAGCTACTCAATTTATCAGGCTTAAAGCTTTTTTTTTTATAGTCGTTTAAGCACCTCTAGGCAACTAACAGCCCTCAGATAGAAGTGGAGCCTGCTCAAGCTGGAGGCACTAGAAGGAGCATTCTCTTGGCCAGTCAAACCCAAAGGGTTTTTATCAAGGCTGATAAACATAGCATTGCACTTACTAGCAATGGATAGCACGCAGGTCAAGATCTTACATCCTCTATTCATATTCTGCTATTCACCTGTAGAAAGGTTTAGGAGAGATTTACTAGCACCCCCAAATTTGTTTGGTTCAGCCAAGTTTTCTATTTGCTGTTTTTTAAAAGGAACTTGTTTTTGTAAAATTAAGTTCTTTCTGATGCTGATTACACAAAGCATGATAATAATTTAGATCCTAGGACAAGCTACTTTTCTTGAACTTAACCCATGCATTATCTCACCCTTTCATTAGTTTAAATAGTTCTGGCTTCAACTAGTGGTAATACCTGCCACTGATTCTTCTCTTAACTAGTGGAATGTACATATTAACCATTCTAGTGAACTTGCTAATAAAAAGGTCTAAAGCACAGGAATTCACTTTAGATAAAAGTAGTCAATCTTCAAAGCACTGTTTAAGACATTAATAGAATTTATTTATTTGTTTGTTTGTTTCAAAGGTTTTACCAGGAAAGACATACTGAGCTGGTAACAGCTTATTTCCAGTTGCATCCTGGGGAAGGGGACGAGAGGAGGAAAAAGCAGATACATTTCCAGCTATCTAGCATCTAGAAAAATATAACCTCCTATGTCTACTCCAGCATGGCTTCCACAAGCATCACAGTACCTCTTCTGCTCTGGCCCTTTTCTCCGATCATGTCCTAAATAACATGGAGCAGGGTAAAGCCACAGGTGCTGTCTTCATAGATCTGTCCAAGATGTTTGGCCTTGTTGACCACCACCTCCTCCTCCTCCACCCTGCTTCTTTTTGGCTGCTCCGCTGGAACTGCTGCATGGTTCTATAGCTATCTCTCCAAAAGGTCTCAGTCTGTTGTCATTGGTAAAGCATCCTCTGCTGCCCTTCCTATGCACACTGGAGTCCCCCAGGGGTCCATATTTGGACCACCACTTTTCCCCATGTTCATTAATGCACTCCCCAGGGACAGCATCAACTGTAAAGTGCTTCTCTATGCAGACAATTGGTCCTCTACCATAGGAATAAATCAGTTGAATCCATCTCCTCCACCCTCTTACAAAACTCTAGCTGTGCCCATAAATGGTTCCTCTCCAACAAGCTTCTAGTCAATGAAAAAAGGACTAAATCTAGGCTCTTTGGCTCTAGACCTTTCCTCACCAAAGCTCCCAAAACCAATTCCTCCCTCCTTGTACTCACCCCAGCAGGCTCTCCCATCAAAAATGTCCTATCCTTCAAATACTTAGGTGGTTACCCTTGTCACTTAACTTTCTTTATCAGAACACATCAATAACACTGTGTGGAGAATACACCACTAGTTAGGTGCTGCATATCAATTCAAAAACTTTCTGTCTGCCGAAGCATGCCTTACCATTTCACATGGTAACCTATTTCCCCTCCTTGAATACTGTTCCCCTGTCTACTCCCTCATATCCAGTACCTTGCACTCACAGCTAAACTCAACACACAACTCTATCTGTTGTTTCATCCTTCAAGCTCCCCACTGTACCCATCACTGCATGTTCTACCAGTCCCTAGGGTGGCTCCCTCTACAAGGCCACTTTGATTGTGCCATGGGCTGCCTGGTGGACAACCCACTTAGAAATCAACACCTGTCCCCCTACTCATCTCTCCTGACATATATAGTGGTTTCAAGGACTCTTAGGGCATCCTCAGTCTCTTTGCTAGAAGTACCCCTCATCCCGACTGCCATGGGAACTTGAGCTTTCTCCATCTCAGCACCCTCCCTATGGAACAAGCGCCTACTGTCCATCCACTCGTCCCCCACCCACCTGGCTTTTAAATAGAATATGAAAGCCTTGCTCCTGACTACTGCAAACTGTCACTGCACCCAACAACGTTAGGGCCTTTATGAACTCTAAGAAACAATGAAAATGTTGATCAGTCTGAACCTGCGCATCTATTTATTGTTGACGCCTGTATTTTTAGAATTGTATTCATGATATTATATACTGTTAGTGAATGTATTTTTGCACTATTAGTTTTTGTCACATTGTCCTCAGCCTACCTCTATTGTTATTGTACAATCCACTCATCTACTGTACATTTCTTTTTTTTCCCCACAGCACCTCATATTGGGGTGTGTACTATTATGCCCTGTATGTGCTGTTGTTCCTGTGCTGTTGCCACCTTTTGTGGCCTGGGTCGTGCCTAAAAATGGTCTTTTGGATCAGTGCACCTACCCAGTTACCAAAGACATACATACATAAATAAATAAATAAATTTACAAATTACAGAGTAAGAATACATAGAATGGAAATAAATATGTAAAAAAACACAATGCTTAAGAATAAAAGTTGCCAAACAATAAATTACATTCAGTAAATTAGAACTGATGAAAGAGCAAATACATATTAATCAATCTGCCTGGACTGGTGGTAGTTCAGGTGGATGCTAAAGATCCCATAGCACTTATCGAAAAAGAGTAGGGGAATTTTTGGACAAAACTACATTACAACTCACAAAAGTGCAACATGAATTGTTGAATACATACCTTTCAGATAATCACATAAATCACCTTGTAATACAGTTTTTACACCAAACTATACCCCAGCCACCCACGTGAAACAAACTCCCACTAGATCTCATCAAATGCCAACTGCCAATATTTGTCTTTAAATACATACATTTGTGCAAGACAGTTATACATCCTAACCCTAGCCCATACAACTATAACCCACTTGAGTCTCCTATACAGTGACTTCCTGCAGGCTCTACTTTATTCAAGGTACTTTTATTTCTACTTAACATACCACCGCCCTATGTTCTCCAATTCTCCGTACCCCTTATTAACCTCCCACCCTCACACTTTCCCTCAGTCAATTCCCTGTAGCCTCAAAACTTTTAACCTGTGACCTGGAGAAAAGGAACTTCATCCCAACCCCTCCACCACATTAGAATAATTTGTCTTGGTAAAGTAACACATTCTTTGCTGTAAACCATACAAATTTCTTATTCAATTTTAAGCTTCATTCCTACTAAAGTTAACTGTTTCTGCTGCAACACAAATTGACACCTTGTTTGCCATATCACCCATTTTATTATGGCCATCACAACTCTGGAAGTCCTTTATAATATCCCTTCCATTTCCTCCCTCCCATACTGCCCATATATTAGTGTATTGTACATCATGTCCTGTAATTATGGGATACCCCAAGAGTTTGCAAATAAATTCCACAGGCCTGATATATACCCACAATTAAAAAAAAGGTGCCTCATTGTTTCTACTTCCGCCCCACAACCCTCCCTTAAGCATAATCTCTCTAGGATACTTTTATGAAAATGGTTGCCTCAAACATTCAGTCTAGAGTGGCAACACAGCCGGAGAGAATCCCACACCTTAGGTGGGACTCTTGGCTCTGTCAATTGTTCAATAACCTCTGACTTAACCACCGTGTCTGGTGTTACAATACAAGGAGCTGTAAGGCACACAGACTGTAGGATCCTTTGATACACTATTTTCCTGGTATTATGCAAAAGCTCAGTAGTGGTTATTTGCCACTCTTTTAATTTCCTGCATGTTTCCCTTAAGTAGTTGGACATACCCATTGGGATTTATAATAATACTAATAATAATAAAATTTATTTGATTAAGCACCTTTCAAATATTTCAAGGCACTGTACAAAGCATCATAGCATCAACGTAACAATATGTACACTGACAATACAACCAATAAAATATTTAAAATAAACAGTTAAAATACAACAGGAAATGCCTGATTCCATAAAAATGACTTTAAAGCCTTCTTAAAACTATCCACCGTTGTACTTTCTGAGCTGGCGAGGCAGAGAATTCAGAGGTGGGGCCCATAAAACAAAAGCACGGGCTCCAGAAGACTTCAAATTCACCTCGGTATCTCCAGCAACCCCTCATCAGCTAGTGAAGCTGTCTCAGAGGGGTGTAAGGACCAAGCTCTTTCAGGTAGTCGGGACCTAACCCATGTAGGGCTTTGTAGGTCAAAAGACCCACTTTAAAGGTGATCCGCCACTGTATTGGCAGCCAGTGCAGAGTGCACAACACAGGGGTAATATGGGACCTTCTAGATACCCCAGTCAACAAACGTGCTGCTGCATTCTGCACTAGCTGCAAGCAGCGGATATCAACCCCAGCAAGCCCTAGGTACAGGGAGTTACAGTAATCAAGACGAGATGTCACAAAGGCGTGGACCAAAACCGGCAAATCGCCTGGTGGAACCAGGTGCCTAATCCTGGAGATGTTTCTAAGAAGAAAAAATGAAGTCTTGACTACTGCAGACACCTGATAATGAAGGGTCAAGTCAGTGTCACGCTCCACACCCAGGTTACGCACCCATTCAGAGGTAGGGATCTGGTCTACCCCAAGAACTAATCCAGAGGGGGACCCTTTCCCTAGACCCTCAACCCTGTGACCGGGGTCCACCACCATAACCTCAGTCTTTCCCAGGTTCACCTTCAAACCACTGGTATTCATCCAGTCTTGGATATCAATGAGGCAGTTATTCAGCACCGAGATAGCACTAACCTGGTCAGGTGCAAAAGACAGGTAGAGCTGGGTATCATCAGCATAGCAGTGAAACCTCAGCTCATACCATCTTACAATGTCTCCGAGGGGTAGCATATATACTGCAAATAACATGGGGGAAGCGGACCCTGAGGTACCTCACAAGGTGAGAGAAAGCCCCGGATGAACATAAACCGGAAACCACTCTCTGTGTTCTCCCCAGGAGGTAAGATGAAAACCATCTGAGGACCACACCTGAAAGCCCACACATGGACCTCAGATGTTCGAGCAAAACCCCATGATCCACAGTATCAAAAGCTGATGATAGATCTAGATCAAGGAGAACCAGAATAGAGCGGTGTCTCTGATCTCTCACCATCAGGAGATCATTGAGCACCTGAACCAGAGCAGTCTCGGTGCTATGCCTCTTACGAAAACCTGACTGGAGAGGCTCGTATAAACTATGGATGGTCAAATGGTTATCAAGTTGAGCCGCCACAACTTTTTCAATAACCTTCCCCACAAAGGAGGTTAGAGATCGGACGGTAGTTGGCTAGGTCATTCGGGTCTAAGGAAGCTTTCTTCAGAAGTGAAGTCACCACCCCTTCCTTCAGAGAACTATGGAAAACTCCCATCTCCAAAGAACACCGAATAATCCGAGCAAGGACCAGGCCAATAAGTTCACTACATCCTATAATCAAGGACGTAGGACCCGGATCCAAACTACAACATGTTGGGCACATCTCAGAGACAATCCTCATAGTGTCCACGAGGTCCGGAAGATTAAAGGAACTCCAGGAAACTCTGGGCTCTGTGACAACACACTGATCAACTGTAACAGCCTTGGAGTGAGGTCGGGGATACTGCCTCCGAATGTCTTCCACCTTATTCGCAAAGAATCGAGCGATCTCCTCGCAGTCATTCTGCGTAAAAACTCGACGGACCTGACGACAGGCTGGGTTGCACAGTCTGTCAACAGTTCTGAAGAGCTGAGCCGGTCGATTCCGAGTGACAGAAATTTCCCTGGACAGGAATTCTGCCTTCTTATGAAATTTCTGTTTGATAGAGCTTATAATGCTCTAGCAAAATAAGATGGTCGTCATCCGAGGCAGTCTTCCTCCACCGACGCTCCAACCTACGCCCCAACCTCCGCAACCCTCTCAACGCCCCATCATACCAAGGGGCAATGGGATGGCATGGAAAGGGACAAACACAGGTTGGTGCAATCTGGTCAAGAGCAGCCGAGATGGCTCCATTATAGGCCACCACCAGCCGCTCAGGATCAGAGCACAATTCGTCACACAACGAGAGGTCAATAACCGCTATCAGGTCTTCAGGGGCAATATCCCGTAATGGGCAGTACTTGACCAACTCCACAGGGGCCAACCTACCCGGGGGGGGCCTCAAAATTGAATCCAACTGAGTAATGATCAGACCAACCGACCGGTTCCACCACCAAGTCGGATGCCTCGATCCCCAGGAGGAAAACCAGATCAAGAGAGTGACCTCCCTTGTGAGTAGCTGTGGAAACAACCTGAGTGAAGTCAAGAGATGTCATCACCTGGAGGAAATGTTGACCAAAAAGTGAAGATTCGTCGTCCACCCATGCATTGAAATCGCCCAGCACCATCAATCTGGGCGATTCCAAGGCCATGTCGTCGGCGAAATCTGCTATTTCCTGCAGGAAAAGCTTCTCATCCCCAGGTGGACGGTAGATGAGAGCAATCCTGTACCTCACCCCAGCTACCACAGTGCACTCAAATGATCTGGCCTCCTCAACTGGAACATCAGTTAGGCCCAATTCGGTCTTAAAACAGACAGCCACCCCCCTCCGCGATCCAATCTCGGGCGATGTATAACCGAGAACCCGGTGGGAACAGCAGCCTCCAAAAATGGGGCCGCATTCCCATCCAACCAGGTCTCGGTAATGCAAGCGATCTGCCCTAGCATCAAAGTCCGCAATAAGAGCAGTCTTATTGCAGACAGATCTGGCATTGCACAACAAGCGCCCAAGTTGGACGAGGTTGAATTGTCCCAACCACTTGCCCTCTAAAAGAAGAGAGGTGCCCTTAGGTATAGAACCAGAATGGGGTTACTGCGCTCCAGAACCCATTTAAGCCCAAGGCGTCTTGATCTAACCACCCCAATGGGAGAACAACGCTCACCGCTGTCCTACCTCAACACCTCCTCCCTCCCCTCCCCTTCACCATCCCCAAAGCCCGACAATGATGATAAACCTGAGTTGGTAAGGGAGGAGAGAAAAAGGGGCGGAGAGTGCGGACAGCGGAGGCCGAGTAACGAACAACTGGTGGAACTGGCAAGCACATCAGGCTGCTCATCAAAATTAAAACCAAATAAAACAAATAAAGAACAAATAAAGAACACTACCATCCACCATAAAACAAAATAAAACAATATTATAATATAACAATTGAAAATTCAAAAGAATTACTTTATATCCCACAGCCCTCTCATGGCCAAGAGACAAAAAATAATAATACAACTGTAACAACTAAAATAAAATACAATAAATATTTGCAGGGAAAAAATGTAAAAACCACCCACCGGAACTCTCTCACCGGACCGAAAGGGTGGAAAATAAGATGAAAACAAGCACTCTCACTGCTTAAATTTTTCCCTCAAAATAACTAAACATCACAAATCCTGAAAATAAAATACAAACAATACAATAAATCAATATTCATCAGCACCTAAACTAAAACAAAACTAAAACAACAACAGATCACAGGAACCAGCCCGTCCAAAAGGATCAGAGACCCACTGCTTCTACTCCAGGGGGGGGAAGACCCTTCGGCCAACCACCCAAGGAGTATAGAGGAGAGAAGATAAGGACCGGCCTTCTAGCCAATCCCTCCCCCACTCGTGAGACCCTAGCCCAGGACCACCAGAGCCCAATAGACCACCAAAAGTTAATTTCAAAAAAGGTTCGAATAAACAGTAGCTATATCCACAATCACTTATCTTGTGGAATCTTCTTCTAGCCGCTTCTTCACACTTCAAAAAGTCAGACAGTACTGGTCCCACATCCTTAATACATTCCCATAACCAAGATATCCAGACAAAGTTCCAAGTATAAGGATTCCAATTCAATCAGTTTTCCAGGGAAAAGCATATTCCAACCACATAGTCCAACCAGTTGTCCCAGGGGCAATACTGGGCTATAGTGGTGACCCACCACTACGACTCCGGGCCGGATCAGCCCGGATCAGTTCTCAAAACTTCCCCCATTGTTGGGTTTCCCATCTCTGCCAAAAATAAGTGCATCTATCCTGTAACAAGGGTACCCAATCCAATTGTTTCTTAACCAATAGCAGTACCAAATAGGCATATATAAACATTGAAAAAAAGAATAACACTGGATTCAGCATATTAAGCCCACCCTTTGTAACTGGCCAGTAAGTACTATTCCACTTTATGGGATTCGGCCGACTCCTCCAAATTAGTTGAAATGCAACACTGTACGTTCTAGCCTCCAATTTAACTGGGAGCAGATAGATTTGGCTGACAGTTAAAAAAAATGGGCACAATAAAGGTCTTATACATGTAAACCCACTTCGTTTTGGTCATAGGGTAACCTTTCCATCTACCCACCTTCTCTTCTGCTTGGATTAGGGCTAACTCCCAGTTCACACATGCCGCATCCCCAGACCCAAACCAAATTCCTAAAATCTTAATCGGTGGCTCTATTATAGGTATACCCCCAAGTTCCTGCTGACCTCCCCCGTGAATATGTATTCCTAAGACCTTACTCTTTTATTTATTTATTTTAGATCCTGAAATTTCAGAAAATGAATCTACACCTACCATAGTCCGCCCCCCAGAAGCTAAATCTGCCACCAAAATATTAGTGTCATCAGCGTAGACCAAAGCCACTGGAAAGGTCATATCCCGTGGTCCTTGAATGGGCACAATCCTGGTCTCCCCATTTGACTTCCTTAAAGGAGGATCCAGAGAAAAGACATACAGAAGGGGACTCAAAGGGCACCCCTGTCGTTTGCACCATTGAATCCTCACATGCTTCCCAATTCCACCGTTGACCAGGGGCCTCGAAGAAGCTTTGCTATAGAGAATCCTAATCCATTTGACAAATGTGTCTGGGATTCCATAACGAGCTAGTACCTTTAACAAATATTCATGTGCAACCTCATCAAAAGCCCTAGCCTGGTCCAGTGAAATCAGGTATGCTGATGTCCCTGGACCATCGAAGGCCTCTCTTATGGTTCTTACCAAATCCCCCATACTGCATTGAGGGATACCACATGTTTGCCTAGGGGAAGTGACCTCCTGGGCTACCATAGCAAGTCTTTTACATAAAATCTTGCAAAAAATCTTCCAGTCTACATTAATTAGACTTACAGGCCTCCAGTTCCGGAGATCCACTCTGCCATCCTTTTTGTGTAGAAAAATTAAAAGGCTATCCACCAATGCTGCAGGAAAGGGAACTATACCTGCTAATATGTCATTAAAGATGACCACCAGAAACTCACTTAAAATTTCCATGGTCTTTTTATAAAATTCCCCCAGTAACCCATCTGGACCAGGAAAGGACCCATTCTGTAAACTAACTACCACCTCTTCCACCTCTCTCTTAGATATAGGGGATGTCAGCAGTGTTTTGTCCTCCTCCAAGAGACCCGGTATTTCTAATTGGTGGAGAAATTCAGCAATACCTTCGGGGTTTGGTACCTGTTCACTATATGAGGTTTCCATAAATTCCTGGTCTGTGTTACCTATCTCTTCTCCTGTATGCACAACTATCCCTGAATTTGTTTGAAGAGCTGTCATGTATTTGGATTCTACCCTTTACACACAACTATCATATGGGTTGACATTCTGTGCTCTACCCAGTGTTCCAAATTTTTGCTCACTTAATAGTGATTGGGCTCTGTCATACTGGTATTTACACACCTCTGCCTTGATTACTTGAATATCCTCAGTGAGAACTTCTCCTGTTTCTACTGACTGGGATAACAACATCAGAAAGTCTATCTCTTAATTTTAGATAGGTTAGATATTTGTTGTTTGCTGCTTTTTAACTAAAGAACTACATAATGTTTTTATATCACTTTTGGTGTCTTGCCACCAAAAAAGCAAATTCTCATATAAATCGAAAACCGAAACCCTGGCCTCCAACTCAGCCTGGATTGACGACCATACCTCGGCATCTTCCAAGGCAGCTATATTCAGCCTCCAAACTGGGCTGGATCCAAGCTTGTTTGATGGCTTCCCCACCGTAGTTTTAATCAGTCTATGACCCAAATTTTCCACAGGATAAACTGAAAAGGTTAACACTGGGACCCAATGATAGGCAAACATAAAGTCAATCCAGGTTGACAAACATCCTTTAAAAATGTATGATCTGGTAACTGGCCCATTGTAACCATACAGTCTTTAAGCCGTGCTTGTTTATACATTCTATTCAAAAAATTTGAATCTGTATACAATTTTTATGTTCCACCAGTTTTATCTGATAGTGATAAAATACAATTAAAATACCCCCCCAAAAAATACTGACCTAGCTCTGTAAAGATATGGTTCAACTTTCTTCATCAAATCTACCCTTTGATACTTGGTTTGATGGTTATAAACATTAATTAACCTGAGATCCTGAGCCCCTATTCTCGCATCCAAAATACACACCCTGCCAGGTACCAAATCAATAAGATGTGATGCTCTGAGGTCAGGATTCAAAATTAGAAACCCAACCCCAGAGCACACCTCCTCCCCTAGGGACCAAAATGAAGAACCTCTAAACCACTCTTTAGATGCACGATGGGCTTCCCGAATCATGTGTAAACGAGTGTCTTGCACTAGGCAAATGTCCATCTGGTGATCTGCGATAATAGAAAAAGTGGTTTGTCTCCTCTTTTGGTTCTTGATACTGTTCACATTAATGGAACCCAGAGTAAGATGAAACTCCATAAACATGTGATCGAGCTGACCTCATCCTCGGGTTCCTCTGCCCTTGGGCCTTTTGCAACAGTTATTTTAGATTTCTTTTTTTTTCTTTACCCCTCCTCTCAATTCTTGAGTAGAAACATCTGAATCAGTCATATGCTCTGTTTGAGAGGAAACTATGGAGGAGGTATCTGAGTCTTCCCCACCCTCCTCCCATTGTTTCCTCTTTGCCAGTAGAGTAAATCTATTCTTTGTGCAGAGCCCTGTATCAGACTGTGCACTAGATCTTCTTCCCATTTTTTGTGAGACACTATGCCTCACCATCCTGGTTTTCTGTTGCTTCGACGACTCCGTTTGTGGTGGTGGCATGGTGGGAACCTCTACCTTAGATGTTCCTGGTCGTGCTACTTGTCTCCCATCCACACTGCCCTCCACTGATTCTTGTGACAGATGTGGTCCTTCTATTTCAACCAAAGTATCCCCTTCTGAGGATGCTACACATGCTGAAGTGTACCTCTCAGAAGCGGAAGGTTGGGGGTCTCCCTGGCCCCTGGGAGAATACTGGAGGTGCAGGATGGAATGACGGTGGGGGGTGTCGGATGGAGAACTGCTGTTGAATATCAGGATTCACAGTTACACCATTCTGCCTCATAGCATTGTCCTCTTCTTCATCAGATCCCTCTTCCCCAGCATTATGTAATGCCCATGGGCAGTCATTAAAAGTGTGGCTTGTATCCTCACATAGGTTGCATACCACAGGAGTCTGACATGTAAACGCCACATGTTCAATCCCTTTGTACAGTGAACACTTCATTTTGTCACAAGCACTGCTCAAATATGTGTGAGCACCACAATGAAAGCATGACCTCAGTTGACCTGAGTAAAAAATAAAGCCTCAGTCCCTCCTCAAGTAAAAGCAGCTTGGTAAATGCTGAATCAGGCCTTTCTCTTGAGGCAGGCGCACTCAAATCCACCACCCCCGTCCAAATGTCCTCAGGGTCTGGAAGCCCAAGTACAGAACACATTGTCCGCAGCCAAAAGAGAATGTCTGATATTGCCGCCCCTTCATTTTTAAACAACACCATTATTGTCCAGTAAGCAGGTTTTGTTAGTGGGATTACAATAAATGCCTTCCACTCTGGGGTTCTTCATACCATCTGATACCTTTCCTAGAAGAGTTCAAGACTGGCTGCAGTCTTGAAACAAGTGTCAAAATTAGGATCTCCAGATGTATGGCTCAGAGCATAAATCTCCTGCACTGAAAATCCTAGCCTGTCCTTCAGGAGTGTGTGACCAACATATATTTGATCAGGACAAGTCTCTAAGCCACCCTTATATTTAATGCAAACTGCATTTCATCTCCTGACTGGTTCTGGGGGTGCATGAAAAAGCCCTGCATATGTTCTACTAGAAGAGGCCCATCCCCTGGTGTCAGACACCGTTGTGTTCTCTCCATTTAAATTGCGTGCCTCTGGGGAAGGGCCAAAGTGCCTATTTCCAGCTTCTGGAGCTGCAGTGTTAGGTACCTTCATTCTTGCAGCTGGGGAGGTACCTTGCCCAATGCTAATGTTGCTTTTGAGGGAAGCTGAGGGAGTCTTGTGTGCTGTGGGAAATAATTCTGGAGAATTCACCAGTTCTAGGGAGGTGGAGAGTTCTAAAGGATCCATCTGATCATCTTCTGGTCTTGCAGGAAACACCCATGCTTGATCGTGGGCCTGCCTCACCCATCCTGCAGATTGCAGTGCCTCAGCCACAGTTCTCCCAGTAATCAATACATTTCCATCATAGTTCGGTTGATCTGATACTAAATCAGGGTTAGTGCCCTTTTCTCCCATAACCAAATTACGTGATGCTGCACCAAACATGTCCTGAGAGCTCAATCCCCAAGAGACTATATCTTTTATAGCTCCTCCTTCATCCTCTACTTGATCCATCACTTTCTGTAACACATTTATATAAAGAACATCGAGAAAAACAGTTTTACTTCTCTGTCTTTGTAGTGAAGACTCCTCCTGCACTCTGCTGTTAATTGGACACAATTCTGCTTGTAAGCCTCCACCTTCAGGTACACTCACGCATACTGCCCCAACCTTGGATCTCTGAGTTTCAAAAGAGTTGTCCCCGTGCAGCTTGAGCTCCATTCCAGGCATTTCACCTGCCGAGCTGCCCGTTCTCCCTCTGCTGTCACTGTGCTCCTCTTCTGCCAACAGCACTCTCAAATAGTCACTCCTGGACTGAAACTGTTGTCCACTTTGCCAGTCTTCACTCAGCACATCTTGTGCTGACATCATAGGTGAAACAATATGACCCTCCATAGCTCTTTACTCAAAATAGCCTCTTCGTTCATTTTCTTTGTAATCCATCATCTTCTGTTGTACAGGCAGATCTACCTGTTCAGCGACTTTCAAAGCTGCATTTCCTTCATCCAAAAATGCCTCTAGTTGAACTGGGACAGAGGAGGATGCCATCTCCTCTGTTCCTGTAGCCATCTCCTGTCCACTTCCTCTTGGTACCACAGACAAAGTGGTCCCCTCTGCCTACAGGAAGCAAGGCCCCTGCAGGAAGAGTAGGGAATTTTTTTTTTATTGAAGAAACAAAACAAACACAATATGAAACAATGTTATCTTACATTCCAAAATTATATAAAACATAATCATCATAAATAAGATTAACATTCTTATATTTCCAGAAAATAAAACTCTACTAAAGAAAACATCCAAAATTCATTTAAACCAAAGTAAAGCCTATCAAAAAAAAACAACTTTCTCACTTATTTCATTTCAGCCACACAATGTGTTTCCAAAGACTTTGAAAAACTTTGTTCTCCAAGGTTCGTTGCTCAAACATTTTTTGTTTACCTACTGCTAATTCTATATGGTTAAAAATTACAGTATTAGGAAGAAGAGTATGTTGTAAAGAGAACTGGCATCTAGCTTGCCACATGATATTTAATGCATGCAAAAATCAAATTTAAAGTACTTGGATGATATCTTCGCAAAAAACCTGAATAATCTCCCAAAACCAGACTCTGATACGTAATATGTCTCAAAACACCCCAATCCCACCGAATAGCCAAATCTGACCAGAAAACAATTACATGTGGACACAGAAGTAAAAAATGTTCTAATGTTTCTATCTGATCTACACAACCTGGTCTAAGACACATCCTTTCCGTAATTTGCTTGTGCTTTAAATTTCCCCTAACCCCTAACCTCCCATGACAACAGAGCCACTTCACATCCTACATATTAGGTGGTATCCTATGGTCAATTAAGAGGCGAAGAGCTTGTGACAGATTAGTAGGGTACAAAGGAAATCCACTTAATTGATAAAAATAATTTACCATAATTTCTGAATAGAAATCTTTTCTCGGAATGTCCTGTAATTGTGCCTTTCCTCATTTCCATTCTCTTAACTTCCTTACAGCAGAATCCACATAAGAAGGTGCCATGGCCGCTCTACTTTTTTTTGGAACTCCCCCTCCTTCCCAGTTAGACATAAAAGGAAAAAATAACAGTTGTGTCCATGCTGACCATGGATGATCCTGTGGTTTAATCACTTTTTGAAAGGTTGTAATCATAAAGAAGGAGTGATAAAAAACAATTGGGTTTATCATCCCCAAGCCCCCTTGATTTAACTTCAAATAAGTAAAAGCCTGTTTAATGGGGTTTAAATTACTTCCCCACACCAT
This sequence comes from Neoceratodus forsteri, assembly GCA_016271365.2. Classification (NCBI taxonomy): domain Eukaryota; kingdom Metazoa; phylum Chordata; order Ceratodontiformes; family Ceratodontidae; genus Neoceratodus; species Neoceratodus forsteri. The sequence continues at coordinate 61,366,331 of CM028135.1, forward strand.
TTGAAAGAAAACACTATATAATCTTGTTTCTATTGAAAAAGGCACCGGAAAAATAGAACATACATGTAAAAAAATAGGTAATAAAAATGTTTTAATAATTAATACCCACTTCTTTTTTGAGAAACCCTAAGATTTCCATTGTTGAACCTTTCTTTCTGCTATAACTAAAAACTTCTCCCAATTTAACAGGGCTAAGTCCCCTTTACCAAACAGAAGACCTAGAATGTTAATTGAATCCATGACTATTATACCCCCAACATTCTGAAAGCACGGAGCCTCTCCAATAGCCAAACATTTGCACTTCTCTAGATTTAGCTTAGTGCCATTTAAATCCGTAAAACAATTAAACACTCAGATAGCCTCAACCCCTGACTGTACATCCGCTACCAGTAGACAGCTATCATCTGCATATGCTGAAATCTTCTGGACCGGTAAAATACAAGATGGAGATAACCCCTGAATTGATCTGTTATTTTCAATTTCTCTTAAAAGCGGGTCCAATACAAATGCATATAATAAGGGACTGATAGGACAACCCTGCCTCACCCCACATTTCAACCTAATTTCAGAGCCTAAAACGTTATTAATACTTGGGCAAGAACCTGCTTTGTAATATAAGGTTTTTAGATATTGAATAAAAGTTTTAGGGAAACCATACCTACCTAAAACCTGAAACAGAAAATCATGAGACACTGAGTCAAAAGCTCTAGCTTGATCCAAGGACAAAATAAAACCTGACAGTTTTTTTTGTAATCCGAACTCACACACATCCCGTAACAATTTTAAATTCTGTTGGATTGAATGATGAGGAATAGAACATGTTGCGCTGGATGAAGTACCTTTCTACCCTCTTGCAATCTTTTTACATAAAATGGTAGACAACATTTTATAATCAGTATTCAGGAGACTAATTGGTCTCAAATACCGAAATCTGTACTATCACCTGCTTTAAAAATAAACGTCAAAATGGCTAAATAAAATTTCAAATCTCCAAAACCATATTGCAGAATATCGTTAAAGACTTCCATCAGTATAACACTCATTTCTTCTGAAAATGTTTTATAAAATTAATTAGTTAATCCATCTATCCCAGGAGAAACCCCCACCCTAAGAGAACCTATAACTAGTAGAATCTCCTGCAAAGTAATAGGCCCTTGTAGGAGCTTAACATCCGCCTTAGAAATAGTAGGGACTGAAAAGTGTAAAACATCCTCCCAAGCCGAGGAAGGAACAAAACCTCCCAAACTGAGAAACAACCCGTTCCTCTGCCACCACTAACATTTCTGCTACAGAAGTTTTAAACTCCCAACAGAATCTAAAGCCTGACATATATCTCCTCTCAATCTTATGTTTACACACCCTGTATGGATCCTGAAAAGGTTGTTGCTGAGTACCAAACTTTAAACCAGCATGAAGTGCTGCAGCCCTCTGATATTGATAATTTAACATATTTCTCTTTACCAACTTTAACTGAGATTGGATCTCTGTATCATTACACCTAGGATGTGATTGTAATTTGTAATATTGATTTCTAAAATCTAAATACTGTAAATATTCTGATGAACCTTTCCGTCTTTCATAAGCTACAAAAAAATCCTTTAAAGCTATCTTAGTATCAGTCCACCATGTGATCCAATCAGGGAAAAACACCGCCACTGATTTTCGAAGAAACAAAAAATCCTTCAATTGAGCCAGAAATACAACTTCCAATAATAACAGGGAATTTAACATCCATCTACTGGCAAAAGCTGGAAATGAGGCCGGAATCTGATGCAAGCTTAACGAACTAAATAATGCATTATGGTCTGAAAAATCACATGGCACAACCGAACACACCAATGGAATTAAATATTTAGAAAGAAAAAGGTCATCTATTCTTGTTTGAAAAGAGGCCCTTTTGTAAGTAAAGCCAGTAGATGAATGTAATTCTCTAAAGGCATCTTTTAATTTCGCTACTTCTATTGTCTGAGAAAGGGCATGTGAATCACAATAAGTTTTCAATTGAATCCCATTTTTTATACTAATGTCTAAACTACAATTCATATCCCCTCCCCAAAATATATGTTTGGAAGTAAAAAGATATGGTTTTACCAAATTAAATAAAGCAATCCGTGCTGTTTTAACTTGAGGGGCATAAGTATTAATCAATCTAAAGCTAAAACCAAATACTAAACAATCCAAAATCAATACTAGCCCCGGCTGGACATCTATTAATCTAGTTACTTGAACTGCAGCGTGAGAAAACAGAATACCTACCCCGTCCACTACATCTTCTCCAAACGACCAAAAGGAAGGGCCTTCCCACCATAGTTTCTTAACCTGAGGCACCTCCAATAAAGAAGATACATGTGTCTCTTGAAGAAAAATGACATCAACTTTAAAATCTCTACATTGCTGCAGGCCAATCAGGCGTCTCTAATAGCTCTTTAAGCTACAGCAATTTAAAGATATAATTTTCAAACAGGCCATAAAAAAAACAGTTCGTTAATTCAGGGTTTGTCTTGCTTCCACTTTCTCCCCTTTTTCTTCTTCCCTTCTAATAATTCCATACCACCCTCCTCTTCCGTTTCCATACAAGGGTTTTCATCAGTTTTTAATGAATCTGGGACTGCCTCCCCCTCTAAATCTGACAGGACTGCAAAGGAATTTTGAGTAAGACAAACCCCTCCTGAGCGACTACTTGCTCGAGTGACCCTCCTAGGGGTCTGAAAAGGGATTTCCGTCACAATTTCCACCGTCGAGTCTTCCCTGGAAGGGAGCAGGACAGAGGATTCTGTGATTAAAGTTGAGGGGGACCAAACTCTGTTGTGGGGCCAAAAATGTGGATTGATCCACAACCTTTCTCTTTTCACAAAGGTCCATCCCTGGAACCTCACGAACCAATGCCTGCCCTTTATCTACCCTAAACATGTCCCCTTTATTTAAACTGAGAGGCAATCCCTTACCTTGAGCCTGGGCAATCAAATCCTCTTTATTTAACCCCCCTGTCTATTTTGTTCAGCCCAAGGACATTGATGATAAGCATGCCCTAATTAATCACATAAATTGCATTTAAATTCATTCCTACAAATCTCACTATCATGGTCTAATTCACCACATAAGGCACATTTAACTTTGTCACGTGCACTACTTAGTGCCTCACTGCCACATCTGTAACAAGCTTTAGGCTGCCCTGGATAAAAACAAACTCCACGATCCCTACCTAAGAAAAAACTATTTGGTACATGCATAACTTCATTATTCACCACATTCAATTTGACTTTAAATCTCCATGCCCCAGTCCAAATTCCTTCTGTGTCCAAAATAGGCTCTGGAGGACCCAGAACCCTACATTTTTGTTCCAACCAGTATAAGATATCCCCCACATTTACCCCTTCATTTCTAAACATAACATTTATAGTTTTAAATAAAGGTTTTGTGATCGGAATAGCCAAAAAAGGTAACCATAATGGCAATAACTTATAACTATCATATTTATGCCAAAATTATTCTAGACCAGCCATTTGTTTAAAACTAATGTCAAAAGTATCTTCCCCCCCTGAATATTAATTAGTGCATAAATGTCAGTAGGCAAAAAGTTCATTGAATCCATTAGCAGTTTCTTTGCCACATATAAACGATCAGGATGTTCAGGTAATCTCCCTCTATAACGAAGCCGAACTGCATTTCTTCTTGGTGCTTGTTCCAATTTGTTTCCTTTAAAAAGATCCGAGAAACGCGGGCCCCTCCTCACCTCCTGTTCTTCTATAAGTAGTTCAGCAGCGTTTTGTGCAGGTGAATCCCCCCCAACTTCCTGCATACTTTCAGCAGAAGAAAAGGCCTGATTTAAAGTCTGCCCCTTCTCAGCCTGATTAAATAAAGTCAAGGACTCGCCCTCCTTAGCTGTTTTACTAATAGGACCAGTTTCCTTTGGGAGAAGGACAACCATTCTGGATCCGAATCCATTTCCCGTTTTCTTGCTGAATCCATCCCACCTCGATGGTGCTGCCTCTTGGACAATTCAGTCGTCTGACCTTTTTCCGGCTTGTACTCCAGTCCCACCTCATTCTCGTCGACTGTGTCACTTCTCTGTTCGCATCGCAATCCTCGTGATGACCGGTGGCTCACACTGCAATCTGTTCCGGTGAAGCTCCTCTGCTCTGGGAACACACTCTTTCTCCACCATTGACTCCTGTTGCAACCGGCTTTCTGCTGAAACCTCCCGCTCCATGGCAACATCCGCTACCTCCTTCACGATACTGCTCTCAACTATGCCTTTCAGATCCCTCGTTTCCTCCGAGGACCGTATGCTGGTAAGCTCCGTAGCAGGTCTCGCCTGCATATCTATATTCAACCACTCCATCTGGAGCTCCTTTGACTGCAGGTTCTCTCTTTCCTCAGTCTCCATCTCTACATTTTCCTCTCCAACTGCACTCACCAGTGCATCAGCTCGAGTGGCCATTACGCAGGTCAGCGGCTCCCCTACTGGCCACAACGCTGCAACAACGAAGCAGCCGCAGAGTAGGGGAGTTCCCCTAGTGTCCTGGCCAAATTTCTCCCATTCACTAAAAATACCACGAACAGCTTAATCTGGTTCAATTTCAGTTGCTTGCCATCTGTATCCTCCTCCCCCCGGTCACCCCTGAAAAAAGGGACTTCTAGGCCCGGTGGGCTTACTGGGTCAACAAAATTCAATAATAATAATAGCATATCAAAATATGGAGCAGAGGAGATTAAGTGATGCAAGGGAAATGGGAAAGCCTAAAAACATGATAAGAGTTTCAGGTAAAAGGGGGGTTCAAAACAAAATCAGAAACTACTGCAGGAGTGGGGAAGAGAAGTCATGGAGGAGAGTTTTAAGAACAGGAAAGGAGGGAGCAGAGTGAGTTTGAAGGGGAAGAGAACACCATAATTTAGGGAAACAGAACGAGAAGGCCACTTGCCAACAGCAGATTTTATATGAGGGAGAGCAAAAGAGCGAGAGCAAGCATTGTGAAGAGAGTAGGAGGATGAAGGGGAAAGGAGGGGAGAGAGGCAAGCTGTGAGGGAAGAGAGCCAAACCAAAATTTGGAGGTAAAGGAAACACAGTAGGTAAAGTGTGTGGCATTAAGAGAGGGGAGGGAGAGGGAAGAATACAGGGTACAATGGTGTCTATACAAGGGTTTATCAAGGGCAAGACAGCAGAAGCAATGAAAGAGAGAGTCCAATCTAGCTAAAGTGGACCTGGATCAGCACTATAAACTATACCTCCATTGTCAAAAATAGGCAGAATCATCTTAGTGAGGATTTCACTGCATACAGGAAGCAAAATGCTTCTTGTATTTCTGTAAAGCACTCCAAGCTTGGGGTGGAACTTCTTGTGTAAAGAATCCACGTGCACAGAAAAATCTAGAAGACAATCAAGCCAGACCCCGAGGAACTTAAAAGGAGGAGACATCTTCAATAGTTGTGCCATCAAGGGTATGAAAGGAAGGTAGGCGGCGGACACTAGCTAGTCTCTTCTGAGTGCTAAAAGGCTTGCAGACTATTTAATTTATCTTTTATTTTTTTGGCATTAAGGGATAACTGATTATCACGGAACCAGTACTAGATATTGTTAAAATCCAGTTTTGAGTTGGTTCATAAAATCGGCGTCAGAGGAGCCAGAGGTAAAAAGAACCATATCATCTGCATACATATGCACAGACTTAGAGGATCAGGTCTTAGGGAGGTCATTTAGAAAAATGGAGAAAAGAACTGGACTCAAGACAGACCCTGGGGTATGCCTGAGGTTATAGGGAGAGGAGAGGAAAGGGAGTCTCCAGTGCAGACAGCTGGGTTTACCTGCTTTTACAGAACAAAAGCAGGCTGGAGGCCAATCGGGTTTGTCTCCCACTCCTAGTGGGTGAGTTATTCCCTAATTGGCTTTGAGCGCAAATAGCTATCAAGCCCTATTATAAAACTTTTAATACATGTACTGTCCACCAACTCTTGGGACAGTTTAATCCACACTCTAGCTGATTGTAAGGTGAAGTAATTATATATTTTTTTAGTATTTGCTTTAGGGATACTCAGCTGCCTGTTATGAGACCTTAAGTTGCCTGATTGGATGTTGACATGAAAACCACACTGGGTTGATAGTTCTGTATTTTTTTACATTTTAAATAACAGAAGTACATTTCCTCTTTGCTTTCTCTCCCTCAGAGTAAACAGTCCAGTCTTGGTTAGTCTCTCCACATAGGTCATATTTCTTAACTTCAGAATGCCCTTCTCTGAACCTCTCCACCAAGTCAATGTCTCCCCTCAAGTATGGATTCCAAATGGGGACCTGTAGCCTAAATATGGATATCCAACCCAATCACATCATTCTACCATAGTGGAAAAAAGGAAATCATTTGCAAAAGGTGCCCTATTGCTCCTAAAAAATGGCAGCACTCAAGTCATGAACTAGCAAAATAAAAAAATAGATATACTGCACTGTGGGAATATTTTGCCAATTACCCCACAAACCAACTTAAGACACTTAACGCAGTATGTAACAGAAGGTGTAGTCTATCTACTCAGACATTGGGAGCCAGTGTTCTGGTGAATCTTGTAAAGTGTGAACATGGCATCTTCCTAAAAGTCACATTGATTACAATTTTTTTAATAACATACTTTATTGAGACAAATGTTTCAATATTTTGACATAGAACTATACACAAACAATACCATCATTACAGGACATACATAGATTGAGACTTTACCCCCTCCCCCACGATAGTTATTGGTCAACTAATTGTGTACTTCAATCATCTCAAGATTGACTCATAAATTATTGGATATGAAAATCAAATTTGTACCACAAGTAAATACTCTACTATTTATTTAACATAATACAATGTCTGAGGAAGAAGATTATTACTACGGTTGTAAGGCACATACTGAGTTTCCATTTTCACAGAATGTGAGAAGGATTTGGGGTCTATATCCAAAATGACCTGAAGAATGGGGTTCATAGTAGAAAAACATCAAATCAAGCTATGCAGTCAGTAAATTGTATAAGGAGGGGTTTCCATTCAAGAAGTGGTGAGGTTTTATTGCCATTGTATAGGTCCTTGGTTAGGCCTGTTTTGGACTATTGCTTTACTGTGGCTGTTCCCTTTTATGTGAAGGATATTAAATTAATGGAAAGGCCACAGAGATCATTTACTAGACTGATTTCAGGTTGTGAGGGGATGTCATATGAGGATAGATTGGAAAGATTGGGACTGTGGTCATTAGTGAATAGAAGAGCAACGGGGGACTTATTGTTACTATACAAGTCACTAAAAGATGAGGATCTTAAATCTGAATTGGGATTGGTGATTAGGGAGAAATCATATCAATTGAGGGGGCATGATAGGCAACTGAGGGAAGAAACTAGTAGGACTGAACAAAGAAGGAAGGGTTTTAAGTGTAGGGAGATTAGGATGTGGAATAGACTGCCTCAACCCCCCATACCCTCCAGTCTTTGTTGTGCAGATTCAGACTTTTTAGCACCTTTTGATTGCTGCAATAAAGTGCCTTTGCTCTACCTTCTCCTCTGTCCCCTACCTTCCAGCGGCACAGCCCTTGAGCACCCAGGGACCGGAGGCTCCGAGCCGCCAGCGGGCGGGCTCGACCGACAAGCCGACCAGGGAACCAGGAGGCCGGGAGAAGCAGGCAGAAAGGTACGGAAAAGCCGCAAACCAATCGGAAAGCGACCGCTAACTCTGCCTTGCTTCTGATTGGTGCGCCTTTCCCATAGACTTTAGCTGAACTTTGCAACACCATTTCTGGCCGGGATTTCTGTTATTATGCTTTATTGTTAAAATTACCTAAAAAGAGCTGTTTTACTTTTTAAATGTGCCCCATTTGAGGGTTGTGTAGTTATCTAGTTTAGCCTGTGATTACAGACTTTCTGTGTTTCTGTGTGAGGCTAGGCTTGGGCACCTACTCCCCCCATACCCTCCCAGTCTTTGTTGTGCAGATTCAGGCTTTTTAGCACCTTTTGCAGATTGCTGCAATAAAGTGCCTTTGCTCACTGCCTTCTCCTCTGTCCCCTACCTTCCAGCCAGCACAGCCCTCGAGCACCCAGGGACCGGAGGGGCTCTGAGCCACCAGTGGGCGGGCGGCGACCGACAAGCCGACCAGGGAACCAGGAGGCTGGGAGAAGCAGGCAGAAAGGTACGGGCAAAGCCGCAAACCAATCGGAAAGCGAAAGCTAACTCTGCCTTGCTTCTGATTGGTGCACCTTTCCCATAGACTTTAGCTGGACTTTGCAACACCATTTCTGGCCGGGATTTCTGTTATTATGCTTTATTGTTAAAATTACCTAAAAAGAGCTGTTTTACTTTTTAAATGTGCCCTATTTGAGGGTTGTGTAGTTATCTAGTTTAGCCTGTGATTACAGCCTTTCTGTGTTTCTGTGTGGGCTAGACGTTTAGGCGCCTAACCCCCCCATACCCTCCCAGTCTTTGTTGTGCAGATTCAGGCTTTTTAGCACCTTTTTGAAGATTGCTGCAATAAAGTGCCTTTGCTCACTGCCTTCTCCTCTGTCCCCTACCTTCCAGCCAGCACAGCCCTCGAGCACCCAGGGACTGGAGGGGCTCCGAGCCGCCAGCGGGCGGGCGGTGACCGACAAGCCGACCAGGGAACCAGGAGGCCGGGAGAAGCAGGCAGAAAGGTACGGGCAAAGCCGCAAACCAATTGGAAAGTGACCGCTAACTCTGCCTTGCTTCTGATTGGTGCGCCTTTCCCATAGACTTTAGCTGGACTTTGCAACACCATTTCTGGCCGGGATTTCTGTTATTATGCTTTATTGTTAAAATTACCTAAAAAGAGCTGTTTTACTTTTTAAATGTGCCCTATTTGAGGGTTGTGTAGTTATCTAGTTTAGCCTGTGATTACAGCCTTTCTGTGTTCTGTGTGGGCTAGATGCTTAGGCGCCTAACCCCCCCCATACCCTCCCAGTCTTTGTTGTGCAGATTCAGGCTTTTTAGCACCTTTTTGCAGATTGCTGCAATAAAGTGCATTTGCTCACTGCCTTCTCCTCTGTCCCCTACCTTCCAGCCAGCACAGCCCTCGAGCACCCAGGGACCGGAGGGGCTCCGAGCCGCCAGCGGGCGGGCGGCAACCAACAAGCCGACTAGGAACCAGGGAGGCTGGGAGAAGAGGCAGAAAGGCACGGCAAAGCCGCAAAATTTTGCCCGCCTCCTCCCCTCCTCGTTGATTCTTTTATACACCTTTTCCCGCCATTTCTCTAATCCACGCCCATAGCTAATTCTCTTCCTCTACTTAACCCCTACCTTCCCTCCACAATGCTACTTTGCTTCCTTTTGCTTGTGAGCCTCTCATCTTCCTCAATCCCAAATGACAATTATGATATACCCCATGCCATGGTGATTAAGGCAGTGAATATGGCCTGCCCACCCCTGCCATCCCCAGTGGACACCCACCAATTCCTTATTTATATCCTGCCATTTTGCACTGCAATCCCTGGGGTATCCCAAAAAGCTCTCTATCCTTACAACATTCCTCAAGTGCCTTGCATCCATTTTGGCATTACATTAACCCACTATGCCTGTCCATCAGATTATTACTTTGTGATAAATTCCACACCCATATAACAGGACCCCACCCATTACACAGTGGTTCCCCAAGAAGAGGAGGAAATGCTCTGATCACTCCCTATCCCTATCATTTGGTGCCCTCCTCAAACTAATCTTCTTCCTTCTGATCAGTATTGGTACTATTGAAATCAATCCTGGCCCTACTGAAAGTTTTTTATCCCCATCTGATCTAACCTCCATAAATGGCCTAAGTTTCTTTCACTTCAATGCCTGCAGCCTCCTAAAAAAGTTCTCCTTAATACAGGCCTGGTTCACATACCCTACCTGACTTCCTGGTTATCTCTGAAACTTGGCTCAGATCTACAACAAAAGACAGTGATATAAACCTTCCCAATTACCAGCTCTTCAGATCAGATCACCTTCCAGGGGCGTGTGGTGGCCATCTACATCAAGGAAACCATCTCTGCATCCTGCCTCATCAATACATCCGAACAAAGGAATTTGAATGCTTGTCAATTAAAATATCCTTCCTAACATGTCTTCCTTTAAATTGATTGGCTGCTATAGGCCCCTCTGCAGGCCTCAAACTCCTATCCCACCTAGGATCAATACTCAATCTAGGCCCTGAAGATACCATCATCCTTGGTGATTTGAATTTAAATTGGTTATCTAATGCATCTGCACCCTAGTAACCTTCTGTGACATCTATGGATTACTTAATTAATCAAAGATCCAACAAGGATTAACCTAAAAAATACTACCAACAGCTCACTCCTGGATATTATGATGGTAAACAAGCCTCGCTTATATTCTCATGCTGGAGTGCTACCCAGTGATGTAAGTGATCATTGTCCAATAGCTGGCATAAGATCTACACTCAAGCCATCCAATCCTGCAAAATTTCTCCATAAAAGGTCAAAAAAGAATTTAAACATCTCAGGATATCTCCATGATTTGTGCAATACAACATATTGGCAAGATTTTTACCTTACAACCTCAGTTGAGACAGCTCTTCAGATCTTAAAGGACATTATCATTAATGCCCTCAATATACATGCACCAATCACCAGTGTCAGAACTAAAGTAAAATCTTGTCGTTGGTTCACTGCTGACCTTAAAACAGCTTTGTTAGCCAGAGACAAACTCTGGAAAAAGGCAAGAAAAACAAAGGATACTAGAGACTGGCTTCAATTCAGAAAAGCAAGAAACTCATGCACAAAACAAATAAGAAATGCCAAAGCTGCCTACTATAGAGCTGAATTGGATGCATCCTATACTAACCCATCCAGATTCTGGGTACTATAAAGGAATTCTAGGCCAAAATGCTGCCCCTGCCTTACCCTCCAAACTGCTACTAAGTGACATAGAAATCACTGACAAGCAAGAAATCTTAAATACCTTCAATGACCATTTCACCACAGCTGGCCTAGCATTTGACTCTTCACCTGCAAATCTCTTGAGACCATCATTGAACCTTCAATCCACTGTGGGACAAAAGGCTGCTTCAACATTCTCCTTCAAACCAATATCCTTAAAAGAAGTAGAAGACCTCCTATCCAATTTAGATACTTCTAAGAGTGCAGGTGCAGACTCCCTGGATCCCTACTTTCTTAAAGTAGCATTGCACGCCTTATCTGCCCCCCTCACTCACCTCTTCAATCTTTCCCTAGCTACTGGTTCCATCCCCTCCATTTGGAAAACAGCTCAAGTAGTTCCACTACTAAAACCAGGTGATCTCATGGACCTTAACAATTACAGGCCCATTTCCATCCTACGGTACTATCCAGATGCTTGAAAAATTAGTAAATTCGCAGTTAAGGGCCTATCTGGACACCAACAACCTCCTAAATCCAGCACAATCTGGATTTAGATCAATCTATAGCACCATCTCTGCCTAGCCAAAGTCACTAATGATTGGCAGACTGCCTTGGATAAAAGAATAGTACCTGTGCTGTGTTCCTGGATTTGAGTAAAGCATTTGATACAGTGGATCATGAATCATTAATCTCCTCTCTTAGCTCTGTAGGCCTTGATTCACTCTCACCAATTGGTTTAGGTGCTATCTCTGGAAGGTTACAACTGGTAAAAATGAAAATTACCTATCCACCTCTAAACCACTGCTAAGAGGTGTACCGCAAGGCTCTATCCTAGGCCCCATCCTCTTGCCATTTATATTAATAACATTGATGCCAACCTCTCTCAATCTAACATTCATCTGTTTGCTGATGATACTGTATTATATGTCAGCAATCCCTCACCATCAAAAGCCTGTGAACTGTTACAGTCAGAATTCTTCATCCTACAACACAACCTATTGGAAAAAAAATTACTTCTAAATGCCAAAAAACAAAAGCTATGTTCTTTGCCACAAAGAATTGCTCTGCCACTACCCCATCATTCATCACCCCACAATTATCCACCTTATTTGGAGAAAAGCTGGAATTTGTGGATAAATTCAAATATCTTGGAGTCTGGATTGACAATAAGCTTGACTACTCTGTCCACATTGAATAGCTATTAAAAAAGTTGAGGCAAAGGCTTGGCCTATTTTACAGAATAAAACACTACCTTACCAGAGATTCCAAACAAAGATTAATCCAGGCATCATTCCTATCCCTTATTGACTATGCTGACTTTCTCTACGGCCATTGCTCACTCTCCCTCTTAAATAAGCTGAACACCCTGTATCATAGAGCCATCAGATTTATTACAGACCTTCCCTCCAGCACCCATCATTGCTCTCTTTACATGGCAGTCAATTGGACATCCCTACAGCACAGAAGAAAAAGGAATGCTGCAATCTGGATCTTTAAAGCTTTATCAGGCAAACTCCCCTCCTATATCTCAGACTGTTTCACCCGAATGACATCTAGGCCATACACCTTAAGGATCAATAAGCTCATTAAGCTAAAGATTCCCAATACCTGCACCCGGTTTGGGAGGGCTGCTATCAGCTATTCCTAGCATTTGTCTGGAACTCACTCCAAAAATCTATGAATCTGAATACCCTCTTACCCTTATCATCCTTCAAAAGATTATACACCACCCTATTTCCAGAGTTGTGCAACTGCTTCCATAAGGCCTAGTCTCCCATCCAACCTACACCCCTCCCTTCTGTAATCCACTATGTTTAGTTTCCCATCTTCTACCCAGTCAGTTATCACATTTCATATAAAAGCCTGCAAAAGCCCTATTATTTGATTATTATCCCTGCTATATCTATTATCCTCTTCATTCTTACATGTTAAGTTATTTTACTGCGCCTTGTATATCTGTAAATTTTGTATATATCTCTTATTTATCTGATTGTACTAATGTTATGCTATTCTCATGCCTTTGTAAAAAAAACTTGTACCCTTATTTGTATGACCACTCAGGTCCATCTTGTAAATGAGCTACGCTCAATGATGTTCGCCTGAATAAATAAAGATTTTGATTGATTGAAGAGGTGGTGGAAGCTGAAAATCTGAGTATCTTTAAAAATAGATTGGACAAGTTCTTTTTTGAAGTTGGTGATGCTTGTTACTGCCACTGAATTGCGGGGAAAGTCTATATGGGCCTTGCCTTCTTGACTTTCCTATTCATCCAGTATGAACAGCTTATAATAAGTAGGCTCCATTTTCAGAGCCCCGAGAATGCCTCAAGCCCCCGGTGCATCGATCGTTTGGAGCACAGGGCTTGCAGAATTCTTCCAGACAGCGATCAGGATTTTCAATCAGAAGTGCCAAATGCTGCAAGTTAGACCAGCTTTTCCGTGGTCTAATTTGAGTCATTTGGTTGTCTCAATTTACAGGGCTTGCACCAAATCTTCTCTCCCCCCCCCCACCTTTAGGTTTAAAAAGATAACTGTAAAGGAAGTTGAGAAAGAATTAAGGAACCTTAAAAGCAATAAAGCAGGGGGTATTGACGAAGTAGACCCTAATTTCATTAGAATGGGTGCAGATATACTAGCAACCCCACTGACCTATCTGTACAACTGGAGCCTGGGTAGTGGAATTTTTCCAAACACTTGGAAGATAGGGAAAGTGGTTCCTGTATATAAAGGGGGAGAGGCAACCAAACCATCTAATTATAGACCCATAGCTTTGCTGTCCACCATATCTAAGGTTTTGGAAAGGCTGGTACACAGGCAAATTTATCAATATCTGGAGGGATATCATATATTGTCTGCTGTTCAATACAGTTTCAGGGCTGGGAGGTCCATGGGTACCGCCCATATTGACTTTAACAACTTAATTACTACTTCCATGAATCAGGGGCATGAAACAGGGGTGGTATTCATGGACCTCAGTAAAGCCTTTGACCTGGTTAATCACCAGACAATGTTGGAAAGACTCTCTAAGACAGGTGCTCACCGGGAACCTCTACATTGGTTCAAATAATACTTATCCAATATGAGACAATGTGTTGTCAATGGCACTTGTGTTACTCAGATGAAACAGGTAATTCAAGGGGTACCACAGGGATCCATCCTGGGTTCCCTGCTTTTCAATCTTTATGGAAATGGCTTGGAAAAGAAAATTAAAAACAGCGGGGTGCGTCTGTTCACGAATGACACTGTGCTGGTGGTGTCCGTGTGCAGTCACTCCCTACTGGAACAAAAACTCCAGGAAGATCTGAGTAGCATAAGGCATGGTATTAAACATCTGGCCTATTGTTAAATAAGAAAAAAACACAATGGGCAGGATTCTCAAAGGACCTGTGCTCGGCGCATCTTTGATGCCCCAGCGCAAATGAGATGTGCCGAGCACAAACTGTGGTATTCACAGAAGGTGAACTGGGGGATGATCCCGGTGCATCACCTCTGTGAATACCACAGTTGCACCCAGCCCATGATGTGCCAACACAACCCCCTGGTCAGGCTGGGTAGACAATGCGGTAGCGCATCTCCCAATGTGCTGCACCTAAAGCCGCTATTCACAGCCACAGATGTGCAAATGGGGCCATTAGGCATGCAAGGTACAATGGGGCCATTTGCATCTCATTATGGCCCCCTTTGCATACATCTAGCAGGGCTGCACCAGCAGAATACACATAGGCCTACAGGGAAGTGTAATATATGCGGTGCACTGCCCGACTGCTGGGACAACTTGCGCCCATCAACCCCGCATCCTCATTCACATGCTGCTCTGTGCGGTAATATTGTTGCACACAGAGCCCCACCCCACCCACATCCCCGTTACAATGCCGCTCCTTGCGGCAAAATTGTTGTATACTCAGAACCCCCTTCCCTGCCCACATCCATGTACACATGCTGCTTCCTGCTGTGCATCTGTGGCAAAAGCAGAACCCACATCCCAGCCCACATCCACGCTCACAAGCCGCTCCCTGCGGCAAATGTTATGTAAAGCAGAACCCACCCTTCCCACCCCAACTCGAATGCACCATTGGCAGCATTCCATAAGCCCCTTCCAGTAGCCCAGCAGACCTCCCCCACTCACACAGGCACCCCCAACCCACCTCACTCCCCCATCCCGGCAGAATCCACTGTCAGCAGGCAGCACATCCCACCCTCATACCGCCACAGATGCCCACTGACAAAGCTGTCTGAGAATGACTACTACTGTAAGTCCATTGGTTGACCATGCCAACCAGTGGGCTTGCAGTGTGTACTATCGCTGTCATGCACAACTTTGTGAATGAGTCATTCACAAAGTTGTGCATGACAACATAGTAGTGCACACTGCAAGTCCATTGGTTGACATGGTCAAACAATGGACTTATAGCAGTACAGTAGCTGTCATTTTCAGACAGCTCTGTTGGTGGGCAGCTGTGGCGATATGAGGGTGGGATGTGCTGCCCGCCGATGGTGACTCTGCCAGGACGAGGGGAGCGGGGTGGGTTGGGGTGCCTGAGTGGGTTGGGGGGTCTGCCATGCTACCGGGGCTTATGGAATGCTGCCAATGGTGCATTCAGGTCATGGTGGGGAGGGTGGGTTCTTCTTTTACAAAATATTTTCCACAGGGAGTGACTTGTGAGCATGGATGTGGGGGGAGGGTTCTGCTTTTGCCACAGATTTGCCGCAGGGAAAAGCAGGTGAATGGGAATGTGGGCAGGGTGGGGGTCTGTGTGCAACAATATTGCTGCAGAGAGTGGCAGGTGAACAGGGATGTGGGTGGGGGGGTTTGTGTGCATCAGTCTCACCACAGAGAGTGGCAGGTGAATGGGGATGTGGCAGGGGGAACACCGGATTGCCAGGGTGGACAGGCTGCCATGCTGCTGTCTGCAGTATGGCAGTCTGCCTGTGTGTGGCAGGCCACATAAATCTACTTGTTTTAGACTTATCTTTGGGAGGCATATCTCCAGACTTGCCCCGGGGATGTGCCTCCAAGTTGGGCTGTGAATAGGCATGCCCCCTTCACAGCCCCTCCAAATGCATCGCATATCATTATGGCGGTATGCGGCACATCCTCGATGCTTTGGTGCATTGGAGAAGCTTTGGCACATCAGCCCCCTACCAGAATTATGCCAGTGCACCAGTCGGGGATGTGCCGGCACATTCCCTTTGTGAATCCTGCCCAATGTCTATACTTTCAATTTGGTATTAAAAAATCCCAAGATAACATATTAGGTGTGAGATTTAGCAATGGACTCGGTGGAAAATGTTGCAAATTATAAATACCTGGGGGTAATGGTGGAAAAGAAATTAGTCTTTAAAGAACACATAAAACTAACTGCTAGAAAAACTAATCAAAAACTGGGGGCCCTTAGGAGAGTGACCAACTGTTTAACAACAGAGACTAGGATGAAAATTGGAAACCATATGATAATTCCTGTGATTGAGTATGGCTTGATAATATACAGGCGTGCCAATAAAAGTGAACTAAACAAACTTAGCCAACTTTGCTACAGATTGGCAAGATTTATAACTAAGAATAAGCATGGGACACATCACTGTAATTTGTTTGATCACATAAATTGGTTACATCCAGAAGAAGAAAGAAGTTACATCTGATTAAATTGGCATCATAAATTAATTTACCCTCAGAAAAACATGAAGTTGAGTTACATCGCAAATAATACTTATAAGGTGGACAAGGGATATAATCTGAGATTTAATAACCTAAATATTACAACAACTAGAACATATAATAGATTTGGATACACCATGCTACAGACTTCTATTTCCAGATCTTGGAACGGGCTGCCTAACAAACTGAAATGCAAAACTTATTTTTATAAATTTCAAAATGCATTGAAGAAGTATCTGCACCATACCTGAACTTGTTTTAAAGATTAATAGCTAATGTGATAATAACTTGTATGAAACCGAAATTTTTATGTTTAATGTTTGTACGTGTTATTTTGGTTTTATATGTTTTGTACAGGAAATTGTTGTAAATAGGGTTTTCCCCTAACAATTAATTTTACCTGTATAAAAATAAAAATTTTTTAATTCATTCATTCATTCAAATCTTTGGCGCAGGCTGCTGTAAAGTGTGGAAAATGTCGCAGCTGCGCCCGATGTACTAAAATCGGGTGCAGTTGCATCAAAGGAGTTTGTTGAATCTGTGCTAAACAATTGGGTTGACATTAGGTTGACACAAGCCCTCCATCACCCACTGAAAATTGAGTCCAGTGCTTCATTCCTGTACTGTAGCAGGCACTGGTTCTAGTGTTAGCACAGCATGCAGCTTCTCCCATTTTTTTCCCTATAACTGTTGAACTGGTTGTTAATGCTGGCTATAATTATTTCCACTCTCAGGATGGCTAGAATCTCATTATGCCACTGTGTATAAGATGGTGTGGCATCATCTAACCTGTGCCTTAAAATTACGTTCTTGGCTGCTGTACATATTAAGGCTATATGATATCTCTGTCTGGTGAGACGTTGGCCATCTCAGTGACCCACTAAGCATACTTCTGGTGTGAATGCAGTTTCCACATTCAGGAGTGGATCCAACCTGTCTCTGATGCTATTCCACAGACACATAGCTTTTGGACAGTCCCAAAGAATGTGATAAAGGGTGCCTTCTGATTCTGTACATCTAGAACACTTGGAGTCAGGACGTTTCCCCATTTTATATAACCTGTGCAGGGTGAAATACAAATGGTGCAGTATTTTGTACTGCATTAAACACAAAGCCTCTGCCTTTATATATTTATAGACATTTGCCAAGATGGCTTCCCACTCCCAGGATGTACTGGATTCTATGAAGGCTTGCATCCAATAGTGCACAATTTCTGAGCCTAGAAGATAACATTTTTTAGAGATCGCTACGTATTGTGTAGATATGGCATGGTGGCTGTCAGCCAGAAGTTGTAATAGCACTATGGCCTCACTATGTCTATTGTTCCAAGGGGATGGCCACATGTACTGAACAGTGGCATGGGTGAGTTGAAGGTTCTTGAATGTTGTGCTCCTCCCATTTTCTGCTTTCTCCAAGAAGGCTGTGCGTGGCATCACACTCCCTTCCTGCAGAAGGTGTTTCATTGAAGGAATTCCCCATTGTTTCCAGGGGTTAGTGCATATCATTCTCTTACCTATGAGTAAATTGGGGTTTCTAAGAATTGTCTGACCTGTGTCTCTCTGTAGTTCTAGTTTTAGGACATGCCACAGCTGCTGGTAGACCTTAACCAACACTCCTATTGACGTACCTCATAACCCTTTAGGAATTCTTTTCCACAGAGTGTCCATTAGAGATTGTATATCTAGTCCCTTTGATGCACATGGATCTTGCTCTATATTGAGCAATAGGGGTTGTAGCGTCTATCTTGTGCATCTTGTGGTCACCATACCATTGAAGGTATTGTCCCCCATGAGCAGCGAAATAATAGTGGAAGAAATTTGGGTGCTTGAGCCCCCCCCCAAGTTTTTAACCTTGATAGTTTGGAATATACCTTCTGGATGACTTTTCCAGCTGATATAAATTGTGCTATGATTGAATATACCCTTTCAAACCATGATAGTAGTACCTGATTGGTCATTGACAGGGGGTAAAGGATATATGGCAGGACATTCCTTTTTTTGCACTTATACACCCAGTTAGTGATAATGGGAATTTTGTCCACCTCTCCAAATCCAGTTTGATGACCCCTACAAGTTTGTCTAGATTTTTCTTTATAAGAGGAGGTTTCCTTTGTATTATCAATTTCTAAATATCTTAATCCTAAATCAGTAACATCACCTTTCTGTACTCCCCTGTTCAATGGCATAACTACAGTTTGCTTACATTCAACTTCTAGACTGATATTTCAAATTCTTTGATAAGCTTGAGTACTGGAGGCAGGGATTTCCTTGGCTGTCTAACATGAAGAAGGATGTCATCATCATAAAGGAAGAATTTATACTGACCCCTTCCCAGTGGGATACCCATAATGTCAGGCTTTTGCCTTATTTTGCAAGCAAGGGGTTCTAAAAACAAATTGAACAATAGTGGGGATATAGGACATCCCTGTCTGGTTCCTCATTGCAAGGCAAATTCTTGTAAAAAAAACACCCCATTACAAAAGATTTTTTGCCAAGGATCTACTATATAACACCTTAATCCACCTGATAAAGACTTTTAAGTTATCGTGTTTGAGAATATTAAAGAGATATGGCCACAAGACTCTGTCAAAGGCTTTTTCCTCATCCAGAGGGACCAGCACTGCAGGTGTCACAGGCTGTCACATTGATTCATAATCCCCACTCAGGTCACATGGGCCAGCAGCAGGGGTAGTCGGGCACGGGTGGTGGGATAAAGAGGTTTGTTCAAGTAATAAATCCAAGAGGGTAGCAAGAACAGTCAACTGATGCTTCTCCAGGCACTTGTGCTGCTTCAAAAGCACCTGTCCAACCACCATCAGGAAAACAAACTACACTCTCTGAGGCATTACATGCTCACACTAAACTGCCACCAACTCACCCAGTCTCTAACTGAGTCACACAATTGACTACGGAGATGATTGACCTTGATTTTCAGTCATTCTCCATTGTAGATGACTTCAACTTTCAAAGATTGTTAAATGAACTGAAGCCTGAATACAGCATTCCATCATGTTTCACATTTACATAGATGTTGACACTTCTGAAGGAGGCAGAGAGTGGGTCATGTGCATTTTACTAGAGATATATGTAACAGAAGTGTAGATCAAAGCATATTAAGTCTCATTGCTCATTGGGGTGTGTCCACATCAAGTAGCACCACCACCTTTCCAGACCCACCTCTGCCATGACCAGCCCCAGCAAGAGTTATATTGAAGTAGACAGCCTCACAGAGGCATACCATTAGAAGAACAATTTTAATGTGTCAGTTTATGAATGGTCTGAATGTAGGAATGTCTGTTAAGGACAGGGGGAGTAACATGCTAAAGGCCATGAATGATGAGTACTTCTACCAGGTACCTTGTTTTGCATATGCACTGAATCTGGTGGTGATTCATGTGCTTGACAAATGTGCACAGCTGAAAGAAACACTTGACACCGTATGTTACATTACTAGATATTTCCATTGTTCCCCCAAATGTGCTAAGCTCTTCTGCCAGTACCAGCAGAAGCACAATGTTCTGCAATATTGCTTAATTAAAGACTTGGAGACAAGGTGGAACTCCATCTTTTATATGGTGGAGAAACTGGTAGAATGGAAAGCTGTGTTCTGAGCTAAGCAATTCAATGATGTAGCCTGTGGGAGATATCTGTCCAGCTTCAGTGATGTTTGCTGCAAAAGTTTGTTCTGCTTCTAGGACCTTATGAACAGGCTGCCAAAGATGTCAGTGCTGAACCAGCAACCCTTTGCATGGTCCTTCTCTTGGTGAAGCTACTTGAGTGATACACATTACTGGAGATCCTTTATAGCAACCCAAAAAAGCAAGACCAGTAGTGGTGCTCACTGCTCTGGTGGCACTGGTGACAATGTTGAGAATGACAGCAATGATGATGGTGGTGGAAGAGGTGGTGGTGACACCACTCATTCATCTGTGTCATCTCAGCAGCAGCACAAGCAGGATGCATGACTTATTAAGGAAGCAGCAGAGATGCTTCTTACACAAACTGCAGACAAATGTGAAAGCATCAGGCTTATTAGGCAAATTACTGCATTGGGAGCCAAAGTGGTTTGGCAAATTGAAGAAGTCGAATTGAATTTTCAGGCCCCAATGAAAAGCTGAACCAAAGATGCGTCTGGCCCGCTTCTTTCCCCCTTAATCTCTTAATTGCTGAATTGCTTGGGAGGCACTCGCAGTTTACCCAAGTGTACTTAGACTCCATGCTTTTCTAGGTTGGATTTTTTGTGCAAGCTGCAGCTAGAATGCAACACTGCAATCTATTAAATGCGCATTTCACCTGACTGCAGTTTTCAGGACACTTGGCCTTAAGGTACATTCTATCTTGAACTTGTTGCACTATGGGCTTCCTGAGCTGTACTTAAAATTTGGCACCTTGTACATAAGATATGAACACTACAAATCACCAAGATGATCAAGCATGCCACCTACTGAGTCATGGAGACAAATGGCGAAAAGCTTTAGAGGAGTGTACTTAGAGACTCATTGCTACTGGATAATAAGTGAGGAGGATGATCTGGAATATGAGCAAGTTTTAAAAGAAATTGAAGAAGTGATGAATACCTCATTCCACTCAAGAATCAAAACAATTTTAAGATAAAAAAACTCAAAACACATGTCTCAGTGTATGAAAAAGAGGTAGCAACTAGAAAAAAAGAACAAACTGAGAAAGGACAAGCAGAATGATGAACAGTGCAAAGTGTTTAAGTGGGACAGGCCAGCCAGACCACCAAGCAGAAGCATGTCTTGCTTCGTATCACAATCATGGGGTAGAGGAAGAAGGAAGCAACTACAAAGAAAGGCACAGAGCAATATTCCCCTTTATCAGTTGCTCTGTAGCTCTTATTCAAACATCCAGAATGCAGCAAAAAAGTCCTGGGCTTTAGGAGGGCAGACACTGGCAGAATGAAGGTGATGTTGTTGTGGGAGAAACTGGAAGGAGTAGGGGTGGTAGGAGAGTGGAAAAGAAGTGGGAATTGATTAAAAATGGGATATTGGAAGCTACAAGTCTCTGTTCAAGAGTGGTAAGGAAAAACAGGAGGGGTAGGAAATCACTGTGGTTCACAAAGGAGGTGGGAGAGGCTGTGAGGGAGGAAAAAAATGTCTTCAGAAAATACAAAACCAGCCAGGAAGAGGGGGATAAGGTAATGCTTCTACACAGAGCAAAGAAGGCCAACAGGGCTGTGAGAAGGGCAACATCTAACACTGACTTAGTGAATTAAGGATAGCTGTTACATACAGTCTAAATGCAAAACAGAACAGTGGATAGCTTGGCTGTTTGTTTTTTCAAATTATCAAAGGATAGTCAGACTACAGAAGAGTGAAGGATGGGAGGAGGGGGACAAAGTGAAGGCAGACATACTCAACCAGTTTTTTCTGTTTGGCATTCATGTTGGAGGATAAGAAGTTGTTGCCTGACTGTCATCAAGGCAAGGGGGGAGGTATCAATGAGGATCCAGATTTGGAGGTAAGGTGTTAATGGGATTAAACTTACTGACGATATAATTGCCAGTGGGCTTGGATGGGCTACACCCTATGTGCTAAAATAAATGGGACAGTTCTTAGTTGCCCCATTACCTGAGGTCTTCAACAGCTCACTGGACACGGAGTAGTACTTATGGACTGGAGAACAGCAGATGTAGTTTCCCTGCATAAAAGCAGAAGTAGAGGTGAAGTAGAGCACTACAGACCTCTTTGATGTAGTTACCAAGGACCCTAATAAAGGAGAAACGTGTGGGTTTCCTAGAGGAAGATGGACTTCAGGCTATCAGACAGCATTCACAGAAGGAATGTCATGACAGATGAACCTGACTGACTTTTTTGACTAGGTGATGAAGGTGGAGGACAAGGGTCATGTGGTGGACATACTGTACCTTGACTTCAGCAAAGCCTTCGACTCTGTTCCACATGGATGGTTGGTCAAGATGGTGGGTGGCCTCAGAGTGAGGAAAAGATCACAAGATGGGTAGTAAATTGACTAAGTGACAGAACCCAGTGGGCTGTCCTTAATGGGGAACACTCAGAGGCATGTGAGGTCACCAGTTGTGTGCCGAAGGGATCAGTCTTGGGGGCAGTCCTCTTCAATGTCATCATCTGTAATACTGGATTAGAGATCCAGGGGAAAGTGGATAATACTAAGATCTGTGGAACAGTGGATAGTGGGGCAGGGGCAAGAAATATGAAGCAGGACCTAGAAAGACTAGAAAAGTGGTCAAAGGTATGGTAGATTAAATTCAATGCTAATAAGTGCAAGGTAGTGCACACAGGGGTAAAAAAAATCTGATTATACAATGGCAAGAAATGTTCT
Source organism: Neoceratodus forsteri (assembly GCA_016271365.2). Classification (NCBI taxonomy): domain Eukaryota; kingdom Metazoa; phylum Chordata; order Ceratodontiformes; family Ceratodontidae; genus Neoceratodus; species Neoceratodus forsteri. The sequence goes on from CM028135.1 coordinate 61,389,152, forward strand.
AGAAATCTGATTGGTCAGTGGGCCCCCGGACCAGTGATGTTATTTGACAATAACATCACTGGATCAACTCCAAGCACACACGACCTCATAACATATATGAAATCCCTCCCTCACACAGAGCAGCACAAAAATCACTTTGAAAGTCACATCAGAAACACATGACAAACACTTCCCACATTCCCCAAAGTCACATATGTACTGAAAGTCCCAGACATACTTTCAAAAAATGGTACAACTTGTCAACATTCTCATAACTTACTTTATCTTTACTTTACGCTAGCTTCTCAGCACTCATTGCACGTGTCGCATTAGCTGCTGTTCTCCTGAACCATACAGTGGTATGGTTGTGCCATTCATCCCATCCCCAGTTCATCTCGACTATCACCTCATCCCGTCTTCTCTTCCTACCTATCCCTAGGCCACTTTCTGTTGTGGGGCTATAACTCATGTACTGTCACTTTTGCACCACAACAATGCTAAAACTGATTTGCACTAACTGCATGATGTAAAAATGTTTGTATTGAATATATAATTATTGTAATTATTCTGTGATGTAAAATTTTAGATGTTATCTGTCCAGGTCCACTTTGAAAATGAGTTCACTCAATGGAGTTTCACCTGATAAAATAAAGATTGATTGATTGATTAATAAATTTTCTTCTCCTCACTCTGTTTCTGTGTAAAATAAAAGAAAGCTGACACAGCGACTTTCAGCCCCCCCCATCCAAACCGCAATCCTGCAAGCGCGAGGATGGTTCAGCACAGCACACTTTACTGCTCACATAGTAGTTTAAAAGGGCCCAGTATTTAAACATGTTTAGTTATTATTGCTTAAAAAGTGAACAGAAGCTGACAGGCTGATCGGCTTCTTCATCCCCTCACTTCCCCCATACAGGTTTGTGATCACACAAAGTGGGCACATGTTCAAAACACCCTGGGAAAACACCACTCACTTGGCAGAAAGAAACGCGCTGTTAAATCCACAAAAACAACCAAAAATATGGCCGTTCTGCATATATCGGGAGTCTGGTGGCCACTAAAAAGAACGGGTAGATGGGGGACACCATCACAAAGAGAAAGCTTCAGAAACAGAGACAGCACACACCATGAGAACAGAGGAGACCAAGAGATGAGGGAGCAAGTAGCAGCAGCAGCACCACCTAGTGGGGGAATCAGAAATTGCACACTTTCTTCTTTAATGTTATACTTGCACATCACAAAATCGAGAAAAAAATCAATTTAAAACATTTTTTTATCTGTTTTCCTTTGTTAATAAATGAGCCATTGTATTATAGCAATAAGACTCTCCAGAAATGTGTGTTGTTGTGTAATAACATCACTTCTCGAGTGCTGAACACACTCAGCCTGCGACATTGTACTTCAACCACCCGAGGCGGGACGTTATATACACAATAACACACACCCTGTCATGCTTTATTGTTTAAATATAAAATACGGAATGAAGATAACAATGGGAAGTATGACTGTGGTGAGGGACTTGAGGTGATTTTATATCAGACAATTTAAAAACAGCCATCATCAGAGAGGCTGAGTGTGAGCCAGAGCACCATTCTGCCACCAGGACTAAGAGCAGCACAGCAGCAGAAGCAGCACCTGACAGAAAAAAATCAGGAGCAGAACTGAAGCCCATTCAGCTCTTAAAGGCTGCTCTATTACTGGTCTTCTTAACTACCATGGGGAGAGTGCAGTAAATCCACCTACAGTTCTTCCTTACTCCCTCCAAGTAGTCAGTTGGGAGCTGGAGGTGCAGAAAAGGCAGACTGTTTAAAAGAAAAAGAAAACTAAAGGAACTTCTCACACAGAGGGTAAAGAGAAAGTGAAACTGGGCTGGACTGAAGCAAGCTTGCAAAATAAAAGTGTTTGGAGACCTGAAACGGTCACCAATTTTGCTGAGGTGTACAATACAGCTTAAAGTGACTTTCTTCAGTGCAATTTTGTGACTACGAAATAGCAATGATAGCAACTTATCAGAGCCAGACACCTGAACCTTTTGATTTTGCCAACCTAGATGACTTTCCAAAATGGCACAGATGCTTCATAAGGTTTTGTCTAGCCAGTAGCCTAGCAGAGTCAGCTGCAGAGAATCAGGTGAACAACCTGAAATACAACATGGGGACAAAGCAGATGACATCACCGAGGTGATGATGTTAACAGACACAGAAAATAAAAGCTATAACATGGACTAGGAAAAATTCAGTGCATGTTTCACAGGCTACAGAAATGTTATCTATGAAAGAACCAAATGTAACATATGTAGGCAGGAAGCAGGGGAACCTGTTGATGACTTCATTACAGCATTGTACATTCTAATTGAGCACTGTAACTATGGAGACCTACAAGAAGAACTGATCCAGGACCGTATTGCCATGGGGCTTTGAAACAGCAGATTGGTCAACCAATTGCAACTTGACAACAACCTCTCTTTGGAGAAGGCTGGCACAATGGCCTGAAGGAGCAGGCTACATGAAAACAACAGTCAGACCTCCAGCCAGGAGTAGGCTGAGGCACAGAACAAAGCACCCTACAAGTGAACTCCAGCAGGGCAGACATTTTACCATTGGGAGGAGTTCAAAAATATCTAATGCAGCTCTGAAAGTGGTGCAGATGGACACCCCCACAAGAGAAAGGACATCATGCAGAGGCCATGTGGGAGGTGTGGGAATAAGCCATCACACCCAAGAGCTCAGTTTGCAGCAAACAATGCCATTTGCCATGTGTGCCACAAGACAGACTATTACAACAAGGCATGTCAGTCAAAAGCAACAGTGCACAAAGTCCAAGAAGTGCCAGAGTGCGTCACAGGGTACGCGTTTTTGGAATCCATTCGGGTCCAAGGAACTAGCTGGAAAATGACAGTTCTCATCAACAAGATGCCAACAGAATTCAAGAGAGACATAGGTGCCGATGTGACAGCCATACCAGACACCCTTTACAGGAACTGTGGGGCAAACACTACTTTTATTTTTTTTATTTACATTATTTGTTCTAGGATTAGAAATTACCTTTGAGCCCAGGGCTCTTTTGCAAAGGTTCCACATCATAACAATGGTTCAACATCATAGGTTACAAGGTTTACACATGTTGCAAAAAGAAGACAAGTGATCAAGAGAGGATGGGAGGGAGGAAGGAAGAGGCTAGTAGCAGGGGTGAGAGAGGAGCAGGGAGGAGAGAAGGGTTGGTGGATGGGATAGTGTGGGGGTCAGAAAGAGTGTGAGGCAGCCAGGAGGCATTGTCAGTGGCAAGTGCGGAGTGGAAGGTGGCCCTAGGAGGGAAAGTGCAGTGGGCATGGGGCCCAGCAGAGGTGAGCACTGGAGGCTCGGTGACGGATAATTAGCCAAGGCAATCACAGGTGCTGGAGGCAACAAGGGTGTTACAGAGCCTGGATTTGAAGGCACCAAGACTGGTGGTGGTGATAGTATCATAGGCTAGACCATTAAACCAGGTGGGGGCCCTGTATGCGAATGATTGTTGGCCTTGGTTTGTGCGGCAGTGAGGGATCTGAAACAGTTGTGGCTTTGACCCCCTGGTGATTATAGAGCTGGTTTTTATTTGGAGAAGCGTGCAGACTCTTGGGGGGGGGGGCGATCCCCAACTGGATTTTCTTTGCCACCATACAGGTTTGGTAATGAATTTGATTTTCAAGTTGCAGCCAGTTCATTTGTGAGTAAAGGTCGCAGGTGTGTGAGGCATTTTTCTCCAGTGTCGAGTCAGCAGGCCTTGTTTAGGGTGGTGGATACCCTTTGGAGTGCCATGCGAGTGGCGGCACCATAGACAACTAGGTCATAGTCTATCTGGGAGATGATGGAGCTTTGAACAGAGGCAGTGAGGGCCTCTTTGGTCAGGTGCCACCGTAGGTGATAGAGGATAGAGTATACCCAGTCTGGAGTTCGCAGTTTTGGCAACATTGGTTATGGGGGTAGTGTAGGACAGGTGGGAGTCTAAGGTGATTCCTAGATATTTAAAGAATTCAACCTGCTCCAGAGGGCTACCTAAGCAGGTGTTCAAGGAGAGTTGAAGATGTTTGTGGTTGTTTTGGTGGCTGGTGAAGATCATGGTCTTGGTTTTTTTCTAGTTAAGGATTAATTTATGTTCTTTGAACCAGTTTTCAACCGAGCTGAAGCCATGCTGAAGGGTTTGTTGTAGGTGGCAAGGGTCTTGATGGGAGGCAAGAATCACAGTATCATCTGCATAGAGTATAATTTGTAGTGGACTGGAGGCAGGGAGAGTGTTGAGGAACAGGCTGAAGAGTAGTGGGCCCAGGATGGAGCCCTGGGGGACACCAGAGTGACCTTTTTTAGTGTCAGAGAGCACGTCCATTATTTTTACACATTGGGTCCGGTTTCCAAGGTAGCTTCCAAACCATGCCACAGATTCAGTCGAGAGGATGTGCGCAGAGTGTTCACTGTCACTGTAAGTAAAGGCAAAAATTCAAGTCAAGACAACATCTACATTGTAAAGAACCTCCATACCCTATTGCTAGGCAGACAAGCAATCAAGGAACTTCATCTTACTATTATTATTATTATTTAGCTTTTGTTTACCAGGTAAGCCCGCTAGACAGTCAAGTGCTTATTTTCAGGTGTGACCCGGGAAAATTACAAAGGTACAGGCAATAACAATTCAGATACAAGGTAACAGCAATCAACAAGGTACAGTCAGGTACAGGCAGAGAACTCAGGCAATAAACAAATACAGAGACAAGGTAACAGCAATCAACAAGGTACAAGTAGGTATAGGCAGAGAGCTACAGTCTGGTACAGGCAGAGAACAAATACAAAGCAAATACAGTGCTAAGGTATGGCAACCTCAGAAGGCAGTCGAGGAAGCAAACAAATATCAGCAGAACATTTTTTGAAGTGTGCACTATAGACATATGCACACGCGCAGTCAAAAATGGGCACATGCAGGTGAACTGAGGAGTTCTCAACATTATTCGAAAGCCTAGGAGAACTCAAAGAAGATTACCATATTCAGCTTACACTAGGGGCAATACCATTTTCACCAACAGCACCAAAATGGATCCAAGTTCTACTGATGTCCAAGGTCAAAGAGGAACTTTCCAGAATGGAGAACCTGAGCATAATCACCAAGATTGAGGGACCACAGATAGGTGTGCCAGAATGGTAGTGGTCTCAAAGCCAGGTGGTGCGATAAGGATTTGTGTTGACCTAATCAAGCTGAACGAGTCAGTCAAATGGGAGAATTCATCCTTCCCTCCATGAAGCAGTTGCTGGGGATGCTGGGAGAACCAATTTTCTTCACCAAGCTTGATGCCAATGCAGGATTTTGGTAGTTGTGTCCGTCAAAGGCATCAGAGAAACTGACCACCTTCATTATGTCCTTTGGATGCTATTGCTTTTGAAGATTGCCCTTTGGCATCTCTCCTGCCCCTGAGCACTTCCAACACAAAATGTGTTGAGTCATGGAAGGCTTAGAGGGGGTTGTGTGCCACATGGATGATATCCTTGTCTTCAACTGCACCAGAAAGGAGCACAACCAGAGAGTCTATGCAGCCCTAAGAAAGGTCCAGAGTGCAGGGCTCACACTGAATAACAAGAAATGCGAGTTTGGGAAAACCAAAGCTCAATTCCTGGGACATATAATTTCAGACAAAGGTGAACAACCTGACCCAGAGAAGTGGGCAGCCATACAGAGCATGATAAGTCCTACAAATGTGTCAAATGTTTTGAGGTTTCCTGGGAATGGTCAACCAACTGGGGAAGTTCATACATGCCTTAGCAGAGAAAACAAAAACCCTATGAGAACTTTTGTCACAGGTGAAACAGTGGGTTTGGGGTCCAGTTCAAGAGCAAGAGTTTACAGCTCTCAAAGCAGAACTCATGGACCCACCTATGTTAGTCTTGTTCAGTCCCAACACAGAAACAAAAGTAGTGGCAGATGCATCATCCTTTGGATTAGGAGAAGTCCTTATGCAAAAGCATGAAAACCACTGGAAACCTGTTGGGTATGCATCAAGAGCACTGATGCCAACAGAACAACGCTATTTGTAAACTGAGAAAGAGACAGTCACCCTTGTGGCATGAGAACACTTTTATTATTACCTTGTGGGAGTACAGTTCATTCTAGAAACAGATCACAAACCTCTGGTATGTCTGTTGAGCACCAGAAGCCTAGATGACCTTCCTCTGAGGATACAGAGGTTAAGAATGTGGTTGATGAGATACGCCTATGCCACTGTACATGTTCCGGGCAAGTCTTTCCATACTGCTGATGCCCTGCCAAGAATCCTCACCACTTACAGAAGGAGATGCAAATCTCATGAAAAAAACAAATATCTATCTCACGCTAATACAACACACCCTTCCGGCACCAGACAGCAACCTTGAGCAAATCAGACAACAACTACAGAAAGATCATGTATGTCAGCGAGTCATGAAATGTTGTCAACAAAGTTGGCAACCAAGAGTTCAAGGTCTGGATACTATCAAACCGTTCTGGCATGAATGACACACCTTGACAATTCGAGACAGCTTACTTCGAAAGGGAACCAGAACGGTGATTACTCAGTCGTACAGGATGTTACCCTGAAACTACTTCATGAAGGACACCAGAGCATAGAAAAATGTCACAGGAGAGCATAGCAGACTGATAAACAAGTGTGACTTCTGTACCCAACTCTGCAGCATTCCAGTAGAACCATTGATTCCATCCAAATTTCTGGACAGACCATGCCAAAAAGTTGCTACAGATGTCTTCAACCTTAAAATTCAGAAATTCCTCACAGTTGTGGACAATTATTCAGAAATTCCTCACAGTTGTGGACCATCATTCAAGGTACATTCAGGTTATTCATCTGAACTTTACCACTCCAAGTCATGTTATCAGACACTTGACAGCAATTTTCACTCACCACGGAGTGCCTGAGACTCTAGTATTGGACAACGGCCCACAGTTCAATTGTTCAGCCTTTCTCAATTTTGCAAAAGACTGTCGCTTTGTACATCTCAAAAGCAGTCCAAGACATTCACAAGCAATGGGGAAGCCAGAAGAGCAGTACAAACAGTGAACAGACTTTTCAAGAAAGCTAATGATCCATTCAAAGCTTTACTTACCTACCGAGCCACATCCTTTGCCAATGGCTACAGTCCATCAGAACTGCCCATGGGCTGAAAACTAATAGCAACTGAACTATTTTGCAATCTCTTTTGAATCCAAAACTTCCAGACCAAGGAAAAATCCAAGGCTTTGCTCAGTTTTCAAGTTTCAAATGTAAACAATCATATGACTTAAGATGCAGAGCTTGAACTTTGCGCCTCAACCTGGAGAATGAGTCTGGATTCTGGACATGAAGATTTTGGCACAGGTCACAGAACAGCTGTCAACTCATTCCTATCTTCTGCAGAGTCTACAGGGACAGCTTAGATGCAACATGTGCCACTTTGTTTGCCTTCACTCTAAAGAGGGAGAAGTCCAGAGATTGGAAGACGCACTGTCACTGCCTCCAGAGGATCCTCTAGATGATCCACCAGATCAACCAGAAGGGGTATAACCAGTACCACTAGAAAATCCTGTACTGTTACTAAGACCTCAGCAGTGGCTGTTGAAAGACAGACCAGTCACAGAACAAGCAGCTTTGTGATGCAGTGTTGTGACCCACTCCGGACAGATGTTAGTCCAAACTCAGAGACTGGACTTGTAAATAAAAAGGACTGAATGTGTTAAAACAATTTCATGGCAAGTGACCCAGTGGCAGAATAATTCTCCCACTGAGCCACGAAGTGCTCAGGCAGTCTTCGCTGACGTTCATTGTTAGCCAATGGTAACAATAACAGAAAAGTTTAAACATAGTTTAAAAAGTTAGCATACAATAGTAAGTTATTAGAATAAGACAGTTTTAGCTTTTGTAGAAATGTGTATCTATCCTGAAAGGGGAGAGGTGGTGATAGGTGGCACTGTAGCTAAGCCAACCTATCCAGTTCACTATGTGAGCTCTGGGAGGAACAGGGGATCTTCCTGTTGATATGTTTGTTGCCATCTTACCTTCAACTGTGTACAGCATGGTTCCTAATAGCGCCCATGACAGAGAACAGAGGGGTTATTCATGCAGAGATGGAACACAAGTACAGTACCAGGAGAAACGCAATAAATCTTGCAGGTGGAAGATTTAGGAGGAACTTTAGAAAGCATTTCTACACAGAGAAGGTGGTAGAGTCATGGAATAGACTACCAAAGGAGAAAGTCTGTTTGATATTAGTGGATGGGGGGTGTCAGACATGGGTGGGACAGACACATGGGGCTGGTAAAGACAGTGGGAAAAAAGGGGAAGGGTTAAGGAGGAGTGAAAGGCCACTCATGTCCTCCCAATCAACATTAGATAGGTAGAGCTAGGCAGATGTGATGGGTGGCAGGGCCTTTTTCTGCTAACAACTTCTATATTTCTACGTAACCCCCCAAAGATGTTCGAAGCATTGGGGACTGGCTGGTGCTCTGTTTGTCCTGCAAGTTTTGCTTTTTATATTTAATAAATCAAGTGTTGGATATGTTTGCTTTGGAATGTACCCATCTTTGTATCTCTCATTTGCTTGAATTGGGAGGCATGCGGTTTACCTAAGGATGCTTGGACTCTGTGCTTTTCTTGGCAAATACACTCTTTAAACCAGAACATCCTTAGTCAATCCTTATGCACACATATTGCATTCATCTTCCATCATGAATAAGGTGTACAGCATATGCTCTGTTATTCATCAGCTTTGCTACACACCAACCTTGAAAGATGGCAGATAACAGAGGGCAGCTATATTTGGTAGTTCAGATACAACATTACTAGAGGATTATTGTTTTATTATTATCCCTTTTATTTTTGCAATATCATTAAGTCCTGTTACAGTTAAACATGATCTAAAGTTCAAAAGGAGCTAAATTTAAAATTTTAATTAGTAGGGTATAGCATCATTGACCCCACTTACTTACTTGTGGTACTGAACACAACCTTACTTTCTAACACACTTATCATGCGATGACAACAGTCTACACAGAATAACAATCATATTTTAAATTGCCTCATAGATTATCCCATGTATAGCATGAGATTCCCAGTGTCACAGAGTTTGCCTTTTTTTTTTAGAATAGACAAAGGTTTTTACTGTTTAGGTATGATTTTCTCCTATGGTATTCTGACTTCATGGCTCGTAAATGTTATGATTATCTAGTGAGCAGTTGGAAGCTACTTATGCTCTGTTAAAGATATAGAGGATTGTCTATGAGGAGTCATTCACAACAAGGATATTCTCGATCAAGAGGTTTCCATGGCAATGCTAGACCTCAAGAGCGAAGCTCGAGAGGTCGTCCACTGACATGGAGACCTCAAGATCAAGAATATCCTTGTCTGTGAATGACTCACCATAGACAATCTTTTATAGTGTATGTGAATCCAGGCAACTTTTTAAAAGTATGTGAAGTACCTTCTTGGTGCAGTTTATTCAAGCGTCACTTCTTTCCCCCATTCTTCTTCCATTTTCACTGCCGCGGCCTGAATGCCTTCGATCTTGTTGTACTGCACTGGTGACGTTCTCAGTGCAGCACAACAAGATCGTGATTCACTGAGTGCAGCACAACAACATTGTTCCAGGCATGGATTTCCATGTGGAACAGAGTTTTACCATACACTATAAACATTATTTTTGCTTGTGATTTTCACTATCATGTTTTGTATTCATTTAAAATGTAGCCTTACCCTTCATTTTTTTGTTGTTGTTGTTTTGCAGCACATTTTGACTTGATCACTGTTACAGATGATACTTTGCGAAGTCTGTTGCCATATGTACACATTGATCGAAATGGTTGTTGTCCCGATTGGCTATAGTTTGGTTGGTAGCACTGTATAGCTCAAACAGTTATTGGTCAGTTGCAAACAGGCTATCATGTTACCAACACCCAGCCCCCGGAACCAAGTAGCAATAACATGGACTTCTCCTTTTCACCTACCACCATAAAAGAGTTGAATACCTTCTTCTATGACTAGATACCAAAAAAAAGTGCTGGGGCAGACTCCATCGACCCATATTTCTTGAAAATAACATACCATATACTTGCTACACCTATAACACACCTATTCAATCTGTCCCTAGCACAATGATCCAGCCCCAAGATATGGAAAACTGCTCACGTCATTCCCCTGTTTAAAGCAGGGAACCCCTGTAACCTAAATAACTATAGACCAATTTCCCTTCTACCCATACTTTCAAAACTTCTGGAAAAAATTGTGGATACACAGCTGAGATCCTTCTTAGACAATGCTAGACTACTCAACCCAATGCAGTCTGGCTTTAGAGCTAAACATAGTACAATCACAGCACTGGCAAAAGTTACTAATGACTGGCAACGGGACCTAGACAACAAAAATTTGTTTGTGCCATGTTTCTGGACCTCAGTAAGGCTTTTGACACAGTCGACCACTGCCTGCTCCTCTCTACCTTAAAAACTATAGGCATTGGCTTAACTGCACTGGAATGGTCTCAAGACTACCTTTCTGATAGACAGCAACAAATTAAGGCTGATGGAGAGCTTTCTTCACTTAAACTGATAAAAAGAGGTGTCCCCCAGGACTCCATACTGGTCCCATTACTGTTTGCCATTTATAGCAATAGCTTGGATGTAGGCATCAAGGATGCCAGTATTCACTTGTTTGCTGATGACACGGTGCTCTACTTAAGCCGGGAATCTCCTGAAGCTGCCTGCGCTGAGTTACAAGCTGACTTAATACTCTGCAGTACCAGCTCCTCAGCAAAAAGTTACTACTAAATGAAAAAAAAAACAAGGCCATTCTTTTCTCACCATCAGGCCCAGGGTCTTACTCTGCTGTTGCTAGTCCATTACCATCAGTCTCTACTTCATTAGGAGAAAATCTTGAATTTGTGACTAAATTCAAATACCTTGGTATTTGGTTAGACAACAAACTCTCTTTTGTGGAACACACAGAAGAACTGCTGAAAAAACTGAGGCAGAGACTTGGTCTTTTTTTCAGAATTCAATGCCTCTTGACCACAGATGCGAAAAGGCAGCATGTCCAATCTACGTTCCTTTCATTAACTAACTACGCCAACTTCATTTATGGCCGTTGCTCGGCCTCATATCTTGCAAAACTGGATGTATTATATCATAGAGCACTGAGATTTGTAACTGGCCTTCCGAACTCCACACACCACTGCGCTTTATACGCAGCCGTAGGGTGGTCCTCCCTTCAATACAGGTGAAATAGAAATGCAGCCCTATGGACGCTCCGAGCCCTTACCAACAAACTCCCACAATATATTGTTGACTGTCTCCCCCTTAGTCACATTAGGAACTATGCCTTAAGAAGTCACTTGCAGATTTCTTTGAAAGTCCCAAGGGCCAACACTCACTTTGGAAGGGCCACCATAAGCTATGCCCTGCCTACTCTCTGGAATAGGATACAAAAATCATTGAGACTTAGCTCCCCTGTCAGTCCTGCCTTCTTTAAGACCATCTATGACAAAACGTTCGCTGAAATCTGTAATTTCTTCTATCGCTCCTAGCAGCCTGACTTTTGTTTCTCTCTCCAGCAACACTAGTCCCAGCTGCTTATCCAAATCATCCCTTACCACTATTACTCCCCCTCCTCTGCCCCACTTTTTCTTATCACCCTCTGCATCCCTCTTATTCACCACCACCCCTTCTGCCGCATCTACCTAAAGCTTACACACTGTTATGTGCACCTCCATAGCTTAGGAATTTCCATCCAGGTCTGTAACGTGTTTCTGCTGGACAGGAATATAAATAATCTTTCTTTTTTCTTCTATGGTTTGTATATGACATCCATACACATCCTGCTCCAGTGGGAACTGTATATATATATATATATATATATATATATATATATGTGTGTGTATGTATATATATATATTATGTTCGAGTTGTGTTATGTATATCTTTCTTGTACATGTGACTTGGAATGTAAATACTCTGCTCCTATCAGTATTGTAAACATGTTGTTCCTTTTGTATTATGTATATTTATATGTAACTGTACAATTTTCGGGTTGTGTTATGTATATCTTCCTTGTACATGTGACTTGGAATGTAAATACTCTGCTCCTATCAGTATTGTAAACATGTTGTTCCTTTGTATTATGTATAGTTATAAGTAACTGTACAATTTTCCCTGCCAACAGCAGGTCCACCTTGTAAATGAGCTTGCTCAATGGTGATTGCCTGGATAAATAAAGATTTGATTGATTGATTGATTGATTGATGTGAGGCCTGGCTGGATTTTGTAATCAGAAGAATTTGACTGGCCAGTATTGGGACTACATTGTGTGCACATCTATTGGCTGCAGTCACTTACAGGAAACATCCTGACTGTTTCATTGGCTCATTTGAACATAGAATGGAGTTCATTTTCATTCCGGATCTTGACACCCTTTGTTTTTTTGTTTGTTTGTTTTGCTTTCTTTTAAATTGCGTTTATTGAGGAAAAGATAAATACATCAATACTCAGAAAACTTTAGAATCTCAGATTCAACCATAGAAGTTCTGCTTTTTACAAAGACAGACAAAGATTCTTACACAGGAAAAGTAATCATCCGAGCCGAATAAAACAATCTGTCATGCATAGCCAAGCAGTTTGGTATCACTGCCTCTGTTCAAATGAGGAAAACAGAGACACACATTTGACAATGTTGAAAAACACCTTTATTGAGCAGGGACACTCTTCCAGAGAAATTGACAAAGCAGTGGAATGTGCAACACAGGTACCAAGAGAACAACTACTACAATATAAGGAAAGGACCACTACCAACAGAATACCTTTAGTAATCAAGTATCATCCTGACCTTGAATGTCTACGTAAGATTATTAAGGACCTCCACCCAATAATTAGTGAGGATGAAACCCTTAATTGTATTTTTCAAGAACTACCACTACTGTCTTTTAAACAACCACCTAATTTAGCCAACCTGATTATTAGGAGTCAACTTGAACCAGAGCAGAATACCATGACATCATATGGTACACAACCCTGTCATCAACTCAGATGAAAGACTTGTAAGCTCATTTCCACTTCAGATTGTGTGGTTACATCACAAAACAGACAATTCAGGATACAGGGGAATTATACATGTACATCAAGCAATGTTGTTTATTTAATTCAATGCAAAAAAATGTCCTCGCACAGGTTATGTGGAGGAGACAAAGCAACAACTCTGTACTAGAATGAATTCACACAGGCATTCTATTAATATGAAGATGACTGACAAACCAGTGGTGCAACACTTCTCCCAGGATGGCCACTCAATCTCAGATATGTCTGTGATGGTCTTAAAAGGACATTTTAACAGTATACAACAGAGACAGGCTTCTGAAATTAGACTTCTTTTACTTCTCAGTATGGTGGAGGATGGAATGAACATTGATGTGGGGTATATTATTCCACTTAAACTTACACAGACCTTTACAACAAAGGATGGACATAAATACTTTAGTTCTTCAGCAAACCTTTGATTTTTTTTTAGGTTTTATACTTATAGAGTCCCCTTTATCTGGTTATCTACATGCTGGCTTCTCACCTTAGCAGTGTGTGTGTGTGTGTGTGTGTGTGTGTGCGTGCTTGTGGGGGGAGTGTGGCATGGGGAGATTTTTATGTGGGTGTTGAGGTGTTTTTTCGGGTATAGTGGCTGTGGTTATTGTGGTGATATTAAAGTAGGCTGTTATTCAGGCACATGTCATAATAGTGTTAAAGTGGTTAGGACTCTCAGTTCTCATTTATAGTGAATATTTACTTCCTTCTACTAGTTGTTAGTGATTGGATTACACATAGTCACACTTTTAAATGCTGTACATATTAAGATGCATATCTCATTTACTTGAGAGTTCATGAAAGGTTTAATTCCTTTGGGTAAATATTACAAAGACTGGTGTGAATGATGATGTATTAGAACTCTTGTACATATATTCTCATTCTAACTAGTTATCTTTTCCAGGGAAGGGGAGGGGCTGGGGGATTTAATTCCAATGAGTTTTTATTCAGATTCCTTAGACTGATTCTGTACATGTTTGCTATACACTGACACTGTATTGAAATCTGTACATATCAGGCTCATGGTCTCAGTTTCTTGGGGGTCCTTGACAAGTAGTTTTTTTGGTTTGTTTGTTTTTATTTGGTGCTTGTACTCACAATTGATGTTATCATGTATTAAATCCTTTTACAACACTGAAGGCCTTAAAGTTTATGGAATGTTTTAACTGGTTGAGAGTACAGTTGGGAAAATGTCTCAAGCTGAGTTCTGTATTACAAATTGTGTGAAACATTTGCTCACTTTGAGTAAATTTCACTTTAAACCCTCTGTATGCCATATATATATATATATATATATATATATATATATATATATAGATAGATAGATATAGATATATAGATATAGATAGATATAGATATATCTATATATCTATCTATATATATATATCTATATCTATCTATATATTATGGTAGTATAGTAGTGCTACCATAGTTGAGTTAGGAGCCATTTCTATGTTAAACCCCAAAACTTTGCACCTTAATAACTTTGCAACCGTTTGATGGATTTGCCTGAAATTTGTAATTTATGATCAAGAACCATAGGCCTTGGGATCTGCCAAGTTTCATACTGGTCAGATATACGGCTGCGGAGTTATTAAGTGTGATCTGTGTGCGCGTTTACGCTTTTCTGGAATTCTGTGGTCGCGCCTACAGGTCGTACGAGTTTGCGTGACCGGCCCGAAATCTTCAGGGAACATGCAGTGGGGTCCCTGATGTGCCTTTCAAAGATTTCATGAAAAAATATTAAACGGTTCAAAAGTTATTCAAAAAACAGTTTCCCATTATAAGTCAATGGGAAAAGTTAACAAAAGTTCAACACTTTCGCAATGCATTTTTTTTCGCTAATGGGCCTGTTACTTTCGCAATCGGCCATTTTGTTTTCAGTTGGTGATCAGAAAATGGTTGGTATTTAAATTTGGGACCCTCTAGCAACCTAATTTTTTTTTGTATTCACCTAGTCGGGCCCTGAGGATGCTTGCCATGTCTTTATTTTGTGGAAACACCCCAGAAATATGCTTCTCAAATTTCTGAAAAAGTATCTCAAGAATTACTTTCATACTGATGAAAAGTGTCGCAATTTTTATGAAGTTTTCGAAATTACACAGTAATTTTCTAGTCTGTGGGAAATGACAGCAATTTTTGCACTGCACTGCAAAATAACCGTTGGGAGTTTTGGGCTGAAATTTGGAGGAACGCATGACATCTCATGAGATGTGCCTTTCAGTGTTGTATTGAAAATATTACATGGCGGCAAAGTTATGGCACCCAAAGTTGACAGTTTTCCCATAGGATAACATTACGGCGCTCAAGCATTACAGGAATCCTTTGGCACCCTGCTGCAAAATAACGGTTTGGTCTTTTTTCCTGAAATTTGAAGGGAAGACAGCCAACAGTACACAGATGTGCCTTTCAGTAGTTTGGTGAAAAAATATCACATGGCGGCAAAGTTACTGCACTCCAAAATTGACGGTTTTTCCCATAGGATAACATTACGGCGCCCGACACTTAACAGAAATCATTTGGAGCCCTGCTGCAAAATAACGGTTTGGTCTTTTTTCCTGAAATTTGGAGGGAAGACAGCCAACAGCCCACAGATGTGCCTTTCAGTGGTTTGGTGAAAAATATTACAGGGAGGCAAAGTTATGGCGCCCAACTTTTCTTTTTCCCATAGGATAACATTACGGCGTCATTGCCAGGGCCCGGGATCTCGAAACGGTGCGAATGGACTTTTGTCGAAAACTTTAGCCCCATGATGGGGCTAAGATTCAAATTAGCCAGGACAGTTGTAAATAATATGACTTTTAAATTTTTTTTCACGCAGTACGGTTCCTGAGATATAATGTATTTAGTATTCCAAGATCTCATTTTCTGCACCGATACTCATTATTTTGCATACATTATTTGTACTCACTGTCTTTCTCAATGCAGGTTTTGGGGAAACCAGCCTGTGCGCTTACATTACTGTTACTGTTGTTTTCCGCTATGGATCCGGCACTGCTTCACTTACCATTGACGCCTGCGCCACCATGTGCAATATCCTTGCGCTTTCATTTGCGCTATGCTTTCTGTTATTTTTGCCATTTCTGTCTACAGTACTGTTTATCTTACTGTTTCACTTTACATCACCATGCCCATTGACATTTCTGTTTGCAGGCACCATGTTACTATGTGACAATACATCACGTGGCAGACCATTCTCGCTCACGCCACCATGTGCGCAATCTTTCTGTTCTTATTCGTGCTTGTGTTACCATGTGCACCACTGTTAGCATTTCTGTTATGCTGTTGTCCCTGTTAGTATGCCACATGGGCCTCAAGGCCCCACCATGTGACAGGCGGAGCTGCACACGCCCCGCCGCTGCATTACATTCACTATTTCTCGCTATCATTCTCAAAAGAAGAGAATAGAGGTAAACTGCGTTTAATGCTATTTTAGTGAACTTGCTGTTAGTTGAAAACCCTTTCTCCTCATTGACAGCGCGATTGATCGGGGTCCCAACCTCACCCCATTCCTCCTATACTTCTGCTGCTTTACACATGTCATGGGTGAGAGTTAGGCTGACGATCTCACGCGCACCCCAATGCCGTTGGGGTGGCCGGGGTCCAAGGGGTTTTCAACCCTAACAGCGAATTTCCTCACTTTTGTCGCTGTGGAACAACCCTAACTAATGCATTAAACGGAGTTTTTTGCCTCTAATATACATATATATATATATATATACAGTATATATGACATTTCTGTTTATTTTAATTTGGGGGCTTGTTTTTAACTTGCAGTTAGGCCTCATTTTAGCATGTATTTATTATCCACAGGCTTGCCTTTCCTTGACTGTATTCTTTAAAACACAAAGACACTTGCAATTAAAGTTGTAAGCGCCTCATCTTACATGTAATTAGGGAGAATAGTATCCTAAGGTTTTGTTATCGGTAGACTGTTTTCTTGAAACATACTGAGATATTTTAACATTTATGTGAGGAGAACTCATAGAAACATAGACTTTGATGGCAGATAAGGACTGCTTGGCCCACCTAGTCTGCACATTTCCCTACCTACAGGATAAGCTGCAGATCCTAGTTAACCAACAGCCTATTTCTTTTTACCCACCACAAGAATTGCCTTATGTCTGTCCCATGTATTCTTGAATTCTCCCACAGTTTTAGACCCCACAGCCTCCTCAGGAAGGCTGTTCAATGCATCCACCACCCTCTCTGTGAAAAAATACTTCCTCACATTGCCCCTGAACTGCCCCCCATCTTTAAATCATGCCCCCTTGTTCTTGCACATCTCTTTTTCTGAAAGATGCTACCCTCTTGGACTTTATTGAGTCCACTGAGGTACTTAAAAGTTTATATCATGTCCCCCCTCTCCCTCCTTTCCTCAAGGGTATACATATTAAGCTCCTTTAGTCTCTCCTCGTATGGCTTCTCTTGCAGACCCTGCACCATTTTAGTTGCCCTCCTCTGGACTGCCTCTATCCTGTCTATGTCCTTGTGGAGATGGGGTCTCCAGAACTGGATGCAATACTCCAGATGGGATCTCACTAACTGTCTGTACGGAGGGATAACAACTTTCTGTTTTCTGCTGGTGATGCCTCTCCCTATACATCCCAGTATCCCCCCAGCCCTCCCTACTGCCTTCTCACATTGCTTGCTAACCTTAAGGTCATCTGATATGATTACCCCGAGGTCACTTTCCATTTTTGTTGTTGTTACTACCTCCCCCTCATTGTGTAATCTTCCCCTGGGTTTTTGTTTCCCAGGTGCATTATTTTGCACTCTCTGCTTGTTGCTATTTTCTGATAACCTTTGACCTTCAGGGGCTTCTCAGCTAAAAGTATACTGGTGTTAATTAGCTTCTCTGCTGTAATCTCCTGTTATGTTTCGAATGAGTATGTTAAACCAATGAGAATTATTTCTGTTTTTTATGCATTATCTGGGTGTTAAGAGTATGGGAATTTCTAAATAGCTGTCATAAAGCTGCTGAATAAGGACTTGGTTGGTCCGAAAGCTAGAGCACTTAGTTCTTTTGTTGTAACATCTATGTTGGTCCAGTAAAAGGTATCAAACCATTTGCTTCAGATCAGCTTTTTACAAAGGAAATGTTACATGAAAATTCAAAGTTAATATGGAAATGAAATAGTTCTAAGTAAGTTCCCAATGGCAATGCACCAAGTAAGAGACAGACAGAAATACACTTTCTGGGTACTTGACACCCTTTGTAAAAGATCTCTTCAGTTTATTGTAAAAGATTTCTTCAGTTTTATTTATTTTCCCTTTTTTATTTTATGTTTGTAGCATCCATGAGTGGATTGCATTTGCCTTGGTGGCAGCAAAATGAGAAGCACAGTTACGTTTGGTATTTTAATCTGAGGTAGAACGAGCTCTGTTGTAATTTGGGAAAACCTAAAATTCACAGCAGTATCCACTATGTGGAAACACAGGTCAGCACTTATTATAGAGGAATAATCAGAACAGTCTTACAGATTTTGATATGCCAGATAAATATTAAGGCCTGGATATTCAAAAGGGTTGCGCCATGCGCAACAGGGTTGCGCATGCTCAAGTCCAAAATGCGCCATTCTGCGATATTCAGCAGGAGGCAGTTGCTCCACTGGCAACAGGTTACACAAAAGAGCAATGCAAATGAATGCATGCTCAACAGGAGGGGGAGGAACCATGCATAACCTGCGCAACCCGATATTCAGTCGGGTTGTGCAGAGTTGTGCATGCGCAACCCCCAACCTGCGCCTGCACAACCTTGAGCCAAAAAAAAAGGAACAAGTTGAGGGCCACCCACAGGTGAGCTGCTGTATTGCAGGGCGCAACACAGCAGCTGCCACCCCTGGCTGGCCCCAACTCGGTCCCTGTGCCCCCCCACCAGCCCGATCGCGGGCAGAACCGTACATGAACCCCCACACACCTCTCCCACAGCCCGGTCGCGGGCGGTACCACATCCTGAACCCCCACACACATCTCCCACAGCGAAACACTCATACTGAGCATGGGCGTGGACTTCTATTTTACCCATATCATGTCTATTTTTTGCTGCTTTGACCCCAAATTTTCAATGTGGCCATATTACTACCCTTGAAACACCTACATGTCATTTTGTTAATGCAGACCAAAATGTATTTGGGCAGTTCCCCTCAAAAGGTACATTTCAGATTGGATTAACAAGATTTTTATTTATTTATTTTTATTTATTTATTTGATTTTTGTAACCAGGTAAGTACACTATACAACCAAATGCCTATTTTCAGATATGACCCAGAAAAATTACACCAAAATATTTGTGAAGTGGGGTGGTGATATTGCCATTTAAAAAATAAGGGGTGAATATAATGGACAGTAATGGCCAAGTTATAGGTAATAGAATAAAATGAGAAAAAAAAACTAATTTGGAACTTAATTTTTGTCCCCAATCTTTTCTTTTCTTTGCAGGTAGAGGAGCACATTAGGAATACTGAAGAATATCATTGGAGTACCTTTAGGATTCGTGATGAGGGTTGAAGGCATGGGTGCCATTTGGAGGAGAGGGTCTTTAGTACTAGAGGGTGGGCAAGGGTGGGGAGGCTTAAAATTCAATGGGCCAGGTTGGGGATACCAGTAGTGTGACTGGGCACCCACCATTAGGAACAGTTAGACCAAGAGGATCACTACAAGGGATCACCGAAAGGAAAAATGGGTGCCAGGGAGCAGAGGGAGCCATTGGTGCTAGAGGGTAGATGAGGATGAGGGGGTTTATTTAAGTGGGTCAGGCAGAAGGAAGGATATCAGCAGTGGTTGCTGTTGGTAACTATTTAAAAAAAACAGCTGATTTGGGGGATACCAGTTGGGGTGAGGAGGGTGGTGTGGGTGTTAGAAGGTGGGTAAGACTGGCTTTATTTGCAATGGCTTGGGCACCCACCATTGGTAATTATCTTTAAAAAAAGCAGATGATTAATTTGTTTTTACAAGCACATCCAGAGGTAGAGATGTCATGGGGGTGAAGGGTTACATGGGTGCTTGAGGGTGGGTGAGGGTGAGGGATAATGATGATGTTCAACAGGTCAGGATGGGGGGATACTTGTAGGGGGATTGGGCACCCATGGCTGGCATATGTATACAATACCGAAAACGTGTGATAAAACCGCAAAATTATTTTGTCATTTGCTCTGTAAAATATGGCACTAATACATTCAAAAAAAGCATAATCATCAATAAAGAATTATCCTGAACCCTATACAGGCAACCGCATGAATTTCAGACACATCTTCCCCACTATTTCTGTTGTTTTGATGTACAAATGTTTTTCTTATTTTTACTGGTACGTGACCGGTGCTGGGAACTAGTAAAATTAATAAAATAGGTTTGCAAAAATGTGTTCATTATCAGATAATTCAGTCTTTGCAGAGTGCATGTGCACCAACCGGATGAACTTTAGTTAATAACTTGACAGATAAACTCTTTTTTTTTTTTAAAAAGCGGACTGCAAAAGAATCGTCTTTGGCCTAAACGCTAATGAACCTGTACGTTTCAGCTTTCAGATTCCAACGCTGTTCTTTTGTAATCAATGAGCAAAAAAAAATTTCTTAATTTGGGGAATTTAATGTGTTTTTTACTGTTCAGCTTTCTGTACTTTTAAACCTCTAAACCGACTGATGCCAAATTCACAGGATGCAGAGATGCTGGCACTGACGCCACGTGAGCCAAATTTCAGATGAATAGGATCAGAGATGGCAGTGTTATCCATGTATAAAAATCAAGATTAAACATTAAACTGCCCATTCAGCCCTAATGTGCAAGTGATACTGCACCAGTATAATAATTTGTAAAAAAAATAAAATTAAAATTAATGCACTTGTTAGAGTTATAAAGCCACAAATGTTAGAAAATGCGGCATTAGAGTTTTCAACCCTAATGCTCACTATTGCCCCATCCCCTACCCTCATGGCCCAAGGCCTAGCTACAGACCTGCAGCTGTAATCCATAAGTGTCTTATTTGATATTGGGCCATATGCAAGTTATTAGACTCATGGGGCATGTCCACAGACCTGAAGCTTGCTTAGTGCAGGGTGCTACCAACTGTACATGAGGCAGCATACCCATGGTGTGTGCTCTAATACTTGGGTTCAGGGCCTGTAGTGGCTGTAAGGGGAAGGGTGATGAAAAGGCCCCTGACCCACTAATTCAACAGAAAAAGTTTTAAAAAGTAACTAAAAAAAACAAACACCCAAAGCAAATTCTCAAAAAGCATAAACTGTGCAAGAACATGAACTTAGCTTTTTTTTTTTTGTCACCCTTACTTTAACATTTTTTAATCTATTAGGCCAACAGAGAGAAACCACCCAACCTCCCTGGTGTAGGTAGCATGGTACATTAAGGGCATCCAAATAAAGCTTCAAGTAAAGCAGACACTCCAGCCAACACCAAAAGTTTTTTGTAAAAAAGTTCTTTCAACTTGATGTATTCAGTACCAAGTTACTGACCATCAAAACGCTCACCAATGTCTCATTGTTTGAATCACAACTTTCTCGAGGCAATGGTCCTTAGAGACAAATGACAAATTTCTGTGAAAGTATTTATCCATCAAGAGATAGAATTCATTCATAAATTTGATGCTTAAATCCATTTACATTTATAAATGCCACACTTATCAGCTAACACTGATAAAAGCCATTTAACTGCAGTAAAAGCGGCATTGGGGCTCCTGTGATTGATGAAAACTTCCACCCATGTAATCAGATAAAATCTAAATGGCAGCCTATCTTTTCTTCCCTTTAAGCTCCACACAGGAGTGTGCTGACATCACTGAAGACATCCAGATGTGTGTAGCATCATGACATAATTGCACTCACGCAGAGCATACCCGTGCTCAGTCTGTGTGCCGCTGCACTACAGTGATAACCTCCGTATTTTACAAGTGTTGTTACAACAGTACTGAAGTAGAGCTTCTTTTTAAAAAAAAAAGTATAATAAGGTAAACTCCTTACTACCAAATCCTAGTGGTTATAAGTAACTAGCAACATGATGCCTCAGTCTAAATACATCTCCTTACTCTTAGCACCCAGAGGTCACGGAGGTCAGGCTCAGTGGGGGACTCAATCACAGCAGCTGAAGTTCCCAATTACCTATGTCACTGACTATTCCTAGATACCCAATAATCCACCACAATAAATATTCAAAAGTAAACTTATAATGGGAAGGTAAAAAAATAAATAAAAAAAACCTATTGCAACATTTCTTGATTAAAGACTTTGGCTATGAAAAAGGCTAACGTCCATCATTCTGAAATGAATATAAGAACCTCAGTACATGTACTTGATGTCTTAGACCTATGACATCCCAAGGTTTGACTGGTTCAAGTCTCCCCTTGATGAGGATGTTCACTCAGAGTTCCAAAATCATTCTGGCTACAAAATAGGTGTCCAGATTGATTTCTTCATTCAAGTCAAAATGTGGATCCGAAAAGCCTCCCTTTCTAACAGCCTCCTGTTCAGATGACCCCTCTTCTTGGCAGTTCAGCTCTCTCAAAGCCAAAAACTCTTAAAGAGGTAGTAGAGTGGTTTACCTTATTCAAATGTCTAGACACACTCGAGGTTTCAACATGCCTCCTAATAGTTGATTTATGCTCAGATCTGCATATTTTCCAAAAAAGAAGGTATATTAAGCACAAATTCCTGTGTGTGGTGATCAAGAAATCTGGATAAGAGCCCAAGGACTGAGTCCATCCCCGAGACACTAGGTCTTCCTGGAGGTGGGCTCAGTCCCTTATGCATCATAGGCAGGCAGTAAAACACAAATGTCATGGGGTCTAAATTTATTCCATCAGTGCTTCACCCACCCAAGTCTCAGTGCAGTCCCTTTGCATGGCTTTTTCCAGTATTGGTTGAATCAAATCAAAGAACTTTGTTAGTTGAACCTTGGGGCTGTTTTTACCAAATGTCCACTTGAATAGAAAATAAAAGTGTCTGAATGCGGTGCTCAATAGACTTGAATGGAGTGTGCCCCCACACTCTCCCTATACAGACATCATAAAATGTCTAAGCATGGAGTGGAGCCAGTGATAAGGAACTGGAAGGGATCATGTAGCTAGCTCCCCGGGGGTAAATTACAATCCCTTCCCTTCCTTGGGGGCATACAGAAATTTTCAAAAAGTGCAACAGAGGAACTCCTATGGAGGTAGTAGTAGTAGTTATGATTTTTATTCATTTCATGAAATAACGTGGTTATATTCCCACTGAGTGGGAAGCTCATTCACAAGGGACACCATACAGTCATCTTAGTTACAAAAGGAAGGAATCAATTAACTTTACAAATATAAATAACAATTCATTTAAAACATTTGAAGAGTGCATTATACATGAGCATATAGAGTATAATACTGCCAAATTATATTACTACACAACAAAAATGCATAAACAACTCAAGCAAATACATAAACACCCATGTTTTACTGCCTATCTTAGCAAGCAAGCAGTCAGTCATGGCACTCACCTCTGTTATTAAATAAGGGAGTCCACAAAACTGTAGTTTTATAAAAAAATTCTTTATTTTATTCCACATGACAGACATGCAGAAACAACAGACACAGCAGCAGGGAACAGATGACTCCTAATGTTTCACTTTGTCAAGACTTTTTCAAAGGATGGTGCCCTCCAGAGTATACCTGCTTTTATAGCAAATTTTAGCTGTATCATTTAATATTTAAGGTGACAAAGTGCAATAAAATTAAAAAGACAACACAGTATACCCCAGTCTAAAAATATATAGAACTCCTATGTACATCAATTACATACCTTCTATATTAGATTGCCAATTCTAAATTAATATATTGACACGTCCTTTGATTGGCATAATAAAAAAGGCATCATTATTAGAAGGCATAGAGAGCACATCATTTTTAAGGGGCACACTTAAATATTGTAAAGTTCTTAAATCTTGACTTCAGAATTAAAGCTTCCCTTAAATATTATCACCCAATTGATGAAAAAACAGCTAAATCTAAAAACAATGTTATAATAGAAGTTATATTTTGTTGGATGGTGAAAGGGAGAATGGAAGGGGAAGGGGAAGTGGTTTGGGTTAGGGGAGTAGAGGGAGGGTGGGATCTGGGGAGGGGGTATGTGGGGGTACAGGGGATTACTGTGGCAGAGCCCTGACTGCAACCCCACCAAGGGCCCAGACATTTTCAATATTTATAGACAGTGGCATTTGATATTTATTTACATGGAGTAGGGATATAGTCCCTTTGTGGCCACAAGGGACTGGGGGTTACCACAGGATATATTCAGGCCCCTTCAGCACAGAAGCCTTTAATACATGATCTATAACAGTAATGTGGTTAAGTGGTACTTTCCTAGCTAGCACAGAAGGCACCTGGGCAAGTGGGCATGGACACCAAGCTATTGAAGTAGCAAATGGCTCACTGCATCTTACCCTACCCTTGGACCTCAATATCGCAGCAAGTCAGTCCTCTCTGCAAGACTTAACAGGGCTCACTACATCTCACCACTCGAGATCTCAGTATTTAGGCGCCAACTCCATAGGTTTTTGTCCTTGGTTCAGCTTCTTTTCCCTTCATACGGAGCCATTAGAAAGGACATAGAATGCAGGACACCTTCTGGAATTCAGGACATCAGGTGCGACACCCATCAGGAGGCCCTCCTTGAGCGTGGATAGGCAACAGGCCCCATTGTCATGGACATCAGACCCTGGGTGGGATCCAAGCCTCCAGAGTCCCAACTGGGGGAGCCAGTTCCACTCTGTACTCTGTGCCGTGACACCATCCTGGGTCCATGAGCTCCCTGCAGGCAGTAGTTTCCGGAGTGGACACACCAAAGGTGTTTGAGCCCGATGGCCTCCAAACATCAGTTCCCATGATGATTGCAACTAGAACTTAGACCCACTCTCCCTCTACTCTTCTCTTTTTGGAGGGTCTGGAGCCACATTTATAAGCCCTGGGTGGGCAGGTAGGAAACTCTGGGAAAGTTTTGAGCCAGTTATTACAAGTTGTACACAGCACAGGGAATGGCACCCTGTTGTTGGGGCAGAAATCTGATATAACCAAAGATGAGAACCACATATCTTCTAACTGAAGCTGCGGTTTCTATTACAGTGTGTGTTCATAGCTGCGGCTTCACTTAGTGGGTGGCTTCAGCTGGAGAGCAGCTTCTATTCAAACTGCCCTCCAAGCACTTCAGATACTGCGAAAGAGAACAGGGCAGTCAGCAGTCATGCGGAGACAGAGCAAGGTGCTCTGTCACTCCAGTGCCGGTAAGAGTCCCAGAAATTTTTTTTTAGTCCCAGATTGATTGCTCTTACAGCAGCTGTTTATTGGTATACCAGTAGTTTCATTTAAGAGAAACTGCATTCACGCAACATCAAATAAATGTATAGTCTTTTCATAGATTTTTATTTTTACATACAAGACATACCAACCAGCTGGAGAGAGGGAGCATGAGTGGACTGCAGAGAGAGAGAGAGAGATGGAGAAGGGTTTGGGGAGTAGAGAAGGAGAGCGAGGTTGGTCTTTATTCTATTTTTTTTATTCAATATGCTTTGATATACATTTAAATACAACTAACAGTAACATGCTTCTTCTAATCTCAACATGGATCAAAAATGAACAAAAGAGATAGAATGCATCCTTGTTCCTTTATCCTATGCTGAAAAGCAAGTCCTGAATAAGAGCAGTGTGATAGAATGGGTAGAGAAAGAGAGGGAAAGTAAGGCAGTCGGTTGACAGATAGCATGGAGGGGTACAGCAGAAAAGAACGAGGAGAGCAGTCCAGAATCAGAAAGCTATGGTAAATAATCAACAACACGTGACTGCTTACATATTCTGGCAGAATTGGCAGGAAAATACATGGAAACTGCAGTAACCTGGTGAGAGTGTGGTAATAGCATGGTTCAAGGTAGGAACATTCTCGTACCCAAACAAGACAGCTAGCATGCAGCAAAAATAACAATCCAGTCAACAACTCGCTATTTAAGAAAGGCAAGAAGGGGCACATTAGCAGACTAGCAAAACTAACTACTGGTAAACATGGACAGGGAGTCAGTACAGTACCTACTGCATTGCCAGACTACCAGAATACTAAAACCATGTGGAGGTATGGAGCCGTCCTCTAATACAAGCTGTAACTTCTATTAAAGGACAGCTTGTATTAAAAATCTGAATTTTCAGTGTGGCTTCCATTAGAGTGTGGATTGAATTACAGGGCAGCTTCAATTAGAGGATATATGGTATTTACATTTCTAAACTAGGTTAAGACAGTTAAACTCATGGGCCCAGATATTCAAACTGCGCCAGGCTGTGGCGCAAGCCTGGGCGCAGCGCAACTTGGCTGCGCAGGGGCGTGGACTGGGTGATATTCAATGGAGCTGCGCCATGGCTCAGTATCATTGAATATCACACCCTGGCCACCCACTGTGCACATGGCACAGTGGCACTGCACCAGCGCAAGTGGCCAGAGTGAAGCAGGGGATGTGCTAGTGCAAGTTCTGTTGCGCTATCCGCAGCAACCGCGATATTCAAAGGCACATGTAAATGGGGCCATAATGTATGCAAGGCACAAATGGGGCCATTTGCATGTCATTATGGTCTCATTTGCATGCAGGTGCACCGATTCCTGGCAACTTGCGTCTGGCACCCTGCCAGGCAGCAGCCGTCCGGGACCAACGCCCCCTGCAGCGCGGCAATGTGCCCCACAGCCCGATCGCAGGCATTTGTAAAATAAATAAGAATCCAATATCCCTGGTGGTCCAGTGGACCGCTGTCAGCCCGATCGCAGGCTTAAGTAAAATAAATATGAATCCAATATCCCTGGTGGTCCAGTGGACTGCTGTCAACCCGATCGCAGGTATTTGTCAACTAAATAAGAGTCCAATATCCCTAGTGGTCCAGTGGACCACTGTCAGCACAATCACAGGCATTTGTGAAATAAATAAGAATCCAACACCCCTGGTGGTCCAGTGGACCCCCCTCCCCACCTGTCCACTGAGCCCCACCACCCCGCCTCCACCCCTCCCGTCGGTGGCAGGCAGCACACCCCATCTTCTGTCCCCTGCCTGCTGACTGACACGTGGTAGGGCTGTGCCCATTGGCCCACAGCGTGAGCCAATGGGCGCAGCTTCACATTATTCCAGATATGTGAATGGACACATTCACATATCTGAATGTGTAGTCAGCATGGGTTGCGGTCCATTGGCTCACGCTGTGGACCAATGAGTGTACAGCCCTACTGATGGTGTCAGTCGGTGGCGGCGGGCGGCAGGCGGGTGGGTGCTGCCACCCGCCGCTGACCGGGGAGAGGGCGGGGCTCAGTGGGAGGGTGGGAGGGAGATCCGCTGGACCACCAGGGATGTTGGATCCTTATTCATTTTACTTAAGCCTGCGATCAGGCTGAGAGCGGCCCACTAGACCACCAGGGATATTGGATTCTTCTTTATTTTACTTAAGCCTGCGATTGGCTGACAGCTGTCCACTGGCCCACCAGGGATATTGATTCTTCTTTATTTTACAAATGCCCGCGACAGGCTGACAGCAGTCCACTGACCACCAGGGATATTGATTTTCTTTATTTTACAAATGCCCGCGATCGGGCTGACAGCGTCCACTGGACCACCAGGGAGTTAGGACGGAGGTTTTTAAACGGATGCCCGTGAGTGTGGGGGTGCCACCATGGAGGTGCAGCCGAGTCGGGTGGCCACCACTATGGCAGCTGCCGTGTTGCACCTGCAACACGGCAGCTCACCTGTGGGTGGCCAGCCATTGCTCCTTTTTTGATCAACTTTGTGCGGGCGTAAGAGGTTGCACATGCATGGCTCAGCACATCCCGGCTGAATATCGGGTGTGCAGAGTATGCATGGGCACGCCCCCACCGTATCGCATACATTACTGATGCACTCCAGCACATCGATATTTGTGCCAGGAGCAATTCCCATTTGAATATCGTGCTATGGCGCATCAGTGGGTTGTATATGGCGCAACACTGTTGCGCCATGCACAACCCTTTTGAATATCTGGGCCATAGTGTACATTTTATAAAATCACTTATTAACCCCTATTTTAATAGGCGGGGTAGAGGGTGCCAAAATAAGTGTAACATTCACACTGCATCATACAATCATTTAAACCCTGATGAACACCACAGGTTCACAAAGGTCTATGGACTTTTTACTCTAATTTTTAATTTCCCTAATTTTTATGCTTTGCCTCAACCCTACTACTTGCATTAAAATATAGGTGGGAGAGAGAGCAAGACTGAGATTTATAACAATTTTTAACTTTTTATGGATGTTGTAAGTGGAATTATAAATTCCATTTTTGTGGATGTTGGAAGCTGAACTACATGTTCCAAGTGTGCAGTGATACTTCAAACTTGCACCAGAGAGTGAGGCAGTTCTTGGGCCATTGCCACACACCTTGTTATGGCATATTCCTTCCATATATAATGACATAAGGCAGCAAACATTTCTATCAATCTGAATTTATCATCACTAATGCTGTGGGTATATTGCAAGAGATGTCACATGTGATGTGCACGTGTGTATTTGGGAGACAGTGTAACTTACTAGTTACAGCACTAGACTGAGCTAGGAGACTCAGGTTTTTGATCATGTGCTTATTTCTTTGCCTCTATGATTTTAACCTCATGTCTCTCTCTTTCACTCTCTCTCTTTCTCTCATAGTGTAACCTCCTCACTTGTCCCCCATGTTTACACTTAATGGCTAGTTCAACAGCTCATGGATAATTAGGCACTATGAGATACAATGTGTATGAATGGCATTATATCTAATCAAATCCTTTTCTTTCCTTTCCATTCCTAATATTACAGCATGTAAATCATTGAACCATGCACTGAAGCTGCCCCATATCCTCAAAACACCACTCTCTAATCCCTACTACACCCATACACCACTAATATGCACAAACCCTAACATTGCTCGGCACCTCCATTTACAGTGGTAACCATCCCAATCTTCCCCCTTACCACAGCAACGTTTATCACATGAAGGTACTATATATAGAATAGTGCGGTAGCCTGTGATGTGGGTGCATGGAGAAGGGTGCCATCCATAACGGACAACTCCTTCAGGGTGAAATCCCGAATGGCGATGGGGACGGTAGGGCGACTGGATGTGAGGGGTGGGCAATTGGGTGACAAAGATACGCTATGTGGTACCTACACATGCATGCGGGGGCAAGCATGGGCTGAGAGGTGGAGGAGATGTAGGGGTGGCACTGTGGTGGGTCGCGAACTGCGCCGTGGCTTGAGGATTGGCTGGGGTGGGTAGTGCGGAGTTCGGTCTGGGCGCTGGTGCGATTTTATTAGCGCTGACCTGAACCTTTATTTTTCATGCTGCCTCCCTCAACATGCACCCCTGGAGTTGAGAACTTTAGTGGGGGCAAAGCTTAGGCAGTCGCTGTTATCACATGGAACCGAATAGTGTATGTGCAACCAGCCTATTGTGCCACAGAGGGTTCTGATTACCTTAGACCTCAGGAACGAAGCTTGAGAGAACCCCATGCACTATTTTTATAGTGTATAGTTCCCCCTTGCCAATGTGGTTTTAACAGTTTTTAATTTTGAAAAAACACACAAAAAAAATGTTCTTTGCCCATCGTGTTCCGGGAGTTATGGCTGGTTGCTAGGATGACATGTGTGGTTGCTAGGGAGCAGATATGCCTACATTTGTTGCACAGCCTTCTACTGGCTGTCAATCAGGTGTGGGAGAGATTTTCAATAACAATAAAATGGTGGCTGTATCTCTCACTTAGCGAGAGGACGTGGACTCCGAGGAAGAGATGTACCTTGTAAGTTATTTTAAATATCTGGCTGATCCTGCTTCTCATTTGCATGTAGCTGCACTTATCTGGTTGATCCTGCATTTGTTTTGGAGTTATCTGGTTGCACCTGTTCGCGTCATGGGTTCCAGTGATCATGCCACTGCCACTAGTGTATATTTGGTTGATTTCTGCTGTTTCTGTTGCCAGGTGGGCTTGTGGCTAATTTGGTTCAGTGACAGAACCTCCAGAGGTTTTCAAAATGTTGTTGTACCACAGTAGGGTACAATCATGTTCCATGACCTTTTGAACTGTGGTACAACAAGATTTTGAAAGCCACAGATTTCCGTGCACAACAAGGAGTGATTATACATTATAATGCAACACTTCACCATTATGGCATCATTATTTAAGTTAGCTGAAGTGTTACCTTATTGTGCTCAGTCAACACAATAGTAGTAATAGCAATGGTTTATTCTTGCAGTCAGGAAAGGATTTATCCAATTTTGCCACAGCTCATTTTCAATGGGGTCTACATAGAAACATAGACTTTGACGGCAGATAAGGACCGCTGGGCCCATCTAGTCTGCCCATTTCCCTACCTACAGGATAGGCCGTAGATCCTAGTTAACCAACAGACTATTTCTTCCTACCCCCCACAAGAATTGCCTTATGTCTGTCCCATGCATTCTTGAATTCTCCCACAGTTTTAGACCCCACAACCTCCTCAGGAAGGCTGTTCCATGCATCCACTACCTCTCTGTGAAATAATATTCTCACATTGCCCCTGAACCGCCATCCTTCTATCTTTAAATTGTGTCCCTTGTTCTTGCAAGTCTCTTTTTCTGAAAGATGCTACCTCTTGGACTTTGTTGATTCCACTGAGGTACTTAAAAGTTTCTATCATGTCCCCCTCCTTTCTTTCCTCAAGGGTATACATATTAAGCTCCTTTAGTCTCTCCTCATCAGGCTTCTCTTGCAGACCCTGCACCATTTTAGTTGCCCTCCTCTGACTACCTCTATCCTGTCTATGTCCTTGCGGAGATGGGGTCTCCAGAACTGGACACAGTACTCCAGATGGGGTCTCACCAACTGTCTGTACAGAGGATAACAACTTCCTGTTTCTGCTGCTGATGCCTCTCCTATACATCCCAGTATACCCCCAGCCCTCCCTACTGCCTTCTCACATTTGCTAACCTTAAGGTCATCTGATATGATTACCCCCAGGTCCCTTTCCTTTTTTGTTGTTGTTACTACCTCCCCACCCATTGTGTAGTCTTCCTCTGGGTTCTTGTTTCCCAGGTGCATTATTTTGCACTTCTTTGCATTGAATCCTAGCTGCCATACTTCTGACCATTCCTCCAACCTTGCCAAGTCCCTTTCATCCTTTCCATGCCTCTTGTGTATCAACCCTGTTGCAGATCTTTGTGTCATCTGCAAAAGGCATACTTTTCCTTCAGTCCCTCTGCAATGTCACTGATGAGAGACATTAAAAAGGACTGGACCCAATACTGAACCCTGCGGTACCCCACTAGTAACCTCTCTTTTCAGAGTGGACTCGATTTACAATTACCTTCTGTGTCCTGTTGTGGGCCAATGTTTTACTCAGGCTACCACCCTGGGACCCACTCCCAGGCTGGTTAATTTGACTATTAATCTTTTGTGTGGACTGTGTCAAATGCCTTGCTAAAGTCTAGGTAGGCCATGTTCACAGCCCCTCCCTGGTCTACTACTTTGGTCACCCAGTCAAAGAAATCTATTAGATCTGCCTGACATGACCTTCCGCCGTATCATGCTGCCTTGGGTCCTGTGCTCCACTGGCCCTAGGTACTCAACTATTCTTTCCTTCAGAAGTGACTCCATCACTTTCCCTACCACAGAGGTCAGACTGACAGGTCTGTGGTTTCCAGTCTCTGTCTTCGTCCCACTTTTGTGAAGGGGAATCACATCCGCCTTCCTCCAGTCCTGGGTACCACACCATCCTCCCATGATTTATTAAAAGAGTAGCCAGTGGTTTCACTAGTTCCTCCTTAATTCTTTTTAGAATTTGGGGTGAATTCCATCAGGACCCATTGCTTTGTCCACCTTAGTTTTAGGGTTCTTGCAGAACCCTTTCTTCTGTGAAAGGACTGGGATCGACCCCCCTATCAAGAGTGCTTCTGTTAATTGGATTAGGCACTTCCCCCTCCTCTTTTGTGAATACTGAGCAGAAATATTCGTTCAGTATCCCTGCTTTTTCACTGTCCCCCTCTGCCCACCCACCGTTCATTCTATTCAGCCTCACTATCCCTCCCTTTGTCTTTCTACGCTCGCTGATGTACCTATAAAAGGTTTTATCCCCCTTCTTAACTGAGTTGGCTATCTTTTCCTCAGTTTGGGCCTTTGCTATTCTGACTTCCCTTCCTGCTTCCTTCTGCCTTAACTGGTACAGCTCTCTGTCCTGCTCCTTCTGTGTTTCCTTATACTTTCAGAATGCTATCTTTTTCTTCCTGACTTTCACAGCCACCTCTTTTGAGAACCATAGTGGCTTTTTCTTTCATTTTGATTTGTTTATTTGCTTCACACAAAGGCTTGTTGCCTCTGTGATGGCAGTTTTGATGATTCCCCATTGTTGCTCCACACCTCCTTCTAGCCTGTTTGCTAGTGCTTTTCTGAGGCACTCTCCCATCTTGCCAAAGTCAGCTCTCCTAAAGTCCAGTACCCTCACTTTTGTATGGCTTGACTCTGTAGCTGAGTTTAATGTGAACCACACTGTTTGATGGTCACTTGTCCCCAGATGGCAACCCACTTCTAGATCTGAGATCCTCTCACTGCCCCTGTTTGAGAGTAGGAGGTCTAAGATTGCTCCCCATGAGTAGGTTCGAAACTAGCTGTCTAATGCCTGCCACCTGTAGGGCATCAAGAATGGCCCTGCTATTGGATGTGGCTGCAGCAAATGTGCTCAGTTAACATCTGGCATATTCAGGTCTCCCATCAATAGTATCTCCCCTTTCTCTGCCATTCTAAGAATGCCTTCTATCATATCCTTGTCCATTCCCTCCCCCTGACATGGGGGTCTGTACACAACCCCTGTGCGGATTGTGTTGTCCTTTCCAGTCTCCAAGGTGACCCAGAGTGCCTCCTCTCCTCCCTGTTTACTCTTTTGGTCAGTTGCTTTTATCCCTTCCTTTACATAGAGAGCTACTCCTCCCCCTCTTCTCCCCGTCTGTCTCTCCTGTAGGTTATGTACCCCGGTATGTTAACATCCCAGTCATGGTTCTCTGTGTACCATGTTTCTGTGACTGCTACGATATCCAGGCATCCCTCTTCCATCAAGGCCATCAGCTCAGAGAGCTTGTTGCCCAGACTACGGGCATTGGTACTCATTACCTCCATTTTCTGATGGCCTTACTCCCTTTGCCCCATCCCTGCTTTCTTGCCTTTGTCACTTTCTCCATTTACCCCTGCCCTTCTCCTATTGACACCTCTATGTTGGTGTTTGCTGCACTTACTACTGTGATTATTTTGGGGGTAGGATTTCTCACTCCTTTCCGTGCCTCCCTCCTAGCTGGTTTAAAAGCTTGCCAATGAAGCATTAAACCTATCACCTAGGATCCTGGTTCCCCTCCTGGACAGATGCAGCCCATCATGCCAGTATAGGCTTGCATCACTCCAGGTGGACCCCCAGTCCCCAATGAAGCCAAATCCCTGAGCTCCACACCAGTTTTTCAACCACTGATTGAATCCCATGGTGCGGAACACCCTAGCCTCTCCTATGCCATAGATGGGCAGCACCTCCGAGAAGGTTACCGTGCGTGCTACTTGACTAAGGCCCCTCCCCAATTCCACAAACTCTTCCTGCACTTCTCTAATCCCTTTCTTAGCCAGGTCATTTGTCCCTAGGTGGACAATGACATCCAGCTCCCTCCCCTGTGCAGCTGCTCTGGCAATCCTGAGGATTCACTCCCTGTCCCTCCAAGCCATGGCACCAGGCAGGCACCTTACCTCCTCTCCCTTCCTCCCCAGTTCTACCTTCCTAGCAATGGAGTCCCCCACCAGGGTTGTTTTCCTGCAGGGTCCCCTGCCACCCTCTGTGGGTCTCCTTTGTGGAGTTCCAGTATCCTCCTTGGTCTCCACTGCGGGTGCCTCCATAGAGGAACCACACTTTGCCAGAATGGCATAGGAATTGTGCAGAGGTACAACTGGAGGAATGCGCCTCTGTTCCACCACTCTCACCCTCCCTGAGCCCACTGTGGTCCAACTGCTCCTCTTTCTTGGCAACCTCTGAGGCAGCGGCAGTGGCACTGGTGGTCCCTGGATGGAAGAGGAGGTCCCACAAATCCTGGTCAACTCAACCTGGAGATGAGCAACCTCCTCCCTCAGCCCAGAGAGGTGCCTGCAGATGGGACAACACTGCATCCTCCAGAACGCCTCCCGAAGACTGCTGCTCCACAGCCACTGCACTGCACCACTCCAATCATGTCTTATTTCTGGCCCTTAACTGTTTTCAATCCTTACTCTTTCCTCTGTTTTTTTTTGCTCTCTCCTTACTTTCTGCCTGTGTGCCCTTTAGCTCCTGATTGTCTTGTTCTGAGACAAGAATATCCTATATTCTCAGTAGACCACTTACTTGCTCAGAGGCAGACCTCCAGCAGCTAGAGGGGGCCGGAGAGCTACTCTTGCCCTTCTAGGATGGTGGGTCTTTGGTGGTTCTGTGATCACTCACTTCCTGCTCCCAAACGGGAAGTTCCTGTTGTCAGTCAAATCCTGTGCCTATAAAAATAAAACTAGCTTTGGGTGGGGGGTGAAGGGGAGGGAAGGAGGGCAATATAGTCCCAGCAGAGAAGTCTGGTCACACAGAAGTCCTTTCTCCTGGTGTCTTCTGCCAGGATATAATTCATACACTCTGTTACAATATCAAAACATTTATAAAAGACAGTCAAGATACATAAAAATGGAATGCATGTGGCATAGTAACTTGTGGGAGAAAGGGTTATAGTCAGTACATATCTATAACACATGTGTCATAATGTTTATGTATTGCAGCAAAAAAATCCAAGAACTCAATAAATAAATAAATAAAATAAAAAAATTAAATTCCACTGGTTAATCTTGAAGTACAGAAAACCTGATTTAAGTTAATGGATGACACCAGAGTACAGTTTCCCAGTCACATTTTTCAAGAAGGCAATAGTAAATTTTGACTAACTCTCAGTTATGGGCACTCTGAAGGGCCACGTAACCATTTTCCAATAAAGTAACACCTCAGCTAACATGGTACTTTGAACAATACTGCCGTAAGGGAGACATACTGTGTTGCAGTACCTTGATGTGGTGAACTTTTCTGTGGTGAAGCAGAAGATTGGGATGGCAAGCACTGTACTACTCCCACCTCTGCACCAAAAATCTAACAACTAACAACACTGTATAATTTCCTCAACTATATTTAAAGGTCATACGCAGACCTTAACAGTGAACACTACTCTACACTCTGGGCCCCCAGTTCTCTGTAGCACATCAGTTCTGCAGCACAGGTCCTAAACCTCTGTTGCAGATTCATGCTCACTTTTGTGGTACAAATCATTTACTTGTGTGGCAGATATGTGTCCAGCCATTGGCTAATACATATAACGTGTTGTAATTGATGACATGAGATATTGAGTGTGGGAGGAGTTGCTTTAGAACTGGCAAAGTATTGAAAAGTCTATAGTAGTGATAATCAAGTATGTGTTTTATATCACACACAAAATCATGAATTTCAAGGTAACACATGTTCTGGAGCAGGATGCAGGTTCTATACATAGCTCTGTGGCCTTGACTCTGTACCATGGGACTTGTACTGTATTCTGGCCCTGAACATCTAACCTCACTCTACAACATGCCTGCACAATGTATCTCACTGGTTTCTTCCCACTGTTACAATCATAATTGCCCTGTGGCCCACATTCACATCAAAATGCTGCTCTCATACTCATACAATTAATATCATCCTAAATAAATTCTGACCTTCTCTACTCTGTTGGTCATAAAACGTTTCATAGTCAGAATTTTATTAAGAGACATTTTCTTATGGGAACAGAAATATTAAAATGGCACTGCTGCACTTCAAAGGCTGAGAAGCCACTCCCCCCATTTTTATATTCCTATTCCTCCGTCCCCTTCCCTGTTGACTGGGATTGAGGCACTATGAGTTCTGAGCCATACAACAGGCTAGCTCAGTAAAAGCAAAAGTAGAGATAGGAAGACTACCATCAGAGGCAAAAGAATAGTGCAACGGAGCCAGTCTCATCTGCATGGAAGTGAAAACTCCATAGGTGTAGTTTCTGATCATGTATGCTGGTGGCATCATATTTATATTTAACACTAGGACCAAGATTGACCTCATGGGCCTTCACAAGTGACCAAGCTAATGCAGAGGGAAACATCACTGTAGTCACAGACTGAATCTTTTCCATGACATAAGACTGAAGCCTTTGTAAAACAATGCTGGTCAAAGCCGCACGAGCCAGGCTGGACCATCATCACAGTGCTAGGGCTACAGTTCATGATGCCAGTGACCTGGGTTCTTGGGGAGAAGGATCAAGTGTCCTAAAGGATGTTCTCCTTCTCTACGGAGGGAGGGATTCAGCTGCTGCTCTGACAGCACTGCCTGGGTTGGCACAGGCAGAACTGTGAGTGGAACGGGGGGGGGCTGGTTGATGCCGCATGACATGCTTGCATGTGCATGCATGTGCACAACCTCAGACCACAGGAAAGCATCCCCAACTGCAGCAGGATGACCCTTCATGGCTTGTACCTAGGCCTCACACCACCAACCTGTGCGCCCCGCTGTCTCCACGAGGATCTGATATCTTGCGGGGGACTTGTGGAACTCTCCTACTATGCTGTGGGAGTAAGCAACAGACACTGGAGACACAATGGGTAAGTCAGG
Source organism: Neoceratodus forsteri (assembly GCA_016271365.2). Lineage (NCBI taxonomy): Eukaryota > Metazoa > Chordata > Ceratodontiformes > Ceratodontidae > Neoceratodus > Neoceratodus forsteri. The sequence goes on from CM028135.1 coordinate 61,425,908, forward strand.
GAGAAAGTGGTTGATGGGCCTGGTGCAGCTGGGGGGTGATGGGGGTAGGTCGGAGTAACAAAGGGCAAAAAAACAATAAAAAGCACCGTAAGACCTCGGGCATTTCATCTGGATATGTAGCACATACAGAATTAATAATTAGTTAATACAGAGTGCCATCCGGTGGTGAAGGTTGAGACTACAACATACAAAGAAGGAGAGCTAATTCTAACAACTCAGGAATCTAAACTTTCCCTTTAGCTGCGTGGCTTGGGCTGCTGCATCTGAGACCAGGGATAGAAGGATTGATACCAGGATCTGGCACTTACTCTTCTAAACCTGTAACTTAGTTTATAGAAGATGTACCCCCAAGGGCCAGGGAAAGGACATTTAATTATAATGATCTACCTTTTCAAATACGACTAGCAGTGCAAAAGGAATCAGCATAGAGATGGTACCATTATTGGGCCACATTGAGAAAGTATGATAAAAGATATTCTAGGAATAGTAAAGAGATTGTGGTACAGAGAAAGTTAACTGCTCCTATGCATTTGTGCCATGCAATAAATTAGGAAACTATATGGGAAAATTGGTTCAGGATATGGGGAGATTTTAGAAAAAAAGATCAGAGTCTTTTGCTGGGTGCCTTGCCTGATAAGATGGACTGTCTACTACAGTACAGATTTTTTTTTTCATTCTGGGAAGTGCAATAAAGCAAAATCATATAGTAGTTAAAAAAAGTCCCACTCCTCCAACCAGAGGAATGAATGGTTGAGCACAATGAATGAGACGTAGCAGATGTAAAGGTTGACACAATGGGAAGTAAGCAGAAAGATGCTTCTGGCAAGAAATTCATATTGTGTGCACTATTTATCATGACATTTGACTTTTGTCTCTTAAAGAAATGAGGTATCAGCTGCGGTATTTATATATTATTGCTAGAGGTCCCTCAATAATATGTTAAAACTTGAAACAGCAGCTGTGGGCGAGACACTCTTTACAAAATAAGAGTGTCTCATTTGCTAAGAAAAGGAGTGTTCTGATTGATCGAGAACACTCCAGTCTAAAATTACTATTAGTCAAAGTGATGACTCATCTGGATGTGATAGGTTTATTATGGGATATTAATTAGGTCAAGGCGGATGTTCAGGGGGAGAACAGATTGCTAACAATGGCAGTGCAAGCTCCAGGAGACGCCTATTTAAATTCAAAAACATGTAGCCAGGTCACTCCATGGCGCTGGGTTGTGGTACACTGGTGATTTGGGTTCACACCCTGAACCCCAGACATCAGGAGTGATGGCCAGCAGGGTTGAGTGAGGGCTCAGCACATTGCCACTCATACAGTGACACCTAGTGGAGGCTTGGTCGAGGTGCTGTTGGCAATGTGAGTAACCACACCCTGTCTGGTGTCCCCCCCCCCCCAAGAGTGTTACGAGTGCTCCTGCTTATGCTGAGGGAGGTGGGCAGTTCAAAACTGGGAAAAATGTCCCTTTGGTGCAGCATGAAGAACAGAGCCTGTCACTGCTTATGTCTACTGGGCACTCCAAAAGGACAGCCTCTGGGGATGACATCATGGCAATTCACGTTCAACCTAGAGTTCACAGTAAGGGAGTGACTGAAAATGGAACCCCACCTTCGGGGGGAAGGGGAGCCAGTGATGCAAGCCACCGTGGTTAATGAGAGCACCGATCCTATTAAGAGAAGACACAGGATGGGAGCTGAAGACAAGGCACCACCTGATGACAAGAACAACTGTAATACACAGATTAAAAAGAAAACTTGCAGCCTGGGTCTCTATTTACCTGTCTCTAAGATTTGTGTTTATGTTTTTTTTTTTACCAGTAATCATGCTAGAACAAGCCAATGAAATTATATCCTGAAATCCACGGTACCTTCTATATAAACAGATTCCAAACACCCTTCCTCCCCCACACCCCTACCAACCTCATGACTGAAAGCTCAAATCTGGCACTGCAACATGCATCACTCTGAGTTCAGGAAGAGTTTAGGAAATGCCTGTTACCTAGCAACCATTGACTTCCTGGTCATCCAAGAAAATGAACAATGACTGTTCATTAATACAAAACTTTCTGATTTTGAATGTTATGCCCAGTATTCCAAAACATTTTATAGCAAAATCAAAGGTGTTGGGAGTGGTCCTGCTCATACAGCAGACTCAAAACCACACTGGCTTGAGGGATGTTTTCTTTTCATTGGGACTCGAACTCTCTTGTTAATGTTTTACCTCTCCAAAACTTCATCACCTTTGCTTTCAGATCTTTTCGGAGCACAATACAAGACCTTTCAAATCCCTTACGGAGGATTTAGGCTCTTACATAAGACCCAATTATCAAACCTCTTTCTGACAAGTCCCATGGAGCTGTTTATAGTCAGAAATATTTAGGTTTGATCAAGCCATTGTACAAGTGTGCTCACATGACTGTGTTACAAGCTCTGCTTTCTGCCCCATTGAGTCAGACATAATAGTAGAAGGACATTAACAGCATCTATTCATGTTCACTGGGGCTAGAAGAGTAAATGACGATACTCTACTAGGGCTGCCAGTCAGCATTCTCAAACACCGATGTGATTTTGTCAGAAAGTCACTTGTCAGCACCAGTAAGTTTTCATGCATCTGATTTGCGTTTTATGTAATGTGACACCTTTTTATCATTCTTTTTTTATGCCTAATGTTTTGTGCCCCGGTTCTCTCTCTGTATCCCATAGTGGTGCTTATGACCACAATGCAGCAATAGACCTCGGCTGTTAGCGGTCTCCTCTGAGACACTGCCAGTTCCAGCTCGTCACTTTCTATTCACTGTATTTTTTTGTTTGTTTACAGTTTATTTATCATTAATAGCCCTACTCGGATGAACCTTCTATTTATCAGTGAGGTGCTGCTTCCACCCAATGTTGCAAGCGGGGAGGCAGAAGCACACGGACATCAAATGACTGGCTCAGCCCACAACACGGTGAGTGACTAGTAGTGGCAGTGGCAGGATTCAAACCCAGGACTGCCTACTTCATGGTTCAGTGCCCTAAACATTTTGCACCACGTAGCCTCTTCTGTAGTAATATAGTAGTATAGTGTTTGGATGGCAGAAGGGATTTAGGGTTAGGGATGTGTGGAATGTTTAAATTCAGACAGAATTCCATGGAATTTCAGAAAATTCCACCTAATTTCTTGAAATTTGATTGAAAGCAGAAATCCAAAATTCTGAAAGCAGAATTTAAACCATGGATTAGTAATGTGTGCTTTACATAAACTGAGCATTCCACAAATCGCAGAAAATGAACCCATGTTTAACATCATCCACGTAAAACTAATCCATGGTTTAAATTGAACAACTTTCAGAATTACACAGAACTTCATTAAACTTTTGCAAAAAGTATTTAGGAGGCAGAATTGCCATTCTACCTCAGTTCCATTGGTGGAATTCTGCAGTCTGTACAGCTTCTCTTAAAGTGCATCTTGTCTGCCCCTCCTGATGCACAGCAGTGACTATGCCCAATGTGAGCATGGACACACCTTCAAGCCTGTCAGTCTGAATCCTACTGTTGCTCATGCTGTGTAACCCTGAAAGCCAGTCTCCCTCAGGAATCTGTGACAGACCCATCATCTAAGAATGGAGGACCCAAAGCTGTTCCCAAACTTTGTTCTCCTGCATAGCAGTGCAGTGATGTCACATTGTGCTGATTCTGCTGTGACACCTTTGATCACTGCAACAAGACTGCTGCAAGACGGCATCACCAGTCAAGTGGGCATATGGCTGACTGCAACAATATCAGTTTAAGTAAAAAAAGAATTCCACGCCGTACCATCATTGGTTCAAATTTGTAGAATGCACACTATAATGTCATCTGTTTCAGGCAAATAAAATACTGTACTGTGATCAGTGAAGCAGCACACAGTTGTGCTCTTGTAGTAGTTGGCATCATTGAGAACAGCTACTAGTGTACTGCACTGTCATGACCGAGCTATTATTCACCTGTAGCTGTTTTCACTTACATCGTTTTTTTGCACGGTTTATACCACGCTGTTATTCGCACATGCTCTTGACCGGCTTCCTAAAACTATTACTTTTCCAGCAATTATGTTTTAACTTTGGTGCTTTCCAGATGTTGTTTTTTTTAGTTATTGTTTCATGTTGTTGGGCTAGCCAATGTTTGCAGATAATGCAGTACTTATTTTACAGTTTATTTGTACTGTGGGACCCCATTGAAAATGAGCTTCGGCTAAATTGAGCTGTCCTTTTCTGATATCAGAATAAACATTTTTACTACTACTACTACTACAGAGTCTTTCAAAATGTATCTGACTCCCCCCTGCTGACCTCCTAATTGTTATTCGTGACATCACAGTCCGTTGTCAGGGTCATGGTGAGCACAATGATGTAGAGTCTCTGTGACTTTAACTGGGGAGAGGCAAATGGTTTTTATACAGACATTTTAGATATGCTACCAAAATTAGTGCTAAACCTTTGAAAGGAACATAAAAATGGTAAAAAAATGTATTCTTTAGTAAACTGTAACAGCTGAAACAACATATTTATGAAAGTACATGCTGAATGCAGGGTTCATCCTTAAGAGTGTACAATTGGTTGTACAGAGTACATCCTGAAATGCAGAGCTGATCTTTAAGAGTTTCCTCAAACCCTAAGCTCAATCTTGCACTTGCCTAAACAGAGATCCCTGGCTCCATTCTTACCTCCCTTTTGGACACTAGTGTAATTTGTTAAATACCCCCGTCACTATCGCCCCCACCTCACATCTCCCCCTTGACCTCCCCTATGCCACCCTCTCCTCCTTCTGCCTGCCAACTCCCCGTGCAAGCCTTCTCCTCACTCTACTGGCTCACCACTGGTATTTCCCCTCCCTTCCTCCACCAATTCCATTTCCCTCTTTTCGCCCCTTCCCTTCTAGGTTGCCCACATTTCTCCTCCCCTCCACACTCCATCTCCTACACCATGTGCTGACAAAGCCTGTTCTGGCTGCTTCACTATACCAAGCAAGTTTGGATCCTTGTCATCTTGCTGTACTCTGCACTTACACTGGTAAGGCCATATGCTACAATCTACATCTGTAATGTAAACGGTTCTCTCTATTAGGCATTGATTTCTAATCTAGTTATGTTGTGTCCTGGGTTACCAGGATCAATGATTTCCATTGCAACCAATATATTAATGTGGACCCTTTGTAACTTGCAATGTATCTTACCATGGAATCTGCGTAACCTTATGTAACCCATGTATTGTCTGATTGTCCTATGTATCTGTATGACTTGGAACCTTTGGAAATGAGTCTCTGACTCAAATGTATTAATCCCAATCTGAAATAAATAAATAAATAAATAAATAGAGTATACAACTGGCTGTACAGAAGCTATGCATACCTCAAGCGAAGAAGGGGGACAGAGAAAATGGGCCCTATATAGTTTACCAAAAATACTAACACCATTAAAAGTAAGAGGGAGATTTATAAAATAGGCTACAGGGCAGCAAAAGTATGCAACTGTGCAAATGGGTGCAGGACATGTGCAGCAAAATGATAAAGGAGGCCATGACAGGTAATGAACTGGAATTAGCTCAGGAGTCAACAAGCAACAAAACTAAATTCCTTGACTATATTAAAAGGAAAAAAAGAAAAGAAGTGGGTTCATTACTCTCAGAGAAGGTCACATTTTTGTAGAGACCAGAGATTATAGCTAAAGCATTTATTTATTTATTCAAGAGTTTTACCAGGAATTGCATACTGAGCGGGTTACCTCTCGATTCCAGATGCATCCTGGGGGAAAGGGACAAGTGGGGCATACAAAACATAAACACAAGTAGAGTATACATGAATGCAATTACATTTGCAATACAGAAGAGGAAGATTGTAGATGTTACAGTTACACTATACAGAGTGTTGTGAGACCACAACGGGAGAAACTGGAGCATGCAAGTAATTAACATGAAGTAGAATCACATGAAAGCAGATACACATTACAAACATTAGGAGAAATAGTGCATGTGACTATTAACAATATGCAGAATTAGCTATGAAATCAAGCAATGAGGAAAATAAAGAGTTTATTCATGGTTTAGATAGAGGACTGCCATCTGTAACCCCTACAATATGCTCTACATAGCATGAAAGCAAAATGCGGGGATGGTGTGCTAAGAGTAACGACAGGAGGGCCTAAACACGAGTAGGGGACTTGAGGTTTCATCTCCTAGGTGGCCCTATGTGCAGGCACAAATAGAGGAGAAGTGTGCCTTGAGGAGGAGATTTAGGTGCAATTTAATAGGTTTTTCACTTTGGTTATCAATAGTAAAGTTAACACAGTGCTAAGAGTAGAAGAAGTAGTAACGTAATACAGGCAAATGATATAAATAGGGAATTTAAATTGTTAGATATTAGTAAATCACCAGGGCCAGATGATTTGTACCCTCAAGTGCTTATTGAGATAGTAGACATAATTACTGCCCCACTTAAAAATATATTTAGTGCATCATTAAAAGACTCGGTCATACCTAAGGACTGGAAATGCATGTAATGGTGCTAAAGGTGATCTGGAGAATTATAGACCTGTTTGCCTCACCTCTGTTGTTTGCAAGATACTGCAGAATATATTGAAATCAAGTCTATATGATTATACTGTACGACATGTAATGGACTGTATGAGACTTCACAACAAGGGTTTCACATGGCAATGCCATCAGGGTACAGTTCTTTAGTCAGTCATCTGATTGCCATGATCCAGAATCTATTGACCCTTACCATTCTGTCTCCTTCTGTCCAGTCACCATCAAACAGGTTGAGGATCTCCTTCTTCAACTTGATACTAAAAAAAGTGCGGGCGCGGATATGATTAAGCCTTTCTTCCTAAAGTTGGCCTACTATATTTTGGCTCCCCCTATTACCCACCTTTTCAATTTGTCTCTCAATCAGGGCTCCCTCCCCAAGGTCTGGAAGACAGCCCATGTCATCCCTTTATTCAGGTCAGGGGACCCCTGCAACCTAAATAATTACTGCCCAATCTCCTTGCTCCTGGCCTTGTCAAAACTATTGGAGAAGGTAGTAAATGAACAGCTCAGATCTCATCTGGAAAGTTTTAATCTACTATACGCAATTCAATCTGGTTTCCATCCCATGCATAGTACCTCTACTGCCCTTGCTAAGGTTATAAATGACTGGCAGTCCGCACTTGATAACAAACAATACATATGCACCTTGTTTTTAGACTTTAGCAAGGCTTTCGACATGGTGGACCATGATTTACTCCTGCTGACCCTGAAGAAAGTTGGGGTGGACAACCTGGTCCTAAGTTGGTTCACAAACTAACTTGTGGACAGAGAGCAGCAGGTCAAGGCTGAAGGAGACCTATTACCCCAAAAAAATACTCCTTAGATGTGTCCCCCAAGGATCCATAATTGGTCCACTTCTCTTTGCCATTTATATTAATCAAATTGACACTGGCCTGAAGTCATCTAGTATCCATCTCTTTGCTAATGATACAGCACTACACATTGACAGATCAACTCCAGATCAAGCCATTTTGGACCTCCAGAATGATTCTGACATCCTCTAAAAAAAATCTACTCAACTTGAAACTCCTGCTCAATGCCAAAAAAAGCTAAGGCCATGATTTTCTCTCCACTGTCCCCTCATCTAAAAAAAAAACAGATAAGTTTCCTCACATAAGCACCATTTTGGGAAAAGCCCTGGAGTTCATGGAAAAATTTAAATGCCTGGGGGTCTGGATTGACTACAAATTGTCCTTCATTGATCACACTTATGAACTGATGAAGGTTCAGTATTTTCTTCAGGATCAAGCATTCACTAACCCAGAAGGCTAAAAAACTCCTAGTCCAAACTAACTTCTTGCCTCTCCTAGACTATGCGGACTTCCTATATGGCCATAGTACTAGCACAGCTATCTCCAAGCTTGATACCCTATACCACAGCGCCATTAGGATCATTTTGGATGCCCCTTATGACTCGCATCACTGCATCCTCTATTATTCCATAGGCTGGACCTCCCTTAGCTTCAGGAGGCAAAAGAATGCTATTCTATGGACATATAAGGCAATCACTCATATATTACCTCAGTACCTCACAAGCTGCCTAACTCCCTGTATCCCTAGTGCCTATTATCTCAGAAGTCTTACCATCTTATTTCTGGCTATCCCTACAGCTAAAATGCGCTTTGGCAGAGCCTCAATAAGCTTCACTCTTCCTACACTCTGGAATAAGATCCAGAAAACCTTAAGGCTCGCTACCCCTGTCACGTTCTCCCTCTTCAAATCCTTGGTCCTGAGGACCTTCTCTAAAGTCTGTCATTGTTTCAAGTCAAGGTCTTAACATCACAATTTGTTACTGCTTTAAATTCTGGACTTAAACCTCAACTATTGCCTAAGACATCATTTGAGTCTTCACTTCTGTCATTGTCCAAATCAAGGTCCCAACATAACAATAATAATACTCTATTTTTATGGCACCTTTCATAAGCCAAGGTGCCTTACAGATTATAAAAGCATCAAACATTTCAAAGTCTTAAAAATATATAAAACAATTTATACAATTAAAACAGGAAGGTTAAACACCAAATGCCTGACACCACAAATATGTTTTCAGGGCCTGTTTAAATCCCTCCATAGTCACACACTCCCATAACTGATGGGATAGAGAATTCCATAGGGTAGGGGTCGCATGCATAAATGCATGGGCCCCCGAAGATTTCAAAGACACCCTTGGGATCCCTAGCAACCCCTCGTCAGCTGAGCAGAATGATCACCCAGGGCAGTAAGGGACCAGGAGCTCTTTCAGTTAGTCTGGGCCGAGTCCATGTAGAGCTTTAAAAGTCAGGAGACCGACTTTAAAGATAATCAGCCACTGTACTGGCAGCCAGTGCAGACTGCGCAGCACTGGCGAAATATGACTGGAACAAGAAGTTCCTGTCAAAAGCTGGGCTGCTGCATTCTGCACCAGCTGCAAGTGGCAGATTTCCACCCCAGGTAGCCCTAGGTAGGGGGAATTGCAATAGCCCAAGTGTGAGGACACAAAGGCATGGACCGGCGTAGGAAGATCGCTGGATGGAACAAGGTGCCTAATCCTGGAGATGTTCCTCAGATGATAAAAAGAGGACTTGACAACGGCAGACACCTGCGAAAGCAGAGTGAGCCCTTCGTCAAAATTTACCCCCAGGTTACGCACCCGTTTGGAGGTTGGGAGTGATAAACCCCCAAGGCAAAGCCCAGAGGGTAAACCAACCCCCGGCCCCCCATCCGGCACGCTGAATCCACAACCAACACCTCAGTCTTTTCTGAGTTCAACTTCAGCCAGCTCGAGCCCATCCACTTCTGGATATCTATGAGGCCGTTATTAAAGACCAAGAGTGCTCCATCCTGATCAGGTGCAAAAGAAAGGTAGAGCTGGGTATCATCAGCATAGCAGTGAAACCTCAGCCCATACCTTCTTACAATGTTTCCAAGGGGCAGTATGTACACTGCAAACAACATGGGGGACAACACTGAACCCTGAGGAACTCCACACGACAGAGGAACTGGGTCTGAGGAATAAACCCCAGACACCACCCTCTGAGTTCTTCCAGTGAGATAAAATGTAAACCATCTGAGGACTACATCTGATAGTCCACAGATGAACCTCAGGTGCTCAAGTAGAACCCCATGATCCACAGTGTCAAAAGCTGAAGAGAGATCTAGAAGAACAAAGATGGAACAGTTCTTCCAATCCCTAGCCATCAGGAGACCATTGAGCACCCGAACCAGCGTTATCTCAGTGCTATGCCTCTTTGGAAAACCGGACTGGAGGGTTTCATAGATATCATGGATGGTCAAATGGTTCTCCAGCTGTATGGCCATCACTTTCTCAATCACCTTCCCTAAAAAGGGAAGGTTTGAAATAGGTCTGTAGTTCGCATGGCAGTCGGGGTCCAAAGAAGCTTTCTTCAAGAGGGGTGTTATCACCACCTCCTATAGGGAGCTAGGAAGCTCATCTGTTTCCAAGGAGCACCAGACTATCTGTGCAAGGACCGGACTGATAGAATCAATACAACCCAAAATCCATAAAGGAATTCTTCAGGTCAGGGGTAAGGGGCAACAGACTTCTAGGAAAACAAAAACTGAACTTACAAGCTCAAATGGGCAGACTGGGTGGGCCACAGGCCCTTATCTACCGACACTGTTTATGTATGTATCTATGTAAATCAGGGAAATTAATCCTGGGTCCAAACTACAGCACGTAGGGCGCATACTCTGGACAATCTGCATGACATCTATGAACTCCAGTCAGTCGAAGGTACTCCAGGAAAGCTGAGGTGCAGTGACCATGCACTGATCCACAGCAACACCCTTAGAGTGTGCTAGATGGAGCGCCACCTTGATGTCAGCCACCTTAGTTGCAAAGAATCGGGCAAGTTCATTGCATTCTACTTGCAAAAAGGCTTTTTGGACTTGTAGGCAGGCTGGATTGCACAGTCTGTCTGCAGTGTGAAAAAGCTGAGCTGGTCGATTCTGAGCGGCCACCATCTCCCCGGACAGGAATTCTGCCTTCTTACGGGTGATTGTAGATTGATAGGCTTGATAATGCTCCATCAATCTAAGGTGGTCAGCATCAAGGGATGATCTCCACCAGCAACGCTCTAACCTTCATCCTAGTCACCGAATCTCCCTCAAGGTCCCATCAAACCACAGGGACCATGGGCAAAAGGAGAGAGGATGAACACGGATAGGAGCAACGAGATCCAGGGTGACCGAAATAGCCATATTACAGGCTACCACGAGGGCCTCTGGATTGCTGCTTGCCACTGGAAGGGTTAATAGGTCAAATACCACTGCCAGGCCTTCAGAGCTAACATCTTGTAAAGGGCAGCACCTGACCATCTCCACAGGGGTAGGCCTATGAGGGGGGGTGCTAAAACTAAACTTCACAGTGTAGTAATCGGACCATCCGACTGGTTCCACCCCCAGATCAGAAGCTTTGATCCCTATGAGGAAGACTAAGTCAAGGGAGTGACCGTGTTTATGGGTGGCAGTGGTAACTATCTGTGTAAGGCCCAGCGATGACATCAACTGGAGGAAGTGCTGTCCAAACTGCGAGAATTCGTCATCGATCCAGGCATTGAAGTCGCCCAGAACCATCAGTCTGGGTGACTCGAACACCATGTGGATGACAAAGTCCACTACTTCCTGAAGGAACCGCTTCTCATCTCCAGGTGGACGGTAGATGAGAGCGATCCTACAACCTACACCTGCCACCACGATATACTCAAATGACTCAGCCTCCTCAACTGGTACACTCATGGAGTTAAGTTCAGTCTTAAAACGGACCGCAACACCACCCCCCTGTGTGATCCAATCTCGGACAGTGAATCACCGAGTACCTAGCAGGAGTTAAAGCCTCCAAAATGGGGCTAGAGTTCTCATCCAGCCAGGTCTCTGTGATGCAAGCCAGATCCATCATTTCTACAAGATCTGCAATAATTGAAGTCTTGTTTTTAATGGACCTGGCATTGTATAAAACTGACCGGGTTGGATGAACCTCCAAGGCCGCCTGAACCACCTGCCCACCAATATTGGTAGTGCCCTTGGGTATGGAAACCAGACATGGTGAACCACGTTCTTGGTTCCATTTCGCACCAGGGCATCTCCTGGATCTCAAGACTCCGATGTGGCAGCCCCGTTCATTCCCCCTCCACAGTCCACAACCCCCTGCCCCCCCCATGAGCGATACCTAGTGCCCTACAGCTCTGGTATGTTGTGAACTGCAATGGGGGAGGAATAAAGGGGCAGAGAGCACAGAGAGCAGAGGGCTAATAGTGCACAACCGTGGGGGCAAGCCTCTAGCACATTGTGGCAATCAGCTTATCAGATGGCTCTCGCTGAACTAACCCACTAAATAAATAAAAAATAAAATAAAAACAAATCAAAATAACCAAAAATACAACAAAATATAAACTCACACTTATACCCCATCAAAAAATAAAAACCCTCAAGTCACTGTGGGAAAAACCCTCAATTTAACCTTCCCAAACAGAAATACTAAATTCTAAAATATAACCAGCTCAGGGACTAGGGCTGGGGTAGGTCTATTTAAAACAAGTTTCAGTCACAGATAAATAGTAACACTCTGACATTACAAATAAAGTCAAAGTGAAAGAAGCAAGTCAAATAAAAAAAACCCAATAATCTTCAACTCTCTGGACCCTCTCACAGCCTCGGGTAGTTAGCAGAACACAGGCACTCTCACTGTCTGATTAAGGAAAATTGTTGAAATATCAGTGTTTCCAGTACCCAGGCCCTCCCACGGCCTGGGGAACCAGTGAGAAAAAATACAGGCACTCTCACTGCCTGCTGAGTAACCATAAATCAAACATAAAATTTGAAGTCTGACCATAAACAGGTGGGCAGATAAATAAACAAAAAATATATTAGACCAGTTTGAGTTCTGAAGACTCAGAAGACTCTTACACTCAGGTTGATGTCTGTAGTGTAGCTCCAACACCACCTCTCACATAGTGGAGAAAGAATCCACAGATAAGCCACAGTTACTTGAATTTGAACAAAGTAATTCGAAATATTAAAAGAAAACAGTGTGCACAGCACTCTCACCGCCTGTATACCCAAGTAGCAGAAGCCAGGAAGGGAGGCAGGTCAAACTTTCAGGAGCACAGTTCACAGCTAAGAAGAGTGGTCTAACAGACCCACTGGTAATCCAATTTAGTGCAGAATGCAAGAGGTAATAAAATTACAGCCAAGCCAACAAACTCCTTCAAAAATCTTCCTCAGCAGCAGCTCCATGCTAATGTTGCCTGTTCTGAACAAGCAGTCAAGTCACTCCAATGGGGACAAAGGTGAGCAAGATACTCGGAGAGTGCAACAACAGGGGAAGTAGATAGACACCCCTTAATTGCACCACTCGGAGCTAGCCACTTCCTCATCTGCCCACGACCCATGGCTACAGATACCCCGACGAACCAACCCCTAGACTGATCTTCAAGGTGGCTTAGGAAAAACCCCAGTTCCCCTCTGGCTCCCTGGAGGCCAAACAAGGGGACTCCTGCCTGGTTGCGAACAGAACAGTGGGCTGCAGCTCCCTAAGGCACAGACGGGTCCCTCACCCAGTGCAACTCTCCGACAATAAACTCTCCCCAAAGCTCACAAATGGAGATGACATCCTCACAGTTCGAAAACTCCAGCAGCAGGGTCCGGGTGCCATCTGACATCACGACCTGCCTTTGCTTCAAATATTGGACTTAAACCCCAACCATTGCCTGTGGCATCTGTCATGTTCTCCCTTTGAACGGTCCTTTCTCCCTAGGCCATCATGTCCAATCCTCTCCTATCTTGGCTGACCTTCCCTCCCCACTCCCTATACCCCCTCCCTTCCCACCCCACTTGCCAGGCCATGCCTACAGTACTTATCAAAGGACTCTTACATCTCAATCTTCTTTGCACTTTGACGCTAGAGGAACTGCCACTCCTGCTCACTATGACTCTTCCAATGATGTTTACTGTATAAACTTTAGCTCATTACCTTATGTCCATATATGTGTATCCACGCAATTGTATTTAAATGGCATTACCTCCTGTTGAACCTATTGCTATTTTCTGGTGCAAGTATCTTGTCACATGCGATGGTTATATGTTATTATGTTAGCTTCACCCATGACATGGGTGCATCTGCTGCTGCAAGCAGCCAGGCGTGCCTCTTCTGTCCGCCGGCTGCCTTCCTCCCTATACTGCCGTCTGATCATCAGACCGAAGGTACGCTGCTGAAACTTGACTGGCTAGAACCATCGTCCATGTCTGCTGACAGGCTGCTGCAGTTCTTTAATTTCTTTGCTACTCCATCTCCTTCAGGACTTTAAGCTAATTGGTACATACTGGTTGTGGTACTGGTTAAGCCTCTCCAAATTGTCCTGTGAATCCTAATCTAAGCGTGAACCTAAGCCTGTTTACAGCAATTTTGCATTGCAAGGGTAGTTTGAAGTGCAAGTTCTTTTAGGCTGCAGATTTGTAGATTTTTAAAGTATTACAGCTCTCTTTGTTTTAAGGTCTAGTGCTAATCTACCCTGGAGCAGAAATTAACTTTACAGTTTTTCTGTTTAGACTAGATTTCATTTGGGTCACAGTTGTAAGCTTTGCCCTGCAAATAATCCAATTTCTTCTTCACTTTCTCTCCTGCTGTCTCATCCTTGCTTGTAGGGTTACCACCTTTTAAGAAGCCCAAAGTGGGACATTTCTAACAGAAACATGATATTTTGCAGGACACTACGTAACCTCGACCAATGCAACAGATTTGTTTTCTCTATATGATCAGAATTAAGGCTAGATATTGTAGTTTATTGGTTGCTTCTATCGTTTCTTATCCTTTTGAGGTATTTTAATTAAGGTATTACAGTTTTCTGCAACATTTAGCGGAAAGTTAGAAAATATTTTTTCTACTAGAAAGTCAGGACATGTAATATTTTTCATGTTTTTTTTGCAGGACACAGCTGCCCAAATCAGGACTGTCCTGAGAAAACCAGAACAGGTGGTAACCCTACTTGCTTGAATTTTTATGCCCACCCCTCCCCCACCTCCAGCCTTTATTAAATACTCTCTCTCCCCTTGGCACCACCCCTATGCAATCTTCTTCCTTCCTTCTCACTAACATTGCAACTCCACTTAAAGATACAGAGAGCAGCTATTAGGCCTAACACTTGTCCTGTCCTCCCCTTAAAGACATTTTCCTTTTTAGGTCACCGCCAGACTGTAAGGGAACACATCTGCCTATAAGGCCAGGACACCCTGCCAGCTCCATCACATCTTAATTTATTGTACTTTCCTCCCCCTCCCAAGACCCTGCTTGCTGTGCCACCACCCTTTTCCAGTCTTGGACATGGCAACCAGACTAATGCTAATTCTTATACTCCTGCCCACTCTCTGTTTGCAGCCGCTGAATGACCCTAAATCAGCTGACCCTCTTATCATGGAGCACCCCTATGGTAACATCTACAGCACTCCAACATCTGTGCACAGCTGTGGCCCATGTACCAACTGCATGCCTAACAACACACCCTGGCACACCTGGCCCAGAACGCATCCAGCTCGGCCAGTGCGTCCCCCTCCCACAGTCCTGCCTAAACTGGCTGTTCTCTCTCTGATAAGCATGCAGCTCAAATGAATCCACAAAGACAACACAAAGCTAGCCTTAAACACTTTAAAATTACCTGGTCAGATTGGTACTCCTGTTACTACTACTCTCAGGCAACATCCACCCTAATTCCGGCCCTCCTGTATTTCAGGGGTTGAGTGCACCAAAACCAGGCACCTTAACCTTTGCATCATTAAACATCCACAGCCTGACAGCAAAGTTTGACAACCTTCAAGCCTCGGTAGCCCTACATAATCCAGACGTACTGTCTGTGGTAGAGACATGGCTCACTCCCAAGATCCCTGATGAAGCCATCAGTCTTCCGGGCTATTCGATCTTTAGGCAAGATCATAAATCTAAAAGAGGTGGTGGCTGTGCAATCTACCTTAAGGACAGCCTTCAGGGCATAGTCCTGAATTTACCCAGCCTAGGGTCGTTCGCCCAGGCCCTTGCCATTAAGGTTCTTTTGGGCCCACAACAAAACTGTCACAATTCTATCTGTCTACATCCCCCCAAAGAACTCGGCCCAGGGTCTCCATGCTGTCATAGACTGTCTTGGAAGCCTAACCCTAAGCTCTGAGGTTATACTCTTAGATGATTTCAATATTAATTGGCTTGCCTCTGAAGCTAACCAATACAAGGATGCAATTCAGGCTATCCACTTTACCCAGCTCATTGAAACTCCCACTAGGACAAACTATAGGACATGCACTAGTACTTTGATTGACTGGGTGCTCACCAACCAACCTGAGCATGCCTCTAATGCCTCCGTCCTCCCGGACGACATCAGTGACCACTCCCCTGTCATGTTCAGCTGGGCTAATAATTTATCCAAACCGCTTCCTAGAACAATCACCAGCAGGGTTCTCAAACCTGGTCATGCTGACGGCTTCAGAATGGATCTCCTCATTGCTGACTGGTCCTCTGTTTTTGAGGCTTCCATCGTTGACGACGTTCTCGACCATTTCATCCTCCTCTTCAATACAATCTGTGACACCATGCTCCCATAAAAACGCAGAAGATCAAAGGCTACATTAACCCCTGGATAAGCCCTGATACCCTTGAGCTAATGAAAAACAGAGACCACCTTTGGCATATAGCTAGGCCCACTGGCAAGCAGTCTGATATTCTGAACTACAAACATGCGAGGAACAACTGTACCAGGACCATCCAATTCGCCAAAAATGCATACTATAAAGATGCCCTAACCAAGAACTGGAATGACGGGCACAAATTCTGGGCTAAACTAAATAAGGTCACCAGGCGAGAACCCAAAACGGACCCTACCATGCTCAGTGTTGATGGCTCCCCCATCCTTGACCCTAAATCTATCACCAACACCTTTAACCATGCCTTCACTGATTTGCAGCATGTTCTCCCTGCCAAATTCTTCTTCCCCACCATCCCTGTTGCACCCACACAATCCCCATTGCATCTCCCCTTTCGCTTCAAGACTATTGCCTTCGGAGAAACCAGGAAATATCTGCACAAAGTGCTTGGGAAGGGGAGATTCAGTGGGGATAACCTTGACCTGAAACTAATCTCACTGTCACTTGAAGAAATCCTGTCCCCTCTCACCCATACCCTTAACCTCTTGCTCTGTCTCGCAGTATTCCCCCCAAAATGGAAGGCTGCAGTGGTCACCCCTGTGTAGGGAATCGTGCCCTCCCTGGGAATTATAGACCCATCTCTATACTACTACGACTCTAGAAGGCTCTTGAATGAATCGTTGCTGACCAACTTGTTGATTATCTGGACAAGCACGTGCTCCTATGCGCAGAGCAACATGGCTTTAGGGCTGGGCATAGCACCACTACAGCCCTCCTGGAATACACAGGCTTCATCCACAAATCCCTCGATCTTGGCCAGCTAGTCAGGGCTATTTATATTGGCCTAACAAAGACCTTTGACATGGTCAACAATGCCCTCCTAGTTGACCAACTCACTGCCATAGTCCTTGCCCCTGAGGCGGCTGCATGGTTCTGCAGCTACCTACACTGCCAAACACAGCAAGTCAGGATAGATACCTTTCTCTCTGACACCAAGCCTGTGTGCTCAGGCATTTCACAGGGGTCAATACTGGGCCCCCTCCTCTTTAGCCTATTTCTGAATTGCTTCCCCCAAGCCAGTCAGTGCTATATCCTACTCTACGCAGATGACGCAGTTATCTTTTCTAATGCTCTGACCCCACTGCTCTTGAGCAACAGCTACAACGTGACTTCACCAGCATTGAGTCATGGTTCAAATATCATAAATTGATAATGAACTACAAAAAAACAAAAACCATGTTGTTCACCAACCTTAAGAACAAGCACAAAAACTACCCGCTATCAATATGTGATAGGGGTGATGTTCCTCTTGATCGCGTTCATCACTTCAGATATCTTGGAATTACTCTTGGCAGCTCGCTTTCCTACGCCCTCCACATAGACATCACAGCTAAAGCAACCAACAAATGCTTAGGGCTACTTTATCACCATAGGCAGACCCTGACCCCTGAAGCCCTCAGCATAGCGGTCCTCAGTTCAGTGGGTTCCCTAGTGGACTACGGACTGCCAGTATATGGCTCTGCCACAGATACTGTCCTCCGACATAAAAACTGCCCTTAACAATGCCTACAGGCTCACCTTAGGGGCACACCGACTAACCCACACCTGCGATCTCTATGCAAAGGCTCACTGGCTAATGCTCTTTGGTCGCTTAAAATATCAATCCTGCCTCCTGGCCAAAAAGATCTGCCTTGGTCAGCTCCCGACTAGGGTCCAACAACTCCTAGTTCCCAGCACTAATCCCAGGCCCACCCGAAATTTGGAAGTGCAGTGCTTCCTGACTCCAAAATGTCGGACATCTCAAAGACAAAGGTTCTTTGCCTATAGGGCACCATTGTAGTTCAGCTCCCTCCATGAG
Source organism: Neoceratodus forsteri (assembly GCA_016271365.2). Taxonomy (NCBI): domain Eukaryota; kingdom Metazoa; phylum Chordata; order Ceratodontiformes; family Ceratodontidae; genus Neoceratodus; species Neoceratodus forsteri. The sequence goes on from CM028135.1 coordinate 61,443,937, forward strand.
AATATTATTAGCCTGCCCACTCTGTGGACCTTCAAAAAGAACCTAAAGAACCATTTAATACAGGAATCTCAATGTGTCTGCCATCACTAGCACCTAGCAAAGGCATCTCCTACCATATGCCCTTCTGCCAAACAGACCTCACTCTCTCTCTCTCGGACACCCTGCACTTGGGGCTCAACCCTCCACCCCGTCTCTCCAGCACTTCTATTCACTAACCCTCTCATGCTGCTGACAACTAACAGGCTCCCTGTTGGGCACAGTTATTTAGTGTGTTCCTGTATGTATCTGACTGTGTTTACCTATTCCAGTTTAGTTTTCGCTGTATTTTTTGCAATCCTTTGTTTAAAGACCAAATGTACCTAAATGTTCTCACTCTAATTCTATTGCCTTGTTTGTCTCAGTCCTCTGTATAATCACCTACTTGTTCTAAATGTACTAACGTGGAACCTATGTAACCAGCTCTGAGCTCAAATGATTAATCCGAGATCAGAAATAAACAAATAAATGTTGTTATTATTACTATGTAATTGTTATGTACGCTCACTCAATCTGTGATGTCTTAACCCTGTTGGCAATTGTTTTGCCCCAGGTCCATCCTGTAAATAAGCTTGTCTCAATGATGTTCCACCTGGCAAAATAAAGATTTTGATTGATTGACTGATTGATTGACAGGGGAAGATAGAAACACAGAAACATAGACATTGACAGCAGATAAGGACCGCTTGGCCCATCTAGTCTGCCCATTTCCTACCTACAGGATAAGCTGCAGATCCTAGTTAACCAACAGCCTATTTCTTCTTACCCCCAACAAGAATTGCCTTATGTCTGTCCCATGTATTCTTGAATTCTCCCACAGTTTTAGACCCCACAACCTCCTCAGGAAGGCTGTTCCATGCATCCACCACCCTCTCTGTGAAAAAATACTTCCTCACATTGCCCCTGAACTGCTCCCCCATCTTTAAATTGTGTCCCCTTGTCCTTGTACATCTCTTTTTCTGAAAGATGCTACCCTCTTGGACTTTGTTGATTCCACTGAGGTACTTAAAAGTTGCTATCATGTCCCCAATCTCCCTCCTTTCCTCAAGGGTATACATATTAAGCTCCTTTAGTCTCTCCTCGTGTGGCTTCTCTTGTAGACCCTGCACTATTTTAGTTGCCCTCCTCCAGACTGCCTCTATCCTGTCTATGTCCTTGCGGAGATGGGGTTTCCAGAACTGGATACAGTACTCCAGATGGGATCTCACCAACTGTCTGTACAGAGGGATAGCAACTTCCTGTTTTCTGCTGGTGAGGCCTCTCCCTATACATCCCAGTATACCCCCAGCCCTCCCTACTGCCTTCTCACATTGCTTGCTAACCTTAAGGTCATCTGATATGATTACCCCCAGGTCCCTTTCCATTTTTATGTTTGCTTGCACGCATGTGCAAGAAACATAGTGCCATCATCCGAGTTTTTGGGGGTGTGGCACCCGTCTTCTAATTCAGTCAGTGTGTTTGCAGGTGTGGCCACAGTTCACCAATGAACACTGCAGCTGTCTATGACAGCAGTTGAAAATGCGGTGCCGTACAGTTGAAAAGGAGAGCTCCGCTTCAGTGAGCATCACTCCCCCCTCCACACACTCACGCCGCATGATATAGTGCTCATGCCTCCCACCCATGCACACTGTATGGCTGATGGGGTGCCCAATCCCCGTTGACTCCACGCCCCCCCAAAAGCTTTCCAGGTGCCACGCTGGGGAGCCACTAGTGGCAAAATTGTTATGGCGACAGGGTGCCCAATCCCCGTCAGTTCGGCCACAAACAGCCTTCCAGTTGCCATGCTGGGAGCACACCCCAGCGTGGCAAACGTCCAGCGTCATCTTCCTAAAAAAAAAACAAACCTGCAAACAAAGACACGTTCCTCGCGGTCTCCCTGCCCACCCATGCCCACCCTCTGAGCAGCCTACCTCCCCACACCCCCACCCCATACTTACCTCCGAGTCTGAAGTGCAACGAACTTCGTGGACCGGGAACACGCCTGCATTCTTCAAAAGCCAACCGCGAACTGAGGAAATGCTGGTAAGCTGTATAATGGAATAAATACATTTTTTCAACTTTAATGCATATCTCAGGCATTTTTTTTGAATTTTGCACCAGATTTTCAACATGGGGTTTTTGGGACCCCTCCTCATGAATTCTGGAACTGTCATGGCATTAACTGGGCCTGAAGGGTAATTTTGCAGTCACTGTGTGAAATCACCTTTTGGGACTGATTAAGGAAATGACAGTGCCAGTGTTCATAAGGTGGGCTCTCAAAAAGACTATGTTGCAAATTTCATGAAAAAAATCCTAAAAATGACTGTTTTACGAGCGTGCGTTGCACAGTTCCTATGCATGCTCGCAAGTTTGCGAATTTTTAATGTTTGCATGCCAGATTTTCAACATTGCCATTTTATTACACTTCTTTATGAGCAGTACAGCTGCCATTTTTCACATCTTGCCCAAAATGTGTTTCCGCACATGTAGCGCACAATGGTGCAGTCGGTGAGCGAAAGCAATGTTTGGGACAGATTAAGAAAATCACAGTGACACTGTTCATGAGCAGAGGTCTTAAAATGGATAAGTTGAAAATTTGATGACAAAAGTCCATAAAATGACTGTGTTACGAGTGAGCATTGAGCAGTTTCCACGCACCCTCGTAAGTTCATGACTTGGTAATATTTTCAGTCCAGATTTTCACCAGTGGCATTTTTCCACACTTCCTTATGAACAGTACAGCTGTCATTTTCACAACATGGCTGAAATGTGTTTTCACACTTTCAGCGCGAAATCATGGTCGCTGTGGGAAATCATTGTTCAGGACAGATAAAGAAAATCACAGTGACACTGTTCATGATCAGAGGTCCCAAAATGCCTGTGTTGACAATCTGCTCTAAAAAATCCCCAAACTAATTACATTATGGGTGTGCGTTGCACAGTTTCTACGCACGCTCATGACTTCACCAGTTTTTTTAATATTTTCACTGCAGATTTTCAACGTTGCCATTTTTTACACCTCCCCATGAACAGTACAGCTGTCATTTTTCACATCCTGTTCAGAATGTATTTTTGCACTTGTGGTGCTAAATGCTGTAGTCACTGTGCAAAGGCAGCTTTCAGCTAACAAACTGATATTGCCACTGTTCATGAGGTGGAGGTCACAAAAAAAACATGTTGAAAATTTGGAGTGAAAATACCAATGAATGCCTGAGGCATTAGGGTTTCCGACCATAATGCCCCACCCTGTAGAGAATGACAGGCATCAGGGCTGTGACTTGGGACTGTTGCCTGCAATGCTCATACCCTCCAACCCCCACCCACACCCTGCAGCCAGTGAGAGGCATCGAGGTGTGCCTTGGACTCTTCGGCCCCAAAGTTCACCCCATTCCCCTATACTGCACCCATCTCACTGTATTTCCTGATGCAATGGGGTGTGCATAAGGGCCAAAGACCCCAAGGCACACCGTGACACTTGTCGGTGTCTGCAGGGTAGGGTGTGGTGAAATGGCGTGGTCGTTATGCCTGATGACCCAAAGGCACACCCCAATGCCTGTCAGTCTCTGCAGGGTGATGGTGGGGTTAGCTTCAGTTCAATACTTCACTGCCATTCCTATTATGCAGCTCTGTAACTCCTACACTACCAATGCCAATGCCAGCAAGCAAACATTCGGCATTGACAAATGCTTGTTGTTGTTGTTACTACCTCCCCAGGTCAGACTAATCTGTGAACCTTTTTAGAGTATGTGAAAAGAGAGACTGATAAGAGTAACCCTGTGGATGTGATCTATCTTGACTTCAGTATCCCATAATCAGTTGATCAACACACTGAGAATGCTTAAGATTGACAGACGTCATACAGACTGGATCTGTGGTTAGCTAAGCTGCAGGATTCAAAGGGTAATTACTGAAGGTAAAACATAAGTTTGGTGTCAGATCACAAGTAGGGTCCTTCAGGAATGGGGCGGTTCAGTGTCAAAGTTTGATGATGATACCAAAGTTACTAGGGTGGTGGGGGAATCAGCATGTTACAGCTAGCTACAAAATTATCTGAACACATTACAGAACTGGACAAAAACCTGGGGTATGAAATTCAATATCAAGAAATGTGAAGTGGTTTACTTTAGTCATAGGAACAAGGTCCACAACTCTACCATAGAATGGAAAACATTGAAGGCAGTAGAGAAGGACAGGGGTCAATTTAGTTATTTATTTATTGAATTTTGTTGACCCGGTAGGCCCACTGAGACTGGAAGTCCCTTTTTCAGGGGCAACTGGGGAGAGGGGGGATACAGATGGTAACCAACTGAAACTGAACCAGATTAAGCTGTTGGTGGTATTTTTAGTGAATGGGGAGATGTAGCCAGGACACCGAGGAAATTCCCCTGCTCTTGCACCAGGGGGCTCTTCTTCCTGTGAGCAGGATGGAGGAGCCTAGTTTGGAGCCGGACAGAGGGGGAGGAAGTGCTGATGTGACAGAGAAGATGGCCTCCTCCACTACCTTTGGATTCTTCTCCCCAACAAACATGGACAAGGAGGTGAAAGAGTTTTATGATGCAGCAGCGACACCAGAAATTATGCAAACTGGTGCGATGGAAAATGTAATGACTACTACTGAAAAGTATTTACCTGACCAGGCCAGACAGGTGGAGGTACGAAATTTAAATACAATTCCAGAAGAAACTTTGGAGGCTTTAATGAAAAGTGAAGAGGAGCAGTTTAATAAGCAGAGAGCAGAGCTGAGTGTGGCGCTAACAGAGCACAAATTGCAGGCTTTACAAGAAGTGAACCGCGATAACCAGATGATCCAGGACAAAAGCTGTGTACGAGTGGAGAATGCTTCCATTGCTCTGGAGGTTGGGTGACAGACTTTGCCTGAGAAGATTATTTTCTCAAATAAAGATGTCCAGGACAGTGCTATGATTTTTTCTTTCAAGGCCCATACTGCAAAGACTGCTGCAAGAATGATTAGAAAGCCTGATCCTTCTAATACTTCTTGGGCAGATATGGTGGAACCAGAGGTAGAACCCTGGATGGTGGAAACAACTTTACAAGCAGCTGGATGGGTGCGGTCACCAGGTTCTGGAGACTGGACATCAGGATTTGCACCCATCTGGGTCCAAGGGTAAGCACTGCTGTGCATCAAACCACAGCTCAACAGCATACTGCATCTGTAAATTACGAACAAAATAAGAATGTTGTCATTAATTCAGTACAGACTAACAGTGTCCCTGATAAAGGTGTTTGTGGTATCAAATCTCTTGAGTTGCCCACTGAATTAAGTTTTACACAAAACCCATTTTGAATTTACAGCGAGATGAGGACAAATACAGTGGAATTGAAATTGCAGCAAGGGGATGGAGATGTATTTAGTGATCCTTCAGATGTATCTGATAATACAAGACTGAATCAGGACAGGTCTAGTAATTGCTCAGAAGCAATGGACAAAAATGTTTCAGGGCCTGAGAGGGAACAACAATCAAGATCTTATGCTTTCTTTTTTCATAAACCAGTGTACCCAGCTAAAAGGCATAATGCTGTGCGTATTTTGTATAAAGGATGTTTGGACATTTTTCCTGATACGGTTTATGTGGGAAGAACTTTGTTAAAAGAAAATTTGCATTTTTCATACAACAGAATTGTATGCTATGATTCATGTGTCCGGTGAGGCCTTCTTTGACGTGAGCTTTAAATTAAATAGCAGTTTGGAGGCCTTTTGGAGTAGGTACCATAGGGTTAAGAACACGCCATTATGGACACCTTTTGAGGTGATTCCTTTAACTAAACCAGCTCACAGAACTGTCACCGTGTTGTTTAGCAATGAAGGGGTCAGTGTTACTGACCTAATTTTTTGGTTAAAGCAATGCTGTACAGTAATGGGCCATCCAAAAGCAATTTTTGATTCAGAAAGCATTTGGACAGGAGGATGGAAGATTAGAGAGATTTTGAAGTCCACGGAGCAGGGTTTGCAGCATCTCCCAAACTGCTTTTTTTGGGGGGGGAGGTGTACTTTTTTATCAGGGGCAGCCCAAGACATGCTATAAATGTGGTTCCCCAGGGCACATCAGTGGCACCTGTGATCAGCTAAGATGTTCTTTATGCAACATGTTAGGTCACACAAGCAGTCAATGTAGGGGTGGGGCACTATGTCATTTGTGTGGGGTGAAAGGTCATTCCTATGCTCGATGCCCCAAAGCAGCGTACAATATGGCAGACTTTGCAGATACGACAGAACAAAGACTTTTGATAACTTTGGCACAGAGAACACTAAAAATCAGCCAGACATTCCTGAGTCTGGTCCCTCTGTGCCTTCACTTGTGGACCAGGCCCCAGACACCTCTCAAGTGGTAGAGAAAGGGGGACTGATTGCAGGGGAACCAGTTCCAAGCCTTGTGGTATCCTTAGAAGAGGGATCCCCAGTACCAGAGATGGATGTCACAAAGGATGCAATAGAAGTGATTGAAGCTCAGACAAAGGTGGCGGCAGACACTGTCATTATGCCTCCATCCCCACCCTCAGAACCAGCTTTCAGTGAAGTTCAGCCCAAAAAAAGAGTTTCTACCAGACAAAGGCAGGCATAGCAGCAATCTGCATCAAAGATGCCTAAAATTTCAGTCATATCTACATCAAATAAATATCAACCTTTAAGTAAAGGTTCAGGGGATGATTCTGAGGGTTCCTCCTTGGATTCTGGACAACCTGAAGCCTCCTCTGAGCCTGATACTAGTGAATCAGAAAACCTTCACAATACTAAGTCTAAAGGGAAGTTAAAAAAATCCCAAAAGAAATTAGGAATGGAAAGTAGAAGCAGCAGGACCAGACCACCTTTGGTGGGATGAATTCCTTTCCAGTTTTTTTGCCTTTCCATGGCTCTGCCCCTGACTTTGATTACTGTTAATGTTAACAGTATCAAGAATAATGGTAAAAGAAAGTGTTTTGGTTTTTTTTTGCATCTGCAACAAAATAAGGCAGATGTTATTTTTTTACAAGACACCAGACTGCACACTGTAGCAGAAATATCAGGGGCCATGAAGGAATGGTATACTCGTGTTTCCTATTGGTCTATGGGATTGGAGGGTTGTTCAGGGGTAGGTATTCTCTTTCATTATTCTGATGTGCAGGTTTTGAAAATAATAGATTTAATTCCAGGGCAGGTGTTGATTTTAGATATTAAGCTAATAAATAATTACTATAGGTTGATCAATATCTATGCACCACAGAAGAAAACAGAATTGAAGTGTTTGGTCAAATAAAACCTTATTTTTTTTCTTCGCAAAATATTCTTTGGGGAGTGATTTTAATTGTGGTTTGACAAGTAAGGACAGAGGCTGGACTATTACTACAAAAAATATTTTTTGTGATATGTCTTTTTTGCAAAATACCATACAGACTGCTGGATTAATTGATGCATATTTTTCCAAAAACTAAATGGATAGAACCTACTTTTCAAAAAGGTAATCTGGCTACTCATATTAATTTTTTTCCTTTTGTCTAAAGATTTATGGATACAGTCTACTAAAGTGACTGCAATAGAATATTCAGACCATAAAGAATTATATGTGGTCCTGGACCTTCTTAAACGGGGTTATGGTCCTGAGTTATGGAAATTTAATTCATCCCATTTGCAGAAAGAGGGAATTAAATGCCAGATTCTATATTTTATTAAAAGTAGGAAAACTCTGTTTGAAATCTACGAAGATCCTTCATTATGGTGGGAAGATACTAAAATAGACTTAAGGACTTTATTATTATCTTTAAGTAAAGCTAATAGAAATGAAGAATATGTTTGCTATCAGCAGAACAGGAAACATTTACAGCAACTAATGACTTTAGCCCAAACTACAAAACATGATTATGCAGCACAAATTCAAGTCACTAAACAGAAAATGCTTGAATACCATATTAAACAAACAGTTACATTGGAAATGCAGCAAACTTTTGGCACTTAGCAAAATTGGATATAATATGTCCTTTTTTTAAGTTGTAGGGAAAGGGTAAATAAAAAAACTATGGAGGCAGTGTATGATTGTAATAATTTTCTGCAAACCATGAATCAGGATATCTTAGATACAGTGGCTAGCTATACCAAACTTTTGTTTCAAAAGGAATGCACTGCTACTTCAGCAATGCCTTCCTTTTTTCAAAATTTTGTAATTCCAGACCGTCCAGTTGACTTATTGCAAAACCTTACTGTACCAATTCTATCTAGTGAAATTGAAGAAGCCATTTCCACCCTTAAAATGGGAAAGGCACCTGGGAAAGACTGGTTTACTGCAGAATTATATAAATTTTTAGGTGTAGAAATTGTATCAGAATTGGCACAAGTTTATAATTATTTATTAAAAGACAATAATCTACCTTTAGACATGTTAACAGGAATCCTTATCCTTTTACATAAAAAAGGAGATAAAAAACTATTGACTAATTGGCGCTCCATTAGTCTCCTTAATGTGGATTTTAAAATCCTAACAAAAATTCTAAATAAACATGTATTGACTATAGCCCCATGTTTAATAACAACAGCTCAATCATGCACTGTTGCTAACAGGTCAATAACGGATCAGCTTATTTTATTAAGGGAAGTTATAGAAATTGATAATTATAGTGGTCAGGATGGCTATATTTTGTCCCTTGATCAGCAAAGGGCTTTTGATTCTCTTAGTCATGATTTTTTTTATTTTTTTGACCTTACATCAATATGGTATTCCGGAAACTTTTATTATTTGGCTGAAAACTTTATATAAAAATGCAGTAGTCATTCTGCAAATTAACAGGTTTTGTGGTCCCATGGTTAAGGTGGGAAAGGGAGTCAGACAGGGTTGTCCGATTAGCCCTCTTTTATATGTGTTAGGTATTGACCTGTTATTAAGATATTTAAATGAAGCACCGGATATCAACCCATCCAAGTTTATCAGTATAAAGTTCCTTTTCCAGCAATGGCATATGCAGATGACATCTGCTTATTTTTGAATGATTCTGAGTCTGCAGAAAAAGCAATAGAGATATGTTCTAGGTATGGGACTGTTTCAGGGGCTGTTCTAAATATGGATAAAAGTGTAGGTAGGGAATTAGGAAAAAATAACTTATTTAAGGAGCAGGTAGCAGGTATAGTTTTAACTAGAGCTCCTATATATATTAGGTATGCAGTTTGGATCAGCTCAATTGGATTGTTTAAATTGGGAGAAAAAAATCCAGCAAGGGACTTTAATGGTTCAGAGATGGAATAAGTGGGCCATGAGTAAAATCAAGAGGGTTTATTTGATTAAAACTTATCTTTTACCATTATTTCTTTTCTTAAGTAATATATTTCTTCCACCTAAGGTCAGAGAAACTGCAATTTTAAGTTTATTTTTTCAACCCATTTGGGGGAGCAGACTAAATCCTATAAAAAGAAACATATTATACTTACCCTTAAGGAGGGGTGAGCTAAATATGGTGAATCCCATAGTGTTTTTTTCTGCCAGTTTATGTTTACTAATATCAGGTCCATAATTGGTAATTTAGGGAAAATCTGGACCCCTATTTTTCTCTCTAATATATCAAAATGGTACCAAGCATGGGAAGCAGGAACTCTGAAAGTAATTAATTCTGACCTTACAAAACCTCTGTATTTAAGAGAAATATTTGTAAAAATTAAAGTGTGACATATTTCAAGTGTGCAGGTTCTTATTAAATCTAAAAAAACAAATATATATGTATGTCATAGAAACATATTTTCAGAACAAGTGATTTTCCCTAAATGTCCCTTGGAATGTATTTCTTCCTTGCAGTCTTTAATAGTAGATAAGAGGGTTCCTCAGAAATATAAAGATGTTCTATGGTTATGCTGTCATGAATGGCTTAATGTTAAAGCAAATCAAAAACATGAAAGTGTGGAGAAGAGAATATGTTCTAGATTACAATGCATTAATCAACAGGAAACACTTGAACATTTGTTTGTTTTTTCATGCTCCTATATAAAAACATTTTGGGATTTTGTAGCTAATTATTGGGGGGGGGGCAGAACTCTTTTTTTTGATAAATTATGAGATTTTAATATATGATAGATATGCAACTTATCGAGATAAATGGGATAAAAGTACGTTAAATATTATTTTTGCTGTATTTAAATGGTATATCTAGAATATGAGATGTCTTTTTACACTTCAGCAAAAGACAGTGTCCCGTATGGAATTGCATGGAAAGATTTTGAAAGATATTCAGAATATTTATTACAATGAATTGAAGTCTGCGAATAAATGTTTGGTTCTTAGATTATGGTAAAATTTACCATGGGTAACTGATAATAATTTTCCAGTTACTTAAATATGAGATAGGTATAGACACAGACATATGGTTTTATTCCCCTGCTGCAATGTATTTGTGTCTTGATGTTTTCCCTTGAATACTGTGTGTGTGTATATATATTTAAAAAAAATTGTAGTATTGCTGTTTTTGCATATTGTTATTTGTGGTGGAATTAATATTTATTTTTATAGCTCTGCAAGGTTTTTTGCAAATGTACTTTTTCAGTGTTTTTTTTTTTGAGTAGCCAATAAGAAACATTTTCTAGCCATTCTCTGTATTTTGGCTACTCTGTACAAGTCTCTAGTTGTCAGTTCTTTTATTTATATTACTGCTGTTCAGTATGCTCATGTATAGATATTTATATAATTGAACTTTATGGAAGGGTTCATAATACTTATTTTTTTAGCACTTTATATTTATTTCTGCACTCTCACTTTAAATAAGTTAAAATAAATAGTGCTCCTCTGTACTGACATGCTAACTCTGATGAAGACATCATGCTGAAGTTGAAACATTAGTTGCGTGCCAGGTGGGGGAGTCAAGTGTGCTAGTGATGCAGACAGAGAAGGTGTTGTAGTGCATGTACTGAAGAAACATAATGGAAGTAGCGTTCAACTTTTATGCACCTCTGGTAATAGTTTTCTGCTCAGCATACTGCCCCACCTAGTGTACCTGTTTGCTCTATTGCACTGCTGCATGATTATTAAATTATTTTGTTGACACTCGTTCTGATGCCGTTTTCATTCTTGTGGATTTAAGTCTAACACAGTGATTACAAGCTGCATTTGGGATTATTGAATGCTGACCTTGTTGCTGGATTCCAGCATCTGTTCCTACTGACTTCCCCCACTCTGGTACATGCACCCTTTGTTTGCTAGAAGATTGAAATCTGTCCGTTGAACCACTGTCTTCTGTTTTTTTCCTGATCATTTGGCCACTGCTAAGATCATATGTTAGGTCATATCTCAGTATTGTGCTCAGATTTGGTCTCCATACCTGAGGAAGGATATGAATGTTTTTGAGAGGGTGCATAGGAAGGCTATGAGAATCATTGCTGGCATGAGGGGGAGAAGTTATTGGGGGAGACTGGCAAGCCTGAGTATGAGCCCTTTGGAGTACTGAAGACTATATGGCAATAGAACAGTGTAGAACCCGATGCAAGGGCGTGGTTATATTAAAAGTAGTCTTTCTGGAATCAGCCAAATGATAGAGGTATTAAATGCCAAGATAAAAACTAGAGAACACTGGCATAGGTCTGACATAAGGAAACATTTCTTTACTAACAGGGTAGTGAGAATGTGAAACCAGTTACTGGCCTCAGTGGTGGAAACAGGAAGTTTAGTGTTGTTCAGGGCTGGTTTAGATGACTTTCTTAAATCAAAGGATGTAAGTGGTTGCACCCACTGAGCTGATGGGGAAACACACTTGACAGGTTCAACTCCTTCTGTTCCTAAACATTGCATTGCACTGCATGCTCCCTGCTACACCTAGTTTGTCTTATCAAAGCCAGTTTGTAATCATGTGATATGTACTGTAGTCCTCCTGTACATTAGACTCGTGGGCCTCTGTAAACATTATGTCTTGCAGACAGCTCTGAAAACTTGGCATTAGATGTGAATGGAAGTACACCAGTTGAGCAGGATATTTCAGGGCAAACAGGTGTGGATCCAACACCTAGTGCCTCTGAAGGCCATGGATCTTGTGCAGGGGAATGGAAGAAAAAAACCCTGTACACCACTGACAGAAGGACAGGCATGCAGTTAGAATGCAAGGAAATGGTGGTAGTATGATACTGTCAAAGACAGAGGGCCAATGTGTTTAGCATTGTTCATGTGCTGACCATGTTAATGTCTTCCATTGATAGTAAGGCAGTATTATTGGCCTCAGTTACGAAATGTGTTGAGGGACATGAAAAAGACAGGGCAGTATGTAATGACAGATGATGTACAGGCAGGAGATTGCTGGTATGGGATTATAAGATAAGATCATAAGATTTAAACAAAGATAGCAATCACCAAGAATGCCCTTGAGTTTCTGCATCACAAGGGGGTTGAAGGTGTTTGAATGTTGCCTGCAAACTCTAACCAATAAGAAGCTCAGGTTTGCACACTGCTAGGGTGTAATGCAATGATTAGAATGTTACCATGGTTTATCAGCAAATCCCTCCTTGAATAAGGGGATGGGGAAATCTTCCATAAAAGAACTGGGCTCTATGAATCTGGGATCTGTGCCACAAGCTCTTGGAAGTGCAGCCCAGAAGGGGTGCTTGGTAGAGTTTTAGATACAAGTATGCCGTGGGTCTGATAGGCCAGTAATGTGCACATTACAGTTGCTTGATATCAGATAAGGAGAGTGTTGCTGCTGTGACATTAAAACTGAAAGAAAACCATCTTGTCAACATTCCCAGTTGTTAGCCAGTCAACACGCAGGACTTAGTATGAAAGCAAACTACTAAAGTTGGGTTTGTGGATAAGGCTTGGATGAAGAACAGTTGGGAAGTGAAAGCCTAAATGCAACCCACTGTCAAGCTGAAGCACAGAGGACTTGTGTTGACTGACATAACAGCTGGCTATAGGTGTCCAGTCCACTTGCAGGAGCTGTGGAGGAATAGGGGAGCAGGCTGGGCTGGAGCCCTCAAGCAGTGCAGGGACTAAGAGTAGAAGGAAGACTGTTCCTTCAGAAGTAATCAGATAACACTCAGCTGAGTAAAGATAACTTTGAGTCCAACACGGATCTTCACACCTACTACATGTAATTAGACACGTAAGCAGAGATGAGGGGCATTGAATGACCTAGATTTTTTATTATTATTGTTCGATAACTGGGCAAGGCCCACTAGGCACAAGTACCTGTTTTTAGGGGTGGCCTGGGAGCACTGGGGTGGTTAAGTCACACAGTATGCAAGTGGAAGTTGTGGGAATTAAACTCAGTTCTGTTGAATGTACTGAGCTCATTCACAGTTCATTACTCTAGCCTCTAGGCTATACTGCCAGCCCCAACTGGAGCCCAGATTGGACGTTGTCTGATTGCATCAAGGCTTAGGCAGAATATTTGTTGAATGTCTCTGGGCCCAGCACCTGCATAATGGGGTTTATAAATAGGGGCCCCTTGTATGTTTGCATTTACTTGTGTTTCAACAACCTGTAAAGTTCACCAACACGTACTGTAGCCTACAAATTATGCTATTTCTGATGTCATGTATTGTATGGAATGTAAAAATATAATTAATCCTGGATGCCTCATTGTATTGTGACTGTAAATCTGAATTGTATTGTATTTAGAGTTCATGTTTTCTGAGCACCTATATCATGTATGTATACCTTTTTGTTACAGTACTGTGTGTGAATTAACTCCTGGTCACCCCTGAAAATATGACACTAGTCTCAGTGGGCCTAACCGGTCAAGCACATTTCAATAAACAATAAACTTACCTGCTTTGGGTTCTGTGAAGAACTGATCTGGATCAATCACCTTGGTGAGGTACCCACCCACCATTAAAAGCCTTTGGACTAAAGTACGGTACATCCACTATAGGAATTTGGATTTGCAAAAAGGAGTGGGGTGTGTGGGGAGAACTGTGTTTAACCTGCATAAAGTATAAGTTCCCTTTAACTTCCACTTTTTCATTATGCTCCCTTAGTCTCCCCTGTCCTGTGCTTATTTTGTGAATAAAGCTGCTTGTGTTATTTGTTATTTCCTTGTTGGGTGATTTTCTGCACTCTGTGTGTGTGTGTGTGTGTGTGTGTGTGTGTGTGTGTCATATATTGTTATCCGGCTTTGTCACAACTGCTTGGGGACAGGGGTTTACTATTTTATTGAGTTCAGGTCCCCTAAAACTATCCCAGGTGGAGGCACAGCATAATGAACTTTATCATCTATAAGCCCAGTGAGCTTAAAGTCAAGAACCCAGGCCAGTCCCTCCAGAGGTGCATCAAGGCCCTGTGGACCTAGGAGAGCTACAACAAATGTTCCAATGGAGAAGGAAGCACTAGACCTCTCACAGTGTGCAGGCCTCAAAGAGGGAAAATCAGGGTATCTCAGAGATGTCAGTCAGAAGGGAATATGTGGAGAGCTAAATGCTGTCTCCAGAAGTAGACATGCAGTATGTCTATTACAGTGCGTGTGTTGCTCATGGGGGCACTGTGAACAGAAAAGAGCTTTTGATTGAAGCCAGCCTGTTGATGTCTATATAGCTGCATGTCCCTGCCATATGTACGTCATTCCTATGTGTATTTGTATGAGAGCAGGTGCCTTGTCTACTAGAGTACATCTACCTGATGTCCATCCTCTGCTGAAACCATAATCCTTTAAATGTGATATCACATTCTGTTGCTGTGGAAATTAATGGGACCTTACCTCCATAGTAATGGGGCATAGAAAAGTATTACAGAGAGAGTTCAGTGTCCAACAGAAATGTTAAAATCTGGCTTGAGCAGAACTCTGCTACACAAAAGCCCCCCATATGTGACTTACAGAATCATCCAGTTTGCATTACTGAATACAATTTTATAATAACAGGATCTTTTACTCTTAGACTTCATTTGAGGACGTTGCTTATTCCTGCCCTTCAGAATCAGAAACCTCTGCATATGGCATGAAAACAATTCAGATGACACAAGCAGAAGATTATGAATGAAAGGCAGGAGGAACAGAGGAATTCTTTTTTTTCCTCCCTTGAGCCCTGGTAGGTGTCTGTGGTCCTCCTCACGGAACAACTCACTTCTCCGGTCCCACACGTCCCCACTCTGCCGACCCCCAGAAGTTCCCTGGTGGATTTCCCCCAATGATGGGGCCAGGGAAGAGGGCACCAGCCTTCCCCCCGAGACCCAGTCCAGACACTGGGGGCAGCCCTCGGGGACATGGGGCCATCATGGAACCTGCCAGGCTCCTTTTTCCTCTTGTTTCTTCCATCCCCCCCTCCCCTACCGAGGTAAGGATGTTGGTACTTGCCTCCCAACCTGCACTGCCCTCCAGCCACTGCCAGAGGGCAGTCAATGAGCGGGATGACAAGTCTCCCTTCCTCCGTGAGAGGAGAGCAGTCCTCCAAATGCTCAATCCTGTCTCCCTCCTGCTGACCCCCAGTGGCTTGGGCTCATTCCCAAACCCAGGTCGCTGTCATGGCACAAGGTGTAGCAACCAGCACCTTAATCTCTAGTGCTACCAGACCAGCCTGGAACAGAGGAATTCTAAGGGGCAAAGAATCTGATCCCATACAGATGTACTTCAATAATAAAAGACATGCATTCTGTAATTCATATGTGCAAGAAATGTCACAAGATTTGAAGCCTGCTGGTGCCAACTGTCACTGCTATTCAGGTGTCTGTAAAATCACTGTATATTGCAAGACTAGCACACCTGTCTGTGATATGGCTCCTGTTGCCATGCAAATGTAGTTAGTGATAATAGAAATATACAAACATAGGTTGTGTCAGAAAGAAAAGACCCTTTGGTCCATCCAGTCTGCATATTCTCCTGCTTGGATCTATGGCTGGCCTAATGCTAGGATGGATTAAAAGAGCTGATAGCTCTAGTGGCTGGTTGTTTCCTCATTCCCCAGGTATCCCTTTCCTTCCTGATCCCACTGTTGCCTTATTTCCATCCCATCTAAGTTTAGACCCTGTCACAGAGTTGGTTTCAACCACCTCTCTGGGCAGTCTATTCCACTTGACCACCACCTGCTCCACAAAGTGGAACTTCCTTATATCTCTCCTCAGTCTCCCCCATCTTTAGTCTCCACCCATGTCCTCTAGTCACTGTGCCCAGGTTCCTCAAGGACAAGCCCCTGCAATCCATCATGTTGATTCCTCACAAGAACTTGTATCTCTCAATCATATCCAACTTTCTGTCCTGGCTTCCAATTTGTACATGTTAAGGTCTGCCAACCTTTCATCATACAACTTTTTCTGCTGCTCCTGGATTCTCTATTAAGTCATCCTTTGTATTTTCTCTATGCGGACCCTGTCTTTCTTGAAGTATGGACTCCAGAACTCTGTGCAGTATTTCAAGTGTAATCTTACCAGGGACTGTATAGGGGCAGATACACCTCCTTTTTCCTACTATCAAATTCCCTTTCTATACAACCCAGCATCCTGTTTGCCTTTCTGTATGTTTTGTTGCACTGAACAGTGCCCATCTCTTATGATCAGAAATGGCTGTACATGGTTAAACATGGTTATAAATTGTTAGCGACCATGGTCATTGTGGAAGACCTGCGTTCTACCTGAAATAATGTTTGGGTGGAGGGATGACTTTTCTATATTCTTTTTTTTTCTGAGTTTTAAATCTGTTGTGCAACAGTACTCCCTAAAAACTATCCTGTTCTTTTTCCAAACTTGAAGTAGGTTGGCTAGTGATAACAGCCTTGTCTTATCCTCTCTAAATCTCTTTCCACATGGATGGCACAGAGGAGATCAGACTGGAAGATGATAGAGTGGGACTTTACTGTAGTTCTAGCAAAATGTTCGAAATTAAAGAAGAAAATGAAGGTAGTTCCCTGCTGATATGTGCCAGATGTCTGTATACCAGTAGGGTGGTGAGGAACTAGTCAATCTGAAAGACAAGTTTAACAGATTAAAGGAAATAAGAAGTTTAGAAACATTTTTGAATACATCATTATGTGAAGTAATCAGTAACAGTCAAGCAGAATTTTTGCAAAATAACAAAGGGACAAAAGGGGGGTAGAACAGAAGGCAAGACTGAAAAAGACAATGACTGGATAAATATACCAGTAAAAAGGGGACCAAAAAGAGGTCGAAGGGCAGAAATCCATCAAGATAAGGGAATAAATACAAACAATAGGTATGAAATCCTTAACAACATAGAAACATAGAGAAGCCAGAAAATGAAACTATGGATGAGAGTATCTGGAGAAGAGGGGAGTAATTCTTGGTTACTACCACACTAAGTTAGGATGAAAGCTTATAGTTTGCATGGAGGAGTCTCTTATAGTTATACTAAGACAATATAAGCGGATAGTGGCTACTACTCCTAGTTTTAGATGTCATATTTTTATTTTTAATCTTTAATGTTGCTATCTCAGAGATACATCAGTAACCACAAACTTAAAACAGATATAGTGTTATTACAGGAAATGCATCTAATACCACCAGGAGCAGACAAGTTAGAGTGATCCTGGACTAGTAAAGTATTTCATAATTGTTATATCAGTAAGGAGAGAGGTATTGCTATACTCATAAGAAAAGGTTTGCATTTTTCTCTAGAAACACATGTAATTGATACTGAAGGCAGGTGGAAAATATTACAATGTACATTCGAAGAAACATGTTATGTAATAGGAAACACCTATGCCCCGAATATAGACACCTCAGATTTTTTTAGTTCTTTTTCTTAGAACTTAATAACTTAACTCAGATTAACATTATTATTGGTGGAGACTTCAGTCTTCCCTTAGACGCAATTTTAGATCTGAGTAATGTCTCCACTACTGAAAGAAATAATAACTCAAGATAGTTGTTTAAAAAATGATGAAAGATATGGGCTCAGTGGATACCTGGAGGTTGGTTAACCCCACAGGAAGAGATTATACTTTTTTCTCTAGTTTACATCATTCATATAGTAGAATTGATTATATTCTAGCATCCTCACACTGCTCCAGTGAAATTGTGCATTTCTTGATAGGCCAAATAATAAATTCAGACTATGCTCCAGTTATAACTTCATTCCTAAATAACAAAGGAACTAGAAGTCCATCTAGATGGAGAATGAATGTATTGCTACTTAAATCTAAAAAAATTCTTCACTGGCTGTTAAATGAGACAAAAAACCTTTTTTCAAGTCAATGATAATGGAGAAGTTTTTGATGCTTGCTTCTTGTAACTTACAATTTATATATAAGAGGCTGCATTATCAGATATTCATCAAAAATTAAAAACTGCTGAGCTAACTAAATTTGGGCAGCATTTACAACAATTAGAAGATAAACATAAAGCGGACCCCTTAAATAATGAGATTCTCTGGAAGATAACCTCTATCAAGTATAAAATTAATAGAATTATAACAGATAAAGTGGAGTGTGCCCTATTTAGAACAAAACAAACTTATTGGGAATCAGGTGAAAAACCTAGGAAATTACTTGCTTATCGACTAAAACAAAAAGAAAAACAATCCCTTATATATAAAATACTAGACAATAACATTTTGAGAACTTCTAAAGATATCAGTTTGGTCTTTTATTACTTTTATAATGACTTATATAGAAATAAATGCAATCCATCTGAGCAAGTAATTAAACAGTTTATTGAAGCAGTTAAACTTCCCTCATTATCAAAAGAGGATGCTGATCTATTAGACAAACCAATTACCATACAAGAGATTAGTCAGGTTATTTGACTCGTTGCCATCATCTAAAACACCAGGATCCGATGGACTCCCCAGTGAATTTTAATTTGTCCTTAAAGATCAATAAACAATTCACTTGTTAAAAGTTTTTTTGTGAAGCACAAACTAAACAAATACTGCCTCCTACTATGAGGGAAGCATATATCACACGCCTTCCTAAAAAGAATAAAGATGATACTGATTGTGCTAATTATAGGCCAGTTTTGTTATTGAATACATATTATAAAATAATCACCAAAATATTAGCTAACAGACTTCAAACAGTAATAACTAAGATCATTCACAAAGATCAGTTGGGCTTTAGTAAAGCAAGATATGGCCAGGACAATATAAGGAGACTTCTAACAGCTATTTTGTCTGCAAATAATCTCTCTGAATCTGCTGTAGCACTATCCTTGGATGCTGAAAAAGCTTTCAGTTCTATAGAATGACTTTATTTAAAGATAATATTGCCCTAGTTTGGATTTGGAGCTTCATTTATGAAATGGGTTCATAGGCAAAAAAGTTTCCAGCACATAAAAAAACTCTTAGTGGAATGCCTGAAAATTAACGTCTGTGAGCCAGGAACATTTTCCAATCCATTTTATTCACTTCATAATAGCTTCCAACTCCCACAAATGTCTGACATGTTTCAGATCACAAATCCTTTATCAAAGACACATATAAAAACTACCACCAAAAATTCCTTATATATAGAAGCGATTAATAAATCATGTGACCACGCCACCTAAGCATCATTAAAACATAAGCAATTCATCACTTAAAATAAGGAAGAATTCCCTTTTTAAACCCCACAATCTTTTGAAAGATATATAAAAGCCAAACTATCACTCACATTTATTAAGCATATATATATCTACTGTAAATTATTAAATTTTAAACATATCTCAAAAATAGATTCAAAAAAATACAATATTTTATTTTAAAATTAAGATGGGAGAGGTAAAGGAAAGAGGTAATGGAAAAGGGGGGAACTAAAGGGAACTAGGGAAAAAAGGGGGAGGGGCAGCCATAAAAATATTACTTCATTTTGAATAATATCAATTTCTTATTGTTTTTTAAGGTATGGACTTAAATCCAAATGACTATTCAAACCAGGTTTTTGATTAGCTCTTAATGTGAGTATCCAAAAATGTTCCCTTTTAAGTACCAAATTATCAAAGTCTCCTCCCCTTGGATGTTTACAAACTTTATCTATAGCCATAAATTTAAAAGCATGTGTTCCATCATTTTTAGTCTCCATAACATGGAGCCCT
The DNA here is from genome assembly GCA_016271365.2 of Neoceratodus forsteri. Classification (NCBI taxonomy): domain Eukaryota; kingdom Metazoa; phylum Chordata; order Ceratodontiformes; family Ceratodontidae; genus Neoceratodus; species Neoceratodus forsteri. The sequence goes on from CM028135.1 coordinate 61,463,853, forward strand.
GTGGCATAAGTACTGTCCTTTCTCAGAATAGCTCTAACATGTTCACCTACTCTTGTTTTAAAACTGCGTACAGTTTTCCCAACATAAAATGCTTTGCAGTTACATGTTGCCAAATAAATAATGCCTTCGGTACTACTTGTGATACCTGTACATTGTCTAACAAAGTATTTCTTATCTGTGTTACAACTGCTAAATTCCCTTCCTTGTGTAACATAATCACAATAAATACTTTTCCTACATTTTACACATCCAGCTGGTGGTTTTAACCATGTATTTCTAGTTACTCCTTTAAAGTGACTATGCACTAATAAATCTCTTAGAGTAGGAGCTCTCTTATAACACATTCGAGGGGGAATTTTTGCTGTTTCTTTAAGACCCGAATCTGCTCCAAGTACGTACCAATGTCTATGAAGTATAATTTCCAATAATTTAGACTGTGCTGTATATCCCATTACATAGTTAAACTTAAAATCTAATTCTTGTTCTGAAGTTTTATTTAATAATAGGCTTTCCCTTTCAGTATGATTAGCTCTTATGTATGCTTTTTTTATATTTTTTGTTGCATACCCTCTAGCTATCAATCTATTTTTCCAAATATCAGCTCCATTTTCAAATCTATCAACTGTGGAGCAATTTTGTTTAGTTCTTAAGAACTGTCCAACAGGGATGTGTGCTGCCACGTGGGGTGGATGGCAACTATTAGCTAACAAAATGGCATTTCCATCAATTTCTTTTCTAAATATATCTGTCGCTATTGTGCCATCCAAATTTTTAATTAGCTTTAAATCTAAATATTCTATTTCACTATTACTTGCTTGAAAGGTGAATTTTAGATTGGAATTCGTTATATGTATATATTCTACAAATTCCTTAAGAATGTGAGACATTAGTGTATAGTGATTCTATGTCCAAAGTCACTAAAAGAACCCCTTCTCCAAGATTCCAGTCTTTAACACAGTTAAGCACTTCTTTGGTATCTTTCACAAATGAAGGTAATTTAAGTACTAAGGGTTTCAGGAAAGAGTCACAAAACTGAGATAACGGCTCTGTTAGAGATCCAATGCCACTTACTATTGGTCTTCCAGGGGGACTATTCAAAGTTTTATGGACTTTCCGCAAAATGTAAAACGTGGCTCTGGTGGGATTCGAAACCTTCAGGAACTCTTTAGTGCTTTTATTAATGACTTTACATTCAAAAGCTGTTTCAATAATGTCATCAATACTAAACTTAAAGTCATTTATGTTCTCTTTTGTATTTTTATAAAATCACTGTTGTTCAGCTGTCTATAAACCTCCAAATAAATAATAATAATTTAATAATAATAATAATTTTATTTATATAGCGCCTTTCGAAATTATCAAAGCACTGAACAGAATAATAACATGAATACAAATATCCATACAAGCATAAACTTATAAAAACGCATCATAAATACATCATAAGAAATGCAAAACTTTTTTTTAAATATTGGTTTCCTTTCTCCGCAACCCATGCGTATCACTCACAAAACATGAAATCTTTTCTAATGTGTGCACTGTAGAAACTTACTCAGAGTGCATAGGCAAAAAAGTTTCCAGCACACAAAAAAACTCTTAGTGGAACGCCTGAAAATTAATGTTTATGAGCCAGGAACAATCCATTTTATTCACTTCATAATAGCTTCCAACTCCCACAAATGCCTGACATGTTTTGGATCACAAATCCTTTATCAAAGACACATATAAAAACGACCACCACAAATTCCTTATATATAGAAGCGATTAATTAATCATGTGACCACAATACCTGAGCATCGTTAAAACATAAACAATTCATCACTTAAAATAAGGGAGAATTCCCTTTTTAAACCCCACAATATTTTGAAAGATACATAAAAATCAAACTATCACTCATATTTATTAAGCATATATATATCTACTGTAGAATATTAAGTTTCTAAACATATCTCAAAAATAGATTCAAAAAAATACAATATTTTATTTTAAAATTAAGATGGGAGAGGGAAGAGGTAATTGAAAGGGGGGGAACTAAAGGGAACTAGGGAAAAAAGGGGGAGGGGCAGCCATAATGATATTACTTAATTTTGAATAATATCAATTTCTTATCATTTTTTAAGGTATGGACTTAAATCCAAATGACTATTCAAACCGGGTTTTTGATTAGCTCTTAATGTGAGTATCCAAAAATTTTTCCTTTTTAAGTACCAAATTATCAAAGTCTCCTCCTCTTGGATGTTTACAAACTTTATCTATAGCCATAAATTTTTAGCAAGTGCTAAACTAATGACCTTGATTATAAAGTTTAGTAAAGAAAAATAAAGTGAGATCCGAGATGAAATTAAAAAACAGGAGATTAAAGTACTTCGGTTTAGAGAATATCCTGACTTTGATGTCCTGAATAAAAAACTCAAGGACTAAATTAGATTTGGATTACAGAAGGTAAAACGTACCAAATTTTTAAGAGATAAGGGGGATTTTGAAAGAGGCCACATTTTTTACTGGAAGCAAAAAGAATTAAAAAGTATTTTAAAAATGAATATAAATGTCACTTTTGAATATAATACTGAGAATAGTGATTCAGAAGGTGATGGACTTAACCAATATTATTATTTTCAAGAAGGCAGTCACAGTATGGATCCACAGCCCGTAATAGGATACACCAATTACAATGCATCCAAGCACAGCCCACAAATACCACGCAGGAGCCCAAGATTGCAAACAAGAACTCGAGATTTTGACGTAGAACATGAAGAGGAAGAAGAAGGAAACCAAATGTTCAGAGATGGCTCCCAAATGAGATACAACAGGGGGAGATTTCAGCACAGGAGGAATTTCCAGATGAGGGGTCAACAGAGGAGGTAAGAATGAATAACTTAGAAGTACCAACACAAATCATTAACCTGTCGCAGCATGAGTTGTTGGAAAATGAGAAGAAATTGTTGATGAAGGGACTTAGTTTCTCTCCGACAAAAATGCTTGACAGGGTACAGACCCTGATTGATTTGAATCTGAGTTGTCGTAAATTGAATCTTAAAGCCTTCTTTAGCAAAAGGAATGTGGAGCTAGAAAAAGAAAGAAATAAAGAAACTAGCTTTAAAAATCCCTCTACTTTTTGCCCTCCATCGTGTTCAGCAGTAAATGTTTTTAGAGACTTACTTGAAGTTGAACTTGAAAAATTCTTTGAAACGCCTCACTCACGCTTTTTCAATAATTTAAAAAAGAAGAATGGGATGCTATAAATACGTTACAGAATGACTCTGAACTGATTATAAAACCAGCGGACAAAGGGTTGCGGTGGTGCTAATGGATAAAGTAAATTATCTTAAAGAGGTTTATAGACAGCTGAACAACGATTTTTATAAAAAAATACAAGAAGAGAACATAAATGACTAAGTTTAGTATTGATGACATTATTGAAACAGCTTTTGAATGTAAAGTCATTAATAAAACCACTAAAGAATTCCTGAAGGTTTTGAATCCCACCAGAGCCACGTTTTACATTTTGCTGAAAGTCCATAAAACTTTGAATAGTCCCCCTGGAAGACCAATAATAAGTGGCATTGGATCTCTAATAGAGACGTTATCTCAGTTTTGTAACTCTTTCCTGAAACTCTTAGTACTTAAATTACCTTCATTTGTGAAAGATACCAAAGAAGTGCTTAACTGTGTTAAAGACTGGAATCCTGGAGAAGGGGTTCTTTTAGTGACTTTGGACATAGAATCACTTTACACTAATGTCCCACATGAAGGGGCATTAGATGGTGTGACTTATTTCCTGAATAAAAACATGGGAGATGTTGTATCACCTACAGAATTAATAGTTAAACTATTGGAATGTGTTTTGAAGTATAATGTTTTTACTTTCAACAATGATTTATTCCAACAAGTGAAAGGAACGGCGATGGGAGCTACATGTGCTCCTTCAATAGTGAATTTGTATGTCGGGAAGTGGGAGGAAGAATTTGTTTTCTCAGAAAGAACAAACAGCTTTTATGAGAGTATTTTACTTTGGAAGCGTTATATTGATGACGTAGTACTCCTTTGGAAAGGTGATGAAAATAGTCTTAAGGAATTTATAGAATATTTACATATAACAAATTCCAATCTAAAATTCACCTTTCAAGCAAGTAGTAGTGAAATAGAATATTTAGATTTAAAGCTAATTAAAAATTTGGATGGCACAATAGCGACAGATATATTTAGAAAAGAAATTGATGGAAATACCATTTTGTTAGCTAATAGTTGCCATCTACCCCACGTGGCAGCAAACATCTCTGTTGGACAGTTCTTAAGAACTAAATGAAATTGCTCCACAGTTGATAGATTTGAAAATGGAGCTGATATTTTGAAAAATAGATTGATAGCTAGAGGGTATGCAACAAAAAATATAGAAAAAGCATACATTAGAGCTAATAATACTGAAAGATAAAGCCTATTATTAAATAAAACTTCAGAACAAGAATTCGATTTTAAGTTTAACTATGTAATGGGATATACAGCACAGTCTAAAGAATTGGAAATTATACTTCATAGACATTGGTACGTACTTGGAGCAGATTCGGGTCTTAAAGAAACAGCAAAAAATCTCCCTCGAATGTGTTATAAGAGAGCTCCTACTCTAAGAGATTTATTAGTGCATAGTCACTTTAAAGGAGTAACTAGAAATACATGGTTAAAACCACCAGCTGGATGTGTAAAATGTAGGAAAAGTATTTATTGTGATTATGTTACACAAGGAAGGGAATTTAGCAGTTGTAACACAGATAAGAAATACTTTGTTAGACAATGTACAGGTATCACAAGTAGTACCGAAGGCATTATTTATTTGGCAACATGTAACTGCAAAGTGTTTTATGTTGGGAAAACTGTACGCAGTTTTAAAACAAGAGTAGGTGAACATGTTAGAGCTATTCTGAGAAAGGACAGTACTTATGCCACAGGGCTCCATGTTATGGAGACTAAAAATGATGGAACACATGCTTTTAAATTTATGGCTATAGATAAAGTTTGTAAACATCCAAGAGGAGGATACTTTGATAATTTGGTACTTAAAAGGGAAAATTTTTGGATACTCACATGAAGAGCTAATCAAAAACCTGGTTTGAATAGTCATTTGGATTTATGTCCGTACCTTAAAAAAACGATAAGAAATTGATATTCAAATGAAGCAATATTTTTATGGCTGCCCCTTCTCCCCCTTTTTTCCCTAGTTCCCTTTAGTTCCCCCTTTCCATTACCCCTTCCCTCTCCCTCTCCCTCTCCCATCTTAATTTTAAAATAAAATATTGTATTTTTTAATCTAGTTTTGAGATATGTTTAGAAACGTAATAATCTACAGTAGATAAATATATATATATGCTTAATAAATATGAGTGATAGTTTGATTTTTATGTATCTTTCAAAAGATTGTGGGGTTTAAAAAGGGACTTCTCCCTTATTTTAAATGATGAATTGTTTATGTTTTAACGATGCTCAGGTGTTGTGGGCACATGATTAACTAATTGCTTCTATATATAAGGAAGTTGTGGTGGTAGTTTTTATATGTGTCTTTGATAAAGGATTTGTGATCCAAAACATGTCAGACATTTGTGGGAGTTGGAAGCTATTATGAAGTGAATAAAATGGATTGGAAAATGTTCCTGGCTCACAGACATTAATTTTCAGGCATTCCACTAAGAGTTTTTTTTGTGTGCTGGAAACTTTTTTGCCTATGAACTCTGAGTAAGTTTCTACAGCACTCATTAGAAAAGATTTATGAAATGGATAGACACATTGTATACTAAAGCCTTAGCTTCAATTATAACTAATGGAGTTCTTTCAACTTCTATTAAAATCAAAAGAGGCACTCAACAGGGGTGCCCCCTCTCCCCTATGATACTTATGTTGGAATTAAAGCCTTTATTATGTATAATTAGGCAAGATAAAGACATTACTGCAATTAAAATAAAGAAACATGAATGTAAAGTCATGGCTTATACTGATGACCTATTACTCACCCTTACAAAACCTACAAACTCTACTAAGAAATTAACCAAGATACTGGAAAACTTTACTAATATTTCTGGATTTGCAATAAACTGGACAAAGTCTCATCTTCTTTCTCCAAATGCCTATTTCAAATAAAGTGATCTCAGAATCTAATTTACTATTACAGTGGGCACCAAATGCTATGAACTATCTTGGTACTCAAAATTACTAGCTGACTTCACCAGTTAGATAAGATCAACCTTGAACCCTTATTAGAAAAAGAATGCACCTGGAGCTACAGAAATGGGGAAAACTAAATTTATCCCTATGGGGTAAGATTAACTCATTTAAATTAATGATTATAACCAAGATTCTATATAGTCTTGACAATTTATCTACTAAAATTGATGATATATGGTTACAAAAGTTTGATAAGTTAATTCAAACATTCTTATGGGAAAGCAACCCCCTAGGATAAGCTATGCTAAATTACAAGCACATAAGAAAGATGGAGGTTTGGGGCTTCCAAATTTTAAAACAATATCATACTGTCTTCTGATCAAGCAACTGACACACTGGTTTCAAGTTTCTGACAAATCCCCCATCTGGGTTTATTATGAACAAGACATTCTTAAACCTAAAGCACTATTAGACCCAATCTTTAATTTATTGCCAGGTTTTATCAAACGACACCCAACTCTCAGCAGTACACTTAGGGCTTGCAAAAGCATTGGTTTTACTGGAACCACCAAAAGAATATCATCCTTTATGGTATAACCATAATATTAGATTAGAAAAGAAAATACTTATAAATAAATATTGAGAACATATGGGCATTAGAATGTCAAAAGACATAATTAATCTTAATTCAGGGTTTTTCATCTTTGGACTTAAAAGAAAATTTGATTGACCTTTTCTCAGTTTCATATATAGTTGCAATCGTGAGACTACTTACAGTCAGTTAGGGACCTTCCTACCAAATTAAAATATCTAAACAATGGAACTCATTCTAAAGTTAGCTGCAGGAAGGGGAGTGCAGGTAAAACTTATAGAATGATTCTTAATGATAATGAAAACTCATTCTATCAATTAAGTCAAAATGGGAGACCTCCTTGATATACAAATGTCTCAGCAGACATGGGGAACATTATGGACAAATGCTTATCAAACAAGTAAAGAAGTACAAGGTTGTCTTGTGCAGTATAAAATATTGCATCACTATTATTATACCCTAGCAAACTGGAAAAAATGGTAAAATGTCTGGATGATAAGTGTTGGAAAGCGTAACCAAGAACATGCTTCTTTACTTCATATGTTATGGGATTGTCCAAAATTAAAAACATTGTGGAAAGGAAAAGTGATATCTGTTTTCAAGTAGTAAATCACTAAAGTTCCTTTAAATCCTAATCTGTTTATTTTGGGGGACACATCACATTTATTTCAAGTAGGTAAGGTTAAGCAACTCTGGATTCTGGCTGCTGCATTGGGACTAAAAAGAATTATTTTGGCAAAATGAAAAGAGAAAAATGTTCCATGGTTACAAGATTGGATCAAATACATGGGAAATTGGGCAAATAATGAAAGAATTAGTTTTAGTATTCAAAATAAAGTTAATCAATTCAATGAAATTTGGGCTCCTTTCTTATCTATAATACAAAGAGATCGCCCCTTAAAAGACAAGCCAGAATTCAGACTGCTATATATATAGAGAGAGAAAGAGAGAGAATAGACACAAAGAAAAAAGTCATGTTTCTTTAAAATGCTTATTTTATTATTATTGTTATTGTAACATTCTTTTCAGATTAGTAGTATTATTTGTTGTAGTGAATAGTTATTGTGTGTATTGATAATGTGTTACATTATTTAATCTATGATGATTTATGTGTTTATCATTATTTCAATTTTGTAATTTGAGAATCTAATACAAATTTATAATAAAAAAGAGATACAATAGTCACCAATATTTTATGGGGGGAAAAAAACACTTTATCAAGGATTAGTGATCATCATATGTTGGTTTTCTTCCCTTTAAACTATGAGAAGACACAATTCCTTAAATGGCATTACAGGTTTTCTCACCATAACCCCTTCCCTCTTTCCACATACACAGTGCTAGATCAAACCTTGACAATGGTGTAGTAAGACTATTAGATGCTGCAGCTGCACCCTCACCTTCTAGTGGATGAGAAGCCACTTTTCCCACTACCCCAGAATACAAAAGCGCAGCAAACAACAGAAAAGACAGACATACACTATTAGGGATTCCTTCATTAAATGTACTGATGGAACTATTTGAATTTCAGACAAAGAAATTACAACCATGAGCTTGTTCCCTGGGGCAAGGGTAGAACATATTAAGGATATAATTGATAATATGCTGGCTAATTCTGGAGAAAAGGCAACAGTAGTACTACATGTGGGTACTAATGACACAGGAAGATAAGTAGACAATGACATTAAGAAGGATTTCAAGGAAATAGACTTAAAACTAACAAAAATAGTCATAAACTCATCCTGTCAGAAGTATTGCCAGTCCCTAGGTATGGAACTGAAGACAGAAATCCATAATGAGTATGAATGGATGGGTTAAAGTGGGAGGAAGAGAAATTTACCTTTGTATGAAATTAGAATAAATAATGGTAAAAAAACAACACATTTATATGCAGGGAATGGACTACGTTTGAATAAATTAGGGGCTTGAATCTTGGGATACAACATCAAAGACACAATAAAAAATTGTTTATACTAGAAACCAAGGGGAAATGGTGGAAGAAAAGGAAACACAAACCAAATGAACAAATAAAATAAATGAGGACAGGGCTGATAATACAAACAGATAATGATACAAGCTAATAAATCTAAGAAACATTAAACAAAATAATACCATGTGTGCTGCTGAATGCAAAAAGTATGAATAATACAAAAAAAAAAACTACAGACACTAACAGTACAAATTAAGCCTGACCTGATAGTAATCCCAGAAACATGGTGGGAAGAAAGGGATGTAAATTATTTAGAAGAGACAGACAAACCAGATGAGGGGATGGTGTGCTATATATCTCTAATGATACTGAAATGTATCACATTACAGATACTATTGTGAAAACCAGTTTGACAGAAACAATATGGGTCACATTGGATGGATTACAAAATGGTGCAATCCCCGCCCCACTCCCACCCCACCCCATATAGACCAGGGTAACGACACAAATCTAACTGAGGAAATAAAGCTGGATCATGTTAAAACCTGAAATACATGCTGTTAGGGAATTATACAAACAGAAGATTAAGACCTGCAATATAAAGGGAAAGAAACCCCACTATGGTTGAACTATAAAATAACCACGTACTACTAAGATAACATGATGTATGGTAAAAATAACAAAACACATAGATCTGAGACTGTTTATAAAGCCATTCTAAGAAAATGTAAGAACACTTCTAAAAGAGAAAAAAAGAAAATCAGAATTAAAGTTAGCAAAGAACAAGACTAAACAGAAATATTGTTATGGTTTCTAAATTCACTAAAAAAAGGAAATAATGCAATAGGACCCTTATGCGTAGAGGGACAGAAAATAGTCAATGAGAAGGAAATGGCTAATAAAATAAATGTATATTTCTGTTCAGTATTTTCTAAGGAAACAAAAATAATACTAGAAGATACTAGGACAAAGAAAATGGGGAAAAAACAGTATAGCAACATCCTTACAAAATTAAGGAGCATAATGAAAAGAAACCAGTTGGTCTAGATGACATAAATCCTGGATTCATTAAAACATTACAGACAAAATCATGAAACCATTGGCCTATATTTTTACAAAAACACTCAAAAATGACAGGTTAAATTGGAATGAAAATAACAACAGTGATAGCTGTTTACAAGAAAGGGAGGAAAGATGCTGTGTCAAACTACAGACCAATCAGCCTCACATCAGTATTGGGAAAAATAATGGAGTGTGCAATTAAGGATCAAATTAACTTCCATATGTCAGTAAACAGTATAACAGATCAATAACAACATGGATATAAGCAGGGCACATCATACATTATAAACTTATTGACATTCTATGAGAGGGTAATGCCTTGGACAGAGGGAAGCCGATAGACATGATCTTGTTAGACTTTAGTAAGGTCTTTGATCTCGTCCCACGCCACAGAATAGTTGAAAAACTGCAGGAAATTGGGTTACAAGACAACTTAGTCAGATGGATAAAGGATTGGTTGGAAGGAAGAACTCAGAGAGCAAGAAGTGAACATCAGTACTCAGAGGAGGGAAGAATTAGTAGTGGAGTGCCACAGGGATCTCAGTTGGATTTTGTATTGTTTAGTCCATTTATAATGAATATTGGAGTGGAATGTGATAGCATTATACATAAGGTTTGCAGGTCATATTAAAACTGGGAGAACAGTCAGGAAAACAATGATGTGGGGAAACTAAATCTAAGACACACTGTAAAATGGAAAAATAAGAGTGGCATAAAGTTAAAGCTATTTAAGTGCAACATTATCCATCTGGTTAAAAGTAACAGGAACACAATGTATAGCATTAATAATTACAAAATTAAAGCTGTAACACAAAAAAGGGGATGTGGGCATATTAATAACAAATGATCTAAGCAGTACAGTCCACCATAGGGAGGTTGTGGGAAAAGTGATTAGAATTCTGGGATATATAAAGAAACATCTCATATGTAGATCAAAGAAAGTTCTCTTGCCACTATAGAGATTGATTGTATGACCAATCCTGGATTATGGCACACAGCTCTGGTCACCATATTAAAAAAATGGATACTGAACTGCCAGAAAACATTAAGAGAAGGGCTGCTAAGGTGAAGTGTGGTATAGAGCATAGAACCTGTGAAGTAAGGCTGAAGGACACAGGCCTGTTCCCACCAGGGGATAGAAGATTAAGTAAGCAATAATACCCGACAGGGTGGGTGGTATTGGGCAATACCGGACAGCCCAGGGGCGTAATGAGGCCTGACGCCGCAGGCAGAGGGCCTTATAGCCCCTGGAAGGTCCGGTATTGCCCATACCGCCCACCCTGGAGGGTATTATTGTGCTTAGAAAATGGGCAACTGTGTATGTTTAAAAAAAAAACACAATTGTTTAAATGCTAAAAGTCATTTATTTAATTACAAAATAGTTCTTCCGCCAGTATTAGAGTGCTGTTTTTTTTTTTTTACTAGGGAGTTCTGAGGAGTAAGGAGCTCACTGTCATGGTTACTCCCCCCCCCAATGTACAGAGACACACACACAGACACTGTAGCTGGTTACAGTACCTATATGAACGGCATAAAATTCACTGGGAACTGCAGCCTCTGATGAAATGCTGGCTGTGTAGTTCTGAGCCTCTGAGCCCTTGTGTCTAAGAGAGAGAGAGAGAGAGAGAGAGAGAGAGACGTCCGGATAGAAGAGGTGAGTTAGTTTTGAAGCTCTGCGAGGGAAGCGCAGTGATGGAGAACCTTTATTCAGGCAAGTGTTTCCAGCCCCACACCAAAAAAAAATCAAAGTGAGGGTAGCCATTTACGTGTGCACATCTCATCCCTGTCAGGCAGCAGCGAGATAGAGATGGGAAACCCTCTCGAGTCTATTTCAGCCATTAAACTTGAAAGGCAGCGGTAGGCAGGACAAAAAGAAAACGGAGTTTTAAGTCTGGGCTGATCGGATATGCCCATTTTTCGTAAGACAGGATAAGCGTGCCAGTGATCAGTGGGGGAGATGAAACAAGTACAGTTATGCCTTACCATATTTTGTCTTTAAAACACTGCTTCATTTATTTCTTGGGAAACGTTCTTGCTGATAGAGTGAGTGGGGTGACTTGTGGTGCCAGTGAGCGTGCAACGTGCTGCCGCTTTTTAAATCATGGAAACAAAACGGCTGCAAACTGAGCAAATCAGTTCAGGACAGGTAACTAGGGCATAAAAAGGCTGTTTCATTTTGTTTCACTAGGTGACTGCAAGTACTTTCTCAATCTCTGTACCTGGTGAGGGGAGTGGGCCTGCTCACTCGCAAACCAAGCTCAAAACAATGGCGGCGATTTGAAATTTACTGGGGGTGCTTTAAGCCAATGGGCAAGCAGGGTGGGCACAAGAACCTTGCATTGGTAAAGGGGCAGTATAGGGTGGCACTTTTTATTTCCTGGGCATCTATTGAAAGTTAATGTACCCCCTTGGCAAGGGTACTAACCAATCAGATGCCAGGAAATAAAAAGATCATTTTCTAAGAGGAGATCTTCTCCTGATGTATGACATAAACAAAGATGACCAATTGCAACAGCAATTAAAAATGAGCTAAAGGGAAAACAAGAACCTAAGAGGAAACAACATAACATATTAAAGTGAAATAGTTAAAACAAATAAAAGGAAGTCTAATACTCAAAGAGTAACAGAAAAAGGGAACAAACTGTATCAATGTACTATCAATAGTAAAAAAATAAAACCATATTTAAAGGGAAAATAGAAAGGTTTATGAAGGACAAGAATATAACAGGATATGACAACAGAGATAATGGTGGGAAAACTCAATGGACAACATGGTGCACTTCTGTCCCATAACCCATAGTATAGTATAGTATAGTATAGTATAGTATTAGTATCCATATTTGTTAATTTCAAAGTTTCCTGCAGCATAAGTAAGCTATAAGTTAACCTATAACCCATGACACTCCAGTGAAGTCACCAACCAGGTTTGTTTCAGAGATATTCAGTTGTTTTATTGCTATAGTATAAGCAAATGTAGTCAGAGCAATTAAACAACAAAGAGCTGTGTTACTGCTTAGACCAGGTGCCCAAGTGCTTCGCCACATAAGGCTTCATGAGGGGGCCGGTACCGTGGTCAAAGGATCCATCTTTTATACAGCTGTTAATTATGACATCATTAATTATTTTTTAAAAAAACAACACTTTTTATATGTCATATCCATTCATAAAAAAACAATAAAAATAATAATAGTTGAACCAAAGTGCACTGCTTCTGGAGATCCCTTACATATAATTACATATTTGTTTGTTTATTTTTATATATTTTATATAAATACAATTTCATTCTTATATTTATTATTTATGCAACCCCAAATCAGATCTAAACATTGCAGTGCAAATTTGAATACTAACCATGATGATTAATCTATATAGCTTTTTTAAAATAAAATAAGTTAACTGTATTCATTCATACTAAACTTCTATGTTTTAAACTTTTGTAACTTATAACGCTTTGTGTTTAGACTTTCAACTTTTTTTACTTTTTCAAAAACAATACAGTATATCAGAGCTTACTAATGTTAGAAGTTATCATATACATTATTACAACCCATGGTTCAAAAAGCCAGCAAGATTCAATTGGAATGAATAGATAGAGATATCACAATATAACAATGTAACAGTTGGAGTTAAGGTGTTCATCCACTGAATAGGGACTGAAATATTCCCAATTGATGAGGTACTATTTATTTATTTATTTAAACATCAGTTTAATTCCAGTGCTCACCAGCCATCTTCAACTGTAAAAGAAAATAACTTTATTTACAATAGGACCATGCATGACAGGGTTTATATACATACATGTTAACCAATATGAACATACTTCTAAATCCTAATACTAATGTTGAAGTGCATTTAAAATCTTACATATAAATTGTAGTTATGACAAAAAAAATGTATATGTTTTTTTCTCTGAAAATCAGTTCATTGCAGTAGGAGGAGTTGGATGGGGATGAGTTTGGTAGAGGTACAACTGCCAAGGTTCTTTTGAAACTGAGATAAATTTAGTTAAAGCAGCAGTGCAGTGAAAATGGGTTAAAATTTGACCCCACCTTTTTTTCTTTCTAATTGATGCCAGATGTCTTCCAGTTTATTTTGGTGGTGAAATTTTCTGTTTTCATTATCATTTAAGAATTTTATGAATGTTTTAAAGTAATTATTTCTCAAGAAATAAAGATGGCCGCCTCATTTTTGCATATAAATAATACAGAGAACCTGGGGAGGATTACAGTCCAGACAAAAATGCAAATGTGCAGTACACAGGGTAGAAAGCATCCAGAAAACCCAAATCAACAGTTCTGTTGATATTTTTCATAACCATAGCAGAAAATTAGCTTTTTGGAATACATTTTTTGTTGCACTGCTGCTTTAAGATTTAATAAGTACTTGGGGGGATTCTCAGTTACTGAGTGCTTGTTTTTGACCGTCAATAATCAGTTATAGATATGGTTTTAGATCCCAATCTTGGTTCAAACCATCTGGTGTTAGTGCACTCAGGGATTAAATCCAATAACTTTCCCTTTGTGACAATCTATTCAATCGATCCCCTCCCCTTCTTTCTAGCTTCACATGTTCCAGCCTCACAAACTTCATGGAACTTGGATCACTGCTGTGATTTTCCAAGAAATAAATACCAACTAGACTATCAAGACATGAGTTTTAAATCTCCCTAACGTGTTCTTGAATTCTTTGTTTCAGAGTTCTCCACTATAGTTCACTACAGCTACACCACAAGGCATACACAATGTAGGTACTAACACATGAAATAAACTGTCTAATATCCACATTTCTATTGTTCATTGGTGCATTGAACATTTTTCCCTGTGAACAATACATACAAATATTACGATTCCCACAATGGTACATGTCTGGTGGTCTAACTGGCAGCCAAGAGGGTACACACTCACATTCTGCAATGAATTGGCTATGGACAAGTATGTCCCTAAGGTTTTTTCCTCTACTAAAGGTAACTCTGGGCCTCCTACCAATGTGTTTTGCTAAATTGCAGTCGTTCAACAATATGGACCAGTATTTATGGACCACATTGCCTAGATTCCCAGAAAGATGGTTGAATTCAGCTATAAAGTTAACTGTATTCTCAGTACTTGTCAATTTTGGTTTCAGTTTAGGAGACCACTCTTGATAAAGCCCTGGCCTGATCTAGTGATTCATCCAGTAAATTTGCAGCATACCCTTAAGCAAAAAATATATCCTTCATTTCCAATGCTTGTTGCATAAAGATATTCTTTTTGCTGCAATTGCACCTAAGGCAAAGGAATTGGGAATAGGGGATAGATTCCTGGAGTCCCATTGTGTGAGATCTCAAAGCATGCAGTAGGCTGTTATAGTTGTTGGTTTTCTAAAACTTATTGTAATTATTTGGTTGTTAGGATCCCTGGACAAGTTGATGTCCAGGAATTCTATTTCCACTGGATGGCTTTTAAAAGTAAATTTCAGGTTTCTGTTGTTCTCATTTAGCCACTCAACAAATTTCCCTACCCAGGGCAAGAGTACACAATGGGGGGTGAGATATTCACAACAGTAAAAATGGAAAGGGACCTGGGGGTAATTATATCAGATGACCTGAAGGTGGTTAAGCAATGTGAGAAGGCAGTAAGGAAGGCTGGAGGGATATTGGGATGCATAGGGAGAGGCATCAATAGTAGAAAACAGGAAGCTGTTATCCCTCTGTACAGACAGTTGGTGAGACCCCATCTGGAGTACTGTGTGCAGTTCTGGAGACCCCATCTCCACAAAGACATAGACAGAGTGGAGGCTGTCCAGAGGAGGGCAACCAAAATGGTGCAGGGTCTGCACCAGAAGACATACGAAGAAAGACTAAAGGAGCTTAATATGTATACCCTTGAGGAAAGGAGGGAGAGAGGGGACATGATAGAAACTTTCAAGTACCTCAAGGGAATCAACAAAGTCCAAGAGGGTGGCATCTTTTCAGAAAAAGAGATGTGCAAGAACAAGGGGGCACAATTTGAAGATAGAGGGGGGACGGCTTAGAGGTAATGTGAGGAAGTATTTTTTCACAGAGAGGGTTGTGGATGCATGGAACAGCCTCCCTGAGGAGGTTGTGGAGTCAAGAACAGTGGGGGATTCAAGAATGCATAGGACAGACATAAGGCAGTCCTAGTGGGGGTAGGAGAGTAAGCTGTTGGTTAATTAGGATCAGCAGCTTATCTGTTAGGTAGGAAAATGGGCAGACTAGGTGGGCCAAGCGGTCCTTATCTGCCGTCACATTCTATGTTTCTATGTTCTATGTTTCTTCACTGGTTCCTGACCATACACACAGTATATCATCTATAAACTGAGTCCATTTGCAAATTTTATGCAGGAATGTGTTACAATTTATGTTGAGCACTGCTGTCTCTTCCCAATAGCCAAGGAAGAGGTTTGCATATGAGGGGCCATGGTCACCCCCATTGCTATTCCAATTTCTGTAAATACAGATCTCCATTAAATTCAAAATAATTATGCTCCAGCACAAATCACAATCCATCTCTAATCAATTGAATAGGCATTTCATTTCACAAGGGGTCCCCTGACAAAAAGAATTCAACCGCTTCCAAACCATTCTGATGACATACTGAAGTGCAAGACTCGACATCAATTGTCAGCCACTGCACGCCATCTTTCCAGATGAAATTACTGAATTTGTCTAAGACATGCATGGTGTCGCTGGTATATGAGTACATGCATTCAACACTTCTTCTCAGGAAGAAATAAAAAGCACTGACGCAAATTGTCAGCAAGTGAACTGATTCCTGTAACGATGGGTCTGCCACTGGGGTCATAAAGAGTTTTATGGCTCTTGGGTAATATGTAAGTGGTGGGGGTAATGGGAAATTGTGGAAAAAGGAATATAAGTTCTAACTAATTTATATCATTTCTTCCCCTTGCTGTTTCTAAAATGTGCAAAAGTTCAGTTCTAAATCCTCATAGGGGATCACTAGTTAGACGCATATAATTCTCCACATTATTCAGACTATATTTGCTTATATTATAGCAATAAAATACTGAATATCTCTGAAACAAATGTGGTTGATGACTTCACTGGAGTGTCTGAGCTCCTGGCTCTGAAGTGTGAGTTTTTCTGTCTTTCATGTTATTACTTTGGATTTGTTGCCTATACTCTCCCCGCCTCACACAGGAGCGCAGCAAATTTCTATCTGTTTCTTTTTGCTGCATCGTTGCTGCGACCGGGGTACTGCTTTAGTACAAGCAGCGAGAGGTGAAGGATCCTATAGCCCAGACGATAACGGAATACGAGCACAAAACAACTGTAGTGATTTCTTCCCCTAACTTGTAAAACGAGTGAACCTGCAGCTAGCAATATCTACTAGTGACTCGAGAGAAGGGGAAGAACTACGGCCTATGTGTCTGTCTGCTACTGATGATTTGAATATGAGAAAGGCCTCAGCAAGTTTACGATTGACAACACCTGCGACTGATTCCATGGAGGGTGAGTTGCATTAATTGTTTACCGCCCTTGAATGTCAACTCGTCACTGAACTAAATAGCACATATAACATTAGTAGTTTGGAGGGTATGTGAGAAAATATAGCCGCGAGAGGACTGAGAGTCACATTAATTGCAGCTGGTGGCTTGGAAAATTTTGAACTGAAAGTAATGGGAGGAAGCCGCACTTAAGTGCGCAGTGATTTTGTAAAATTAATAATTAAAACGATACCTAAAACATCTAGAATTAGCAAAAGAGATTGCTAATACGAAGGAAGCAGCAAGGAAATGTGTCAATCATAATAAGTTTAAACAGCTGGATAAGAACTTACAAATAAAACTAAAAGTGCACGAGAATGAAATTAATGCCCGCAAAAAGCACAAATTAGAGCGCAATACCAAAGACTACCTGGAGGGGTGCCAGTTCTTTTGGTCTAGATTTGAGTGGTCAGCTTCAAGAGGGTGACCACGCTCAAGAGGTAGATAGCGTAGCAGATCACAGAATAAAAATACTAGAGAAGAGTATATTCAAACAGGTCCAGAAAGTGCAGCCCTAAAACCAACACCGTCGGTGAGCTTTTCTAATAGCAACCAACAAATTCCTCCGGTTCAAGCTAAACCAAAAAATGAAAAACAGCGAGGCGGGGGCAGAGGGGGCCGCGGAGGAGACGCTGCTATATACCACAACACAAGGAGCAACAAATAATTAATCAGATTTTGAACTGACAGAAACCCATCTAAAAGTTCTATCTCATGTACTAATGTTTGTTCCCACTCCCAGACCAAGGAACTTTAATATGTATTGTGGACTTTGAAAAGCTATTTCGCAAATTGGAATTTAAGGATTATTTCTCTCTAATCCCACCAGAACCACAGACAACCATGGGTAGAATTGATGATTTAGGATTTGGTGACGTGACTAAGAGGAAAAGGTTATTTAAACCGAAGTCCTTATTCTGTCCCATAGGACAACATCAAAATATTAATGTATTCAAATATTTGGTAATGCAGGATGTAAATGTTATTCTGAATAATAACCAGGCAGGAATGGAATGTCTCCAAAGAAGAGCAGAGTGCCATTAAAGAACTTAGTGCCAATAATCACATAATAATTAAGACTGCAGATAAGGGAAGTCATCTGGTTATAATAGACAATGTATTTTATTGCAATAAGGTTATGAAACTTCTCAATAATGTGGAGAATTATATGCGCTCTAACTAGTGATCCCTACCAAGATTTAGAACTGAACTTTGCACATTTTAGAAAGAGCAAGGGAAGAAATGAGATCAATGAGTTAGAACTTAAATTCCTTTTCCACAATTTCCATTACCCCACCATTTACATATTACCCAAGATCCATAAAACCTTCATACCCCTCGTAGACCCATTGTTGCAGGGATCCATTCACTTACTGACAATTTGCATCAGTACTTGGATTCCTTCCTGAGAAGTGCTGAATGCATGTACTCATATACTAGCGACACCATGCATGTCTTAGACAAATTCAGTAATTTTATCTGGAAAGATGGCGTGCAATGGCTGACAATTGATGTTGAGTCTTTATGCACTTCAGTATGCCATCAGAATGGTTTGGAAGTGGTAGAATTCTTTCTGTCATGGGACCCCTTGTGAGATGAGATGCCTATTCAGTTGGTTAGAGATGGATTGTGATTTGTGCTAGAGCATAATTATTTTGAATTTAATGGAGATATGTATTTACAGAAATGTGGAACAGCAATGGGGGGTGGCCATGGCCCCCTAATATGCAAACCTCTTCATTGGCTATTAGGAAGAAACAACAGTGCTCAACATAAATTGTGACCCATTCCTGAACAACATTTGCAAATGGACTCATTTTATAGGCAGTATACTGTGTGTATGGTCAGGAACTAGTGAAGAAGTAGGGAAATTTGTTGAGTGGCTAAATGAGAACAACATAAACCTCAAATGTACTTTTAAAAGCCATCCAGAGGAAATAGAATTCCTGGACATGGTATTGTCCTGGGGTCCTAACAACAAAATAATCACTAAACGTTTTAGGAAACCAACAGCTACAAACAGCCTACTGCATGTTTCGAGCTCTCTCCCAATGGCACTCAAGGAATCTATCCCCTATTCCCAATTCCTTTGCCTTAGGTGCAAATGCAGCGAAGAGAATACCTTTATGCAACAAGCACTGGAAATGAAGGATATATTTCTTGCTTGAGGGTATGCTGCAAATTTACTGGATCAATGAATAGAACAGGCCAGGGCTTTATCAAGAGTTGATCTCCTGAAACTGAAACCAAAATTGACAAGTACTGAGAATACAGTTAACTTTATAACTAAATTCAACCATCTTTCTGGGAATCTAGGCAATGTGGTCCATAAATACTGGTCCATATTGTTGAACGACTGCAATTTAGAAAATACATTGGTAGGAAACATAGAGTTACCTTCAGTTGAGGAAAAACCTTAGGGACATACTTATCCATAGCCATTTCACTGCAGAACGGAGTGTGTACCCACCTGGCTACCAGTTAGATCACCAGGCATTTATCATTGTGGCAATTGTAATGTTTGTATGTATTGTTCACAGGGAAAAATGTTCAATGCACCAACGAACAATAAAAGCTGGATATTAGACCGTTTATTTCATGTGTTAGCATCAACATTGTGTAAGCCTTGTGGTGTAGCTGTAGTAAACTTTATGTTGGGAGAACAATACTTCCTCTGAAACAAAGAATTCAAGAATAAGTTAGGGACATTAAAATCTCATGTCTTGATAGTCCAGTTATTTATTTCTTGGAAAATCACAGCAGTGATCCAACTTCCATGAGGTTTGTGGGGTTGGAATAAGTGAAGATAGGAAGAAGGGAGGGATCGATTGAATAGATTGTCACAATGGGAAAGTTTTGGATTTATTCTCTGAGAGCACTAACACCAGATGGTTTGAACTAAGATTGAAATCTAAAACCATGGGCTGGATATTCAAACTGACCATTCTGTGGTGCAAGCCCTTGCGGCTCAAAAAAGTTGTGCAGGGTGTGGCCGGCGCGATATTCAATGGAGTTGCGCTATTGAGCAACTCCTTTGAATATCGCCCCCCGGTCACAGCCACTGTGCATGGCGCAGAGGAACTTGCGCCACTGCAAGTGGTCAGAGTGGAGCATTCAGATGCAGTGGCGCAAGTTCCATTGCGCCATGTGCAAATTTCTGATATTCAAAAGGTGACATGCAAGCAAATATAATTTATGCAAGGTGCACGGGGGCATTTGCATCTAATTACGGCCCCATTTGCATGCCATTAGCATGCAGGTGCGCCGATTGCCGATGACTTGCACCTGGCACCCTGCCTGGCAGCAGCTGTCGGGGACCGACGCCCCTGCAGCCCGATCGCTGGCAGAACAGTATTCCTTCCTCCCCAGCAGCCCAATCGGGCATAATGTAAACCCCGTAGCGATTGAGGGCATAACATACTGTTCCCCGCAGCAGCCGATCGCGGGCATAATGTAACTACCCCCACTAGCCGATCGCGGCATCACGTCAACCCTCCCCAAAGACCATTATCCCTGGTGGTCCAGTGGACCGTGAAGCCCGATCACAGGCATTGAAATCCTTCCCCACCCCCCAATGCGATTGGGGCATTAAGAAACTCTTCCCACACCCCTGACTAGCCCGATCGCAGGCATTAAGGAAATCCTTCCCCACTTCAACTAGCCCGATCGCGGGCACTAAGGAACTCCTCTCCCCACCTCCCGACTAGCCCGATCATGGACGCGAAGCCTGATCGCAGGCATAAGTAAACCCACCCCCAATGTCCAATATCCTGGTGATCTAGTGACCCCACCCACCCACGGAGCCCCACCATCCCGCTCCCCGTCAGCGGGCGGGCAGCACCCACCCGCCTGCTGTACGCAGCCCGCCGACTGATAGCTCAGTAGGGCTGCCGCCCATTGGTTCAGAGTAAGAGCTATCGTATGCAGTCGATATCAGAGAAGGCAGTCCAGATATGTGAATGAATTCATCTATTCACTTATCTGGACTGCTTTTTGTACAGTAGCTGCATGCCCATTGGCTCTTGCTCTGAACCACTGGCGGCAGCCCTACCGAGCTGTCAGTCGGTGGTGGGGCAGCAGGCAGGGGTGCATGTCGCCCACCAGCTGACGGGGGGGGAGCGGGGTGGTGAGGCTCCATGGGTGAGTGAGGCAGGGGGCCACTAGATCACCAGGGATATTGGACATTGGGGGTGGTTTGACTTATGCCCGTGATCGGGCCGCAGTCCACTGGACCACCAGGGATATTGGTCTTTGGGGTTGACGTTATGCCCTCAGTCGGGCTAGTGGGGGTTTAATCTACATTATGCCCGCGATCTGGCTAGTGAGGGGTTAATCTACATTACGCCTGTGATCGGGCTGCTGTGGGGGACAGTATGTTATGCCCGCGATCGGGCTATGGGAGTCAGCACATTATGCCCGTGATCGGGCTGCAGGGGCACAGGAACGGGGAGGGCCACCCACAGGTGGCAGCTGCGGTTGCACCCTGCAATGAAGCAGCTCACCTGTGGGTGGCCCTCGACTTAATCCTTTTTTTTGGGCTCAAAGTTGTGCAGGCGCAGGTAGGGGGTTGCATCTGCACAACTCTGCACGGCCCGGCTGAATATCGGGCTGTGCAGTTTATGCATGGTTCCTCCCCCTACGGTTGAGCATGCCTTCATTAGCATTGCGCTGTTGCTCAGCATGACTTGGGGGGCACAACTGCCTCCTGCTGAATATCGCAGAATGGCGCAATTTCCGACTTGCTCAGGTGCAACCCTATTGCGCATGGCGCAACCCTTTTGAATATCCAGCCCCATATCTATAACTGATTATTTACTGTCAAAAACAAGCACTCAGTAATTTAGAATCCCCCCAGTTCCTATTCATCTTAAATCTTAGCAAAATTTATCTCAGTTTCAAAAGAACCTTGGCAGTTGTACCTCTGCCAAACTGAACCCCCTCAACTCCTCCTATTGAAATGAATTGATTTTCAGAGAAAAAACATATACATTTTTTTTTGTTATAACTGCAATTTATGTGCAAGATTTTAAATGTACTTCAAGATTAGTATTGGGATTTAGAAGTATGATCGTATTGGTTAACATATATGTATAGCAACCCTGTTGTGTATCATCCTATTGTAAATAAAGTTCTTATCTTTTTGTAATCCCTACACCCCTGCCTTTTTGCAAATGACAGGTGGTTTGCTGTTGAAGCTGACAGCAGTACCTGGTGGGGACTGGGTTCGGGGAGGACCAGGTTACTCGGCACAGGGGGCCTAGGTTTGGCTACTCTGCATAGAGGCACCCAAGTAAATCCGAACACAGGAAGCAATAACTGTAATGTCCAATACCAGGAATGGGATTCTACAGTGTGGCTTTTATTCACATCCAAACTGAGCAAACAAAGCATAGATGGACCCCCACGGGGCTACATTCCTGGTAATGCAGATAAGAGTAACAGAAAACTTCTTCAGCACTTCAGCCCCCAGGCTCCAGACCCACCAGGCACACAGCCCGGACTTGCACACTACTTTGGGTACACAACCCGAATTGTACACTATTTGTTTTTTTTCCTGTCCTGGCTCCCCTGCCGGCCACTCGAACCCTGTCCATATGGCAGTGGACACATTTTCCGGTGGCTCCCTAAACCACCTTAGAGCCTTCGACTCCTTAAGGGAAATTTCCTTTCAATCCCACGTCTGGGTACTTCCCTCAGCACTGGCCAAGTGCCTGAGGCAAAGTAGAAGGGCCAAAGAGCAAATTCGTAGAGGTGGACCTGGTTACTAAAGATGGGGGGTCTCCCACCTCCAGCTTCCAGAATCCATACCCGGCCATTTCTCTGGACATTAAACAACTCTTTTTGAAAGCTTGGCAATGTAGATTAAAGGGTAAACGTATAGCACATTTCCTCTACATGTCTTGACTTTCCCCTTGCACTAGACTCGAACATACTTAAACATCTCTTTCTGAAAAGTTTGGTAGTGTAGATTAAAGAGTAAATGTATAGCACATTTTCTGTACATGTCTTGGCTTTCCCCTTGTGCTGGACTTGAACATACTTTTACTTTGCCTTAGCCTATTCCTCTAGGGCTCCCACTGATTAAGCAGTCCAATCCCCACTTTACAACAGTTCCGTGAAACATAGGCCCCATGACAAGAACAGAACTCACCCTTTGGTTGCAGGTGCCCCACAGGCGAATCTTGACAGCTTCTGGTGCCACAACACAACTTAGGAAATAAGGCAGCTTCTTCCCTAGCAGAACCAGGAGGTTGCCCCTTGAATAGCATGCAAACCTTCCACCCCATCCCCTCAGGGATGGGGCACAGAGACCAGTAACTGCAGTCTCCACCACTTCAAGAACAGCTTACTGTGTTCCTCTTTTGGAGGAAATGCACACCTTTCTCTAAACGTAGCTCTATCTCAGAGCTTCAGGCTCCAAGAGCCTATGCACAGACTGCTGTGCTCCTCTCTTCAAGACTGCTCACACACAAATGCTGCTGCTCACTGTTCAAAAACTCCCAACATTCTAACCTAACTCCCATCTGCAGATTCCAATGTGGCTCATGCAGCTGCGATAGTTCTATGGTGATGTCATCCCTCAGTCTTGGCTGAGACTAAGAACAGAGTGAGACAGTGTGAAATCCATTTAACTGGAGTTTCACAAGCTGCCTTCCCTGCCTACCACTAGGTCTTACTGGGATTCTAGTAATCCCGGGTAACAGGGGGATTACACTCACCCTGGGCCAGGAACATGACTGTCCGCAGTCATTATTTACCCGGCTTAGGCCATCCCACCCTATGTCCTACCTGCGGAGGGGTGATCAGGCCCCCTCCTACCATGTGCTAGCACAGGCAGGCAACACTAAGGGCCTAGAGGCCTTTGGCTGACCTATCAGTCTCTACTCTAACCACTAACTATGGGTGCCTAGTGGCTCTGGTAGAACTGCCCAGAGCGTAGCCCTAATAGATCAGCACTGCAACCCCTACTGCAGGTCAGGGCCACAGCCTGTCTATCCCCCTAGCCCTCTAGGGAAAACCTATCTGCCTCTAACTCAAATCCCAAAACAAAACAAACCAGGGACCTCCCCGACCCTGGGCACCATGCAACCACACACCAGAAAACTAGTACCATCTATTACATTACTCCCTCATACCTCCACAACCACACCTGTGGAAGGAAAGGGTTATTACACAGTAATAACAGCAACAGTACTTTAAATACTACACACTAAAGTATTAATGAGGAACTCCGATGAGCCCTCCTCTTCTTGTCTTTCTTCATCTTCAGGAACACCTGCAAGAAAAGAAAGACAACACACACCTAATCTTCATACACAGTCTATCTAAACCCCTACCATCAAAACACTGGAGAATCCTAACTATATATATATATATATATATTTTTATATTTTTAGAAAAGGTAGAAAAACAGTACATACATGAGAAAACAGTAGAAAAACAATGACATTATTTACAATACACATTTGAGGGATGGGGTGCCCTAAAAGTCCCATCTAGTGACCACAGTGCCCGAAGGCTAGTCCATTAAAGAGTCTCTCCTGGGCCGAAGCCCGGTGAAGCACAGTTCAAGAAGGCCAAAGTCCCAAAGGGGAGAGTCTTTGAGGACAATTCACACATTCTGGAGTCTGCTAGTGTAGGGTGTGTACTGCAGTGTCATAAGGATAGAAAAGTTTGGACTTACCAGCCCCTTGTAGAAGGAATAACACACACCAACCTGCTCCTCAGCCAAAGACTCTCCCTGGCAGCATTCTTTCGATACAGCTGGGAAGACATCTTCCGGAACTACTGGAGTGCACATCTGAAACTGCTGGGTTGATGTCATCTCTGGAGATGGAACCTTGGAACAGGAACAAAAAGGAAAACAGCTGGTCTGACGTCATCTGATTACCAGGCGATGGATCAGGATACAGCTGGGCTGGCAACCTGTCTGGATCTGAAGTCATCTGGTGGGCTAGTCGATGGATTCTGGAAAGGCCAGTACACTGTAGAACTGATGAATGTGGGGCACCTGAGTCCTGGATGTCCATACTGGTGGAACAGCAAAGGCACTGCAATGGCTGGTGTGGCAGTATTTTTATTTAGTTAGTTTTTGTTGACCGGGTTAGTGCACTAGACAAATCCTGCCTATTTTCAGGCATGCCCTGGGGGACAGGGATACAGATGAATGCTAACTGACCTTGAACCAGATTAAGCTGTTGGTGGTATTTTTTTTTTTTTTTTTTTGTGAATGGAGGAAATTTGGCCATTGCACCGGTGAAATTCCCCTACTCTTTTCAAGAAGTGCCATGGGATCTTTAACATCCACCTGAACTACCACCAGAACAGGCAGATGGGACCTTGGTTTAATGTCTCATCCGAAAGACGGCACCTCAGGAGTGCAGCACCCCTTAATGCTGCACTACAGTGTCAGTATTGAGATATTAACCCAAGTGCCTGGTGTGGGGATAGAGCCCACAGCCTACTGATCTCCCAGCCTCAGAGGTGAGTGTGCTACCTGCTGAGCCACTGACACTGCTTATTGACTACCACTGCTCTGCTTTCCATCTGGTAGGCATGGGCACATTTAGGGAGGTCCTTGCATTGAGGCCATACAGTACAGGGGTCAGGAGCTTGAATTATTACCCCGCCTGGTGCACATAATTCACACTGGAAAGGTTTCACGTCCCTCCATCCACTATTCGAACAGTGTCCATAAACAGTGTCCTGCCTCTTTTCCACTAGGTGTATTTTTCACAAAACATTCTGTTCCTGACATGCTTGTTTGCACCAGGATGCACACATTTCATTGCTTCGGCCCAGATCCAGGATTTCCTGCTGCTCTCAATCTCCTCCCAGACTCTCAGAGGAAAGGTAGGAAAGGACATCCCATAGATTTAATTCGCCTTCCTATGAACCAGTCTCTCCTTTTTACTAGCTTTGGTCAACCTGAGACCGCTGGCCTGGCTTGGGGGTGGCCAGTCCTGGTTCTGCCAGCTATGCATTCTCAACGAGATAAAAAATGGATCCCTGACTACTACTGCTTGCACAGCCAGGGCAGTGGCATCACCACTGTCTTCCATGCATTCTTCTGAGGCAAGAGCTTGAGGCTGTATACCCGTTCCTTTTTCACAAGGCCACATAGGTTCCCCCTCTTCTTCTTCCTCAATGAGAATCTGTGCCCAGGAGTGAGCAGTCATCCTCACTCCTGAGACTATCCACTCCTCACTGGGCGCAGAGGTCGATACCTCCCATTCAAAGGCCTCCTCATCTCATCTTCTCCATGAGACTCAGGCTAGGCCCCTCAGGGGTCTACTGACGCCTGTCTGAATTATCCTTCTGCAATCCAGCATCTGAAACATCAGCATATGGTTCTGTCTGCAAATCTACCCTCTAGCTTTGTGCACACTCCTGATGGGCCTTCTTCAACAGGCTCCGCCTGGTGCTGTGTGCTACCAACTACAAATTCCTGAACTTTTGTCCATGTGGAAGCCAAACAAATCTTGGGCGTTTTAACAAGGCCATTTCAAGCACCCCAAACAGTGAGGTACCATGAAGACATCCCTTCCAGCATTTAAGCATATTAGACACACTTGCACTGGATATCCAGGAATCGCCACATGAGAAGGCAGTTGTCCTCCATAGCAGCACCTTTCAATGTCCCTTAACTTATTTACTTCTGCTGCTACTGCAGCCTGAGCATGATCCGGGTAGCGGACTGGTCCTGAGGCCATGACTGCATGGAAAAACAAACAAATTCTCACTGTTACTGAAAGTCCCACTTCACTGAACACTTTCTTTTACTTTTAAAATGGCTCCTCTGCAGCTGTGTTTACATTACTACCCCACCCTGTAATGGCGGCGGCAGCACTCCTGCGCATCAACATTCAGAAATTGGGTCAAGACACTGCGCATACGATTTACACACACTACTGATAACTTTGCTCAAAATTGCACAAACTTGCACTGTTCTTTTTCTAACACATTTACATGATTTGCCACAGACTCTTCACTTGCTGAAAACATTTCTTTAGCTCACAGTCCCTTAAAGCCTCAGGATTTCAAGCACAGGATTGCCTGTAACTAGTGCTGCACATTTTGCTACAACTCACAGTCTCTCTACTGGCTTTGAAACTTTAATCTGGCGCTGAACCCATAACTATGCTCACAGTCAATGGCTTAACAGACTAGCTTTAGCTGGTAAAACTTGACACAGTCTTTATTTGCAGCGTCTACACTGCTGCACACAGATTCAGCTGGCTTTTGGCAGAAAACCACTGTTTTGAGCAATTATTACAGTTGGTACTCACTGTTATCAGTAGCTGTTTGCTGCGATGGAAAACGGCCTGCAGCCTGTCTTGGAGGCCTCAGAAAGGAAGCGGGTGGGCAGTCATGCTGATCGTCTCTCCGATCACCACACTCGCAATCCAGTCGATCGAGATGCGGGTTGAGCCCGATTTTAAACAGAAAAGTCTATTTTTAATACTTTTACAGTGCTTTTTAATCACCGCGATGCTCCTCCACTAAGCCAGTACACACACACTCCTCTCACACTCCCTCTTGAATGCTAGGCAGACACTGTAGAGCTGGCTGGGGGCGGGACTGATTGCAGCCTCACCAATCACATGACGCCATGCAAATGAGCCTCTTTCCCTCACGAGTGCTCTTTTCTTCACGGCGATCGTCGAGCAGGCAAATTTAAACAGCAAAACATTTTTTTTTTTCGAACTGACTCCACGGCGGGAGCCCATTTCAACCATTTAGCATGGCCATTAACACAGCAAGTCTCTCAGTTTACTAAAAAGCATTTCCAACATCCAAGGCACAGTTTTCCTGTTGCTACCCCTAGTCTTCCACACTTTTCTTTATCACAACATTTCTTCAGACAGCATTTCCAACGTCCAGGGTACAATTTTCCTGTTGCTACCCCTAGTCTTCCACACTTTTCTTTATCACACACAGTTTTTTTTAAATCTGGCAAAAACGCTGTAAATATTTGATGCAGGACAAGGGCATACTCTTTCAGCTTTACTGCTCCTTGGTAAACAGTTGGCATTTAACAGCAGCATATGAACCACAGCGCTGTGACACACTAGTTAAACTTGCTTCAGCTTTTTGGGCTACCTGCCAGATAGCAAACATTAGCCCCTTGCCGAGCACCTTTCCTCCCTAATTTAAAATCCAAAGCGGTGCCTCCATTTTGTAGTCCCTACACCCTGCCTTTTGCAAATGACAGGTGGTATGCTGTTGAAGCTGACAGCAGTACTAGGTAGGGACTGGGTTCGGGAAGACTAGGTTACTCAAGCAAGGGCTCAGGTTTGGCTACTCTGCTAGGGCACCCAAGTAAATCCAAACACAAGAAGCTAATAACTGTAATGTCCCATATCAGGAATGGGATACTAAAGTGTGGCTTTTATTCACATCCAAACTGAACAAACAAAGCATAGACGGACCCCCATGGGGCTACATTCCTGGTAATGCAGATAAGAGTAACAGAACACTTCTTCAACACTTCAGTCCTCAGGCTCCGGACCCACCAGGCACACAGCCCGGACCTGCACACTGCTTTGGGTACACAGCCCGACTTGTACACTATATTTTTTTTTCCTGGCCCGGCTCCCCTGCTGGCCACTCGAACCCTGTCCATATGGCAGTGGACACATTTTCCAGTGGCTCCCTAAACCACCTTAGAGCCTTCGACTCCTTAAGGGAAATTTCCTTTCAATCCCATGTCTGGGTACTTCCCTCAGCACTGGCCAAGTGCCTGAGGCAAAGTAAAAGGGCCACAGAGCAAATCCATAGAGGTGAACCTGGTTACTAAAGATGGGGGGTCTCCCACCTCCAGCTTCCACAATCCATACCCGGCCATTTCTCTGGACATTAAACAACTCTTTCTGAAAGCTTGGCAATGTAGATTAAAGGGTAAACATATAGTACATTTCTTCTACATGTCTTGACTTTCCCCTTGTACTAGACTCGAACATACTTAAACATCTCTTTCTGAAAAGCTTGGCAGTGTAGATTAAAGGGTAAATGTACAGCACATTTCCTGTACATGTCTTGGCTTTCCCCTTGTGCTGGACTTGAACATACTTTTACTTTGGCTTAGCCTATTTCTCTAGGCCTCCCCACTGATTAAGCAGTCCAATCCCTACTTTAACACAGTTCAGGTGAAACATAGGCCCCATGACAAGAGCAGAACTCACCTTTTGGTTGCAGGTGCCCCACAGGCGAATCTTGACAGCTTCTGGTGCCACAACACAACTTAGAAAATAAGGCAGCTTCTTCCCTAGCCGGAACCAGGAGGTTGCCCCTGGAATAACAGGCAAACCTTCCACCCCCATCCCCTCAGGGATGGGGCACAGAGACCAGTAACTGCAGTCTCCACCACTTCAAGAACAGCTTACTGTGTTCCTCTTTTTGGCGGAAACACACACCTTTCCCTAAAAGTAGCTCTATATCAGAGCTTTAGGCTCCAACAGCCTGTGCACAGACTGCTGTGCTCCTTTCTTCAAGACTGCTCACACACAACTGCTGCTGCTCACCGTTCAAAAACTTCCAACATTCTAACCTAACTCCCATCTACAGATTCCAGTGTGGCTCATGCAGCTGCGATAGTTCTATGGTGATGTCATCCCTCAGTCTCAGCTGAGACTGAGAACAGAGTGAGACAGTGTGAAATCCATTTAACTGGAGTTTCACAAACTGCCTTCCCTGCCTACCACTAGGTCTTACTGGGATTCTAGTAACCCTGGGTAACAGGGGGGTTACATTTTCTTTTACAGTTGCAGATGGCTGGTGAGCACTGGAAATCCAGTACCACATCAATTGGGAATATTTCAGTTCCTATTCAGTGGATGAGCTCCCTACTCTGTTATATTGTTATATTGCTATATCTCTATCTATTTATTACAATTGAATCTTGCTTGCTTTTTGAACCATGGGTTGTAATAATGTATATGATATATAAATAATGTTACATAAAATCAAATGTTAAATTCAGGAATTAGTGGATGCAACTTCTAACATTAATGAGATCTGATATACCTTATTGTTGTTTTCGAAAAGTCAAAAAAAGTTGAAAAGTTTAAAAAAACTAAATAAGTAAAAAAGTTTAAAATATAGAAGTTTAGTATGAATCAATACAGGTTACTTAGTTTATTTTGAAAAGGCTATACAGATTAATCACCATGGTTAGTATTCAACATTTGCACTGCAATCTTTAGATCTGATCCAGGGTTGCATAAATAATAAATACAAGAATGAAATTGTATTTATATAAAATATATCAAAAAATAAATAACATATGTAACTACAAGTAAGGGAGCTCCAGAAGCAGTGCAGTTTTGTTCAACTATTATTATTTTTATTTTTTTTTATGAATGGATATA
Organism: Neoceratodus forsteri; assembly: GCA_016271365.2. NCBI lineage: Eukaryota > Metazoa > Chordata > Ceratodontiformes > Ceratodontidae > Neoceratodus > Neoceratodus forsteri. Next base: position 61,494,457 of record CM028135.1, read on the forward strand.
ATGATATATAAAAAGTGTTGGTTTTTTTTTGGAAACTAATTAATGATGTCATAATTAACAGCTGTATAAAAGATGGATCCTTTGACCAAGGTACCCACCCCCTGACGAAGTCTTACATGGCGAAGTGCTGGGGCATCTGGTCTAAGCAGTAACACAGCTCTGTGTTGTTTAATTGCTCTGACTACATTTGCTTATACTATAGCAATAAAATAACTGAACGTCTCTGAAACAAACATGGTTGGTGACTTCACTAGTGTGTCTGAGCTCCTGGCTGGTATGCTAATGAGGGCTACCAACCAATGGCAGAGTTAGTAGCCCTCATTAGCATACCCCTCATGGTGAAAGCACCTGATGTGTGCAAGATGGCTACATGCAGCTCGGCCAACATGACAGTCCATGCTGGTCTTTGGATGTTAAATAACATGGTAAACAGGTAGAAAAAAAATTAACTTTCAAAGCCCTAATCAGGCATTTGTCTGTACTAATTGGAGTGTCTCTTTAAAACAGCAGGATTTTTTTGGTATCCTACCACATTCTAAAGTAGTCCCAAGCAATACATGTTCATTTTAGCAGTTTAATTGTAAAAAGTAGGTCAGAATTTATTAAATAAACTGAACTGTTAACTTTTAATAACAAAATTAAGTTGAATTATTTTGGTGATTTGAAAATGTGTCATGGCTCATTGAAATTTAAAATGCAAACCTGAGAACTTGTTTTTGTTTTCTGCCGTATTGCCTAAAACAGTCGTGCTCTACCACCTGCATTTAAGTCTCCCTCCTTTAACTAACACAGTAATCCCCTAACTATTTTACTGGTCCCATGCGCATCACTGGATTACTGATGCCCCCCCCCACTAGTCACAGTGCTTTTGTTGTGTGTGCCAGACAGCTGCCAGCATTGAGGAAGCCAACTGGGTGACTTGAACTTTATGCAGCCGTCACTGTGTGGAGATATGCTGTTCAGGAAACAGTTTGTTACGCGGCCTGAGAGTGAGAGGGTGTATGAGCAAATGATCAGGTGGTACAGTGGTCTGAGCAGCTTTATGAGGTAAGAGAGCAAGTGGCAGCGCAGGAAGGCAGGTGCGTGAGACAAACAATTAGAAGGTGAGAGATCGAGTAGCAGAGCAGGCAGGCAAGGATGAGTATGTGAGATTATACAAAGCGACAGCATTACATAGAAACCTAAGTGTCAGTCACAAAATCAATATGTTGAGTTCACTCGATCAATAGCAACATGGCTGCCATAGCTTTTTTTTTGAAAGAGTGAGTGACAGTTTAATTTTAACACTTGCACTAAGGCTGTTTCTGGGTAGAATAGCTTACTTTAGTAACAAAGTGTGGGTTCACTAAGACATTAATCAATGGTCAGGTGACTGTTTTCATAGTTATTTATTTATTCATTTGTTAACAAGGTTGGTGCACTGGTACAAGGACCTTTTTCAGACACGGCACGGGCCAGAGACTGGCACAATCAATGGTAAATACAGTGAACAACAGAGTGAATCATACATAAGAAGTATAAAATCCAGTTCAGTCAGGCTAATATACAGAAGCGAACAAATAATAATACAGGTACACAGTGCAAGATACAACAAACAAGGTGGGCATTATACAATAATATATATAAATACATAAATGCAGAGCTAGGTAGCAATAGCTGCAAAAAATAGGTCAAAAACACTAGCAGAGCCACAAGCACCAGGAATTACTCAGAGTCCAAGGCAAATAAGTTAACAGGTAGAAACTCAGCTGACATCAGCGATAAGAGAAGGTGACCAGTGAGCTAGTTTTAAGGCAGAAGAGAGAGGCAACTAGTGGGGGGAGGTAAGGGGGGAAGCATAAGAGGCACAGCAGTGCTAGTGGCCAGAGGACAGATGAGATTCAAGGAAGACAGGAAGTAGATTTTTAATAGAGTATTTAGATTTGGGGGTTGCAGGAATGCAGTGAGGGGGAGGTATTCTCATAGAGTCAGTCGAGTGCAACGGAAAAGGGCTCTTTGGCCCATCCTGGTGGTTATCCTTGGACAGACTAGTTGGAGGTGGGAGGACTGTGGAGATTGCAGCTGTAAGTTCTGGGCCAGAATAGAAGAGATAGAGGGAATAGGAGGGACTATGTAAGGCGTCCCCGACTGTCCAGGCCTGCAGTAGTAGTGTTAGGCTTGAGGGAAGCAGTTTAGGGACTGGTAGAGAGAGCAGTGGAGAGAGAGGCATGAAGGCAAAGTGGATATACAGTTGTATGTTGTGTCAAGACAGTTTTGGTTTAGCAGTGGAGGTAAGAGAGTACACGGACACCCATAACCAAGGAGAGGAAGGTTGCTTTCTTGAACTTCAGCGAGGGAGCTTCAAGCGTGAGATGGTCAATTAAGTGGTAGCAGAGCCCCATCTTTTGATTAATGTGACAGATCAGCGAAGCAATGTGGTCGGAGTAGGTAGGGATGAGTCAAGGATTACCACAAGATATCTGAATGCGGAACAGTGTCGAGGGGGTATCCGCTCCAGGTAGTGGACAGTGAGATGGCAGCCAGAGTGATCAAGGGTGGAGAGTTTTGGTTTGAACCAAATAGATAGCCTTTGTTTTGGAAGCATTAACCGATGGTTTGCTAGAGGAGAACCAGAGGTGGGCCTTAAGAATTTAGCAGTGAGGGAGGAGGACAGAGACGAGGAGAGAGGTCGCTTGAAGAGTATTAGGTCATTGGCATAGCAGAGAGATTTACATGAGAGGTCTTCCAATGGGAGGGAGTTAATAAAGAGGGAAAAGAGGAAGGGGCCAAATATGGAGCCCTGTGGGGCACCCACTGAGACAGGTAATGGGGGGAGGTGGCAATAGCAAGGCAGACCATTTGGGTTCTGCCAGAGAGTTAATTTGTGAGGCAAGTGGTGGAGGCAGTGGAGAACCCAAGGGCATCAAATTTTGTTATTAAGATGTTGTGATTGACAAGGTCGAATTCCTTGGACAAATCAACAAACGCTAAGTACATGATCAGTGAAAAGGGCAAGGGAGTGGTTGTACTGTGCCCCTTCCTGAAACCTTATTGCTGCAGGCAAAGGAGGTTGTATTTAGTGACACTTTCAATGATTTGGTAGTTTACCACTTTCTCTAGGAGTTTCCCAGGATGGGGCAGTATGGAGATAGGTCAGTATTTATCCATAAGGCTAGGGTCGCCCGATGTAAAAAGGGGGCTGCTGGAAGTGGAAGAAGGGGATATGCGGAAGTATTCGCTACTTTTCTTCATACATAAAACACATTTCTACAATGATCAAGTAATTTAATTTCTCAAGGTTTTCTCAAATACTTTGAAATAGCAATCATTTCCATATCATGTGTTGCTGTTGTTCCTCTTTCTGATGCAGCCTCTTTTGTTCATAACTAATGGCCCAAAGTTCTATTATAAAACCATAAAATCAAACACTTTTAAGATGTGGTGAGTTTATGTATTAATTTTAGGGTCAAGTAATTAATTTTGTGTAAACCTTAATTTGTTTTCATAAACTGCAACACAGTGTCATTACTACAATTATTTATAGTAAAATATCAAATTCTGCATTCCAATATGCAAATAAATTGTGAAAATATGGGTGCTCTTCAATGCCCTCATGACCATGGACAGACCATAGTTAATCATGGTCTGTCCAGAACATTCAGAAAATATAGTGGGGAAAGATCGTTATACATGGATATCATGCTTGTAGAATTTCATAGTACTTTTACACTGTAACTGCATTGCAACTCCAATGTAGCTTTGAGCAACAAACATGTAAGAACAGAGGCCCAGATATTCAGAATTGCGCCAAAGGCCAGCACAAATCTGGCACAGCATAAGTTAGATGTGCGGTGGCCCAGCATGTGCCATATTCAGCAGTTGTGCATGCCAGATTGTGCCAGTGCAATGCGGCTGAATATGACAGAGTTGCACCATGGTGCAGCCAGAGATGTGCCGGCACAACCATGGAAGTGCTGAGCAAAGCTGAGCAACAACAGTGGGGGGGGGGCAGTGCAGAAACAAGTGACCCAGGGACACAGCCAGGGAAGTACGGTGACAATGGCCACAGGTCCATGCCAGCAGAGCACACCAGTGAACACACAGGCACATTGCAGGGTGGAAGAATGGACCACAAGTGATGAAGCACAGCCACCTGCAGTGGTGTCATGCACCACAGCACCCATAGACGGTCCACTGGTAGTGGACAGGAGCATGCCCAGGAACCAGTACCCAGAACACAGAGGTGGCATGGCCAGCAGGCAACAGGAGGGGAGGATGACCACCACTGGGCTGCCAACGGCATGCCCCCCACCAACTGCCAGCCTGCTGTACCCAGTGCCATGCTGCAATGGACGATCACCCCAGGACCATGGAGCCAAACACACCCAGGCCCCACATGCACACAGGCAGCCCACATGCTGGGCAGTGAAGGAAGCTGGACCCAGGCAGAGTAGCAGCCCACACGGGACTGGGTGCCCAACAGGGGATGCAGACACCCTTACCCCAGCAGGAGGACAGGACCAGAAGGAGGACCATGGCAGTATGACAACACCATGCACACACCCACGGCCCACCCCTGGCCACAGCCCCATGGCGAGCCTGATGCCACATGGCACACCCACCAAACTGGGTGATGAACCCCCAGCACAACATGACATACCACTGCACACAGCAGGGAACCACAGTAGCACCACACAGCCCCACCTCCTAACACCATGGACACAGACCAGAGCAATGCAGCATGGCTCCACATGCCACCTGCAAAACAGACATGGACACAGGCACGAAGGTGGAAAAGCTTTATAATAGTGAAATAGTAATACAAAAACAGGAACAGAGGTTAGGGACAGGGAAGGTACAAAGAGGGATGGGGACAGGGAACAGGGGCTACGCAATGGGAACGGGGACTGTAGGGGATCAGGGCCAACAAGGGTAAAAGGGGCTATAGACACTCCAGCTAGCGGCGTCCACGGCTGGATGCTCCACCAAGACACTGTCTCCTCCTGCTGACCATCGACACATGGTGGATTGCCACCACAACATCCAGAACCCTCCTCACCATGGTTGGGATCTGGCACAGCAAACATGCCTGGACCCTCTGAGGCCTCCAAGCTGCTGTCCGCCTAACACCTATGGCATGGGACAAGACAGGTAATCAGTAAAATGGTCCAGGGAACCATGCCCACCCACAGAGAACAATGGGCAGCATGTGGACACACCCCTGGAGAGTCTGGTATGGACCCCCACAGGGGGGTCAATGGCCACCCATGTCACAGAACGACACGCCAGTGCAGAGAGGCAGACATCACTGCACAGCAGCCACAGGACTGCACAGTGTTGGCCACATGGCACACAGCAACAGCAGCACCGCAGCACTACCGGTGACATCCAGATGCATGCCTACCCAACCAACATCCGGTACACATGGCCAACGTACAGTCCACTGTGGCATGCACAACGGACTGTATGCCACACACAGCTGTCAAGGCACATGGCACAGGTGGCCATGGCCATACCCCTACCCCACTGCCACCCCCAAGGTACAGTGACAAACAACAAGACAATATTCACCCACACTGGACTGCGCTGCTGGTGCCGGTTGCCCAGCATCAGGTGGTTGCATTGCCCATGCCTGGTCGGCTGCCACCTTGTCCCTCCTGCGGTCCTCAGCCCTGAGAGGGGAAAGATGAGAGGTGGACATCAGTACACAGGCCAGCAGTGCCCCCCTCCAGTAGCCCACTGCGCAGGGTGCACCCCTGTCCACCCTGTGGCCCACATGCCAGCATGGCCACATCACATGCAGCAGCCTGGTATGATGCACAGCGCATGGCAGGACAGCTATGTAACCAGCTGTGGCCTATGCCAAGCAGCAGTGCTAACATTACAGTACTGTGCCTGGCCATACAGGCAACATGCAAACACCTACCTGGCTGTGGCACAGCACCACACTGCACGTGTGCCTGTATTCTCCGGAGGCCATCAGGTGCCCTCCACCGCAGGTCCCCATAGCGATGCCTGCACTGCTTGGGTGTGCATGGCACACCAGTCCTCCTTTCTAGGGCCACAGCAACAGAGTTCCAGACCTCTCCCCTGGCCTGCTGAAGAGGCACCATCCCAATTAGTGCCCCTCAAAGGTCTGGAGGACTGCCACCAGGTTGATCAGCTCAACCTCACTCCAGCTCACTGCCCATCTACCAGTGCTCTGCACCATAGCTGACATCCAAAATGGCAATGCAAATGGCAGTGCACAGCACACATGTCTGCCACATGTGCAGGATGTGTGATATGTAACAGACTGCTGCAATTGTGCAGCATGTGAACGTGTGCCAGGATGTGCAATGCGGGATCACTGCGCAGTGGTGGGCATGCGCACAATGCTGGGGCCTAGCGGGGTCATGGGATCATGTAGGCAACCTATGGGTTAGAAGTCACCAACCATCATGCAGTGCGCACGTGTGCAATAGGGTGCATGGCATGATGTGCAGGCATGGGCAGAGCTGCCCTGCACCACATGCACAGTGTCAATGCATTGTGCAGTCAAGTGTTATGCATGATTGCACCATGGAATGACATGGCGCGCATGCGCACCGGTAGGCGCTGCACCGCGCATGCGCGGTAATACACCATGGGCTTGCTCCAGCACAACATGAATGCGCATAGTGCAGTTCAGTAATAGTCGACGCCCTATGCAAATGAGGCTCATCAGCCAATGTGCGATGCAGTAGGGTGCATTAGCATATCATTACTGTGCTTTCTCAAATTTGCATGCGTTGCGCAAATAAGCACCACTGCACAGCACAGGCCATGGACCGTATTGCAGTCGTGATAGTTAAGTGGAGGATGCCTCAGCAACACAGGGAGACAGCAGCACTGCAAGGTGAGATTGCCCAGGTTCTGCTGCCACTGACACATTGTGCTGTCTATGTTCACAGGAGGCAACATGTCAGGACAGAAAGCGGACAAAGGAGTAGGCCTGATACACAAGCGTAGGCCCAACTCACAAAGGGAGAGACTGATGCCCTATTTGAGGCTCACCTCAACAGGGAGGCCTCTGTTGACAGTGCCACAGGCACACCAGCCACTGCCAGGGCTGCTCGATGGAATGAGGTGGTAGCCTGTGTCAACCAGCAGAGCAGCCACCAGCGGTCAACACAGGAGTGCCGTAAGAAGGCCGGGACGGACAGGTGGCGAGCAAGGAGAAGGTGGTGGCCATCAGAGTGTCCCAGAATGTCATTGGCAGAGGGCCAGCAGACACACCCACACTGATGCCTGCAGAGGAGTTGGTGGTGGCTACCATCCGCTGCACCTCAGTGAAGGATGTGCCCGGAGGGGGCTTCCAGATGGGTGGCAGCCCATCACTGCATGGTATGTAAGTGAAGTTTATTTAAAAGTAGTAAGTAAAGTTTATTTAAAAACACTTTTCCAGAGATCAAAGCACTTTACGAAAAACAAACAATATAATATTAACAATATAAAATCATGGGCCATAAGCTTTGGTAAATAAAAAAGTTTTCAACTCCATTTTAAAACTCTCAATGGTCAGGCAGCTTCATATCCGACGAGGTAGAGAATTCCACAAGGAGCTGCATATGAAAATGCACGCGCTCCAGATCTTTTCAAACAAACCTGGGAGTCTCTAGCAATCCCTCGTCGGCAGATCGGACTGAGAGAGAGGGACAGTAGGGAGTTAGGAGATCTTTCAGATACTGCAGTCCCTGTTCGTGTAAAGCTTTTTAGGTCAGTAACCTGACCTTGAAGGTGATTCGCCCTTGTACTGGCAGCCAGTGCAACCGGCGCAAAACAGGCGTAATATGACTATACCTAGATGTTCCAGTCAAAAGCCTGGCTACTGCATTCTGCACTAGCTGTAGGCGATGAATTTCAACCCCTGGTAGCCCCAGGTAAAGGGAATTGCAGTTATCAAGGCGAGTGATCAGAAAGGCATGGACCAGAGTAGGAAGGTCAGCTTGAGAAACCAGGTGTTTTACCCGGGCGATATTCCTCAGATGGAAAAAAGAAGACTTAACAACGGCTGACACCTGAGATTTCAGGGTCAAACCGCTGTCAAAAATAACGCCCAGGTTCTGCACCTGGCCTGAGGTCAAGAGCTAGGCATCACCAAGCCAAAGGCCTGATGGTACTTCAGCCCTATGACCTGCCTCAAGGTGACCTGGGTCCACAATCAACATCTCGGTCTTATCCGGGTTTAACCTCAGCCAGCTGGCGCTCATCCAGTCATTGATTTCGGCTAGACAGCTGTTAAGCAGAGAGACTGCATCATCCTGACCGGGAGTAAAGGACAGATACAACTGGGTATCATCTGCATAGCAGTGAAAACCCAGACTGTAACGCCTAATAATATCTCCTAATGGCAGCATATACTGTAAACTGTGAACAACATGGGTGCCAAGATGGAGCCCTGCGGTATCCCACAGGACACAGAGATGGTATCAGAGGAATAAATTCCCATAGTAATCCTCTGAGTCCACCCTGTGAGGAAAGATTGAAACCAGTGTAAGACTGTACCAGACAGTCCACAAAGAAATCGCAGGCGCATTAGCAGCACTCCATGATCCACAGTATCAAATGCTGCAGAGAGATCAAGAAGGACTAGAATAGTACAAGCCTTTTGATCTCTCGCAATTAGGAGATCATTTAAAACCTGGACAAGGGCAGTCTCAGTGCTATGTCTTTTCCTAAACCCCGACTGGAGAGCTTCATAGATGTTGTGATTCATAAGATGGTCATCCAACTGTATCGCAACCACCTTTTCAATAACCTTACCCACAAAGGGCAGGTAAGAGATAGGTCTGTAGTTAGCTGGGACATCTGGATTCAATGAAGGTTTTTTAAGGAGTGGTCGAATGACCGCCTCCTTTAAGGGGGCAGGGAAAACCCCTTGCTCCAAAGATTTCCAGATCGGGCAGATAGTATCTACACAACTTAATAACAGTGGTGTAGGGCCCAGGTCCAAACTACAACTGGTTGGTCGTACAGTCTGGATAATCCTCACAACATCCATGAATGCCGGCCTACTAAAGTCAGACCAGGAGACACAAGGGATTGCTTCCTCTCGCCGACCATCACAACTCCCTATAGAGAGAGCAGGACGGATGCCTGATCTGATGCTGGCAATCTTATCTGTGAAGAATCGAGCAAGCTCATCACACTTCATCTGTGAAAAATCTCTTCCAGACTGCAGACAGAGTGGATTGCACAATCTGTCGACAGTCTGAAAGAGTTTGGCTGGTCGATTCCATGCAGCAGCAATCTCCCTGGACAGGAATTCTGCCTTCTTATGGGTGATTGCTGATTGATAGACCCTAAAATGGTCCATCAATCTAAGTCTGTCAGTATCCAGGCTGGACTTTTGCCAAGCTCTCTCTAACCTTCATCCTACTATCCTCAGCTCCTTCAAAGAATCATCAAACCATGAAGATCTTGAACACTGAGTGAGTGGATGAACACGAACAGGTGCCATTTGATCCAGGGCATCATCCACAGCCTTATTATAGGAAAGTAAGAGATGCCCTGGATCCATGCACTCATGTATGTCAGTCACACACAGGTACTGGCCCAGAGGGTGCGTACACAGGCACGCTGGTGTGCATGCTGCTGTCATGGCATGCCATATGCACTTGTGTGCACCGACGTGCATGGCACACTGCTGGCCACATATGGCAGCAGCATACCCAAGGGGGCACATGTGGGCAATGCATCACAGACACTACCTCCTTCTCTTGCAGCACTAGCATGGCTCCGTGTAGAGGATGGGGCGCCGGCAGCAGACACAGCCCCTGTGGACAGTGGCAAGGGTCCAGAGGATGGACCTTCCATATCCACTAGCAGCCGTGGCCATGACAGGCTTTGGCTGGGCACTACGATACCCATGGACGTCCTTAGCCTAGGGTCGGATGTAGCCCTAGAAGTGTTTCTACAGGATGCCAGCCTTGTGTGTGCTGTGTGCATAGACACAGATCGGGTGGGTCTGACTCGGATGATGACATGACAGTGATCCTGGACAGCATGGGTGACATTGTGGGAGTCACTCCTGCCAGCAGCACAAGCAGTACCAGGGCCCAGTGCTATGCCCATGGCTGCATAGCTGCTGGCCAGCACGGTGGGCGCAGTGGTGGTGCCACTGCTGTGCCCTGTGTAGGTGGTGGCTCAGCCATGCAGGTGCAGGGTGGCAGAGAGCAGCAGGATGGGTGGCAGAAGCAGGCAGCGGCAGCTATGCAGGGTCCGCTGCCGGCGCACCTGTCATACCCCTCCTCCTGTAGACCCCACTGTGCAGTGTCCTACTGGAGAGGGATCTGGACAGTGTGGCAGGTCACCCACTGCCAATCGGCATCCCGGCCAGGTGCCGCAGGATACAGACCATCTGGCAGAGCACACCCGGCTGTTGCGGGCATCCACTAAGCAACATGTGCTGCTCGCCGCTGGGGTACAAGCACTGCAGGCGAAAGTGCACCAGCTAGCCAAGCAGCAGGACAGGTGCACTGCACAGATCCTGGAGGGGCTGCAATGCATGTAGGAGGCCACGACTGTGGCTATGGATTGCATTGCCAGTGCAACTGCAGATGGCTTTGCGATGCTGGATGCCACTGGATGCGGCCTTGCGTAGGGTACCCCTGCAGTGTGCTGTCCACCCCATGGACCTGGTGTCAGATGACCCCATTACAGTGGATGCTGGGTTCAGATGTAGGCATCCCTGGCATGCCTGGAGCTGGCCTGTTTGGCCGCCTACACACCCTCATAAGGACACGGTCGTGATCCCGCACATCCACCTCTGGGAGGGGCATCTGACACACCCCCCATGGATGATGCGCAGCCTGCAGCTGCCGATCGGCATCAGCATGGCTGCCCACATGGCCGTGGTGGCTGTGGAGCCACGTGGCTGCCCTGAGGTATGTGCTGCCCTGCCAGCAGTCTGCTGCTGCTGCCCTGTGAGCACATGGGTAGTGTGTGTGCATCACACCTGTGGTGGTGCACTTGCGTGTCATGCCGCATGCTGCCTGTGTGTGCCTGCCAGCTGCTGGGATGTGTAGCATGGGCATGATAAGGGCAGACTACCACCGGTTGTGCCTGTGCACCGGTGCAATGCGTCTGATACACGCCATGTTCCACTGCATGTGTGTGTGCATGTGTGCATGTGGGTGTGTGTGTGTGTGTGTGTGTGTGTGTGTGTGTGTGCTGCGTGCTTATGCCTGTGCAGCATGTATGTGTGTTGCTGTGTATAGGTGTGTGCCACTGTCTCCCCTACCCCTGCTCAGTACCACTGTCTGTGCATGCCTCCCACCGTGCATGCCCCTGCATGTGTGCGGTGTGCTGGTCTGCGTGGCCTATGCACGTGTGCCACACCACCTACCCATGCCTCCGGGCGTTCCTGTATGACTGTGTCGCAGTGGCGTTATGCCTGCTGCCCAAGTTGGGGTTTCTTCCACCCAGGAACTGGCTGCATACCCCCTTCCAGCCCAATGTCACCATCGTCCCCACTACTGTCACCCTCCTCAGCCTCAACAGCTATCCCATGGTCCATGGCCATGTTTTGCAGTATGCAGCAGGCCAGAAATAGGCCACAGGCTTTTGAAGGGCTGTATTGAAGGGCACTTCCTGACCTGTGTAGGCAACAGAATCGCGCTTTCAACATGCCAAAGACATGTTCAAAGATATTGTATGCTGGCGTAGCCTCTGCTGTACCATTCCTCTGCTAGACGATGGTCGCCGGGTAGGTGTGAGCAGCCAGGGCCTCAGTAGGCACGCACTGTCACCTGTGTGGAGACTGACATGGTTAGCCCTCTGCTATGCTGTTCTGCAACCCTGCCCTGTCCCTGGCACACCCACTACCATGGCCTCCCTAACGCCTCCCACCCCAGGTCTGCAGCGCCCTCACCCTTGGCCTGTGCCATTCTCACCCACTAGGTGGCCCGTGGGTATGTCCCTGTGTTCAGATCTGTGGCACAGCTTAGAGCTGTGCCAGATAGAATGTGTCATGTGCATTCCCCAGGGGTGTGGCACAGACCTTGATGATGTGCCCCATGGCATCGCACACCACCTGGCAGTTGATGGTCGGGCTCCCCTTCCTATTGATGTACGCAATGCCCTTGGGGCCCAGTAGCATGCGGATGCCCATGTGGGTGCAGTCAATGGCCCCAAGCACACCAGGCATGCGTGCAACCCTGTGGAAGGTCTGCTTGTTTGCTGTATGCTCCGCTGTGTGCTGGGGAAATGTGTGTACTCTGAAGCATGTGGCAGCAGGGCATTGAGGAACTGTGTGAGGAGATGGGACATGGATGACTGGGTGATACCTGAGGTGTCCCCTGTTGGTCAATGGAAGGTGCCTGTGGTGAGCAGGCACATGACAGCAATCACCTTGGTCTCCATGGACATGGCATGGCTATGTCTGGTGGGTGGAAGAAAACACAAAAGCAAGCAGCAAACTCGTGGAAGCAATAAAATAGATCAAGCATGAATTGATTGCTTAAATGCAGAGGAGCCCATGGCTACTTTCCCACACACTTCGGGTCTTAATCATGACCCCCTTGAGAAAGGATCGCGATTAAGACCCAAAGTGCTGGGGAAAGTAGCCATGGGCTCCTCTGCATTTAAGTAATCAATTCATGCTTGATCTGTTTATTGCTGCCACCAGTTTGCTGTTTGCTTTGTGTTTTCTATAGTCTTTTTAAGCTAGTACACATTGCCAGCTGTGCGCTTCCCATTTTGTGTCATTTTATTATGTCTGGTGGGTGCCTGCATCTTTCACTGTGCAGCTCACAGAGCTGCCTCAGAATGGCCCTGTTCAGGTGGTACCAGCCCAATCTCTGTGTCACCATAGTTCTCGAATGTGATGCACACGGGTACCACCTGTGTTGGGCATACTACTGCTGGGTCCTTCGTCGACCACAGAGCTGTTCCTCCTGCCTCCTCACACCCCTCATTACCACCTCCATCAGGAATGGCAGTACCTCTCCATCCCTCCTTCTCCTTGTGTGTCCTCTGGGTGGTTTGATGCCTGTCTGTGGCCCTGGTACCCTGTTTCTGTGTGTGTGTGTGTGTGTGTGTGTGTGTGTGTGTGTGTGTGTGTGTCTCTTTCTCTCTCTCTCTCTCTCTGCCCCTCTCCCTCTCCCTCCACCCCTCTCTCTCTCTCTCCCTCTCTGTGTTTTTGCCTGCTGTCTGTCTCTCTCTCGATGCAACTGCTGTCTATATGTTTGAGCCCTGTTTATATAGGAACAAATCTGGTCGGCGCATCTTGGATTTTCTGGACCTGTGCCATGGCTTCCCGTTTGAATATCCTGTTGCACTGCATATTCATGGGGTAGCTCCCTGCATTGCATACATACATTATCATTGCACATTGGCGCAATGGGATTTGCACTACACCGCTGCCCTCTGAATATCACCTCGATGGCACATCTTATCACTTGCACCGTGCATCCCAGTTGCACCATGCGCAAGTGTTCTGAATATCCAGGCCAGGGTAATTACACTGTTGCATGTAATTAATGATTAGTTACCTTGAAAATGACACTTAAAATAACATGCAACTATACTTTTAATCAAGAACAATAACCAAATGGAACCAAAACAATTTATTAATTAAACTACAGATTTTTAGGAAGAAACCTACAACTTGAATATATTCTGTGAAACTTTTTTTCATTTGAAAAAAACGAAAGATGTGCTAGGTTGTTGTCATTTACACCTGTAACAAATGGCATTATTTAGAGAATTAAACTGATCATGGTAGAGTTTTGGATAGATTATGACCAGCTAAAATTAGAAATGGCATACATTTAAAAAAGAAGCAATATAGAGATAACATGAATCAAGAGAGATGTTTCTTTCAAAGTGATCTTCCCACTTGGGGTTGATAATTTAATTCAGCTTAAAATCATCTAGACCCCAGCAAAGGGTTAGTGATCTATCTTCAAATGAGACTAAACTGACAACTCAGAACATTTATGCAATTGTACTGCAGAATCTATGCCATAAATAGTTTAAATTATGGAACTACCAATTGTAACTGTGCGAATGTGGAATTCTCCTGGTGGAATGTGTGCAGAATGGCTATTCCACTTCTGAAATGCTTTTCAGAATGTCGCTTTTAATTCTGAAAAGCCATTTCGGATAAACTGTGAATACTATACTACAGATTACATAATCTGCAGAATATTATTCCTCAATTTGTGGAAAATAAATACACAGTTTACATAAACCACAGAATACAATTCAGCTGTTAATATTACACTTTCAGAATTTCTAAATCTGCTTCCACTGGAATTCTGTGGAATTAGGTGGAAGTGGGATTTGAAAATTCCTCACAGCTCTACTACTAATGGGCCCTATGCACTATGCCAATGCACCGCATAAACCGTATGCGTTGGCATAGATACTACTGAATGCCACAAAGCAGGGTTCTGCAGACCCCATGTGGCATGCACTATGGGTGGTGCAGGTTACTTACTCATCCCAACCCCTGGCCGCATGGACAGCTACGTGCCGGGGTCCAGCAGGGTGTGTGTCGGGCGTGCCGCACTCTGCTCCTTTCACAAAGGTGCAGAGTGCTGGGCAGAAGCGCTCCTACACCTGGCAACCCTAGCTGTAATATATGACACCACTGCAACTGGCTGTGAATGGGGAGTTTTAGAATCTTGGGTCAGTTGCTAGTTGGTAGTAGTTCTGGTCAGCAGTGGTTGAAGTGTGAGGAGGAGGGCTGTGGGCTCTGAGAGGAGAGCCTACTTTCTCACCCTAGTCCTGAAACACTCCAGCCTGCCAAGAGAAGTGCTGAAAACCATTGTCTAGCAGAATCTCTTGCTTTTTCATCCCCAGAGGGATGAAAAGGACTGCTAGAGAATGGGTCCTAGGGCAATCCCTATTTGATCCAGGCCAGGCACATTTAGATGCCTGTACTGTTCTAACTGTGAATATATTTGACTTTGTGCTTTTTGAAGAAGTACCTATGCATGGGTGTTTCTCTGGTTAAAAGAGAAAGGTGCACCGATTCTGTTCTAAGTTTGAGACTTTTCTCAGTTAAAATTGGCTGACAATTGTGGTGTCCCAAGCAGACTAATGCACATTGTTCAGGACTTTAATTTCCTGCACTCCCAGAGTAGTGTTTCTAATGCTGGATGCAAAAGTTCATTCAAAGTGTTTTTCAAGATGCTTTAAGGTGTAACTCTGAAAGAATGGCTGGGTATGGATGTGGAAGTGAAGGGTGGGCAGCTCCCCATCTGAAGTAACCAGTTCAGCACTACAGGCTCCATAAGGGCACCTGGTTGTTTTGGACATGGTGGCCAATGTCTAAAGAGAAGTTTACCCCCTGGAGTGGGTTGTGCTAGAAATGAGCCCGTGTGTGCTCTGTTGTGGCCAGTTGCCACTTGCAGAAGTTGTAAAGTCCTATGCCATATGGGAAATATGTGATCCGTTGTGGCCAGTGTCAGTAGAAGAAATGTGTGCTCAATTGTGGCCAGTGCCACTAGAAGAAAGGTTCAGTTGAGGCCATTGCCACTGAAGAGAATTCAATGTCCTATGAAATATGGGAATCTGTAGAGTTTCTATCAGATATAGCTGATTTGTTGTTCTTCCAAATCCTTGTGCCATGATGTGTAAAGCTTGTGGGGGTCCACCTTGCTTTAGAGAATATCTTTAGAATAAAGTCACACTCTAGAACCCCAACTCTGGTTTAGATATTTACATTTTTGCTTCCTGTGTGTGGAGTTACTGGGTACCTCCAGAAGTATAGGTAGCTAACTGTGTAAAGTAGTAGAGGAGGTGGTTACACATGTATGGGATACCAAGGAAGAACTTCACGCACCCAAAACTCGAAGCATTAAATTTGACATCAGAGAACAGATAACTTGTGACACCCCACATGTGGTTTATGTTCTTTGGTGTCCTTGCAAGTTAATATACTATACGTGGGCAAGACTGTGAGACCTCTCAAACAGAGTTACAAGAACATGTGTGCTTGATCTTTAATAGTAAGCAAGACACACCAGTAGGGATTCATTTCACTACGAGACATGGCTCTATGCCAGATGACCTCAGGTTCCTAGGACTTGATCACATACCTCCAATGAAAATGGTGGTGACAGACCCAATCTGTTGCTACAGAGGAGAGCATGTGGATTTTAAATTTAGAGGTGTCAGATCTATGGGTCTCAATGATAGATGAGACCTTAAACTGTTTCTTAAAAATAAAAAATGAGTGTATATAAATTATTATCTGAAATGTTTAAAATGCTATTTTTTGCTTTAAAAAGACTGCTTAGAAAGATTGCATTATTTTCAGGCTAACATTTTCTTTTCTTTTCTTTTCTTTCTCTCACTTTTGTTGACAGGTCTTTAACCTTATTTCTGGTTCAAACCTCCAAAGGAATCTCTCCATTGAAAGCATCTTATTTACATGGAGGTCCTGATATTTGTTGCCATGAATAAAATGTTCATGATGCCTTGGTTTTAGGAAGGTTTGCACTCTCTATCCCCATTTAATATATTTTTATTTGTAAACAGCATACTAAGTCAGGAAAGAGAAATACTTTTTCACTCTGTATTAACAGTTATGTGATTTATTTGGAGTGATTATGCTGCAGCTCCACCAAGTGCTGTATTTGTGGATATCACGTAATGTTTTACTTTAGTGCACTTTTTGCTATGTATGCCTGTGACTGTGAGCAGCTGTAGGCGTTAATTAATTTTTTATTGGTAGCACTATAAGGTGTTGTGGTCTCTCAGTAAGCTCCACGCACTGAGGAAGACTCCTTGGGAGTCGAAGTGCTGGGGCAAGCTTTGGAGCACTTTTCTGTGTACCTTGTCCAGTCTGTTTGCCACATAAAAGGATTTACGTGAATATTCACTCAGCTGGATCTGCATTTGTCATGTAAGATATACGTGTGCATTTACAGTCTTGCTGGACTGTTTGCATTTGGGCTGGCTGTCCTTCAGTATTTGCACCACCCGCACTTCCCCGATTGCAGCACCACTCCTTTGTTCTGGGGATGACCGGGGTGAATTTCCAAGCCTTTCTTACTGTTTTGTACTTATAATGACCCCCATGTCTCACTCCTCGGTTGACTGCACCACCCTCAGTCCCCACATTCAGTAGTCTGTAGAGTCCTTTCTGCCACTGAGCATCACTTTGCACTTTTTTGCATTGAACTTTTATTGCCATAACCTGGACCACTGTTCTAAATTTTTCCAGGTCTCTTTCATTTTCTAACTCCTTCTCAGTATCCACTTGCTGCTAGTGACATCAGCAAAGATGCACCTTCTTTGAATTCCTTCTCATATATCACAAGTAAAGATATTGAAGAGCACCGTGCCAGAGCCAATCCCTGTGGCACCCTTTTCATGAACTCCTGGCCCTGAGTTCTCCCTCATAGCTGATCGCTCTGTGTCCTGCCTTCCAGCCAGTTTTCTAGCCACCAGGTCAGTTTATTCCTCACCCCAGTTCACCCAACTTTTTGATAGCATTGCGTGTGGAACAGAATGGTGGCCTTGCTAAAGCTGAGGTACAACACATCAACTGCTAGGCCCTGTCCACCACCCATCTGACCCAATCAAAGAGGTCAATCAGGTTGATTTAGCAAGATCTCCTGCCACAGACTCATGCTGCCTCCTCTCCAGCAACCTGCCTGCCTCCAAGAATTCCATTATTGGTTCCTTAACGATGGTTTCCAGCAGCTTGCCTACAACAGAGGTTATACTGACCAGTCTGTAATTTCCTGAGTCATCCCTGTCCCCCCACTTGTGAAGCAGCCCCACATTAGCCACTCTACAGTCTTCTTGAAGCGCACCTGACTCCAGTGAACAATTAAACAGATTTTCCAATGGCATTGCTGGTGTCTGTCCCACCTCTTTCAGTACTCGAGACTGCAACCCTTCAAGACCACGGACTTTGCTCTCCTTCAGAGTTTTGAGGCTCTTGAGCACTCTTTCTTCAGAGACAGATCCTAACATCAGTCCTCTCATCCCCTCTATTTGGTCTGCACTTCCCGTTCTGGTAGTGTCCATCTCCTCCACTGTGAATACCAAACAAAAAAGTAATCATTCAGTATATCAGCCTGTTCCCCATCATCCTCCACCATTGTCCCTTTCTTCATAAATCTGATAATGTAACTAAAGAAGGTTTTCTCTCCACTTTGACCCCTTCACTATTTTCAGCTCTAACATACTAACATACTAACATACTATTTGCCAGCAGATTAGGCCTTACGGTCTATCGAGTCTGCTCGAACCTAGATCCTTAGTTGGGTGCCGAGATCCTCCCATCCCTTGTTCTCTAGAAACCCCTATCATCCATCCCCCCCCCCAGGACAGGCCATCATCTGATACATCCATTTTCTGTGTCTGTCCCACCCTCTCTTGAAGCCCTCCACTGTGGATCTCTGAACCAGCTCACCAGGCAGTGCATTCCAAGGGTCCACCACCCTCTCAGTGAAAAACCTCCTCCTCTTTTCCCCCCTCACCCTTCCACCTTCCAACTTCAAACCATGCCCTCTGGTGATACCTCCCTGCTTTAGTCTAAAGATCCCCTCCATGTTTACCCTATTTAGTCCCTTGAGGTACTTGAAGACCTCAATCATGTCCCCCCTGTCTCTCCTCTCCTCCAATGAAAACAGGCAGAGCTCCTCAAGTCTGTCCTCATAAGTCAAATCCCCTAGCCCTCGTATCATCTTTGTTGCCCTCCTCTGTACCCTCCAGGAGCTGTATGTCCTCTTCAAATGTGGTCTCCAGTACTGTACACGTACTCAAGGTGTGTCTAACCAGTCCATTGTACAGTGGCAGAATCACTTCCTGCTCCTAGAGGTGATCCCCTTACGATGCATCCCAACATCCTGTTTGCCTTGCTAGCTGCCTCCTGCACTGCTCAGAGTTATTCATACATGTATCCACCATGACCCCTAGGTCTTTTTCCCCATTGAGGCCTCCAGTGCCTCCCTCCCAGGGTGTACCTGTGTTTTGAGTTTCCCGACCAAGATGCAACACCTTGCACTTGGTGATATTGAAATTTAATTTCCATGTGTGAGCCCAGCTTTCCAGGGTGTCCAGGTCCCTTGCAGGCCACCTCCCCTCTTCTCCTCAACTACTGCTCCTCCATCTTGGAGTCATCCCGCGAAGAGACTCATTTCACACCCTATACCCTCCTGATGTCCGATATGTATGCATTAAACAGGATCGGACCCAGGACGAGCCTGTGGTACCCCACTCACCAACCTCTCTAGGGTTCGAGAGCCCCACAGACCACTACTCTCTGAGTGCATCCAGCTAGCCAGTTTTCAATCCATCTGACCATCAAAGGGCCTACTCCTAACCCCATCAGTTTCTCCACCAGACCATTGTGGGGGACAGAGTCAAACGCCTTGCTGAAGTCCAAGAATAATACATCCACAGGCTTACCCCGTCCAGTTCTGATGTTACCCATTCATAGAACTCCACAAGGTTGGTTTGACATGATCTACCTGGCACAAACCCATGTTGCCGACTATCCAGACCTCCCACCTCCTCCAAGTACACCCCCAATCGTTCCTTTAGTATACTCTCCATTAATTTTCCCACCACCGAGGTCAAACTGATGGGTCTATAATTACCTGGTACTTCCTCGACCCCCCTTTGTAGTTGGTACACATGTGCCTCTCACCAATCTAGGTACCCTCCTGTCTCAAGTGACCTGCTGAAAAGCTCCGCCAGGGTGCAGCCAGTATGTCCGCCAATTCCCATAGTACTCGGGATGAATGCCATCCGCCCAGGAGATTGTTTTTCTTTAGGGCCTTGAGGGCTAACCACACCCTTTGGTGGAGATAGCATCATCCGTCCCCTCCCTTACTGGTCTTTTTATCCTTATCCAGATGTGACCCCCTGGGGTACCTTTCCCTCCCTCTTGCTCCATTTCTGTTGCTCCTGATCCCACTCCTGCCGCTCCATCCCCTTCATGCCTTGTTTTGTAGATATCCCATCCCCTCTAGTGAACACAGAGGCAAAGTACTGGGTTAATCCACCTCTGCCTGGTCCCTCGCCTCTTCCACCCACCCTCCTTCTGATCTCAATCTGCTGAGATGGCCTTAGTTTTCTCCACTCCCAATGTGCCGGAAGAACCCTTTTCCTCCATGTATCCCCTGTGCCAGCCGCTGCTCTTTACTGGACTTTGCTCCCCTCACCATACGGGTGACTTTTCTAGATGCAAGCTGGTACATTTCCTTATCCCTATCCCCTCTTGTTGTTTTATATTTTATGTAGGCCGCCTTCTTTTCTCTGACTGCTACCTGTACCTCACTGGACCACCAGCATGGTTTATGTGACCTTGCTCCCTTACGTTTCAACTTAGCGCAGATCCTGACTGCTTCATGAAGTCCCTGTTTTATGACCTCCCATCTCCTTTCCACACTTGTCATTGAGGTAATCCCCTTCAAGTGATCCTTGAGAATATTTCCCATGCCCATAAAGTCTGCCCCCCTGAAGTCCACTGCCAGTGTCCTAGATCTCACCCCCACTCCCCCCATGCTTATTTGAAACCAGACAGTATTGTGGTCACTCCCAGTCAGGGGGTCCTGTACAGCTATGTCCCTTACCAGATCCCCATCTGCCAGAACCACATCCAGGACATGCCCCTCCCTTGTGGGCTCCATCACATGCTGTGTTAAGAACACATCCTGGAAGCCATCCAGCAGCCTCTGCTCCTTGGCCACCTTAGAGGACATGGTTCCCAGTTTGTACCTGGCATATTAAGGTCCCCATCAACACCACTCCTTCCCCTTTTGGACCACACTGGGCAATGTTGTCCAGCAAACCATCCTCTAGAACATCACTCATCCCGGGGCCTAATGCTACCCCAGCTTGACCTTATCTCCTGCTGGGGATCGTGAAGGTGACCCATAAGGCCTCCACGTTTCCCTCTGCCTCTTCTACCATAGATACCAGAGCTCTATCTCTGTTTTATTTTTATTAACTTTATTCTGGCCTCTTTCAAGTTTTGCAAACAGTCCTCCCAGTTGGCCTTACTCTTCTTTTTTTTTTTTTAAACTGTCCTTTTATCATAGCCCCAACTGGAGCTAAAACAATGCACAGATACAAAAATGATTCAGATACACGTTACAAAAATGAAAACTAAGGCCTGCATCACATAGTGCAAATGTAAAATCAATATTCCTGAAATACGATGAGCCACTGCCCCAGATCTGGGTCAGAAGGGGGATTCCTAGATAAGGAATAAAAACAATGTTCTAGCCCAACTCTCTCACAGAAAAAAAAATGAGGGTTCTAATGGGCTACTGGTCCTACTGGTGACAAACCAGTTTGCTGTTGTTGTAATTACTGACATATTCCTAAGTCTTATCCTAACCTGTATAGCTTAATGGCAACTTTCATAACCCCATCTCTGACCTGAGATATAGGTCCATTATGTGTACACATGGCAAAACTATCTGTGACCCAAGTTATACTAACTGTTGAGTCTGTCTAATTGGTCAGGTATCAACATTCTCTCCACTTTTTCTAATAAATAAATAAATAAATGGTAATCAAATACTTTTGTATCACTCTGTATGCAAATGTAGCCATGCAGTGAATAATTCTATATTTTGCCCTTCTTTGCATTTTGTGATCCATTCCCACATAGTAGGGGAATGTACTGTGAGTCACTTGATAGTGATACATTTGCAGGCTATAGCAATGCAGATATTGTAAAGCCTTTTGGCTAATCATCCTTTCATTTCTCTCAGTATGATCCCCAGAATGATGTGTTACAGTAAGCCTAAGGGAGGCTATGTACTTGATGCCAGTTGTACTGTCTCTCTAATAATCTGGCAACTTTAGGCAGGACAACAAAAATGTGTGTGTGTGTGTGTAGGTTTATATAGGTGGTATTGAAATGACATGTTGTGTGGAAAATGAAAATATCTGGAGATGATTCTCCACCTAAATTCTTTACACACTGCAGCTGCTGTGGTTGTGTAGCTTCCTTATGAATGCGAGTCCAGTCTTGATCCATGATGACTATGTTAGCTTCCACTACCTACTTTTGTTGAATCTCCATGGCATGGAAGTCAGTGGTGTTTAGAACTATGTTATAGGCTCTGGAGACATGGCCTCCATTAATTAGAGACTACTAGATGCAAAGGTTCTAAAATTCACAATTTAGTTGAGAGCAAGGTTGGAAAAGTCAAAAATAATGCTAAAAATTAGATTTGGGAATGTGGAATTCTGATTGTCACGTCTGTAAAGTGCACAGAGTAGAATCATGATAGAGTTGGCTCAGTGATTAAAGCCTCTGTCTCCATTGTTTAAATGCTGGATCCATTGCACCAGTGGAAAAGACAGGCAGTACACTATTGGTGTAAGAAATGGAGAAATGAGATAGATTGGGGAGAGCTTTATCTTTAATAATTTGATACCAGTTTTGTATCATTTCATCCATGGATTAGCAATTCCTTAATTACCCCAGAGTATAAGGGAATAACTGGAACAAGAAGAGAGGAACTGCAATAAATGAGGATGCCTCAGGGTCATAACAACTACTATCGAGATTTTTAACAAGAATGTTCAAACTTCTGCTGAGCATGTTGCATTGAAGTAGTTCTTAACATTTTGGAGACCCATACTACCCATTATTTATGGGCACATAAAACTTGACCACTTCAGTTTATTCCAGCTAAATTTAGACGTTAACTTGTAAAGCTTGGACCAGGATGCAGAAGATAATATAATAGGTAGGAAGTTGAAGAGAAATACAAGACAGAGTAATATGTTCTTTCGGACACACTCTATTCAACCTACAAGGGTGTCCAGCTGGCCAGGTCAGTTTGAACAGATTGGAACAAAGGGAGATAATTATTAACAGTAAAGAAAATAAATGCGGCCTTACTCTTCTAACTCTTGTATTTTGCTATCTGTTTTGCCCTTACTGTTTCTTGCACCCCCTCTGGAAAATCAGATCAACTTTTTGTGCTTTTTTGTTCATCCTGATCTGTTTCATGGATGGTGCTGTCACCTCTGTTACTCCCCTCTTTATGACATCTCATCTGGCTTCTGTCCCTTCTATGCCCCTACCAGCTTATCTTTCAGCAATTGCCCATCTTATCAAATTCCACCCTTTTGATGTCCAGGGAATGAAGTGTTCCTGTGGTTATTTTGGACCACATGTATTGTGGTTACTGTACCCTAGTGGTCCCATCATCTCTAATTCTCTGACAGTCTCAGCATTTTAAAGAACCGTATCAAGGGTCGCCCCCTCGCTAGTCAGTTCACTGACCAACTGCATACGAAAGCAGTATTACATCACATCCACCAATGCCTGATTAATTGCACTGCTGGGTGCCAGGATTCCCACGTCCACATCCGGCATATTTAGGTCACCCACCATCACCAACTCCCCTTTGGCTGATGTCTTCCTATTTTTCTCCCATAGTTCCCTTTCCTCTTTCTCCTTTTGGTTCAGTGGTCTGTACATCACTCCAGCCCTGGTCTTCAACCCTTTCCAAAGTCAGTTGCACCCAAATTGCTTCTGTTCTATTCTGATCCACAAAGTAGCATCATCCATGGCCTCTGTACCTTCCCTATCATACAGTACCACCCCCTGCCCCTGCCTTTTTGTCTTACCCTCCTGTAGAGTGAGTAGCCTGGTACTGCAAGGTCCCAATTGTTGTTTCCTGTTGTCATGATTCTGTTATAACTAACAGCTCAATCTTAGCCTCTGTTACCACTACCTAGCGCTCACTCATTTTGTTATTGAGACTTCTGGAATTTAAACAGACTACACTCCATGACCCCTCTTTCCTACCCTTACCCCTTCCACTGACCAGACCTACTGTACTCATTCCCTGCATTATTTCACCTTTGTTACCACCACCGATGTGGTCTCCATTTTCTGATGTATGATGTATGCCCCTTTCAACATTCTTATCTATGTTACTCTTTTTTTCCTGATTGCCCCCACCAGTTGGGGGAGTGAGGTCTCCCTTTCCTGAGTTCTCCTCACAGGCCCCCCCCCCGCTACTTTAAATGCCCCAATGATGACTACATGGTATGGATGTGCAGTACATGTGTATATTACAGTATATGTTGACATAAGATCAGAGTATAAATAATACTGAGACATGTCAGCGTATAATTTACGTAAGCCATAGAATGATCAGATGTGTTAAGTGAGAGTCGAATTGCCAAAGACAGAGCATGGAATAAACCTAGGTCTGTAATTTGCCTATCACACGTACAGTCTTTGGTTTATCTTAATGTGCATATCTGTAAAGTTGCATAATAACAGCATGTAATGTATACTTGTGTACCTTTTTGGCCCCAGTAAATGTGCGACAAGTGGTACATGTGCTCCAATTACTGAAATATAGGTTACTCCGCTTATCCCTGAATGCCTGTCCCCTTGGGCCACAATCAGAAGCAAGGATGCCCTGGCCATCAATTGTGTCATTGTTGCTGTCTGGTGGAGGTTGTTTATTTTCCTCATGCCATCTAGTAGTCACTTTGCCACTACTACATGGCTACATGATGATTGATAGACAGATAGACAGACAGACAGACAGACACAAGCCTTTTATTTTTTAACAGGAATAACTTTAGGACTCAAAGAGCCCTATTTTTCAAAGTTGTCCTGTATGGGTGTCTTACAACAAATTATGTACATCAAACAACAGACATGCAAAAAACAAGTATAACAATTTTGCATACAAACTTACATACACTTAATGACTGTACAGTACACATTAAAAATTGTATACACTAGCTGTGAAGTACATTCAGACTGGAAAGTTTTTGATAGCATAAGGTCATGAAGAATAAGCCATTATCAACTTGGTTCAGGATACACACAATTACAAAGTTTTATTAATTCTGTAGTCAATGTTTTTTTACAAAGATTGTAACTTTACAACATTCCTAGTGGTCGGTAGACATTCATTCCATGTTTAAGGAATGTAGTATTCGGATGGAATTTTGTTATATAAATCTATTACCTTAGGTACAATCAATGCTCTATTTCTGATGGCTCTTACGTTGCACCATGATTATATTCAGAGAGGCGGTCTACTTGAGGTTCTTTAATGTGATCTTTTATTTTTGAAAGTCATCATTGCACATATTTTCCTTCATCTTAAATTCAAAAGTTCCATTTTAATTGCTAATAAATAAGGCAGTAGTGGGTGTCAAAAGAACACTCTAGCACAAAACAAACCATGAGATTGTATGCAGTATGTAATTTATGTGATAGTGAAATATTTGAAATATGATAGGTGGTACTACATTTCCAGTATGGGTACCAAAAGCTGTTTGTGCAATTGTTTTTCTTGCATCCTTTGGGACTGCATGTGCCCTGCATCTTAAAACTCCTAGTCTGGTATTTATTTTGAGTATCACCTTATTAATATGGCTTCTGAACATGGAAGTATGTGTACTTGTGAAGTATCTTGTCTCTGATGGGTTACAAGACCCAAGGCAGCATGGATTCATTGGTAGGGAGGTGAGGTCATGGCAAACAAATCCGATAGATTTCTTTGACTGGGCGACCAGGGAAATAAATCAGGGTAGAATGGTGGGTGTAGTCTACATAGATTTCAATGAGGCTTTTGACACTGTTCCACACAGGAGATTCATAGGAAGCTGGACACCTTAGGAATGGGTCTGAAGGTGGTAAGCTGGGTAAAAACTGGTTAAAGGATAGGCAACAGAGGGTGGTGGTAAGTGGAGTTCACCCTGGAAGGGAGAGTGACATGTGGGGTGCCCCAGGGCCTCAGTACTGGGACCAGTCCTCTTTAATGTCTTTATAAGTAATATTGCAGAGGATCTGGAGTAACGTATTCCTCTTTGTGGATGATATCAAAATCTGCAGTAGGGTGGACATTCCAGTGGGGGTGGAAAAATGTGCAGAGACCTAAGAAAACTCAAGGAGTGATTAAGGGTATGGCAGCTGAGTTTCAGTGTGAAAAAGTGCAAAATCATGCACTTAGGGCACAGAAACCCAGGGGTGGAGTACAGAATAGGAGAAGTGGTATTGACGGTCACCAAACAGGAAAGGGACCTAAGAGTAATCATATTTGATGACCTAAAGGTGACCAGCCAGACAGTGTAACAAGGTAGTTGGTAGGGCCAGTGGGATGTTGGGGTGCATAGGGAGGGGCATCACCAGCAGAAGGAAAGGATGTGGTGTTGCTACTGTATAGATCAATGGTGAATCCCAATCTGGAGTATTGTGTTCATTTCTGGAGACATCTCTGGAAGGACATAGACAGAATAGAGGATGTCCAAAGGAAGGCAACTAAAATAGTGCAGGATCTGCATCAGAAGCCCTACATGGACAGACTGAAGTACCTCAACATGTACACCCTGGAAGACAGGAGAGGGGATATGCTGGAGACCTATAAATACCTCACAGGGGTAAATAAGGTAGAGGAGAAGAGTATTTTTCAGAAAAAAAGATGCACAAGAACAAGGGGACATGGAATTAAGCTGCTACTTCTTCACAGAGAGAGTGCTTATGCTGACCGAACTTCGACACCGGTACCACGAACAACAGTGCAGCGACACTGCGACAGATCATTTTACTGTCACCGTGAGACCCTGGCACAACTTTCTCAGGGTCTTGCACCCCCTCCCTGAATCAACTCGGACTCGGAGTTGATTATATGAATAATGCGGGGATGTGGGGGGCTTGTATGGGAGGCTCAAAGTTTTTTCGGACAGACTTATACCAACCGCAATTGCGACTGACATAAATCCATAGCTGCAATATTAGTCGACAACTTTGTTGTCGAACCGGCATCATGGATCCGAGAGAGTGGTGGGTGCCTGGAATGGTCTCCCAGCAGAGGTAGTGGGGCCAAAAATGGCTGTGGGATTGAAACATGCATGGAATAGGCAAAAGGGAATCTTAGCAGAAAGCAAGGTGGGGGGAGAACTAGAGATCAAGTAGGGTCTGCAGTGACACTATTGGCAGGGGAAAAGATGGGCAGACTGTGTGGGCCAAGTGGTCCTTATCTGCCATCAAATTCTATGTTTCTATGAAAGTAAGAGAACTATTAGTTTCTACCCCTAAGTACTTATTCTTGTTAGTGCTTACTAGCTTTGATCCTTTTTGTAATTTAATTTCTGGCTCAGGTCCATTGTTACGTTTTTGTTTCAAAATGCATTACCTGCATTTTTTTTTGTTGCACTTAGTACCATATTGGATTCGGTGACTCATTGTTGCAAGACATCAAAATGTTTTTGCAGTTTACACTCTCGTTCATTATCATTTCTTACTCTCCTGATGATAACCGTATATTTGGCATATAGTCTTATATTGTAGTTTTTGATAAACTAAGGAAGGGGGTTAATGTAGATCAAAAATAAAATGGGGCTCAAAACTGAACCCTGCGGTACTCCTCTAAACAGAGGTTCAAGGTTTGAAACTGTACTTCCTACCATCACTTGCTGAATGTGGCTTTCTAGATAGGAACTAACCCAATTAATTACTTTAGTAGGTATGCCCATCTGTTATAATCTTGTTAGCAAACTCTGATGATCAGCTAAATCGAACACTTTAGCGAGGTCGACATACACCGCACCAATGGACTCTGCATTTTCTAGGCCCCTTGCAACAATGTCCACGAAGTCTGTTAATGCAGTGTCCATAGACCTTCCTGCTCTAAAGCCAAATTGGAAACTTGAAAGGAGTTGGTGTTCTTCTAAATATTTATGCAGCTGATTACTTATCAGTTTTTCAAATAATTTTGATACAGTAGACAACAGGGCCACAGCCTGTAGTTTGTAGGGTTGTTGTTCTTGCCACCCTTGACTATTGGTACCACTTTTGAACATTGTCGGAAGTCTGGAAAAATGGATTTTGTCAAACTTTTAATATTTTACTGAGTACTTGAGCAATTATTTCAGCTGAATATTTTAAATAATTTTATCTCATAGAAACATAGAATTTGACAGCAGATAAGGACCGCTTGGCCCACCCAGTCTGCCCATTTCCCTACCTACTGGATAAGCTGCAGATCCTAGTTAACCAGCAGCCTACTTCTTCCTACCCCACCCCTAGAATGGCCTTATGACTGTCCCATGCATGTTGAGATTCCACCACTGATTTTGACTCCACAACCTCCTCGGAAGGCCGTTCCATGCATCCACAACCTCTCTATGAAAAATACTTCCTTAAATTACCTCTGAGCGCCCCATCTTCAAATTGTGCCCTCTTGTTCTTGCACACCTCTTTTTGAAAGATGCTACCCTCTTGGACTTTGTTGATTCCCTTGAGGTACTTGAACGTTTTATCATGTCCCCCTCTCCTCCTTTCCTCGAGGCTATACATATTAAGCTCCTTTCGTCTCTCTTCATATGTCTTCCGTGCAGACCCTGCACCATTTTAGTTGCACTCCTCTGGACAGCTTCCATCCTGTCTATGTTCTTTGCAGAGATTGGGTCTCAGAACTGCACACAGTACTCCAGGTGGGGTCTCACCAGCTGTCTGTACAGAGGGATAATAACTTCCTGTTTTCTACTGGTGATGCCTCTCCCTATGCATCCCAGTATCCCCCCAGCCCTCCTTGCTGCCCTCTCACATTGCTTGCCCATCTTTAGGTCATCTGATATGACTACCCCCAGGTCCCTTTCCATTTTTGTTGTTGTTAGTATCTCACCCCCATTGTGTACTCCTCCCTGGGTTTTGTTTCCCAGGTACATTACCTTGCACTTCTTAGCATTGAATCTAAGCTGCCACATTTGACCATTCCTCTAACTTGCCAAGTCCTTCTCATCCTTTCCACCCCACCCTGTGCATCAACTCTGTTGCAGATCTTTGTGTCATCTGCAAAGAGACATACTTTTCCTTCCAGTCCCTCTGCAATGTCGCTTATAAAGACATTGAAGAGGACCGGTCCTAATACTGAACCCTGCGGTACCCATTAATAACCCTCCTTTCTTCTGAGTGGACTCCATTTACTATTACTCTCTGTGTCCTATTCTCCAGCCAATTCTTTACCCAGGCTGTCATCTTGGGACCCACTCCCAGGCTAGCTAACTTGTATATTAATCTTTTGTGTGGGACTGTGTCAAATGCCTTGCTATAGTCTAGGTAGGCCATGTCCACAGCCCTCATTGATCTACTACTTTGGTCACCCAGTCAAAGAAATCTATCAGATTCATCTGGCATGACCTTCCGCTGTGAATCCATGCTGCCTAGGGTCCTGTGCCCCTCTGGCCTCTAGATACTCGACAATTCTTTCCTTCAGAAGTGATTCCATCATTTTCCCTATCACTGAGTTTAAACTAACAGGTCTGTAGTTTCCTGCTTCTGCCTTGCTCCCACTATGTGAAGGGAATCACATCTGCCTCCTCCAGTCCCTGGGTACCACCCCATCCTCCCATGATTTGTTAAAAGGGGTAGTCAGTGGTGTCACTAGTTCTACCCTTAGTTCTTTTAGAATTCTGGGATGAATCCACATAGCCCCATTGCTTTGTCCACCTTCAGTTTTAAGAGTTCTTTCAGAACCCTTTCTTCTGTAAATGGGCTGGTATCAACTTCTGTATCCAGAGTGTTTCTACTGTTTGTTTTATGTACCTCCCCTCTTCATTTGTAAATACTGAGCAAAAATATTTGTTTAGTATCTCTGCCTTTTCACAGTCTCCTTCTGCCACCCTCCTCCCCCTTTATTAAGCCTCACTATCCCTCCCTTGGTCTTCCTTCGGCCCTGATGTACCTATAAAAGGTTTTATCCCCTTCTTAACTGAGTTAGCTATCTTTTCTCGGTTTGGGCCTTTGCTGTTCTGACTGCCTTCCCAGCCCATCTCATATGTGATCAGGCCCTGTTGCTTTTTAACATTTCATTTTGAATTTCTCTCAGCACTTCTTTTTGATTTAATGCTTTCAAATGCAATTTTGGAACATTTTCTGGCAAAGATTCCAGGGTTGTGTTGAAATTTGCCTGTTTTATCCTTTGATTGGCTGGAATCTACCTCAACATCAAGTAAGTTACAGAAATATGAGTTTAATAAGCTTGCTGTTTTTTCTGCTGGTAGCACTCTTCCATTGTTATCCTTAAAGCTAATGTTTTATGTTACATATCCCCTTCAGTTGTTTAGTTAAATTTCAGTACATTGCTGGGTTTGTTGCTTGGTTTATTCTGTTCTTATAATTTTGTTTTTTATTGTAGTTGAGTTAAACTCTTACAATTGTTTCAGAGTTTTTTGAATGTCTCCTAATCCTCAGTTTTTAATGTCCTGTTTTCTTCTTTCCAGACTCAATCCTTCAGCCTTATACATTTCTTTATTTTCATGTTTACCCACAGAAAATGTTTCTTTATTTGTCTGGTTGGTCTAAAGGAGTGATTGTATTGCAAAATGTAAAGAAGGTGTCTGAGAAATCTTTAACAGCCATTCAGTGTCTGGGATTAGTCTGACTCGATTCCAGTTTGCTTGCGCTAGCTTCATATTAAAACTAGCTGTGTTAACATTTTTAAAGTACCTGCTGAGTGACGGTTTATCACTTGGTACCATATCCATTTTAATATCTACGATACATTCTATGTAAAACTGATCTCCAAAATTGGGTGCTGCTACTGAAACATTCCTTAACTTTGTATTTGGTGTCTTAAAAATTTAATTTAGTATATTGTTGGGACTCTGCAAAATGCCTTTTTTGTGAGTGAGTCAATTATCTGGGTCAAGCCCAGTGAGGAGGATCTTTGAGCAAGGCTGCCGCCCCCTCCCCCCCCCGGGCCTGCTGCATGCTGCATTAAAATCTCCTAAAAGATACTTTCTCTGCCATTCAATATTGAGAGTAACTTTGATGCAAGATTTTCAAATGTTGTGAACTTAATTTTTGGTGGAGAACATATTACACCAATGTTTAATTTTTGTAATGGTAAAAAGGCTAACACCAGCTAAACTAAGACTAAGACTAGGAAAGGGTATCACTAACAGAAACAAGCATTTGTCAATGCCGAATGTTTGCTTGCTGGCATTGGCAGTGGTAGTGTAGAAGTTACAGAGCTGCGTAATAGGAATGGCAGTGAAGTATTGAATTGAAGCCAACCCACCACTACCTGCAGAAGTGACAGGCATTGGGGTGTGCGTTTGGGTCGTCGGGCATAACGTCGAGCCATTTCCTACAACCCACTCTGCAGAGAGCTGACAAGTGTCACGTGTTCCTTGGGGTCTTTGGCCCTTATGCACCTCATTTCATTAGGAAATACGTGAGATGGGTGCGATATAGAGAAATGGGGTGAAGTTTGGGGCTGAAGAGTCCAAGGCATACCTCGATGCCTCTCAGTGACTGCAGGGTGTGGAATGGTATGAGCATCACAGGCAAGAATCCCAAGTCACACCCTGATTCCTGTCATTCTCTATAGGGTTAGGCGATTTAGTTGAAAAGCCTAATACCTCAGGCATTCGTTGGTATTTTAACTCAAATTTTCAACATGTTTGTTTTGTGACCCCTCATGAACAGGGGAATATCAGTTTAGTAGCAGCTGCTTATGCACAGTGACTACGGGATTTAGCACCACAAGTTGCAAAATATTCGAACAGGATGTAAAAAATGACAGCTGTACTCTTTCATGGGGAGGTGTAAAATGGCTATGTTGCAAATGTGTAGTAAAAATATTTAAAAAATGGTGAAGTCACGAAGGCATATAGAACTGCAGCAACGCATTAACCAAGTTATAGTACTAGTTGGGGATATTTTATAGCAGATTGTCAACTCAGGCATTTTGGTGCCTCCGATCATGAACAGTGTCACTGTGATTTTCTTTATCTGTGCCGAACAATGATTTCCCACAGCGACCACGCATCTCTGCACTGAAAGTGTGAAAACACACTTGACCATGTTGTGAAAAATGGCAGCTGTACTGTTCATAAGGAAGTGTTGAAAATGCCACTAGTGAAAATCTGGACTGAAAATATTACAAAGTCATGAACTAACGAGGATGCGTGGAAACTGCACAATGCTCACTCGTAACACAGTCATTTTATGGACTTTTGTCACCAAATTTTCAACATAGCCATTTTAAGACCTCTGCTCATGAACAGTGTAACTGTGATTTTCTTAATCTGTCCTAAACATTTCTTTCACACACCAACAGCACCATTGTGCGCTACATGTGCGATAACACATTTTGGATGACATATGAAAAATTGCAGCTGTACTGTTCATAAGGAAGTTTAATAAAATGGACATGTTGAAAATCTAGACTGAAAATATTAAATTTGCAAACTTACGAGCATGCATAGGAACTGTGCAACGCACGCTCGTAAAAGTAATTTTCAGGCATTTTTTCACCAAATTTTCAACATAGCCATTTTAAGACCTCTGCTCATGAACAGTGTCACTGTGGTTTTGTTAATGTGTCCCATACATTGAGTTTGCACACCGACTGTGCCATTGTGCGCTACATGGGCAGAAGCTACGTTTTGGGCAGGATGTGAAAAATGACAGCTGTACTGCTCATAAGGAGGTGTGGAAAAATGGCAATGTTGGAAATCTGGAGTGGAAATATTGAAAATTCGCAAACCTACGATCGTTTGTGGGAACTGTGCAACGTACACTCGTAAAACAGTCATTTTTAGGAATTCTGTCACCAAATTTTCAACATTGCCATTTTAAGATCTCTGCTCATGAACAGTGACACTGTGATTTTCTTAATGTGTCCCATACACTGAGTTCGCATAACGACTGCCCATTGTGCGCTACATGGGCGGAAACACGTTTTGGGTGAGATGTGAAAAATGACAGCTGTACTACTCATAAGAAGGTGTGGAAAAATGGCAATGTTGAAAATCTGGAGTGGAAATATTGAAAATTCGCAAACCTATGAGCGTGCGTAGGAACTGCGCAACGCACACTCGTAAAACAGTCATTTTTAAGAATTTTTTCACCAAATTTTCAACATAGCCATTTCAAGACCTCTGCTCATGAACAGTGTCACTGTGATTTTCTTAATTTGTCCCGTACATTGATTTTGCACACCGACTGCGCCATTCTGCGCTACAAGGGCGGAAACACATTTTGGGTGAGATGTGAAAAATGACAGCTGTACTACTCATAAGACGGTGTGGTGTAAAATGGCAATGTTGAAAATCTGGAGTGAAAATATTGAAATTTCACATTTATGAGCCTGCGAACTGCACGACGACGTTATTAAACAGTTCATTTTTGACTTATATCAACCATCATATTTAGATTCTCATCGATAAACAGAGCTGGCCTCGAAGGTGATTTCTCGCAGTTGAGAAATCACCCTCGAGTCCCGAATAACGCCATGACAGTGACATCATTCATGAGAAGGGGTCCCAAAACCCATGTTGAAAATTTGGTGCAAAAATTCCCAAAATGCCTGAGATAGTGCATAAAGTTGAACCCTCCTATCTAGCCCATTATACAGCTTACCGCATTTCCTCAGTTTGCGGTCGGCTTTGAAGAGTGCAGACGTGTTCCCGGTCCACCGAAGATCGTCAGGCCGGAGTCCGGAGGTAAGTATAGTGAGGGGGGGGGTGGGAGGCTGGTGCAGAGGGTGGTGCGGGTTGTGGGAGAGGTTCGGGAGATGTCAAGGGACTGCTTTTTGTTTTACAGGTTAAAACAAAAAAGACTTCATGGAGGATTGCCACGCTGGAGTGGGCTCCCAGCGTGGCATAAGGACTTGGGTGTTCAGCCAACGGGGATTGGGCACTTTCGTCGGCAAAAAAAATTAAAAAACCTCGTGGACGCTTTTGCCACGCTTGGGGTGGGCTCTCAGCGTGGCACAAGGACTGGGGCCTTCGGCCGACGTGGGGATTGGGCACCCTCACGCAAATGATTTGATTGCCACGCAGGGGTGGGCTCCCAGCGTGGCACCAACTACTGGGGGAGGAGACGGCGCAGCTCAGCTGACGGGTATTGGGCACCCGTCGGCTATACACTCGCGTCTTGGAGCGCGCGCCTGCGGGGCGTGGGGGAGCTGCGCGGGCAGCTTCTTATCGCTGCTCACTCAAGCGTAGCTCCCCCTTTCAACTGTATGCCACTGCATTTTGGAGCGTGTCATAGACAGCTCCAAAATGCATTGGCTTACAGGGGCCGCGCCTGCCAGCTCGCTGCCTGAATTGGAGGAGGAGGTGACACACCTTCGAAATCTCCGATGATGGCAGTATGTTTCTTGCACATGCGTGCAAGCAAACATAAAAAGGAGGTGATGATGCCACTGCACAAAACACTGGTGAGGCTTCATCTGGAGTACGGTGTACAGTTCTGGAGGCCGCATCTTCGTAAGGACATAGACAGATTGGAGGCGGTTCAGAGAAGGGCAACAAAGATGGTGCAGGGCTTGCACCAGGAGACATATGAGGAGAGTTTAAAATACCTCAATATGTATACACTGGACGAGAGGTGAGAATGGGAAGGTATGATGGAAACCTTCAAGTATCTTAAGGGCATTTCAAAGTGCAAGTGGGTAACATCTTTCAGTATAGGAGGTGTACAAGGATGAGGGGGCATGATATGAGATTGGAGGAAGGCAGGATGAAGGGGAATGTGAGGATGTTTTTCTTCACAGAAAGGGTGGTAGATGCATGGAATAGCCTACCCCAGGAAGTAGTGGGTGCTAGCACAGTGGGGTGATTCAAACATGCATGGGATAGGTACAAGGGAATGCTAGAGGTGGGTAGGAAAGGCTAAAGCCAATGACCAAGTAGGGTCAGTGACCACCGTTGCAGGTAGGGAACACGAGCAAACTAGGTGGGCCTAGCGGTCCTTATCTGCCGTGAAATGCTATGTTACTATGTTACTGTACCACAATTTGCTTCAACATTCCCTGAGAATATTGTCTCAACGTGTCTCATATCATTTTTAAAATATAAGATAACCCTCCCTCCCCCCGGCCTGTCATATTAATGGTGGTTATTCTTTTTATCGCAGTTTTGGTGTTCAGATTACTTTTTGAAAGCCATGACCCTGAAAATTCTATAATATCATAATTCACATTTTCAGACCATGCTTTTAATTGGTCCAGTTTTTTTTAGCCAAATGTTTGGCATTGCCATGTATAATCATTAGTTGCTTTATGCACTGCAGCACATACGGTAATGATGCACACAGTCTCGAGGAATACTGTAAGGCCCCCACTGATTTTAAGGCCTCCCTGATGTGTACAAGCAGCAGAACTGTATTTTAAGTATGACAAACATTTTCTCAACACAGCATGGGTGGCAGTGAGGGCACTGCTGTATCTCCATTCAGCAGGTGTCTTGGCCAGGGTGCCTTTATGGGTCTTCAAGGGATCTCTGGAATCACCTTATGACAAAAAAAAAAAAATAGTCATCGGCACTGGATCATTGGTAGCAATAGTATATGTGGTATACAATAGGTATATTAACCATCAAGTGTCCATCTGGGGGCTGGTACTCTCCATGACATTTTGAAGTCCTGATTATCCACATGAATGCATCATGAGTTGATCCTCAGTATTTTGTCACTGCATTTATTATATGATGTTCATCTGTGCTCATTATCTGCACATTAAAGGAAAATACTCCCCATTGTATCTGCATAATACATACCTCTTGTGATTTACTTATTTATTGGATTTTATAACCAAGTAAGGCTCACTGAGACACATGTTCCTTTTTCAGGAGTCACCCTGGGGTAATCACATTCAATAGAAAAGGAACATTTTTGCTGGGTTCATAAAGCACAATAGAAATAACATTCAAGTTGACATAACAGTGGTAGTAACATTCCATACATACAACTTAAAGGGGGCAGGATATCTGTGCTAATTGGCAGCAGTTAGCAATGTTCCTAGTAAGAGAAATGAAGACTTGCCTCCAAATGAGCTATATTTAACTGTACCTTAATAAACACTGAAGTGAAAAACTGTGTTTTCAGTTCTTTTTTTTCTATGGACAACATTCTGCGCAGTTCTTAGTAATTTGAGTTTTTAACCATGTCACGGTTTGTGTACAGAATGCTAAACATGAGCTAGTGTCCCATCAGAACCACGCTTAAAGTTCTTTTCTCAAACCATGACATAGTTAAAACTCCAGATAACAGGTTCCATGAAGAGAGCTGTAACAGAATGCTGCCCATAAAACAAAACAATGCAAAATACAGTTTTTTATATCAGTTTTTATTCATATCAGTTTTTATTCAGGTACAGTTACATATGGGTCATTTACGCTTATGGATATCATGTCTGTAAATGGGAACATTACAAATAGCTACCAATTAGAAATAATTTCCTGTCCTCTTTAAGGTCCAAATGAACACATGGGTGCAATCAACTGCACCAATAATGCCAGGCAGGCATGCAATACCATAGAATACCTGTTTTATCTTCTGTAGTTGCTCAGGTTCTCCTTATGACTTTTGTCACCTGCACTAATATTCAGGACATAGTCAACTGGCAGATGTTAACTGTATCTGCAATATTTTCTGGAATGATCCACTACAGCACAAGAGTAGGGCAGCTAGGAAACAATTTACTGTCAGTTATGAGCTGTTCCTCTGGACACAGGACATCCTCCTCTATGTCAATGAAAAGGCACTGTATGGTTGCCCTGTCAAGCCTGAACCTTGGTCTGATGTCTATGTCATCTGTGTAATGAAGTTTATTCTCTTGCTGAACACAACATGGCTACATGGTCTTCTGTGGTCTCTCTGCCCATGCCTCTGTCTCATCCTCCTCCAACAACATACCCAAACACTACAATGGGAATGCAATTACTACTGTGATACAGTGGTGACTGTACATGGTGTCACAAGTATATACTATGGGCCAGCATGGCAGGCATATGCTGGGATATGTTACAGCTGGGCCAGTCACAACACGTGGACAGTGCAGGTCACTAACTGTGGTCATAGTTGGCAACTGTGCTGTTTGCTTGGGCAGTGCCACTGTTGTTGGACCCAAGCCTTAGATGCTGCACAGTGGATGACTGGTACTGTGTGACTGCAGTCTTTAGAGACAGGTACTGATTTCAATATGCTGACCCAATAAGGGGAAAGATGAACACTACACACTAGACCATCAGTGTCAATTCCCTTATGCAGTTCTACCAACTGTACAATGCATCCTGCTATATGCTAGAGGTGGGCAAGCCAGGAATTTTTACCTAGAGCCAAACTAGAGACGAGCCAGGGGTCTGATTTGACTCTATGAGCCAAAACACGAGCTGAGCCCTGGCTACTGCAGGCTGTTCTCCACATAGGAGTTGAACATTTCAGACACTACACTAACTACTAAGGCCAGAAAAAATGCTTATGTTGACCATAACTAGCTCAGCTTGACTTTGGCTCTCAATTGCTTATAGAGGTCGAGTCAAGCTGAGCCAGGCACTAAGCCCAAGCCAGGCTCGAGCCTGTTCTGGCCTGCCCACCTCTACTATATGCTGCTGCAGAGGTATATCGCTGGCAATATGCCAGTGCATGTGGCTCAGTAGATAGCAGCTCAGCTTTGGGTCTGGAAGATTCAAAAGCTGTACATACCAACCCCACACCTGATACTTAGGGTAATACCCATAGCCGACACTGTAGTACAGTACAAGGGGGTGCTGAACTGGTGAGGTTCTGTCCTTCAGATGAGATGTTAAACCAAGGTTCCTTCTTCCCATCTCTGGTCACTGTCCAGGTGGATCTAAAAGATCTCATGGCACTTATCAAAAAAGGGCAGGGGAGTTTCCACAGTGTCATGGCCAACATTTCTCCAACAATAAAACAGGTCTATGCAACCACCCTAAGACTCATCAGCTGGAAGCAAGTTATATTAGGTCACTGTGCCTTTCTACTCTAAATTACAAATATATATATATATATATATATATATATATATATATACACACACATATATATATATATATATTCACGATATGTGGGGCAGGAATATAGAACTACACGGAGGAAACACTTGCAGAAGAGGCTTGGGTTTAGACCACCTTAGGACTGTGCTGCAGTATACTCAGTCTTACTGCCACTGCATGCAGTGAGCTGGCAGCACTGTGTTCTTGAGTGGCTGATGTGGAGAATTACACTGTTTACGTGTCTGTGTTGAGTCCCTTATTTAGCTCACATGTGACAGGTCCCTACCACTGTGACCCACCATGCAGATGGTAGGATATTCCTCACAGTTACTACCCCTGCACTCTGTCCCTTGGGGTTCCAAACATAAATGAGGGTCTGGGCTTGCTCAGCTCCTCAGACTGGGGGGGTTTGTTCCAGAAGATAGTAGAAAATAGCACAGGACCTTCACCCAGAGAAAGATAAGTGGGCCAGGTGAAGTGTGCCACACCACCCCCTAGAATGTAATATCAGCCCACCTACGCACAGTTTAACAATTGCCTTAGACAATTACACTTGACCTGAAAAGACAGAACATGACCCTGGGACCAACCAATTGCTGTACCTGAGTTAGCCAGAAACTCAGTTAGGTGCATCACTAATAATATGCTCACACACAGGAAAGTAAGAAAACAACAAGACTTTATTAATCACAGTAACTGATCCTGTGAATGAAAAATGTGGTTATGAAATATGCAGCAGTGACAATTACCCAACAATTCTAGCCCCTCTGTAAAGGAAACAGGCCCTCCCTCACAGTAAACAAGGGATCCTTCTGCTAACTGTACTGTTAGCCCCACTACTCACATTTATAACAGTCAACAGCATTAACCATCCTCAGCAAAGGACTTTACTTTCCAGTGAATAAGTACTGCAGTTCTAAATAATTACTGGGTACCCAGGTGAACTGAAAAGTTGCAGGACTGATGATGCTTTGCCTGGGATCTTGTGGTGGTGTGCTTATTTTTTATTCTTTGTTAAGGGGGTAAGACCCATGAGGCACAAGTGCCTGTTATCAGGGGTGACCTGGGAGCACTGGGCGGTTAAGTGACTTGCTCAGAGTCACACAGTATGCAAGTAGAGGTTGTGGGAATCAATCCCAGGTCTGCTGAATGTACCAAGCTCATTCGAAGCTTGTTATTTAACCTGTAGGCTACATTGCCAGCCATAATTTACCACTGCAGTAATAAACTCCACCCAAGCGACTTTTGCTAATGAACAATAGAATCACAGTGGCAAAGCACAACATGGGTGAAGTGGTATTGATGACAACAAAGCGGAAGCGAGACCTAAGGGTCATCATACTGGATGACCTAAAGGTGGCCAGGCAGTGTGATAGGGCAGTTGGGAGGGGATAGTGGGATGCTAAGGTGCATAGGGAGGGGTATCACCAGCAGAAAGAGGGAGGTGGTGTTGCCCCTGTATAGATCACTGGTAAGATCCCATCTTGAGTACTATGTCCAGTTCTGGAGACCACATCTCTGGAAGGACATAGACAGAGTGGCGGCAGTCCAGAGGAGGGCAACTAAAATGGTGCAGGGTCTGCATCAAAAACCCTATGAGGAGAGACTGAAGGATCTCCATATGTACACCCCAGAAGAGGGCGGATATGATAGAGACCTTTGAATATCTCACAGGGGTAAATAAGATACAGGAGAGAAGCATTTTTCAGGAAAAAGGAACTCAAGAACAAGGGGATATGCTATGAAGCTGAAATAGGGTAAATTCAGGAGTACTTATTCACAGAAAGAGTGGTGGATTCCTGGAGCAGCCTTCCAGTGGAGGTGGTGGGGGCAAAGACAGTGGGGGGAGTGTTCAAGAATGCATGGGACAGACATAAGGGTATTAAGGCACCTGGAGCCAAAGTATCCTGATCTCACCCTTCCCTTCAGTCACACCAGCAGAGGTAGAAGTTGGCAGACTTCCTACATTAAAATCCCAGCAGCTGTCCCTGGAAACACTCTACAGTAAGCAATCTTTCAGCAACAGCAGCAACTCAGTCCAAGTCAGACTACAACAGATTTTGGCAGCAAAATAGCAGCCTTCTTGTCTGAATCTAAGGACTTCAGCTCCTTCTTCACAGAATATCTGCCTCCTTCACAAGTCCAAGCAAGACTGACTGAAGCTCCTCCTCCTTCTCCTTGCTTCTGGGAAGTTCCAGCACTAGTGACAAGTTTTGTGCATCCTTGCTGGCTGTATTAGCTGTCGGCCACTTAGAGGAGCACCTCTCGATACATGATTGATGTTTTTGAAGGTGCAAAAGCACACTGCCACTATATATCCCATAATGCTTCTGGAACTCCTTCTTCTGACCCGCTACCTTCTTATTGGCTTTCCTGAGAGTTCAGAGGTAGCCAAGAAGATGGCAGCCATGGTGTTACATGGGCATTGGCCCAAAGAAATGTCCCTAATAGACTTCTTTCCCACAGCACTGGCAATCAGTTTATTAGTGTTAGCTCCCCCATGGGACTGATATCCACTGTGGTTAAAATGTCAGTGATACGAATATATGAACTTACAAATCTGCCAGCAGAAACAGACCACCTGATCTATCAATGTCTGCCCGGGTGTGCAGCTAGCCCCCTAGATTGCAGCTGCCCCAACCCCCTACCCATCAGTCATTCCCTTGACGGCCACAGCCCCTCCACCTAGACCCTCCCTCGTGCTCTGTCCCACACCCTCTCAAAACTTCCTACTATCTTACATGATACCATTCCCTTTGGTAGAGTGTTCCATTTAGACACTACCCTCTCCGTGAAGTAGTGCCTTCTCATCTCCATCCTAAATCTTCCGCCCTCCAATCTTAGTCCGTGCCCCCTCGTGTCCCTACTCTTCCTCAGTTTAAACACCCCTTCAGTGCTAGCTTTGTTTATCCCCCTCAAATACTTGAACGTTTCAATCCTGTCCCCCCATCCCTCCTCTCCTCCAGTGTGTGCATATTCAGCTCATTCAGTCTGTCCCCGTAGGCCTTGCCCTCCATCTGCTGTACCATTTTTGTTGCCCTCCATTGCACACCTTCCAGTAAATTAATATCCCTCTTCAGATACGGCCGCCAGTACTGCACACAGTACTCCAAGTGCAGCCTAACCAAAGATCTGTAGAGGGGCAAAATCACCTCCCTATGCCTGAATGAGAAACCCCTTGCAATACAGCCCAGCATCCTGTTTGCCTTAGCTGCTGCTTTCCCCACATTGGGCAGAGTTGTTCATACTCCCGGTTACCAACACTCCTAGGTCCTTCTCTTCCTCAGTGATCCCCAGCCTCACCCCTCCCAGCCAATAGTCCCTCCTTGGGTTCTTTGCCCTGAAGTGCATAACCTTGCACTTTTTCACATTGTATCCCAGCTGCCACTTCTCCGACCATACCTCCAGTTTGGTTAAGTCCCCTTGAAGTTGTTTTCATCCATCCTCTTCATCCATCACTGCTCCCATTTTGATATCATCTGCGAACAGACTAACTCTGCTCTCAACTCCATGTGCAGTATCTGAGATAAAGAGCCCAAACAGCACTGGGCCCAACAATGAGCCCTGCGGCACACCGCTTGTCACCGGTCTAGGTGTCGAGAGCCCACCCCCCACTACCACCCATTGCAGCCTCTCCTGCAGCCAGTTCCTTATCCAGTTTGTCAGCTTTGTCCCCACCCCTGCAGCAGTCAGCTTCTCCCCCAGCCTCCCATGAGGCACTGAATTGAAGACCTTGCTGAAGTCTAAGTACAGGACATCTATAGCATGACCCATATCCAGCTCTCTAGTTACCCAGTCATAATATTCTATTAGATTGGTCTGACAAGACTTCCCCAAGACAAATCCATGCTGCCGCCCATCCTGGAGGTCATTATCCTCAAGGAATGACACCAGCCTCTCCTTCAGTATTGTTTCCATAAGTTTACCCACTATGGAAGTGAGACAGACAGGCTGATAATTTCCTGGCTCATCCCTAGGGCCACTCTTGTGCACCACATGGGCCACCCTCCAGTGCTGAGACACCCATCCCATGTCCAGGGAGGCACTGAACAGGTCCACCAGTGGCTCGGCCAACACCTCCACCATCTCCCTCAGCACCCTGGGGTGGATGCCATCAGGACCTGGTGCCTTGTCCACCCTTAATGCCCTCAGACTCTCTAGTACTCTACTCCCCTCGATCATTCCATCTGTCATCTCCTCCCACCCTCCCAGTCCACGGTGGTAGTGGACCATCCTTCTCCTTCATGAAAATGGAGCAAAAGCATTCATTTAGTACTTCCGTTGTTCCTCTCCTTTTTCCACCCGCTCCCCTCCCCACTTTATCTTCACTATATGGTCTCTACACTTCTTTTTTCCCCTGACATATCTAAAAAGTCCTTCTCCCCTCCCTTGATGCCCTGTGCTAACCTTAGCTCCCTGGAGGCCTTGGCTACTGTCCTCATGGTCACCTCCTTGGATCAACTCACATAAGCCTCCCTCTCTCTCTCCTCTTCCTTCCCCATTCTTCTGAACTTCTGGTATTCAGCTCTCTTCGTCCTCACCCTCCAACACTTCTCTGTTCAGCCAGCGTGGTTTCCTGACTCTGCACTTCTTGCTCCTAGTCCAGGTGCAAGCTTCTGTAGCCTCTGTTAGCCCAGTTTTAATAATTTCCCACTTTTGCTGTGCATCCATCTCTGGCCTAATACCCTGAAGTCTCCCTTGCAGTATTTCTCTCATCCTCCCGAAATCCACCCTCCTAAAATCCACCACCTTTGTTACTGTGCCTCCAGACTCCCTGCCCAACTTGAGAGTGAACCACACTGTCTGGTGGTCACTACCAGCTAGTGGGTCTTCCACCCTTATTTCCCCTCACTGCCTCCCTATTTGACAGCACCAAGTCCAGCGTGTTACCTAGTCGTGTTGGCCTGCTGACCAGCTGTGTCAGGAAACCATCCTGGATCACATCCAGGAGCACCTGCTCCCTGGCACTGGAGGTGGGAGGGGTGCTCCAGTCTACCCCCGGCATATTGAAATCCCCAACAAT
The DNA here is from genome assembly GCA_016271365.2 of Neoceratodus forsteri. Taxonomy (NCBI): domain Eukaryota; kingdom Metazoa; phylum Chordata; order Ceratodontiformes; family Ceratodontidae; genus Neoceratodus; species Neoceratodus forsteri. The sequence goes on from CM028135.1 coordinate 61,537,205, forward strand.
CTCCACATTCCCCTTTCTACATACCCTCCTTATTTACTCTACTAACTCCCTGTCCAGTTCCACTGATTGGGTTGGTGGCCTGTACACCACCCCCAGCCTCAGCTTTCTATGCTTGGAGTTAAGAAGCTTCATCCTTAGTGCCTCTCTCCTCCCATCCTCCCCCTCGTCCCTCATACATCTGATCCCTTCCCTCACATATAGTGCTACCCCACCCCCTCTCCCAACCCCCCGGTCTTTCCTGTAAATTTTATACCTCAGCATTGTCAGATCACAATCATGGTGCTGGGCGGCCCAAGTCTCTGTCACTGCAGCGACATCCACACTCCCCTACACAAGGAACGCCTGAAGCTCTGCTGTTTTATTACCCAAGCTCCTTGCATTTAAGGAGACCACCTTCCACCTGTTCCCATCCTCCCCCCCCGGCTCCTTGGTCTGCCCCCACCTCTCAGTGGTCCCCTCCCCTTACCCTCAGTGTTATCACGGGGGGAACAGAGCATTTTGCACTCCAACCTGGTGACACTGCATGCTAACTGCACACTTGTCTCCTCCCCACCTAGTTTAAATACCCCTTAAAACAATATAAACCTCTAATTTGCTCTTTAACACCCCCTTACCTGCCCCATTCAGGTGTAAACCGTCCCTTGTGTGCAGTTCTCTGTTAGTCCATGTATCTCCCCATCCCCCTAACAACCCATACCCTTGTGCTTTACACCACTCTCTCAGCCAGGAGTTGAACTCTACTATCCTTTCCTTTTTTGCCCTGCTCGCCCCTGGGACCGGTAGCACCTCCAAGAATGCCACAGACCTCCCTATTTCCAAGCATAGTTTCCTCAGTTCCTCAAACCTCTGCTGCACCAACTCCACCATGCATCCCCCCAGGTCATTTGTGCCCACATGTACCACCATGTGAGGTTCCTGCCATCCACTCCTAACACAGTTCCTCAGAGCCTGCCCTGTCTGCTGTCAGGCCCGGTACAGGTTCCACCCAACTCTGACTGTGTCTTCCACCCCTTCCCCACCTGATCCCTTTCAGGATAGAATCTCCTATCAGTATAACTCTCCTCCTCCACACTCCCTTCTGACTGCACCCTCCCCACCCTTCTCATGGCCTTTGTTCCTTCCCTGTCCTTAATTTCTGGAGCTGTTCTCCTTACTCCTTCTCCTCCCTGCAGTCCAGCCTCCTGTCCACACTTGCACCCTCTTCTAAGTGTCCGTTCTCCCCTGTGGTCCACCCCATACCCCTATGCACCATGTCGATTCCTCCTGGGCACTCCCTCCTGCCATTGCCATGGCATTGCCCCCTCTCCCCAGTGTACCACTGTCCCCTCTGTAGTGTTGGCCCCTGTGCCCCCTTCTTTCTCTCCCAAGCATCTCACTCCCCTTCTACTTCAATTGCTAGTACTTCATACTTGTTGCATGACCCCAGTCCCCACCCCATCCCCGATATGTCCTGATTCCTGCTCTATATTTCTCCTTGGCATCCTCTCCCTCCCTTGTGCCTACCGACCCACCTGTTCTGACCATGTTCCTCAACCTCTATCTCCACCTCCATACACTGGCTGTAGGCCTGTAGGTCTCTTATCCTTCAACATACAGGACACTCCCATAGCCTCCATAATGTGTCCATTCAGATTGCTGACCCACATCCAGTGCAGATTACTAGCCTGTCCCCCATTCCTACTTCTGCCCCTGCTGCCCTGGAGCCTGACCCCTCCTTTCTTTCTCTCACCACCTCCATCCTGCTGACCACAACCCCTCATCCTATGTCCCCTGGTGTCTGCATCTCCCTCACATGCCCCACCCACTATCTCTGTCACTATACTCGGCCACAAAATGTACTGTGCCTTCCTTTGACTATCCAGTGCTGCTCAGAGCATCAATGTGCGTGCAGACCTCTCTTCCCTAAACCTCTTTCAGTTCTACCTGCACATAGCATTAAAAAAAATTAAACCCTAAAATCCAACTAGTAAAAGCTTGAGTGACTGAGCTTTTCACCACCTGACTGTTAGCTTTAGGATTTAGTTCATATGGGCGGTTTGCAGCTGTCCCCGAGCTCCTCCCTCACTGCCTTCAAGCCCAACCCTCTGTGACTTTCCAGTATTTAAGAAAGGTTGCTGGAGGGGGTGGGTGTGAGGGCTTTTACTCCAGCCAGCAACAGTCCTCCTGAAAATCAGTTACAGAGTTAAATAAAGATTTACACTAATCCCAAATCAACAGCAAAACTCACCCTCCTCCCTTTTCCCACAACAAGCAGAATGAGCAGGGCAAATGGCCCTGTGAATATTTAAACAGAGTTTCAAACCGAATTCCAAACAAACCTGATTGGCTGCTCTGTCTCTAGGTGAAGAATCCTCCCCCCCCCGAGCCAGCCAGCAACAGTCCTCCTGAGAATCAGTGACAGAGTTTAAATAAAGCTTTACGCTGCTCCCAAACCAACAACAAACTCACAAAAAAGTTACAGAGTTAAATAAAGATTTAAACTAATCCCAACCCCACAGCAAACTCACAAAAATCAGTTACAGAGTTAAAGATTTAAGCTAATCCCAAATCAACAACAAAACTCACCCTCCTCCTTTTCCCACAACACGTAGAATGAGCAGGCAAAATGGCCCTGTGAATATTTAAATAGAGTTTCAAACTGAATTCCAAACAAACTTGACTGGCTACTCTGTCTTTGGGCAAAGAATCCCTTTGCCCCAACCAGCCAGCAACAGTCCTGAAAATCAGTTACAGAATTTAAATCAAGCTTTAAGCTGTTCCCAAACCAACAGCAAACTCACAAAAAATCAGTTACAGAGTTAAAGATTTAAGCTAATCCCAAATCAACAGCATCACTCACCTTCTTCCCTTTTTCCACAACAAGCAGAATGAGCAGGCAAAATGACCCTGTGAATATTTAAATAGAGTTTTAAACTGAATTCCAAACAAACCTGATTGGCTGCTCTGTTTCTGGGTGAAGAATCCCCTCCCCAGCCAGCCAGCAACAGTCCTGAAAATCAGTTACAGAGTTAAATAAAGATTTATGCTGCTCCCAAACCAACAACAAACTCACAAAAGTTACAGAGTTAAAGATTTCAGCTAATCCAACTCCACAGCAAACTCAAAAATCAGTTACAGAGTTAAATAAAGATTTAAGCTAATCCAAAATCAACAGCAAAACTCACGTCATCCCTTTCACCACAACAAGCAGAATGAGCAGGCAAAAGGCTCTGTGAATATTTAGAGTTTCAAACTGAATTCTAAACAAACCTGATTGGCTGCTCTGTTTCTGGGCAAAGAATCCTTTCCTCCCAGCCAGCCAGCAACAGTCCTTCTGAAAATTAGTTTCAGAGTTTAAATAAAGCTTTAAGCTGCTCCCAAACCGACAGCAAATTCACAAAAAATCAGTTACAGAGTTAAGTAAAGATTCAAGCCTATCCCAAATCAACAGCAATACTCACCCTCCTCCCTTTCCCCACAACAAGTAGAATGCAGACTGGGAAAAGATTTATCATTGATGGTCTGGTTGGAAGTCTGAGAAGTTCCAGTCTTCAAGTGTGGGAGCTCCCTTGTCATCAGCAGTAGTGGATCTGCTAGCCAGGTCCTCAGAACACCAAAGAAGCATCTGTTCCTGTCTCCTCTTTGCAAAACAACCAAGAAATGGAGACAAATGACCCACTCAATGGTATAAAGTTTTAAGCATTTGTTCTCAGTGCATTCAATAACCATACCAATGTTTAGTCCACCAAAACCAATCATTTCATAGTGCACCCACTAGTTCATCAAGATCTATGGATATATATAAAATACATTAACACACTGGTGTTATACATTCAGCACTTATGGTAAAATATTTCTAAAATAGCTCTTATCCTGATGTATTAGATTTATCATTTATAACAACCACTGTCACTTTAAACTAATACCACCATTGTACTGCTTAATTTGCCCTTAAAGAGGTTCAAATGTGGCTCTTTTAATGTCCCTAGTTAATTCTATTATAATATAATAAGCATTCAGAATAACAATGACACCTAGAGATAATGTTTTATAATAAAAATAAAACCCCACCTTTTGGTGAACAAACACACCTGTTCTGTGCTGAGGTGTGTTCTTATAGTTTTTCAACTAATAAACTAAAATATAATTTCATGTTTTTACTATTAAATATCTATATACTGATAATATGATGAAATTTAAACATAGTCTCACCTGGCACACCTTCTCCTCTTTAATACCAGGTCCCCAACACCAGTGCCAGTCAGGGGACCAGCAGGCAACAACAGTGGGCCAGCCTTAAGTCTCTTGTGGCCTAAAGGTAAGCCCCACTAAGGGGGAGTACATACTTACTATATACCCAGAGGACTGGAGGGAGGGTAGATGTGATTCCCCTTCACAAAAGTGGGAGCAAGGCAGAAGCAGGAAACTACAGACCTGTTAGTTTAACCTCAGTGATAGGAAAATGATGGAATCACTTCTGAAGGAAAGAACTGTCAAGTATCTAGAGGCCAGAGGGGCACAGGACCCTAGGCAGCATGGATTCACAGTGGGAAGGTCATGCCAGATGAATCTGATAGATTTCTTTGACTGGGTGACCAAAGTAGTAGATCAGGGAGGGCTGTGGACATGGCCTACCTAGACTTTAGCAAGGCATTTGACACAGTCCCACACAAAGATTAATATACAAGTTAGCCAGCCTGGGAGTGGGTCCCAAGATGACAGCCTGGGTAAGGTGGCTGGAGAATAGGACACAGAGAGTAATAGTAAATGGAGTCCACTCAGAAGAAAGGAGGGTTACTAGTGGGGTACCGCAGGGTTCAGTATTAGGACGGTCCTCTTCAATGTCTTTTATGCGACATTGCAGAGGGACTGGAAGGAAAGTATGTCTCTTTGCAGATGACACAAAGATCTGCAACAGAGATGATGCACAGGGTGGGGTGGAAAGGATGAGAAGGGACTTGGCAAGTTAGAGGAATGGTCAAATGTATGGCAGCTTAGATTCAATGCTAAGAAGTGCAAGGTAATGCACCTGGGAAACAAAAACCAGGGAAGAGTACACAATGGGGGTGAGATACTAACAACAACAAAATGGAAAGGGACCTGGGGTAGTCATATCAGATGACCTAAAGGTGGGCAAGCAATGTGAGAGGGCAGCAAGGAGGGCTGGGGGGATACTGGGATGCCTAGGAGAGGCATCACCAGTAGAAAACAGGAAGTTATTATCCCTCTGTACAGACAGCTGGTGAGACCCCATCTGGAATACTGTGTGCAGTTCTGGAGACCCAGTCTCCGCAAAGACATAGACAGGATGGAAGCTGTCCAGAGGAGGGCAACTAAAATGGTGCAGGGTCTGCACCGGAAGACATATGAAGAGAGATGAAAAGGAGCTTAATATGTATAGCCTCGAGGAAAGGAGGGAGAGGAGGGACATGATAGAAACGTTCAAGTACTTTAAGGGAATCAACAAAGTCCAAGAGGGTAGCATCTTTCAAAAAAAGAGGTGTGCAAGAACAAGAGGGCACAATTTGAAGATGGGGGTGGCTCAGAGGTAATTTAAGGAAGTATTTTTTCATAGAGAGGGTTGTGGATGCATGGAACGGCCTTCCGGAGGAGGTAGTGGAGTCAAAAATCAGTGGTGGAATTCAAGCATGCATGGGACAGTCATAAGGCAATTCTTGGGGGTGGGGGTAGGAAGAAGTAGGCTGCTGGTTAACTAGGATCTGCAGCTTATCCAGTAGGTAGGGAAATGGGCAGACTGGGTGGGCCAAGCGGTCCTTATCTGCTGTCAAATTCTATGTTTCTATACATTCTGGAGGGTGTGAGACCTGTATGCAGGTGTGTACATTGCTATACATGACAATATTTCTTGCATCGGGGCATAGAGTAGTGGCCAGAGTGGCATGTTAGAGTTTGGGTGGATGGCACAGTGATGTTTGGGTAGACAGCAGCACAGGTGTTCTTGTTACTATGATCCCATAGTGGATACACATCTCATCACATGTAGCCTATGAGGAAAATTGCCACACTGTGGGGCTGATTCTGAAAGCAGCTGCAATCGCTGTAGGGACTTGTGACAGGATGTTTGATGCAAGTGCCAACTTGCATCAAACAAGGGGAAATTTGCTATTCTGGAAGCCGGCTACTGCAAGTCCTCGAAGAAAACAAAGTTAGGCCAGCTCCCCCCAGTCTAACTTTGTGTCCATGGGGGTACACTTTGTATGGGGCCTATGCCAAATCTTTGGCACAAACTGTCATAAAGTGGGGAAACTGTCACAACTGCTCCAGCCCTTCTGGAATCAGACTGAGATGTATCTGAGGGCTTTGGCGCAGCTGTAACAAACTTTATGGTGGATATGGGACTTGGCGCAAGCCCTGCGCCCACCTTCCAAAATCGGCCCCTGTATTTCTGCAGCAATAGCCATGCTAGCTTTCAAGAATTACCTGCAAGGGCCCTATTTTCAAAAGGGTTTCTTTCATTCTGTGCTTACGGAAAGCCTTTTGAAACTAGAACTAAATGGGGGATGGGAGGGCTGGCTTTTTGTCACGATCAACCCTCCCCCTATGGTCTGCATCTCCTTTACTCTGGAAATCAGAGTCATTTGTGACTTGAGTCTAATCCGACCTTGTACAGAGTACAGAACAAATTCTTATCCGCCAGTGACTTGATTCTGACCTCATCCAGATACTGGAAGTTATTCTGAAGCTTTATTCTTGTTAAAATTGAGAAACTGGTTGGCAAATATGTAAAATAAGTATTGTAAACATTAAATTACAATATATAAAGAAATGTCTCATAATGAGGGCGTAGAGGCAACCTAATGTTGTCATTTGACCCAGTCTGGATCTGCCTTTGACCCAGTTCTGAGTCAATCTGGAATGTTATCTAGTTTGGCCAACCAGAGCAAATAAATCAGAACCTCTGGTAAACAGATCAGAGTCAGAGTCAGAACCGGGTCACAGCGAACCTACTCATCCCTAGGCTAAATGTCTTACTGTAGGATCATTCATTTCAAGCAAATGGAATCTATCATTGTAAGATCATTTATTTCAAAGAAACAGAAGACTGCCACACTGTTACGCCGCCATGTTAAAGTAATTTGCCAGTTCCTGTACAACACAGTTGGTATCATCAGCAGGACCCAAATATTACAACATTCCCAAAAACTAAATTTCAGGACATTCCATTCTATATTACTAAACACACTCACACAAAACCTCGCTCTTTGCCCCTTAAACTCCACCTGCATCTGCCGCTTTTCCTGCCCTGAAATTATTATCCTGTGCCTGTGACATCAGAATAATTTACATGGCAACAGGTTGTAATACTTCCATAAGCAGGAGATTATGAGGCGGCGATTTTCAAAAGATTAGCATGGGGCTTGCATCAGGCTTGCAACAACCCTTTTTTTCCCCACATCCCATGCCGGCTGGCCCGCATTCCTTCAGGCTCTGCAAGTTCCCCAGCCCCAGTGCCCTTACCCAGCCCTCCTCTGGTCCTCAGATCGCAGCCGATCCCGGATATCCCGCGTATCCCTTCGCCGGGCGGGTCCCCCTCCTCCGAGGGGAAGGGCACCAGGGAGAGGGATGTCCCCAGCACACACTACCTAGGGCCTGGGGATGCTGCTGAGGAACAGGAGGCCCTGGGAAGGTACTGGAGGCACTCGGGGAATGGAGAGCCGTCATCCAGCGGCCAGCGAGCAATTTTCCATTTTTCTGTTGGGGGCAGCGTAGTGACGTTATGGCATTTGCCGACATCCTCTCTCCTCCCCCAGTTAACTTTGGGCCATGCATCCTGTGATACTCCCAGCCTCCACTAGGAGACAGCAGGTGCCGGACCAGTCCCCTACCCTCCCTCCGGAGAAGGAGAGCTGTCTATAGGACGCTCGATCCTTCCACCCCCCCCAGCCAGCCCTTCAGTGACCTGGGCTCATTCCTGAACCCGGGTCATTGGCGTCGCAAGCGGAAATCCAACCACTGCGCCGGCGGGCCAGCATACAACCCCATTTTTTGGTGCAGCTGTGCCAAACTCCTTCGGCATAACTGTGCCCGATTTTAGTACATCCGGTACAGTTGCAACACTTTCTACACTTTACAGTGGCTTGCACAAGCCCGTAATAAAAGGTCTGGAGTTGCCACAGTTAGACCGAGGGAGCTGGTCTAACTTCTGGTATTTGGCAGATGGGGTGAAAGGTGGGGATAGAAGTAGGCTGCTGGTTAACTAGGATCTGCAGCTTATCCAGTAGGTAGGAAATGGGCAGACTGGGTGGGCCAAGCGGTCCTTATCTGCCGTCAAATTCTATGTTTCTATGTTTATGTTAAAACTCTGACTGGTGCCGGAGATCAAGGGGAATCCCTGTGCACCAGATGATAGGTGCACTGGGGGCTTGCGGTATTCTCCAGCTTTTGAAAACTTGAGTCCTATGACTTCCTTGCAGGTTTGAGAAATGGAAACCGACGAAGTAGAAAGAAAAAAGATCTTGTTTTAATGAACATGTCTTCAGTAGTAAATAATGAAAGATACTGAAATTAAAATGTTTAGGGACTCTTGTGTAACTGAGGTCTGTTGATGCCAGCTATGAAGTTGTTTGTCAAAAACTGAAAAATCTCTTAAAGCAGCAGTGCAACAACATTGGGAAAAAAATTGACCCTATCTTTTTTCACTATAGAAGATTCCAGGCATCTTCCAGTTTTATTTAGTAGTAACATTTTCTAATTCCACCAAAATTTGAGTTTTTATAAATGTTTTAATTAAATTTTTTCTCAAGAAAAAAAATGTGGACAACACGTTTTGCATAGAAATAGCATAGACCTGGCAAGGGTTAGGATCAAAAAAATTAAAAAACTCACAGTGTACAGCATAAGAGGTACCTAGACAAGTACATTTGACAGATATGCTAATATTTTTCTTAACTGTATCTGAAACTAGCCTTTTTTTTAAAACATTTTTTGTTGAACTGCTGCTTTAAAGCAACAGTATTTGTTAGTTGGCAAAAGAATGAAATCATATGCCTTTTTTAAATAAAATGTATATCAGACAATGTATTTTTCATTTCCCACAGATATTTTAAAATAGCATTCATAACTAATTTTGTAATTAGTGACTCAGATTATTAATGATGTGCACTGCTCACAGTTTTTTAAAATCTCTTCTGCTGAGGTTGCCTGTCGAGCGTAGACACTAGATTAATACTGTTGATGTGTTTGGGTGATGCTGTCGCATGTTTCTGATAGTAGTGCAGCACTGTATCAAGAGCCACTCTGCAGCCTTGAGTGCCACATGGGTTGATGCTACAACCCAGAACCTATATAGGCTACAACAGATATGAAAATAATTTACTAAAAATGAGGCACACATTCTGACAATGCTACTGCCTGATTTAGGTCAGTGTTATAAGCCAAATTTAGAATGTTGATTTATTGTGCATTGCATTAAACTAAAATACAAGTTATCGTGGTACCCAGAGATCTTTTGCCTTCTCAGTAGTGTCTAGCTGGAACTCACTACCACACTCTACCTTGCCCTGCACCCCCCTCTCTAAGTTCCAGTTCTCCCTATTACACTACCGCAATGCCTCATCACTTTGCTCCCGCTTCTGTTTGCTCTTAGTCTGGCTTCCATAATGCTATGCATAAACTGTCCCCACTCACTGATCCTCATAATAAGAATCCCCACTCCCTGACCCCTTCTGTTTATGTAAATATCTGATGTAAGTGTATCTGTAAATGGTGCATTTTGTAAATATATGAACTATGTAAATGTAACCACTGTGACTGCCATGTCTTTGTAACCTGTAAATGTTTAATCTGTGACTGTTTCTGTAAATGATGAATTTTTTGTAAATCAGTGAATGATGTAAATGCATCCACTGCTACTGCCATGTCATTGTCTATGTTCTGCACTTTCGGGTCATCCCGAAAAAGGGACTGTAATGTCTCAGCGGCTCACCCAGTTACCAAAATTCAAATAAATTAGTGATCTGATCATGAACTGTTGGTACTATTTCGAAGCGTTATGTTGCTTCATCCTTATTTTTGATTCAGTAAAAAACATTTATACATAACAAAGGTGAGTGAGTCTATTACTACAAACTGTAGGAAAATTATATTTAAAATGGCTTGGTGGGTACTGGGCATTGCTGAACGACATCACTGAGTGCCATGGCAACCCTCAGGTCAGTCTGGGTTACATCGTTTTGTATCCCTAGGCAGAGTCCCCCCATGCTCATCTGACAACTGACAGTGTTAGAGCAAAACACCTGCAGGGAACTTACTGAGCGGATACAATCTGCTTATGCCCCCCCCCATCATGGATTAAGAGGCTGGAGTACCACTGGCAATAATATTTGCTTGGGGCATAAAGGGCCCACTAATGGTTTGGGCAAGGGAGGAGTAAGAAATTTAAAAAATGGTATCAGGCAGAGGGAGAGAAGACATGACTGAGGGACCAGGACTGCATGTATTGCCCTCACCCTCCATCATTGATGGGGGGTATACTGTTATATATCGTTTTTTCTCCATAGATGGCACGGAGGGTTGAATAAAGGAGGACGGTGGGTTCTCAAAGACCATGTTGGGAGGGGAAGGGCTGGCAGGCTGCCAGATTGGAGTCTACTTTTGGGGGGAACAGAAGGATTGGGGTGGTGGAGGTAGAAAATGACTGAGGGGAGAGTGTGGGTTGGTTGAAAAGGAACCAATAAGACATTGTCAGTTTAAACAGAAGCAAAAGCTAGGTCTATGGCTTGAGTGCAGTGACCCTGAGCAAGTCACTAAACCTTTCATTGCTTCAATCCACCTAGCTGTAAAATTGGATAAAACATGGACCCCAATGAAATACTGCATCTCAACATACCTCTCATCTAGGGTTGTCAGAACTAGTTCTAGAAAGATTCGAACCTGCTCGAACTCTGGTGTTCGAGTTCAGTCAAATTCGAACACCAGAGGTTCGCTTTAAGGATTGGTCTTTCTTTTATCTTTTGCTCACCTCCCATCCTCCTTTCATGCTTGTACAGCTGTCCTAGTCCAACCCATTATTGTTGATTCACCTAGTCGCCCTTGCGCTGACATTACACAACCGCTGCACTAGATAAATCCCCACAGAAATGCCCCAGTGAAGAAAAAAGACACTGTCCTATGCCTGATGAGTGCCGCTTGTTTCGCTTCCACTCTCTTCTCACACACTCAAAGTTCTAGTATTGACAAAGTGCTGGAGGCGGCCACGGAGGTGAGAAAGCGGCATTGGTAGTTTATTCACTCCATAGTTTAACACAGGTCAGTTGGGCACTTTGCATTTCGCTTCAGACGAATACAGACTTCATATAGAATCTCTGAATTTCAGCACACAAAGCAGTTGCAACAACCAGCTACAGCTAAGTTCTTATGTTTTGGTTTTTTGGCCCATGCTGTAGTCATTCCTATAGTACATGATCAATTCAGAATATCGATTTTTACAAAAGAAATTCAAAACTAAACTGAGTCATGGTTGTTTCTGTGGAAACATATTTGAATATTTTTTGTGAGATAATTGGAAATGTGGTTTGTTGAGCTGCCTAAGATTTGATATGATACGAGACATTATAACAGCTCTTATCTATTTTTAAGGTCACAGCTGCCATTAGGGAAAAACAGTCTGGCAACTTTTGGTCACAAAACGACACATGACTTGAGTGAGCAGTTTGCCACAGGAAGTAATAGAATGTAACAGCCTTATTAAATCTTATAGGGATCTGTGGAGGACTTGAGCATTCAAAGACAGCCAGTGGGGCACAGTAGGGTGGTGCATTAAGATGCACGTTTGAGGAGTTATACTACCCTATTTAATGAAGTTGGTTATTGGTTGCATATAACCCCTTTCTCATCCATTTGGTAGTAGGTGCCTTCTGATGTACCCCCAGCTGAGAAGAACTGATTTGGACCCCTGCATTTTACTGATTCACATGATGAATTTCTGATCCTGGATGTATCATTTTGCTTTCTTCTTTGAACATAATTTAGTTGGAGGCAGTATAGCGCAGTGGCCTAAGGCTATGAGCTGCAAATCTGGTGATATCCAACAGACCAGACCAGAATCCCACAGCTTCCACTTGCATACTGTGTGACCCGGAGAAAGTCACTTAACCTCCTTGTGCTCCCAGGTCGCTCCTTTAAAAAAGTTTTCAGCTTAGTGTGCTATACCTGGTTAAACAACTAAAAAAAAAAAAATAATTTATGATGTGATTCTGGCACCAAGCATCTTCTGGTACATGATTTATGGATTTTATGAGATGTGAAAGCCCTTTAGAATACTGGATACTCAACTGAATTATATATGTATTTCAGTAATTTAGTGATTGAATTGTTTTATACACCATGAGCTGAGTGGATCTGACTGCATACAACTTTATACTGTTTGTGAGCCATCAAGCAAAATGTAAGAAATGAGGCAGGGAGCAACATTGACAGTATGTGAAAACTGAGGTGGGGGCAGATATGTGAGAGCTGGGGCTTGAAGGGGCAGAAATGTGAGATCTTCTGGGGCACAGAGAAGGCACAGATGTGAGAACTAGGACGTGTAGGGTGGCAACAGATTGTTGAATCAGATGATGGTCATACCGTACTGGGACAGGGTGAGACAAATCCTTCATTTTAAAATATCTGTGTCTCCTGTGTGGTATTCTTCTTGCCATATTTGATGTGCTGTCTGAAACTTCACTGACTGTACCCAGTGTGTGCGTGTGCCACTGATCAGTAAGGGTGTGGTATTTTGCAAACAACATAAAGACTAGGAAGTGTTTCAAGAGACCAGAGAGAAGAGAGAAATCCGTTATTCATTTACAAATATCTGTGACTGCTGCATGGTGTATTTTGCATCTGTGCTGCTGTGCTCCATTTGACTGCACTGTATCTAGTGTGTGACCATGTGCCACCTGGCACTAAGTGCATGGTATCTCATACGGGTGGGTGGGTTGGCGGTCCTGTAAGCACCTGCAAGTGGCTATTTTTTACTAGCAATGGAGAAGAAACCACAGGTAACCCTAGCTAGTACTGTCAAAGTCACCTGTGATCATCTCCCTCTCTCTCTCTCTCTCTCTCTCTCTCTCACATGAACAGATTTGTTTTTGCCTATAGTTTCATGAAGTATTTCACTATTATCTTCATTTTGACAGCAGAATTAAAAAAACAGGGTTCGAGTTCTAAAATGTTCTAAAAAAGATTAGAACCCTAGAACTTTTTCAAATGTTCTAGACTAGAACTAGAACCCAGAACTTCAGAGGGTTCTGACAACCCTACTCTCAACTGTCCCTGATTTTCAGGATGTACCTGATTTTGCCTCAGAAATTTATTCTGTCCCTCCTAAATTTGGCATTTCTGTCACTGAAGAGTAGGGATTTGAATCATAAAATAATGCCAGCCACTGGTGTTACAGTCTAGTTCCCATTAAGAAAATGTTATTCACATTGAGAAGCATGTTGTACACAGCTTCTGGAACTACTATTACTATTTTTTCAGATGTGTACCTGATTTTGGTCATTTGTCCCTGATCATTTTAAGCCTTGTCCCTGATTTGGGATGAGGGAGGTTGAAAGGTATGCATCTCAAATGGGCTACCCTGAGTAAATAAGCTGAAAAATAAAAAGTGAAATATAATTTTAGTGGCATCCAGGACCTCTTTTAGCCTGCCATCAGTCCATCTCCCATCCAGGGTAACCACTCACACCCAGATGGTACCCCAGTTTCCCCCTCTCCTCCTCCTCCTCCTCTAAGTCTTCGCAGGCTCCCTCTTCTCAAAGCAGTGGAGTCTAGTTGATCCCAGTCTAGTGCTGACACCCCTCATGCCACTGCCAAAGGGACCACAATTGTTTTATGTTCACTCAGACCTGATGTTTGTCTGGCTTGCAAGGAGAGGCAATCATAAGATTTTATTATAGGGAGGGGTGCAAGTTTCAAGACAAAACACAAACAAACTGAGACACTGGAAAGACTGTTACTGTTAAGAGACTATACTCTAAGGCAATTGCACAGATTCTGAAACTCTAAATGATTGCTGTACTTTAAAGAGCCACTGACGCCTTTAGAAGAACTTGGAAAAAACATAATATTTGGGCACAAAGCAGCTTGTATTTCTCATAAGCTCTGCATTTCTTATCCCCATTATTTATTACTGGGGTCATATGCATGAAAATAGGATAGTTGTTCATTGAGGGTTCATCAACTCCTAATGCTTCTTCCCCACCTGATGTCATAATACTCTGCTTGTGACATCACAGTTATTCCCATGGCAACAGACTGTGATGTCACAACAGAGTATTATAATTTCAAGCAGGGAAGAAACTATGGAGTCAGATGAACGCCAAGGAATGAATGCCTTTATTTTGTGGGAATGTCTTCAATAATAAATAATGGAGAGGAGAAACCTGTAGAAGATATATGAAATATAAATGGAATTCTGTCTAAATTGTATGTTTTCCATAGTTTTCTCAAATATGTTAGCTGCCCTGTAAAACAGATGCAAGAATTTCAAACTATATGACATTTGCAAAAATTCTAAAGCTCTATGACAGTTGCAAGAATATTAAATTCTATGACAATTGCATGAATTCTAAACTATGTGACACTGGCCAGGGGTAACCCAAGATAATAGTTTCTTTAACCATCAATGAAGCTGGGAATGGTGACCTGCAGGTGGGCTCAGCAAACAATGGAGTGCACACAAGATGGAATTTCCAGGGGAAAAAGAACCACAATGAACTGAAGAAAGATGCCTCCAGGCTGTGGACCCCAGTTTTCTCTCAGCTCAGTTTGATCATAAATTTCAACAGTGGGCAACCAGGTGATTGGCTCATGGCTCACAATTTTATCTTATCGGTACTCTGAAAACTTTTTGTAACCCCCCCCCCAGGGTTTAGGGGTACATCTGGTGCTAACAGCGGGGGACTATACAGCAATAGGAAACACAGTCACAGGGGAAAGAATCTCATTACCTGGGCTCCATTGAATGTCCACTGATCTCCAGGGGATAGGGGTGTAGCAGATCTCCACTGCAGGGCTAGCAGCTGAGGGAGGAAAGTGGGTTAGCAGCACAACACTGCAGTAAATAAATCCAGTGTCCACAGGAATTAAAATAACCAAACTGATTTAATGGAGAGTTAATAAAAGCAACTCCATCTAGCAGTGGGGAACAATCACTTTCAATGGAGGGTGATCCCTTTACTTCATGGCACAGAGCCAAGCTTGCATTGGTGTGAGACCCACAGATCCACACCGCACATTACTTAGAGGGGAGCCGAATCAGGCTCCAATTTGCTGGCAGCACCACAGCTGCAACATGGGTGCAAACACCGTCTCCTTCTCTTCCTCATGCTTAAAATCGTGTCCTGCATGAACATATGAGAGGTATAAACATTGAATGCAGCATCCCCAGATCCAGGTACATTGGGGCTCTGGGCAACCATACACAAGTGGCACAGCCAAACTTTGCTGCACTGAAACAGCTGCAGTGTGGGGACAACCTAGGCTCAACAGCTGCATAACCCATAATTTCTCCATGTCTCTTCTCCTCCGGCCTGGACACAGAAAGTGGTCACAAACAGGGGTAATGGACACAGGCTGCCACTGCTGCACCCCTACAACATGGGCTCTCATCACTGTGGTGTACCCCAGGACTTCCATGGCAGTCAGACTGGTCAAAACTGACTCCCCCCTCCTCGCGCAGACCTACCCCGGTGTTGGGGATCACGAGGCAGGCCTCTCAAAATGCCTCAATGGGCCCCAGCTCCCAAACACAAATGCACGGCGGAGGGGGATCCAAGGCATTGCAGCCACCCATGAACTCTCAGGTACCCTGACCATAACTCTCCAGTGATGGCCAGACACAAGCAAGGCAGTGGACCCAGATGGCAGTCAGCCCACCCAGGCTTCGAACCTACGGCCCTGCAACCAAACTCCTGCACCACACATGGCTCCCACCCCCACCCTGAAATGGGGTCCAAAATCCTCCCTTTATGCTGTCAGCCACCAGGCTCCACCTACCAGCAGTCACTGATTTTTTTAAGTCTGGAGTTCTGGATTTTTTACAACATGGGACCACCTGTCAGAGCTGCCGCACCACCACAATGGTGATACCCAAACAAATATTTAATAAAAGGCCAAGACCCTACCTAGTCACTCCCCCCCAAACTAACTAACTGGGGAAACATGGTCACCCACCAGCAGATCCCAGGTCAAATGGCCCAGTACCAGGAGGTGGCATCCCATGCCCCCCCAACTACCTCACCTAATCAGGTGGTGCTGCCAGCAAGAAAAAGTTCTGAGTAGCCTTATAACTTAAACCATTTTTTTAAACATGATTTAACTGTGGCATTCCAAGCAGGGGGTGCCATTGGTGTAGGCAGGCATACTCACTGTACACATTTATGTACAGTTTTGTTGGAGTGCCTGTCACAAACCATATGCCTTTCTGTTAACATTTTAATTCTAATCTGTAGTATTTGGGTTAGTGTAGGCCACTGAGGAGTGTCTCTGTTTAAACTTCTGTTGTTTAGGAGACAGGTACATGCATAACCTCTTTAGAGATTAGAAGAATCATCTGACAACAATACGACTTGTTTGGAAGGGGGTACCATTTGGAGAGGATGTGTACATTTTTTAATGGGGGGGTGGAACTGTTGGAGCTTGTGTGTACAAAATGGAAATTTCTGGCTACACCCCTGGGGGGTGCCCAACTCAACAATAAAACATTTTCTTAGCTGCACACAATTTCAGCTATGCTAGTTGCTTACACGTGCACACCTCGCGTCCGCCCCCCAACACACACATACACACACACACAACTATCCACATTCGCTCACTCATACAGGACCCACACAGCTACACTCACTCCAAGTTTAAATGAAACTCTGCACTGAGATGCTGACATAATACAGTTCAGAAAGTCTCTGAGGCAGTCCCGGGCAGATTAGTCCACAAGAGGAGAATACCAACAACTGAACTACACATCGAGGCAACCCCAAACAGTCGATCAAAGGCAGCAACAAACCATTAACACATTAAACACATTTGTTTTCAAACCTGACAGGAATAACCTCTTCTGCCATCGGTGGGAGAACAGTTCAAGGCAGGCAGTGTCCAGAAATATTGGCAGTGCTGCAGCAATAGAAAGCTGACTTGGGGCTGGAAAACTATTTGTGTGCTCCGGATGATCCTTGGAGAAGTAAAACTTTGGATCAGGCTTACTAATCTCCTCCCCAAAGGAATCTTTGCTGATAATGTAGTATTTAAGTATGAAGTCCTTCCACATCCTGCACCATGGCAAAGGTTTTAAAAAGTGTTAAGCCAGTCCACACCATGGAGGTGCACATTGTCTTCGCTTGACATATGGCCTTTTGCTGGTCACTGGACTTTTCATGGGGACTTATTTTCCAGTGCTGCCACACCTTATCTGAGGTTCCCTGGAATACCTATTCCTCATGGCGCTCTTCTATTACATCCCAGAGGCGCACATAAATAGGGATACATTTCTCCTGGGTATTCCTTCCAAAATTTATGCTGCACCAACTGCTCAGCCTGTGGCCATTCTGGTATGCTTCTGCAGTCTAGTTCTGGGTGCAATACTATTCTGCAGCCAACTCCCTGAGGTACATTTGAGAACTCAGGGGTCAGAGGACCTCAAGCTGTCCATGTCCTTGTGCCATTGTTTACAGGACTTGAGAAAGCCTCAGGACAGTGTCTCAGTAGTGCAGGCTGGGGAACTGGTAGGGGCAGGCAATGTCATGCTCCCACACCGGATCTTCAAAAATGAGGGACATGGGGGTGACACCAGGTGCAGCCGCTACAGCGTCATCCCCCTCCAAGGTCTCCACGTGGTTACTGGAACCATCTTCAGTGAGCACTTCTTCCACCTTCATGTCAGGTCTCTCCATGGTGCTGGATACAGGTGAATTCTCAGGGGTTGTCTTCTGGATACCTGCTCTGTGGGGGGGCACTGTTGAGGGTAGAGAGCTCTCCTTAGCCAGCACAGAAGCCCACCCATGGCCTCTTCCTCTGCCACTGGAAGGGGCAGGATCTGATGATGGGGAAGGGCTGTGAGCAGACAGCTAGCACCCTTCTCCACAGGAGTCACTCCAAGGAGGGCCTTATCTACATCCTTCCAGGTATCCATGCTCAAAGTAGTTGCGCTGAAGGGGCAGGCAAAGCAGACCACTCCCAAGAAGGCATATATGGTACCAGAGGTGGCCGCAGCAGAGGGGCCACTCTGTGGAAGCAATTCAGAAAGATTGGGAGGTTTCTTACCTCTGTTTCAGAGCAGTTGCAGATCACACATTTGTTCTGAATACTGCTCTTTTTCCATCATGCCCCAAAAGCAGGACAGTAAGGGCTTGGAAACAGTCACCTCCTTTCCTGATATTCCACTCATCTCAGCCATGGCTGCAGATTTAGTCCAAACCACAAACACAATCCAAAAGTGGCTGAAAAGATAGTCTGTGGCTCAGAAACAAGCTCTCTGCTCTTCTCTCAAGCTGATCCAAAATGGCGCTACTGCCAGCTGAACTAAGGCTTCCCACTGCCTTCATGCTAGTCCAACCAATCAGAGAGCTTCCCCCAATCCTCCAGCACAGTCCACTATACATGAGGGCTGTAAGCAGATCTCAAGGCAGGAACTTCCCAAGGTGTGAAAACAGCTCAGCATGGCGCCCAGTTCCAAATGTTTGCAGTCCAGCTCAACCAGCCTTTGTCCATAGCCCAGCTGCCATCCCAAAAAGTCCAGGTAACATGACTGCACTTGAAAACTCAATAGTATTAAAGCATCAGCACTCCAGACACAAAAATTCAGTGAGAGTAGTGATTATTTCTTTACTGAATAAAAACGCTTCAGTACTTACCAAAAATATATTGTGCACGTGAATACACTAATAAATTTCAGCTCTCTCAAGAATGAACTAGCCTCAGCACTTCAGGGTGCTCTACCCCTTCATCAGGAGGTGTGGCTGTTAAGAAACTCTGGTGTTCTTTAATACTGAAAAAATCGGTGAATTCAATCAAACAATTCAAATATATCAATTAAATAAAATAACCAATGACTTGACTTCAAGCAATGGGGCAGCATCCCACCATTGTAGTGGCTCTCATTAGTGGAATCAGGATCATACTAGCCCATTAATAAGCATCTGTGCAAGAAGTTAATTACTTTAAATCAAAACCACTGCCACAGACAAGCGCTGGAGCACCTTCTCTATGCCAGAATGAATCCATTGTGTTTTGGTATTTAACCGTTTTCTTCTAAGTGACCAAAGTTATTATGGCACCATAATAAATGCAACTTTGTTCTTAACAGTCAGATTCGATATTTATCCACATAATTCTAAATATAAAGTCAAAATACAGAGAACGTCACTTGAGAAAAACTTACTGAAACCATTTCATCAGGCTATCATCTTGCAAAAATGCAATAATAACATCAGTGCAACATGCTTTTTTGGTTTGTTTACAGCTAAGACACTTAATTTTTCAGTTTTGCATTTTTTAAAACAATAACCTAGATGTATACATGATTTCCAGTCCATAGCATCATATAAAGGATTTCAAACCATTAACTTGAATGTATGAATAGTTTCTAGTCCATAACGTCAGTGAACCCATGTGATTTCAAGTATCTAAGTTTGAACATCCTGAATCTGGCCACTTTCCTCATCCTCCTGGATCTGGTTGCCCTTGTTGTTCCTGCAGCAAGAACATTTCCGCCCCATGAGTCGGTGTCCTTAACTATTGAGTTTGGGTGGCTCCTAAACTTCTTTCACTTCATTAATGGGATAGGGGCCAGCTTGAGTGGATAGCTGAGAGGGCCTGATCTGATTAACCCCTAACTCTGGCTAGGTCAGCCACCCCAAACTGTAGTCCAAAAGGTGTCAGGTGTCACTACCAGCAGACAGGAACAATCTTTATTGGGGATGACACCATAGCAGCTTGTAAGTCATTACAGAAGGCATCTGTTTGCTGTGCAGTAGAAACAGAGTCGTCAAGCTGGGAGTGGTATACGGTTGGGTACTAAAATTATGACAGTCTTTCAGAGTAAGTACCATACTGCTAGTCAGTCCATTTGTGTGCTACACACTTTAAAAAGTTGCTTTAGGTTGAACAGGAGGCATTTAGGCTTAAACAGTTAATTTGCCAAAAAGAGCACAACACAGAATTGGCAGTTCATTTTGCAAAATGGGAACAACACAGGACTGGCAGTTCATCGGAGGGCAAACGGGGCACCACACAAGTTCAAAAGGCAGTTTGTTAGGTAGGCAGGTTAACACACCAGCTATAGGCAGTTTATTAGGTGACTAGGGCATAACACTTTAGGTTTAGTTCAAAAGGCAGTCTTAGAAATGAAGCACTGTACCTTTAAATGCAATCCATTAGGCAGTCTTTCAGATAAGATACACTGTCACTTGAAAGGGATACGTCCATGTCTCTAAGCCCCACAGCTCAGTGTGGGGCACCCCCTGATTAGCAATTTTGCCCATGGTATACAAAATTCCAGTATCTATTTCTGAAATTTTTTTTATCTGGTTGATACTGCCGTCGCTCCTGCCAGCATTTTAAATGAATCGCCTCTAGCGGCGCATCCGACAATCGCTCACAGCTGATGTCAAAGTTGGAGAGCAGCTGTGGGAGTATGTATAGTATTAGTCTATGGACAGAGCTATTAACAGCTCTGGTTTGCCACTTAGTGGTCTCGGTGCTATCCCAAAACCAAGTACAGACTGACTGATCAACTTCTAGTCTATACTTGGTCTCAGGATAGCACCAAGACCACTGAGTGGCAAATCAGAGCTGTTACTAGCTCCATCCATAGACTAATACTATACACACGCCCATGGCTGCTCCCTGGCTCTGTTGTTAGTTGCAAGCGATTGTGGGATGCACACTAGAGGAGCTCCATATAAAATGCCAGCAGGATTGATAGCAGGATCAACCAGATAAAAATATTTCTTCAGAAGCAGCTACTGGAATTTTGTATACAGTGGATAAAATTGCTAATCGGAGGGTGTGGGGCTTACTAACATGGACATTTCACTTTAAGCAGCACACATTCAGCAGTTATTCAATTGTTTGCCTTAACCCCATGGTATCTGCTCCTATGGAGCTGTATTTAATGTCCTCTGTGGGTACTATAGATTGCCCAACCCGCTATACTGACTCCTGTGAAGCCTTACCTATTCCGCCCTATGGACAGTCCCTTTCTGGGGCCTGGCTGGGACCAACATTGTTCCAATGAAGCTGGCTCTCAGCCACCTCTGTGGACAGTCCTGGGGTGGGGACACCTGCCTACCCGCACAGCCCCAGCCACTTTGCTAGGTGCTGGTCAGCGCAATTTATTTTAAAAAAATATAAATAAGCATTCTGGATGCAAACCTGCACCCTGGCAACACAGATATTACACAAACAAATCCCGAAGGTGCCTCTGTTCTTTCTCCTTGGGATCTGAGCAGTACTCCCACAACTGACCCAGCAAGAATACAGGTGGTTAGCCTTACTGGAAAGGGCCCCGGTGTGCAAATGGCATACAACTACCACCCCTACCCTCTTTGAGGTGGAGGCCTCGCTAGTTGCTCTAGCAAAAATTGATAGGATGTCACACCTGCGCTCCAACCAGATGATCTAATTCCAGTTGTGCTGGGCCCCATACCTGAGGTATGCTAATCCACCAGCGGGGGTGGGTTGAGTACCCATCGGCCTGGCTGGATTCAGCTGTGGTTTCCTTGCTTAAGTGTGTTGCATTGTAAGTGTGGGTCAGATACATGATCTCTACAGTGTCCCCTACTCCCTGACCTGTGATGTCAGAAGACAGCAGGCCGAACATATATAAAGAGCACTGTCCAGGAAGGTTTCAGTTTTGCAAAATATTGGTTAGGCAGTATACTGTTTAGCCATATATTATCTATCAGCCTGGTGTTAAATGAATAAGAGAACTATTTGACTGTGTGAATATGCTCCCATAGATATCAGATTATTGGCACATAGATTCCTTGTGTATAACTCTTTCTATTTTAGAGGATACACCCCTTGGTGCTGTGTGAATACTATCGATTTGGCTCCTGGGACATGTTAAGACCTTGAACTGCAGTAGTGGTAATGTGTAACTGGATTCTTGACCCCTTGCCACCATGTCACTAGAGCCGCAACATCCCGTGATGGGTGAGTAGCCTAACGTTTCTTTCTTTTCGTGAAGATCATGGGGATAACGCCAGTTCTGTCACTGCTTCTTGCTCTAGAAAACCCCATTTTTGTGGGTCAGGGGCTCTAATGAGGGCTACAGTAGGTCATTATCAGCAAGTACTAAGTGATGTAACAGGTTAGTTAAGTTTATACTAGATGTGAGAATCCAGACCGACATACCTACTACAAGGCCGGGTCTATACCCTATATACAATAACTATGTCTTATGTCTTTGCTGTTACTTATGTTTCCCATTCCACCCCTGATTTCCTACCTCCCACCCTTCCTGATCCATACCCCCTTTTTACTGTATCAGTTATGTACCCAACCATACTGTTTGTATGATATTATCTTATGAAAATAAAATATTTTACAACAAAAAAAAATAAAACCTTTGTTCAGGTTGGATTTTTGGGTGGCTGTCCCACCCTTGTTCTGCCCTCAAGAGCTCCCTTCACTTTAAAATAAGGGCCTCTGAACCACTGTTCCCCTCTGGGCAATTCTTGACTAGGGTCTGCCTGCCTTATGACCTCAGCCACTTGCACACTGCACTGCCTGGTGCTCTCAATAAATATATTCATTTAAAGTAAATTGTTCTGGTGGTCAGCACCTGCCCAGTGGTGCTGCCTCTGACTCACTGCCCCAACCCAGAGTGAAGTATGCAGTAGTGGGATGGTTGGAGGCTGGCACTGCTGCTGGCTGTGGGAGGGTTTGCAGCTCTATGGAAAGTGTGGGAAGTGGTATCACACTGCTCTGCCCAACGCTCCTACTGTGTCACTGCTGTGGCCTCACTCTGGTGCCACTCCTTCCTCTCGGTTTGTCTCACCACCACGGCCCAGATACTAGCTGCCACTGATGAGGGGCTGCTTTAACTTTTTCCTTTAAAAAACAAGCAGGGCTATACAGGGTCCACACTGCAGCTGCTTCTCTCGAGTGCCACTCCACTTCTCTGCACCTGTCATACCACACTGACTGGGGACTGCCAGTTGCTGCTTCGCTGGACTGGTCTCGGGCCATTGGACTCCTCCTCATTGTCACCGCTGCTGCTTCTTCAGAGACTTACTGCCACACTGGATGTCACACAGGAGGGATGGACAAGACTCAATGGACCTATTTCTACCTATGGCCTACAGATAAGCCTAGGTCACCATTGCTCCTCTGTCATCTTCCCTCACTGGTCACTGTGCAACAGCAGAAGAAGAAGAAGAATCAGCATTTATATAGCACTTTTCATACACAGTATCCCAAAAGCGCTTTACAAGCAATGCTAGACTGGTAGTGAAGTGACTGAATGTGTGGTGGTGGCCATATCGCACATCATCACCCACCCACAGCCTGGATAATTGCATGAACTGGTTTATGGGAAGGGGAATGTTGGCCAGGACACCGGGAATGTTCCCTGCACTTCGTGAAGACTGCCCTGGGTTCTTTTACTTCCTCCTGGACACCCACCAGGACAACACCAGGATGGGCAGAAGGGACCTCGGTTTAACATCTCATCCGAAGGACAGTACACCCCAGCAGTACAGCACCCCCCAATACTGCACTCAGATGCCAGCGATTTTTAGGTGCAAGTCTAATCCCGGTGTGGGATGAGAACCCATGACCTTCCGGTCCAGAGGCGGATGTGCTACCAACTTAACCACGCTGACACCAGCAGCAGCAGTCACATTGACCATTCTTTTAAGAGCTTGGGGGTTCCACCGCTCGATCCCCAAGCCTTAGCCAAATAGGCTCTTCCTGTTTGAAAAATTCCGATGCGGTGGACAGTGACAGGGGACAGTAGTCCCACTGTGTGGCTGCCAATACCTCACACTGCCTGCTTTGGGGGTCTATGAGAGCAGGCAGCAAGGAAAAAGATGTGTAAACAGCCCTGTCTTGGGTTTGAGGAGACTGCATGCTGTGCTGGGAGTTCTGGCTGCAGGGGGTTTTGGTGGGGTACTAGTTGCAGGGGATATGCTGACTGGGGAAATATTCTGGCTGTGCTAGCAGGGGTGTACAGTGGCAGACAGATGGGTCATACTGCGGAACTGGTAGGGGAGTTTACTGGGGAGCCTGTTGGGGTACTTGGCTGCCAAGGATCTTTACAGTTGGCAAAATGCCCAAACAGCCACTTGCTTGTCCCCACTCTATATGGGGCCCTTGGTACACACATCTATTCCCCATGACTTCTTAAGGGGTTCCCTGAGCACATAATTTGCTCTCTATGTGTCCCCTAGATCATTTTCTGTAAGACCCCCAACTCTGTGGTACTACATCAACATTTGGACAAGAGAAGGACACAGTGAGGGAGGGGCAGAGTATCTACACACAAGAAGAGGGCAGACATGAGTGACAGGGTGGCATCATCCTCCTGTGACACCAGTCATCTATTCCTTGCTTACTACCCCCTCCTGAAACCATTCCACCATGATGCAGCACCCTATATAGGAAGTGTTTCAGGAAACCCAACACACAGCATATGTGGCCCAGCCCTTCCAAGTATTCCCAACTGCCCTACCACCTGTGGTCATCTAGGAGGCAGTATTGCAGTTGGAAATACAGTGCTTCCTTCCCCAGAGAAGAGACTTCCCCTGCAGCTCTGCATCAGTATTCTGGGTTCATTGTGAACCCACTGGTTTGTTGCCCAGACTACAACTCAGGCAAATCGGCATGCCACTCGATTAACATGACCTCTATAAGGACCTAATATTTGTCTCTGAGCCAGCACCTCCCCTCCCAGGGCTTGGTTTTAAGTAATAATATCTGTGATGCCAATGTCCTTAACATGCTCTAATCTTGTAAATGCTGTTGCTGTACACGACCATGGTACCACTTGAAAATGAATTTGTAAATGCAGAACTTACAACCGTGTACCTATGGCACCTACTGACAATGTTTATGTGAAAAGAATTTGTGAATGCTGTTTGTCGGCCTCTCTGTTTTGCAGAAGCCTATGTACAAGCAACTAAGTTTTCTATGTGCTTATGGTACCCATTGAAAATGAGCCTCAGCTCAACTGGGGTCTGATCATGTTTATATCATGTAATGGTTATGAATAAATTATACAATGGCAAGAAAAAATCCTAGACTGTGATTGGTCAGTCTTGGACTGGACCCGTGATGTTAATCAATACAACATCACGGGTCTGGTCTCAGCCTCACTGTGACCCTGCAGATGATTTTTTGGATGATGAGCCTGAGCCTTTTTTTTGCATCTCCTCCTAAGAAACAAAAATATTTTTCCACACTAATAAAAACATTCTTTAAAATTATTTTTTACTTTATATATAACAATGAGCCATTGTATAATAGTAATAATGCCCTCCAGGGTGTGTCGTTTGGCATAATGTCACGCTCAGTTGTTGGATGCACTCAGCCTGTGGCCTTGTGCCCAACCACCTGAGGCATGACGTTATCCCAGCCCGACACACACCCTGGAGGGCATTATTGCTTAAATATCTAATGAATGAATGAATAAACCCAGGCTATGGAATGGCAGTCAGCACCTACAGTACCACTGCTAATGAACACTGTAGTCTATGAGGTTGTAACAACATGTCACCTTTCTTCTGATGTGCAGTACTTGGCACAGTAGTGCCATGGTAGGGCTACTGCTCGCTATGCTGGCGACCAGAGTTTGGAAGCAGATTTGAGCCATAGGTGGTAAGAGGATTAAAATCCAAGAGACTGCTCTCCTCTTCTGAGTTGGGTGGCTTGCATCTTCCGCAATGCGCCTCACACCTAGTGGAGACTGGGTGTCACAGCAGTCAGGAGACCCAAAGGGTGTGGGAGACCACTGCACATAGGGCATCTGGGGGGGGGGGACCAGTGTCAAAATTCTTTGCTGGGCAAGATGAAGCATGGCCCCTCCAGACCTGGCACCACTGACTGAGTGTCTCTAGCTAGATCCTGTCTTGAAGGAGCAAGGCAAGCCACTCTGACCCCACCATGGGAGGTATGTCATGGGACAATCTGGGTAAGTCCCTGGGAGGTGGGTGACTGGACTGAAGGGGTGGGATCTCGACTGAGGCCAATGTGGCAGCAGGGTAAAATACAGCAATATAGAACAACTGCTGTACAGTATGTTTTCTAGTAATATCAATTGTTTCTATTGGAAATGTGTTAACTATTAAATCACTGAACCTAGCAGAACCAATGCTACATCATCACTCAATACTGCAGAGAATTTATCACACTTGACTGCAGGAATGCTCCAAGAAAAAAAATCATTTTCCTGAATATATGCAGTAGGTGTTACTAACTTGGATCTCAGAGATGTTATCAGTACATAACAATACATTTAACCAGTCTGTCATTTGACTTCTTTCTCCCTACAGACCATCCCAGTGTGCCCATTTATCTGGCACTGGGTGGTCTGCCGTCCTCCAAACAGAGCCTTTGATGGATTTCTATGTGTTGAGTGGCTGGTAATCCAAAATTTATTTCTCTCTGAAAGAGTCAAACTGCCCTCTTGCTTCCCAGTTTATTTCTGCAGTGGAACATAAAACCCTCATCAGTCAGCAACTGCTTCTGCACGGGCTTCAGGACCACCTATCCTGCATCTTTCGTTAGTAACTCCCCCACACCAATAAAAGTAGAATATTACCTTCTCACAGACTGCACCTACCTAAATATTCTCTAGCTCTTCGGAGGTATTATGGTGGCTAAATATAATGCTGGTTTTCATGGTTTGTCTGCTTATCTGGCCTCTAAAACTATGTGAGATATGCATGAGAACAATGGCCCTGTCTCTCTGCGGTGGAGTCTAGTGAAGGGATCTCTTTCATCGGCCACAGATTTCCCTGTGTTCCCTTAATTGACAGTCCTGGCCAGGTTTGACAAAAATGACATGCAGCTGGCTTTGGCCCCGGCCTTTCAGGTAGACCACCTATCACCTGGAAAATTGTCTTCAAATGGCCTTGAAGGGGTGAGGGGTTTCCCTCGTCCTCTCCTGCATCTCAAGTGTGTGAATGCTTACAGCCTTCAGTCATCTGAGAATGGCTGGCTGCTTTGTGCAAAGCAATAAAGGCCCCCAAGTCTGAACCATGAAACAATTGTCACCTGTTCACTGGTCAAGCAGGGTTTAAAAAACTAACCAAATCGAACAACTTCACTGGTTAAAACATAGTACCTGACCATGGATTACTTACCTAAAAACTGCACGGTTTGTAACTAACCTGCCCTAATGTACCTAGCAACAACCTATCTAAATGAAAATAAAACCTCTTTCCATTAAAATAATTTTTTTCACTTTTTAACCACAAAAACCCACAAGGTGTGGGGTTCCTCAAATAAATGCAGTTCCTGGGTTCATTCAAGGGCACACACTCATTGTTATCAAACTCACCTGTCCCACCTAGCAACAACCTACTGTAAGAAAAAAAAAAAGCCCTTTTTCCAGTAACAAAAATATTTTTCATTTTATAAGGACAATAACCCACTCTGGGCATGGGTTTCTTTAGAATTACTGCACTGCCCAGGTATGTTGAAAGTCAATTGGCTGTTGGCCTCAAGACTTCCAATTCACATTAATTCTCTAGAAACACATGCCCTGCTGTGGGTTATTGCTTACATATTGCCCTGTAATCAGATGGCCAGGAAGAGTATATAGTTCATCATCCACTGCTCTGAGTTCCATGATTCTTTAAAGAGCTTGTAGCGCCAACAATAGACAGCATTATCTATTTTTAAAAGTAGCCAGCTGTTACTTTTTTATTGCTTAAGTATTTTTTTCCTTTTCCATTTACCCATTAGATGGTTTTCTGCTTGATGAGACACTATGTGACATAAATAGAGATGAGAAAATCACAGGTGGTTGTGAGATTCTGAAAGGTTCTGATGCATATCTAAGCCCAATCAGATTTTTCAGAACCTTTTCATTTCATTTCATTTTTTATTATTTACCCTGGAAAGGCACATTGAGCTAATTGCCCATTTTCTTTTTTTTTTTTTTTTTTTTTAATTCAACTTTTATTAAAATTTAACAACTTTAAGGAGTACATCCAGAAGGGTAACAAGATAACAGCGAAAATAACTGCCATTAAAAAAAAACAGATTATCAGGATGTAGACCTTACCCCCACCTCCTAAAATCCCCCACCCCCAACCACCCACCTTTTGCACAGCACCCAGATGCAGACTGGCTGGAAAACTAATTACCAATTACAGTGGCACAGAAAAAAAGGTGTATAAAGAACCCCAGGTATGATTAAAGTTAGAGAGTTTATACTGCAAACTTGCAATGGTTCTATCCGTTCTGAGATTAGCTAAGAATTCCTGCAACCATTCGCCATACGAAATCTCTATGCTATCTTTCCAATGCCTCAAAACTAGTTTTTTGACTGAAGCCGAAATCAACCCCATATGATATTTCCTGCACCGGACACCAACCCGAGTCATGTCTCCTAAAATACAAACCTCAGGGGTAAATAAGTTTTCAAGTCCCAAAAGGGATCGAGATTTTCTTTATAGTCTCCCATAGCCCTGTTATTTTGGACAGTGCCAAAAATATGGAGTAAATCTCAACCCCTGCTGACATCTGAAACAAGAAAATGAGGAGGCCATGCCCCTCTCGGATAATTTACAGGGAGAAATAAAATTGTGTAATAACTTAAACTGCATTAACCTCAGCCTGTCTTGTACTAAAAAGTTGTGACACGCCCCCAAATTGCTCCCCAGTTAAAACGTGTTCTGGAAACAATTGCAACCAATATTGTTTGGGGCATAAATATTAGTGCAACCAGCCAATCAAGTATTATATATTGCGAAATGGCATGAGCTTTTCCGACTATTGGTGTCAAAGTTACCTCAAAATCCGTAAACCGAGTCCCGGACAGGGGTACTCAGCTTCCCCACTAGGAGATGGCGAAGCTGGAAAATTTAAATATCAGACGCTGGGAATTTGAAACTTGCTCAAGATATCCATCGAGGTAAGCAATTTACCCCCCTCATCAAGTAACTCTTTAACCGCCACTTTTCCCAATAAAGGTAGCCAAGTATCTTGGATAGGTTTTCCACCTATTAGAAAATTAGGATTACCCGTTATTGGTTGAGCCGGATCCCCAGTATGACAATACTTTAAAAAGGAACATAGTTGCACATGTATTCTAACTGAGGTTTCAATGGGTGTCTTCCGTAGAGCGGGGGGGGGAGAACTTTCAGAGGACAGTATAGCAAGGCCTCTGGCCTAGGGCCGAGGTCACGATCCGGATACCTCTAAGTCTAACCATAGTGGTACATAGTTGTCAACCTGTAAATCGTCCGCTTTTTAAGCCAGCGGAGGTATTTCGATGCATGGCTAGCCCAGTAATATAACGCAAAGTGGGGAGTCTCAAGCCCCCAGATATCTTAGGAGCGGACAATTTAAAATAAGACAATCTGGGTCTCTTATAACTCCAAATGAAACCAGAAATAATTCTATGCACTCTCTTGAACCATTTAACTGGAAGCCAAACATTTAACATACTAATGGGGTAAAATAATCGAGGAAAAACGTTCATTTTTACCAGATTAATTCTGCCCCAAATGGACAAGGGGATAATCGCCCATCTCCTTAGGTCTGCCTCAATATCACGCAACACCGGGTCCAAATTACCCTGCATTAGGCGGGATGTGTCTCTAGTTAACGTAAGGCCTAGATATTTGATAAACTTAGCATTCCAAGCCAGCCCGAAAGGGTAATTGCCCATTTTCAAATGTACCCAGCATACAAAAGATATGGAAGACACACCATACAAGCAAAATTATTGCACACAGTTACAATAAGACTGGCCAGTTAATAGGAGGATCACTGTTTTTTAACTGAAAAAATGGATTTGCAGCATTTGACAGAATTAGGAAGATTATTGTAATTCTGAGCACAAAGTACAAAAACTGTTTTAACCTTTATTCACACATTTAAGCTATAGTGAGTAAAGGGAAAGAAATGTGAAACAACTTGAAGTGGTACTCTACCACCGATAAATCTGAGCTGTGCCGGATGCAGAACTCATGCGTCCAAATTTGGGCAGAATGCTAATCCCACTGCCAAAATGCTTTTTGGAATTTCTTTTTAAATTCCAATGAATTCCTCAAGGCACTTCTATGCAAACAGAGGAATAATTTTCCAGGGATTACATAAACCAGAGAATAACATTCCACGGACTACAGAAAAGAAATATGTGATTTACTAATCTGTGAAAAATATTTCACTTTTAAAATTTCAGAATTCTACTACTGATAGACTTTTGCAGAATTAGGCAGCATTTTCTGAAATGCCATGGAATTCCATGGTGTCCAAATTTGAAAATTCTGTGCAGCCTTACTGTAAATATAATCAGTGTCATATAGCTAGTTAGTTAGTACCCTTTGTGTAACACCACTTTTAGTATGACCACATAATACAGATATAGGTATGGGTGACTGGATCCTTTCTCCACTTCCAGCCTTCTTACTGGGATTTTTCACTATCAGTTGCATTCTTACTAGGTAAAGATTTGCCGGGGGCAATAAATTAAGCTACAAAATCAATATTTTAAACATTATCAGGGCCTTATCAAAACTTGAAAAAAAGTTTTGATAATGTTGTTTTAAAAAAAATGGTACAGGTTCTGTAAGGTCCTGAACTCATCGAACTAGTTCTCCCATCCCTAGATGAAACGTTCTTTACCGGGAGACTTACATATGTAGCTCTGTTCCTCTGCATACCTCATCAGCATTGTGACCTCACTCATTGTGATATCACAAGTGGCTGATCTAGCAGCAGGGGATTGGCTCTTCTTGGTCAGTTGTAATGTCACAGACAGTGATGTCATAGGGTTGATGATATATGAGGAAAAATGAAAGTACTGTAGCTACGTCACCCTCCAGATGGGGTACTGTTCCACACATTGCAGCAAGTATTGTCAAGTAGAAAATCTTCTGATTAGCCAAAAGGGAAAAGATGAAAAAAAAAAGGTTTCAGGTATAAGAAGTTACAGTTCACTACTTTCGAAAGTTATTTAATTTCTGGCAGTACACTAGCTCTTTGAGGAGGCTTGAAGCTACAGTATGAACCACCAACTGGTGAAGCATATGATCGAAACATTCAAACACCTTAAGGGCATTAACAAGGTGAAAGAGTCTAACGATGTTTCAATATAAGAAAATAGCAGGACAAGAGGACACAGCATGAGATTAGAGGGAGGCTGATTAAGGGTAATGTGAGGAAGTTCTTTTCACAAAAGTGTGGTGGATGCATGGAACTGCCCACCTCAGAAAGTGGTGGATATGAATACAGTGCAGGGCTTCAGACAGGCATGGGATAGGCATAAGGGAACAATACAGATGAGTGTGAATAGATAGACCATTGACAGAGCAAAGGCCAATGGCACATTTGTAAGGTAGAAAAAGAAATGGGCAGACTGGATGGGCCTTGCGGTCCTTATCTGCTGTCAACTTCTATGTTTCTAAGACAATATACAAATCACAACGGAGATTCAAAGCACACTGTAGGCTGCCCTGTGGCTCACTGTAGTTGCAATGGAGCTAGCGGCTGCATACTAAACATGCACAGCTGTCGGGAAACATGTCACCAGAGCCAGAGGGTATCTTTAGTGGGATGCACACTATAGTTATGGGAGGGTGCCCACCACCTTAACCTGTGCCCTCGTGCACAGCACTAGACACTCTTTGCTTGGCACATAGTGCAGATACCCCCGACACTTCCCCCAGATCACCCAAGGTGCATAGCTACAAGTGCTGTGCAGAAGTTTCACATTTTGGCAGAACAAAATTTTGCAGAAGTTTTGAGATTCTGCTGAAATTCTGCCTAATTTCACCAGAAACGGAATGATGGAATTCCACTGCAGAAAAATGCGGAATGAGTTTTTCTGCAACATTTACATGGAATTTTATTCTGTGGGTCTCAATATTTTCCATGGAAATGGTTGCGGAATGATTTTCCGAGGAATAAAATGCAGTTCCATGGAATATTAGTCCATGGACCACTGCAGGCAGAATTTCACAGAAGAACCAGCGAACTTCTGGCAGAAATTCCACAGGTGGAATGGTCATTCCATGCTAATTTTGCTGGCGGAATGCCACATTCCACACAACACTAATAGCTGCGCAGGTGGCCAGGGGATCAAGTGTGCAAGGGGCTTGTGCACCTGTTGTGCGTGCTGCTGGAGGGTCCACTGGACCCCTCTGCACAGCATTCAGACTTAGAGTTGCCTACACACCTCAGATATGTAGGCAATCTGCACATTCATGCATAGGGACCAATATGAGAACTTGAGAAGCTGAGCATCTCAGTCTGCCCTTCTCCATGGCCAGCCACCTTCTCATGAAGGAAAGTACTCACGTGCTTACTGTAGTAAAACCAGCTGGTCACATGCAGCAGCAGTCTGCAGTGTAGTTCCTGGTTCAGCAGCACTTCCTGTAGAAGTGTTGTTTCAATGCCTCTGAATTACAGTAATTACCACTGAGACACCACTGCAGATGCACTGCTGTCACCAGTGTAGGTCTTGGCTCAGTAGCACTTCCTGCAGCAGTGTTGTTTAAGTGTATCTGAATTGCAGTAATTAGCACTGAATCAACACTGCAAATGCACTGCTCTCTGCAGTGTAGTTCTTGGCTCAGTAGCACTTCATGCAGCAGTGTTGTTTCAATGTGTCTGAAGTACAGTAATTAGAATTGAAACAATACTGCAGATGCACTGCGGTCTGCAGTGTGGTTCTTGGCTCAGCAGCTCTTCCTGTAGCAGAGTGTTTTTTAGTGTGTCTGAATTAAGGTAATTTGCACTGAGACAACACTGCTCCTGAACTGCAGACCGCAGTGCACTTTATCACTTTTACAGCAGTGCAGCCACAGTTTGTCTGACAGGTTTAATACTAAAATGACATTGCACCTAATAAATGTGATTTATGGATTAACATAACATAAAGAAACTTAGAATTCAGAATTGCTTGTTCCAAAGATAGCCACAAGGCCCTATTTTCATACTTAAATGGCAAGAAAGGGTGCACTAGGCAAATAGGTCCCCTTATTATTAATCACTCTCCATTAACCTCTTATAAGGACACTGCTGATTCCTTTAATAAATATTTCTGTTCTATGGTCTTGAATAAGGTTAAGCCCAAACTCCCTATGCCCCCTGCCCCCACACCCTGCCCATACCATATTATTGCATCTGACATAGCCCAAGCATTAACTAATTTAAAGTGAAATAGTAGCCCAGGGCAC
The DNA here is from genome assembly GCA_016271365.2 of Neoceratodus forsteri. Taxonomy (NCBI): domain Eukaryota; kingdom Metazoa; phylum Chordata; order Ceratodontiformes; family Ceratodontidae; genus Neoceratodus; species Neoceratodus forsteri. Next base: position 61,570,546 of record CM028135.1, read on the forward strand.
GATAATATTAACCCCAGATTAATACTGGGAGTATCAGAAGCAATATTACTCCCATTATCTGTAATCTTTAACAAATTCCTATCCACAAGCTTAATTCCCTCAGATTGGTTGACTGCAACTATAATACCTATTTTTAAAAAGGGAAGCCGGTCCAATATTGAGAGCTATTGCCCCATTAGTCTTACCTCAATTATATGCAAACTAATGGAAAAATTATTCAAATCATATTTAGAGTCAGAAATGGTCACACTCAACATTCAGGATTCAACACAGCATGGTTTTAGACCTGGCCATTCATGTACTACCAATTTAATCTCTTTTTATAATCATAAAAGTTTTGGACTTGATCAGGGTACTCCAATGGATGTAATCCTACTGGACTATAGTCGAGCTTTCGACAGAGTATCTCATCACATACTAGTCCAGAAACTGTCAGACTTAGGCTTCTCTCCATGCTTAGTCAAATGGGTAGAGGCATGGCTTTCAAATAGATCACAGTGTGTCTCAATAAATGGAACCTTGTCTATGTCAGGTTCAGTGACTAGTGGGGTACATCAGGGCTCAGTACTGGGTCCAACATTATTTAATATCTTTATTAGCGAAAGCAAGCTGATCCACACTGTGTCTTGTCCAAATTTGGGTATGATACTAAACTTGGTGGGAGAGTGGATAATATTCTAAATCAGGCCAACCTCACTGACAACCTACAACAAATTGGATATTGGGCACAAAACAACGGAATGTCCTTTAACACCGAGAAGTGTACTGTCCTCCATTTCAGTAAAAATAATCCACAAGTGACATATTTCTTAAATAAATCCCAGAATAGGGCCTCAAACAATGAATGCAATCTAGGTATTTTGGTAAACAACAAACTGAGTTCATCTGACCAGTGTTCTAAAGTTGCACAACTAGCTACAGGGTTATTATACCGAATTAAACGCACATTTATCAATAAATCAGAACAATATTTAATACCACTTTACAGAACACACCTAAGACCGTACTCTGATTATGGTTCCCCTTTCTGGAGTCCATACCTTAAAGGTGATATTGCTCGAATAGAACAAATTCAGAGAAAGGCCACTAAAATGATTCCTCACTTGTCTTCAAAGGAGTACTCTATCAGATTGCAAAACACAGGTTTGCACTCATTTCATATTAGAAGAATTAGGGGAGAGCTGCTGTTTCTCTACAAAATTCTTAAGGATACTAATTTGATGCCTCAGTGCGGGATTGACTACATCTCCTCTACGAAACTGCACGATAAACAATTATTAGTTCAAACAGCAAAAACAAACAAGAGGCATAACTTTTTCTCACTAAGAGCTCCTAGACTCTGGAATACTTTACCACAAGATTTAGTTGATGCTACCACATTGGAAAGTTTTAAATCAGGTCTGGATTTGTGGCTTTGCTCAAATCAACTACAGGGATAAATGTTCCTCATTTTCGTGGGAGATAATCTCGATGGGCTATTAACCTTCTTTTGTCTAAATAAACTGAGTAAACCAAGTAAACAGCATAGGCAGCCAATGGCTAATGAAATATTACAAGTGGCTAATAATTAAAATATGATTAACTAAAGAATGCAAACATACTAGTTTGCAATGTTTACTACACACTGTACTACTCAGGTACCCAGTCATTCTCTTGGCAATTAAGTAGAAAATTACTAAGGCTTGTCTTGAAGGCCTATTCTACATTCTTCATTTTGAAAAAAAATAATCTTTGCTCATTGCAACCCTGTGTGTGTGCCATTTTTGTAATTTTTTCTGCTCAAGTGTTGTGTTAGCAGCAGCACCTTGAGAGGGACTAGAGTGCAAATTCATGTGGCTTGCAATACCTTGAAAGCTTGCAACTTTCCCCCATAGCCACTATCTCTGCAAGTGAGCTGTTCCACAGTTTTACTATTTCCACCTTCTGTGAAAAAAGTGCTTTCTAATGTCACTCTTGGGTTTATTACCTCCGAGTGCCTAGGTGTGTCCACTCGCCCTGTTCAAGGACACTTGCTGTTTTAGCTTTCAATACTTGAGTATATGGAAGACTGAAAGTGCCCCCTTTGACTCCTTTTCTCCAGGGTGAACAAATGGGGCAGGGTTTTTTTTGCATGTTAAATCCACTCTATTGAAGCTGGCAGAAGACCAGGCTTTCACATTGGTAGTTCTGGCCCTCTGTAATGCCTTACCATTGAAGGTCCATCTTTCTCTGTCAATCAAGATTTGAAAAACTCAGCTCAAAAAAATTTATACTGCCTTAAGCCTTTCTGCTAGTTTGATGTATTTTTAAAGTGATTTTCCAGTTTTCAGCAAAACAGTTACCACTGGCATCAGCAGAACTTAGATCTCATAACAATGCACAGAAGGCTTGAATTTCAGGACACGCCAGGGGACATGGTTAGCAACCAATAAGAAGGATGAGAAGGGACTTGGCAAGGTTGGAGGAATGGTCAGATGTATGGCAGCTCAGATTCAATGCAAAGAAGTGCAAGGTAATGCACATGGGGAACAAAAACCCAGGGCAAGAGTACACAATGGGGGTTGAGATACTGACAACAGTAAAAATGGAAAGGGACTTGGGGTAATTATATCAGATGACCTAAAGGTGGGCAAGCAATGTGAGAAGGCAGTAAGGAAGGCTGGGGGGATACTGGGATGCATAGGGAGAGGCATCAATAGTAGAAAACAGGAAGTTGTTATCCCTCTGTACAGACAGTTGGTGAGACCCCATCTGGAGTACTGTGTGCAGTTCTGGAGACCCCATCTCCAAAGACATATACAGAGTGGAGGCTGTCCAGAGGAGGGCAACTGCAAAATGGTGCAGGGTCTGCACCAGAAGACATATGAAGAAAGACTAAAGGAGCTTAATATGTATACCTCAAGGAAAGGAGGAGAGAGGGACATGATAGAAACTTTCAAGTACCTCAAGGGAATCAACAAAGTCCAAGAGGTGGCATCTTTCAGAAAAAGAGATGTGCAAGAACAAGGGGCACAATTTGAAGATGGGGGGCTCAGAGGTAATGTGAAGAAGTATTTTTCACAGAGAGGTTGTGGATGCATGGTACGCCTCCTGAGGAGGTCATGGTGTCAAGAACAGTGGGAATTCAAGAATGCATGGGACAGACATAAGGCAGTCCTAGTGGGGGGTAGGAGGAAGTAAGCTGTTGGTTAATTAGGATCTGCAGCTTATCTGTTAGGTAGGAAAATGGGCAGACTGGGTGGGCCAAGCGGTCCTTATCTGCCGTCAAATTCTATGTTTCAGTGGCACCAAACACCCATCTGTGGAGCTCCTGCCTCAGCCACAGATTCACTTCTTTATTTTGGATGTTACACATTGAATTGCAAACTTTTGTAACTATAATCTTGTTTACCATACCTCCATTAGTGTATATATATATATAAACTTTCATTTCTTTTAAGTTGGGTAAATTATAAAATGCACCCTGCCAGAATTGGGGAAGAAAGGCCTCCCGAGCAGATTGCTGAGCTGCCTAACAGTGAAGTCTTAAAGCTGTCAAGGATAGCAAAATGTGTTAAAGTCCTCAATAAAAAGGTTGACACCTTTAACAGATAAGTGGCAGTTGTGGAAACCAAGTTGCATTTGGTTTTGATGGACTCCAAGCAAGCCAGAGATATGGCAAAAAAACTAATGACAGCCACGGCATCAGTTGTGCAGGAAAATAGAATATTTTAACTCCACTTAGACTAGTTGGAGAATGGAGCACGGTTGGCAAATGTCCAGTTGCTTGGAGTACTGGAAGACCAAGAATGTCAAGGCATTCGGAAAACAGGAATCCATCTGTGATGTATTACAAAAACGCATGCATCATCTTACGAGAGTGTGATGCCTCAGAGGTGGTATTTTATACTAATTAATAGAACCTGGAATACAAGTTTAAACTTTGCACTATGGTCACAATCTCCCTACTGTACTAACATTACATTTATTTCTCCGTTGAAGAGAGCAGTCACCTCAAAGTCAGCTCCAGCCTTCTGGTCAACAATTTTGCTTACTTTTCAACTCATTTGTTATTTTCACATTTAAGGTTAGTTGTTTAACACTCTGCATTAGTTAGGGTGTTTATTTTGTAAATGAATACCTATTTGCAGTTTTCATCCAGTTCCAGAATGGTTCCAGGAACCGGAGAAGGCTGCACTGTGATGCGGCTCCTGCCTAAAGGGAACCGATCATGTTTATGTTTTAAACTAAAAAAAAAAATGCTTCTCTTTTAACATTTCTAGCAGTTTTCCTCAGCTATTTATGCAGATTCTGACTGAAGGGAACCTAACTGCATTTTAGATATAATTAAAAAAAATGCCTTGCTATTTATCTGTTTTAGGTTTTTGTTCGTACATTCTGAAAGAAAATGTTATTCAAACACGTTTGTGACTAGAAAACGAATAATTGATTTTAACAGGTCTCTCGGCCATGAGCTTTGTTTAAAGTGCCTGGGTTTAGATCATGATTTTATCAATTGTGAACTTTGTAAAACGTTTTGCTCTAAAACCCCAAAGAAATGGGCTTTAAAAGAGAAGTTATGGTTTCTCAGTCTGCCTCTATAGCCTCGTTTACACCATCAACAGCCAATGGGCGGCAGCCCATATCAGATATGACATCAGTCCAGACTGTGAATGATCATTCAAATCTGACTGTCATAAGGGTGAAGGGCTGCACGCCCATTGGCTGTAGCTCTGCACCACTGGGCATGCAGCCCCACCGGACAGTCAGTCGGGCGGGCGGCGGGCGGCAGGCGGGTGGATGCTGTCGTCCCGCCGCCGCGGGGAGCGGGTGGAGGGGCTTCGTGGGTGGGTGGGGGGACACTAGACACCAGGGAGATGTTTGGGGGTTGTGCTGACATTCTGCCCGCTGATCAGGCTTTTTGGTCCACTGGACCACCAGGAGTTATTCGGGTTGGGGGAGGGTTACAGTCTGCCCGCGATCGGGCACTGGGGTTCATAGGTTCTGCCCGCGATCGGGCTGTGGGAGATGTGGGGTTCATGTATTTGTACCGCCCGCGATCGGGCTGTGGGAGATGTGTGGGGGTTTCATGTAACTGTGATGCCCGCGATCGGTTGCATTAGGCGTCCGGTCCCCGACGGCTGCTGCCTGGCAGGGTGGCCAGAGCAAGTCCTCGATCGGGCGCACCTACATGCAAATGGCATGCAATGGGGCTACAAATATGCAAATGGCCCCCTGCGCCTTGCATAAATTATGGCCCCATTTTCATGTCACCTTTGAATATCGGAAATTTGAGCATGGCGCAATGGTACTTGCGCCACCGCAAGTTTACTGCTCAACCTGGCAACTTGCGGTGGCGCTAGTTCATCAAGGCGCTTACGCGCAGTGTTAGGTTGGTGATGTTCAAAGGAGTTGCTCAATAGCGCAACCTTTGAATATCACTCAGCCCACACCCCTGCGCAACTATTTTGAGCAGCGCAGGGGCTTGCGCCTCAGAATGGCGCAGTTTGAATATCTGGGCCTAAGTGTCCTTCTCCTTTTTATGACACCTTGTGCAAAAGACAACAGGAAACTGAAATGGCCCACCACACCTGGGAGCTTACTCTGGCTTTGGATAGGGAGGGAGGGTTATGGTTTCAAATTCACCCGGTTTGTTGATGCCTCAGGCAGGGCAAAGATAAATAGCAGCAGCAGCTTCAAAACAGGTAACTGGAGAAACAATAAACCGTGAGTGCCACCGCACTATCACTCATGCTGGCCAGTGTCTCAGCGGTCGCACGTTTATACTCCTTGCTACATGCACTGAGTTCATGGAAAAAATCAGCTACTACCCTCTGTCTCATTAGTTGGGAAACAGTGCTTGATAGGGGTGTGTGAGTACTGAAAAGTGTTTCCCAAATACCATGAATAATAAGCTATTTGTTACTTGGAAAGAAAAATGAATAATCAGCACCATTCAGGGCTATTTAGTGTTTTACTGTTTGGTGGGAGTTCAAGATCTCCCAAGACTTTCTGTACAATCAGAGGCAACTTTGGGAGCTCACTGAAGACAGCTCATGTGACCCGGCACTCACAGAAACTACAGGCAAGAGAGACAGACATCTGAGATAATGTAAAAGAGAAATGTACTTCCATTAACGTTTTACAATTAGCCATAAAGCAGAACTCCAGACAGTTTTTGCTCCTGAAATCAAACAGAAAAAGTTGGCACTTGGGGAAACAGCTGGGGTGCCACAGTCAAAAACTTCCATAAAATCAGGAAAAGTACATGCACTTACCAAAACTCACCTGTAACTTCTGTGAAATAAAACATCCTACTGCTTCAAGATTTCATAGTACACTTTTTAATTAAAACACAAATTGATAAAATCAAGGTCAGAGACCTGAGTTAACAGACAGATGAGATGTTAGTCTCCCACCAATGTTTTGCATATGCACTGCATGCTTTTTCAAGGTCTCGGACCTCAATTTTGTTAACTTGTGTTTTTAATTAAAAGTCTACATTGACATCTAGAAGCAGTAGGAAGTTTTATTCTACACAAATCACAAAAGGGCAGATGGTGAGTGCACAGTTTTTGTTCCCTTACTAAATCCCAAACTGAGAGGGTTGATTGTTTTACACTCGTAGTGTGAAAATTACGCTTTTTTCAGGAGAACTGTTAGAGAACAAAGTGAAACTAAACTAGAGCTGTTTGCTGAGAGAGACAGGCAGATCCCAGTGAGCAGACACACAGCCTGTGTGTGTACTAAAACCAAACCAGATTTAAAGCTGTCATGTTTTAAACAGCTTATGTCAGCTTAAGAAGGTAAATGAGATTTTGAAGAAGTTAATTTAGTGAATGTAACTTTAAGTTGTTTTTTTTTTGTAACTTAGTTGGACTTGTCTGAAACAAAGAATAAGGCAAACTAAGGATTTAGATTCATGGTAACTAAGACTAAAATCCTGGTTTGTAGAAAAGCAGACTTCAGAAAAATGGGCAAGCTGCTAAGGAGGCATCTGGCAAGCATCCAAGTGGACATGGAGGTGGACCAAAGGTGGTCCATCATCAAGGAGAGAATAATGTTTGCCACAAGGGAGTGCATTAGACTCAAAAGGGAAGAATTCAAGGGCTAAATAACCCAGCTTGTTTAACACCAAGGTTGTCCAGGTAGTAAGGAATAAGAGGTCAGCCTACAAGACATTCAGAAGGACCCAGAGGGAGGAAGATAGGGAGGATTACCCTAAAATGGCTAGCATAGCAAGTAAGGTAGTCCAGGGGGCTAAAGCTGAGAAGGAACTGCAACTAGCTGATGGAATTAAAAAGGGGGAATTGGCCTTTTGTCACTATTTTAGTGAGAAAAGAGATAAGAAAGATAGGATTGTTAGGCTTAGGAAAGGGGACAGGTAGCTGGAGGAGAATGGGGGCAAAGCAGAGGTACTGAACAAGTGCTTCTGTTCTGTCTGTACCAAGGAGAGAGAGAGAGAGAGAGAGAGAGAGATGGATCTGTGCCACTACAGGGAAGAAGAGGAAAATGGAGGGAGGCAAATAGATGTTTTGATAGAGGTGGATAAGGTGAGGACAGAGTTGTTAGCATTGAGGACAGATAAATACCCAGGCCCAGGTGGCATACACCTTAGGGTGCTAAAGGAGCTGGTGGAGCAGCTCACAAGTTCCTTGGCTGACCTGTTCAATAGTTCACTGGAGTTGAGCATGGTACCACAGGACTTTGGAATGGCTCATGTAGCGCCTCTCCATAAAAGCAGTCCCAAGGACAACCCAGGGAACTACAGACCGGTCAGTCTGACCTCAGTTATGTGCAAGCTCACGGAGATCATACTTAAAAAAATGTTAGTAGAGTATCTGGATGAGAATGGTCTCCATGATGACAGGCAACATGGGTTTATGGGAGGGAGGTCATGTCAAACAAATCTAATTCACTTCTTTGACTGAGTCACTAAAGCTTTGGACAGAGCCAAGTGGTGGACATCTTTTACCTGGACTTCAGCAAGGCCTTTGACTCTGTACCTCACAGAAGGTTGATCAGGAAGTTAGCAGATCAAGAGGCCAGTGGAAAATTGACCTGGTGGATGGAAAACTTGCTGAGATGCAGGATTCAGAGCATGGTGGTAGGAGATGAGCTTTCCTGTACCAGGAAGATCACCACTGGGGTCCCACAGGGCTTGGTGCTCAAACCAGTGCTGTACAATGTCTTCATCAACAATACTGGGGATGGCATGAGGGGCAAAATTTGCCTATTCGCAGACAATGCCAAACTCTTTGGGTGGGTGGACACAGCAGAAGGGATACAAGAACTAAAGAAAGATCTGGGAAAGTTAGAGAGGTGGTCCAGGATTTGGCAACTTGGCTACAATGCAGAGAAATGCAAAGTTATGCACACTGGAGCCAAGAATCCAAGGACTGAGTACATCCTGGGAGGAATTCAGGTATCTGTATCAGAGGAGAAGGAGGAGGACCTGGCAGTGATAATCACTAGTTACATGAAACACTCAATGTAATGTAGGAAAGCAGCAGCAAAGGCAAATAAAATGTTGAGCTGTATTGCCAGGGGGGTCAACAGAAGGCAGGAGGAGGTAATACTGCCCTTGTACAGGTCATTAGTGAGGCCACATCTGGAATACAGTGCATAACACTGGTGCCCATACTTTAAAAAGGACATATACCTGCTGGAGATGGTCCAGTGGAGGGTAACTAAGATGATCATGGGCCAGCAGGGTAGGACATACAAGGAGAGGTTGGAGGCCCTGAATATGAACTCCCGGAAGGAAGAGAACAGGAAAAGGGGACATGACTGAGACCTTCAAGTATTTGAAAGGAATAAATAGGGTGGACAAGGAGGGTCTCTTCAAACTTAGTGGGAACTGAAACACATGGGGCCACAGTCTCAAGTTGGAGGGGAAGGGTTTAGGAGACAGGCTAGGAGGCACTTCTTCATGGAGAGGGTGGCGGCAGGTTGGAATGGGCTTCCTGAGGAGGTGTTTTAGTTGAAAATGGTAGGCAGCTTCAAGAAAGGCTGAGACAGAATTATGGGGAAAATATGGGTCAAGAGAGGTGTGGATAGAGGGGAAGGGTGGATTGGGGGGCAGGGTCAGCAGCTGATGCTGAGGACCCTGCAATACGAGCAAACTCGATAGATTGGATGGCCTTATTCTGCTGGTTTTGTCGTATATTCGTATGCTTGCATAGTAGTCTAACTGAAGTGTAGTGAAGTACACAACTGTACTGAAAAAAATATATATATTTTGTTTTTTTGTGTGGAAGCCAGAGTTGGCTAACTGCCACCACCACTGCTTCTGGGTGACTGCAATTTTGTCCTGTGCTTGTGTGCAGTAGTGTGTACTGTGACCTTTGTGCACTCAGCTTGTTCGTGGCTTTGTGCCAAAGAAGAAATTTAAGAAAGAGACATGTCAGCTCACTGCCATTGCCACAGTGAATGTCTATGTTTCTTATAAAGAGGGACTACTGTAATAATATAATTTAAATTTAATATCAGACATCTTTCTGTGAGGAACCTGGGCTCAGGTCCCTCTATGACCATTTGTGCGACTGCGAGTGCACCGCCATATATAGCAGTTAACTGGTAAGGTGGGACTAGTCGTCTGATTCCCACTGCTTCTGGGAAGCTAGCTGCCATTTGGTTCTGTGCATGCACAGTGTGTACTCAAGAAAGACATTGTTCTAAGTTTTGTGGCTTCATGCCAGAGAAGAAATAAAAAAAAAATTGTATGTGAAAGGAAAGGGTTGGGCAGACTAGATGGGCCGAAAGGGTCCTTTTCTGCCGCCAAAGTTCTATGATGCTATGATTTAGTCAAGCTTGGCTATTAGTGAGTGTGACTTGTCAGCTCACTGGCATTGCCACAGCAAGTGACTAAATTTCATAATAATACAATCTAAATTTAATATCTCACATCTTACTAGGAGGAACCCATGCTCGGGTCCTGCACAGCCACTCGTACAAGTGAAAGTACACCACCATATGTAACTGTTAGCTGGTAGGGTGGGACACGTCAGCTGACTCCAACCACTTCTGGGCAGCTAGTTGCCATTTGGTTCTGTGTGCATGTGCTGTGTGCATTCAAGAAAGACGTTGTTCTAACTGTGTGCCTTTCTGCCAAAGAAGAAATTAAAAAAATATTTTTTTTAATCCGATAATTTATTTACTAGTCAGGTTTGATTAATGAGTGACACTAACTTGTTAGCTTACTGGCATTGCTGCAGTGAGTGACTAATATGTTTCATGATAATATTTATTTATTTATTTTGCTTTTGTTGACCAGGTAAGTACACTAGACAAGACAATTGCGTATTTTCAGGTATGACCTGGGAGAGTACAGGAATTACAGATATAAATATATAGGACAACATGATACAGATATAAACAGCTTACAAGTCATGTGCGGACAACCTGATATAGATTAACACAGCATACAAGTCATGTAAGGCATAGTTTTGTACAGTTTGTACACAAGAGAATAACTTTTTTACACAACAGAGTATCACATGTAGCAACTAGGAGCAGTACAAAAGGTACAAGCTGAGATACAGTAACACTATTTACAACTTAATGGCCCCAGGAAGTCGAGGCTTTGTCCAGGGGAAAGGAGTGCTGTGAAGGGTCAGGATAGATCATGGGGGTTTGGGGCAACCACAGGCCGAAGATAGTTTGAGGTGGTTCCATAGGGAGGAACGAAGGCACACCTGTGAGTGGGAGGAGCAGACCTGGGCAGGGAATGCGTTCTATATATAATTTAATATCAGACATTTTCCTGTGAGGAACATAAGTATGGCAGACAGAGGGCATATCAGAAAACGTAGCTGGTCCAGTAGCCCCAGCAAATCTGCATTAGGTGTAGAGCAGCAAGCAGCAGGTGAGGGTGAGCATGCTGCGGAGTGATGCTCAGGGCGCATTTGCCACACAAAATTATATTTTACCCCATGAAAGCCTACAGCCCCTAGCACCAGTACAGCATCGGCTGACACCAGGGAAAAAGTACTATTCGAACTACTAGTAGTGCTGCTAGGAGGACATTGTCATTAACTGCCACTGATACTGATAGGGCTGGCAGTATAGCCTAGAGGTTAGAGTAATAAGCCGTGAATGAGCTTGGTACATCCAGCAGACAGACCTGGATTTGATTCCCGTGATGTCCACTTGCATACTGTGTGACTCTGAGCAAGTCACTTAACCTCCCCAGTGATCCCGGGTCGCCCCTGAAAATAGGCACCTGTGCCTAGTGGGCCTTACCGGGTTATCAAAAGAATAAATTAAAAAAACACTACCAATGTGAATGTGTCCCCTTCATCCCTTGCCACTGCCACCAGTACCAGCATCACCTCATCCTTAATAACCACCACTGCTCTGATCCACCACCCATCCACTATGACAACTAGCACCCCAACATCTGCAACCACTCCTGCCACTGTGACTGAGACCACCCTTGCCACTGTGCCCCAGACCACTTCTGCCACTGCACCACTGTAACTGAGACCACTACTGCCACTGTAACCCTGGTGACCACAACTACTGCTATGGTGAGTTCAGCCCCTACTACCACAGTGGCCCAGCCATGTATACAACTATTTCTAATACTGTGTTGACCCCTACTGTGACACCTTTTTGTTTTTAGGCCTTTCTCCAGTACTGCGGAACTTGATAATGCAGATGGGGGGGGGCACTCAGCTGGGAATGAGTACTTTCCATCTAGAGAAGAATTGTCCACTGATACATCATCTGAGGAGGCCAACTTAAACAGCTTTGATGTTGAGGTACAGTATGGGGAGTACCTTGAGAGCCATAGAGCAAGAAAGTTGGGTGGCAAAAAAACCTCAACCTCTCAAAGTCACACTGGCAGAAGAAAGATATGGCTCCTCCCCTCTAAAAAAAAACCTCAGCAAGTTACCCTTCAGCACTTTGTTCAGCAGGCTTCATCCCAGCCTGAACAGCTAAACAGAGCAGGTGCACGGGTACCAGTAGCACCAAGGGAACACCCGCAGACGCAGGTCTAAACAGGAATGGCAAGTGGGGGCCAAAAGAGTGGTGATCGTACTGGTGATACTAGCCAAATGAGTGGTGTCAGAAACAGTAAGAGCATGGTATGGCTGCATTTCATGTTACCAAAAGAAGACAACAGAAAACCAAAACCACATTGTGTACACATTGTGCAGTACGACTATCAGCAGGGGGAAACTCTGACAAATTTAACAACGGCCTCCTTAATGAACTATCTAAAGGTAAACCATAACCCAGGTTTTTAAAGTATCAGGGTCTGTGCCTGTGGTTACATTAGGCCCATCCTGTGCTGATGATGCAGGAAGTGTTGCTGGTGGCAATACCACAGACCATTCTGCCTCCGAAAAAATTCTGCTGCTTCCACTCTTTCCCCCTCCACACCAAAGAGTCCACGCACCCCCAGCACTCCCCCCAGGCACCGGCCCCCTGCTATTTCCAACCTTCTGGCAAGTGTGGAACATCCCCCCATCCACAGTCAAGGCCAATAGTGGAAGCATTCCAGCCCAGAACCAAATACCAGTCATCCTATTCAACAGCTCAGCACATCACACAGCTCATACATGAAGTGATGACGTTGGATCTGCAACCCTTTTCACTTGTGGAAGACAGTGGCTTTTTGAGACTTATGCAGCACTTGCAGCTACGGTACCATCTCGCAACATGTTCCACATTTTCACTGACTGTGATGCCAAAGATTTATAAGAGTGTGAGAATGTCAATTGCCACACTAATCTCAGAGGCTGTGAGGGAAGTTTTCCACTGCACTTCTGACATCTGGAGCAGTATAAACTCCATGGGGCCTATTCACAAAGGGTGCATAGTGCTATGCACTGCGTGTATGCAGGGCACATAGCGGGATACACATGGAAGACATGTACAGCATGCCTGCACGCCATGCATGAACCGTCATAGTGTCGCGGATCGCCTGCGGAACATGCATGGTCCAAGGGATCTGCGGGTGAGGGCATGCCACAGAGGCTGTAGCATCAGACAGTGTACGGCATGCATGAAGGCATGCACAACTGATAACAGCATGCCGCCACGGCACCCTGCCTACACAAGCAGGAGGCAGCCGTAAATGGTGGATGTGCAACAAATGCGCCGCCAACCTGCAATGGGCAACACAGAGGGAGCCGGCAATGGGACGCCATGCCTGCTGAGGATAGCCCCCAATGCAAGGCAACATGACAGCCATCAGCCTGCCATATGACCTGTGCGGCACATGTGCATGGTAGCACAGTAAGCAGCAAGGCACAACAGGACCCTACACCCTGAACCTGCACACCCCAGCACACACACAGCTGCCATGCCACAACCAGCAAAACACAGCCAGCCCCGGCACGAACAGGAACACAGGCCCACAGCCACCAGCAATGGCCCCACTGACCACAGGCCGACAGGCCCGGGCTGGAGCACCCGACGATGGGAGCTGCACGCCATAAGGTGAGGGCATGGACAGTGCTCACAGGGACCGCAACAGATGCCACAGTGGCAGAGCGAATGAAGGATACTGACCCAGATGCTGCAGTGTAACATAATGTTTATTCAGTAGGAGGGCAGGGTAAAGGGTGGAGGACAAGGGATGGGACGAAACAAATACAAAGCCAGATGCAATGCCGTGTCACAGACATAGGGCAACTCAATCAGACTCCCCGGACTCGGCGGTCAAAGAAAGGGCGGTGTTGCTGGTGAAGGGCTTCTCTTCAAGGACAATCCTCCACACAGGTCCTCGGTACCACTACAAAAACAAGAACACGCAGGGAGCCTACCATCTGTAACCTGTTGAACACTTGAGCAGCCACCACGCACGCACACACACACACACACACACACACACACACACACATACACACACACACACAGGGAACAAGAGCTATACTTTCCTTAGAAGGCTCACAGATGGCCCACCGGTCACCCATGTAATTACAATACAGCATGTCCATCGTGGACATCTTCAGGGAGAAGTACGGTGGCATGTCCAGTGGGAGCCGTCACCTGGGAGACACCACTTGGCCCATTCCCCCCAGCCCCAGGTCCAGGCGCACCAGTATCATGTGCGCCAGCCTCTCCCTCATGGCCTGTAACATGCAGCACAGAACAACACATTAGACAGTGCCTCCCTAAACACACCCTACACACCCAAACACATGGGTCACCAGACTCACATTAGGCTTCTCCAGAACCTCCCATATCACCCCGATGGGGCAGTTGTCCTGGTAGCATGTCGATGAGACACATATTAGTTGTCTAGATAGGCCACTCCGACCTCTGTGCCCTGCAATACTATGCCACTGGAACATTCCAGAGGGTCACGGGGACATCACAGGCATGAGCCAGTCGTCAGTGTCCAGGGCACTGCATCAGATGACATGCACTGTTGCGATATCTGGCATGCCATGTCTGGTTCCCCACGAGCTCTATGGCATGCCAAACACAGTGGGGGCAATTGACTAATCACAGGTGGCGATCCTCATGCCAGCGGTGAATGAAGCAGCATATTGGAAAGGGTACCACAGTGTCAATTGCCAGGTCATGTGTGATGCCAGGGGCATCTTCTGCTGGCATCGAATTTATTGTCCCAAGACCAAAGTTAGAAATAGGGAGATCTTCTATCAAATACAAGGGTGCTGTGGTCTGGAACTCAACTGCAATTAAAATAAGAGATCCAAACATTTTCAACAAGAGATTTCATATTAAATAATGGTTTCTTGAGCAGAGTAACCTTCCATTACTATACTACCGGTTTGTGTAGGTCTGACTCTAACTAGTGTTCTGTTCTATTGGTATTCTGTATTTTGCAGTGGAATGCATTTATATTTATATCTGTGTTCCTTTTCTTATCTTGTATATTTATGCCAGATTGAATGAATGAATGGAAACAGAATAATTGTATATAAGACCTCCTTTGAAATGAGTTTGCTCAACGGAGTGCTTCCTTTTCAAGGTTTTGAATAAAATATACTACTACTACTGATGAACGTGTGTGCAATGTTTCAAGGGTCATGCTCTCGGGGTTTATGTGGTACCCTTCACCCCAGGGGTGTGTAAAATTCTCATTACACACACCACCTCATACTGTACTTTATTATATATATATATATATATATCTATAAAATGAAAAAACAAAAGCAGGATTCTGGGGCTGAACAAGGGAAAGTAAAGCAGCAATTCTGAAAGCTCAACAGGCAGCCAGAGCCCGTGGTCATGGTATGAGTCATGGCAGCATTTTTCAGAAATAAAGCAGCTTGAGTCCTGCTGCTTCACAGAAATTGCTATTACCTATGATTTCAACTGCATTTGATTTACCCTGTGAGTCCAACCCACCACCACCACTGATGGGATCGATGATGAGGTGAGTGTTACTGGTGAGTATAACTGGTGAGTGTTGCTGGTGAGTGTTACTGGACCACCACTGCTGCCCAGACAGTATCTGGTGATGATCTTTGAATACCATTTTGTGTCCTACCAGCAAAGGTAAGCAATATTTGTGGGGATTTTCTTTTAGGAGAGGTGTTGGGGGGGGGAGCTGCCATAGGAGAGAAAAGCTTAACACACATTGTGTCCTAGCAGCAAAGGTAAGTATTCAAGGCAATTTTTTTACTGGAAGGAGTGGGGGAGTGGAGCTACAGGTTGGAAAAGTTTATTTTAACTGTACAGCCTGCGGTCAGTCTCTTAAATATGTTTATTCTTCTGTCTCTTATTCTTGCAGATACAGATCACATGGGTAATGACAGATCCTGTTGCTGTGTAATTCCAGCCTGGATCAGAACTGATGTGGTACATAGCCCAACGTCATGGAAAAGACAACAGTAAAACACTGCAGCATACTGAAACAGAATCGAGTTCATAAACTTTTTACGATGTCTCTTCTGGCCTGTTAAGCACTTCTTGTTTATTTTTGGGTAGCAGTGAGCATATTGCCCTTTCACCTGGTCTCCTTGGTTACTCTGGTGAGAGCAGAAACTGTTAAATCAACCAAGTAGTTTTTGTTGCTGGACAAATTACTGTGACATTGCTCAGCTATAACCCACACTACATGACTCATTTTTGGGGATTCTCCAATTCTTGTTTAATCTATTTTTTAATAGTTATCTAGTTGCTGATGGGCTTTGGTGAGGGTAGGCGGTGGGGTATTGGGACAAAGGGGTTTGGGTTTTTAGTTGGATTTGATAGTGGGGTGGGAGGGTGCGTTGTTGGGTTTGGTTATTTTAGAGTGATTTTATTAAGGTGCTAGGATGTGTTGCTTGCATTAGCCCCTGAGGCTCAGCTACTCCCCATCCCAGCTCAAGGATCTGCATCCTTTCGATCTCTCTCTCTCTCCTGTTGGCTGCAGTGTACCATTGGTGCAGGGAAGAGGGAATTCTGAGGAAGAGCAGAAAGAGAGCATGGAGATTGGGGATGACTGAGGGAGTGGTGCCTATCGGGTTGTGTCAATCAGGAGACACCCTGGGGTTGGATGGAGGATTGGAGAGAGGTCAGGCATGTTTGGTCCCCATTCCCAGGGATCCCACCAGACCAAGTGGGCAGGCAGGTGAGGGGCCTGCTGACTCATTCCATCCACTTCGGGCTGTGCTACATAATGCTAGATCGATGAGGAATAAGACCACAGTTATGGCAGATCTTATCTCCTCTGTTGATCTGGGTTGCATTACCGAGACCTGACTGGAAAACAACTCTGGCCCAGATCTGGAGGTGTCAGTCCCGGGTGGATTCTCAGTTGTGTACTGCCCGAGAAGGGACCATGGGGAGGAGAGGTGGTCATCTGTTTTAGATCTGAACGGAACCTGATGGCACACCCAGTGGGGGATGCTGGGTCATTTGCATGCAAGGCCATGTGAGGTGGTCCGGTGCAGGCTGCAGAGTCCTCCTCAAGAATTGGCTTCCAGGTCATGAGGGGGAGTTTATGCAGGAAATCGTATCCTTCGTTGCCGACCTCATAGTGGATTATCTAAGACTGCATATGTTGGGCGATTTTAATGCCTGGGTGGATGGCAAACATTCACAATTTGGTAAAGATTTCCGTCAGAGCATGGAAGCTCTGGGCCTTGCACAAGTTATTACTACCGCAACTCATCTACATGGTCATGCCTTAGACCAGGTATTCACCCTGGGGCTCAAAGTTAATTGGCGAGAGATTGATCCAGTTAGTTGGTCAGATCATTGTGTGATCAAGTTCAGTTTCAGGGCCCCCCATTGTAGTCCATCCCCTGTGGATGTTGTCCAGTACTGACCTTTGAGAGGGCTTGGACCGGCTGAACTGTTGTCAGTTCTGGATACCTCGGAAATGCTGTCAGCATGCACTGGGGGTGTGGAGCCTGCAGCGGCAGCCTATAATCAGGTTGTCATGGAGGCCTTTGATCACATAGCATCAGTCCATGTACATCCCCTGGTGTTGTGTCTTGGCTCACCATGGTTTGACGGTGAGCTGGGGGCATTAAAAACCAGGGGATTAAGGTTGCAGTGTCATTGGAGGAGATCCAAGGCTTCAGAGGACAAACTAGTTCTGATTGTTCACTGGGGAAAATCAGAAGGCAAGCACTCAGAAAAAGGCAGATTTTCTGTCGAGAGAGAGAGAGATTCCTGCTGGGAGGCATCAAATGGCTCTTCTCTTTTGGACTGTAGACAGGCTTCTCCACCTTGCTTATCTGGAGCCCGTGAAAGCAGTTATACCTGTAAAATGTGAGTAGTTCACTCAGTTCTTCTCAGATAGGTTGTCCTTCAACAGGGCTGGAATTACTCCAATTGGGCCTCGGAAGTCTGGCAGTGGAGGATCTATCATTCGGGAACACAATCTGTAATCTTGGGAGGAGTTTCGGCTACTGACAATGGAGAAGGTATGTGGGGTGATCTTGGAGCTGCGGCCAACATCTTGTAATCTGGACCCAGACCCAACATGACTACTAGCGAGTTGTGTCAAGCATCCGGGTCCGGTGTTCACAGAGAATGTCCAGTGCTCCCTATTAGAGGGGTTGTTCCCGGCAGTGCTTAAATGCACACTGGTGAAACCTTTTCTGAAAAAAACATAAATGGACCCGGATGTCTTGGCGAACTACCATCCAGCCTCTAATCTTCCCTTTTGATGAAAGGTTATTGAGAAGGTTGTTGCACTTCAGCTAGAGGCACATCTTGCAGCCTTTGACATCGCTGAGCCTCTCCAGTCTGGATTTAGGACCAGGCATAAAACAGAGACAGCACTAGTCAGGGTGCATAATGACCTGCTCAGGGTGAGGGATAAAGGAGAAGGGTCAATTCTCATCCTCCTGGATGTCTCATCAACATTTGATACCATGGACCATGGGTAGCTTTTGGATCGACTCAAGGAGTATGCAGGACTCATCAGCTGATTTGAGTCCTATCTCCAGGATAGATCCCAGAGGGTAGAGTTAGGAAGATTTTCCTCATACCCTGTGGTTCTGTCCTGTGGCATACCCCAGGGTTCTGTTCTCTTGCCCATGTTGTTCGCAGTCTACATGCTACCTCCCAAGTAAGGTTACCAGATGTTATGGGCTTGGGTTTCATTGCTATGCAGAAGTCACCCAGCTTTATATGTGTTTTGCTCCAGGGCACCAGGTGCTGTTGACATGCTTAATAAGTGCCTGGCTGAGATCCAAGACTGGATGTCATCCAGCTGGCCTAGACTCAAACCTGAGAAAATTGAAGTGCTGGTAATTGAGTTGGGCCACGGGGGGGGGGACAGAAGCTGCCAGGAAAGAGACCGGGCTTTGGCTTGGTCCCTCTGGGCTTTTAGCTGCTTCTAGGGTGAAGAATCTAGAAGTCATACTGAATGAAGGCTTGACAATAGAGGCCCAGGTGTCAACAGTAGTCTAGAATGGCTTTTTCTACCCACAGAATATCTGTCAAATCAGATCCCTTATCCCTTCTGGTGACCTGACCACACTGATACATGGGTTTGTGACCCTTCATGCTAGACTACTGTAACACTCTCTACCTTGAGGTTAGCAGGGGTATGCTGTGACACCATGCAGCTGCTGCAAAACGCAGCTGCCCAGTTACTTATGGGCCTTGCAGATCATGACATATTTTACCGGTGCTGTGAGATCTGCACTGGTTGCCAGTGAAGTGACATATCTCATTTAACGTGGGTTTGTTAACCTCCAAAACCCTACACAGGTTGGGCCCAGACTACCTGGCTGAGCTCCTCTACCTGCTCATCCACATTCACCTGCTCTGATCCACTAGGGATGGCCTTCTGGTGGTTCCTAGGGCTAGATTGAAGACCCCTGGGGGCCGGACATTCGAGGGAGTGGGTCCAGCCCTTTGGAATTCTCTACCCAGAGCCTTCAGGGAGGCCTTCTCTGTGGAGGCCTTTAAAAGAAGCTTGAAAATATATGTGTTTCAACAAGCATTTGGGGATTATTAGTAACATCATATTTCATCACATCCTAAATTGTAAAATCTGGCTTTGTGTTAACTTTACTGTATGTTATATATAGTATTTTATGTGTTATTTATTTCTGTGGTTTTACTGTGGTTGATTAATTATATTTATGGTTTATGTATTCTTGTTATATTAAAATAGTGCCCAGAACCTCCGGGGAAGGGCGCTACAAACAAAAACAGACTAGTTCTACAAATACAAGCAACATACTGCAAGGGAATCGAGAGAGAGAGAAGTCAAGAATCCGAGAGAGAAAACCTCAGAATGAGAGCAACAGAAATCAGGTGGTGGCAAACTGCTGCCACCTGCCCTGCCCTGCCCTGTGTCAGAAATATCAAAAATATAGAATGTGATCAACAGTAGAAGGCGTAACCAACCCGTCTGTCTATGCAACGGCAGTCTGCCTTTTTTTGATTTGTTTTACAACATCTGGCTGTGAAAGGCACACTGAGCTGAAGCTAGTTTCAGGTCTGTCCTGGGTTCTCAGGGCGGTTAAGTGACTTGCTCTCCTCAGGGTCACACAGCATGCCACTTGTTACCATACTACATCATTATACTTCTACAGCAACACCCCTACTGGTGTCACTTGCATGCCCACTCTTGTCCACTTCTCCTCCCCCCCCTCCGGCCAGCTGTAGCTGCTTATCTTTGTATGCAGCACCATGGGGAGAAAACAAGGACTTTGGAGGAAAACTGCACCCCCCCCCCCAACAGCCTCTTGCATGACTGACACAGCTGTCCAGTTGCCACTCACCACATAGTTGTCTTGGATAGCTGTGGTGGATAACTGGTAGGGCGTGAGAAGGTCAGTGATGGGGCTGGGTGGGGTGCCACCAGATGTCACCGGGGGGAGAGAAAAAAAAAGCTCTACAGAAAAAATACACTTCTTTAAGCTGCTGAATGTATCACACCAAAGTGTGACAAAAACAGCCTATTTTATTCATTTCTGAACTCTAGTTTGGCACTTGCCACTTAATAGGAAAGCACACGAAAAAGTCAGTGTTTTTTGTGTGAACCTGGGATGGATTTCTTGCAGAGAAAAGTGCACAAAAGGAAACTATCAAACTTTGTGTTCTAATGTGCACCTGTGCTGGTTGCTTCCAGAGTGGAAACAGGCCTAGTAGTACTATTTTATTTTTCACATTAAGGGAAGCAAAAACACTCCTAGCAGTTCTCCTGAGAAACACTAACAATCACCACACAAATGTGTGAAAACATTATCTCTCTAGCTTGGGATTTAGAAAAGGAACACACACTGTCAAGATTTCTGCTTTTGACAATTTTAGCAAGTGGATGGAAGTAGATTTTTCCTTCACAGCAGCTCACAGATCTGTCTCTGTTCCCTGTAGCTTCTGCGAGTGTTGCGTCACATGGGGTGCCTTCAGTGAGCTTACAAAGTAGCTTCTGACTGGACAGGAAGTCTCAGGAGATCTTGAAGTCTCACACACTATTCCAGCAGTTGAATAATGAATACCAAAGAAATATTACTCAGCTGAATATTCAAAATAAGGTGTTTACACACCCCGAGTGTTTGAAAGCACAAGAAGAGTCAGACAAAACCCTGGCATGGCAAATGGCAAAAATAACACAGCTACTAGTAAAATAATATGATTTTTCAATGGTATTTTACTATCAGCTATGTTAAAAGGTAAAATAAGTAAGTAATAACACATAACAGGGTGTACATTAAAATGTTTTATTACATGGGGCTGCTGAGCGACTGTCATTGGCTATTTGCCATCACCTGACAGTGCGATGATCTACATTATCAGCACTGTCAGGTTGATAAGGTCCACCATACTATGGATCAAGAGGCAGGGTAGTACCTGTTTCTCTCGTCACATTGGGAAAGTAAAAAGCAGACATTTGCAAAAGCTGCTCAGCGGTACAGAATTGCCTCTGCACCAGATGTATCCTGGCATGTTGCTCTGCAGACTCCCTGCACAGTATTGAGTTGCACAGGTATTCGTGTTGTGGCAGTTAGGGGGCTCGTAACAGCACAGGTGTTGTCTGTGCTGCCAGAAGTTGTGCCCTGTCAGCGATGAGTCCCCCGAGCCTGCGCGCCACCTCCCAAACATTTCACACCCTGACATGATCGTACCATAGCAGCTGTGAATATACCCACCCACCCTGCGGATGTCGCACATCACATGCATCAGTGACCCTTGAGGTGCTCATACAACATGTGCTGTTGTGGGAATTTGGATGGTCACTGTGCACATTTGTCTTCCCCACCCATCCGCCCAATGGACCTCACAAGACCAAATGGTTAGTGTACAGCTGTGATCCCCTGTCAGTTATATTTCTACCCACCCACCTGCCCGGTGGACCTTGGACACCTAGCGCACACTAACACAGCACTGGGCAGTCATGGCACAAGGTTGGTAGCACCCCCTAACAGCCCCTAAAATCAGAAGTCTGTCCCTTCCACGAGTCACAGAGTAACAGCAGATGGCAACATATTTCATCAGTCAAACTGCGACTTCATTAGTAGTGATGTAGGCATCATGGTACTAGCCGCATGAACTTCAATGAGTTGCTTACCCTTCCTAAGCTTCAGCCAGGCACATATAGCAAGACTCCAGCGGTCGGAAGTGTCCAGAAATGACAGCTGAAGAATTCTGGGGCATTGTTCATTGGTTTTCGGACAGCCATGTGAAATCTATGGTCCCACATTAAAGAAAGTACAGTGTCACAGGCAAGTCTGTAGTTAAATATGTAACCAGGGTATCAGCCACGGTGGCATCAGCGTGACAGGACTGCACAGAACCTCCCGCAGTGGTACGGTGTCATGTGCAAGCAGGCGGACTGGACTGCTCATCATGGTCATGGCACACTGTTCCCTGGCATCACTGTGCCGCAGTGACCCCAGCTGTGCCTAGAGTCCCATTACCAGCACAATGACATGACAGCCCCAGGATGACACCTCGCTGCAACAGTAGAGTGTCACTCCTGACAGCAGGTCAGAAATATAGCGACGGAGTACAGTTACCCGCTGTCAATCTTGTGTGCAGCTTCTGAGTGGGTGTCAGTTGTGTTGTGAGTCAGAGCAGTGGTTTCGGGGGGGGGGGCAAAATTGCACTGAATTTATCAGGTAGCGAGAGGAAAAGCACTCCAGTGAGCTGGAGGTCACCCAACTGAAATGATGAAATGGGCTTAGCTCATGCTCTAAAGAGCCGACTTCCTTATTCATTTGCAGTCAAGGCAAAAAAATGGCACATAACTGCCGGAGTTGTCTGTGTTTAAAGTCCCCGAGTTCTGAGAGTATGTGTGTCTCTCTGTCTCTATCTCTGTTGCTGTCTCTCTCTCTCTCTCTCTCTCTCTCTATATATATATATATATATATATATATATATATATATATATTGAATGACTGCTGGAGACAGTGAGCAGTGGGGAGCAAGCGCAGTCTGATAGCAGCTGGGGGACATGGTCTGTCCCCACCCACCCACCCCTATGGTACTCGTGCCCAAGCCACACAGTGCAGTCCCCATGTGGTTACCCACCCATCCACCCTACGGCTCTCCGGTGACCCACTGTGATCTCTGATGCCCAGTATGTCCTACTGTGTGCACTGACACAGAGACACAAAAATCACAAGTTGTGTGGAGGGAAGTACCTGTACTGAGCGGTGTTTATCTCTGTCTGTGTTGCCGCTTGCTGTGTCCCTGTGTCAGTGACAGCGTGACTTGCTGTTGTGTTGGTGTTGGGGGAGTGGCAGAGACCACTACAAAGCAATGGGATGCAAGGGCAAAGAAGCCTTATGAATTTCTGTGCAAAGCACACATCAGGACCAGCTGGGAGGGCAAAGAGTACTTTGGGAAGGATCAGCATGCTGTCATAGCTAAGAGATGTCAGTGAGTAGCTCTGTTGCTTAGCTGCCTTTAAAAATGCATGCCTGTGACTGTCATTCTCTCGCTCCACTGTACGTCCGGTGCCCTAAGTTCCACAGGACTGGTGGATGGGGACACACAGCGCTGTAAGGGATGCATTATGTGAAGAGGTTGAGTAAATGTTTGGACAGTAATGCACACATATTAGCACTCTGCTGTCATCTGCAAAGTGCATTACATTTGTGGCTATAGTGTAGACACATTCAGGCACACTACAGTCTGTTACCCAACTCCATGTGCATTACATTTCTTCCAGTAGTGTGGAACACATTAATGCACACCTACTAAGTGATATAGGTGATTTTTGGCACTATATCTGGCTGATCATGTCACCGATAGCTTGCACCTACGCTCTCTTGTGTGGATGGCATCAATGGGACAGTAGTCCTGTGAAGCGGATGAGCCGTGCAGTGGTCCTTCTCGAGCCAGTGCACAGTAAGGGGGGGCCTACAGTAAATATGATAGGCAGTGTATCAGACAGTATTATGTAGAAGAAATCTGACAGATCATCTCAGTAGTGTATCTGTGACATTTCTATGTGTGTCAGAGCAATGCAGTCTGCATTATTTGTTAGGGACTGTTTTGTCAGGTGGAAGGATACAGTAACTTTTTAGGTATTTAAACAGCAAAAAAGAACGTTCTCAATATTTTTTTTGTTGTTTAAACATAGCCCATGTAATAACTGCATTAACACACTCAAGATGTGTTGTTAATGGGATACGCTTACACCCTGGTGCTGTGGGAGGGCACTAGGCCTGCAGCTCATGCCCACAGCGCACTAAGGTGTGTGTTAATCCCCATTAATAGCACACCCTGTCATGCATTAATGCTTACTTAATGCACAACCGGGAGTGTGTTATTGTGCTTACAAAATGGCTCACTGCTTAAATGTTTGTTGTTTTTTTAACTATAAAACATGATTAACACATCGGGTGTGCATTAAAGAGCTAGTAGAATCAAAAATTGCAGACAGGAAATGTTCATAAATTTGGGAAAATAAAAATTACCTCAGAAATAAAAGGTAATAGTTGTCTGCTTTTAAAAACTCATATTAGTTTAAGGCAGTACACTAGCTCTTTAAAAAATGTTAATGAATGGTCATGTGACATGCTTTAGCCAATCATGTTTATGGATTTTCCAATGCCATTTTTAACAGTTTTTATTCTGCAGATTTGTTTGCCCTTCCACGATATGCGTGTGTGGATATATATATATATATATATATATATATATATATATATATATATGAAATTCAGGTAAACAGCTTTATATATTCCCACCAAGTGTCCCCAAATAACTGAGAAAAATGTTAAAGCATCTGTACAAAGCAGATCTTCTGTGTTATAGCAAGTATATTTGCTGCAATTTATATAGCATCATTGCTTTCCCCCAGTTACTGTCTCGGCTGGCTTGAAGCTCTCAGCCCATTAACTCTGTTCCAACAGAGAGTTATGATACATGTATTTATTTTGTGTATACAGTACAGAAAAAAAGCTCTAAGATTATTAAATGAATTTTGATATAGATATCAGCTTGCTCATGATTTTAAAAGTCTAATTTCTTCATACCCGCAAAGGAAGAAAAATAGATGAAGAGGCAAGAAATTGATCTTTATTTATGCCTCTTCTAAAGTGGAACTGACATGTGACCATCTGCTTGTTTGGGTCGGATACTAATGTGTACTGTAGTTGAGAAATTACTGCAAAGTGCTCTGTGACACAAGACAAATGGCAGCTGACCTGGAGATGCTAAAAGGTGAGGCCACATTAGTAAACAATGCGGTGGGTCTGTGTTACTGAACAGCTTATTCACTGCTACAACAACAAAAAAAAGCCCAATACTGAAAAAACAGACCTTTCTTACTCAGGCTCGTGAGCTGAGAAATTAAGAACCTCAGGGCTCAAGTACCTTTGCTAGAAACAGGATAAGACTGAGGAAGTAGTGCGGTTCTGTGTTTAGAGCAACTGTAAACCAAGACACTCCAGAATCAAATCGCAGAACCACCACCGACTATGGGACTTTGTGCAGGTCATTTGATTCATTATCATGAAACATTTTTAACCAGGATAGTCAACATGCATACTCCACTGGCCTGATTTTCAAAGAACTGAAAAAAAAAATGCACATGCATGGCAGAAATGGTGTGGAAAGGGAGCTTCACTTGTGCAACCGCATGTTTTTCCACATGTGTGCAGTTTTCAGAGCCAGAGCCGTTTTGCAACCATTTCAGTGATTTACGACAGCTTGCACATGGATTACATGCACAGCTGTACTGAAATGCTATGGCTGGTATTACAAGGAATAACATTCCTCCATAGCTGTGTCTCCCATGTGTTTGCCCCATGCACACAAAATGCTGAAAATAGCATTTTGCTGATGCAGAGATTTTTATCTCTGCACTGTTGAGTTGCATAATATGGAGAGTTAGTCTCTGGGCCATACCAAGCCTTATGAAAATGGAGCCCAAAGTGCTTTTTTAGTTATGTCTCGGGGCACAATGGTACATACATACAACGTGATATCAGCGTTACATAATTATTACAAAAATGATAGTTTGAAAATGATCACATGTGAATAGTGATGCCAAATAAACCTAACAGGCAGGATTTTCAAAAGTGTGGCTATGGACACAAATGCATGTTGCACCTGTGTCAACATCTGCCTGAATGCATCTGAGCAGTCCTGCTGCTATTTTCAAAAGATGTGTCCATCTGCGCCATAAACTCTCGATATGGGGAAAAAAATGCGATTAGCCAAAATGCAAGTAGTATAATTTTTTCCCACATTTGCTGCTTTTTTTGTTGCAAAATCTGGACACTGTCAGACCAACTGATAGATGGCATAACAGTCTGGGTGTCATTCCAGTTTGAAAATAGCTACAGCTGCATCTTGGACAGCTCTTCTTAAAAAACCTGCCCAGCATGTTTAAAGGCAAACATATTAGCCATCCCAATGGTGCAGCGGTAATGCTACCCCTTGTGACACAGGTGACTCGGGTCAAGGAGTGCATGCGAGTCATTGAGGGCCAGCTGGGGGAAGGAGGATTGAGCATCCTGGGGAACACGTTCCTCCTTTGGGGAGGGAGGGTGGTGATCCCAGCTACACCATTGCCACCTGTATGACCTCAGGTAGTAGTGTAGCAGGGGACACAGAAGGGAGACACTGATTCATATCCTTAAGGAAAGCCTCTGTTCTTCTTATCTAGGAGGTTCCCACAATCTACAAAGCCTGCTTCCAAGCCAGTGTACAGATACTGTCTGGCACTGCTGAAGATCAGTGAATCTCAGGCAGTAAAATGTAGTTACTGCAAAGTTTTCTGTCACTTATAAAATGGATTTGAGATTACAATTATTAAATATTTATGATGCCTTTATTTCAATAAATATTTTGTGGTTTACGTTCACAAATTATTTCCTGCATTGTAATATTTTTAATACTGTCATAACTATTACTGACCCTACAGGGAGCCTTGGAGAGGCGGTGTGGTCCTACTCCACCAGACCACGCTGCCTCTCAAAGGCTCCCTGTAGGGAGCAGGGACTCCATGCCACCAGCTTCCCGGACCCCCAAAACCTGAAGTTTTGGCCCTCCTCTGCTGTCCATGCCTTCACCAGTCAGGTGCGAGCTAGAGTGGGACTTTGGACTTCTCTGTTTTCTGTGGAGTGAGTTTTAAAGTCGGAGTGCCCTTCACCTTGGCAGACCGACCCTGCCAGACCATGCTGCCTTTCCAAGGCTTCCTGTAGGGACCAGGACTACACATCTCTGGCCACCAGCTTCCCGGATCCCTGGAGCCAGAACTTTCTGCCCTCCTCTGATGCCCATGACTTCACCAACCAGGTGCCAGCAGAGGTGGGACTTTGGACTTCTCTGTTTTCTGTGGAACAAGTTTTAAACTTGGAGAGCTCTTTACCTCTACAGACCAACCCTGCTGGACCATGCTGCCTCTCCAAGGCTCCCTGTAGGGAGTAAGAACTCCACACCACTGGCCACCAGCTTTCTGGATCCCCAGAGCATGAACTTTTGGCCCTCCTCTGCTGCCTGTAACTCCACCAATTGGGTGCAAGTGGGGCAGGACTTTGGACTTCTGTTTTCTGTGATGCAAGTTTTAAACTTGGAGCACCCTTCACCTCAGCAGACCAACCCCACTGGACCACACTGCCTCTCCAAGGCTCCCTCTAGGGAGCAGAGACTCCACATCACTGGCCACCAGCTCCCTGGATCCCTGGAGCCAGACATTTTTGCCCTCTCTGATGCCCATTACTCCACCAACCTGATGCCAGCAGGGGTGGGACTTTGGACTTCTCTGTTTCCTGTGGTATGAGTTTTAATCTCAGAGCACCCTTCACCTTGGCAGACGAACCCCGCCAGGCCACGCCACCTCTCCAAGGCTTCCTGTAGGGAGCAGGGACTCCACGCCACCGGCCATCAGCTTCCCGGACCCCTGAGCCTGAACTTTTTGCCCTCCTCTGCTGCCCATGACTACACCAATCAGGAACGAGAAGGGACGGAACTTTCTCTATGCACTGCACTACAAATTTTGACTCGGCCAATTGGCCTGTCCACACAGCTGCCTGTTCGCACAAAGGACCATTTCACTAAAGACATTGAGGAGTCTGCCTGGAATCAGTCGTGAGTCAGCTGGTCAGCCGGCCACACTGCCCAATTAGACCCCTCCATCATTTGTTTGCTCCTCTACCCTTACATCACTCCCCTGTTACCTGTTTTGCTCACACATGCCTGCCTACATTGCTTGGGTCTTACCAGCTGTTTCAGCCAGACTTGTTTGTGCTCAGTTTAGTACAGCTTTTGCTGTAACTTGTATCAACTGTTTCAGCAAGGCTTGCTTGTTGCTCAAGTATTATAGCTATTGCTTTATCTGTATTTGCTCAGACTGCCACCTAATTAAATGTCCTAATATTATTTGTGCCTTTGCTTTTAACTGCTGTGTTGTTTGTTCTAATCTTTTGCCTACATGATTCTGTCTGGCACGCTAACTCTTGCATCCAGATTGCTCTCTCATTTGCTCTACTCCAATTTCATATCTGTTCTATCTGCACTTTACCCTAGCTCCTACTCCTTTTGTCCTTGAATTATATCTACCACCTACCCCCCCAACCCCCGCAGCTGCTTGTTGCTCTCTACCCCTTCTCACCTATTTGCTTTCCTTCCATCCTTACACCCCAGTCTGCCATGACTGCACCGGAGTCTCTCTACCACTCCCTCCCAAACTCTGACCTAACTCTCCCTCTGCTCTCATTCGCTTCTCATTCCCCTTCCCTCTGACTCCTCTGCACCATGCTCCTTTGGCTAACTGCCTTCTTCATCTATCTCCCTCTACTGTCCCCTACCCCCTCACTCATCCTCCCTCTCATCCCCCTTGCCCTTTCCCTCCTCCATATCCCATCCTCTTCCCCCTCTCTCCCTATCTTTTCTTTCTCCACCTTTCTCCCAAAGTGCCCCTACTTTCCTACCACACAACATATTCTATCCACCCTGGTCTCCTTCCTACTGCCTCCTCAAACTTCGCATTTCTCCACCATTCCTGTCACTCTTTTACCCCTTACTCCTCTGCCCTCTCTCTCCCCTAGGCTACAAAAAGTGAAAGACACCTTCCTTTCTCACCCTCCTCCTCATCCTACTAGTTTTGGCTGGTGATGTGGAACCAAATCCTGACCCCCATTCCCCATCGCTGTCTATGCCCAAAGGTCTTAGCTTCTTCCACTTCAATGCATGAAGCCTCCTCCCAAAGATAGACTCTCTCAAGGTATGGACCTCACAACACTCCCCAGACATCCTTTGTATAGCTGAAGCCTGGCTGTCCTCTAGAGTCCCAAACTCTCATCTCACCCTCCCCAAATTCCACCAGGACACAGGTAAACATGGTGGAGACATTGCTTATATTTATCTACCTCCAACATAACATTTCCTGCTCTATCTCCCTCAAAGAGGCCCTCCCCTCCTCCCATGAGCTCTTGCTGCTCAAACTTTCCAACCCCTCTATCCTCCCTATCTTTGTTGGCATCCTTTACGCTTCCCCTAAGATCCCTCCCTCCTCGCTCCTTAACTCCCTCTCATCACTTGTCTCCCTCTCTACCTCTGGCGAATTTATGCTACTCAGTGATTTCAACCTAAACCGGCTCTCCCCTGCCTCTAGACCTATCCTGCATGCTATTGAATCCTTGACTCTCACCCAGCTAATCTCAGAACCAACCAGGCTCAACCTCCACTCCTCAAATCATTCCCTCCTGGACTGGATACTATGCTGCCACACCCATCGCATGTCGGCTGCTGTCTTGCTCCCAAATGTGTTCAGGGATCTCTGACTTGCCTATTGTATTAGGAAAACTTGCCCCACTCAATCCACCCCAAATTTCACCTGGCACTGGCCCCTTAGCTCTCTTAACACTGATGCTGTCTTAAGCAGCCTGGCCTCTGCTAACTGTTCTCCTGTCTACTATACCCAGAACATCGACACAGCCCTCTCACACTTCACCGCCATCCTCACTTGCTCCTGGAACACCCACACCTCCCTCAAAAGATGCAGAGTGAAACACTCCCACCACCCCTCACCCAACCACATTGAGTTATGCAGAAGAAGAAGAAGAAGAATCAGCATTTATATAGCACTTTTCATACACAGTATATCCCAAATCAAATCTAGGGACCTTGCATGGGCCCACTTTAAGGCCTTCCACTCTGATTCTGACCATCAGCACTATATGTCTCTTAGAAACTCCTGCACAAAGGCTATCCGAGCAGCCAAGGCCCACTACTTAAAATCCAACCTACAATCCAACCTAATTTCTAACTCCAATTTCTGGAAAGTAATCCACTCCCTTTTCGACCTGCCACCACAACCCCCCAAGCAGATGACTCACTTATCTCTCGCCACCTTGCTGTCGCGTTCCTCTTCAACAAGTTCTTCACAATCTGTGCAGTTCCCTGCCAGTCCTCAAACACTCCCCTCTGCTCCAACCCACCTCTTCTGCTGGTTTTCACTTCCCTCCTGTCTCCCCTCAGGAAGTTTTCCTTGCTCTCAAACCTCTCAACCCCTCAAAATACAGCCCAGATGGCTTGGACCCCAAACTCCTCCACATATCTGCTCCTGCTATCCTCCACCCACTCACCCACCTTTTGAAATTCTCCTGCTCCCTCTGTGCCACCCCCCTCACCTGGGAAACCACCAAGGTACTCCCCCTTGACAAAGGGGGTGATCCATCAACTCCTGGAAACTACAGACCTCTCTCCTCCCTTCCTTTGCTAAACTGCAAGAGTCGCTAGTCCACTCCAGATTAGTCAATTTCCTAGACTCTAGTCCTTCCTGTCCCCTTCCCAGTCTGGCTTCAGAAAAAAACATTCCATAATCACATCCCTTCTCAATGTTACTAAATCTACCCATACAGGGATGGACATGGGTCACATCACAACAGATATTTTTATTGATCTTGCTAAGGCATTTGATTTGATAGCCCACCCTCTCCTATCGGACAAGCTGGCCTCAGCTAGTCTCTCTATTCCTGCAGTTAAGTGGTTCCACTCATACCTTTCTAACCATCAGCAGTCTGTTCAGGTGGGTGGTGCACTATCCCCCATTCTGACAAGAGTCCCCAAGGACTACATCCTTGGCCCCATACTATTTTAACTTTTTTTAAATGACCTCCTATCCATCTGTGTCTCCTCCCATATTCACATGTATGCTGATGACACAGTCTATGCATCTGGTCCCTCCACGTCTGTGGTTGCTTCCTCATTCCAATATGATTTCCACAATGTGCTATGCTGATTCCACGCCAATCAGCTCAATGTAAACACTAAGAAGACTGTGTCCATGACCTTTGGTACTAGCCAAAAGCTAGCAAGGCTCTCACCTCCTCCAGTCTTCTCCCCCCTTGATGGTACCCAACAGGAGGTCTTCCACACTTACAAATACTGTACCTTGATGTGTGGCTTGATGGCAACCTAGACTTCTCAGCCCACATCAACATTATATACTCAAAGCTTTGCCCCAAATGAGGTATCCTTCATCAGAACAAGGACTCTCTCCTCACTGAAGTCCATAAGGACCTACTTGTCAAAAGGATCCTCCCTATTTTTGACTATGCAAACATGGTTTACAGTGCTGCCCCTCCCTCCACCTTCACCACACTGGACACCCTCTGTAATGCCTCCTATCGCTTTGTCTCAAACTCTCCTCCCCACACCCATCACTGATCTCTTTATCCTTCTCTTTCCATTGCCCTCATACCATCACATTATCATTCCTACTGCTTATCCCTCATTGGTAAATACTGGTTTGACTCCTTCCCCTCCAGTCTAGCGTCTTTCCTCTCCTCCTCTGCTCTCTCCTCTTACCCACTTTGCACTAGAGACTCCCACTCTTTCTCTATCCCTCACCACTGCTCTCGCATTAGTCAGACTGCTTTCTCAAACTGGCTCCCCTTCTTTTGGAACCAACTGCCCCCTCTTCTTCACCAAGCCCCATCTCTGCTATCGCTAAAGCAGCTTCTAATGTCTACCTCCCCCCAATTGTTTCTGTCACATCCCCCTCTAATCCTCCTCCTCTCCCTCCCCGACCCCACTCTTCCCACTTTCTGCTAACCCTACCCCTTCTAATGTGCCTCACACTCCCTGCACCATCTCTGTCTCAAATGAGGGCTCACCTCATCCAAACTAAATCTGCCTTGAACCCCTGCTGCCTACCTTTGTAAAATTTTTAATGACACCAACATACAGTAGTGTTGCCATATACCTCAATGTATTCATACAGCTATTTTGTTAACCAGTGTATTGCACTTGAAACTGCTGATATTGCACTTCACTTGTTTGTAACTGCCTGCTTGGTTTCATCCCCTTTCCCCTTCCCCTTCCCCAGTTCAAGACCAAAAACAGAATCCAAAACAGGGTCATCTCTAAACATTTAGGAGTGACTACAAGGACTGGTAAAAAAACAGTTAGGGAACATGTTTCAGATAAACACACATACATGCAGACATTTCACACTGTGGAGAGTATTACGATTGACCGACATGCACTTTACAGACACCCAGAATCCCGACACAAAAATCCTGACCCACAGATTTCCAACATAGAAAGGTTGCCCACAGTGGAGTTTGTTATGTTTATTAAGGGGGAGCGAAGCCCCTCACATTGGGAGTGTGGGGGGCAAAGCCCCCAGAAACATGCCACCACAAGCAGAATTTCCATGTTGAGATTTTTGTGTCAGGATTCTGGGTGCCGGTAAATTGCATGTTGGTGTTTCATAGTAGATCCCACACAGTGCTATTCAAAAGAGATGATTGCAGCATTTTAAAAATGCTGCTTATAATGCTCCAATTATTGTTCCTGCAATCATTAAAAAAAGGCAAAAAAAAACCCTAGAAGTAAGCCTGCTCGGATGAGAATACAGTTATCTGTGTGGCAATTTGTTCTTATGGCCTTTACAGTGACATCTGTAATACAAATACAAATTTGAAATTGCATACTGAAACTGAATTTATTGTATCAAAAGGAAAATGCAAACATTTGCTGTTCTAAATCAGTCAAACCTGAAAACTGCCTTTGGTGGCAAATGATTGCATGATGTACACAGTGAGGTGTTCTTTTCTGAGGAGGCTTACAGGTTTAATGTTTCAAAAAAAACTGGTAAGAGACACTGTTGACCATATAATATTTTTTCACTTAAAGATGTAATAGATTCTGTAGTAGAAAACTTTACGCGGACTGACAATGTGACCTGTCAAACCAGAAAGGCTTAGTCGGGGTCATGTGATGAAAACTATCATGTCAGACAAGCGCCTTTGGACATCATTTCCATATCCGCAAACAAATTTGTTATCGGTAAGAGTCTTATTGGTAGAAAACATTGATGATTACCCAGTTCATGATCAAACGACTTTGACTGGTCTCAGTTTGGCATGTTTGTCTCTTGGTGTATGTCAGAGCTCCTTTAATCACATGCATACAGTGGCAGTACATCACAGTGTGAGGAGAGCATTTGTAAATTTAGTTTATGAGGTTAGAAGACTGATTTTTTGGATTGGCAAATTTCGAGAAGTTACTATAAGATGAAGATATGGCAAATGCTGTAAAATTTCTCAGTTCTTTATTTGAGAGATATGAACGTGGCCAGAAGGATACTGACTATGAAATGGGGTTTAAATCTGGTTCCCAAATATCAGTGTCAGATCACAGTCTCATACAGAATTTTGATGAAGAAATTGCTAAATGTATTTATAAAATGGGCAAAGGATTTCAAGCAATCTGATTGGTTGTTAGCCATGCATTAGATGTGTCTAATGCACAGCTAAAACTAGAACCCCCATTTAGAATACACAGGCCCATTTTATAAGCGCAATAAGCCACTCCGGGGATGTGCATTAGACAGTTCTAATGCACTGCTAGGGGACTGGACGCACTCGGCCTGTGGCCTCGTGCCTCACTACGTCCCCCTAGCCGTGCATTAGAACTGTCTAATGCACACCCCATTGTGTCTTATTGCTTACTTATTTATTTGAATTTTGATAACTGGGTGGGCCCACTGAGACAGACACATCCCTTTATCAGAGGCCACCCGGGGAATAAAGACAAATCCATGAGCAGGTACAATATACAGTTGGATGCAAGAGGTAAAACATAAATAGGACGAGTACAGTCAGTGGCAGGAGCACAATACATTATACATATAATATATATATATATATATATATATATATATATATATATATATATACTACAAAAAGCTAATGAGCAGGTAGTCAGTTTCCTCAGCTGCAGGATAATGATTCCATGATGGTCCAGAACGGTCCAATGTTAATAATCCTTTGATTGTGTTTGGGACCACTTTGATGAAGGCTTGGGACAGCTGTACTGTGGCAGGATATTTTGCACAGTAGACATTACATCTTAATGCCAATACATAGTACTATAAATTAACATATTTACAAAATATAAGAGAGGGAAAAGGTGACGTTGTGAAACAGGAAACATTTGACCAGATCTGTATCTGCTGTGAAAGATTATTTTATTAGGTTCAAACAGTAAGAGTAGATCTCATGTCTGAAATTTGTGACAGTGACATCTGGGCTGGATAGATTGCTTTCCATCTTTTGAAGAATGAGACCGCTTCATTAGATGCAGTGACTTTGTATCGCTACTGTTTCTCAAAGTTGCGAAGCAATGTAGTCCCATCTCCTTTAGTGTTGAATAACATGAGTGTGGATCCAGAGCCTCCAGAAATTCAAAATCTACATGTTTGAAAAAATTCTGTTCAAAAATCGAAGACCATTCAAACTATTTTGAGATTAACTCCAAAAACAGGTACATTACCCCCAATGGAATTGGTCAAGCCTTAGTAAGGGTAAATCATGTATCTACTTTTACCACTGAAGACAAGCATGGATACTGTTACTGAAAGTGACAGTTTCATTATTTTAGTGAATGGGGTTACTACAAAAAGCAAACAGATCTGGCAAGATGTGGTAGACATGAGAATAATTTGTGCAGCACCTCAGTTTCTCAGTACTCGTAATGTTCTCTACTCTGACCTTCAGGTGAAAACTTCAGGTATCTGAATTTTTATATTTGGTTTGAAAGAGTAAAGAACCCATGATTTAGAAACTTTGTGCAACACATGGAGGGGACATTCACGAGTACACTATTCATCCTCTTCATGCAAAAGATCCTTTTGCAGACAATATTGAATTGTATCAAATGACACAGTTCAAAGATGCACTAGTGAGTATGTGGGAGGCTATATTTGATGCTCAATGTCTTCCTTACCTATTTCCATTAGGAACTGGAGGTCAATTAGACAAATATGAAGTGAGGATATCTGGAATGGAACACACAGTTTCATAGATTTTGAGTGTTAAACTTTGGTTTCAGAGAAACATTCATTATTTGTTTAATGTATTTTGGTAGAGCACTCATAATCTGACCAATATGTCTGCACAGGATCTTTTACAAAAGGTCCTAGACAAACATGAAGAATTCATAGCCAATTTGAGCAGCATACCTGCTAACACATGAGGTATCAAAGAGTACTGGTACCGACGTCATGCTGATTTGATGTGCATGGTTAGAGATTGTGGTGCTCCAACTAGGTTTGTAATTCAAATTTGTGCCGAGTACCTCTCGGAAGAAAAATTCTCTTGACTTGGGCAAATGAGGATCTGGATGGTGTGAACTCAAAACATAAGATGAACTTTGTTTACTTGCTGTTGACAGTGTCATCATTTTCACCAAAGGTCATATTGTTTGCTTGCATTCGTTAAAAACAAGACCAGTCTCCAGGTAGGGGTAGTGCAACACTATTTCTGATGGGTTGAGTATCAGAGTTGGGAACCTACTCACATTCATATGTTGCTGTGGTTCAAGGATGGTTCATTGATTGGTGATGCTGACAGTCCTGCTGTTTTGCAATTTATCCAAAAATACATGGCTTTCAGTCTTCCAGATGCAGTTGACAGCCCAGTGCTAAGGAAGCTTGTTGAAAAATTCCAGATGCACCAAGTGTAGTGGTAGCTACTGTTTGAAGACAGTCAAAAGTGGAAAGCGATGCTACAAAGATGTCATTTCGGCTTTCCAAGCAGTGTTGTGCACAGTGCATTTTTGCATTATATCGTTTCTGTGATTTATTTATTTATTTAATAACCAGGTAGGTGCATAGGTCCGAGAACCATTTTCAGGCACAACCCAGGTCACTGAGTGTGGCACAGGAATACAGCAAGGACAAAGTGCATGGTACAAGGCATATGGAGACGTCACTAGGCATTGAAATACTTACAAGACATTTACAAGCAGAAAAATAAAAATGATTAGCAATATGAAAATGATTAGAAATCATTTGACAGACAAGTTCCAGAAACAAGCATATGAGTTGCTTCGCTGTGAAAAAGAAGTGATCATCAATAATTATTGTGCTGTTTTTCTTTTGATACGGTAGGCAATCATAGATGTGCAATATGTGGCTAGCAATTCAATTGCACGTGCACGTTACGTTACCTCATACATCACCAAACCTGAGCAAACAGCACTTCAAAAGCTGTGGCAGGAGATATCTGCCACCAGATCCTTGGCTTCTCATTTGTGCTCACTGGGCTTGAACACAACCTCCCACGTAGACTGTAGAATCTATAAAGCCAGCGATCCATTAATAGGTACTTGTTTATTTGATAAGTTTGGCAGGAATCTGTTACACCAGTGTCAATCTGAAGCAAAATTGGCATAAAGTCCTGAATGATATCAAACAAATTGAGATACTGGCCGAGTGTAACCTAGAATCAAACAATATTCTTCAGAGTAATCTGGTTGATACTTACTGGCCACTCTTTTGCATTGAGTTGCTAGATATGTGTTTGATACTGCAAAGGGGTATGATTTGAAACAATCAGCTACTGAGAATCGTGAGACTGTAATTTGTGCTCTGTTAAACAGACAGGGATTTTTGGTGAGGCAACAGAAACTATGGTTGATTGATCACATGAAGTTATCTGTCCCAACATCAAAGCAAGCATTTGTCAATGCCAAATGTTTGATTGCTGGTATTAGCATTGGAAGTGCAGGAGTTAGACAGATGTAGAGTAGGAATGGCAGTGAAGTATTGAACTTCATGCCAACCCCACCTCCAACCTGCAGAGATGGACAGGCATAGGGGTGTGCCTTTGGGTCATTGTGCATAACGCTAACACCATTTCACCTCACCCTATTCTGCAGACATCAACAAGTATTGCAGCGTGCTTTGGGGTGCTCGGCTTTACAGTCAACCCACTCCATAAGGACATACACTGAAATGGGTGCAGTATAGGAGAATGGGGTGAATTCTGGGGCCGAAGAGTCCA
The DNA here is from genome assembly GCA_016271365.2 of Neoceratodus forsteri. Classification (NCBI taxonomy): domain Eukaryota; kingdom Metazoa; phylum Chordata; order Ceratodontiformes; family Ceratodontidae; genus Neoceratodus; species Neoceratodus forsteri. Next base: position 61,607,643 of record CM028135.1, read on the forward strand.
AGGTACACCTAGATGCCTGTCACTGGCTGCAGGATGGGGGTGGAATGGCATGAGCATTACAGCCAACAATCCAAAGACACACCCCTGATGCCTGTCAGCTTGTACAGGGTGGGATGTTATGGTTAGAAACTGTAACAGCCCGGGCGTTTGTTGGTATTTGCACTACAAATTTTCAGCATGGCCTTTTTGTGACCCCCACCTCATGAAAGCATTTGGCACCACTGTTCATGAACAGTGGCACTGTGATTTTGTGAAGTTGTCTCGAACGTTGATTTGCTACAGTGACCATGCCATTCTGCGCCAGATGTGTGAAAACACAGTTTGGGCAGGATGTGAAAAATGACAGTTGTCCTGTTCATAAGGAGATGTGAAAAATGCCAATGTTGAAAATCTGGAGTGAACATATTAAAAAGTCTCAAAGTTACAAGCGTGCGTGGAAACTGCACAATGCACGCTTGTAATGCAGTCATTTTGTGAAATGTTCTCACCAAATTTTTAACATAGGCATTTTGGGACCTCCACTCATGAACAGTGTCACTGTGATTTTGTTAATCTGCCCCAAACACTGATTTTCCACAGTGACCGTGCCATTGTGCGCCACATGTGCGAAACCACATTTTGGGCAGGATGTGAAAAATGACAGCTATACTGTTCATAAGGAGGTGTGAAAAAAATGGCAATGCTGAAAATCTGGAGTGAAAATATTAAAAATTCTCAGAGTTACGGGCGTGCGTAAAAACTGCGCAATGCATGAGCGTAACACAGTCATTTTTTGCCATTTTTTCACCAAATTTGCAACATAGGTGTTCTGGGAGCCCACCTCATGAACAGTAACACTGTCATTTCATTACTCAGTCCTGAAAGGTGATTCTGCACAGTGACCATGAAATCACCTTTTGGGACTGAATAACGATATGACAGTGACTGAATTCATGAGGTGGGGTCCCAAGAACCCCATGCTGAAAATTTGGTGCCAAAATTTACAAAAATGGCCAAGATATCCACCTAAGTTGAAAAAAAAAAACATTTATGCCATTATACAGCTTACCGCCATTTCTTCAGTTCGCAGTTGGCTTTGAAGAGTGCAGATGTGTTACTTGTCCACCGAAGAGTGTCGCACCAGGCTCTGGAATTGAGTATGGGGAGGAGGCGAGGGAATGCAGGGTGCTCAATGGGTGGGTGTGGGCTGGGGGACCCGATGGCAAGGACCATTTCCTTTGTTTCAAGTAACAAAAATAATAAATCATAGTGGGCTGTTTTCTGTATTTTACAGGTTTTGACCACACAGGGGTGGGCTGTCAGTGTGGCATATATGGTTGGGGGGGGTCATGTTAGCCACACTGGGGTAGGCTCCCAGTGTGGCACACAATCGAGGTGGGGTGGCACCAGGAAAATGGCAATGCAATGGAGGGGTTAACATGCCAACAGAGGAATTGGGCACCCCCATTGGCAAGCATGTCTGTGTTTGGGGGCATGATGCCGAGGGGGATTTGGCACCCCCTTGGCAGACCACAACAGTAAAAGGGGCACATATGCTGACAGGGGGATTGGGCACCCCCGAAGTCGGCTTCCTAAGGACTGTGATTGGTGGGCAGTGAGCTGCCACCTGCCATGTTTATTGAAATGTTACACCAGGGAAGGCATGCGCTGCAGTGATGGGTTTCTCCTTCATTGCAGTGTTGAATTTGTTTCAAGTTGGTGGCACGTTTGCAGAACTAGTGTCAGCAGCAGCATGCCACCGCATTGGGGAAACACGGCCAAGCCTCAGAATGCAGTGGGGGCATTGACCACCACAGTGCCGCACCTCCAAAATCCCACTTCTCTCCTAAGCTGTCACATAATGTTTCTCGCACATGCACTCAAGCAAACATAAAAAGGTCAAGCTCTGTTATTTTGCATTGTTTTTCTCTTTTAAGTCATGGATGCAGGAAAATCAACTCAAACTTGGATATGAGAACCATCAGCAGGCATTTGAAGCATCTGTGAATAACTAGTATAACTTATCCAAAGTTCCAACAGTACGTTGAGAGACTACAACAGGAAAAGGAGCAGGGAGAGAGAGAGAGAGAGAGAGATTGGGCTGAACCTCAAAAAGACACAATGGAACCATCACTAGATCATGTTTAAGGAAAAACTGTTTGTGCTTTAGAAGAACTTCTGCCATTACATGAGGTCTCAGATCATATTGCAGAAGTCACTGGCTGTATGAAACAAGCTTTCCATGAAAATGTGGACATTGCCATACTAGAAAACACGATGAATGTACAGCAGCAGGAAATATATGACTTGCCAATTGCAAATGTTTTTCAAGGTTCAAAGAGCCCCTGACACCATTAGAAAAACTTAGAAGAAATGTAAGATTTTGATAGTTCAGTTTATATTTCATGTATTTTCTATAATTATTTACTTTTTTTCTTTATTACTGAGGACAGATGAACGAAAGAGGCCTACTGTCCCTTAGACCTTATATGCTCTTTCTGCTATCCTACATATGACATCATAATCCAGGTTGCACCTGGAAATGAGCTTCTCATCATGGTGCATTTTCCAGTTACCAACTTTTAAATAAAGAAATAAATAAAATAAATAATCCTCCATTTATGGCATCATAATTATCCCCACAGCAAACATACAGGGATGTCATAAACAGAACTCTGATGTCATATGTAGGCAAGCAGCCAGAACAGATAGGGCAGTGATCCCGTTCACATGCAACTGTCCTTAGTAATAAAGAAAAATGAGAAATACAGAAACAATATTAAAATATAAGCTCACTTGTGCTAAACATTACATTTTCTCAAAGTTGTCACAACAGTGTCAGGGGCTCTTTAAGACAGGATGCAAAGATTAATGGTACTTCATATGAACTGCTATGTAAGTTTGTCAGTGGTGCAGCTGCATGGGAAAGAGTCGTCTTATCCGTGTTCTTATCCGTGTTCTTATCCATGTTCTTATCCATGATCTTATCCGTGTTCTTATCCATGATCATATCCGTGTTCTTATCCGTGTTCTTATCCATGTTCTTATCCATGATCTTATCCATGTTCTTATCCATGATCTTATCCATGTTCTTATCCATGATCTTATCCATGATCATATCCGTGTTCTTATCCGTGTTCTTATCCATGATCTTATCCGTGTTCTTATCCGTGTTCTTATCCATGTTCTTATCCATGATCTTATCCGTGTTCTTATCCATGTTCTTATCCATGATCTTATCCATGATCTTATCCATGTTCTTATCCAAGCCATATATGCAACAAGATCAGGAGCCTCATACAGTCCGCTAACTCATGTGTGATTACAGCGCCAAATGGACTGGCAACATATAACATTGGCAGTGTGACTCTGCACAGATTGTTTATGTTGCCAGCCGAGCTAGGCACAACCAGTCAGTATCAGAAACTGCCATGGGAAGCTGCTTCTGTACTCAGATTTATTCACTGATTTAAAATTGTTACTGGTTGATGAAGAAAGCATGGCTTACAATGTCATGCTTTCTTCTGCTCATCTTAGATTTAATGGTATTGCATGAGATGACACCAATTTAGCTTTTGTGGGAAGGCGTGCAGTAGTAGTCTTTGGTTATCTACTTCAGCTTATTCCTGTGAATGGCAACATACCACTCAACCTCTCAGCATCAAAAATCATAGCACTGGCCTTCAAAAATCATAGCAAAGGGTCAGAATGTGGAGCACTTTCTTATTTTAAACAATATTATGTCTACAGATAGTGGACCCCATATAGTAAGTGATAAGGAATATTTCTATCAGCTTAGTTCAATGATTTAATACTTCGTGTGTCCAGAAATAGCTCTAACATGAGGAACATTGGTAAACTTGTGAGGAGCAAGGGTAAATTTGAGTGTGAAAATCATAGTGCTATGCGGAATTCATAGCAGTTGAGAGGTATGAATGGCAAACCTATCTTTTCTACACCAGCAGCAGCTGAAGCTAAGCCAATTACAGGTTATATTGGTGGTCTTAATTAGTGGATTTTTTTTTCAGATATCAAAAGCTAACACAAAATATAAGGCAACATGATAATCACATGTACACGTATCTGTTGTGTGATTTGAGAACAGGAAGGTTGTCTCCACCTGCTGTGATACTGCTGACTTCATGTTTGGTCACAAAAGATGGAGTTTCTTCTCAGGCTGCAGCTGACACATTTTCAAACTTAGTTCAAAAGATTCCCAGCCCCTTTGCTTAATGCTCAGATTGGTTTCTTGTGATGCATTCAGTGTATTCATGCAACAGATAGAGGATGGCTGTCTTGTACAGTTCCATCACATGATCATATTAAAGGTGCTTACATCACTAAAACATTCCTCATAAAGTTGGCCACTCCCTTAAAAGAACTGTGTGGATGTATCAAGAATGGTTGGACCTGATAGTTCTCCCACTCTCTGCAACAATGCTCATGTGATGTTTTGCCAAAATCTCTCAGTAGAAAATGGTTTAGTCAATGGTGGCATGAGCTGAATTGTGAACTTTCCATTTGATGTCCCAAAAGGGGTTTGTACTGCACATTGTGGTTAATTTGACAATATTGACACACCACAGATCATTCAGATACTTTTGGTAGCATTTCAACTGGCATGAGATATATATTTCATGAGAGAAAATGTTCCCTTAACTGTTGTGCGTACAGTATCAACACACAAGTCACAAGGTTTGGCTCTTAATATTGTTCTCAAAGGCAATGGAAGTGAGGTACCAGGGACGAGCTATGTAGCTCTGTCTAGAGTGCGCACTCTGGATAGGCTACATCTCAGCACACTAGATAAAGACAGAAACATAGATGATGATAGCAGAAAAAGACCGATGGTCTATCCAGTCTACCCGCGTTACTTTATCATACCCCAGGACTTATTTTCTCTGTGGGGTCTTAACACACTATTCCCCCTTTTGTGCTCACGTTTCTGCCTCCCTCTTCCCATTGAGTAGTTACTATGCTACTGACTCTATCCCAGCTATGTTTGAAGCAGTTTATGATTATGGCTCCACCACCGCTTCCAACAAATATGGGTGGCTAAACCGAGATGGGTCACACTGGTTATGGCGCCTCCCATTGTGAAATCAGAGGGCCAAATTATCTTTGGCCTAAACACCCTATTTGACCTTTTTTTTTTTTGACAGTGATATGGCTATGTGGTGCCAGTCAGCCAGTACATACAGTTGAGGATGGGTTGTTGTTCCATTTGTTTACCGTGCCCCAGTTGTTATTTTTCCACCAGCACTGTCCTCAGTTGCCTGAAATGTTGAGGTATTTCATGATGTTTTGCATGAGGCAATCCACAAGTTGCATGACAATGTAATTAAAAGGTCTCCTCATTTGTGTGTGCATCCACTGGCTCCACTACAGTCATATGGTGGTGAAAGGTTAATCACGGTGGGGTTATCATTGTATTCAAGTGGGAGTGCAGGGCTGTTAGCTGCAGTTTGGGACACAGTTAGGACAAGCTGCAAGCACTTTCTCTCCATCTCCACCGAGCTATTAGCTGCATCTGCAGAGGAAGGACCAAAGGATGGTGATGGTGGTGAGTACTTTGACTTTGCTACAGATTTCCTAACTCTCCTCAAGATACGTATTCTGAAAAAAATCTCAGGAGAGGAGGGAATTATTCTGAATGATTCTGCATTGTTTTTTGGTAATAGGGTTGGTGAGGCGACAATAGGTGTCTTAACAGAGAAGAGAAACTTGTTATTCCTTTCTGCACACCTGACTATCAGAGACATAATTATTGCCAACTTGTCCAGGTGCAACGTATGCACATTAGGAGAAATGCCTTTTTGTTCCCATGACATACTGTAGTATTTACAATTTTCTGCTTGTCTTTTTTATAACTTCCCAGCAAGCAGAAGATAATGAAGCACATCCTGAAGGCTGAGTCTACTGGTTTTAAGAACAGAGCTTGATGGGCTGAGTTTGGGTCTTGCAACGCAAATGAAAAATCTCAGCAATTTTAACAATAAGGGCAGATGTTCTACAAAAAATAAACGAAGAAGAGGCCTTCTTAACCCTCAAATTTTTCACATTTATTGTTCCTCCAGGCTCCATGTCCCCATATTTCTCCTTTAGCTGCTTTTGTTTTTCATATATTGTAAGTGGACTCAATAATTTGAACTTACATGTTACCCAAATCAGCATGGAACTACTGTTGGACTGCTCAGACCTCCCACATGATGGTGTCCAACTTAGAGCCAGATGCAGTTGGAAGATGGTAATGGTAGTTACGGGTATCATGTTGGAGGCCTGGGAACCCACTCTATCACAGGTTCTGTCCAGTGAAAACCTTGGACATGGTCTCTCAGTTTCTTGGTATACCCTCTGGGGCCAGGGGCCTCAATATTTTTGTATATAAGAGTCATCATACCTTCTTGCTCCAGCCTTCTTTTTTACAGCTGAGTTCAAAAGCCTTTCTCTCCTGTCACTGAGATATTTATTCTGTTCAATTCTGCATTTGTTTTTGGTTCTGGGTCAAGGGATGTTACCTGCTGAGAAAGGGCAGGCAGCAACTGAAAGGAAGATCATGACGATAGTACCTTGGCTTTGCTGCAGCCTTTCCCTCCTCTCCAGAGATATTTATTCCATGCAGTTCTGCATTGTTTTAGTGCTAATGACACAAGATTTGGTTAACACTGATGACATCACAAAAACAGTTAACAAACGTCTAGGGAATCTGGGTGATGCAGTTGATTCCTATGGACCCAGAAAATGTTTTTGGATTTTTTTCTCACACATCTTCATGTTCTTCCAGAGTACCATATTTTACTAAAAAAAAAAAAAAAAATACTCTGGAAGACCACTAAAATGCACCAAAACACTTTAAGAAAAAACACAAACCTTACAGGGACCTAGGTGGCCCCCAGAACCCCCCCAAATTGTTGCAGTTTTTTTGGCCCCCCACATTAAAGTCACATTAAAGCCACTTGAACTGCTACTGCAGCAAAGCATTGGTTTTATTTTGGGGTTTTTTTGGGGGGAGCAGCAATTAAATTTTATTGGTGACAGACCATTCTATGGCTCAATCATTCTTTCCATAAAATAATACTTCCTCATATCCTTTTTAAACTTTCCTCCAATGAACCTGCACTCGTGAACCCATGTCCTAGCTTCTCTGTTCCTGGTAGCTAGCTTCTCACAGTCCACCCTGTTAAAAAATAAGCAGAACAAAATCAAAGCTGAAAGGATGTGTGTCTTGCAGTACAGTTGTCTCAGAAGTCTTTATCAGAGCCATCTGCCCCAGATACCACTGAAGCTGGATAGATACGCTGATAAGGATGTTCCACATAAGCATGCTAAAAGGACCAAGACAGTGACCAAAAAAGAGGACCACAACTTCGACTGATCAAACTGTGACTGTACAGGTGTATGAAGAAGCACTGGTGTCTCCATCAGCTGTTCTTGCACCAGCATTTGAAAATACTACTGGTGTCAACTCTTATGCAAATACTATTGTTCAAGTGTTTTGTATCTGGATCTGGTGGAGCAAGTTATCAATCAGGTTCAGAATAAAACAGTGATGGATGCTTTCAAAGTTTGGTGACTATAGTGATTTCACAGATAAACCAAATTCACAGTCATACTAATCTGTGCTTGGCCGTGGCAGCATATCAGCACTACATTCGTTTGTCACCAAGCAACAGCAAGAAGTGATGCATTTTTTCTGTACTTTACACTGAAGGTGATCAACTTCTAACTTTATTTCAGATGGACATATCTGAGTAGCACTGTCACAAGCAGTGTGATCATACAACTGTGGAAGATGTAATAATGAGACATGGCTAGGCTCAACTATTCCTAAAATGCCCATGAAATTACGATGTTTATATTGTAATGTTGTCACTGAACAACAATCAGAAACTTTGGAGATTTTTTAAGAAACCTGTCATTTTACAACATTGCTCTAGGCACCTTGTTATTATGCTTCTCTTGTTTTTATTCACAGTGTTATACAATAGACATGGGAATTTTGTATTTATTTGTTGAGATCTTGGTAATACCTGTGAGTGAATGCTTGTTGACAGGTTCCATGTCAGTTACATTAGACAACAAGGTACAATACTGTGGACAAATATACAAATACTGAGAAAATATACATGGAGGTTTCAGAATTCAAATATAAAGCTCTAGGTATGCTGGGCACTCTACAATGTATGCATGTGTCAAGAATATAAGCAGACAGAATAGGGAAGGATACACTGGGAGTGGGAGGCTAGGTTAGCAGAGCACAGAGAGCAGGAAGGGAGGAGGGTAGGGATAGGTCAGGGAGGCAAGGGCCAGAGCCAGTGAGGGAGTAGGGAGGTAGGCAAAGTGCTGCGGTTTGACTATCCTGTCATGACAGAGGCAAAGATAAGTGCTAGAGGCAGATTGTTGCTGCGTGCTAAGCCTTAGCAGGGCGCATGCAGTTACGCATCATTGAGGTGCTGGTGCAGTCTATGTTTAAAGTGCCAATTGCTGTGGAGCCAGAGATGTCAGAGAGCAGTGCATTTCCCAGAGGTGCACAGTGTGAGCAGCACACTAAGTCATGGTAGTGTGGCATCTTAGCATTTGGAAAATTTGAGTGGTGGAGCTTCTGGTTTGTCAGGTATCCATTGACAGTGACAGCAGGTTCTGCATTCCTGTTGGAAGCAGATTTAATGTGACTTGTATGGCAAGAAGGCAGGTTTGATACCTGATTTTGTCATTCAGTTGAAGCCAGCCAGCCTGGGCATAAAGTTCATAAATATAAATTTTGCACTTCATTGGTGGTAATGCTTACATTTCTGGATATTTCTTTGTCCCTGTGCAGTGATTTTTCACCTTGGCCCGCTCAGTAATTCTGGTCATTACATTGTGTGGCTGCATCAAGCACAGGAGTGGATTGAATGTAATGACTATAATGTTACAGTGAAATAGCAACTACCAAGGAATCTACAAAATGCTTACATTCTTGTCTTAGAGCTTTAATAGGGGTGGAACACATGCTACCTAGATCACTTCATATGTACATAAAAAACGCACAATAAAATGTGGTGTTTGCCTTGTAAATAGGGTTTTCACTTATATATGTTATATTTGGCAGGCATATATAAAATGCCACTTTCAAATGATGTTTTTTTGACTGGCAGTATAGCCTAGTGGTTAAAGTAATGAGCTGTGAATGACCTTGGTACATCCAGCTGATCTGGGTTTGATTTCCACAACTTCCACTTGCATACTATATGACTCTGAGCAAGTCACTTAACAACCCCAGTGCTCCCAGTTGTCCCTAAAAATGGGCACTTGTGCCTAGTTGGTCTTACTTTGTTACCAAAAGAATAAAATAAAATGTATATAAATACAGTAGTAAAGGGCTTCTAAAACCACTTTGTTTGTAGGGATTTGTGGCTTCACATACAATTCTCATAAATTTTAATGGAGGTGCAGAACTGTATTTGAACCACATTACTCTACTTATTATTTTGTTAGGATTTACATTAAGTTTTTGTCTATTATAACTTAACCACATGGGTACATATAACATTCCATACATATTAATTAAAATATACATATGCTTATAATTGCATTTAGACATTAAGTGCATACCTTAGGTACATTGTAAAAACAGGTACATTGTAAAGAATAATATTTTCAGTTTAAATGTGTTATATGTAGAGTTATTTATTAAAAGGCTCCCCCGAAGTGGTTAAGAAATATACATTCAGATAGGACCCTCAACCTTACACAGCACATGATGGTATTGATTACAGGATTATTAAGTTGGGTGTAAACTCATTTGCCTATCTACTCTCAGTTATTTTAAATTTTTCTTTCTGCCATGGTATATTCCCTCATCAGTGGAAGCTTGCCACCATTAGACCTATTCTCAAGAATGGTAATCCTACCCATGTCATTAATTTCCGGCCTATTTCATTATTATCACCTCTTTCAAAGATTCTTGAAAAAATAATCCTGGATCAGACCATCGAACATCTTTAAAAATACAATTTATTAACAGAATGTCAACATGGTTTTAAGTCAAGACATGACACAGAGATGGCCTTGGTGGGGTTCACTGGCTGCATACAGATTGTCCTGGATAAAGGGCACTATGTTGCAGCCATTTTTATGGACCTCACCAAGGCCTTCATTGGTTGTACAGCTACTTTCTGGCTCCGCTGTAAATTGCATTTTCGGGGATGTCATTAAATGGTTTACAATTATCTTTCTAATAGGACTCATGTTACTCATATTGAAGGTAATACCATACAGCCTAAACCCATAAATTGTGGTGTGCTCTACAGGTCAATCTTGGGTCCACTTATTTTCTCTCTATGTATGAATATGGCTCTAGCATTTCTTACAAATATCAGTTACATAAGAACTTACCATAACAGTAGATCTTCGAGAAGGTTCCTGCAGTAGGTCTTCACAAGTAGGACTGTGCCCCTGGCATCAGGACCGCACATCAAAATTGTAGCTAGCAATCATCAATGCATCAGGTGACAGATGTCAGCATGACTATAAATAAGGAGTCCCTGCCCGCCTCCAGTTCTTCCACTGGAGATCTCTAAAGAGGAAGCAAAAAAGGTGGGAACTCCTGGGACCCTGTGCCCAGGATGAAATAAGTCCTGGGAAGGAAATAAAGCAGAAAAACACAGAAGCTGGGGACTTCGGTGGCGCAACAGGTGGGAATGGCAGCTTATCTCTCCTCCGCAGTGTCTTGCGCTGAATCCAGTTGCAATTGTGCACTCCAACTAAGCATTGAGAGCCCAGATTTACCTCATTTGTCAGCCTTAAGTCAAAGAGATGGGTCGTACCAAGAAAAAAGGGCTGTCCAGCCCCTGAGCAGCTATACCTGGGAACAAAGCAAACCCACCTCAGGCCGTAGTCGAGCGGCCTCGCGGTCCTCGCTTCTCTCTAGGTCAGGTGATGATGACTCCGGCTTGGACTCAGGATTGACCTGCACCAGACATGAGATGAGAAAAATGTTGAAACTACTGTGGAAAATTAATTGCAAGGTCTCCGATATCCAGAGTGATTTTAAAAAGCTTGAATCCAGGACCATTGCTGTCGAGCAATAAATGGAGGTCCTGCAAAATGAATATATTGCCTATGGCTACTCTCTAGCCTTCCTCCACCAATGAGAAAAACCTCTTACCTTCAAGGCAGAACACACAGAAGCTAGATCCCGAAGAAATTATATTTGGGTGGTGGGCATCCCGGAGGGAGTTGAATAGGAGGACATGGTGGGATACATGGAGAGTTGGCTCCATACAGAGCTACAGGTGAGAGGACTTCCCATTGGATATTGAGAGAGCCCACAGGTCAATAACCCCAAAACCTAAACAGGGGCCCTGCCAAGAGTCATCCTTATTAAGTTTCTGCAATATCCTATCAAAGAAAAAATCCTCCGGCTTGCCTGGGCCAAGAAAGACCTCAGCTTTGATGGAACCCAGGTATTTATTGACCAGGATTTCCCTCTTTCTATGGTAGCAAAGAGAAAAAAAGTCCTATATGTGGTCAGGCAGTTGAGGAATAAAGGCACCAGAGCTCAATTGCGGTATCCGGCTAGGCTATGGGTTGAGACCAAAAATGGCCCCAAAGTTTTTGACTCTCTCTGGGCTGCCACAGAGGGTATTGCTTTACCATACTTAAAGGAAGAAGAAGCTGAGGATGAGGTTGAGCAACTTCTATGGTCACTTGCCCCTGGAAACAGAAAATTGTTTAATCCCAGATCCAGAACCGATGCTATTCTGCCTCTACACACTGATTTGGCTCGCTGGATCTCCAGAGCCAGGCCGATATAAACCTGAGTGGCACTGAGTTCTAGAACTGTTTACTCACAGGAGCCTTGATTGCCTGTTTAAAATAACTACATGCTGCTTATTAGCAATCTCAACCTTACCGAGCTCCAAGTTCTCCAGTGAAGGTCATAAGGGAGCTCATCTTTCTTTATTTGGATTCTGTTGGGAGTTCCTGTGGTTTCAGAAGGACTGTTCCTTGGAAACCATCACTTTCCCTATCCTAGGAACTTTTATTCAGGACTCTATGCTCCCGGGTCTAACTTTCTTTCAGGATGGTTTGCTGTTGTGCCCTTATCCTTGGCTTCCCCCTGGAAACACCGTGCCTAAATAATAGCCAGTAGCAGTGTTTGTGCCACCAGGACTCACAAGGATGCAAAGCAGGGTGAGTAGCTTCTGCATTATTACAAAGGAACCTCCTTGTGGCTACCAAGATCTTCAGCCATGGACCGTTCATGTTTTGGCTTTATGCAGGTACGTTCTCTTTGCCACATCTATTCCCATGAGTCTGAGTTACCTGCACCACTAATCATGATTTTGTTTGCCCTGGAAGAACAAGGACTTAGGGGGAGGGCAGAGTAGGCAAGTACAGGCTCCTTTCCTTTCCGATCATGGCCTGTCCTTCCTGGCTCTCCTATCTGTGGCTCCTTGGGGCTCGCTCTGCTGCGCACCATCAAAGAGAGGTCGTACCTATGTTATCCCTTCTACTGACCTTGGACTCTGTACTGATACCTTTTAAGTGATTAAACCTTCTTTCATTCAAGCTTAGAGGATAACCTCTATACGACTGCACAGCTCTAAGCATATTTCCCACATTCCAGGTGTGACTCTCTGGGTGGGGTAACAGATCATTCACATTACTCAGGGTATAGTTCTCGTTGGTTGTACTAAATCTTGCAATGGGTTAAATTCTGTGAGAACTCAATGCCTCCCCTGTTTCTTTAAGCTTATTCTTAGCTCTTAGGGGATGCAATCAGATATGACTATGGGCTTAATTATGTTGTTAACTTGTATTACTGTTTCTGGATTGAGGCCATAGGCTCTTCATATTTCCGGACTACTTGGCCTCCCTTCCAAATGGTTCTGGTTTCTTAAGCATGACAAGTTTACCCAATTACATGTTTACTCTCAAGCGAAGGCTGGGTAGCTATCCCAGCCTACGGAAGACTCCTAAAAGGCACAGGTTCAGGAGAGCCATCCTAAGTGGGACTCCCGACCTTTTCACTCTATTTGTTGGGGTGATGTTCTCTTTAGGGACTCAGTTCCCTACTCACCCTATGTGGGAAATGACTCTCCTATGTGGGGTGCTTTGGCAGGGCCCTTCAGGTGCTGCTGTTGGTCACTTACTGACCACTACCCTCCTGTTGCAGAGAGCAGTTCAAGTTCATTATGTTGACTGTGTGGTTTTATTGTTCTTGTTGTTTTTCTGGCTTTTCTCACTTTCTCTTTCTTTCTTTTTGGAGAGAACTAAACTTGTGCCAATGATTAGCAGGAAAGGTTTTATATTTGGGCATGTTCTACAAAGATGGCACTTACTTTTGTGCTTAACATGGCTGCTCTAACACTCTGTTCCTTAAGTGATAAGAGGATTAATAATGTTGTAAAGCGTTCATAAATCTTGGTAGAACTTCAGAGGGAGAAATGCGATATCGCTTGCCTGCAAGAAACCGAATTGTCCATTCAGGAGTATTTAAAATTATGCAGAGCTTGAATGGGCACAGTATGTTTGGACGAGCACCCCAAACTAAAAAGGCAGGGGTGGCACTCTTATTTCGTAGGGGCTTGCCATCTCAGATCCAAAAGGTACGTAAGGCCGGTTCTGGTCATTCACTAATTGTGTCTAGAAATTATGGGGGAAGACCCTTACATTTAATGACTGTGTATGCACCCACTCTTCCTTCAGGGTAATTCTTCAGATCCTTACTCAGCACACTAGCCAAATTACCCCCTGGCCAAATCATTTGCATGGCTGACTGGAACTGCGTGGAAGATGTGAACATGGACAGAAGCCCAACTAAGGGTCATAGTTCCAAAGCCTGCTCTTGATTACTGAAAAACTTGTGCATGGAATCTGGGATGGCTAACCCCTGATGAAACATGTATCCCACCACTAGGAATTACATGTTCACTCACCAGTCTCAAATGGATCATTTTTACACCCAAAGAGGCTTTCTGCATACCTTTTACCAAGTTAGCATCCTCCCCACAATGGTTTCAGGCCATGCCATGATCCGGGTGGAATTGCAATGGGGAAATGTGGGGAGGAGCTGGTGCTGGAGATTTGACCCCAAGTTGCTCAACGATAAACAGTATATATCCTCCACCAGACAGGTAATTCAACACTACCTTGATGAGAATACAGAGTCAGAGTCCCAACTTAAGTTTCTGTGGGATGCCTTGAAGGCAGCTATTCATGGTCATACCACAGTTTTCGCCTCCCACAAAAATAAACAGCACCAGGCTAGGATCCAGGAGGCCCTAGATATGATTCATAGCCTGTAAGTGGAGCTTAAACACACTAGATCAGATGCCATCCTTAACAAATTGTGAGAGGCCTGCTCGTGTTATGACTCATTACTGCAAATGCATGTTGAAAACATGCTGAGGTATACTGGGCAGAGATACTACCACTCATGAGCCCTGGCAACTGATTGGCTGAGACTGTCCACCAGAATGTTGTGAATGCCTGGCATGTGGACTGCTGTCAAGGATAGGCCATGTTGAACAGCCCAGTACCACACCCACATTGCCTCCCTGAAAAGGGGGTAAGACCGGGTGCCTCCATGTTTGTTTGATGTACCAGATAGTGGCCATGTTGTCTGTCTGGATGAGTAATGTTCTCAGAACCAAGAGGGACTGAAAGGCCTGAATAGCACGGAGCACTGCTCTTATCTTCAGAATATTGATATGAAGGTTATCCTCCATGGCGACCAAGTGCCTATGTCTGATGGTCTCCCAAGTGTGTTCCCCATCCCAGGTTTGAGGTATCAGATGTGAGAATCATGGAGAGATGGAGTGGAAAGGGACACCCACAAAAGGTTAGAGATGTCCTGCCACCAAAGGAGATCTTTCTGAAGGCTGTTTATAGACTAGGACCTTCTGGTCCATGTCATCCAGGCGCTGATCCCATTGGACTCATAGACCATTTGGTTACCCTCATGTGCAGTCTAGCCAGAGGGACTGTGGGTATGGCAGCCACCATCAGACCCAATAGTCACAGGACCAAATGCGCTGTGGTCCAAAGAGATGAAGCCACGAGCGCAGCTTGTGAGATTAGAGTCTCTGCTCTATCAGTTGGAATAGATCCAGAAGCAAATGATTTGATACCTTTTAATGGACCAACATAGATGTAACAAGAACAAAGTGCTCGTAAGCTTTTCAGAGTCAACTGTCTCAGAAGTTTCATGGTAGCTGTTTGGAAAAACACAACTTTGCATTTCCAAACAACCAAGGAGCTTCAGTTAGCTGACCGCTGGTCCTAAAGCCAGAGCACTTTGTTCTTGTTACATCTATGTTAGTCCAATAAAAGGGTATCAAATCATTTGCTTCTGATCTATTCTTGTAAGGACCAACACGGCAACTACTAAATCTAGAGTTCTATCAGTTGGAAGAAGACCTTGTTCTGGTCCGTGTCCAGCACTGCTCCAATGAATTGGAGGCACTGGGATAGTAACAGCTGGGACTTGGGGTAGTTGACCGAGATGTCCAGGCTAGAGAAAGGTCCAGAGTGAAAGAAAGGTTCCTTCAGACTATCCGGGAGGAGGCTGTAAATAGCCAATCATCTAGGTACAGGAATACACAAAAGCTCCTGTGGATAGGAATGCAGCTACCACCACTAGGCGCTTTGGTGAAAACCTAAATTGCCAAAGAGAGGCAGAATGGGAGGGTTCTGAACTGGAAATGCTCTTCCTGGAAGGAGAATCTCAGAAAACAGCTGTGGACTGGAAGAATAGGGATATGTAGGTAGGCAACCTGCATATCCAGGGAACACAACCAAG
This sequence comes from Neoceratodus forsteri, assembly GCA_016271365.2. Taxonomy (NCBI): domain Eukaryota; kingdom Metazoa; phylum Chordata; order Ceratodontiformes; family Ceratodontidae; genus Neoceratodus; species Neoceratodus forsteri. The sequence goes on from CM028135.1 coordinate 61,623,412, forward strand.
TGTTTGGTTGGAGCAGGGATAATAGTCCCTGGAGGGTCAACATGTGGAACCTCTTGTGTTCCATGAAGAGGCTGAGCATGCTGAGATTTAGCATAGGCCTGAGATCTCCCATCTTTTTGGGAACCAGGAAGAAGTGGGAGTACAACCCCTTCCTGTCTGTTCTGGCGGAACCTGCCCTATGGCTGATTTTTGCAATAGAGATAGAATTTCCTGAAGGACCAGTGATTGTTGGCCTGACAGGTAATGAGACCTGCACTGTGGATTAGTGGGTGGTCTCTCCAGGAACTCTATCGAGTGACCTCTTGATATGAGTTGTAGAAGCCATGCATCTGCGGTTATGGCCTTCCAGGTGGAGTCTGAATCTTCCCCCCACTGGTTCCTCCATGGAAGGTAGCGAGGGGATGAAGTCAGGACATAGAGGAGGTGCACTTTCCCCATTGGTGGTTTTGGGAACTTGGCCTGCAGGGTTTTAGTGCCAGAGCCTGAGAAGTGGCCAGCTAGTCTGGCATCTGCCTTGGTTCTGTTTATTCCATTTCTGTTGGCTGCAAAAGGCTGCCAGGGTTTCTGCCTAGGCGGTACAAGGAACGGACATCTTTCAGAGATTTGCTGCTCTTTTGCAACTCTGTAATTATATCCTTGGAGTCGCTGCCAAACAGAACTGGACCCCTGAAGGGAGCATCCAGAAGTGTACTCTGAACATCCTGTGCCAACCCTGCCAGATGAAGCCAAGCAAGGCACCTGAGATAGATGCCCATAGCTGCATCACATTCTACTGAGTCGACCGAGTTGTAGATTGCATGAAGGGCATGGTGGCAGGATGATTTGTTCAGCCTTATCTTGTCCAGGAGTTTGTTCCTAAGCTGTTCATCAGGTACCTCCTGAATGTCCTTTTCCATATCGGACAGTGCTGATTTCTGGAAAGCCACCATGTGGGCCACATAATTCAAGGAGTGAATGGCACAAGTAGAGGAGGTATAAATCTTGTGGCCATATTGGTCCATTTGCTTCAACTCCTTGTCTGGAGGGGAGGCACTGAGATGTTTAGGTTGTGCTGACCTATCATGAGCTGCAGTAATCACAACAGAGTCAGCCTTGGGTTGGGCAGTAAGTTGGGAAACCCCTTCTGGAGTTGGTAGGTCCTGTTGGCCTTTTTTGATGTGGCAGGAATGGACGACAGCTGCTGCCAGATTGTGGAACTGAGATCTTCATGTGGCCCCATCATGGAGGGAATGGGGGGGGTCCACATTGACCAAGTCCAAATGTTCTGACAGTCTTCTGCATTAGGGGTCCAATTCTTGTTAAGCCCACCTACAGGACTTTTGAATGGACCAGAGGAGCTCAGCAAAGTATGGGTCCTCCAGAGGAGATTTAGGGGACTCTTTTGGCTGAGGCTTGATGGGCAAGTGAGGCTCTGATTGGTCTCCCACATCTGAGTCCTCATCTGAGTCTGATGACTCTGGTCTACTAGGTAAGGAAGCATCTGGAACCGACTCTGTTATCCTATGTTCCATAATGCCACAGGACAGAGCACCCAAGCTTCTGTCCTAAGCTCTACTGGAAGGTGCAGGGCTACTGGGTGACACCCCATGAGGTGGGGTGGCCCTGACCACCTGCTGAGGTTGACCCAACTCCTGCAACAGCTGTGATTTAGCATCCGAGGTGGAGAATATCCTGGATACCCCCATAAAGTATAAAGGGTAACTAGGAGGTTGGTACCAGTAAGGGTCCTGATATTGAAGGGCCTGACCCAGCATCAGAGGAGGATAGCCTAGCATTGGGTACTGCAGGAACTGTGGCGTGTACACAGGATAGTACCTTGTTGGATCCGACGGGGGAGGAACGTAAGATCCAACAGGAGGCGGCACTGAGGGAACACTGGGGAGTGGATCCATCAGTGGACTCGGGGAGGACCCCCCCGAAGGCCCCGGGAGATTCAGATCCATACCACCCCCAAGAATGTCTGGCAAGGGATCTGATATTGGGTGAAGATTCATCAGTGAAACAGAGGACAGCGAGGGAGGTGAGTCTGGGAGAGCCCCCGTCGACGGGTCTATCTGGAGGGTATCCGACAGAAAAGAATCCTGGTGATCAGGCCCAAAAAGGTCAGAAAAGGACAGAGAATCCCCAAACGGAGAGCCTTGGTGGGATGAGGGGGGACCTGATAGCTTGCTCTGCCCGGCATCAGGGTCCACAAAGGAGTCTGACAGGAGAGAAGTCACCACGCAGTCGCTGGATAGGTCAGCGGACGACTTAGAGATGACGGTCTGGTGGGCGTAGGAGGAGCCGACGACTGGCTTACAGACTCTGTCCAGGCCGACAGAAGCAGGGAGGCTAGAGTCGGGCTGACTGGCTTGGGCCAGGCACCAGGCAATGGAGCCGGAGGGTGAATTATCAGCCAAGCTCAGAGCAGGAACCGCAACTGTTTCCTCTGAAGAGGAGACCCTCGACTGTCTGCTGACCTTGACGGGGGAAGAGGGCATCCGGTCCGCCACAGTGGATGAAGGCCCAGGAGGTGGTGTACTCACGAGGGTGGGGCCCCACCCTAGATAGCGTCAGCTGTCTAGCTGGTTTTCCTCTGGGGAGAGTGGCAGTCTCTCCTTCTCCTTTTCCTTTTTCTTTTTCTTTTCCAAGGCTGGTGACGACAATCTTTCCCTCAGCTCCTGTAGCTCTTTTTCCATCGATGCCAGTCTTTGTTTCAATAAATGGGCATTGAGGGTCCTATGGTGATGAGTGTGTGTGGCCTGGTTGAAGGCCTGGCAGATGGAACACTCAGCGGTCTTACGCTTAGGCCCCAGGCAGAAGCTGCAATGGGAATGGTCGTCCCCATGCAGGATCTGCACACCGCACTTGGAGCACTTTTTCTTGGGCCGATGAGATGACATACACAGCTGGTGAGGAAGGAATAAATGTTAGATTAAACTAGAAATATGCTGAAAATGACGGGTGACTGAAGCTGTTTTGCTGCGAGGTTTGATGATTCAGGTTGATGGTGGAAAACAACTGGAGGGTGGGAAGGGGACCACCCCTATTTATAGTCATGCTGACATCCATCACCTGATGCCAGGGGCGGTCGCCACTGATGATTGCTAGCTACAGTTTTGCCATGCAGTCCTGACACCAGAGGGTGCAGTCCTACTTGTGAAGACCTTCTGCAGGAACTCTCTTGAAGTAAGATCATCCATGACATCATATGCTGATGATACTTTCATACATGGCATAAGTCAAAGACTAAAAGAAGCCCTAAAAAGGTTCAAGCTGACTTTGATTTATTCCAGGATTGGTTGGCATCCAATTATATGGTGTTAAAGTCCTCAAAAACTAAAGTCATGCTTTTGCAAGCAAAAGAGAAATGATAAGGGATCTGTTACCTGTTATCTTAGATCTAAAGGGAATACTATTGAACTGATAGAAAGCTTTGAATAGTGGGTTGACACTTAACCCTAATTTATCTTTTGAACTCCATATAAAAATGTTACAAGAATAATTCACCAAAGGCTAGGATGTCTTTTCAGGGTTAAACCAGTTTAAGTTTAGAAGCCAGAAATTTAGTTTAGCATGTAGTTTCCTGTTGAGTGTCCTAGATTATGGGTTTATAACATACACAGTAACAAGTAGTAAATTTCTTGATAAATTGAGGGTTACCCATAATTCCATTTTAAGATTTATGTTGAATGTTCCTACTCATACACACCATTGTTTGCTCTTAAAACAGTCTCACTTAAAATGGGTACCTTCTTGTTTAAAGGAATTTCAGGCTTCCTTCCTTTGTTTTTTTCTTTATTTCCCAGATCCATCAATACATGTGGTACTAGAACACAAAGTAGATTTTCCTTCAAACACCCACTTTTTTAAAAAGCATGTAGACAGAGGTATTTACTTGAAGAACTCCACTTTTTTCAATTTCCTCTCACCTGAATCTCTGAGCTGTAAAACAATTTGGAGTTTTAAAACAATACTTAAATAGTGTTTACAAAATCAACAGGAATGCACTTGCACATTTTAGTAAATTGTGTACCTTATTTGTACTATAGTGTGTAAAAAATGGTTTGTGAACTATTTGAATGAAATGTATTTTATGTTATCTGTAACCACTTATTGCTTGTGAAAATGAGCAGTACTGCTCATCTAGCTTACAAGTGTAATAACTGAAATGAAAAATTAAATGAAATTATTTTGCTGTGAATTAGTTTAAAACAGATACTAGTTTAAGTAGTTATAAGTATTAGAGAAACGTTATGTCAACCTTTGTTATCTGCCACTTGTTTTTGAAGATGCAAATATTTAAATATGTTAAATATATGTATATGTAATACATGGATAACCCTCAATAATAGTATACTAAGTTATACAAAAATTTCTCAGTAATACATCACTACCCTCAATAATACTATCCTGAAAAGTGATATATATTTATGTGGCTACTAGAGTTTGAAAGCAACCTACAAACACAGACCTATATAGCAATGGTACAAGTTACAGTAGCATTGAACCTTCATAAAGTCATATAATCTAGCACATCTTAGCACTGGGTCACAGTCATGGTGGGACCAATCAGTTTTCTTAACTGCTTTTGAGTTTGGTCAGTAGCTTTCAAAATCCAGTAGTCAAATCATTATTTTTATTAACCACCATTTTTAAGGGCTAATGAAACACTTCATGAACAGGTTACTAGTTGACTGGTAACTTTCAAAATGTGGTACCAAAAGCAACTGTTTTACTGGCTATTGGCTACCTGCCTACCTGATTTGCCCCACCCTGGTCACAAGGGTAGGGGAGGAGAGAGTTGAGATTAGGGTTGCTGTTTACCAGTTTTGACTATACTGGCCCTGTATGAGGTATCCAGACCAATGATGCATGGCTGTGTACCTGTAGACAATCATTAAGCCATGGTAGTAGGGGACGTGTTAGAGTGGGAGTTAAACATAACAACCCTAATAGTACAATCCAAATTTTGTAGGCACTGTGTTTACAACTTTAATAGTTTATTTCCAACCTTTGTGTGGTTTGAGTTTCATGCAATAGCAACTCTAATTAGCGTTAACATCATTATTTGCCATAAATTTCCTTACTTTTTAAGAAATGTCTATAGTAACTTAATTTATATATAGCCTTTAAAACATATGTAAAGCAGAAGGCAACTAAGATACTTTTCAAAGGACACTTTCTGGTCTGCAGAAAGCCACAGTGACTTTTCTGAAGGGGGCGTGAGTAGTCCTTCAGGGTCCTGTTGTATAGCAAGATCCCCAGCTCCCATTGGTATTAGGATCATTTGAGCCTTTGAGCTGAAAACTGATAGTCCAGCTAAGAAGCGTGCCCCACCAATGGCACCAACACCTTGTGCAGAAGAGCAAAAAAGCACATCAGTCCAGCCAGGGATGCTAAATATTATCACCATGTATTCTACAAGTACAGAAATAAAAAACTAATTTTTTGTTTATTTCATGTAAAACAAACACTAAATACTGGGTTCTTATACTGGGTTTTGAATGGTAGAAGACCATTTGGCCCATGGAACACCATTGCCCACCTTAGTGGGACTATTTAACCTTCTTTTGTATCATAAGTATATCTGTTTCTTTTTTAAATACCTCAGTCTGTGCATGCACAATTTACTACTCTGTCTGGAAGTGTATTCCACATTCTACTCATCCTATTTAAAAATGAAAAATATATACTATTTCTTTTAGCTGTTTCCACTTTAATTTGCCATGCATGACCTCTCAGTCCAATAGGTTTATTCTGCTTTATAACCCTCATCTCATTTAGTAGTTCATTATCTTTCATGATTTTATACATTATCATCAAGTCTCCTCTCTTTCTTCTTTCTTCCAGTGTAAATAATCCCATTTTTTTAATCTATAATTATACCCCCTTTCCTTAAAGATCCTATCATTTTGTATATCTTCTTTGTACCACCTCAACCATTACATTTTTCCCTTTGCATAAGGGCTCCAAAGTGGTGATCCGTAATCCATTTGGGGCTTAACATAAATCTTATACAAGGGTAGGAGACATCCCAAAGATCTGTTTACAAAACTTCTTTTATGTTTTTAATCATATAGTTTGCTTTTTGTATTGCATGTGTTGTTTGTTTTTAAAACTTTATTATCGATTATAATCCCACAATCCCTTTTCTCCTGTGTGGTTCTTAATATTTGTGTATCCAGTGTATATTTGTGTTTTATTCTTATTTCCCAGATGCATAACTGAACACTTATTTACACTAAGCGGCATCCTATTCTCTAGCACCCGTCTTTCAACAGTTTTCAAATCCTCCATTATACTATTTTGCTGTTTTTGTGTATCCACTGGTCCACCCAGTTTAATATCATCTGCAAACTTAATCACTTGATTTGATATTGTATGATTCGGGTCCCCAGTACATACTGAGAAGAGAACTAGACCTAACATGGATCCCTGCAGGACCCCGCTAAGTATTTCAATAGGGTCTGAAAATTCTCCTATTTTTCTAACGATTTGTGTTCTATTTTGGAGCCAGTTCCTAGCCCATCACATGATACAAGTATCTAAACCTATAGTCGCCATTTTTTCCAATAATCTAGGTGGTACTTTGTCAAATGCCTTCTGGAAGTCAAAAAACAGAACATCCATGGGTATATTGTTGTTTAGATTTTTATTTATGTATTCATAGAAGCATAAATGGTTTGTAACACATGCTGTATTTTTAGACCCATGTTGCTTACTGTCCACATACCCAAAATATCCAAGTTGTTTTCAATTCTGTCTTTAAGAATCATCTCAGCCATCTTCCGTAGAATGGTGGTCAAGCGCACTGGCTTATAATTTAAGGCCTCTGTTCTCCTTCCCTTTTTAAACAGTGGCACCACTATTGCCTGCCTCCAATCCGTAGGCACCGCCCCCTTTTCAAAAGAGGAGTTATAAATTGTAGCTAATGGTTTTGAGATCAAACTACTTAGCTCTTTCAAATATTGTGAGTTCAATTTATCAGGGCCTGCTGACTTACGGGATTTCAGTTGTTGTAGCAGTACTTCTATTTCCTGTGAAGTTGTATTTACATTTAAATTATGACATGTATTTACACCATTTTTTGTAATGTAACTTGTGTTTTTTTCAAACACAGATCCAAAACATTTATTAAACATGTTTGCCATATCTTTAGACCCCTTAACATCCGTATTATTTTTTATCGGTGAACTCACCTGATTACTCCCCTTATTCTGCTGATTTATGTGTGACTAAAAATTTTTACCATTATCCTTTGTATATGCCACTTTCATTTCAAATTTTCTCCTTTCTTTTTTGATTTTTTTTTTAGAATCTTTAATGCATCTTTATATTTTTCTGTGCTTCATCTGAAACTTTCACTTTCATGTTATTGAAAGCCTTTTGCTTCTGTCTACTTAATTTCATTACTTTATTTGTACACCATGGTGGTTTTTTGCCCCTTCTGTTGTACAATCTTCTATTTGGTACATATTTGTCTTCCAGATCCAATAGTTAGTTTTTAAAACCAACCACATTTGTTCTACATTCTTATTTTCCAGTTCTTTCCTCCAATCACAGTTTACTAATTCCTTCTTTATTTGTACAAAATCTGCTTTATTATAATTAAATGTAGTGTTACTTTTCCAGCCACTATGTTTTTGTTTTAACACCCTTTCAAGTGTTATTGTAGACAGAAATAACAGTTATAAAACCTAAAGACCAAACCAGTATAAAGAATACTTGTTCCCATAAGTTAATATAGCAACAGTTGCAAAAATGTATACTACCTAAAAGTTGCAATCACATCTTTATCTTCATGTTGCTATCCCAGCCGTTTGTTTTTATAATCCACAATGAGATGCCCACCACCCCAACCCGATAATAAACACCAAAGAAAGAAAAGCAACAAAAAGTTCACCTATCGTCTATTAGGCTGGCAAAGTAATCCAATTAAAGTGTGAAAGTCACTAGCTTCACCAGTCTTCAAACTGGTCACCAATTAATCTTATGGAAACTTGTTAAAAATGTAGTCTATAAGAAATAGCCATGACATGAGTCCGTTGGCCCCCAAAAGAACCCTAAAAGATGGAAAATCAATAATCAGTAAGACAGTAGCTAGCCAATTAAAAACAACTGCTGGAAATCCTCAAAAATCCTCAGAAAAGCTCCCACATTGTACACAGATGATCAACTCTGAAATTGGATGAATGGGATATCCAATAATGATAATTCATCAAATAGCACCACACCCAACTAGCAGGATACAAGGGTCAAAGACAATCCAATGGTTGGAGTGCCTGACCCAATCACTATACACTACTAGCTGTATCTTCATTGAAAATGTTCAAAGGCTGCACAACACTGCTGCTTGCACGACGTTCTGACATCAACTGAATGCAGCACATGCACACCAAAAATAATTTTATATATCTACATTGATTGACTAGCCAATGAAAACTGTGTCAAACAAAAGCAACCAATGATGCAAAACCAGGCATCTCCACAGCTACCAACCACCCTAGCACCGATTAATCTGGACTGTGGGGGGAAAAGGTACCAGGTCAATACTGTGCTGTACAGAGAGCGCATGGATTTACAGTGATGGGGTAGAACAGCGCTAGGGAAATACTGCTTCCCCCGTCACTGCATGCTCTTCCTGGGAGTGATCAAGCTGTCACGTGCTGGGTGCCTGGTTGGGCCGCTCCCGTGCTGGAGTGGCTAAGGCACCAGCATATGACAAAATGGGAGACCCGGGACCATGATTCGTTCCCCCCCAGGTCTCCCTGTGCTGCAATATTTTGCTGAATTTGTTTTGAAAAAAAAACACCAATGTTTTACCTCAACGGAGCTTCTTCCCATCCCAAAGTATGCAACCCCCAAGTTTGTTACCTAAATTCCATGGGGTGTGAGTGGTGATGCCCCCACATTGGGGGGGTGCAGAGGGCAAAGCCCCCCACAGAAAATAAGGAAGCCCATGCTTTCTAAGGGCATGCACTGTTCTGCGGTCGTCTGTGTTTTGCCCGACATTATTTTAGAACACACCCTTATGCCTGTGGCATTATTTTCTGCACAGTTTTTGTGTGTGGCAAGGTTACCCTGTGCTGGGGAAAAAGGGATTCCCAAACCTAATACCCGACTGAAACATTCAGTTCACAACCTGCACACCAAAGTTGTTTTCATCCCAGTTGGCCACACTATACATCACTGAAAAGGCCAAAAATGTTACTAGACTACTGACTTTTTTTAACCAGGAGTGACATGTTAAGCTGAAAGCTTGTTAAACCCAGGTCTCCAGGTTTTGCAGCTCAGAGCCTTGAACCACTGTGCTATGCTGCCTCTTGACTTGTGAATGAAAAATTAATTTATGTTACTATATACCCTGTTAACCAGTGGTAACCCTTCCCTCCTGCTATAGATTTCCCAACCTTCTTACAGATACTCATTATTGTCTGGTGACTGGCATGGCCCTCCTCTCACCTACTCAGCTAATTGTCATCTGACAAGTACAAACAAGAAAGTGGAAAGTTATTTTAAAAAACAATCATCACGTCCCACATGAAGAAACCTTCATAGGCCCTGGGAATCTTGAAATACCAGCTGGATTTGAGTAAAATAAAAAATACACAAGTGACTGTATGATTGAAGATCTGCTACAAATGTGACTGTTACTTTAAGAATCATCTGGAGCCATTTCAGTGCTACCAAGAGGATACAGGTACAGCCAAAATTGAGAGTTGCTCCAACATCCTACACATTGAAGATCCAGCCTCATCTTTTCATTTTTCAGTTTATACCCTATATTGTCATGGGCTTGACAGGAAGGGGATCTCCTTTTATTATCTCTGGCTTACCTTTATTTCACCATGTACCCTCAGACACCCCAGACATTCTATATCCCAGATCTGTCAACCCCAGCATGGTAGGGTCTCAGGAGGCCACATCCTTAAAACCTTGAAAGGCAATTATTTTTCATTGCAAGTTAGGCTCTACTTGGTGTAGGATGTGAGCAACTTCCTCCTTCTCTGGCATCTGGCTATAAGTACTATCTACCCTCCTTTGGGGGGGATCCTGCTGGATGGTGCTTGGGGGTACATCAGTGTGACTGATGAGCCTGTTTACCTTACAAGTGGCTGTTTATCCCCCCAAATCCTGGCTGTGATTCTGCCTCCCCAACATTTGTATTTTGTTTTGTATCTCTAGATCCTTTGTAACTGTATCTCTGATTGCCTTGAATCTTTAGTGTAGTTAGTTGTCCCTTGTACTTGAATATTTGCTAACTGTGTAATTGTATCACTGGTGTCCTTCAATGTAACTTAATGAGTGCATGTAGAGACCACTGTTACTGTAACTTCCTGTTGTATTGTAATGTACGTTTTTGATGTGGAACCTTTGAAAACAGCATTTTCTTAAAGGTTATTTCCAAACAATGAAATAAATAAATAAAATAAATTAAATATCAGATGGCCAGAAAAGCATCAATGTTAATGTGATGGCCTTTAGGGTTTTATGTTTCTGCCCACGTGTCCCTCCCTAGTAGACTATGAGCAGTCATGCATTGACATGGCAGGAGTTTCTTCTCCCTCACAGAGATAGGAAGCATCCAACAAAGACATTTTCCCTGCCCCTGCCTCCCTATTTGCAGCATCACATGCTCCTTGTTTTACAGCTACCCCCATATTGTAGCTAAATCCGAACATAACACAGCCATGTATAAAAGTTAAAATAAAAGTCATTCCTGTATAGAAGCTGCCTTTGAATACAAACCCACAAGTTCAGTAGTAGAGTGTATGTAAATAAAAGCCTCATTGTGAGTACACTTACCCTTGGTACTTGCAAACTTTGTACCAAGAAAACCACATACGGTACAGAGGCAAAGTCAGGTTAAAAGCACACATATTTCTAAACTTTGTAACAGATGCAAGTAAACTGTGCAAACTGTGTGAGAACCCCTGACAACCAATAACGACCTCATTACAAGCAAGCAACCGCTGCATAGCAACCTCATAGCATAGCAGCTTTTGGCATAGCAACCCTCAGTGACTGCATATCAGCTTCAAGTGAAGGTGCTCTGAGTGACGGTGAAAGTTTCTCAAAACAAAGTGGAAGTATTACTCAGTGAGTAAACAGTTCTTTGCAAGCATGGTAATCAGCCACCTGGACCACCCCTTCAGGGTCAGGATGAGTGAAGAGAAATCAGCAGTGGTTCTGTCCAGCTGATAGTTTTTGTCCATCTTTCTATCCACTCCAGGTATTGAAGTAGGGTCTTTAAGATTTGTAGCATAGTCTTTTCAAAGATTTGTGCATTGATGACAGAAGGCATTTTGTGGAGCTAGTCCCATCATATCCAAGAAATTTGCTTCCTCCACATCCTCCTCAAGTGAAGGTGCCCTGAGTGACCGGAGAAAGTTTCTCCAAAACACACTGGCAGTATTATTCAGTGAGTAAACAATTCTTTGCAAGCATGGTAATCTGTATTAAATTTAGGTACTTTTTTAATGTTTAAAAAAGAAACAAAGTTAGTCAGTCCTTGTCTTCCTCCTCGCTTAGCTCACTGAGTTCCACTCCATGGTACCTGCAGATAAAAAGACTGGTTCAATGTAATGAAGGAATGGGTACTCCTACTTACTGCTGTGGTGGGATTTGCTTACCAACTACAAAATGAGGAAATGTGGTGCATGCTTTTTATCTGTGAACAGGGTAGGGTGTGTGGTGTGTATGTGTGGGCAGTCAGATCAGCAAGGGACCATTTTCTTTTTTACAGGTTAAAAAATTGAAAACAACAATGAGAGGTAGTTTTCTTTATTGCAGGGGACATTCCAGTAGCAGGGACTGGGCACCCCAGAGTCAGGTTAATGTTCGGCCATGCATGTAATAGGAAGGGGGCAGGTGACCTGGAGGGAAGGGGGTGAATAGAAGCACTACTGGGCATGGGCACCCTGGTCTGCTTATGAAAAAATTACATTAAACATTGAAAAGGGGTGGACTAGAGAGAGGAAAGAAGGAAACTATACTGGGTGGGCACCCGTCCCACTAGGAATTTACATAGATAGATAGATAGACAGACAGACATGGAGACAGAGAGAGAGAGAGACATGAAGACAGAGAGAACAGGGAGTCACTGGCTCAGTGCTTGAACTGAAGCCGGCAGCACAACTCCAGCTGCAGCTTCAGAATTCAAGAAAGCCCCACTGTTCTCATACTGGGAATGTGAATGAATGGCTCATGTCACTAAAATGGGCACCCAGGATTTTCAGGTGCCCAGAAACATGTCATGGGATATGTTCAGGTGAGTGAAGTTGTGTGGGGATGTAGGGGGGTGACGTGGTGGGTGCTGAGTGGTAGGTTGGGGTGGGGTGTGCGGGAGTGTGTGTGGGGTTCAGATCAGTGAGGGACCATTTCCTTTTACAGGTTAAAAATAAGGACAGTTTTCTTTATTAAAGGGTACATTGCAACACTGAGGATGGACACCCCAGTGTCAGGCTAGTGTTCAATGGCAATTGGACACTCCAGTGTCAAGCTAGTGTTTGATGGCACAGGGGGTGGGCACACCAGTGCACCGAGGATATAATGGTAAGGGGGGAAGCAACCCAGAGGGTGGGGGGTGAAGAAAAGTGGTACCAGGTGTGGCTACCCAGTCTGCTTATAAAATGTATTACAAATATGGGAAAGAGAGGGTGGATGACCTGGAAGGGAGAGCGGAGAAGGAAGTGGTACTGTGGGTGGGCACCCCAGTCCAATAGTTAGATAGACAGATAGATAGATAGATAGATAGATAGACAGACAGGCAGACAGATGGAAACAGAGATGAGAGAGCAGGTGCCTCACTGCTTCAACTGAAGCCAGCAGGTGGACTGCAGCTGTGACTTCAGAATTCAAGAAAGTCCCACTCTTCTCATACTGAGAACTCGGGTCAACGGCTTCTTTCATTAAGCTGGGCAACCAGGATTTTTGATACCCAGAAACATTATTTCCAGAGCAATTTTCAAAAATTAAAAACCCATTTACCAAGGTTCAGGTGCTTGTTTTTTTGAAAATACCTATTTTCTATTTATTTTCAATGTTTTTGAGTTAAAAAAAAAACAAGATGGTGGTCGCCACAATTTTTTTCCTCATGACAAATAAATCATGAAAATAAACGCTCATCATTTTTTTTAACCATTCGCATTTGTCAGTTATCAAAAAAATACTTATAACTCTGGAAGTATATAATATTTTTTTCACCAAACCTTCAAAATGCGCACACCCCTTCAATCCTGAAAATGTCATGAAAAAATTCCACACCTTCTAGGCTACAGGTGAGAGCAAACAAAATGCAATGTTAAGTATAGGGGAACCAAAGGGGTTTTTCTTCTATTTTTTGCACTCTGTATCTTGAAAACTGAAAAAGATGCCATCACAAAACTTTCATATTTTGAGACTCTGACAGCCTGACCGTGCATGCTATATTTTATGCTATGTCATCAAACAAAGTCAAAGTTATTAAGGTGCAAACATGAGGGTTTAACATCGAACAGCCTACTCATCCATAACTATAGGGTATTACCATCCCTATAATGTTCAAAGTGTGTACATGCAAGTGTATAAGTTTAAGTAGAAGGCAGCACTCACAAATGATGAGTTGGTGCTAGGAAAATATAACGTAAGAAATAATAAAGAACCAGCTTCATTCAGTGAGAGTCATTGATTTTACTAATATGAAAGCAGTATTTACAATAGTGCAGTATTTATTTTATTTATTTATTTAGTTTTTGTTGACCAGGTAAGTGCACTAGACAAATCCTGCCTATTTTTCAGAACGACCAGGGGAGGGGATACAGATGAATGCCAACTGACCTTGAACCAGATTAAGCTGTTGGTGTATTTTTAGTGAATGAGGAAATTTGGTCAGGACACCGGAAATTCCCTACTCTTTTCGATAAGTGCCATGGATTTTAACATCCATCTGAACTACCACCAATCCAGGCAGATGGGACCTCGGTTTAATGTCTCATCTGAAAGGCGGCAACTCAGAGTGCAGCACCCCTCCATGCTGCACTACAGTGTCAGTATTGGGATATTAACCCAAGTGCCAAATGTGGGAACTGAACCCACAGCCCTCTGATCTCCCGGCCTCAGAGGCGAGTGTGCAACCTGCTGAGCCACTGACACTTAGCACAAGCTGTGCAAAACCAGTTTAGCATTTCAGCTCCCACACTAGTGTAACTAGCCTTAGCACTTTGGGGTGTAACTGCTCATCAGGAGGCATGGCTAAAAGTGATCCTTAGTGCTACAAATATAATCATACCCATAGGTGCAATTTATTAATCAATCAATTAATTCAATTGAGATTATTGTGTTAGTGATGTAAACAAATTCAATCAGGGCCATGCCATCGCTCATACTGCATGAGTATACATGGTTATGTGTGGGGTATATTCATGTATGTGTAGATATGTAATAATGTGCATACTGTATATGTTTATATAAAGAAGGTGTGTGCCTGCATATACATATTTCTGCTTCTACATATATCTACTGTATGTGAGTTCTTAGGTGTAGTATGTATGTGTGTATGTGTGTGTGTTTGCAGTATATGAACTAATGCCTCCCTCAGCTCTGGCACCTATGAAATACCATTTAACATTTCTAAGGACTGCTTCTGATGATGATCTGTGAACACAGTTTGATGCAAAGCCAAGCTTATGATTTCCTTTTACCCAGACTCCTCCAGTCGTATTATGTTCCAATCTAAGCCCTCTCTCTTCAAACAGAGCCTGGAGCACAATCATATCTCAAATAAAAAAAGGAGCTGACTTCATTACAGTTTAACATAAAAAGATCAGCCACTATTGATCCATAATTTGGACAAGTGCCATGATATTGACAGGAAGACAAAATAAGCCCGAATGGTCATGTTTCAAAAATTCTGCATGTGCACTCAATCATCGAAACAGAAATTGTACCACTGTATATAATCCCAGGTTCCTGCTCTCTATTTCCCCCTGTAGATCAATGCTAATGTGAAACGGGCCTGAGAAGATTGATGTTGCTGGCAGAAATACAGAAATATTTAAAGAGATATCATCACAGAGTACAGAACCAGTGCTGTCACAAACACACTAGTGCATTTTAACAGTGCTGTTATGACTGTCTAAATGCAGTATAACAATGCAGCTACAGTCCCCAGGGCTTTACAGCAGCACTGTGCACTTACTGTTCAGCAACAACAGCAGTATATTAGACAAACCTGAATCTGAAACCTTCCTTCAAAGAAAGGCAATATAGCACAACATTCCTTCAAAGAGAGATGGCATTGCACAATGTTCCTTCTAACAGAGAGATTTCACAACCCATGCTCTGCCACTTTCTTTCTAACATAGATATTACATAACGCTGCCTCTGTCACTTCCCTTCTAAGAGATGATATTACACAACCTTGATTCTGTCACATTCCTTCTAACAGATTTTACAAAACCCTTGACTCTGTCACTTTCCTTCTAAAAAAGATATTGCATAATCCTGGCTCTGTCACTTTCCTTCATAAGATGCATTATACAACCCTAGCTCTGTCACTTTCCTTCTATAAGAGATATTATATAACCCTGGCTCTGTCACTTTCCTTGAAAGAGAAATAGTACCCATGCTTGGCTCTGTCACTTTACTTCTAACAAAGATATTACACAACCCTGGCTCTGTCACTTTCCTTCTAAGAGTGACAATATTACACATCCCTGATTCTGTTACTTTCCTTCTAAGAGTGACAATATTACACACCCCTGGCTCTGACACTTTCCTTCTGAGAGGAAATATTACACAGCCTTGGCTGTGTCACTTACCTTCTAACACAGTTTGCAAAACCCTGACACTGTCATTTTCCTGCTAACAGAGATATATTACATAACCTAGACTTCACTTTCCTCCCAATAAAGATATTTCATTAGTGTACAAAATCTTGGGTTGATACATAATTTGGACTCATGAGGTACCTGATGTTTTAAACATCACTAACTAGCCCCATCATTTTCTGTCTAACATTAACATCGTTACCCTCTTACCCTACCAAATTTCTTTTAACACTGGCATTATTGCAAAACCTTAACAGTTCAGCAGCATTGTAGTACAGACCTTGTCACACAGTGGGGGGGGTCTCATAATGGAAGGGTCTTTCATCTGGTAATCAGAGTTTTGTGCCCCTTTTAACAGGTTCAAACTCTAAATCGATGTTAGTGCACTATTTAAATGGTATCATGGATTGCTGTGCAATGTCTCCATCACACTCTCAGTGATGAGTGTAAATGCGTGGCAGTTGCCATTGGGACAAATGGTTGCCATCATCAAGGTAGCTTACTTTGTCCTCAGGGGATGGATCAGGGCCTCAAAACTATCCCCATATTTATCAACTAGTGTTAGCCTCATATTTTTGCCCACCCTATCCTGCTGAGAATGCCACCATCGTTATCAACTGGCATAGCCTTCAATATTGACTGGTGCAAGCCCTCAATATTTTTGCCCATCCTATCCTGCTGGAGAAAAGACCATCTTTACCAACTGGTGTAACCCTTCAATATTTTGCTAACCCTATCCTGATGGAGAAACTAACAACTGCTGGGCTTACACTGATTGGTTTCACTCTGACCTCTCGAGCCACTCCCCAGGAAATATGCTTTGGTACTCCCTCCCCTTCCCCAATGGTCATGAATGTAATGGAATATTCCTTCTTTGGCATATCTATTTTCCAGTTTTCTGAAGGACCTCCCTTTGTCTGAGTCTCTGCACACATACATACGTATGATGTTACCATGTTTTTAGCTAGTTGTCCTTATGTCTTTGACCTTGTATCAACAATCCAATAAGACTCTGACTATGTCCAGTACCAGTTCAGGGGCAACTAACTGGTTCTGAATGCTAAAAAGAGTGATGATGTGACATTTGGCAGTGTCAAAGCTAAGTCCCTTCCCATTTCATCCCTGCCTTTGCATCCTTGGATAACTTCTGATAATGTCTCTATGTTCAAGTATCTTGGTGTCTTGCTTGACCAACACTAAGATATTTTTTTACCACCTAAACTCCATCAATGCCAAACGGGTTGCTAAACTCAGAGCTATCCACAGGAACAATGTTTGCTTTCCACTGTCAGCTAGACTGGAAATCAGTAAAAACAAGCATTTGTCAATGCTGAACATTTGATGCTTTTGAAGATGTCCACTCCTGCGTCTTGTTTATGTCCTTGAGGTGCTTGAATGTCTTGTGCCGTGTACCAGACTACCAATCTTCTTAATCAGCCTTTGATGCTGGTGGGTGTCGAAGGCTTTCCTGAAATTAAGGTAGGTGACGTCAACTGGCCATCCCTGATTTACTCCCTTACTGAGGTATTGGGGTTTCCAATCATAACAGCAACCCCCACCCCCACCCTGCAGAGATTGACAGACTTTTGTGTGTGTCTTGGGTGTTTATTACTATGCTCACCCCATTCCATCAAGAAATAAGCTGAGATTGATACGGTATAAGAGAATGGGGTGAACATTAAGGCTGAGACCCCAGGCACACCAATTCCTGCCACTGGCTGTAGGGTGGGGTCGAAGTCGAAGTCATTAGCAGTACAGCCGACGACCCTAAGTCACACCCCACACCTGTCAGTCTTACAGGGTGGAGGGGTGAGGCATTACAGTTTGAAACTAACGCCCCAGGCGTTGTTATATTTTGCTCCAAATTTTAACGTGGCTTTTGGGACCCCACCTCATGAACAGTGGCACTATCATTTTGTTACTCAATCCCAAAAGGTGATTTCACACAGTGACCGCGCCATTCAGCACCACAGGTGCAAAAACACATTTTGGGCAGGATGGGAAAAATGACAACTGTAGAGTTCATGAGGTGGTATGACAAAATGGCAATGTTGAAAATCTGGAGTGAAAATATAAAAAATAGGTGAAGTTACTAGCTCGTGAAGAAACTGCTCAACACAAGCCTGTATTTTTGGAATTTTTTCACTGAAGTTTCAACATAGGCATTTTTTGACCTCTCCTTATGAACAGTGGCACTGTGATTTTGTTAATCTGTCCCAAAAGTGGATTTCCTACAGCAACCATGCCATTCTGCGCCACAGGAGTGAAAACACGTTTCGGGCAGATGTGAAAAATGTCAACTATACTGTTCATAAGGAGCTCTGAGAAAATGGTAGTGTTGAAAATCTGGAGTGAAAATATTAAAAATAGCAAAGTGTGAGGGTGAGTAGAAACTGCACAAAGCACGCTCGTAACACAGGCATTTTTTGATGTCAACAATTTGCAACATTGAGAGTTTTGGGACCCCACCTCATGAACGGTAGCACTGTCATTTTGTTAATCAGTCCTGAAAGGTGATGCCAGAGAGTGACTTCGAAATCACCTTTCGGGACCAAGAAACGAGATGACAATCACAGTGTTCATTAGGTGGGGTCCCAAGAACCCCATGTTGAAAATTTGGAGCCAAAATTCCTAAAAATGACTGATATCAACTTAACTTGAAACCCTCCCATTGAGTCCCATTATACGGCTTATCTCAGTTGCTCAGTTCGGAGTTTGGCTTTGAAGAGTACAGACGCGTCCCAGTCCACAGAAGATCACAGCGCCGGACCTCTGAAGGTAAGTATACGGTGACAGGGGGGTGCAGGGAGGTGGTATGCACAGAGGGAGGGTGCGGGTTGGGGAAGTGGGAACTGGGGAGATGACAGTGGATCGTTTTCATTTTTACAGGAGGAAACAAAAAGACCGGGGAACCTTTTTCTTTCTTTTACAGGTAAAGACTTTGGGGACCATTTTCTTTATTTTACAGGAAAAACAATTTAAATTTAGTGTGTCACAATGGAGCGTATGCCGACATGGGGATTTTGGCACCCCAATGTCAGCAAAGAATGGGTTTGGGGAAAGGGGGCGCATTCAACACCAGCAGTGGGCATCCCGGTGTCGGATGGGGAGGAAAAAAATGTTTATTTCAGTGCACTGGGGTGGGCTCCCAGTGTGTCACATTAATGGGGAGAGGGAACATGCCAACATGGGAATTGGACACGCTGAAGTCAGCTTTTTGAACTGTGTGGCAGATGGCAGGAGGTGCCATGTTTCGGCACACTGGGGTGGGCTCCCAGTGTGCCACATAATCAGGGGACATGCCAACACAGGGATTGGGTACCTCGATCTCGGCCTTCTGGGGAGTGTGTGGGAGCAGGAGCAGTCACCGCTCATTTTTTATTAAAATGTTTCACCAGGAAAGGCTCACTAAGCAAACAAGTTGTTCCTGAGCTAGGTGAGCAAGCACATCAAACGCAACAATTGTGCAGTTCTGTCCTTGTTGTTTATTGCTTGCTTAAGTCCTTGCTGCCCAGACTGGAACCCATCTAAAACACTTGCTGCAATTTGCCCTAGATTTCCCCCACATACCCAGCACTGCATCTTTTACAGCAGTTTGCTAGCTTTAACTGGATAGGAGAAGGCTTTGGCACATTTCTTCTTTCATATCAAAGAGTTGGCCAACAAATTCCCTGAGAGATTTGCCTCTCTTGTCACACCTGCCTCCCTTGCTTCTCTTGTCTTGTCTCTTAGGAATACAGGCAAATCTCTAGCTGCTACTCCTCACTGTGAAAGGCTCTGGTCAGTCTGGCTTTTCATAATAATCTCTGGAACAATTACCACCTCTCTGTACATTCTTCTTCTGCCCTGCTCTGAAGGTCTAGTCACACGTGCTTACCACTCATCACTGCAACTGTTTCTGACATTTATATGCAGTTGCACTCTTGCTTGTGCAGTACACCTTCAGGTGTGTCCATATCCCTGAATGTATACTGTGAAACTGGATTGCTATTATGTTTCTGTGCACCAACTATTTAGTATAATGCATAATAGAAACACAGCAACAGAAGTTGACAGCAGATAAAGACCGCAAGGCCCATCCAGTCTGCCCATTTAGCCTACACTGTATGAATGTGCCATAGGCCTTTACTCTGTCAATGACCTATCTATTCATACTCATCTGTATTGCTCCCTTATGCTTATCCCATGCCTGTTTGAAGCCCTGCACTGTATTCATATCCACCACCTCCTGAGGTAGGCCATTCCATGCATCCACCACCCTTTCTATGAAAAAGATATTCCTTACATTACGCCTTAATCGTCCTCCCTCTAATCTCATGCTGTGTCCTCTTGTCCTGCTATTTTTCTTATATTGAAACATATTAGACTCTTTCACCTTGTTAATGCCCTTAAGATGTTTGAAAGTTTCAGTCATATCACCTCTCGCCCT
This sequence comes from Neoceratodus forsteri, assembly GCA_016271365.2. NCBI lineage: Eukaryota > Metazoa > Chordata > Ceratodontiformes > Ceratodontidae > Neoceratodus > Neoceratodus forsteri. The sequence goes on from CM028135.1 coordinate 61,643,632, forward strand.
CCTTTGCTCAAGGGTATAAATATTGAGCTCTGTTAATCTGTCCTCATATGTTTTCTGATGCAGTCCCTGCATCATTTTGGTTGCCCTTCTTTGGAATGCCTCCATTTTGTTAACGTCTTTATGCAGGTGCATCCTCCAGTACTGCATGCAGTACTCCAGATGGGGCCTAACCAGTGTCTTGTAAAGAGGGATTGTTACCTCCCTCTTACGACTTGTGATACCCCTACTATAACATCGCAACATCTATCAAGCCTTACTTACTGCTTTAGTGGTCTACTTGAATGATTTCAGGTCATCTGTGATGATGATGATGCCCAAGTCTCTTTCTTCCCTTGTGATAGACAGCAAGTCACCTCCCAACCTATAGGTAGCTTCAGGGTGTCTCTTCCCTATGTGCATGATCTTGCATTTCTTTGCATTAAACCCCAGTTGCCACTCTTCAGAACATTTTGCCAGTTCTTTCAGATCTATTCTCATTCTGCCCACCCCATTTGGATAATCTACTCTGTTGCAGATCTTGGTGTCACCTGCAAACAGGCAAACCTTACCCTCCAGTCCATCTGCAATGTCACTGATGAAGCTACTGAAGAGGACTGGCCCCAGGACTGATCCCTGAGGTACCCCACTTGTGACTTGCATTTCTTCTGACTGTATACCATGTACCACCACTCTTTTTCTGCCCGACCAACCAGTTTACCACCCACTTGACCAACTTCTGACCCACCCCAAGTCTATGCAGTTTATTAATCAATCTTCTATGTGGAACAATATCGACAACTTTGCTGAAGTCAAGGTAGGCGATATGAACTGCACCCCCTTGGTCCACCACTCTGGTTACCATGACAAGACTGTCCTATTGTAAACCCATGCTGTCTTGGATCCTGTGCTCCTGTAAATTCTAGATGTTACACTAGCCTTTCCTTAAGGAGTGCTCCATAATCTTGCCCACTACTGAGGTAAGACTGACTGGGCTGTAGTTCCCTTCTGCTACTCTTGTGGAGTGGGATCACATGCCCTTTTCCAGTATTCTGGGACCTCTCCTGTGCTCAGAGACTTACTAAACAGTTCTGCTAATGGCTCTGCTAGTTCCACCCTTAGCTCGTTTAGTACCCAAGGATGTATGCCATCAGGTCCGATTGCCTTGTCCACCCTGAGCTTAGTGAGCTCTTGTAGGACCCTTTCCTTTGTAAAGGGACTTTGCACACCTCCTCCCCATATCCTTGGTGCTGAGCTGAGGGCTCTGCCCCACCTTCTCCTCAGTACTCGCGCAGTAGTATCTATTTAGATAGATGCTTTCCTTGACCCCCTCCACACTCTCTCCTTATCCTCCTTTGATCTTTGCAATACCTTCTCTGACTTTCTTCTTTCACTGATGTATCTATAGAAAGCCTTGTCCCCTTCTTTTACTGTTCATGCTAGTGTTTCTTTGGTTTGGGCCTTTGGCTGCCTTACTGCTTTCCCTGCTTCCCTTAGGGAAGTTTGCATACCTCCTATCTTTGTCCCATATGTTCCTTTATATTTCTAAAGACCAACCTTATGACTCTGAGATTTTTGCTACTGTTTTTGAGAACCAAAGTGCTTTCCTCCTTCTCTTGTTTCTGCCTTTCTCCAGAACACAATTGGATGTTACTACAAGTATTGCATCCTTAATGCTTTGCCCACTTTGCCTGTAACCCTCACCTGCATTTCTTCTTGCCAGGACTAGCTTAACTCTAGGCCATCTTATCAATGGCAGCTCCTCTGAAGACTCATATTTTTGCCTTGGAATGGGATGATTTACGTCTAGTGACCAAATTGAACCATATCATATAATGGTCACTGGCCCCCAGGTGACCTTCTACCTATAGATCTGTAAACCTTTCCCAGTTAATCAGTACTAGATACAGGATAGTCCAGTCTCTTGCGGGTTGTTGTACCAATTGTTTGAGGCCCTCCCGCTGCGGGGAATCCACTATGTGTCTAGTTCTGGCGGATATTCCTGCTGGTATTAACCAGTCTGTATCTGGCATGTTGAAGTCTCCTAATATCAGAACCTCCCCTTTAGCTGTCCTGGTTTGTATATCTTCTAACAGTAATGTGTCTATGCCGTCCCCCTGGTCTGGAGACCTGTAGACATCCCCAGTTCATATGGCTGTCCCATTTCCTGTTTCCAGGGTGACCCACAGTTCTTCTTGCTCCTTTATGTATTCTGAATTCTGTAGCTTTGATATTTTCATTGACACAAAGACCGCCCCCCCTCTTGGCACCTTGATCTCTTCTGAACAGTACATAGCCAGGTACTGAAGTCTCCCAAGTGTGGTTACTGGTGAACCATGTTTCGCTAATGGCTACTATGTCCAGTTTAGCCTCTGTCATTGTTGCCTCCAGGTCTGGGATCTTGTTTCCCAGACTGCGGGCATTTGTATAGATGATTTTCCATTGGCCAGATTTTGGTGCATTAGCTGTGGGGTGAGGTATGGCTTTTTCCCTGTGCATCATATGCGGAGCCAGACCTTTTTCCTTACCTGGTGATGCAAATGAACTACAAACATGCTGAACTCCTCTTTGATCACTAGCTGAGGGGGAGGGGTGTTCTTCCATTCGATGTATCGGTGCTGCACCCCCTCTCCCCCATGTGCTAGTTTAAATATTCTGCAAGACATCAAACTTCTGCTTCAATGTGCTGACTCCCTCCTCAGTCAGATGCACAGATGCAGTCTATCGAATTTAAAGAATTTTCACTCCCAAAACTGTTGCCAGTTATCTACAAATGTGCATCTTTTTCCTGGCACCAGCCCTTGAGCCACATGTTTAGCTCCCCTTCCTCCCCTTCTCTGACCTTCTGTCCATCTTCCCCCCTCTCCCAAACCAGCAGGATCTCAGAGTAGGAGATGCCAGGCAAAATGGATGATAGTTTGTCTCCCAGCCTGGTCAGGGGTTCCTTGGTCTCTACAACTGACCGGCTGGCAAGATCATTAGTCCCTATGTGTACCAGGATAGACATAGAAACATAGAATTTGATGGCAGATAAGGACCGCTTGGCCCACCCAGTCTGCCCATTTCCCTACCTAATGGATAAGCTGCAGATCCTAGTTAACCAACAGCCTACTTCTTTCTACTCCCACCCCCTAGAATTGCCTTATGGCTGTCCCATGCATGCTTGAATTCCACCACTGTTTTTGACTCCACAACCTCCTCCGGAAGGCCGCTCCATGCATCCACAACCCTCTCAGAAAAATACTTCCTTACATTACCTCTGAGCTACCCCCATCTTCAAATTGTCCCTTGTTCTTGCACACCTCTTTTTGAAGATGCTACCCTCTTGGACTTTGTTTATACCCTTGGAGGTACTTGAAAGTTTCTATCATGTCCCCCCTCTCCCTCCTTTCCTCGAGGCTATACATATTAAGCTCCTTTAGTCTCTCTTCATATGTCTTCTGGTGCAGACCCTGCACCATTTTAGTTGCCCTCCTCTGGACAGCTTCCATCTTGTCTATGTCCTTGCGGAGGTTGGGTCTCCAGAACTGCACACAGTACTCCAGATGAGGTCTGACCAGCTGTCTGTGCAGAGGGATAACAACTTCCTGTTTTCTACTGGTGATGCCTCTCCTTATGCATCCCAGTATGCCCCCAGCCCTCCTTACTGCCTTCTCACATTGCTTGCCCACATTTAAGTCATCTGATATGACTACCCCTAGTTCCCTTTCCATTTTTGTTGTTGTTAGTATCTCACCCCCCATTGTGTACTCTTTCCCTGGGTTTTTGTTTCCGGTGCATTACTGCACTTCTTAGCATTAAATCTAAGCTGCCATACATTTGACCATTTCTCTAACCTTGCCAAGTCCCTTCTCATCCCTTTCCATCCCACCTTGTGCATCAACTCTGTTGCAGATCTTTGTGTCATCTGCAAAGAGACATACTTTTCCTTCAGTCCCTCTGCAATGTCGTTTATAAAGACATTGAAGAGGACCGAGTCCTAATACTGAACTCCGTGCGCACCCCACCAGTAACCCCCTTTCTTCAGAGTGGACTTGATTTACTATTACCCTCTGTGTCCTACTCTCCAGCCAATTCTTTACCCAGGCTATCATCTTGGGACCCACTCCCAGGCTGGCTAACTTGTATATTAATCTTTTGTGTGGGACTGAGTCAAATGCCTAGCTAAAGTCTAGGTAGGCCATGTCCACAGCTCCTCCCTGATCTACTACTTTGGCCACCCAGTCAAAGAAATCTATTAGATTTGTCTGGCATGACCTTCCTGTTGTGAATCCATGCTGCCTTGGGTCCTGTGCCCCTCTGGCCTCTAGGTACTTGACAATTCTTTCCTTCAGAATCGATTCCATCATTTTCCCTATCACTGAGGTTAAACTAACAGATCTGTAGTTTCTTGCTTCTGCCCTGCTCCCACTTTTGTGAAGGGGAATCACATCTGCCCTCCTCCAGTCCTCAGGTACCACCCCATCCTCCCAAGATTTGTTAAAGAGGGTAGTCAGTGGTGTCACTAATTCTACCCTTAGTTCTTTTAGAATTCTGGGATGAATCTCATCAGGCCCCATTGCCTTGTCCACCTTCAGTTTTAAGAGCTCTTTCAGAACCCTTTCTTCTGTAAATGGGCTGGTATCAACTTCTGTATCCAGAGTGTTTCTATTGTTTGTTTTAGGTACCTCCCCCTCGTCATTTGTAAATACTGAGCAAAAATATTTGTTTACCCTCCCCTTTATTAAGCCTCACTATCCCTCCCTTAGTCTTCCTTCACTCCCTGGTGTACCTAAAAAAGGTTTTATCCCCCTTCTTAACTGAGTTGGCTATCTTTTCCTCAGTTCGGGCCTTTGCTGTTCTGACTGCCTTCCCAGCTTCCTTTCGCTTTAACTGATACAATTCTCTGTCCTGCTCCTTCTATGATTCCTTGTACTTTCTGAATGCTTTCTTTTTCTCTTGAACCTTCACTGCCACCTCCTTTGAGAACCATAGTAATTTCTTACATTGTTTTGTTTTGTTTATTTGCTTCACACAAAGGCTTGTTACCTCTGTGATGGCAGTTTTTATTATTCCCCATCGTTCTTCCACCCCTCCTTCCTGCCCATTTGCTAGTGCATTCCTTAGGCACTCACCCATTTTGGCAAAGTCAGCCCTCCTGAAGTCCAGTACTTTTGCCTTTGTATGGCTTGACTCTATTGTTGTGTTTATTGTGAACCATGCTGTTCGATGGTCGCTAGTTCCCAGATGGCTACCCACTTCTACATCTGTGATCCTCTCTCCATCTCCATTTGAGAGGACCAGGTCTAAGATTGCTCCCTCTTGAGTGGACTCCAGTACTAGTTGTCTAAGGCATGCCCCCTGTAGGTCATCTAGAATAACCCCACTCTTCGAAGTGGCTGCTACAACTGCACTCCAGTTAACATCTGGCATATTCAGATCACCCATCAGCAATATCTCCCCTTTATCTGCCATTCTAAGTATACTTTCTATCATTTCCTTGTCCATTTCTTCCCTCTGGGGGGGGGGTCTGTATACAACCCCTGTGCAGATTGTGGTGCCATTGCCTGCCTCCAGATTGACCCACAGTGCTTCTTCTCCTCCCCCCTGTTTACCCTTTTGTTCTGTTGCTTTGATGCCTTCTCTTATGTAGAGAGCTACTCCTCCTCCTCTTTTACCCTCCCTGTCCCTCGTGTAGATAGTGTATCCTGGTATGTTTACATCCCAGTCATGGTTCTGTGTGTACCATGTTTCTGTGACTGCCACAATATCCAGATGTTCCTCCTCCATCAAGGCCACTAATTCAGGAAGCTTGTTACCCAGACTACGGGCATTGGTACTCATTGCCCTCCATTTTTTGGTGGCATTACTTTCTGTAGCAGCATCCCCCACTGACCTTCCTACTTTGGTCTTTTTCTCATTTAGTACCCTGTTTTGTAGGGGGAGGCTGGGATTTTTCTGCTGCTTATCAGTGCCTCCCCCTTGACTAGTTTAAAAGCTTGCCAATGAAGCATTTAAACTGATTGCCCAAAAGACTTGTTCCCTTCCTGAGCAGATGCAGACCATCCTGCCAGTGTAGGCTGGTGTCCCTCCAGGATGTTGATGTTTTCTCCTGCTTCCTGCATGATTTTAGGAATGTGGTCAATGTCTCTCCACGCTGATGTACCTGGGAGACATCTAACCATTATCCCCAGTTGGAGGTAGATATCAACTCCCCAGATCATTGAGTCTCCTATGATCAGAAGTGTTTTGGATTTCCTTTTGGTATTTTTTGTTTTGGTCCCTGTTTTGGTCGAGTTTTGTAGCGCTAGCTCCTTTGTTTGATTTCAGAGATAGAGGCAGATACTGTTTGTAGTTTTTATGTTTGTGGGGGTGATACACTGATGAACATTGAGTGATGGGGCACCCAATTTGCCCCTTCTAACCACCTGCCAACCTCCTGGACCAACTACCCTCTGCAGTTGAGGTGCTTCAGTTGGATGTTGGGGAAATGGTGGGTGGTTCTTGTAATATATTTCCTCCTGAGTATGTGATTTGAAGTGTGCCCATGCCACCGGGAGCTGAGCCCTTAGATCTCAGATGGTCCAGCATGTGGGACAGTGTCCTAAATCCTGTATAACTGCCCTTTTGAAAAGTGCCCCACAGTACTTGCAGTTAATAATGTCCATTGCAGTAGGGCTGCTGGGTTTATAACCTGGTCTGAGTAATCAAAAGGAAAATGAAAGCAAAAGTTTAATTTATTTATTTTTTTGTTTGTTTTGTTTTGTTTGTTTGTTTTTGTATACCTTTTTATAACAAGTTAAATTAATTGTGCCCCTTAAGTGAGGTCACTGTGTGGATACCCCTCTGATCCTCCCCTTGCTGCTTTGCTACAGGAAATGTCATGACTGTGCTACTCTATAAAAGCAGTGTAGCATGGGGTGGTTGGGGATGGGGTGGGTAGTTGGGCCCTTCCTCTGCCAAGAAAGAAGAACCACGGATGAAAGAAACAAGGAGGTAAGAGCAGAAACAATCAACCAACAACAAATGCAGTTGATATCCCTGTCTGTATCTCGTATGTGCTCTTATAATTAGCCCTGAAGGCTTAGCCTAATGATAGATAAAACTGTAAAACCTGTAAGCACCACCTGTAACAATTTCACAGAAGATATACCCTGCAAAAACATTTTGCTACAGAGAAAAATAAAACAGTAAAAAGGCAACAAAACCTGTAAGCACAACCTGCAGAACAATTTAACAGAAGACATACCTTGCAAAAAACAATTTGAATCAGAGAAGATTACAGCATTAATCAGTAAGCACACAACAGTAACAAACCTGTAGGTGCACCCTGTAACAATGCAGCAGAATGTATACCCAGCAACAGTAATTTGAATCAGAGAACAATACAGCAGTAAAATGTAAGCAAAAAATAGTAACAGAACCTATAAGCACGAAAGAAAATAGTAACACCTGGTAAATCTGCCTAGCCAAAAGTAGCCTTAATTTTTTTCCTTGCTCTGATAATGTTGTTTCTTGCTCTGTCCTTACAAGCAAATCTAGAAGAAAAGAGCTCAGGTGAAGCTAGGTGCCTTTGCCAGCAAACCGTGTCGTCCACCTCATAATCACCTTATAATAACTGAGGAGCGTTTCTTCCCATAGGAAACCAGTTATAATTTGCCGTTATAACCAGCTGGTTATAATGGTGAATACACGCTTGGTTTCCCTCACTCCACGCATTTGCACCAGCTGCAATCTTCCCTTCATTGCCCGGGACACTTCACCAGCTCTCGCACTTGGACTCCTGAGTAAGTGTTACAATACTGAACTTTAATGTTTGAATTCAGTTCTTTTCACAGCACTTTAACTTTTGGTAGGGATTGTTAAAAAAAATATAAATTTAATCATTTAAACAGACGCTTCGGTTCAACCCGACTGCGGACCACACATCACCCTCACAGCAGCTGCATAGAGATATATTTCTATTTCTGTAATTGCTGTGGTGAGAAAATGCTCCCCAGGAGTTATATAAAACAAAACATTGGGTAGTGTGTAAAACTCAATTTTACACACCCGCCGGAGGAATAATAAATGCTTATATATAAACCCCTCAAGCTCGGGGTTTTTAGCATCCACACCCAGGTGTGTGTAAAATTCTCATTACACACACTACCCCATGATTTATTCTATATGTAATTATTGGACAGCTTTTTAATAGCTGCATTTTATTTATTTATTTTTATTTAAATGTTTGTTGACGGGATAGGCACACTGAGCCAAGGCTCGCTTCCAGGTGCAACCTGGGAGGGATAGAGGGGATAAATTAATAACAAAGAAAGGAGATTTACAGAATAATTTGCAAAATTGTTACAGTATTTACAAGTTGGAGGTCTGAATACAAATAGATCCAGCAGAAGTTGCCGCAATTCGGGTCAATAGAGCCACAGGTCATCAGCAGAGTTATGTTCAAAAGCATTAACATAGCAAGGCATGCTAGACACATTTCAGTTGCATGAGACAAGATGAGAAGAAGAGAAATTAAGCAGAAGTAGGTGTGATCGGTGCAAAAGAGGCCAAGTAGGAGCTGGGAGTGGTGACAAAATAAACCGAGGTAGCGGCAATGACCTGGGACAGAGGCAAGAGGGAGGTGCTAGGAGGTGTATTTATTTTTTGCAAGTGAGGTAGGAGGCGGCGTTTCTAATGGAGGGGGGTTAGTTTACTCCACAAAGTGGGGAGTCGGTAAGAGAAGGCAGCTTTGCCAGAAGACGAGGATGGTCTTAGTATGCTAAAAGATTTTTTATCTCTGTGTCTTAGTACGTAGGGGTGTCGGAGGCCAGTGAGAAACTATCCTACAGGTAAGGGGGTAGCAGGGTGAACTAGAATTTAGATATCAGATTGAGTGAGTGGATGTAACGCCTGTGGGACAGAGAGGTTATTCCTAGGAGAGAGTACAGATCTCAGTGATGCGTTCTAAGGGGGGAGCTGGAAGCGAAACAGCATAAAGAATTCAGGAGGATGTCTAGCTTTGATGGGGTGGTTTCTGAGACAGGGCAGTAGACCACGTTTGCAGAATGAAAACTGGGGAGTATCATTTTAGTTATGATTTGGCTTCTGGTAGGTAGTGGGAGGGAGTCTCTGTGCCGGTATAGCATACCAAGTTTTGGGTGTAATTTTGAGATGGTAGTGTCTATATGAGGAGCAAACGATAGGTGGGGCTTCAGCCAAACACCCAGGTACTTGTATTTGCTAACCTGGTCAAGAGGGGCACCATCCAGGGAGGCAATGGGTGGGGATCTGCTAATTTTCTGCACTATGCCAAATAGCATGGAAACAGTTTTGGAGGTATTAAGTTCTAGTTGGTTTAGTAGGAACCATTTTTGGATGTTGTTGAAATCATATTGGAGGGTAGCTTGAACTTCGTGTATTGATGGGCCTGAGGTAAAAAGGATAGTGTCATCTGCATACATATGTATGCTGGACTTAGTGCAGGAGGAGGTGATTATATATGAAGAGGGAGAAGAGGATGGGGCCAATTACAGATCCTGCAGAATGCCAGCTAGGAGGGAAGGAGGAAGACACATTAGCGATTCTGACAGATTGTGACCTGTTTGATAGATAGGAGTTGAACCATCTGAAGGTGATGGGAGCAAGGCCTGCTGTTTCTAGTTTTGCAGGAGAAGGGGGTGGGATACAGAATCAAAAGCCTTGGCCAGGTCGAACTACGGTGGAGGCCTTGGTCAGAGGCAGTGTGGATGTGGTTTGTGACATGGAGGAGAGAGGAGATAGTGGAATGCTGTTTCCTGAAGCCTGACTGGTGGGGAGATAGAAGGTTATTTGTGGTGAGATATTCCGCCAGTCTGGAGTTAGCCAGGGATTCCTGAAGCTTTGCAAGAGCAGGGAGGAGGGAGATGGGCCTGTAATTACCGGGCATAGAGGGGTCCCCCCCTTTGTGAAGAGGAATGACTGAGGCAGACTTCCAGGCCTGAGGGACAGTGCCCATGGAAAAGGAGAGGCTGAGTAGCTGGGTAAGAGGTTTTGTTATTGCAGGAGCAGGGATCTTCAAGAGATTGGGGTGAATCCCATCTTGGCTGGCTTTGGTGGTATTTAATGAGCAAAGGGCTGTGAGGACTTCTTGTTCTGAAACTGGTGAGAATTTGAAGTTGTTGTGACAGGGAGGTAGAGATTAGGCAGAGGATATAGGCAGAGAGCCATGAAGCATGGCGCAAGTAGTGAAGAATTTGTTGAGGGTATCAGCAATGCTAGTGAGATCTGTTATGGGCTGACTGTGCTGCTTGAAGGTAGCAGAACTGGATTGCGATGGAGGATCAAGGAGTAAGTGTATTACATTCCTGAATTTGGAGGGATGGGCATATGAGAATTGCGTTTTGAAGAAACCCCCTTTTGCCTGTCTTATGGCCTTTGTGCTTGCATTGTGGAGTGTGTTGTAGGCCTGTCTACTTTGGGAGCTAAGAAGGGATTTGAAAGTAGATTAGACTTTGTCCCTGGCCTTGCATAGAGTGATGATGGGAGCCGTGATCCATTTATGATGATGCTTTTTCACCTGAGCTTTTTCAGGGGGTGTGGGAGTCCCAGATGTTTGTGAAGGTATGCAGGAAGCTGGAGAGGGCAACATCAACGCTTTGGGCACAGTACACATGGTGCCAGTCAGTATGACTAAGGCTGGTTAGCAGGGATTCAGTGTCCAGAGTGCTTGGGGAGTGGGTGCTAATGTACTTAGTGGCAGATTTGGGCATGTGGGATTTTCTGATGCAGAAGGTAATGCAGTGATCACTTAGTGCATTTGCAAGGATGCCAGATGAGGTCACCCTGTGAGGATGTGAAGTGAGGATTCAGTCTATTAAGGAGTAGTTTTAGGAGTGGCGGTTGTAGCAGGTGTGTTCATGTAACAGCTATATCTGGTTAAGGGACTCTATTTTGGAGATGTGAGCTTTTGAAAAGGGGGCAAGCCAGTCTAGATTGAAATCACCTAGTAGAACCAGTTCCCCTTTGTAGGTCAGGTCAGGAACGGTAGTTAGGGTACCTGCTAGGGATTCACGTGAAAGATGGGGTGAGGCATAGACCACCCCACTAAATAAAGGGAGAGAGGCAGGCAGGGCTAGTTAGACCAGAAGGACTTCATTGGAGCCAGGGTGTGGTTCCTTAAACATGACCGAGCACAAGAGTGGTTGTTTTGTATAGATGGCTACACCCCCACATCAGTTGCCATGGTCCTGTCTGAGTATAGTATAGTTATGAGATTTAGGGAGGAGTCTGGGATCCTTGCAGAGAGACAAGTTTCCAGTCAGGCATAGGATATCAGGAGAGTGCTCAGCTATCCAACAGGTTAATTGGTCAATTTTAGGTAGGAGGGCTTCTGATGGTGACGTGGGCAATGGAGAGGCCTTTAGGTGAGCTTAGTGGCTGTGGCTTGGCCTGGGGCCTGGGTTAGGGTTTGATATCTCCAGCTAGGAGTAAGACGAGGAGGAGAAAGGAGTACACAGCAGTGAATTTCTATCTTCTGGTATACAGGATGGTATTTAGGTAGATCGGACCACCTTGATAAGTGACACAACAGTTATCATCTGTGTAGGCAGGATGTCTGGACCAATAAGGTAATTGTGCTGTAATGTTTGGTTAGAATTGGTGACATGTAACTGTAAACTATCAATCAAACTCACACCACTGAAGGTGCTGCTAAAGCTGTGCATCCCCAGTAGCACAACTTCCTCTCTTTTCAAACAGTTAGTGCCCTTCACAAAAAAGCAGCTGATTTTTAACAGCTTGAAAACAAACAGATTAATATTTATATAACTGAACTATGAGTAACAGTTTACAACTGAACTGTCCCTATGTCTCTCTAAACCTCTCCCTTATTAAAAATGCTGGGTGAGACAGAATTTTTATAAACACCTGTGGTATGGGATGCTTTTACAAACCACTTGAGCTTTGTTCTTGGGGTTTATGTAGCATCCCACACCTCTCTATATAATTACTGGCTAAGTGCTATTAAACATAGATAACCATGTTGTAATCCACTAGCATAACTAGCTGGTTATAACGACATGCAAGAGATAGCTGAGAACTGTCAATCAAAGTACAGTAGCACAAGCACGCTCTGTATAAAACCACCAACCACCAAAACTGACGAGGCTCCGAAACCACTGCCCGCTGTATTACTGGGTCCTAGACTCCAGGGAGGGCAGTGAAACCAGTGCTGACTTCAAGGAGTGCCATCGGGTGTAAGATAAGGTCTTTCCCAGCCCCAGGATGGGGAAATAGGAAGAACTCAGTACTCAGCACCAGGACAGCACTGCACATCCATGAGCACAGAAGAATGGAGCGTTTTCTTTTGCTTTTTGCTTACCTACAGTAAAGTCAGTAATTATAAAAAAAAGTATATGTACGGGTTGTAGAATGAGATTTTACACATGCCCTTTGTGTGTGACACTTTCATAAACTCTTCAAACTCTGCACTCTGAGTTTAAGTAGTATACGCCTCAGGTCATTCCCAATGCTGTGCATGACAGCTTACAGTACACACTGCAAGCCCATTGGTCGACATGGTCGACCAATTGACATACAGTTGTACAGTAGCTGTCATTCACAGACAGCTCTGTCGGCAGGCAGCCGTGGGCGTATTATTAGGGTGGGTTGAGCTGCCCACTGACGGTGGACTATACTGGGACGGGGGGGTGAGTGGGGTGGGTTGGGATGCCTGAGTGGGTGGGAGGTCAGCTGGGCTACTGGAGGGTCTTACGGAGGCCATCACTGGTGTGTTCGGGTTGGGGTGGGAGGGTGGGTTCTGATGTTTCAACATTATCGTCGCAGGGAGCGGCTTGCAAATGGGGATGTGGGCGGGGAGTTTCTGTGATATTCAACTACTGCCACAGGGAGCAGCATTATAACAGGGATGCAGGTGAGGAGGGGGGTCTGTGAGTGTTCCACAACTGCCGCAGGGAGTGGCAGTAGTATGGAGTCATGGGCAGGGAGTGGAGTGGGTGCTGGTTGCCTACCATGGCATTCCTGGGTGTACTGTACAGCATGCAGCCCTTGCAGGGGGCCCAGCGCATTCCACTAGGTACAACCCTACTAGGCACATACAAATGAGGCCATAATGACTTGCAAATGGACCCATTGTGCCTTGCATACCTAATGACCCCATTTGCATGTCTGTGGCTATGAATGGCAGCTTTCCCGATACGCTGCCCCATTGTGTACCCAACCTGACCAGGGGGCTGCATTAGTGCATCCTGGGCTGGGCACAATAGTGGTATTCACAGAAGGGATGCACCGGGATCATCCCCTGGTGCATCTTCTGTGAACACCGCAGTTTGTGCTCAGCACATCTCTTTTGCTCTGGGGCATCAGAGATGTGCCAAGCTCAAGTTCTTTGGAAATCCTGCCAACATTACTTTAATGAAAAGCCTTACATAATCTCCTTTTACAACCAACTGGTTATAATATTAGTCACGTGCCATATATAGCACCATTTGCTGCCTCGAGGCAGCATGCTCTCCGTCCTCACATACTGATCTGAGAGATCTGAATTTTACAGTTAAATTCGGTCCCTGATCCTAGCAAAAAAGTAGTCAGTTGAGACAGCACCACTAAAGAAAAGTGACTGGCTACCCATCTATGAAGCAACAGATGTTAACGTGGCTCTTGATCACTTCATCTCAATTTTCAACAAACCCTGCAACCTCTTTGTCCCTGCTAAAAGGCGCAAAACAAAATCTCTCTCTAACCCATGGTTCTTTGCAACTCTTCTCTCACAGCTGAAACTAAGGGACCATCTCTGGGCAGTTGCCAGGGCCACTGGCAAACAACTGGACATCCAAAATTACAAACAAGCATGAAATGCCTGCACAAAAGCCATCTGGCTCACGAAGTCCACCTATTACAAAGAGCGCCTCTCACCAATACATGGGGAAATGGTGGTGCTTTCTGGGACAATACCAAGCATGTCACGGGGAAGCAGCCAAAAACCTCTCTGGCCATGTTAATGGTTGATGGATCCTCAACCCTCTACCTCTAGGTGATCGCAAACATCTTTAACACAGCCTTTTCAGACCTTAGTGCTGTCCTACCCCATGACTTTTTTGAAAACAAGGCCTACTCCCCAAATACCTCAGCCCCACATTCTAACCATCCTCTTCTACTTCAGGGAGGTACGGCTGAATGAAACTCACCACTCTATTACTGCAGCTATCTCTAAGTCTAGATCTAGTAGCAACACCCTGGACCTTAAGCTTCTGTTGCTCACCCTGATGAGGTAATTCATCCATTAACAAAATCCTAAACCTTTCTCTCAGCTGTGGAAAATTCCCAGACTTATGGAAAACAGCCACCGTGACACCTGTCCATAAAAGTGGGATAAGACGAATCACTCAAATTATCGCCCTATTTCCATACTGCCCCCACTCTCTAAGGCACTCGAGCACATCGTGGCTGATCAACTTACCGACCACTTGGATAAATACAATATACCTTGTCCACAACAACACGGTTTCTGGAAAGGTCACAGCACCACCACAGCCCTTCTTGAGTTCACTGGAGCTTTGCACAAATCCCTTGACAACGGCCTTCTCACAGGGGCTGTTTTCGTCAACCTCTCCAAGGCCTTGATATAGTACACCATGGACTACTAATTGACCAACTACTGAATGCGGCTATCACATGACTCTTCTCTCTGGTTTAAAAGCTACTTGAAAACCGGTCGCAGAGAGTAAAAATTGCTGACGCTCTTTCTGACACTCCTACCTGTTCGCCTGGTGTCCCACAGGATCCATACTGGGCCCCTCCTTTTAGCCTTTTCTTAAACTCCATCCCTTACCACTGCTTTGAACAGGTCATACTATATGCTGATGATGCTGTTGTGTTCTCCACTCACAAAGATCCTGCAACTCTTGAACATAACCTTCAACTTGGTTTCAGTTCTGTAGAGACATGGTTTCTTAATCATAAACTGGTCCTCAATGACAAGAAAACCAAATCTATGCTCTTCTGCAGCTCTCATAACCCACACAAGCTACACCACTTGGCTATCTCCACCACCCAGGGCAACACTCTAGATCAGGTGGGGTCCTTCCAATACTTAGGGATACAGCTTGACCTTAATCTCTCCTATGGACCTCACGTAGATAATGTAGCTACATGCGTAATACACGGCTTGGTCTCTCTACAAACACAGACAACACCTCATACCAGAAGCTTTGAAGGTTGCAGTCCTGAGCTCTGTGATCTCTGTAATAGATTATGGTCTCATCACTATGCGCTCGGCCACAACCACAACCCTTAGACACCTCTCAACTGCCTTAAATAAGGCATATCGGTTCATCACTGGTGCTCACCGTCTCACCCACACATGTGACCTGTACACCCAGACTGGCTGGCTCCAACTATCAAACTGCATAAAGTTTCTCACCTGCTCCATGGCGAAAAAAAATCTACCTTGGCCTTGCACCTTCTGGAGTCTCAACTCTGTTACAACACCGAACCAACAAACGGGTGCCTTCGAGATCCACACTACAGCTACTGAAACTCCTCCATTGTCACACTTCACAGGGACAACGCTCTTGCTTACTGGAGCACCACTCTGGTTCAATGGCCTCAGCCCCACCATCTCCCTCTGCCCCGACAATTGGTATGTTTAAAACTAGGCTCCAGGACTATCTCACTATCAATAGCTCCTGTGACTGCCAAGTTAACCTTGTTTCTCCACTTCCTGCCTACTCTAGTGGTCCCCCCTCCCTCCTCACTGGATTGTACCCTTACACCTTGGTATACCCAATGCTGCACTTTTCACCCTCTCCCACCCTACCTACATTCCCTTCTCCCCCGCCCCCATAACTCTGGCACTTATCACTTGTCTGTTTTTCTGACAAATGCCACTGGCTGCTTGCTTACAATGCTACCCTTGAATTATATTAACCTGCAATCTGTTTGCAATGTCCACATTTTTGTAATGTCTGTCTTGATGTTCCCCATAATTTGTATTTCTCTGACGTGGAACCTTTGTAAAAGAGCCTTGGCTCAAAGGTATTTGTAATCCTAGACTTGATAAATAAAATAAATAAAGATATCTTCATTTTAGCAGTCAGAGTTCTCTCTCTTTGCCAAAATCCATATTCCTCACTTCATGTCCTTCAGATGCCACTCATCATCATCACCATAGCAACCCAATTTCAGCACTGAAAAACTGTGATTTCAGCACTTGCTCATCTGTTAACTGTTAACAAAAGCATGATTTCCAGAAGAATCCTTTTCTTTAAAACTCCATAATGTTTGATACAAAAGGTGAGAGGAGGATGGGGTTGAGTGGGGCCAGGAGGGGGTGGAGGTTGGTTGGGACAATCACGCATATAAAATAAGACACTGGTTGGTATGAGTAACTTGAATGTTATACGCACCCTTGGTGTATATAAAATTCTCATTACACACACCAGCCCTTGCATTATTTAATCAATAAGGCATGACAGGGTGCGTATTATTGTGCAACGATAGCATTCCCCAGGAAGTGAGGCCTTAGGCTGCATCGAGTGCCTTGCATACTTGAGATGTGCTATTATCCCACATTAGAAAATGAGCTAAGAAAATCCTGGGCTCTGACTGGCTGATAGCCCTGGCATAGTGGGTGTCTATCAGACAACAGAGTCCAGGTACAAAAGGTGCCAGCTCAGCCTGCCCTTTCACAGCAGCAATCATAGTGCCCATAGAATTTTAGCAATTGAATGCCAGCCATTTTTTCTCCCCTCACTTAGCTAGTGAATTTGCCCCACACCCCAAAGCTGACTGCAGCTATTCATTTCTCTTCTCAAAGCTGACTGCTACAAAGAGAGAGAGAGAGAGAGAGAGAGAGAGAGATAAAGAAACACTCCGGTTTTCATTATTTGGTCATGAAGAACTGAGCATTTCTCTTTTTGATTTTTAAAGTCGCCCATGTATTTTCTCCAGTTAACGAGACAGCCCCCACCACCTCATGAAAGGATTGGTTAGCCTCTTCAAAATGGAATGCTGCTCTCAATACAAATGGTACATTCAGGACAGTCTGCTATATTTAACTCAGTTTTAAAAAAAGTCAGTTTCCACATTCAAATTGTAGTGGTAGCACGTCGTGTGCTCACTGCTACGAGAAGACACCCGCTAGCCTCAAGTGCAGCCTCCCACTTGCCCAAAAATAAACATTTTTTTTTTAAAGACACAAAATAAATGCACCTCAGTTAGCTTGTTGGTAGCACAGCTACCTTGCTCATACCTCCTGGCCCCTGTCACAGCTAACCACACAGTGCAACAATTCAAATCCCGATTTCCATAAAGGGATTACCATGTTGCATTAACATTTCCCCTCCTCCCAAAAGCTGTCTACTGTATTAATGCTCGCTGTTCTTGTGCTCCAGGTGTTCTACCGCTATCGCAGCTCTATCAGAACCACTTTTCCCTGCTCGCCCAGGCTGCAGTCCCGATCCATTCCTCCAGTCTGTCACTTGCAACACATCTCACAAAATAATTTAAAAAGAGAAAGATTTAATTTATCTACTAGTGCTACCATGTCTCGTGCTCAGCACTATAGACGGCACATCTGTAAGTCCCTGACTCTCCCCAGTTCTGGTCCTGTTCCTCACAACAGTAACAGATCTGCTTTTTCTTTTGTTGTTTTATTATTACTTTAAACAAAACTCAGGTCCAGTCAATTTAACTTATGCCATTATCTCTTAGGACATGGTCTCCCTGATTGCCCGATCATGCCGCCAGTGTCCCAAACAACAAGTAGGCTTGATGAGGGGTTAAACTGTGGTCACAGAAAGAAAAGAAAAAAAAGAAAGAAAAAATAGAATGCAAGTAAACTGGGGGAGGGGTTGATGGTTCAAGAGCTAAGAGGTACATGCTGTACACAGCAGTAGGAAAACAGTAGAACTGTAAAAGGCTGCACTGCCATCTACTGGTATGTACTGGTAAGGATACCAGTAAAGGGAACTACTTTACTAACATAGCAACTTTAAGTACATTTTAATATTTTTTAATATTATTTTTGTTATTAAATACTAGACAAAACATTTTACATATAGCCTATTTTTTAAATGAACAATACTAGGGTTGGGCAATGTGGCAACACTGGACCTTCCAGGGGCTATAAGGCCCTGCGCCTGCTGCATCAGGCCTCATTATGCCCCTGGGCAGCCCTGGTATTGCCCAATATCACCCACCCTGTCAGGTATTATTGCTTACATAATACACACCCTGGACATTCCCTGACGTTTCTGTACCCCAAGTCAGTTTATTTTATATGGGCTGAATAGAAGTGCTGGTGTCTCTTTGAAAGTAGCAGTGCACGATAGTGGTAAAACTTTGGACCTATACTATTTCATTCTGTTACAGCGCTATGTATCTCCTCACTTGTAGGATACCATGTTTTTAACATTTTGAATCTGTTTTACCAATTTTTGTACAGTGGAAATAATAAAAGGAGTGTTCCTTTTAACATGGCTCAGACCAGGTTTTAATCAGTATTCTTGGTTGTTTTTGAACACCCATTGTTTAGGATCACTTGTCTTGTGACCAAGGCTCAGTATTTTCTTCAGGATCAAGCATTCACTAATCCAGGAGGCTAGAAAACTCCTAGTCCAAGCTACCTTCTTGCCTCTCCTAGACTATGCAAACTTCCTATATGGCCATAGTACTAGCACAGCTCTCTCCAAGCTTGATACCTTATATCACAGAGCCCTTAGGTTCATTTTGGATGCCCCTTATGACACGTACCACTGCATCCACTATTCTTCTGTAGGCTGGAGCCCCCTTAGCTTCAGGAGACAAAATAATGCTATTCTATGGACATATAAGGCAATCACTCATAAATTACCTCAGTACCTCACAAGCTGCCTAACTCTCTGCATCCCTAGTGCCTATTCTCTCAGAAGTCTTACCATCTTATCTCTGGCTATCCCTAAAGTTAAAACGCGCTTTAGTAGAGCCTCAATAAGCTTCACTCTTCCTACATTCTGGAATAAGATCCAGAAAACCTTAACACTCGCTACCCCTGTCACGTTCTCCCTCTTCAAATCCTTGGTTCTGAGGACCTTCTCTGAGGTCTGTCATTGCTTCAGGTCAAGGTCTTAACATCACAATTTGTTACTGCTTTAAATTCTGGACTTAAACCTCGACCATTGCCTGAGGCATCATTTGAGTCCTCCCTTCTGTCATTGTCCAAATCAAGGTCCCAACATCACGATCTGTCTTTGCTTCAAATATTGGACTTAAACCCCAACCATTGCCTGTGGCATCTGTCATGTTTCTCCCTTAGAACAGTCCTTCCTCCCTCCCTAGGCCATCATGTCCAATCCTCTCCTATCTCATCTGACCTTCCCTTCCCACTGTCTATAACCCCCTTCCCTTCTCATCCCACTTGCCAGGCCATGCCTACAGTACTTATCAAAGGATGCTTGCATCTCAATTTTCTTCGCACTTTGATGCTAGAGGAACTGCCACTCCTGCTTACTAAGACTCCTTCAATGATGTTTACTGTATAAACTTTAGCTTATTACCTCTTGTCCATATATCTATAGCTATGCAATTGTATTTAAATGGCACTACCTCTTGTTGAACCTATTGCTATGTTCTAGTGGAAGTATCTTGTTACATGTGATGGTTATATGTTATTATGTTGTTATTATTACTGCTATGTCATTGTTATGTACGTTCACTGAACCTGTTATGTCTTAACTCTGTTGGCAATTGTTTTGCCCCAGGTCCATCTTGTAAATTAGCATGTCTCAATGATGTTCTGCCTGGCAAAATAAAGATTTTGATTGATCGATTGATTGGGTGATTGACCATAATGAACTAGCATACAGCAGACACTGCTTCATGATGTCTTGGGAAAACAGGTTTGCAAAAATAGCTGAGAATACTGATGAAAACCTCGTCTACACCATATTAAAAGGAGCACCCTTTTTATTGTTTCAACTATAAAATAAAGTGTTTAAGCAGACTAAAATTGGGAAATGAAGGTTATCATACAAGTCAGGAAATAAGGGACAATCTAAAATAGAATAAAAAAGTAATGTTCAAAATGTTCACCACGCTCATGCACTGCTGTTTTAATCTTTATTTTTATTTTATTTATTGTAATCTCGGAGTTAATACCTTTGAGCTAGATAGCTCATTTACAAAGGTTCCGCGTCATGAGTATACGTACAATTGACAAAATACAAAGAGGGTACAACAATCAACTCAATGAAGAATTACAGAGGAAACAAAATATTACACAGAACATATCAAGAGGCAAATTGTAATAAACTACTCAATGGTTCAGTGTTGCAAAGAAACAGAAAAGTGGTTACAAAGTGCAGAAATAGCCAATGGGATAGTTACCAGGCACATTAGGAAGAGGATTTGGCAGGATTGAGGATGGGAATCAGGGGTTATAGGGTGATAGGATAAGGGAAGGGTATGAAGGGGGTACCACACATAAGATTAATTGGAGGGGGTGGTGGAATTGGGAGTAGAAGCCAACCAGCCAGTAATGACAGAGAAGACTAGAGGATAAGGGTGTAGAGGTCCAGGGGATGAAGGAACAAAGAATAAGGAGAACAAGGGTCGAGAGGGATTAGAAGAGAGGAGCCACCCAGAGGATTTAGTCAATGAAGATGGAGGAGGAGGTTTTGAGGGGATAGTTAGTCCATGGGGAAAAGGACAATGAGTAGGAGGAATGGAAGATGGAAAACGAATTAAGAAAGAGGAAACTGCCCAGAGGTTTAGTAAATGATTGATAGTGGAGGAGAAAGTGTTGGGGGATGAGATTTGAAGTAAGGAGAAGTGCAGGTTGTGCAATCTTGTCTCACTCAGAGATGCCTTATGCATAAACATGAGCTGATGACATTATGTAGCATATTAGCTGCTTTAATGATGAGCATGAGTTGAGGATATCGTAGATGACATCACCAGCCTCCATTTTGAAATGGCTTTACTGTAGATTCAGTAAGCATTTTAAACACAACAGAGCGAGGCATATTTGGGATTGCTTCTTTCTTCTGTTTTTTTGTTTCTTTGCAATGTAGAGAGGTAGACATTCTGTGTGCTTTACTTTGCAGTTGTTGTTTTGTGTCATGTTGTGCTTTGTATTAAATGGAAAACTTTTGCTGTCTTTCACTTAATGGTCGGGCTGGAGGGTCTGTGTGTTTTACTTTGAAGTTCTTGTGTGTTAATATGGACATTGTATGTCATGCATACCTTCAGGTATTTTTATTTTTTATGTGGGAACAGGGGAGGGTTGGAGTTTATATATTTCACTGTGGTGAAGCTGTATTTCTGGGCAAAGCATGTAATGAATCATTTACATTTGTTTTGTTTAGAGGGTTGTGGTAAGGTGATAAGTCATGGCTGTGTTATTTGCATATTGACTTTTAACCCTAGAACTGGTATACCAAAAACAACACACCTGCATTATACTAGGCTACCAGGGTGATATATTGCTCTAGGAAATTGTTACCTGTAGGTTAAAGCAACCCCATATGACCCTCTCTCAATCAACGAGGAGGCAGAATTGGTTAGACCACATTCTATAAATTAATATATCATCTTTTAACTTTGTTGATGTATTACTACTTTCCTTTATCTTTAACTTTTTTAAATATATCAATATATTATTTTCAACACGTTAAAGTAATGTTGATATGTCTTTTTGTCAACAATATATAGTAAAAATACCCTATTGCCATATATCAATATACAGTTTTTATCTAGTAATATATGGCATGTTGTCACTACCTTTTTTGAATATTAATAT
Organism: Neoceratodus forsteri; assembly: GCA_016271365.2. Lineage (NCBI taxonomy): Eukaryota > Metazoa > Chordata > Ceratodontiformes > Ceratodontidae > Neoceratodus > Neoceratodus forsteri. The sequence continues at coordinate 61,665,347 of CM028135.1, forward strand.
ATTAAAGGATAAAATGGTAGGCAAAACTTTTTAGAAAACATTTTTAAACTTTTCCAAACTGTGGTTCTATTCCTGCCTAGTTAATGAAGGACTGCTATACATTTGAGCTTTTGTACTAGTGCTTTATACCTTTATAGCATAAACATTGTGCTTTACCTTCTAGTAACCTTTAATCTTTCTTGCTTTTGCATGCTATACCTTAGAAAGTGTCAAATTACAATTACCTCAATACACTTTGGAAATATTACTTTCTTGAACAACAATGCAGCCTCAGCTATTAAAACTATTTAAGGATGCTCCCTGGTGTTTCTGCACACCATAAATATTTGTTTGTTTATTTTTTGCCTAGTTCATGATGGTTAAGTTAACATTTAAAATCTATGAAATAAATTATGGGTTGTCATGCTTTTTTTGAGTTACAAGTTAAGACACAATGACCCTGATATTCAAAGGTCTGCACAGGCACTAAGCAGTGTTTGCGGTGCACACCGGGTTTTGCGCTGAAGTCCAATATTGAAAGGGCTCTGTTGCACTGGCAAACAGGTGTAGCACCCACACAAACCAAAAAGGGGTATGCAAATGGTGGGTTGGGGACAGGAATATTGGTGCAAGCTGATATTCAGCAGATTGGCATGGCGCAAAAGGGATTTGAACAGTTATTTTGCACCACACAAATACCACTGAAGAAAACCCTCTTTTACTTCATGCAACCCTAGCAGCTGTCAGAGGTAATGCAGCCAATCTGCCAGCTAGCTGCTGGGGGAGCATACCCGCCCCTGTGGTCCATTGCACCCCCTCATCACCAGTTCCCAAGTTACAAAAAATAATTCCTGGTGCTAGTGGTCCCCCCTTCTGTTTGCCAGCCCTGATGTAAAAATAATTATTCCTAGTGATAGTGGTCCCCCCCCGATCACCAGTACCAACGTATAACTTATTATCCCAGGTGCTAGTAGTCTCTCCTTCTGATTGCCAGCCTTGATATATAAATAATTATCCCTGGTGCTAGTGATCACCCTTCCCTCCAATTGCCAGCCCTGTAGTAATAATAAAATCCCTGGTACTAGTGGTCCCCCCCTCTGATCGCCAGCCCCGATGTATAAATAATTATCCATGGCACTAGTACTCCCCCTTCTGATCACTGGCCCCAAGGTATAAATAATGATCTCTGGTGCTAGTGATCCCCCTCTTCTGATTGCCAACCCTGATGTATAAAACATTGGTGGTAGTGGTCCACCCACCCCCTCTGACTGCTAGCCTTGATGTAAAATTATCATCCCTGGTGCTAGTGGTTCCCCTCCTCCCCATCGCCAGTAGTAATAATAAAATCCCAGTGCTAATGGTCCCCCATCCAATCGCCATCCCCAATATGCAAATTATAGTCCCTGGTGGTAGTGTTCCCCCCTCTCTCCAATCACCAGCCCCTCCATGACAACAAGAGAATCCCTGATGCCAGTGTTCCCCTTACCACCGATCGCCAGCCCAGAAGTACAAAAACAAACTCCCTGGTGTCCAGTGGTTCCTCCCCACTCACTGGTGCCAGTGGTCCCCACTCTGATTGCCAGCCTCAACAAGCAAATTATATTCCCTGCTGGTAGTGATCCCCCCCACCTCTGATTGTCAGCCCCTCCATGACAACAAGAGAATCCCTGGTGTCCATGGTCCCCCCTCCTGCCAATTGCCAGCCCAGAGGTACAAACAAAAACCTCCCTGGCATCCAGTGGTTCCCTCAGTGGCACTGGGCATACCCTCCCAATCACCTTAGCATTATCCATGGTGCTGTGGGAGCACATGGCGACAGAATTTAGATAGTGCTCTGACACTATCAGCTCCTAAGGCCAACTTCAGAAGCCATGTTCGGGCAGCGCTACCTGACTTAGCACTGTGCCAACATAGCCCTATATTCAGTTGGGTAGCACCTGACTGAATATAGCAACCTGGGACTCCTGGGCATTTGCAAAGCAGAGCACAAACATTTGCACTACGCTTTGCACCTTTCTGAATATCGGGTACAATGACTCTTGCTGAAAAAAATAACTAAGGGGTAGCTTATTTTTTATAGTTACAGCATTACTGTTTTAGGTATCAACATGGTGTGAATGGGGAAAGGAAACAAGGACACAACATTTGTCATGATGTTTGAAGTATATGTTCCCAAAAATAAAGTGTATATTACCAATACATTTTTTAACTACCATTCCAAAAAATTGGGGGAATTTTTTTCATTTTTTATGCATAAAACCATGTATACCCCAAGTCATTTTCATAAAACCTTTTTTATAGATGTAGAATATGGCAGTGAACGTAGCAAGAGAAAGAAATATTGGGATCACCATGCTGTTTTTGGTTGTAGCAGCTTTTGAAGTAGCATTATAAAATGGGCAAAGAATTTCAAGCAATCTGATTAGTGGTTAGCAGTGCATTAGATGTGTCTAATGCACAGCTAAACCTAGAACCCCCATTTAGAATACACAGGCTCATTTTACAAGTGCAATAAGCCACTCCGGGGATTTGCATTAGCTAATGCACAGCTAGGGGACTGGACGCACTCGGCCTGTGGCCTCATGCCTCACTACATTCTCTAGCCGTGCATTAGAACTGTCTAATGCACACCCCATCGTGTCTTATTGCTTACGTGTCAAAGCTGATCAGCTGAAAATAAAAGTAACTAAGTCAGCTAAGTCAGTAATGTCAGCATCTCCTAACCGAAAGCACTTGTGATTGTTACACCCAGTTTCTCACTTCTGCAGAAACCCTTATACCACTTTTTATGACTGCAGGCAGAGCCTACAGGAGTTTTGCATGTACAAAAGGAGTTATGTCATGTTTTCTGTCTGTGGAACTGACTGAAGGTGTAAATAGTCTCCTCGCCTTACCCTCCTACAAGAAATGTTTTCAGCCCTCAAATAACTACACTTTCATGTTACTCAATGGTTGCAGCGTACTACTTTCTTTCTTAAATGGGTGGTACAAGAACTGAAACCTGAGTAGCGGGAGGCAGCATTGTTTTTTTGGGGGAAGTGAGATCCAACCCCCTTCCACCCAAGAATCTCCTAAAGATCCAGCCCACTTTTTTTTTATTCCTGTAGTAGGGGCATGAGGTGGATGTTGAAATAAGATTCACTAGTTTGGGAGCTGGACCTAGGAACACAAGAAGTCTGTGGGGAATCCCTGCAATTTTTTAAGGAGTATGAGAACAGAAAATACTTAATGCCTTCAAACTGACTTAAAAACCCTTGGAACAAATGATTATCAGAGTCACCTGGTGTCTCAAAGGGAAAGACTAAGTGTCTGAAACTACTAAGGATTCACCTTCTATGGAAAATAGACAGTTTTCACGTATTTTTTAAACATTTATGTACTAAAATGGACACAGTACTTGGTAAATACAGTCTGTGATGAAGTGTATTTTTCTTAAGTTTGAGAAGTGGAGTTGACTTGCACATGTTAAAAATACCAGTTGCAATTAGCAACTCATTTTAGAAACAAAATTCTGTTTTTTTCTTGTCCTATTTACTTTTTTCCTAGCTCAGTTTATAATGGGGTTGACTGTCTAACATTCCTGCCGAGTTCATTACTCCTTGGAACCTATAATTCCAGTTTTACAAGTGTGTCCCTGGAACTTTCTACATGACAAGTTCCCATAGGCACCTCACAGCACCTCATTAAGCCATTTGACAACACCATCTTTGCTGGACACTGCATAATAAGAGACCCAGCTTTGCATTTTTCCAAATAATATACCAACTTAATTCTCAGGCAGACAGTTCTTGGGGGGGGCACACTGGACTTCAGTTGTTTGTTTGATAATGGTCACAACCAGGAGCCCCTCTAAAAATAATTAAATAAATCTATAAAGCCAGGGTTTAGCAGATCACACACTGAATTGGTTTATGATTAGGGTAAAGCTGTGATCACTTTCCTAGTGATTTGCTCCCAGCCACACCTAGCAAACTGCACTTTATAAATGTGAGACAAGGAAGCTGGAGTATTGTCTTTGAAAACAGAGAATAAAACAGCTGAACTCTAACTCAGATCAGCAAGGTACTTTTTACATTATTTAAAGTGCAGGACCAAACCGATTGGGGCCACCTTGACGTAGTGGTTTGGCATGTTCACATTTTGGCCAAAGTTTGATAACTAAGAGCCCCTATTTGGGACATGAAAGATGGAAAAATCCTCCATTACAGGCCTGTTTGGGCAGTTGGGGGGGCACACTGGACTTCAGTTGTTTGTTTGATATTGGTCACAACCAGGAGCCCCTCTAAAAATAATTAAATAAATTTATAAAGCCGGGGGTTTTTTTTCCATTTAAAGTTCATTGAAAGTTTTACCATACATGACAGATCTTCCAGTACAGATACACATCACATAAACAATGTACATTAGTCTAGACCTGTCCATTCCCCCCTCTCCCTCTTCCCCACCCACATCCCCATTCCCCACCCCACTAGTACAGTCTTGAATTAAAACCTGTTCCCTTCGATTCCCACAGCACAGACAACACAAAGATACTGAAGTACCTCAGATAGTAAAGTCCTCACTCTGAGAAGCTCTAAATCAAGAGTAATGTGTATAATGGGTCCCATATTTTCCTGAACCTATCCAACCTGTTATTTAAACTTGCAATAGCCTTTTCCATTCTGATATTTGCAAGGAGCTCAGATAGCCATTCCCCATACTTGATTTCAGATTGGTCTTTCCAGTGTCTTAAAACTACTTTCTTAAATGACAGGGATATCAAGGCCATGTAATATTTTTTATTAGGGAAACTAATACCTGAAAAGTCACCTAAGATGCATATTTCAGGTTTAAATAAATCCTCTATTCCCAAAATGGGATCAAGCTTACTTCGAATGGTGGTCCAGAGAGGCATTATTTTGGGACAAGTCCAAAGAATATGAAGTAAATAGCCCTCGTGTTTAAAGCATCTCACACATTGAAAAGAAGATGTTAATCCGTATTTAAACATTTTCTAAGGGAAGAGATATACATTATGTAAAATAAACATTTGCATCATCCTTAATCTGTCTTGTGTTATGAATTTATGGCAATTAAACCAAAGGTCTGCCCAATTAATGTCATAGCCAGGGAAGTGAGAAGACCAGTAACGAGTTGGACCATAGCAGTCTGGATATACTCTATCAAACAGAATACCATAGATCTTGGAGACTGCTTTCTGCTGGCCCACCCATTGAACCAAGTCCGGCACTAAGGGAGGGTCTGTACATGGGTATAGCTTTTGCCCTAACACTTTAATTAGCAGATGCCTAAGTTGAATGACTCTGAAAAAGTGTTTAGTAGGAATCTTAAACTTTTACATTATACATTGGCCTGATAACCAAGCGTTATCATCCCCTATTAAGGAGTACAGAGGGGTTTCATTCAGTTGAGGTAACCAGTTAGAGGGGATACATGTCTCGCTGATCTTAAAATTAGGGTTTCTAAACAGGTATTGGTTTGTGTCCCTTTTATCATCATATTTAAGAAAATGACACAGTTGAGAGTGAACTCTAAGTGATAATGCTATGGGGACATTTTTTAACCTGCTGGGGAGGAGATTTTCTTTGATATGCAGAAGAGCTTCTGGTGCTAAGCTGCATGTGTTAATCTGGGCCCGCTCTATTTTGAGCCATAGCAGGGTGTAACTCATTGATGCAGGTAATGTCCATCTCAGGTACTTATTAATGTGGCTTGCCTAAAAATAGAGCCCTAAGTGGGGCAACCTCAAACCACCTCTCAACTTAGGTGCACTTAATTTGTGGAACGCAATCCTAGGAGTCTTGTATGCCCAGACAAACTCCAAAAATAGACTATTTACCTTCTTGAACCACGATACTGGGAGCCAAAAATTAAGCATTGAGAAGGGATAGAAAAGCCGTGAAAATACAATACTTTTGAGCAGGTTAATTCTTCCCCAGATAGAAATTGGGAGTGAGGCCCATCTGCTGAGATCCTGTTTGATCACATGTAACAGGGAATCCAAATTCAATTTTATAGTGCTTCCCGTAGGTCTAGATAATTCGATACCTAAATATCGGAGGGAGTCCTGCTTCCAGGCTAGTCCCATTTCTAGGATATCTGCCTTGTGGAGCTTGTGATTGAGAGGAAAACAGTTGTTTTGTTTACATTTAGCTTGTAATTAGAGACTGAACTAAAGGATTTAATAATCTTTAACATTGGGGGATAGAAGAAACGGGGCTGGCAACTTGGAGGAGAAGGTCGTCTGCGTAAGCGGAGACCTTGATCTCACATGGGAAAATCGGAATTCCTTGTATCTCTGGACAGGCTTGCAATCTATGGAGTATATGTTGAACAATAAAGGGGAGAGAGGGCAACCTTGCCTAGTTCCAGAGTAAAGGGTAAATGGATCAGAAATAACTCCATTGCCCGATATTCTTGCAGTGGGAAAACGATAAAGGGATTTGATCCAGGTCTGAAAGACAATAGGAAATTTAAAGGCTTCCAGCATCTGGAATAAGTATTGCCAGTTAATTCTGTCAAAAGCCTTCTCGGTGTCCAGAGAGATTAGAGCCGCAGGGGATATGGGGCGTCTCTGGACGCCAAGAAGACATGAGCCAGGGTGCGGAGGTGATCCGAGGAAAATCTGCCTTTCATGAATCCTGCTTGTTCGGGGCCAATAATGGAAGGGAGAATCGGGTTAAGATGACAAGTTATTAGCTTGGCCAGTATCTTAACATCCTGGTTCAGAAGGGAAATTGAACGGTAATTTGTGACAAGTCCAGGTGCCTTGCCCGGCTTGGGAATAAACACAATTAGTGCTTCAAAAAGAGAAGCATCTACTTCCGCTCCAGAAAGTATATAATGGAATAAAGGAAGCAACAAAGGGATGACAGAAGTTTTAATCCTTTGATAAAAGTAAGCTGAGAAACCATCTATCCCTGGGGTTTTATTTAAGGGTAAAGTACTTATTACATTAAATATCTCATTGCTTGTAATAGGCAAAATTTATGCCCTTTGCTGGTCTTCAGTAAGATTCGGCAGGGGGGTCTCCCTAAGATAGCTTTCTAGCTGACTCTGGGCTAGGGGGTCTGACATAGGCCATATAGATCAGTGTAGTAGTTAAGGAATTCCAAAATTATGTCATTAGGGGAAGTCTTCGGAAGTCCGTCCGTTTGGGATAGGATAGAAGCAGTATACCTAGAGGATTCTATTTGTTTAATTCTACGAGCCAAGAGGTGTCCTGCTTTCTCCCCCTGGTCAGTAAATGATGCCTGTGTTTTTAGAATAGCATATTCCACTTTTTCTTGGAGAATCTTGAGATAGGCCGCCCTTAATTTAATGAGTTTTTGAAATGTGCATTCTGGTGTGGCAGGAGACAGGTCCTTTTCTATGGCCCTTATTTGAAACAACAGCTGGGACATCTCTTGCTCCTTTGCTTTCTTCCTATTAGAGGCTAACCCAATAAGTACACCCCTTAGATAAACCTTAAAGGCACACCAGAGGATGTCCAGCCTACGGGTTGTGCCCTGATTAAACTGAATAAACTGATCTGTATGGTCCTGTACTGTACGGGCCAAATTAGGGTCTTTGATAAGTTGGTCGTTAAGTTTCCATCTTCCTCCACCTCTTCGCTGAGGTTTTATAGTCAATTGACAGCTTATGAGGGAATGATCTGATGGGGGTCCCGACTGTATCGAGGAATCAATAACTTGTGGGATGTAAGCCCTTGAGATAAGCAAATAATCTATTCTGGACAAGGTTTTATGGACCAGGGAGATGAAGGTATATTCCCTATCACCAGGGTGTAAGACCCTCCAAATGTCACACAGTCCAACCTGGTCTAGTAAGTCTCTAAACACAAGTTGGGCCGGAGATAATCCCCTTCTTGAGTGACCAGTTTTATCTACCATCAGGTCATACACCAGGTTAAAGTCCTCACCTAGTATCATCAGAATTGAAAGGAAAGGAAGTAAAGTGGTAATAATTTGCGTAAAAAAATTAGGGGAATCCTGGTTTGGTCTGTAAATGCTCCCCAGGAGTAATTCTTTCACATATAGGTTACCAATTACAAAAATAAATCTACCCTTGGGGTCTTTTATTATTTGTGTCGCGATAAGGGGGAGTTTCCTATGGACCAAGATCATGGTACCACCACTATTTGTGGAGCACTCAGCTGAAAAGACCTGCCCCACCTGTAGCCTCCGCAATTTAATGGCCTCAGCATCTAATAAGTGTGTTTCTTGTAGAAACATGATTTCTGTGGCAACCGAATTTAAGTGCTTTAAGATCGAATATTGTTTAGTTTTAGATCTGACCCCTTTAACATTCCAAGTTATGACATTCAATGGTTTGGTCATTGACCTTTACTTATCCAGCTTGATAATAATGTAAATGCAGAAAGGAATCCACTGGAAATATTACGGTGGAGTCTATATGTGCGGTGCTGTGCCCTCCCCACCTCCCTTCTACCCTGCCCTTTACTGACTCCCTTTATTTTCTCCCCAAAATCCTTCCCCACAGACCATATAGCAAATACTATCTTTGCCAAATCAGTGACCCAAATTACCCCCCTTCTATTATTTCCACTTTGTGCAGAATCACTTTTCACTATCCTCCCAGTTGTTCTGCCCCGTCGCCTGACTCCAAGAAGAGTCGGTATAAGACTATACCAAAACTTTTAGAAGGCTCAAAATAATTACTTTGGGGGGGAGGACCCCCGTGCACATTTAATGGGGAAGTTCCCATCTTGATAACAACACCAACTAGTCTGTTTAATTAACAGTGAACCACACTAGTTATAAACTGCAAACTTAGTTATAGGTTTGTTAATGTAACAGTACCTAATCAGGAGGGTGAATACAATATGGCTTCAAAATAATCAGCTGCACTTAGTTATAACTATTTGGCCATTAGGTTTGACCTTGCTGTGCCCCCTAAGGAAAAATAAAGCACTCTAAAGATGGGGGGAGGAGCTTTATCTTGATGCATAGGTTTGATTCCCATTTACCCGAAGGGAATCCCACACATATATCAAGAAACCCCCAAAAGCGCTTGTGAGGCAATCCTCCTTAAAAACGAGATCCTATGTACACAGATCAACAGATACCTATCCCTGATCCGTGGGATGGCGTGAAACAAAACAGAGAGCATTTCTCTGGTTGATATTAAACCAAGATATTGTCCCCTAATAATGTCTAGAGGCCGAGCTTACCATCTCGATCAGTACCTTTAATAAAGAAACCACTAATAACTAGTGCTAGATAAACACAAGAATTAGAACCAGAGGTCAGATAGACCACATAACTGAGCTATAAAAGGTCCAGATTTTGGCTCGCTCTGCATTCTCACATAAGATCCACTCGTTCTTCTTCTGTCTTCCAGAGACCTCTAGCGGCAGCAGAGCGCAACTGGAATTTCCACTCTCTCGGAGAAACTGGTAGCAATTTCTCATATGCCAGATATGCCTCTTGGAAAAACTGTACCTGCCCTTCAAATAATGTACACTGTCTGAAGATTCAGGGCTCCTCTTCAGGGTAAGAGTCCTCATATAAAGAAGATCACCAATACTAGACTGAAATTCTGAGTTTGTAGCTGAGACCAGATGGGGGGGACGGTCTTCCTCACATCGGTTATCGGGATTTTTAATCAAGTACTTAACTTTCAGCTTTCATGCATTGGAGAACACAGCTACCAGAGTCCCATTTAATTATTCTCAGCGATTGCTAAACAGGTCAGGCAGGGACTTCTGAAGGGCCATTTTTGCCACCTCTACCTACTCAAACGCAACCCAGGAGCAATCCAGCAGTATCTGCAGCCTGGCAGGGTATCCCATTTTGAACTTTATACCAGAAGCGATTAGTTTTGAGACAGTTGGATAGAATTGTGTGCGATGCTGCCTAATGGAAGCAGGGAGGTCTTGCGTTATTCTGATTTTTACACCCTCCCATCTAATTTCTTGCAACTCCTTTATCTTTCCCAATAAATATTGCCTCTCTTGGTAATTAAAAAATCTGGACATTATCGGACGGGGCAAGACTCCGGGTGGTGGCATAGGTCGGAGAGCTCCATGTGCGCACTCTATCATGTAAACTTTACCAAATGGAGAAGGGCCAGCTAGCTTTTCCACCAGTTTTTGAATGAAGCTAATAGCGTCTGCACCCTCTTCTTTTTCTGGGATACCGAGAAAGACCACGTTGTTTCTGCGGCTCCTTCCTTCCAAATCCTCCAGTTTGGCCTCCAGTTTTTTAATCCTGTGACAGCTTTCTACTACCTCCTCCCTTATGCTGTCCGCTTTTTTCTCCAACAAGACAGTGTGGGCTTCATTGTTGGAGATTCTTGCAGTTAGGTCCTCCAGTACCGCGGTCATCTGCTTGACCTCAGTTGTAAGGTACTTAACATTCTCCCTGAATGGGGTGAACTCGGCAAGAAACCGTTCCAGTGTCAGAGGGATATCCCCGGGTTCTCTCACTGGAGTGGCGCTACTAGCTGTTATCTTGCTGACATGACTTTGCTGGGCCTTAGGCCGTTTGCTCTGATTCTCAGGAGATACTGGCGGGGTGTGTTTTGGGGGCGCCGAACGCATCTCCGCCTCCATTTTCAATGACCAGACTCTTCTCCTGTCCTTTAACAAGCAATTAGCCCCCAGACAACGGTCTTGAGAAAAAATGAATGTTATAAAAAGGGCTTTTTAACTCGCCAGGTGACAGGAGCTAAACTAGTGAGCTGCTACTCGGTGTGCTGCATCACATGGTCCCCCATAAAGCCAGGGTTGAGCAGATCACACATTGAATTGGTCACAGCAGTAGAAGAAGCATGTTGGCATTAAAAGTTTAGTGGCGTGGATGTAGAGGCACCAGTACTTAAGCATGACTTTGGTAGAGGATTAATTGTGACTGGGAAGTGAGGGAGGGAATGAGTCTTGATATTTTTAGCATAATGGTTTTCTGAAACTTCAACCTTCAATGGCTTAGACTTTGTAGCCATCTGTACAGTATACCACTAAGCCACATGCAGTGGGGTATGGGTAAAACCCACATCACCAGACCCAGGCCAGAGCTGTAAAATCTGGACTGGGCACAGCTTGTACAAATATTGTTGATCCAGTGGAGCAGCAATAAAAGATAAACTATGCAATACCCTCAATAACACACCTTCCCCAGTTTACATTTACCTGTTGCCCATTTTAGGCCTTACATAGTAATATCTTCCTTCAACAGAACAGCTTGTAATGAAATGTGTCGAATTTACATTGACATTTGGGCATATGCACTTTTATATTATATGAATTTTGTGTGTGAACTGTATATCAGTTTCTAAAAAAAAACAATGAAACGCATCAAATGTCTTCAAAAATTTGTCTCAACATTATGTTTATCTTCTACCTTGTCACAACATACAGTTGACTCAGCACTGTTTTCAGTTAGGGTACAGTACCTTCATGTATATGATGTCCTGGTTCTTTTGAGTTGATTGCTATAACAGTGCATAGAATAAAATGCAAAACATACAGGTGGCTGTAATACAGATGGTGGCATTATTTTTAATTATACAATGGCAAGGAAAAATGTAAGTAAGAAGCTGGCTGCTGACCCACTGAAACAGTGATCTTATTAAACAATAACATCACTGTAGCTTTGGATTTCGATCATTCCTTGCATTTTCTCTTAAGAAATATTTTCGCACAATTACAGAAACATCCTTTAAAATTTATTTTTTATTCTGTATATAACAACAAGCCATTGTATAATTGCAATAAGGCACTCCAGGGTGTGTGTTATCTTGTAATATTATCACTCCTGGGGTGGTGGAAGCACTCGGCTTTGCCTCATGCTTCAACCCACCCCAGGAGTGACATTATATTACGTGACACACACCATGTCATGCTTTATTGCTTAAATATGCCCTTTCTCACTGTACTGTACTTTGATTCAGTTAGTATATATGCAACAGCCTTCATGTGAACACGCTGGGCTTCTCCTTAACTCCTGATATCTATTTGCTTTATCTATAGTATATTGTTTGAACTGCTTTGGTCTTCTTGATGTGGTGTCTGTGTGCCTAAACTATGTAATCTGTTTATCTACTGCTACCCATGCATCTCCAGTGAATGATTGTTATAACAGTCTGCTCTCCACGCCATTGTTTTTTGACTTGTTAACTGTGCTGTCTTTGTATTAGTTTCAACAAGGTGCCTTTGCAACTGAGCCTCTGACACAAAGGTTTGCAAATCTGATATTTTTAAAATAAATATATGTTGATGTTTAAGCCCATGAAACACTCTTATCTAGTTAATGCATTCACAGTCGTAGTGGCTCTGCCAGAGCTTGTTTCACTCTCTGAGGCTCTTGCTTGGCTTCCTGTTTTGTTTCACCTCTCCTGACAGAACAATTTCCTTTCCCCCACCACCTCCTCCCTTACCTCACCCCCTCCTTGTTCTTATCCCACTGACCCCCTCTCTTCCTGGACCTGTCCAGGCCCTCTGTTCCCTACTCTCCCTTATCGTCTTCCCCTTCATCTGCCCTCTTTTTCCCCTCTTTTATCCCTTCTTCCACCTTAGCCTCCCTTCCCTCCTGCTCACCTTACAACAAGGCCTCTGACTGCCATATTTTCTTTTCTTTCTCTATCTGGACTCTGCTCTCTCATCTCCCTTACCTCTTCCTTACTCTTCCCTTTCCACCCCCCCACCTCTGATAAGCAATGTAGCTTCAAATGTACCTTATGGTTTTCTATGCTTGCTTGTAATCTTGAGTGTGTAGCACTGTTCCCCTTAGTTACCAGTTGACTTGCTGTGCTCCGATGGTACCATGAATGTTGTCTGTACCACCGTTGATACCATTAATGTTGCCTGTACCTCCCAACCTTACTGTAACCCTTTCCTTTGATGTGGAACCTTTGTAAATGAGCAGCCCCTAGCTCAAAGGTATTTGTAATCTGAGATTTAAATAAATAAAAATAAATAAATAAAATTCACATTTAAAGCAACAATGTCAGTTGGCAGAAAATGTCATCATATACTTTTTGGGCAAAAATGTATTTCTGACATCCTTAGATTCATGATCAGTTAATTTTTTAATTTTCTTAGAGATTGTTAAAGCAGCTTTTACAGCTAACTTTGTCATTAATTACTCATATCATGAAAGATGGCTGGCACTCACAATTAAAAAAAAAAATATCCTCTGTTGAGGATACCTGTTGAAGGTGCATGTTGGATTCATATAATGTGGATGTGTCGGGACAGCATTACCACATGTTTCTGATGATAAACAGCTGAGAACAACACAGTACCAAGATATTCAATTTTTTCATGGCAACCATGGCATGGGAGTGGGACTTTAAAAAACTCAAAATCCTGTATCTTGGTTCAGGAATGAAAGAAACTGAAAAGAAAATGGAATATCTTGATATTTTTGCCAGACAAATGTTTTTACTGAAAAACATTATATGGTCACTAGCAAATACTGCTGTTTTAAAACATAAAACATGCTAGACAGCTATTCCAGCAATACATGGAACAAAGTAACCCAAGACAGCAGACATGCACATAGAGCGTCATGAAAGATGCTAACAGCTAGAACTGTGGAAGCGTATTTCCTCATTGTCACCCTACTCATATCCTCGGCTGGGTATAACATGATAGAATAAATCAGAAATCTAATAATAGTTCCATACATACAGTGTATGAATGTACTGTGATTGTGCCAGAAAACAGCCCTGAAAACTTGTTCAGGTGCATCAGAAAAATGTGAATCTGAAACAACAGGGAATATCTATAACATGGTAGCATCCAATGGTTGATCATAGAAAACAAAATCTCAAGTAGAACATTTCAGGAACTGCTATGTTAAAGTGAGTCACAATTTCAATAAAGCAGCTAAACTACAAAAGAAAATGGTCCTAACTTTAACTTTTTACTGCGTTGCTTTAAATCATACTCATCCAGAACCCTACGCTGCTAGCTACCTGTGGCTTGCACATGGGCCTCAGAAAAGCTGTACACCTTGAGCACTGAACAGTGCTCCTCCTTCATGTCTTGCACTCAAATCCTGCCAACTATCACATCAATCCAGCAGAAGGGCAGCAACAAGATCTAAGCAAAAAATGAGCGTCAAAGAAGGGTAATTGGATCATGTTAGGCTGTAAATGAATACAGTACCATTACAAACTGACACAATTACATTTATGTCTTTTGTATAATACTTGTATTGCAGTGAACAGCATTAATGTTTTTCATATTAGTAAAAACAATTTCTCAAGAAAGATCAAAAGGAAAGATGGATAAATAATTACATATCTGTGTGTAAAGCATCAAATATATGTTACGTATCTCATCATAAATTATATTTTTACAGAAAGACATTTATCCATAATAAAGAGTTTGGCATCAAAATATTATTCAGAATAGAACCTTAGGATGCCGTGTTGCATAATATTGCTGAAGGGGCCTCATATTTTTTAGAAGATACTTAATATTTTATTGTAAGATTAATGAATTTATTCCAGTTTAAAAATGTCTATCATAAAATTCACCCAATGCTGGAAGGTGGGAGGGTCTTTACACTTCCATATGAGAAGAAGAATATATTTTGGGGGAAGATTTGTGTTGATGATTATTTAAAGTGATTTTGTGAAGTTTTGCAGATGCCTTTTTCACATACTGTAGTATGCTATTGCCAACCATGCTTCAGATGGTGAAGCTGCAATTTGTTTTGTAAAAAAAAATCTGTCAAAGTCATTTTCTTCTATGTTTTATCAGCACTCTGTCCTCCAGCTTTCTGTATGGCCACACCCCCAGAATGATGTCATGCAAGGGAACTGTCAATGTTTTACATACAGCACTAATGCATTCTGGGTAAATTATAAAGTTGATGTAAATGTTAGTTACTGAGGTGCAGTCCTTTATCTTGTTGGTGGTGACTGCAAGAGGTACGCTGATATACTCTGTCTGAGTAGACTTGTGTCTTGAACAATTATGTCTGTAACAATTTTGATCTGCTGATGTTTTAAAATAAAGTTTAAAAAATATGTAGACATATGTAGTAACGCACTGTGAGTTCAATAAGAAGTTGTTTTCAATTTCCTTACTGTGTGGTGCAGTCTCATATTTCTGTAGTGGTTTCAACAATAAAAGCTTTCATATGTTTACTTTAAAAACAAGGCATTGTGCATACTGGCCCAGATATTCAAACTGCGCCAGGCAGTGGTGCAAGCTTGGGTGCAGCTCAACTTGGCTGCGCAGGGGTGTGGCCTGGGTGATATTCAAAGGAGCTGTGCCATGGCTCAGCAGCTTTGAATGTTGCACCCTGGCCACCCCCACTGTGCATGGTGCAGTGGCACTGTGCCAGCGCAAGTGGTCAGAGTGGAGCATGGAGATGCGCTAGCACAAGTGCCATTACGCCATTCACAGCACCCTCAATATTCAAAAGGTGACATGCAAATAGGGTCATAATTTATGCAAGGCACACATGGGGCCATTTGCATGTCATTATGGCCCCATTTGCATCCCATTTGCATGGAGGTGTGCCGATCCCCGACCACCTACGCCTGGTGCCCTGCCAGGCAGCAGCTGTCGGAACCGATGCCCCCTGCAGCCCAATTGCGGGCATCTGTTTAAATTAAAAAAAAAAAAAAACACGTCCAATATCCCTGGTGGTCCAGTGGACCACACTCTGCCTGATCGTAGGCATCTGTTGAAATAACCCCCCCCATCCAATATCCCTGGTGGTCCAGTGGACCGATTGCTGCCCGATCATGGGCATCTGTTAAAATAACCCCTCCGTCCAATATCCCTGGTGGTCCAGTGGACCGAATGCTGCCCAATCACAGGCATCTGTTAAAATAACCCCCATCCAATATCCCTGGTGGTCCAGTGGACCAAATGCTGTCCAATCATGGGTATCTGTTTAAATAAACCCCCCTGGCCAATATCCCTGGTGGTCCAGTGGATCGAATGCTGCCCGATTGTGGGCATCTGTTTAACAGAAAACATTCTATTACCCTGGTGGTGTAGGGTACCCCCTCCCCACCCGCTCACTAAGCCCCACCGCCCCGCTCCCCCCCGGTCAGCCGGTGGGCGACAGCACCTCACCCGCCTGCTGCCCGCCGACTGACAGCTCGGTAGGGCTGCACACCCATTGGTTCACAGCATCTGGTGCTGGTAGTCACTGGCCACTGTTGTACTGGTACACCTCTGTGACATGCCATGTGCAGCATACAGCATGCATATGCTTTTTGTGGCAGCCCACCTGTGTCAGTGCCATCTCCAGCTGATCTTATGTGGCATGGGGTCTGCAGCAGAGGTAGTTATTGATGGGCCTTAAATGTCCCTTAGCATGTATTTGTTTAGCGTTATGATGCATAGTTGGTAGGGTCTGCCCAACCCAGTGATATCCAATGTATAACCATTCCACAGTACACAGGAAATGACATACATAATCACAACACACACAGATGTCGCAGGACTGATAACATGCACGGTCTCTGTATAAAGGGCCCCTAAGGGTAGGGCAGGCCTGGAGTCTGCTGGGACAGAGGGTGCATACAGGCTGCTCTGCATCTCACACCATAATGGTGATTGCAGTACAGTGGGTCTGGCACTCACCTGCCACGCCACTGCACTCACGTGTTACCCTGCTGCACATGGTGCTGCATGATGGTCCCATCCTTATACAGTTGTGCCATGTGTACCACTGGTGTGTGTGCCTGTGCACCAGCCCTGCTGCTGCTAACCAGAGTGGCTCCTGCATGTCCGTTGTCCTGCACACCTTTGCGGGCCTGTGTGCTGCATGCCTGGTCTGAACACATCTTGCTAGTCTGCCGGTGTGTGGTATCTCTTGCGTGGCTGTGTCAGGCTCTGTTGCAGCATGGCACACTCATTCAATGTGCAGCCCTCCACTGTCCAGGTACATAATGCTGTCCACCTGAGTCTGCCCACCTGAGTGCGGCATGTCATCCCATGTGTAGTCTGGTTGTGCATCTGTTATGTACAGTATGCCATGCTTGAGTCCCTCATCCTGTGTGTACAGCTTGCTGAATTCAGTCTTTCCATTCATACTGAGTTGCAAACCTGGAGACCTGGGTTTGAATCCCATTGGCCCCCTCCTACATACTGTGTGACCCTGAGCAAGTCATTTAACTTCCTTGTACACCTGGAAACAAGCTCTGGCTTAGTGTGCCTTTCTTGGTCAAACAATTTCCCCTTTGCCTTTCCTTCCATAGGTGCCTGGAGTGTCACTGGAGATGTCATGGAGAAGGAGGGCAAGGATGAACTGCTGCAGTGACAGGTCCTTCTACTGCATATGATAGTAAGAAGGCTGGAGCAGAATACGGAGGCTGTCAGAGACCTGGCAGCAGTCATCTGGCCAGGTGGATGGCAACAACAGCAGCAGCCACCACCATCTGCAGGCCCATAGGTGGTTTGGGTTTATGGACAGATTACGAGCAGCTGTCCTTTGGATTATATTTTGTGTTACCGGTAGTTGTCCTTTGGATTATATTTTGTGTTACCGGCAGTTGTCCTCTGGATTATATTTTGTATTACCGGCAGTTGTCCTCTGGATTATATTTTGTGTTACCAGCAGTTGTCCTCTGGATTATATTTTGTGTTACCAGTAGTTGTCCTTTGGATTATATTTTGTGTTACCGGCAGTTGTCCTCTGGATTATATTTTGTATTACCGGCAGTTGTCCTCTGGATTATATTTTGTGTTACCAGCAGTTGTCCTTTGGATTATATTTTGTATTACCGGCAGTTGTCCTCTGGATTATATTTTGTATTACCGGCAGTTGTCCTCTGGATTATATTTTGTGTTACCAGCAGTTGTCCTCTGGATTATATTTTGTATTACCGGCAGTTGTCCTCTGGATTATATTTTGTGTTACCAGCAGTTGTCCTCTGGATTATATTTTCTGTTACCAGTAGTTGTCCTTTGGATTATATTTTGTGTTACCGGCAGTTGTCCTCTGGATTATATTTTGTATTACCGGCAGTTGTCCTCTGGATTATATTTTGTGTTACCAGCAGTTGTCCTTTGGATTATATTTTGTATTAGCAGCATAGAAACACAGAAAAATAGAATTTGACAGCAGATAAGGACCGCTTGGCCCACCTAGTCTACCCATTTCCCTACCTGATGGATAAACTGCAGATCCTAGTTAACCAACAGCCTACTTCCTCCTACCCACCACTAGAATTGCCCTATGTCTGTCCCATGCGTTCTTGAATTTCCCCCACTGTTCTTGACTCCACAACCTCCTCAGGAAGGCTGTTCCATGCATCCACAGCCCTCTCTGTGAAAAAATACTTCCTAACATTACCTCTGAGCCATTCCCCCCTCTATCTTCAAATTGTGCCCCCTTGTTCTTGCACATCTCTTTTTCTGAAAGATGCTACCCTCTTGGACTTTGTTGATTCCCTTGAGGTACTTGAGAGTTTCTATCATGTTGCCCCTCTCCCTCCTCTCCTCAAGGGTATACATATTAAGCTCCTTTAGTCTCTCTTTGTATGTCTTTGTCTGCAGACCCTGCACCATTTTGATTGCCCTCCTCTGGACAGCCTCCACTCTGTCTATGTCTTTGCGGAGATGGGGTCTCCAAAACTGCATGCAGTACTCCAGATGGGGTCTCACCAACTGTCTGTACAGAGGGATAACAACTTCCTGTTTTCTACTGTTGATACCTCTCCCTATGCATCCCAGTATCCCCCCAGCCCTCCTTACTGCCTTCTCACATTGCTTGCCCATCTTTAGGTCATCTGATATAATTACTCCCAGGTCCCTTTCCATTTTTGTTGTTGTTAATATCTCACCCCATTGTGTACTCTTCCCCTGGGTTTTTGTTTCCCAGGTGCATTACCTTGTACTTCTTTGCATTGAATTTGAGCTGCCATACATTTGACCATTCCTCCAACATAGCCAAGTCCCTTCTCATCCTTTCCACCCCACCCTGTGTATCAACCCTGTTGCAGATCTTTGTGTCGTCTGCAAAGAGACATACTTTTCCTTCCAGGTGCTCTGCAATGTCACTTATAAAGACATTAAAGAGGACTGACCCCAGTACTGAACCCTGCGGTGCCCCACAAGTTACCCTCCTTTCTTCACTGTGGACTCCATTTACTATTAGCCTTTGCATCCTGTTGTCCAGCCAATTTTTTATCCAGGCTACCAACCTGGGACCCACTTCAAGGCTGGCTAGCTTGTATATTAATCTTTTGTGTGGGACTGTGTCAAATGCCTTGATAAAATCTAGGTAGGCCATGTCCATAGCCCTTCCCCGGTCTACTACTTCGGTCACCCAGTCAAAGAAATCTATTAGATTTGTTTGACATGACCTTCCCGCTGTGAATCCATGCTACCTTGGGTCCTGTGCCCCACTGGCCTCTATGTACTCAACAATTCTTTCCTTCAGAAGTGATTCCATCATTTTCCCTACCACTGAGGTCAAACTAACTGGTCTGTAGTTTCCTGCCTCTGCCCTGCTCCCACTTTTGTGAAGTGGAATCACATCTGCCCTCCTTCAGTCCTCAGGTACCACCCCATCCTCCAATGATTTGTTAAAGAGAGTAATCAGTGGTGTCAGTAGTTCAACCCTTAGTTCTTTTAGAATTATGGGGTGAATCCCATCAGGCCCCATTGCTTTGTCCAACTCAGTTTCAAGAGTTTTTTCAGAACCCTTTCTTCTGTGAATGGACTGGTATCGACTCCCCTATCCAGGGTGTTTCTCTTGTTTGGTTTAGGTACCTCCCCCTCTTCATCCGTTGTGAATACTGAACAGAAATATTCATTCAGTATCCCTGTTTTTTCACTGTCACCCTCTACCCACATTTCCTCCCTTTTATTAAGCCTCAGTATTCCTACCTTAGTCTTTCTTCATTCCCTAATGTACCTATAAAAGGTGTTATCCCCCTTCTTAATAGAGCTGGCAATCTTTTCCTCGGTTTGGGCTTTTGCTATTCTGACAGCCTTCT
This sequence comes from Neoceratodus forsteri, assembly GCA_016271365.2. Taxonomy (NCBI): domain Eukaryota; kingdom Metazoa; phylum Chordata; order Ceratodontiformes; family Ceratodontidae; genus Neoceratodus; species Neoceratodus forsteri. The sequence continues at coordinate 61,685,267 of CM028135.1, forward strand.
CTGCCTCCTTCTGCTTTAACTGATAAAGTTATCTGTCCTGCTCCTTCTGTGTTTACTTATATTTCCTGAATGCTATCCTTTTCTCCTTAACCTTCCCTGCCACCTCTTTTGAGAACCATAGTGTTTTTTTCCTTCATTTTGTTCTGTTGATGTGTTTCACACAAAGGCTTGTTGCCTCTATGATGGCTGTTTTGATTATTCCCCATTGTTCCTCCACCCCTCTTTCTTGCCTGTTTGCTAGTGCTTTTCTGAGGCACTCTCTCATTTTCCCAAAGTCAGCCCTCCTAAAGTCCAATACTCTTGCTTTTGTTGGCTTGACTCTATGGCTGTGTTTATCATGAACCACATGGTTTGGTGGTCACTTGTCCAGCAGTTGTCCTTTGGATTATATTTTGTGTTACCAGCAGTTGTCCTTTGGATTATATGTTGTGTTACTGGCAGTTGTCCTTTGGATTATATGTTGTGTTTCTGGCAGTTGTCCTTTGGATTATATGTTGTGTTACCGGCAGTTGTCCTTTAGATTATATTTTGTGTTTCTGGCAGTTGTCCTTTGGATTATATTTTGTGTTACTGGCAGTTGTCCTTTGGATTATATTTTGTGTTACAGGCAGTTGTCCGTTGGATTATATTTTGTGTTACCAGCAGTTGTCCTTTGGATTATATTTTGTGTTACCGGCAGTTGTCCTTTGGATTATATTTTGTGTTACTGGCAGTTGTCCTTTGGATTATATTTTGTGTTACCAGCAGTTGTCCTTTGGATTATATTTTGTGTTACCAGCAGTCACCCTTTCTTTTGGTTCTTGATTTGTACGATCTGTTGCCCTTGTTATTTGTTGTGTTTTCGGTAAACATTTTTTAACCTTTGCTGCTGTGTTGTGTGTCTTTCAATGGTGCCCACCTCTCCTGTCTCCCCATCTTACGCTGTTCTCTGCGTTACTTGTGCTCTGCCTGTGTACAGCACTATATTTAGTGCCATATTAAGTGCTGCTCTTGTGCCCTGTGCTGTAGCGCTGCTTCTGAATATTTCTGCGGCCATGTCCGTGTGCTAGGGTTGGCTAAATATGGGGCCCTATGTGTTTGATTGAGACATAGAGATAACATTTCTACTCTATTGCACTGAATGGTTTTAAATTTTATTTAGGTTAAACCAGTCCTGTATTGAACTAAGGTAAAATGTGGTTAGGCAGAGCCATTATAAAATGGGTAGGGAGAATCCTTGTTGGGTGATTGGTCAGACTGGGGCTTTAGCTGTGTGTAAATCTCACAACCAAGACATGCTAAAGTCCCAGCTGACCTGTGCTCACCTAATCACATGTGTAAAAACACGCAGACCAAGTGACAGAATGCTGAGTGTTTTGAAAACCGTCATTTGCTTTTCGTACCACAGTACTGTTTTCAAGATAGCGGTTTCGTCCGAATTAAAGTACCAGAGAAGCATAGTGTGTCAAGAGTGACCAGAAACCCATATAACAAGCATTCGTCAACGCCGAATGTTGTTTGCTGGCATTAGTAGTGGAAGTGCAGGAGTTAGACAGATGCAGTATAGGAATGGCAGTGAAGTATTGAACTGATGCCAACTCCACCCCTACCCTGCAGAGATGGACAGGCATTGGGGTGTGCCTTTGGGTCGTCACCCATAACAGTCACGACATTTCACCTCACCCTACCCTGCAGACACTTACAAGTGTCAAGGTGTGCTTTGGGGTGTTTGGGCTTTACACTCACTTCATTCCATAAGGAAATACACTGAAATGGGTGCAGTATAGGAGAATGGGGTGAACTGTGGGGCCAAAGAATCCAAGGTGCACCTCAATGCCTGTCACTGGCTGCAGGGTGGAGGTGGGGGTGGAATGGCGTGAGCATTACTGTCAACAATCCCAAGTCACACCCCTGACCCCTGTCGGTCCCAACAGGGTAGGGCGTTACGGTCAGAAACCCTAACACCCTGGGTGTTTCTTGTATTTTACTCAGTTATCAACATGGGCTTTTTCTGACCCCACCACATGAACAGTGACACTATCAGTTCGTTAGCCGAAAAGTGATTTTGTACAGTGACTGCGCCATTTGGCGCCACAGGTGCGAAAACACATTTTGAACAGGATGTGAAAAATGACAGCTGTACTGTTCATGAGGAGGTGTAAAAAATGGTAATGTTGAAAATTTGGAGTAAAAATATAAAAAAACTGGTGAAGTCACAAGCGTGCGTAGAAACTGCACAACACACATCGTAATTATTTTGGGGCTTTTTTACACCAGATTTTCAACATAGGCATTTTGGGACCTCCACTTATGAACAGTGTCACTGATTTTCTTAGTCTGTCTCAAACACTGATTTCCTACAGCAACTGCGCTGTTCTGCGCCGGAAGTGCAAAAACACATTTCGGCCAGGATGTGAAAAATGACAGCTGTACTGTTCAAAAGGAGGTATAGAAAAATGGCAATGTTGAAAATCTGGAATGAAAATATTACATATTTGTGAAGTTATGCGGGTGTGTGGAAACTGCGCAGTGCATGCTCATACCACAGTCATTTTATGAACTTTCGTCACCAAATTTTCAACATAGGCATTTTAAGACCTCTGCTCATGAACAGTGTCACTGTGATTTTCTTAATCTGTCCTCGAACATTGACGTTGCACACCGACCGCGCCATTGTGCGCTACATATGCGAAAACACATTTCGGGTGAGATATGAAAAATGACAGCTGCACTGTTCATAAGGAGGTAAAATGGCAATGTTGAAAATCTGGAGTGAAAATATTAAAAATTCTCAAAGTTACGAGAGTGCGTAGGAACTGCACAACGCACGCTTGTAAAACAGTCATTTTTTGGAATATTTTCACCAAACTTTCAACATGGGGTTTTTGGGGGCCTACCTCATGAACTCTGACACTGTCGTTTCATTAATTGGTCCCAAAAGGTGGTTCCATGCAGTGACTGTGAAATCACCTTTCGGGACCGAATAACAAAATGACAGTGACTAGGTTCATGAGGTGGGGTCCCAAGAACCCCATGTTGAAAATTTGGTGAAAAAATACATACAAATGGCCAAGATGTCCACTTCAGTTGAAAAAACCCTATTTATGCCATTATACGGCTTACCAGCATTTCTTCAGTTCGCGGTCGGCTTTGAAGAGTGCAGACGTGTTCCCGGTCCACCAAAGATCATCGCGCCAGGCTCTGGAGGTAAGCAGAGGGTGAGTAGGGGTGTAAGGGAGTGTGGTGCTAGAGGTTTTGTCGGTTGGCGGGGTGCCACAGACAGTGCAGGACCATTTTCTTTATTTTACAGGAAATAAAAAAAGGCCTGGACTATTAGCACACTGGGGATGGGCTCCCAGCATGCCACCTGGATGTTTGTTGGGAAAGAGGGAGTGGAGCCGATGGGGACTGGGAACCCCGTCGGCCATATAGTGCGCTGGGGGGGGGACGCATGAGCCGAGGGGTGATTGAGCACCCCCCTTGGCACACAACAAATGGGGGGGCATCATGCCAACAGGGATTGGGCTACCCCATTGGCTAATGAACTAGGGAGGGGATCATGCCAACAGGGGGATTGGGCACACCCCGTCAACTTTTATTTAATTTATTGAAATGTTTCACCAGGAAGGCACATTGAATGGCAGGCAGCGGCTTTCCGTTGGCTTCGTGGGGACTGTGAGAGGTCAACGGAGAAGCTGTCACCATGGGGACACCACACAATGCAGATTGTAATTGGCTGCTGCAGTCAGGGATGCCCCGCAGCCAAACCAGCTGATTGTGTGGTGATGGGGCGCTCTCTGATTGCAGCGGCCTGTCTCTTTGAGCATAGTGGCACGCTCATTAACTGGCATCATCGACAGCATGCTCCTCTATTCGCCGTGGCAGAGACCAGCCCTAGAACAGACTGCTTCCATTCGGCACAACACTGCCACGCCTCCACGACCCACTTTTGAAGGAAGCTGATGCAATGTGTTTCTTGCACATGCATGCAAGCAACACAAAAATAACAAATACCTTTTTGTGTTTGCTTGCACGCATGTGCAAGAAACACATTGCATCAGCTTTCTTCACAAGCAGGTTGTGGAGGTGTGGCAGTGTTGTGGCCAATGGCAGCAGTCCATTTTTGGTCTGGTCTCTGCCATGCCAATAGAAGAGCAAGCAGTCAATGACGGCAGTTAATGAGCAGGCCACTAGATCAAAGAAAGTGAGCCGCTGCAATCAGGGAGTGCCCAGTCACTACGTTTCACATAGAAGATTGATTAATAAGCTGGGTAGGCTCAGGGAGGTCAGAAGTTGGTCAACTGGGTGGTAAACTGATTGATGGGCAGAAAACAGAGAGTGGTGGTAAATGGTTTACAGTCAGAATATATACAAGTCACAAGTGGGGTATCTCAGGGATCAGTCCTGGGGCCAGTACTCTTCAATATTTTCTTCAGTGACATTGCAGATGGACTGAAGGTTAAGGTTTGTCTGTTTGCAGATGACACCAAGATCTGCAACAAAGTAGATGATCCAGATGGGGTGAGAAGAATGAGAAGAGATCTGGATAAACTGGCAAAATGGTCTGAAGAGTGGCAACTGGGGTTTAACGCAAAGAAGTGCAAGATCATGCACACAGGGAAGAGAAACCCTGAAGCCACCTATAGACTGGGAGAGGAGTTGCTGACAGTCACAAGGGAAGAAAGAGACTTGGGCGTCATCATCACTGATGACCTGAAATCATCCAATCAGACCAAAGCGTTTGACACCGTTAGTCACGACCTACTGTTACATCTACCCCCCCCCCTTAACCTAGCCCCAGACACCATACACTGGTTTAAGAACTATCTCACAGACTGATCACAGGAAGTCAAAATCAACACCACCCTATCTACCAAGAACCCAGTGCAATTGGGTGTACCCCAAGGATCAATCCTAGACCCCCTATTATTCACCCTCTTCCTGAACTCCATCCCAAGAGCGTGCAATGGTAAGCTTCTGCTCTATGCAGATGACGCAGTTGTCTACTGGAAGGATCACACCCCTAACTCCCTCCAACACAAGCTTCAAATTTACTTCCGTGAACTAGAAGACTGGTTCATAAAGCACCGGCTAATACTAAACTATACCAAAACAAAATCCATGATCTTCGTGCACCGACAAAGCCCCCATAATAGCTCCCACCTTAACATCTCCAACTACCAGGGCATCAAAATTGACCAGGTCACACACTTCAAATACCTTGGCATCACACTTGACACATCTCTCACCTACCACACACACACATCAACCACCTCTCCTCCTCAGTAAACACCAGACTTGGGATACTCTATAGGCATAGATAATGCCTCCCACCGCAGGCCCTACGTTTGGCAGTAACCAGCTCGGTCATATCTTTGATAGACTATGGAATAATAATATACGGGATGGCTGACCCCACGGCCCTGAAGCGAATCAATGTTGCCCTCAACAACGCTAGCCGGCTGATTACTGATAGTGACCGACTTACCCACACCTGCGACCTTTATAAAATAGCTGATTGGCTTACCTTCAGAGGAAGGCTAAAATATCATACCTGCCTTCAAGCCAAGAAAATCCTATTGAAAATTGCCCCCACTGGCCTTCACTCCCTAATACAACCCAGCACCCACAGGAGCACCCCAAGGCACCTAGCAAATAAGCCCATCCACGTCCCCTACCGGAGGACCGCGCTAGGCCAAAGGTCCTTTAGTTTTCGTGCACCCACCTGGCTCAATGAACTCCCTCCTCTCATCTTCCTGGCCCCAAGATTAGGCCAGTTTAAAACCGCCATCAAGAGACACCTCGTAGACTCAGAGACGTGTAGCTGCAATTGAGCACACAACACCACCTCGATGCAGGGTTGATAACCAACCCCTAGTAGCTACCTGTTACCACATATATTGGCACAAACTATGGAAATGACTAACTTTTCACCCTTATGTGGTATGTTCTACAGACACAGGGCTGCTAAGTAACCCTTTAGATACTTTCAATATCTATATATATGTATGTTGTCATTATGTATGCACCACTATGTAACACAAAGCTTTGAAACATGTTTTCTCGTATAAATCTGTATGTTTGTCCAGATGTGGAGCCTTTGCAAAGGAGTCTCAGACTCAAAGGTTGTAATTCTGAAACTTTAATAAATAAATAAATAAATAAAGCAGTAGGTAAGGCTAGAGGGATGTTGGGGTGTATTGGTAGGGGTATCACAAGTCAGAAGAGGGAGGTAATAATCCCTCTTTACAAGACACTGGTTAGGCCCCATCTGGAGTACTGCATGCAGTACTGGAGGCCACACCTTCACAAGGACATTAACTAAACTGAGGCAGTCCAGAGAAGGGCAACCAAAATGGTGCAGTGACTGCATCAGAAAACATATAAGGACTAATTATCAGACCTCAATATGTATACCCTAGAGCAAAGGAGGGAGAGAGGTGATATGATCAAAACATTCAAACACCTTAAGGGCATTAACAAGGTGAAAGAGTCTAACATGTTTCAATATAAGAAAAATAGCAGGACAAGAGGACACAGCATGAGAGTAGAGGGAGGCCGATTAAGGGGTAATGTGAGGAAGTTATTTTTCATAGAAAGGGTGGTGGATGCATGGAATGGCCTACCTCAGGAAGTGGTGGATATGAATACAGTGCAGGGCTTCAAACAGGCATGGGATAGGCATAAGGAAGCAATACAGATGAGTATGAATAGATAGGCCATTGACAGAGCAAAGGCCGATGGCACATTCATAAGGTAGAAAAAGAAATGTGCAGACTGGATGGGCCTTGTGGCCCTTATCTGCCGTCCACTTCTATGTTTCTGTTTTTGCTGAGTTGCAATTCCTGACTGCAACAGCCAATTACAGCAATTACACAGGTCTTTCAAGTGCTGGTTCTTTCTCTAGCTTCAAGGTTGATTCTGCTGCCCATTTATAACTGCTGCGCTCCAGGCACGGGACACAGGAGGTAGTATTGCGAAACACAGACGCTACCTATGCTAACCCTGTCTCTCTCTCTCTTCAGTTTTCCACTACCGCCCAGGATGTGGTGGTTTTCTGAAAAGTTTCCCTCTCAGGGAGTTTGTAAGGCACATGACTTACTCGAACTGTGTCAATGGTGCGTTCCAAGAAAGGAGCCGTTTTGTAGCGACGGGTGAAACTGCTGAATGCTGGTGCATTAGTAGCAGCAAGCCATGTAATCAGCATGCGAACATCACTTTACACACTTTCCCTCTCTCTCATGTCACAGCCCCACTACATATAAATAGTAATTGCAAGGCACGGGTCTTGGGGAGGTACGAGAAAAATATCCAGAGTTGATTGAGTAGACAGGAAGCCGCAGCCTGGCGCCAGGCAGTGAGAACTCATTTGCGTTTTTAAAATGAAAGAAATCGCATCAGTACTTGTCTTGACTGGGGACTCGGGGGTCCATGTGCATTTCGGCTTCTGGCTGGCACTGTCATGTCCTACCCCGTGGTGATGTCTGAAGGAGGGCTTGCTATCCACTTTTGCAGTCCGAGAAATGCATCCCCTCTGATTTCTGCAGTCTTGGACCACAGGTAGCTGGACAGTGTATAAAGCATGGATTAAGAGTGCAATGCAATGCATTACAGTGCTCCATTCCGGTTCAAGATTTTGTTGAGAGATGTGGACTGTTCCAATCGTGCAGCCCCTACTTGCGATTGGGATGGCGGGGTTTGAGGGTAATGTTTTATTTATAGTTGCATTAACTGCATGGGTACGGTGCTTTTTTAATTTTTTTATGTTAGCAAGCCCATAGTCAATTTAGACGTTTTTGCCAGTACAGAGTGTGCTTCTTTAGGGCAGTCGCAACTCGCAGCCAGTATCCTATTGTGGAAGAGGGCCACACGTCATTTTGTTACCAAGAGGACTTCATAGTAGAGGCTATTGAGGCTTGGGTTTATTTCTCGTTATGTTTGCTTTCACGCATGTGCAAGAAACATAGTGCCATCATCTAAGTTTTCGGAGGTGTGACAGCCCTCTTCCAATTCAGGCAGTGTGTTTGCAGGTGCAGCCGCAGTTCTCCAATGCCTGCTGGAGCTGTCTATGACAGCTCCAAAATGCAGTGGCATACAGTTGAAATGGGGAGCTACGCTTCAGTGAGCAGTGCTAAGATATCGCCTGCCCGCGCCGCCCCCTCCACACTCCACACAGGCACGCATACTGCGTGCTCGCCCCCGCACGCACACACTGTGTAGCTGACAGGGTGCCTAATCCCCTGGCCGGGCTGTGCTGCGCCCCCACCAAAACAAAGTTCCTTATGCCATGCTGGGTGCCCACCAGCGTGGCTGCTGGCGGTATAGCCGATGGGGTGCCCAATCCCCGCCAGTTCCACTGGTTCCCCCCCAGAGTACAGGGTGCCACACTGGGAGCCCACCCCAGTGGGCAATACATATCACCTACGGGGTGCCCAATCCCCGTCGGCTCCATGCCCCCCACCAGCCATCCTTGTGCCACACTGGGAGCCCACCCCAGTGTGGCAAACGTCCCCGCATTGTCCTCATTTTAAAAAACCTGAAATGCAAAACGGTCCCTTGCTGTGTCTGCCCCCACCCGCGCCCACCACTGTGCACCCTGCCTCCCCACACCCCCCCACCCCATACTTGGACTCTGACTCTGGCAATCTAGTGGACCGAGAACACGTCTGCACTCTTCAAAGCCGACCGCGAACTAAGGAAATGCCGGTAAGCTGTATAATGGGATAGATAGGGTTTTTTCAACTTTGCAGCATATCTCAGGCGTTTTTTGGAATTTTTGCACCAAATTTTCAACATGGGGTTTTTGGGACCCCTTCTCATGAATGCTCTCACTGTCATGGCGTTAATCGGCCCTGAAGGGGGATTTCACAGTCACTGCGTGAAATCACCTTTTGGGACAAGTAATGAAACAACACTGCCACTGTTCATAAGGTGGGCTCTCAAAAAGCCTATTTTGAAAATTTGGTGGAAAAATTCCTTAAAATGACTGTTTTACGAAAGTATGCTAAGTAGTTGCTACGCACTTTAAGTTCATTTAATTTTCAATATTTTCACTCCAGATTTTCAACATTGCCATTTTACCATACCTCCTAATAAGCAGTACAGCTGTCATTTTTCTCATCTTGCCCAAAACGTGTTTCCGCCCAGGTAGCGCACAATGGCACAGTCGGTGTGCAAAATCAATGTACAGGACACATTAAGAAAATCACAGTGACACTGTTAATGAGCAGAGGTCTTAAAATGGCTATGTTGAAAATTTGGTGAAAAAATTCCTAAAAATGACTGTTTTATGAGCGCGTTCCTACGCACGCTCGTAAGTTTGTGACTTTTCAATATTTTCACTCCAGATTTTCCACTTTGCCATTTTATTACACTTTCTTATAAGCAGTGCAGCTGTTATTTTTCACATCTTGCCCAAAACGTGTTTCCGCCATGTTGGCACAATGGCGCAGTCGGTGTGCGAAATCAATTTTTTGGGACACATTAAGAAAATCACAGTGACACTGTTCATGAGCAGAGGTCTTAAAATGGCTACGTTAAAAATTTTGTGAAAAAAATCCTAAAAATGACTATTTTACGAGCATGCATTGCGCAGTTCCTACGCACGTTCGTAAGTTTGCGAATTTTCAATATTTTCACTCCAGATTTTCCACTTTGCCATTTTATTACACTTCCTTATGAACAGTACAGCTGCCATTTTTCACATGTCGCCCAAAATGTGTTTCTACCCATGTAATGCATAATGCTGCAGTCGGTGTGCGAAAGCAATGTTTGGGACAGATTAAGAAAATCACAGTTACACTGTTCATGAGCAGAGGTCTTAAAATGACTATGCTAAAAATTTGGTGACAAAAGTCCATAAAATGACTGTGTTACAAGTGAGCATTGCGCAGTTTCCATACACCCTCGTAAGTTCATGACTTTGTAATATTCTCAGTCCAGATTTTCACCAGTGACATTTTTCCACACTTCCTTTTGAACAGTACAGCTGTCATTTTTCACAACAAGGCCGAAATGTGTTTTCACACTTTCAGCATGAGATCTTGTGTGCTTGATTGGAAATCATTGTTCGGGACAGATAAAGAAAATCACAGTGACACTGTTCATGATCGGAGATCCCAAAATGCCTGTGTTGACAATCTGCTGTAAAAAATATCCCCAAACTAATTACACTACGGGTGTGCGTTGCACAGTTTCTATGCATGCTCATGACTTCACCAGTTTTTTATATTTTACTGCAGATTTGCAAGATTGCCATTTTTACACCTCCCCACGAACAGTACAGCTGTCATTTTTCACATCCTGTTCAGAATGTGTTTTTGCACCTGTGGTGCTAAATGCCGTAGTCGCTGTGCATAAGCAGCTTCCGGCTAACAAACTGATATTGCCACTGTTCATGAGGTGGGGGTCCCAAAAAAACCATGTTGAAAATTTGGAGTGAAAATACCAACGAATGCCTGAGGTGTTAGGGTTTCCAACCATAACGCCCCACTCTGTAGAGAATGACAGGCATCAGGGGTGTGACTTGGGATTCTTGCCTGTAATGCTCATACCATTCCACACCCTGCAGCCACTGAGAGGCATCGAGCTATGCCTTGGACCCTTCGGCCCCAAAGTTCACCCCATTCTCCTATACCACACCCATCTCACCATATTTCCTGATGGAATGGGGTGCGCATAAGGGCCAAAGACCCTGGACATGGCCTATCTGGACTTCAGCAAGGCCTTTGACACTGTGCCACATAGAAGACTAGTACACAAACTGGGGAATATGGGTGTGGGCAGGACAGTAGTGTGGTGGGTAGGTAACTGGCTGGGTGGCAGGACACAGAGGGTGGTGGTAAATGGCTGTCACTCCACAGAGGGAAGAGTGACCAGTGGGGTACCACAGGGATCAGTGCTGGGACCGGTCCTATTCAACATCTTCATCAGTGACATTGCGCAGGACCTAGAAGGCAGAATTTCACTGTTCTCTGATGACACAAAGCTCTGTAACAGAGTAGACACACCAGAGGGTGTAGACAGAATGAGAAGCGACCTGCAGAAACTTGAAGAATGGTCAGGGGTTTGGCAGTTGAAATTCAGTGCAAAGAAGTGCAAGATAATGCATATGGGGCACAAAACCCTGGCACAATATATCAGTTGGGGGTGAGGATATAGCATGCACCAAGCAGGAAAGGGATCTTGGAGTTGTCATCTCTGATGACCTCAAGGTAGGGAAACAGTGTGACAAGGCAGCAGGTAAAGCAAATAGGATGCTGGGATGTATAGGCAGGGCATCACCAGCAGGAAAAGGAGGTCATAATTCCGCTATACAAGACACTAGTGAGGCCCCACCTGGAGTACAGTGTACAGTTCTTGAGACCATACCTATGTAAGGACATAGACAGGGTAGAGAAGGTTCAGAGGAGGGCAACAAAGATGGTGCATGGATTGCATCACAAGTCCTATGAAGACAGGTTGAAGGAACTGAACATGTACTCCCTGGAGGAGAGGAGGGAGAGAGGGGATACGATAGAGACATACAAGTATCTTACAGGGAGGAACAGGGTGCAGGAAAACACTATTTTTAAGCGAAAAAGATGTTCCAGGACTAGAGGGCATGGGATGAAGTTGGAGGGAGGACGATTCAGAGGAAACATGAGAAAGAATTTCTTCACAGAACGGGTGGCGGACATGTGGAACACCCTGCCAGAGGAAGTGGTGGGGGCTGAAACAATCACGGGATTTAAGAATGCATGGGATAGACATAAAGGAATTCTGGAGGTCAGGGTTAAGGGGCAACAGACTTCTAGGAAAACAAACTGAACTTACAAGCTCAAATGGGCAGACTGGGTGGGCCATAGGCCCTTATCTGCCGACACTGTCTATGTAGCTATGTATCTATGTAAAGACCCCAAGGCACACCGTGGCACTTGTCAGTGTCTACAGGGTAGGGTGTGGTGAAATGGCGTGGCTGTTATGCCTGACGACCCAAAGGCACACCTCAATGCCTGTCACTCTCTGCAGGGTGGTGGTGGGGTTGGCTTCAGTTCAATACTTCACTGCCATTTCTATTATGCAGCTCTGTAACTTCTACACTACCAATGCCAATGCCAGCAAGCAAACGTTCGGCATTGACAAATGCTTGTTTTAATAATGTCATATGCAAGTTTCCCCCTGTTAAGAAACAACAGACTTGTGGGTGCTACTGTGTACTAGAAAGTAGGAAGCATGTTGCATGCATGCATTTGCTATACAACTTTACTCAGTACTTTGTGCTTTGAGTGAAGGTAAGGCCAACAAAAGCTTCCTAAGTGCAACGTGCCATGTATATTATAGAACAGACTGTTCAAAATGAGTCAGTTAAAAAGAAATGTGAATATTTGGACCCCCTCGTTAGACAAAATGTTATGTAAATTTTTGGGATCAGGATCTATAAAGAGCCTTTACTATTGAAGATGATGGAAGTTGTTCTGTTTTATAATGTACAGATAAAAACAAGTCATTTGCGTGACCAGTCTGTGCAGTCATACCTTTCAACTGCTAAACGTACGGGACCCACTATTTTTAAACATATTCTGTAAAATAGGGAAGTGCTATTAACTGTGTTGGAATTACAGGGGGGCTCGCCAGGGCTCAGCCCCTCTAGCTCTGAAGTGAGCCCCAGTAGCTCACACATCACTGTCATTAACGTCTAATGGGAAGGGGGGGTGCTAAATTTAAAGATAGGGTCCTTATGGGCCCCCTAGCTTCCAAAGCTCATAAAGTGTAATTCCAACACTGCTGTATTTTCTGGCTATTTGCTTTGCATGTTGAAGGCCAGTGCTACGCATTTGAATTGAAAAGTATATGTGCAATATTTCAGACACATTAGGAGAAGGACATTTGATTACATTTGGTATTTTTTTCCTTGTCTGTTTATAGTGTATCAGCTCTAATTTTGAATTGCTGCTTCCCTCCACAGGTTGCCCCAGTCTAGCAGAATTGTAACTATAGTGATAGTTTACCCAATTACATGGGCAACAATAGTGGGCTCAATCTCACCCCCCCCCAACACGCACTGTTGTAGCTTCTTTTGATGGATAAATGAAGTTCTACCATGCACGCTACAGTGAAGCAGCAGCAGCAGTACAACCTCAATAAACAGCTAAAGGCGTTATCTGTGGGCAATACCAGGATTTGAAAGGGATGGATGAAGTGTGTTTTGCATGCAGTTGCTGTTTGGAATGGACAGCTTTTTTAATTTTGTTTTTTAACAAAATTGTTGGTTGCGCTTGCCCCATTGTTCAGTATATGATAAGAGCGGTTTCACTTACTGTACATTCATAGGGTAACAGAACCACAAGTCAAAGAATTACCATTCTCCCATGCTAAGAGTGAGCATGAGAGACCCTCTCTGCCAACTGTAAGATTGCCATTGCGGGACTTCTAAATGTATAATACAGTATCACTGTAGGTAAAACTGCATTGAAATGTACAGCAAACATTTTACCATCTTCAGACATGAAATTACTTCTAAAAAGGTGCCTGAAGTAATAAGTTCCAAGTGCTTATTAGTGTTTAGAAATCTTTAAGCAGGTTGGCACTGTAATTGCTTTCGCTCATTTCCAGGAGCTCCATTAATACCACTTTGTAAGTGCATTTTAGTCTGTAAAAATGGATTAACGCTGCAATAACAGACAGGAATCCATAAAATAATCTTGCTTGTTGGTTTTATTGCTTTCTGATATCCCACAGATTAGTGATGTAAGGCCCTTATTGGATGTGCTCTCATACTATTATTTTCTGATATTCCACTGATCAGCAATGTATGGCCCTTATTGGATGTGCTCTCATACTATTATTTTCTGATATATTACCGATAAGCGATGTACAGCCCTTATTGGATGTGCTCTCATACTATTATTTTCTGATATATCACTGATAAGTGATGTATGGCCCTTATTGGATGTGCTCTCATATTATTATTTTCTGAGATCCCACTGATCACCGGTGTAGGGCCCTTATTGGAAGTGCTCTCATACTATTATTTCTGATATCCCACTGATCAGCGATATACGGCCCTTATTGGATGTGCTCTCATACTATTATTTTCTAATATATCACTGATAAGCGATGTACGGCCCTTACTGGATGTGCTCTCATACTATTATTTTCTGATATATCACCGATAAGCGATGTACAGCCCTTATTGGATGTGCTCTTATACTATTATTTTCTGATATCCCACTGATCATCGGTGTAGGGCCCTTATTGGATGTGCTCTTATACTATTATTTTTAGACATTTTTAGTAGCAAAAATGTGCAGAGCTGAAGACCAGCTACAGGGGAGATAAGTACAATACAATGTACAAGCAAAGCGTTTGGGGGAAAAGTATAATTCTATAGGTCTGTAGTAACAATACAAATAAAGGGAACATACTCTGTCTTTCTCACATAGTTTTATTTACTACTTATTTACCCAGGACAGCCCAGCTGTGATGTAAAATACAGCTTCCAGTGGGGTCCTGTTTCATCTTATTTCTGCAGCTTGGTGTACTGGACCACTGTGAGGGTTATGTGAGTTGCCCAAGGTCACACAGTGAGTACTTGGCTCTAGTGGGGGTTTGAATCTGTGAGATCTTCTTTGAGGCAGTCTCTTGCAGCAGATCATAACACATGGGATTACAGCCGCAGGTGCCATTTCTTCCAGATGAATTCTCAGCAGTCGACCGTAGGACCACCCCATAACATTACCACGTGGTGTCTGCCTGGTAGATATAAAAGGGAGAGGTCCCAGCTACTCTCCTCAGTTCTTTTCAACCACAACCTGCATGCAACAAGCCCTCCTTCAGAGCTCTGCTTACCTGTCATCGATGAAGAGTTCTACCATCCAAATTTACTACAAACAAGTTTCTATACTAATGTCTTCAGATCGCTTATTCTGAAGGTGTTCCTGTGGTCACAGAATCAATAAGGAAGACCTCCACGAAGTCTGTGTTCGTTGCCTTGGTCCTGAATATGACTTCAGGGAGTGTGTCTTCTGCAACAGATTCAACATGGCCACAAAACGTTAAAGGTTTCAGCAGCTCTGTGAGTTCCTCATGGAGCAAAAGGTTGCCCTTCTGGAGCAGCAGCAATGCTCCACAACCACAGAATCCTGGCTGTCCTCCTCGGGGTGTCACCACTCTGCGGGTCCCAATTCTCTCTGTCCAGTCTGCCCTGGCTACTTCCGCTGGGCAGATGGCCATGATTGATGTCCAGGCTCTAGTGAATACTATTAAACAAGAAAATGCAGTGCACAAAGAACAAGCTGTCCAGCCAATGCTATTACAGCACAATGGTTGTTTTATTAATCCACCACTCTGCTCCAGCCCCTAGTGTCTTGGCTCAATGCCTTCCAGGGGCCGTTAGCTGACAAACAGGATATCCATTGTGTCGTAATAGCATTGCCTGGACAGTTTTTTCTTTATGCACTGCATTTTCTTTTTTAATTGTTTATCTTTGAGGGCCAAGCCACCCTTGCTTGTGCACAAACCCCCATTCCAGTGCGCAGCCAGACTTTTTGAATCTAGTGAATACTATCCTGAACCTGACTCAGACCCTGAGCCCCACTAGAGAGGGGTTGGCTCTGGTGTCTGCTCCCTCTTGGCCTGCTTCGGACCAGCGACCAGCAAGCTCTTCCCCTGTCTCTCCAGGTGTTTACACTCAGGACGTAGACATGGAGGATCATTTTCTGCAGGACTGGGATCTGGCTGACCTGAAGGACTAGGACAGCATCGACCACAAGGATTCCTCTCAGTCCTCCTCAGCTGCCTCTTCTGTTCAGGGTGAATCTACCCCTGAGCTCCCTTGTTCTCTGCCAGTTGACCCAATATTTTTGGATATTATGATCCACCTCCAGAAAACATTTGGCTTCAAGGGCACTGAGCAGGATGCTTCCAGAAAGAAATTGTATCAGTACTTAGGTGTGCTGGAATGCCACACTCTAGTCGTCCCCCCTTTGGTGGACGCCTTTAGGGAGGCTATCTTGGCTGCATGGAAGCAACCTTTCAAGATTCCTTCCAATTCTTGTATGGCTGATAGGATTTATCCAAATCCTACTTCATGTCTCCGCCTCAGACAGACTCAGTGGTGATCAGTGCAACACATTATAGGTCCTCTAGGCCTCAGCACATGAGTGCTCAGCCCCTGGATAAGGAATCCAAGAAATTGGATGTTATGGGGAAAAAGGGTTTCACCTTGGCCACCTTGTCTCTGCGTATACCTAATTACATGGGACATCTCCTGAAATATCAGGAGGAAATCCTAAAGGCCTCTCAGGTGACAGTCCAGTCCCTCCCAGTGGGTTCTGTCCAGGAAGAGCTAATGGTAAAATGTCTACTGCAGCAGCTGTATGCCACCACTTGCTATGGGCCACTTATGATGCTGTTGACACTACAGCTCATAAGTCCTCTGCAGGAGTGTATCTTAGACCCTGACTTAGGGTGTCAGGATTTTCACAAGATGTACAACAATCTATCCTGAATGCTCCTTTTAAAGGGGTTCAGCTGTTCGGTCCACAGACCCAAGACATATTAAAAGACATGCAAGACTCAGGTTGTGCCCTTCAATCGGTATGGACCCTGTACTGCGCTAAAGCCAAAACAGCCTTCAGGGGCTCCTCGAGGGGCCATCCCATGGCTCAAAGACAACCTGCCATAAGAGAAAACATCAGTTACAATTACCAGGTCCTAGAAATGCTCAGAAAACCCATTACATCCCTGCTGCCCTCCCCCCCAGCAGGGCCAGTCTTCAACCTGAAGGTCTTCCTCTGGTCGTGGGTCTAGTTTCCTCCTGCGGTTTGGTTTTGATACATCATTTGCAAGCATTTAGCAAGCTTTAAAGGAATGCTACTTAAAATATGCATTGCATGAATTTGATGTGCTGCTCACTGATTGTCCACTTCTGAAGAAAATATGTGTCCTCCCTCTTTAGCGAAGACTTTGGGAGCAGCAGCTGTGGACATTTCATACTGTACCTGAGTTTTCTTTGATGGAAGTGTGGTCAAAGGCTGATAAATAATGTGACGTCACTTGAAGGTCTGGCAAGATGTGTGCCTTTTATTCATGACAGTGGTGCTGATCTACTTGTAAACATTTGGATTCTATGTGAAAAAATTTTACACTCTTGTACACGACATCCGTAGGTGTCAGCTATAGACAGACAGTACAGCATCCAGTCACTTGTAATAATAAAATAGTGCAACTTATGTCTGACACCCCACCCCCCCGGAGACCAGCACAACATATATCTGCCCCATCCCCAGGAAACTAGTGTAGCATGTCCGTTGTGTCCACATATGGACACACACACACACACACACACACACACACACACACACACAGCACACGCACTACGCATGTGGTGCGTAACATGTTTGCATGCTTGAAAGTACTGTCATCATGAATTTTTATTAGCACTGTGCTTCACCTTACACATTGTTTCTGCGGTTAACATGGATAATTCTCAGCAGGGTAAACTGCACATCCCTGCATCAGTGGAGGATTTAGGAGGATACCCACCAGCAGCAATGGAAGCAGCAGCAGAAGAACCACCGCTGCTAGTTGGTCAGGGCTGCACAGCCACAGAGGGTAGATCTGGGTGCCCATCTGCAACAGATTCATGCAGGTGATTTTGCAGCAGCAATTGATCACCTTGTGCAACAACCAATGCCTGTGCCCAGAGCAGGGACTCCTCTCCCCTACAAACACCACCATAGCATCGTCAGTATGGCAGGTCACAAAAGCAGCCATGGTTAGTGGCCTGGGGGATGAGGATGTGAAGGAGGAGGATACTGAGGGTGAGGTAGGAGGCCAAGGGGAAGAGGCAGCCACAATTCACCATTGATGAGCTAGTGGCACTGACTAATGCATACATAACATGGTCAAGTGTCATCACTGGGTTACTTCAACACTGGTAGCAGTCTCTCAAGCATGGGTCAGTTTGTGGTAGCTATGAAGCTGTGAATGGCCATGCCTGGGTACTAAGGCAAGTAAACAAGCGTTATAATATGAAAATGTTAGTCAGAGGTTCCTGACTTGCTCACATGCTTCACACACTGCCACAAAATGTGGTACACCTAGACGCTGCAAAGCCTTACCCCTGCTGACGGTACTGTGGCATCAATGCTGCACCACCTCAGCCATTACTGGATACCTAGCTGCCTCAGCCTCCCACCCAATGAACCTGACATATGTGCATACAGTACACTGCCTAACAAGGTACTTGCACTTTCCCATACTGTTTGAACTAGGTGACAGAAATGTGTCATGATACTGTATCTGTTATAGTGTGTCAAGATTCTGTATATATACAGTATTTATGCCCTATACATCCAGGCCCAGATACTCAGACTGCGCCAGGCTGTGGCGCAAGCCTGGGCGCAGAGCAACTTGGATGCACAGGGGTGTTGACAAGGTGATATTCAACGGAGCTGCGCCATGGCACAGCATCATTGAATATCGCACCCTGGTCACCCGCAGTGTGCATGGCACAGCGGCACTGTGCCAGTGCAAGTGGCCAGAGTGGAGCAGGGGGATGCACTAGCACAAGTTCCATTGCATTATGCACAACAACCGCGATATTCAAAAGTGCACGTGCAAATAGGGCCATAATGTATGCAAGGCACAAATGGGGCCATTTGCATGTCATTATGGCCCCATTTGCATGCAGGTGCGCCGATCCCCGGCGACTTGCACATGGCGCCCTGCCAGGCAGCAGCCGTGAGGGACCGACGTCCCCTGCATATCGCGGCAATGTGCCCGACCGCCCGATCGCAGGCATATGTAGAATTAAATCATTTCCAATATCCCTGGTGGTCCAGTGGACCGCTCGCAGCCCGATCGCAGGCATATGATAGATTAAAAGCAGTCCTATATCCCTGGTGGTCCAGTGGACCACTTGCAGCCCAATCGCGGGCATATGTTAGATTAAAAACAGTCCTAAATCCCTGGTGGTCCAGTGGCCCGCTCGCAGCCTGATCACAAGCGTCAGTACAAAATAATGCCACACCACACCAACCCTGGTGGTCTAGCAGTACTCCCCTCCCCACACGCCCACTGAGCCCCACCACCCCACTCCCCCCCCAGTCAGTGGCGCACGGCAGCTCCTCACCCGCTTGCCGCCCCACCGCCCGCCGACTGACACCGTATGGTAGGGCTGTACGCCCATTGGTCCACAGCGTAAGCCAATGGGCATGCAGCCGTACCATACTACACAGTCCAGATATGTCATTCACATATCTGGACATCCTCATCCTCCAGGTCACTTCCCCATGGCTGCTTTTATAAATGAACTGAGTGTTGAAGGCCATGCCCAGTTGTGCAGTATATTACTGAGTATTACAGCATTACAATACCACATGTACACCTCCTTGCACATGTGACATAGATTTCATAGATTTCATTGAAGTGTGATGTCAGAAAAGGACCAACAGGCCCACCCAGTCTGCCCATTTGTCCAGCTATCTGCTAGGACATGCCCCCCCATCCTCCACACTCCCCTGTGCCTGTCCCATGCCCTTTTGAATCCCTCTACTGTCTCCTCACCAATCACCACCTCTGGAAGACTATTCCACTTATCCACCACCCTCTCTGTGAAATAGTACTTCCTAATGTTACCCCTGAACTACCCCCTTCACCTGCAGGCCATGCCCCCTCATCCTCTGATTACCTTTCAGCTGGAAGATACTTTCTGCTGGCACTGGGTTTATACCCTTAAGGTACTTGAAGGTCTCAGTCATGTCCACCCGCTCCTCTGTTTCAGAGAGTACATGTTTGTAACCCCCCTACAAATGTGGGTTCCTTAAAAGCCTTCCCGGAGCTTGCTTAAATGCTCCATGCCTGGCTGGTGTTTAGCGTAAGGCCGCTAAATGTGGGGGTTGTGAGTGCTTTTAAAGCCTCCACGTACTATCTCTTTGAGAGCCGTCTGCTTGCAGGCAAAATCATTGTTTATGAGGGGGACTGTGTGTTTCCCTGTTCGAGTCCCGCCCGAGCTGTACTGTAATTGCCCCTCTTTGTGGTCGCAGAAAGTGCCAGGGGAACCCCCTCGACAGGTGTAACTATTTGCCTGAAATCATTTGGAGTGATATTAAAAATGCAGTTTGTTTAACCTGCTTTTGTTGCAAATGGGACTCTGTGTGCTGTTCCCCTCCATCTTGAACCTGGACAGTTCAAGGGGTCCAATAGGAGAGAGGGGATATCTAATCTGGAGTAAAGAAGCAGCCAACCAGAAACCAGAACTCTAGATGGAGCCAGATGACCAATGGGGACACAGCTTGTAATTTCTGGACGTGGCATTATGGGTCATGGCGCCCTTTTCGCATCACTGAGGGCTAGAATAAGTGAATGGCATGTGTGACCAGCCAATGAGATCGGGTAGCACCCGAGCTGTGAGGATTGCCCCATGCTGTTAGGGGCAGAGGTGTTTTGACTGTGAAGGGAAAGGGAGCTCTGAGCTTCTGCGCCGTTGAGTGTTCGTGTGGGAAGCACGTGAAAGGCCTGAGGTGGCCATTTTTTCATTGCCCACGCTCCACGAATCAAATCTGCAGGCTTGCGGTCAGAGGAGGCTGTGTACAAGCACAGCTACCTAGCAGGCTTCACCTGAAGAGGACTGGAGAATCTGCTAAATCGCGCTTGGTCTGTCAGGAAAGTTGAAGCTGCAGTGAGACTCCCGATAGCTGGGAGTTCGTTTGGGTCCAAGGAGCAGCTGCCTGGTATGGTACCCCCTCTGTTGTTTTCCATATAAATGTGTGAGGAGGCCTTTGAAGCTCAGGCTCAGCTCTACAAGTGGTGAATGAGTGGTTATCTGCTGGAGTTGTGAGTACTGGATCAGGGTAGCTCCCTGTTAAAGCTTACAAACAAAGGCAAAATCATTTTGTTATATTGCTGACTGCACTAATTGAGCTTTCTGGCTCCATCTGATCTTCTCAGGAATTAAATCTCGCTTGTGTCAGGGCCCCAACCAGCTGCATCGAGGAACTAGCCATTAGGGCTTGGGTGCCCATAGACAGTAATTATTAGATTAGCCTGTGCACAGAGCCATAGGTAGATTTTCATATATGGTAGTGGTAAGCTAATCAGCCTGATTCCCCAGTCCTTGTTATCTTCCTTCAAATAAATCAGATGGTTTGTTTTGCAAAAGTACACTGGCTAGTCTGTGTATTAATGGTGAAACACTGCATAGTGAAGGTGGTGTAACTGTACCTTACTTTCCAGGGGGTCCCCAGAGTGAGCTGACTGGTTCGAGTCGGGGGGGTAGTAAGTGTATATGGTAAGGACTCTGAAACTGAACTGCGTGGGCCACTAGTGGGAAGAAAGGGGGGATTGCAGCAACCCAGAGGGCTGTGACCGAGTCAAGCTCGACTGTTCTAACCCCGACCTCTGGGTGAAGGCACCTGCCAATGGATCTGAGCCCCTCACCCTGCTACAGTTAGGGCAGGCAGGGGTAGTAGCTCTTGGGATAGCACCCCCAAGGGGCTACAAATTGGAGGCACCACTGGGATTAGCGTCCCCTAGTGGCCAAGTGGGTAAAGTGCATAAACAATGGAAAAGCTGACGGGGAAACTGGAGGGGGATATTATGGCAAAAATTAAGTTGGATCCTATTAAGAAAGTGGTACACAAACTGATGGGGTGGGGCGACGCCGAAGAGCTGGGCTCCCAGAGAATTGTGTTACTATTAGATGTGCCTCTGGGGACACTGACAGCTGACATTATTTCTACTGCAGAGCGTGTTAAATGTTTGGGTAAGGCGGAGGTGAAGGGGCGTATGGCTGACCTGCTTGATCAGACCCTGCAGGTGCTACTTTTGTGTAATGTGGTCATCGACCCTGAGAGGGTACCTCCTGTGATTTACCAGGAGGGTGCCCCACAGGGGTGGAGGCTTGTCCACATTCGGAGTGGGTCAGTCACTCCTGGGGGTCCCCCCAGACTAGCAGTTTCAAAGATAAACTGCTTAAATTGCTGGCTGTGGAAGGGAGGACTACCCAGGAGTTGCTGCAAGCATTGGATCTCTCTAGTGACACACCCCCCAGGTTTCCTCAGGCACCTCTCCCTGTCCCCCCAAGAGTTCTATTTTTGCTCCACCGCCCCTAGTGGTTCCCCCTATACAGCTTGATTCTTACCGACGGCTGAAACTTTTTTCTGGCACAGTGCCAGTGCCTTCAGGGGAGGATGATTTGGAGGAATGGATGGACTACGCCACCCCCTTAGTTCAGGAGTGGCAATGCTCTGAGGGGGAGAAAAGAAAGCGATTGATGGAGAGTCTGCAGGGCCCCGCTTTAGAAGCCATTAGGTTCCTGCGGGCCACTAACCCGGAAGCCACCGCAGCAGAGCATCTTTCTGCTTTGGAGGGAGTGTTTGGGAGTACAGAGACTGGGAAAGACTTATTATGGAAATTCAAGTCTGCGAAACAATGGAGAAATGAGAAACTGTCTGCCTTTGTTACTAGGGTGAAGCGGGCCTTGTAAAAGGCCTATCGAAAAGGGGGGATCACAGCCACGGCCTTGAATCAGGTCAGGTTGGAACATATTTTGAAGTCTGCTAGATTTTTTAGTGTGATATTGTTAAAACTTAAGTTACATGATAGACGGGCTGCCCCACCTGAATACTGTCATTTGATGAGGGAGATTAGAGAAGTGGAGACTGATGGGGAGGGATGGGAACCCTATGTGAGAGCTGTGAATCCAAGCCAAACCCCTGAGTCTAGCGCCCCTGAGGAGACCCACCTTTCAGGGAGGCCTGATGTGTCCCCAGAATTTCAAGGTGATGTAGGGGTGCATGCCATTTCCTCTGACCCCCAAGTAGAAAGCGAATTAAGGACCGAGGTTAGAAACTTATGAGAACTGGTGAGGGATTTGAGGCGGTCCACTACCCACCCTGTTAGGTCTGGGGAACCTGAGTCATTTAGAAACCAATGTTCTAGCCCTGGGGAACCCCCTCACCCCCTGGAGGGCCCCCAGCTGACAAAGTACTCCCCTCCCAATCGAGACCCCTTGGACCCCAAGTTTTGTTACCATTGTGGAGAGGATGGACACTTTTAGCCTGAGTGCCAGCTGCCGGAGAATTTAAGGAAGGTCAACAGCAGACTGATCACTTGTCATCGCAGGGCCCACGTCCGACCCCCCAGGAAGGGTTTTGTGACACGGGCCAATGCCCACGCAGCTGTCAAGGCTGTGCCTCCTGAATGGTCTGATGGAGGCCCCAGTGCAAGTAAATGGGATTCCCACCCGAGCTGTATTAGATAGTCGCTCTCAGGTAACCATCATTTATCAAGACTGGTATCAGACCCACCTACCTGAGGTACCACTACAACCCTTGGATGGCCTACATGTATGGGGGCTAAGTGACAAGGCTTATCCGTACTTGGGGTATATCCGGATCTGGTTGTCATTTCCTACTACTGTGGCTGGAGTGGACAAACAGGTGGAAACCCTGGCTTTAGTTTGCCCCCCCCACTGGACTATATGATGGAGTAGCCCTGATGATTGGGACAAATGCTCATATGTTTGGTTGATTAGCCCAATTGTGTTCAGAAAAAGCGTTTAGGACCGGGCGAGCCCTAAGAATACCCGCTGTGATCCAAAAGGTCTCTGAAACTCAGAAGAAGGTTAGCCAAGAAGAACCTGAAGGCCCAGTGGGTGTAGTATGGAAGAAGGATCCGGCACCGGTGATACTTGCCCCGAATGCCCAGTGTGTTTTGCAAGGGGAAGTCCGACTGAGAACAGATGTTAAGAATAAGTTATTGAGGTTGGATGCACCTGGGAAGGGGAGATTGCCTGAGGGACTGCTGGTCAAACCCAGTATCTTGCCGGCTAGAGCCCATGCTTACGTCAAGAGGGTGATGGTTCAAGTTCATAATGTGTCCAACAAGGAGATTCGAATAAAAAGAGGGTGCACCCTGCCCAGTGTACATTGTGCAGATACTGCAGTGCTGCCCAATAGCAAGGGTTCAAGGAAAGATGACAGAGTAACTCCCGACTTGTTTGATTTCAGTGACTCCCATTGCCTGCTGAATGGAAAGTGAGGATCAGTGAGAAGCTAGCCACCAGAGACCAGGTATTTTCCTTAAAAGAATGGGATGTGGGATGTGTGCAAGGGGCTGAGAACCACATCTGGCTGCATGATGAAAGGCCTTTTAGAGAGAGATCTCGGCGCCTGGCCATGGCTGACATAGACGATGTGAGGCAGCATTTGCAAGAGATGCTCACTGCTGGTGCGATACAAAAGTCCAGGAGCCCCTATGCTTCCCCCATCGTAGTAGTGAGAAAAAAGAATGGAGTGGTTCGGATGTGTGTAGATTACCGTACTTTGAATCGGCGGACCATCCCAGACCAGTATACCATGCCATGCATACAGGACACCTTGGATTGTTTAAATGGCAGTAAGTGGTTCTCTGTGTTAGACCGCTGCAGTGGGTACTATCAGATCCTGATGACCCCACAGGACCGAGAGAAGACTGTATTTATTTGCCCCCTAGGTTTCTATGAGTTCATCCGGATGCCTCAAGGGATTTCAGGTGCCCTTGCTACTTTTCAGCGCCTGATGGAATGTGCTGTGGGGGACATGAATTTGCTCGAGTGTTTGGTCTACTTAGATGGTGTCATAGTGTTTGGCCGCTCATTGGAGGAGCACGAATGTCGATTGTTCAAGGTCCTGGATCAGCTGGAGGATTTCGGTCTCGGGCTATCTATAGACAAGTGCCAATTCTTCCAAACTTCTGTGAAGTATGTGGGCCACATAGTATCCACTGAAGGCATAGAGACTGACCCCAGCAAAGTGGAGGCTTTGACTACTTGGCCTCAGCCGAAGAATTTGAAAGAGCTGCAACGGTTCCTGGGGTTTTGTGGATATTATAGGCGGTTTGTCAAAGATTATTCTCGAGTGATCCGCCCCCTCCTCAACCTTACTCAGGGGTACCCTCCCACGCACAAAAAGTATAGAAAGGTTGTGCACTCTGAGACAGAGAAGAAGTATTTTCGGCCAAATTAAGTGTTTGAAGACCGCTGGACTACTGAGTGTGAGGAAGCTTTCTATGACATCATATATCAACTTACCCATGCCCCAGTGCTGGCCTATGCTGACCCGGCCAATCCATACGTTCTCCGTACTGACGTCAGTCTACAAAGATTGGGGGCTGTGCAAAGAGTTCCAAAACATTCAATCCTGGATTACTGCAAATCGTCTCATTCTCAATGAAGCGAAAACTCAGGCAATGCTCTTTGGCTCTCCAGCTAAACTAAAAGTAAATCGGAACTCCTTCAAAATATCTTGTTCCGACAATTCCCAGTTAGTAAACACCTCATCTTTTAGATACCTTGGCATTCTCCTTGATGATTCCTTGGACTTTGATCTCCACATTACCACGACTTGCAAATCAGTCAATGCAAAGATCGGAGGAGCATACCGCACTAACTATGCCCTTACCCCATCAGCTAGGCTTGCTGTGGCACAAGGCCTTCTTTTCCCACCCTTGGCTTATGGCTCTGTCGTCTATCTAGGTGCTACTAAGACCTCCCTCCATGCATGGGACACTACATATAATAACATCTGCCATTATGCGTCTGTCTCTCCTCGGCTCAAACATCACTGTCTGCTTTATGCGGACCTTGAATGGCCTAGTCCTGTGGCCCATCGCCTCCAAGCTTATGGTGCCTTGATTGATGATACGATATGAGCAGGCCTCCCTAATTCTCTTGCCTTGCTACTACACCCTCAAACCCCTTCCTATGGTCTCCGTTCACTTGACCAAACACCTCTATACATCCCTAGAAGTAGGACCTCAATGGGTACACGAGCTTTCTCCCATTCTGCTCCTAAATATTGGAATACTATCCCTCTAGCTATTCGTCGTGCCCCAATGCATACCTGTTTCAAGAAGCTCCACCATCAATACCTACTCACAGCAAGTCCCTGCACCTGCTTCCAGCCACCATAAACCAATACCCGGCTCTGCCTGCCCTTTCCTATTTCCACACTACCTGCTACTCTCTCCAATCTATCCTCTCTTACTCTACCCCCTCCCCTCTGCCTCTCCCAGTCACTGCGTTATCTTGGACTTGCCAACTAGCTACTTGCTAAGGATCTACGGAATCTCCTGACTTGAGTTGCACTTATCTCATTTCTTCTCTATGATCCTGTTATCCATGTTTCCATACAACCTATTTTTGCTTGCTCATGTATTGTCATAGTCTTATTAATGTTTGAGATGTTTTGTACTCTTCTGGCTAACTATTTATTGTATGGTTTATGTGTGCTGCGTCACACTGATGTTTTGTATGTCATTTGTATCCTCCCGGGTCGTACCTGAAAATAGGCATTCCTATGTCTAGTGTACCCACCTGGTCAACAAAAGCAAATAAATAAACAAATAAATAATAAATATCAGGAGCCCTCGAATGGGCTGAAACCTGTAGCTTTTGCCAGCAGAAGTCCAACTCCTTCAGAAAAAAATTATTCAGTGCACAAACTAGAGTTTCTGGCTCTGAAGTGGGCCATTGTTGATCAGTTTCATGACTATTTGTATGGTGCTAAGATATTGGTAAAGACTGATAACAATCCTCTGACCTATGTGCAGACCTCAGCCAAGTTGAATGCCACTGGCCATAGGTGGCTCTCTGCCTTGGCCACCTACGACTATGCTGTTGAGTACAGAGCAGGCCTAAACCATATAGATGCGGATGCCCTTTTTTTTGGAGGCCTATGCCACAAACTGACTGAGTCAGGTTGTCAGAACCTGACATAAGAGCCCTTTGCCAAAAATTTGACTAGGAGGAACAGGTGTCTCCTGATGCTGTAGACTGCATGGTGGATTGTTTGGGGCCATCCGAGAACTGCATACCTGCTGCTTACTGTCATTTTTCTGCATTAGACACTAGTTCACTTCCCCAATTCAACAATGATAGTCTCCAACGGGCTCAGTCCCAAGACCCCATGATAAAAACGGCTGTGGAGGATTTGCAGGCCGGGAGGGACGTGTCCAAATTGCGTTCCACTGACCTGAGAACTGCCTTGTTATACAAAGAAGGGTCAAAGTTAACCAACCACTATACAGAGAGAGACTGTGGACAAAGAGGGCCGGGTAGACAAACAACAACTGGTGCTGCCCACTGCTTTTAGAGAACTGGTTTTGAGGTCCCTGCATAATCACATGGGGCATCTGGGCATAGACTGAACTCTTGACCTGGTACGGACCCGATTCTACTGGCCAAAAATGAGTGCAGATGTGGAGCAGTATGTCAAGACCTGTGGCCGCTGTTTGCAACGAAAAGCCCTACCTCAGAGCGCTGCCCCCATGGTCAATATCACTACTAGTGCCCCTATGGAACTGGACTGCATTGATTTCCTGAGTTTAGAACCAGATCTAAAAAACCTCAGTAACATATTGGTAGTCACTGATCATTTTACCCGTTATGCCCAAGCTTTTCCTATCAAAGATCAGAAAGCAACTACGGTGGCTAAAGTACTTGTTGAGAACTTTCTTTGTCCACTATGGGGTCCCCCCAGAGAATCCATTCCGACCAGGGGAGGGACTTTGAGAGCCGCCTGATTAAAGAAATGCTATCTCTGTGGGGGATACGAAAATCAAGAACCACCCCATACCATCCCCAGGGAGCTCCCCAACCTGAAAGGTTTAACTGCACATTGCTTGATATGTTGAGCACACTGAAACCTAAACACAAGCCTAGATGGAGCCAGCAGATTAGCACCCTGGTTCATGCTTATAACTGCACCAAAAGTGATGCCACTGGATTTTCCCCGTACAGGCTGATGTTTGGGAGACAGGCTAGACTGCCAGTGGATGTGTGTTTCGGGGTTTCCCCTGATGGGGTGTAAGCAGAAAATCATCTACAGTATGTACAGAAGTTGAAGGCCCAATTGAACCATGCCTACCAACTGGCCCAGGCTATGGCTGCTAAATGAAACCTGGCCAACAAGGAGAGGTATGACAAGAAAGTGAAAACAATGGAACTGAGAGAGGGGATAGAGTGCTATTGAGGAATTTGGGACTGCATGGCAAACATAAGATTGCTGATAGATGGCATCACCTTCCTCATATTGTTGTGGGAAAGCTGGCAGATTTACCTATATATAAAGTGCGGCCTGAAAACAATTAAAAAGAAGTGAAAACCATACACTGAAATCATCTGCTACCAATCTGGTAAATCTTGATTGGAGATGAACCTCCCAATGCCCCCCAGGCCTATGACTAGATCTGCTGCCAAGAAGAAACCCAGACCACTTGATTCTTCAGCAAGCCAAATCAGAGGGCCTTGTCCAAACCCCTCTAATGAAGATGATCGCCAATCTGTGTTTGAAGACAATGAAAATAATATTGAATACTATCCCTCTTATGAACTTAGCCAACTGTTTCGGGGCAACCCCCCTCGTTAACTCTGGAGATGAGGTTGGGCTTTCTGGACTGTCTGAGCCCCCGGCTTTGTCTCCGGAACCAAGGCTTCCAGAGGATGAATCAGGTAGCAGCAAAGCCCAAGGGGTGGGGTTCTTGAGCCTGTCTGAATTGTCTGGCCTGGCTGAATTTTCTGACTTTTCAAAAGAAGAAAGTGATGTGGGGGAACAAGCCAGTGATATGCCGGAACCTGAAGAATATTTTGAATGCCCTGATGGTTCCTTACTATCGCCTGAACAGTCCCCAGTTGAGCTGATTGGTGTGGGTCCCAATAAAGAGGGTCATGCCCCCGAAAGTACTATGAGCACTGGGTCCCTTTCCCCTGCGGAGGTTCCCCCTACTAATCTCAATGAGATTAAAACGGAATCAGGGCCCTTGGCAGGGTTTTCTGAGACTCCTAGAAGCTCCAGCTGAGAATTACGGCCTGTGGTAAAGTTGAGTTATGAGTCTCTGGGTCAGCCTGTGGACTTGCTCTTAAATGTGGTCCATAAAGGGGGTGTATGTGTCCCTGAGCTCCTTGCCTAAGCTAGCATTGAGGGATAACTCCAGCCTGTTAGTATTGCCCTTCGAGTGTGGTACCCCTGCTTTAGGTAGCCCACAAGTAGCTGATAGGGAGGAGATTCCCTCTGTCCAGGTGTCATGGGTAGGAAATAATGACCTGGTTTAAAAAGGGAAAGGTTGTG
Organism: Neoceratodus forsteri; assembly: GCA_016271365.2. Lineage (NCBI taxonomy): Eukaryota > Metazoa > Chordata > Ceratodontiformes > Ceratodontidae > Neoceratodus > Neoceratodus forsteri. Next base: position 61,714,339 of record CM028135.1, read on the forward strand.
TGTGTGGGTAATATTGCATAAACCGTAGTGAACTGTGAATACAGTAGCCATGCATGTAATCTAAAGTGTGACATAAAGTTAATTAAACTGTTTGCCTTAAAGTGATTTAAGGGTAACTACTTGATGCGGACGCCAAGTTCTTTCCAGGCCAGGAAGGGTGTAACCCCCCTACAAATGGGGGTTCCTAAAAGCCTTTCCGGAGCTTGCTTAAATGCTCCATGCCTGGCTGGTGTTCGACGTTAAGGCCACTAAATGTGGAGGTTGTGAGTGCTTTTAAAGCCTCCACGTTCTGTCTCTTTAAGAGCAGTCTGCTTGCAGGCAAAATCATTGTTTATGAGGGGGACTGTGTGTTTCCCTGTTCGAGTCCCGCCCGAGCTGCACTGTAATTGCCCCTCTTTGTGGTCGCTGAAAGCGCATGGGGAGCCCCCTCGACAGGTGTAACTATTTGCCTGAAATCATTTAGGGTGATAGTGAAAATGCAGTTTGTTTAACCTGCTTTTGTTGCAGATGGGACTCTGTGTGCTATTCCCCCTCCATCTTGGACCCGGACAGTTCAAGGGGTCCAATAGGAGCGAGAGGATATCTAATCTGGAGTAAAGAAGCAGCCAACCAGAAACCAGGACTCTAGATGGAGCCAGATGACCAATGGGGACACAGCTTGTAATTTCTGGACGTGGCATTATGGGTCATGGCGCCTTTTCGCACCACTGAGGGCTAGAATAAGTGAATGGCATGTGTGACCAGCCAACGAGATCGGGTAGCGCCCGAGCTGTGAGGATTGCCCCATGCTGTTAGGGGCAGAGGCGTTTTGACTGTGAAGGTGAAGGGAGCTCTGAGCTTCTGCGCTGTTGAGTATTCGCGTGGGAGCGCGTGAAAGGCCTGAGGTGGCCGTTTTTTCATTGCCCGCGCTCCATGAATCAAATCTGCAGGCTTGCAGTCAGAGGAGACTGTGTACAAGCACAGCTACCTAGCAGGCTTCACCTGAAGAGGACTGGAGAATCTGCTAAATCGCGCTTGGTCTGTCAGGAAAGTTGAAGCTGCAGTGAGACTCCCGATAGCTGGGAGTTCGTTTGGGTCCAAGGAGCAGCTGCCTGGTATGGTATCCCTCTGTTGTTTTCCATATAAATGTGTGAGGAGGCCTTTGAAGCTCAGGCTCAGCCCTGCAAGTGGTGAAGGAGTGGTTATCTGCTGGAGTTGTGAGTACTGGATCAGGGTAGCTCCCTGTTAAAGCTTACAAACAAAGGCAAAATCATTTTGGTATATTGCTGACTGCACTAATTGAGCTTTCTGGCTCCATCTGATCTTCTCAGGATTTAAATCTTGCTTGTGTCAGGGCTCCAACCAGCTGCATCAAGGAACTAGCCATTAGGGCTTGGGTACCATAGACAGTAATTAATAGGTTAGGCCTGTGCACAGAGCCATAGGTAAATTTTCATATATGGTAGTGGTAAGCCAATCAGCCTGATTCCCCCCGGTCCTTGTTATCTTCCTTCAAATAAATCAGATGGTTTGTTTTGCAAAAGTACACTGGCTAGTCTGTGTATTAATGGTGAAACACTGCATAGTGAAGGTGGTGTAACTGTACTTTACTTTCCAGGGGTTCCCCAGAGTGAGCTGACTGGTTCGAGCCGGGGGGTAAATGTATATGATAAGGACTCTGAAATTGAACTGCGTGGGCCACTAGTGGGAAGAAAGGGGGGGGGGTTGCAGCAACCCAGAGGGCTGTGACCAAGTCAACTTCAACTGTTCTAACTCCCACCTCTGGGTGGAGGCACCCGCCAACGATCTGGGCCCCTCACCCTGCTACAGTTAGGGCAGGCAGGGGTAGTAGCCCTTGGGATAGCGCCCCCAAGGGGCTACATGTTTAAATCTCTCAACCTTTCTTCATAGGACAGGTGGCTGAGCCCCTTTATCATCTTTGTTGCTCTCCTCTGAACCCGCTCCGGCCTCCCCACATCCATTTTGAGGTATGGCCTCCAGAACTGGACTCTGTATTCCAAATGTGCTCTAACCAGATGGGTGTACGGGGGTACTATGACCTCCCTATTTCTACAGGTGATCCCTCTTCCGATGCACCCCAGCATTCCACTACCCCTAGCCACTGCTCTCCCACAGTGCCTTTCCACCTTTAGATCCCCTGATATAGTGATACCCAGGTCCCTTTCTTGTTCTGTTACCTCCAGATCTCTGCCCCTCATACAGTACCCTGCCCTCCAGTTCCTGAAACCAAGATGCATGATTTTACACTTTTCTGTGTTGAATGAAAGCTGCCACTTCTTTGACCATGCCTCTAGCCTCCCCAGGCCTCTCTGTATTTTTTCTACCCCTTCCTGAGTGTCTACCCCATTGCATATCTTGATATATCATCGGCAAACAGGCTCACACCACCTTCAACGCCCTCCACAATGTCCCCAACAAACAGATTGAACAGTAGGGGCCCCAACACCGATCCCTGAGGGACCCCACTTGTGACCATGCCCTCTCTGGATGCCACCACATTTATTATGAACCTCTGCCTCCTTTTCCCCAGCCAGCTTCCCACCCATTTAACCACCCTCTGCCCCTACCCCAGGCATGACATTTTATCCAGCAGTCCCCTGTGGGGCACAGAGTCAAATTTTAATTGTTTGATTTTAATTGTTGTCCATGTGTCTTCTCCCATGTAATTACCCTGTGACTCTCCCGGGTCGCACCTGAAAATAGGTACTGGTTGTCTAGTGTGCTTACCCGGTTACCAAAAGCAAATAAATAAATGCCTTTTTAAAATCCAGATAAGCAACATCTACTGCCCTTCCCTGATCCAGTTCCTTGGTGACCTTGTCAAAAAAGTTGTTTGACATGATCTGCCTCTTGTGAAACCATGTTGTCTTGGATTCATCAGGCCTCTTTCCTCCAGGTAGCTGGTGATCCTGCCCTTCATTAGTTTCTCCATGAGCTTGTCTATCACTGATGTCAAGCTCACTGGCCTGTAATTTCCCCCTCCTCCCTTCCTCCCTCCCCCCTTATGCAGCGGGACCACATTTGCCTGCCTCCAGTCTTCTGGTACTACCCCAGTCTCCAGAGACATATTGAAGAGTGCAGTCAATGGTGTCGCCAGTATCTCCTTTAGTTCCCTTAACACCCTTGGGTGCATCCCATCTGGCCCCATCACCTTGTCCACCTTCATGCAGCCTAGTTTTCCCAAACTTTCCTCCACCTGGAATGGACTTGTATCCACTTCTCCCTCTCCTGCCATTGCTTTTTCTACTTTGCTGCCTACGTCTTCTACCTCCTCTCTAGTGAACACAGAGCAAAAATAGCTGTTTAACATGTCTGCGTTCTCTCTGTCCCCTTGTATCAACTCCCCCTCGTTTGTTTTTAACTGGAGTATTCCCTGTCTAGTCTTCTTCCTTTCACTGACGTACTGAAAAAAGCCTTATCCCCTTTTTATGTTGGCTCGTGCTTGCGCAGCCAACATCTTGCGGTAGTAGCAGATTTGGAGGCGTGGTCACTGTTGGGCGAATGCAGGGCATGCATCACTAGGTGCGTCCCTCCTTCCCCAATAAGCCAGCAGCAGGCGCTGACATCATGCATCCCTAATGTGGCCACCAGATCTAAGAAAAGGTCTGCTGCAATGAGAGCGAAGCTGTCATGTAGCGGGACCACAACACACCTCCCGATGTGCAAACATTTTGGCAGCAGTGACTGCCGCCGCCACCTGTCATAATGCCGACAGGGAGCCCACTCCCATCGCATAATGCCCTCCCTCCCATTTCGCTGTGTGCTGAGGGGTGCCCAACTTCAGCATCATGCATTCCCCTGTAAGTCTTTCTATGCCGCCGGGGCCCAATCCCTGTCGGCTTCATCTCTCTTTCCCAGTTCAATCTGCCGACAGGAGCCACTCCCCATCAGCATAATGTCCCTCCCCATTTGTTGTGTGCGAGCGGGTGCTGAATCCACCTCGCCCACCGCCCCCACTGGTATTTGCAGATGGGGGTGCCCAATCCCAGTCGGGTTGCTACAGCCCCTGGGAACTCAGGTGGCACACTGGGAGCCCATTCCAGCGTGCCACAGTACCCTGTAAAAAAAAGTCCTGCAATGTTTGTTTTTTTTTTACCTGTACAGAAAACGGTCCTCGCATGACTCCCTGCCCACTCCCTCCCTGTACTCCACCTCTGTGCACCCCTCCCTCACCCCATACTTACCTCCGTAGTACAGCGATGATTCCTCGGTGGACCGGGAACACGTCTGCACTCTTCAAAGCCAACCGCGAACTGAAGAAATGCTAGTAAGCTGTATAATGGCATAAATAGGGTTTTTTCAACTTTGGTGCATATCTCAGGCATTTTTGGGAATTTTGACACCAAATTTTCAACATGGGGTTATTGGGACCCCTCCTCATGAATGCAGGCACTGTCATGGCGTTATTCTGTCCCAAATGGTGATTTCACGGTCACTCTTCGGAATCATCTTTTGGGACCAGTTAACAAAATGACAGTGCCACTGTTCATGAGAGGGGCTCTCAAAAAGCCTATGTTGCAAATTTGGTGGAAAAAATCAAAATAATGGCTGTTTTACGAGCTTGAGTTGTCCAGTTTCCACGGACGCTCATAACTTCGTGAATTTGTAATATTTTCACTACAGATTTTCAAAATTGGCATTTTTCCACACATCCTTATGAACAGTACAGCTGTCATTTTACATATCCTGACCAAAATGTGGTTTCGCACATCCAGCACAGAATAGCGCGGTCGCTGTGCGAAATCAGTTTTCAAGACAGTTTGAGGAACTGACAGTGGCACTGTTCATGAGCAGAGGTCCTAAAATGCCTATGTTGAAAATTTGGTGACGAAATTCCATAAAATGACTGTTACAAGTGTGCGTTGCGCAGTTTCCACGCACCCTTGTAACTTCGCAAATTTGCAATATTTTCATGCCAGATTTTCAACACTGGCATTTTTTCACACCTCCTTATTAACAGTACAACTGTCATTTTTCACATCCTGCCCTAAATGAATTTTCACACCTGTGGCGCACAATGGCGTGATCACTGTGGGGAAATCAACATTTGGGACAAATTAACAAAATCGCAGTGCCACTGTTCATGAGGGGAGGTCCCAAAATGCCTATGTTAAAAATGTGGTTAAAAAATTCCCCAAAATAATTGAGTTACGGACGTGTGTTGCACAGTTTCTACGTATGCTCATGACCACCGATTTTTCATATTTTCACTCCAGATTTTCAACGTTGCCATTTTTTTACACCTCCTCATGAACAATACAGCTGTCATTTTCCACATACTGCCCAAAATGTGTTTTCATCCCTGTGTCGCCAAATGGCATAGCCACTGTGCAAAGCCACCTTTCAGCTAACAAACTGATAGTACCGCTTTTCATGAGGTGGGCTCACAAAAAGCCCATGTTGAACATTCGGAGTGAAAATACCAACACACACCTATGATGTTAGGGTTTCCAACTGTAGCACCCCACCCTGTAGAGACCGACAGGCGTCAGGGGTGTGACTTGGGATCATCGGCTGTAATGCTCACGCCATTCCACCCCCACCCCCACCCCCATCCTGCAGCCAGTGACAGGCATCGTGGTGTGCCTTGCAGTGTTCAGCCACAAAGTTCACCCCATTCTCCTGTACTGCACCCACCTCAGCATATTTCCTTATGGAATGGGATAAGTATAATGCCCAAAGACCCCAAAGCACACCACAATACTTGTCAGTGTCTACAGGATAGGGTGAGGTAAAATGGCATGAGCGTTATAGCCGACGACCCAAAGGCACACCCCAGTGCCTGTCTCGGCAGGGTGGGGATGGGGTTGGCGTCACTTCAATACTTCACTGCCATTCCTATTATGCATCTCTAACTCCTGCACTACCAATGCCAATGCCAGCGAAACAACATTGGGCATTGACAAATGCTTGTTTGACCCCTCTAGCTATGCGCTCCTCCGTTTGTGCCTTTGCCCTCCTAACCTCTACCCCTGCTTCTCTCTGGCTCACCTGCTATCTTCCCCAGTCCACTTCTGTCTGCGTTTCCTTGAACTTCCTGAAAGCTTTTCTTTTTGCCTTTACCTTTTTCGCTACCTCCCTAGTGTACCACAGAGGCTTCCTCCTCCTCTTATTTTTACTTGCTTTCTTGGCGCAGAGCTCAGTTGCCTCTCCAATAGCTTCCTTTATCCTTCCCCACATTCCCTCCACATCTGTCAACTCCTCCACACCCTCCAAAGCCCTTTTCACTACCTTCCCCATTTTCCCAAAATCCGCTCTCTTAAAATCCAGCACCCTCAGCCTAAACCGGTGAACCTCTGCAGTGTTCCTTATTTTGAACCTGGCCGTGTTGTGGTCATTCGTACCAAGGTGTTCACCCACTGATACCTCTCCTACCCTATCCCCATTCATCAGGACTAGATCGAGAGTAGCTTCTGTCCTGGTTGGCTCGCTGACCAGTTGTTTTAGGAGGGCTATTTGCAGGGAGACCAATATCTCCCTGCTGCTGGTTGAAGCAGCCGAAAGGGTGTCCCAATCCACATCTGGTAGGTTCAGGTCTCCCATCAGCACCACTTCCCTCCTTGTTGCCATTCTCACAAACTCATCAGCCATGCTTCTATCCACTAATTCCTGCTGTGCTGGGGGCCTGTAAACCACCCCCATATGCACCACTTCCCCCTTCCCTGCCTCCAAAGAGACCCAGAGTCCTTCGGCCTCCCCCCACTTGCTCTGCAGTTCCGATGCCTTGATACCCTCCTTTACATAGCGGGCAACCCCCTCCTCCTCTCTTTTCCACCCTATCCTTCCTAAACAGTTTGTACCCCAGTATCTCCATGTCCCATCCCTGCTCCTGGTGGCACCATGTCTCTGTTACACCCACAATGTCCAGACCCTCCTCGACCATTTTTGCTGTTAGATCTGAGATCTTCCTACCCAGCCTCCTGGTGTTTGCACACATGACCCTCCATCCCCCTCTTTCCACCCACCCCCTATATTCTGTCCCCTTGCCCCCTGGCTGTGTGGTTAGGGCCATTAGACCCCCCCATGCCTCTTGTCCTATCAATAAATCTTCCCCCTGCCCCTCCCCAAGTTTAGTTTAATGGTAGCTTTTTTCAACATAATCATCCAGCTTGCATTTGAGCACCGCTTTCCCTGCCCCATTTAGATGCAGCCTATCCAGGGTGTAGAGGCTGTTGTCGCTCAATGTTGAACCCCAATCTCCTATCACTCCATATCCCCCCTAAGCACACCAATCTGCCAGCAATCTATTGAAATCCTCTATATTTTGTTTTGCCTCCATGTTGGCCCTTGGTACTGGCAGCACCTCTCAGAGAAAGACAGGGATTTAAAATCCAAGCTGCTGCAGAACCTAGCCAGAGCCATAAACCTTGCCTGCACCTCCATCACACTACTCCTTGCAAGGTCATTTGTGCCTAGGTGAAGGATCAGATGAGTTTTCTTATTCATTTCCCTCCCCTTTGAGGGGATCCAATGCATGACTTTGGCTGCCGTCATCCCTAGCAGACATTCCATCCATATTTTACCCCCTCTAACTCCTCTTCCCCCCATGTAACTTCTTTTGTAAAAGAGTCCCTATTAAAACCCTTTCTCCTTCCTCCTGCCCCACACCCTGTGCACCCAACCACCCTCCCAAAGATGCCTGCCCTAGTGATGTGACGTCCCATTGTAGCATTTACCTTTGGTCAAGCCCCACTCGTAATTCACATACAGTCTCTCCAGATCCCCAGAGATCGGCTACAAGTGGCTATATGGTTCTGTAAACTTCCCAGATGCAATGCTTAATCCCTCACTCCTTGCTATATCACAACAATACCTCCCAGCTTGTAAGTTTCCATATACAATCCCCCCCAAAATTCAAATTTGCAGTATTACAGTTCTGACTACCTCTAGTTTGCAGTTAGCTGCAAGAAAAAGAGATGTGCAAGAACAAGGGGACACAATTTGAAGATAATGGAGGGGGACAGCTCAGGGACAATGTGAGGAAGTATTTTTCACAGAGAGGGTGGTGGACACATAGAACAGCCTCTTGATGAGGTTGTGGAGTCTAAAACTGTGGGAGAATTCAAGAATGCATGGGACAGACATAAGGCAATTCTTGGAGGGGGTAGGAAGAAATACGCTGTTGGTTAACTAGGATCTGCAGCTTATCCTGTAGGTAGGGAAATGGGCAGACTAGGTGGGCCAAGTGGTCCTTATCTGCCGTCAAAGTCTATGTTTCTGTGTTTCTAAGTTCACATATACAATCCCCCCTCACAATTTAAAATTTCAGTATTACAGTTCTGACAGCCCCTAGTTGCAGGTATCTTTCAGTATTACAGTTCTGCCAGCCCCAAGTTGCAGGTGTCTTGTCAATTGCAGTTTCAGTACCCTGTGATGTGCCCCCATAGTTCCTTAATGCCCCATGGACCTACATATAGGCAGTATTCCAGTCCTGACAGCAGTTTCAATAACTTGAGATGTGCCCCGTAGTTTTGCCTCAAAGCCCCACGGACCTCCCACTCGACTGTGCTCCTCCTCCTGCCAGCTCCTTCTCAGCCCCTTGTACTATCCAATCGCTCGATTAGGGTGGCACCTGAAGTGTATTTAAAAATTGGAGGAGTTGGGGGATGGGTGGGTGGAAGAAAAACCTCCCGACTTGCAGCACCAGCTTGTCCATGGGGGAAGTGGGGTCCCGACTTGGACACTGCAGCCATTTTTAAATCCAGCGCCTTCTCCTTGCTCTGGCCCGATTGGCTGTACAGCTCTGCTCTGCACCTGCACTCCCCACCTGGCTCCTGTTTCCTCCCAACAGCCCGCAGAAACCTCCTGACTTGCAGCACCAGCTTGTCTACAGGAGTAGTGGGGTCCTGACTTGACACCCCAACCCTTTTAAACCGACGCCTTCTATTTGCTCTGCCCTGATTGGTCGTACAGCTCTGCTCCGCACCCACACTCCTCACCTGGCTCCTGTTTCTTCCCAGCAGCCTGCAGAAACCTTTCAACTTGCAGCACCAGCTTGTCCACGGGGGAAGTGGGGACATGCCACCCATCGGTGCTACGAAGAAACAGAGAATCTGATGGCAGAAAAGACCCAGAGGTCTAGCGAGTCTACCCATTTACATGGCAGAATCTGCAGCCAGCCTTACTCTAGAATACAGCTGTTTTAGACACTATCCTTGGTGATGACTTGGCACCCCCTTCCCTAGGTAGCCTGCCCTTCTCCCTCCCATGGGCCACACTGTTCTCTCATCTTTCCCACCTTTTTTGAAGCCAGTCATGGACACAAAGCCACCCTCCTGGTCCCTGAGCCTGGATCCACTCTTATGCCTGCCATTACCCCTGGGTACTTGCACCGCAGGTGCTCTCCGATTGGGTACGGCGCCCTGTGCTGGAACCTCTTATTGGTCCGCCTGCTGCTAGATGCACTGCTGATTGGTGCACCTTTTCCCCACCAGTTTTAGCGCTTTCTGGGACTGACCCTTGGGCTTATCCCTGTCGGTGACTGTGGGGCTTATTGTCCTGCTCGATATTTTTCTTGCACTCCCCCCACCCCCTCCCAGGTCTCCTTTAAATACACGATAGCTCCTCCTTCCTAGGTACCTCCTCTCACTATTGGATGATTAATATCCCTACTACTTCTGAAATTGATAACTCACTCACTTGTACTTTTCCTGTCTACTAAGAATAGACAAAATGAACCAGCATATGACACTTTTCCTTCTTATGACCACTCTGTCTTTGCTACACCTATTTATCCATAAAATACCGCAATCTGGATCTACTCTCCCAAATTTCCTACCTCATGAATACTACTACTCTAACCTACTACTAATCCCTACCCCACGCTGTGGCCTCACCCCAATATTACTAAACAAGGCCTGGATCCACATGATTGCCTATGCCCGAAAAAAATGTCACTTGCATTACCGTACTCTATGTCCCCTCCTGTTCCGGAAGCTCTGGTACCTACTCCTACTTGCTATCCTACTCCCCGGGGATGTTCAACCAAATCCAGGATCAGCCAATTCTACTCCTGACTTTATTAGCCATACTAAAGGTATAATCATTGTTCACCACAATATCAGGAGCCTTATGCACAACCTAAATGAGCTTGTTGCATGGACCTTACTATACAAACCTGATATCATATTCCTAACCGAAACCTGGCTAAAACCATCTACACCTGACTGTCTCTGCTCCCTTCCATCCTACAATCTCTTGTGACTTGATAGGGCTGGACCCAAAAAAGGGGGTGGTATGGCTATCTATTTTAAAGAACATCTCCAGGTCACTGTCATCAATCTAACCAACCCAGGTCACTGCGAGGCACTTCATGTCCTGCTCACCCTCGGTACCAAAAAGTTACATATCATATGTGCTTACAACCCCACCACCACCACCACCACCACCACAAATGGTCTAAAAGGACTAGATGAGTTACTGGAACAAATCTCTAGCCTTGCTGGGAGAAATGAGGTCCTTATTCTAGGGGGACTTATCATTAACTGGCTGGATGCCAACCAATACAACCCACTGACCAAACTGCAGAGCCATAATTTGCACCAGCTAATATGTGAACCCACTAGAGCCTCCCCTTACTCAAACATGAACACCCTACTTGATTGGATAATGGCCAACCACCCTGAAAATTTAATTGCCCCTGGTGTACTACCAGATGCCATCACTGATCACTCTCTAGCCTACTGTATCTGGGGGAAGAGCAAACCCACCCCATCAAAGCCCCGTTTCATTACCTTTCGCAACTATGCAAATTTTGACTCACAGCTTTTCCTACACCACATTGCCACTACTGACTTGTCCTCCCTCCTTAAATCTTATGATGCTCAATCTGCCCTCAGTCTATTCCTGACAAAATTCCTTGCACTCCAGGATAAACACTACAAACTTGTAACTCATAGGGTAAAAAAATAAACAAACGCGATGGCTGAAATCTGACCTCCTCTCAACATTAAAACAAAGAGACAGATGCTGGCTCCTCTACAAAACTCAAGGTTATCCTCTGACCTAAATACTTACAGGTCACTATGAAATTCCTGCAAAAAGGACATCAAAAAGACCAAGAGCTCATTCTGCAAAGATCTATTAATCAACTCCTACGGTGACTCAAAGAAATTCTGGTCCCACATTAAATCCTTTCTGGGTCAGAATCCAGCATCCACCCCTAATGACATGTTACTAAATGGAGTACACTGCAATAATCCTAGAACCATCGCAAACTTTTTTAACAGAAATTTCTCTGATCTAACTACACCTCTTCTTTCCCTACCCAGTCGAGCATGCCTACCCCAACAGATGTAAACGGGCCTCATTTCTTTTTCAAGGCAATCTCAAGATGTGACATGCTTAAATTGCTAAAAAACATCTCTGATTACACTGCGGCTGGCTCTGACGATCTAGAACCCAAGCTGCTAAAGACAGCTGCTCCCCACATTGCTGCCCCACTGGCCAAGATGTTCACGCTCTCTCTTTGCCAGAGCTATGTCCCTGACATTTGGAAGGAAGCTAGGATTACCCCTGTTTTCAAAAAAGGTGATTGAAAGGATCCCTCAAATTACAGACCCATATCCATCCTAGCAGTCCTCAGTAAAATTATTGAGAAACTGATAGCCACCCAAACAATTGATTTCTTCCTGAAACATGATCCACTCACCATGGCCCAGCATGGTTTTTGCAAGGACCATAGCACCACCACCACACTTCTCAAATTCACATCCGATACACTAGAGGCTATGGATTATGGTCTTCTCACTGGGGCTATTTTTATTGACATGACTAAGGCATTTGACCTAGTTGATCACTCCATCCTCCTAGGCTCCCTTAGATCACTAGGTTTTTCACTAAACGTTGTAAAGTGTTTTAGTAGCTACTTATCCAACAGGACCCAGACTGTGAAATACAACTCTACCCTATCAGACATGGCCACTATAAACATTGGTGTGCCACAAGGATCCATTCTCGGGCCTCTGCTTTTCTCTATCTTCATAAATAACATTACCTCTAACCTACATAGGACAGAGTCCCTGCTATATGCAGATGACATTGTTCTATATGCCAGTGCAAAAAACACTGAAGACATAAATAATCAACTCTCCCTCGACTTTCAACTCACCCAACAATGGTTAACTAGTCACAAACTGGTACTAAATGAGGCCAAAACCCAAGCGATGCTCTTCGGATCAAATATCAAACTCAAGCATGCCCATCTAAAATTTAAAATCTCTACCTCAAATGGCTTAACTATCGAGGTGGTGGACTCTTTCAAATATCTGGATGTCACACTCAACCCATCACTAAATTTCGACCTACACATAAAACTGACTTGCAAACAGGTAAACACCAAAATTTGCATAGCATACCTTACCAGTTATGTGCTTACACCCTCGGCAAGGCTTTCCGTAGCACGTGGCATCCTCCTGCCCTCACTTACTTATGGGGCTGCTACATACACCTAGAAACATAGAAACATAGAAGCTGATGGCAGATAAGGACCGCAAGGCCCATCCAGTCTGCCCTTTTCTTTTTCTACCTTATAAATCTGCCATTGGCCTTTGCTCTGTTAATGGCCTATCTAGTCATACTCATCTGTATTGCTCCCTTATGCCTACCCCATGCCTGTTTGAAGACCTGCACTGTATTCATATCCACCACTTCCTGAGGTAGGCTGTTCCATGCATCCACCACCCTTTTTGTGAAAAATAACTTCCTCACAGTACCCCTTAATCGGCCTCCCTCTAATCTCATGCTGTGTCCACTTGTCTTGCTATTTTTCTTATATTGAAACATGTTAGACTCTTTCACCTTGTTAATGCCCTTAAGGTGTTTGAATGTTGTGATCATATCACCTCTCTCCCTCCTTTGCTCTAGGGTATACATAATGGGCTCCATTAATCTGTCTTCATATGTTTTTTGATGCAGTCCATGCACCATTTTGGTTGCCCTTCTCTGGACTGCCTCAATTTGGTTAATGTTCTTGTGAAGGTGTGGCCTCCAGTACTGCATGCAGTTCTCCAGATGGGGTCTAACCATTGTCTTGTAAAGAGGGATTATTACTTCCCTCTTCTGACTTGTGATACCCCTACTAATACACCCCAACATCCCCCTAGCCTTACCTACTGCTTTAGTGGTCTGATTGGATGATTTCAAGTCATCGGTGATGATGATGCCCGAGTCTCTTTCTTCCCTTGTGACTGCCAGCAACTCCCCTCCCAGCCTATAGGTGGCTTCATGGTTTCTCTTCCCCATGTGCATGATCTTGCACTTCTTTGCATTAAACCCCAGTTGCCACTCTTCCGACCATTTTGCTAGTTTATCCAGATCGCTTCTCATTCTGCCCACCCCATCTGGATCATCTACTCTGTTGCAGATCTTGGTGTCATCTGCAAACAGACAAACCTTACCCTCCAGTCCATCTGCAATGTCACTGATGAAGACATTGAAAAGACTGGCCCCAGGATTGATCCCTGAGGTGCCCCACTTGTTACTTGCATCTCTTCTGACTGTATACCGTTTACCACCACTCTCTGTTTTTGCCTGTCAACCAGTTTGCCACCCAGTTGACCAACATTTGACCCACCCGAGCCTACCCAGCTTATTAATTGATCTTTTCTATAGAACAGTATCGAAAGCTTTGCTGAAGTCAAGGTAGGCAACATCAACTGCTCCCCCTTAGTCCACCACTCTGGTTACCCAGTCAAAGAAATCTAGGTGATTAATTTGACAGGACCTTCCTTTTGTAAACCCATGCAGTATTGGATCCTGTGCTCCTATGGATTCCAGGTGTTGCACTATCCTTTCCTTAAGGAGTGCCTCCATAATCTTACCCACTACTGAGGTAAGACTGACTGGTCTGTAGTTCCCTGCCTCCTCCCTGCTACCACTCTTGTGGAGCGGGATCACATGAACCCTTCTCCAGTCTTCTGGGACCTCTCCTGTGCTCAGAGACTCACTAAACAGTTTTGATAATGGCTCTGCTAGTTCCACCCTTAGCTCCTTTAGTACCCTGGGATGTATGCCATCAGGTCCCATTGCCTTGTCCACCTTGGGCTTATCGAGCTCTTGTAGGACCCTTTCTTTTGTGAAGGGACTAGTGCTCACCTCCCTCTCCCCATGTCCATGGTGCTGAGCTGTGGGCCCTGTCCTACCTTCTCTTCAGTAAATACTGAGCAGAAGTATCTATTTAGGATAGATGCTTTTGCATGGTCCTCCTCCTCACACGCCCCCTTATCTCCTTTGATCTTAGCAAAACCCCCTCTGGACTTTCTCCTTTCACTAATATATCTATAGAAAGTCTTTTCACCTTCTTTTACTGTCTGTGCTAGTGTTTCCTCAGTGTGGGCTTTTGCCTGCCTTACTGTCTTCCCTGCTTCCCTTAAGGAAGTTTGGTATGCCTCCCTATCTTCATCCTGCTGCATTCCTTTATATTTCCTGAAGGCCTGCCTTTTGGCTCTGACCTTTTCTGCTACTGTTTTTGAGAATCAAAGTGGTTTCCTTATTCTTTTGCAGTTCCTTTTCTCTCTAACACAATGGGATGTTGTTTCAAGTATTGCATCCTTAATGCTTGCCCACTTTGCCTGTACCCCCTCACCTGTATTTCTTTTTGCCAGAGCTAGCTTAACTCTGCTGGCCATGTTATCAAAGTCAGCTCCTCTGAAGTCCCATATTTTTGCCTTGGAATGGGATGATTTAGTTGTAGTGGCCAAACTGAACCATACCATGTGATGTCACTGGCCCCCAGGTGACCTTCTACCTGGAGATCTGTGATCCTTTCCCTGTTAGTCAGTACTAGATACAGGATAGCCCTGTCTCTTGTGGGTTGTTGTGCCAGTTGTTTGAGGCCCTTTCCCTGCCGGGAATCCACCATGTGTCTAGTTCTGGCAGATGTTCCTGCTGGTATTGACCAGTCTGTATCTGGCATGTTGAAGTCTCCCATTATCAGAACCTCCCCTTTAGCTGTCATGTTTTGTATATCTTCTGACAGTAATGTGTCTATGTCCTCCCCCTGGTCTGGGGGCCTGTAGACAACCCCAGTTCTTATGGCTGTCCCATTTCCTGTTTCCAGGGTGACCCACAGTTCTTCTGGCTCCTTATGTGTATTCTGAATTTCTGTAGCTTTGATATTTTCATTGACATACAGGGCCACTCAACCCCCTCCCCTTTTGCACCTCGGTCTCTTCTGAACAGTACATAGCCAGGTACTGAAGTCTCCCAAGTGTGGTTACTGGTAAACTATGTCTCATTAATTGCCTCTGCATGCAAAACAAGTCTTCAGAAATGGGACATAACTTACAACAACATCTGTCGCTATGCGTCCTCACATAAGCTGAAACATCACTGACTCCTTTATTCAGAGCTAGGATGGCTTCCTCCACTTGAGCTACAGCTTTATGCCTATGGCTCTGTCATAGACAATATTGTTCGGCTACAAATACCCAAACCCCTTACAGCCCACTTCCAAATCAGAACACCCTTCTACGGACTGAGATCCACTGACAGCACCCCCCGTCTGCATACCTAGACACTATACCTCCAAAGGTGCAAGTGCTTTCGCCTGTCATGCCCCCCAATACTGGAACACTCTCCCTTGACCCGTGTGACAAGCACCATCACATGCAACATTTAAGAGAAAATTGAGTTACCATCTTGAGTCCTCCTTCATGTGCCATTGCTTCAAACCCCCTTAGCTCTCACCTCCTCCCTACCTAGTCTCTCCCTACTTTTGCTGCTCTATTCTACTATATAAATAGCACTTCCCCCCCACCTGTTCTGTCCTACCTCCCACCTAGATTCGTCCCCTATCCTCTTGCTTTCTTTTCTATCTTCTTTACTCTTATACCCCATTGCTTTTCCCTACTTACAGCCCCAATCAAATACTATAGCATTCACTATCTATCTTATTTTTCCTCAAAATAAATGTCATGTAACCTGTATTGTTGAATATGTCTCTGCTTATTGTTCCCATCACTCTGTTTCTGGATCTACCCTTTTGGTAGCCACTTCTTTTTCATATTACCTTCTCACACTGTAACAACCCTCTACCTTTGTCGGTAACCCATGAGGTGGACGCATGAAGAAGGGTGCCGTCCGTAATGGCGACTCCTTCCTGGCACAATCTCTCATGGTGATGGGGAGAATAGGGTGACTGGATGAGGCTGTGGGCAAACTGGGCAATAGGATGTCACTATGCATGTATGTGCTGGCGGGGGTGGGGAGGCGAGCACAGGAGCTGGGAGGGGTCTGGAGAAGGCTTCTTAGGGGGTGTCCTTGATGGCTGATTGAACTGCGTTATGGCATCGGGGTTGGCGGTGAATGCTGTGGGAGAAGTACTGAGTTGGTCCGGGCGCTGGCGTGATTTTATTGCGCTCGGCCCCAACCTTTTTTCCCCTGCTTTCCTCCTCCACCCACCCTCGACACACCCTCCTGATGAGAATCCTATGGGGTGAAAAGCTCATGAGGGGAGGTGGAGAGGCACAGCCCCCTTTACAGAAAGCAGTAAAATAGTGTCCTAATGCCATTGTCCTGGCGCTGGGTTGCCAGAGAGCCAAAAATGTTTTCGGCACTCTGACTGAGTGATAACGCTAATCGCCTTTAGGCATTCACCGTTATCACATAAACCTACCTTTATCTATAGCCACCTTTCCTTTTCTCTGTTTACTCTGTATGCTATTGTCTATTATGTTGTACTTGTAATGAAATGTTCTGTATGCATTGATGTACTGTACCCTCCCGGGTCATGCCTGAAAATAGTCATTGCCATGGCTAGTGCACTTAAACTGTAAACAAAAGCTAAATAAAAATAATTGTGCAGACCACCTCTCTGGGGAATCTGTTCCACTTGTCCACCACCCATCAATGAAAAATAACATTCTCACATCCTTTTTGGATCTCCTCCAACAATTTCCACCCATGCCCTCTAGTTACTGTATTATTATTTCTGGTGAACAGTTACTTACAGTCTACCCTATACATTTCCTATGAGAACTCGCACTGTAGGTCTCTATTCCATCCCTCCTTTCTTCAGGATGCCAGTCAGAGTGTGTACATGACGAGGCAGTGTAGTCTCTCCTTGTGTGATTTCCCTTGTTGCCCCTGGATAATTTTTGTGGCCCTCTCTGGATAGTCTCCAGTTAGTCCCTGTCCTTCTTGAGGCCTGGATTCCACAACTGCGTGCAGTACTCATCAGAGACCTTTACAGTGGCAATATAATTTCCTTCCTTCTGCTACAGAACACCCTGCTACAGTACAAACCTCAACATCCTGTTGGCTTTCTCAAATGCCTTACTGCTTTGGTAGTAGACCTGACTATGTCACTGATGATTACTCCAAGGTATTTTTCTTCTGTGGTCTGTGCCATTCTCACCTCCATCCAGTAGTCCTTTTCTATGGTTCTTGTAAATGTGCTTGACTTTACACTTCTCAGCTTTAAATTTCAGCTGCCACACCATGGGCCACTTCTCCAATTTTCCATGTCTCTTTTCATACCTCTTATTCCCTCCTCAGTAACCACCCTGTTCCAAATCCTGTTGGTGTCTGTGAAGAGACACATCTTGCTCTATATACCCTCTTCTGCAGTTGTACAATGAAAAATGAATGTATTAAACACCAGCAGTCCCAGGATCAAGCCCGGTAATACCCTGCTTGTAATTTCCCTAACCCCTGATTATTCTACATCGACTACCATGCTCTGTGTCCTGTCCTCCCCCCAACTAATTCTCTGCCCATCTTCTCAACTTTTTCTCTGATCCCTGGTTTCTCAGCACGTTTGCTAGCCTTCTGTGAGGCAAAGAATAAAAGGCTCTACTCTTGTCAAGATATAACACATCTAATGCTTGGACCCTGTCCAGTGCCTTCATAGCCTAGTTAAAAAAGTCAATCAGAACTGTTTGACATGATCAGCCTGCTAAAAATCATGCTTTCTACTCTCCTGTTGCCCACTAATCTCCAATTATTCCACTATATGCTCCCATATGATAGTCTCCAGCACTTCCCTATGATTAAGGACAGGCTAACCATTCTGCAGTTTTAAGGGGAAACCTCTGTCTAATTTTATGTGACACTGCATAAGCAATTATCCAATCTATAGGGCCCCCCCTTCCCATTTTTAGTGAACAGTTACATACATATGAACATATTACATATAACAAAGCCAGCAGATTAAGGCCATTAGGCCTATCAAGTCTGCACATATTGCAGAGTCCTCAGCATCACCTAATAACCCTGCCCCCTCCCCAGTCAGCCCTTCCCCTCCATCCACCTCCTCTAGACACATATTTTCCCCTTAACTCTATCCCAGCCCCTGTGGAAGATGCTTGTAGAATTTTCTGTGAAACCACCTCCTCAGGAAGCCCATTCCAACCCACCACCTTCTCCATGAATAAGTGCCTTCTAGCCTCTCTTGTAAACCTCCCCCTCCAACTTGAGACTGTGTCCCCTCGTGTTTTGATTCCAACTGAGCTTGAAGAGACTCTCCATGTCCACCATATTTATTTCTTTTAAATATTTGAAGGTCTCAATAATTTCCCCTCTGTTCTCTCCTCCAGGGAGTACAAGTTCAGGGTCTACAGCCTCTCCTCATATGTACTTCCTTTTTGGCCCACGATGATCTTAGTTGCCCTCCTTTGGATCATCTCGAGCAGGTTTATATCCTTTTTAAGGTATGGACACCAGTACTGTATGTTGTACTCCAAATGTGGCCTCACCTACGACCTGTACAAGGGCAGTATCCCGTTCTCCTGCAGGTTTATATCCTTTTTTAAGGTATAGACACCAGAACTGTATGCTGTACTCAAATTTTGCCTCACCTACGACCTGTACAAGGGCAGCCTCACTTTCTTCAGCAGATTTATATCCTTTTTAAGGTATGGACACCAGTACTGTATGTTGTACTCCAAATGCGGCCTCAACTACGATCTGTACAAGTGCAGTATCACTTTCTCCAGCAGGTTTATATCCTTTTTAAGGTATGGACACCAGTACTGTACGTTGTACTCTAAATGTGGCCTCACCTACGACCTGTACAAGGGCGGCATTACTTTCTCCTGCAGGTTTATATCCTTTTTAAGGTATGGACACCAGTACTGTATGCTGTACTCAAATTTTGCCTCACCTACGACCTGTACAAGGGCAGCCTCACTTTCTCCAGCAGGTTTATATCCTTTTTAAGATATGGACACCAGTACTGTATGTTGTACTCCAAATGCGGCCTCAACTACGATCTGTACAAGTGCAGTATCACTTTCTCCAGCAGATTTATATCCTTTTTAAGGTATGGACACCAGTGATGTATGTTCTACTCCAAATGTGGCCTCACCTACGACCTGTACAAGGGCAGCCTCACTTTCTCCAACAGGTTTATATCCTTTTTGAGGTATGGACACCAGTACTGTATGTAGTACTCCAAATGTGGCCTCACCTACGACCTGTACAAGGGCAGCATCACTTTCTCCAGCAGGTTTATATCCTTTTTAAGGTATGGACACCAGTGCTGTATGTTGTACTCCAAATGTGGCCTCACCTATGACCTGTACAAGGGCAGCATCACTTTCTCCAGCAGGTTTATATCCTTTTTGAGGCATGGACACCAGTACTGTATGTTGTACTCCAAATGTGGCCTCACCTATGACCTGCACAAGGGCAGCATCACTTTCTCCAGCAGGTTTATATCCTTTTTAAGGTATGGACACCAGTACTGTATGTTGTACTCCAAATGTGGCCTCACCTACGACCTGTACAAGGGCAGTATCCCTTTCTCCTGCAGGTTTATATCCTTTTTAAGGTATGGACACCAGTACTGTATGTTGTACTCCAAATGTGGCCTCACCTATGACATGTACAAGGGCAGCATCACTTTCTCCAGCAGGTTTATATCATTTTTAAGGTATGGACACCAGTACTGTATGCTGTACCCCAAATGTGGCCTCACCTATGACCTGTAAATGGGCAGTATCACTTTCTCTAGCAGGCTTATATCCTTTTAAAGGTATGGACACCAGTACTGTATGTTGTACTCCAAATGTGACCTCACCTACGACCTGTACAAGGGCAGTATCACTTTCTCCTTCAGGTTTACATCCTTTTTAAGGTATGGACACCAGTACTGTATGCTGTACTCAAATTTTGCCTCATCTACGACCTGTACAAGGGCAGCCTCACTTTCTCCAGCAGGTTTATATCCTTTTTAAGGTATGGACACCAGTACTGCATGTTGTACTCCAAATGTGGCCTCACCTACGACCTGTACAAGTGCAGCCTCACTTTCTCCAACAGGTTTATATCCTTTCTGAGGTATGGACACCAGTACTGTATGTAGTACTCCAAATGTGGCCTCACCTATGACCTGTACAAGGACAGCATCACTTTCTGCAGCAGGTTTATATCCTTTTTAAGGTATGGACACCAGTACTGTATGTTGTACTCCAAATGTGGCCTCACCTACAACCTGTACAAGGGCAGCCTCACTTTCTCCAACAGGTTTATATCCTTTTTGAGGTATGGGCACCAGTACTGTATGTAGTACTCAAAATGTGGCCTCACCTACGACCTGTACAAGGGCAGCATCACTTTCTCCAGCAGGTTTATATCCTTTTTAAGGTATGGACACCAGTACTGTATGTTGTACTCCAAATGTGGCCTCACCTATGACATGTACAAGGGCAGCATCACTTTCTCCAGCAGGTTTATATCATTTTTAAGGTATGCACACCAGTACTGTATGCTGTACCCCAAATGTGGCCTCACCTATGACCTGTAAAAGGGCAGTATCACTATCTCTAGCAAGCTTATATCCTTTTTAAGGTATGGACACCAGTACTGTATGCTGTACTCCAAATGTGGCCTCACCTACGACCTGTACAAGGGCAGTATCACTTTCTCTAGCAGGCTTATATTCTTTTTAAGGTATGGACACCAGTACTGTATGTTGTACTCAAATGTGGCCTCACCTACGACCTGTACAAGGGCAGCATCACTTTCTCCAGTAGGTTTATATCCTTTTAAGGTATGGACACCAGTACTGTATGTTGTACCTCAAATGTGGTGTCACCTACGACCTGTACAAGGGCAGCATCACTTTCTCCAGCAGGTTTATATCCTTTTTAAGGTATGGACACCAGTACTGTATGCTGTACTCCAAATGTGGCCTCACCTATGACCTGTACAAGGGCAGTATCCCTTTCTCCTGTAGGTTTATATCCTTTTTAAGGTATGGACACCAGTACTGTATGTTGTACTCTAAATGTGGCCTCACCTACGACCTGTAAAAGGGCTGTATCACTTTCTCTAGCAGGCTTATATCTTTTTTAAGGTATGGACACCAGTACTGTATGTTGTACTCCAAATGTGACCTCACCTACGACCTGTACAAGGGCAGTATCACTTTCTCTAGCAGGTTTATATCCTTTTTAAGATATGGACACCAGTACTGTATGTTGTACTCCAAATGTGGCCTCACCTACGACCTGTACAAGGGCAGCATCACTTTCTCCAGCAGGTTTATATCCTTTTTAAGGTATGGACACCAGTACTGTATGTTGTACTCCAAATGTGGCCTCACCTACGACCTTTACAAGGGCAGCCTCACTTTCTCCAACAGGTTTATATCCTTTTTAAGGTATGGACACCAGTACTGTATGTAGTACTCCAAATGTGGCCTCACCTATGACCTGTACAAGGGCAGCATCACTTTCTCCAGCAGGTTTATATCCTTTTTAAGGTATGGACACCAGTAATGTATGTTGTACTCCAAATGTGGCCTCACCTACGACCTGTAAAAGGGCAGCCTCACTTTCTCCAGCAGGTTTATATCCTTTTTAAGGTATGGGCACCAGTACTGTATGTTGTACTCCAAATGTGGCCTCACCTATGACCTGTACAAGGGTAGCATCACTTTCTCCAGCAGGTTTATATCCTTTTTAAGGTATGGACACCAGTACTGTATGTTGTACTCTAAATGTGGCCTCACCTATGACATGTGCAAGGGCAGCATCACTTTCTCCAGCAGGTTTATATCATTTTTAAGATATGGACACCAGTACTGTATGCTGTACCCCAAATGTGGCCTCACCTATGACCTGTAAAAGGGCAGTATCACTTTCTCTAGCAGGCTTATATCCTTTTTAAGGTATGGACACCAGTACTGTATGCTGTACTCCAAATGTGGCCTCACCTACGACCTGTACAAGGGCAGTATCACTTTCTCTAGCAGGCTTATATCCTTTTTAAGGTATGGACACCAGTACTGTATGTTGTACTCCCAATGTGGTCACACCTACGACCTGTACAAGGGCAGCATCACTTTCTCCTGCAGGTTTATATCCTTTTTAAGGTACAGACACCAGTACTGTATGCTGTACTCCAAATGTGGTGTCACCTACGACCTGTACAAGGGCAGCCTCACTTTCTCCAGCAGGTTTATATCCTTTTTAAGGTATGGACACCAGTACTGTATGTTGTACTCCAAATGTGGCCTCACCTACGACCTGTACAAGGGCAGTATCCCTTTCTCCTGCAGGTTTATATCCTTTTTAAGGTATAGACACCAGTACTGTATGTTGTACTCCAAATGTGGCCTCACCTACGACCTGTTAAAGGGCAGTATCACTTTCTCTAGCAGGCTTATATCTTTTTTAAGGTATGGACACCAGTACTGTATGTTGTACTCCAAATGTGGCCTCACCTACGACCTGTACAAGGGCAGTATCACTTTCTCTAGCAGGCTTTTATCCTTTTTAAGATATGGACACCAGTACTGTATGTTGTACTCCAAATGTGGCCTCACCTACGACCTGTACAAGGGCAGCATCACTTTCTCCAGCAGGTTTATATCCTTTTTAAGGTATGGACACCAGTACTGTATGTTGTACTCCAAATGTGGCCTCACCTACGACCTGTACAAGGGCAGTATCCCTTTCTCCTGCAGGTTTATATCCTTTTTAAGGTATAGACACCAGTACTGTATGTTGTACTCCAAATGTGGCCTCACCTACGACCTGTACAAGGGCAGCATCACTTTCTCCTGCCTATTGCTGATCCCCTTGGCAAAGCAGCTCAACACCTTTTTATGTTTGCCTGTGCATATGTGCAAGAAACATGTTGTGGCTGCTTGCTGGAGAAGCAGGTTGTGGAGGTGTGGCAGTGTTGTGGCCAATGCCGCCACTGCTTTTTGGGGCTTGTCTGTGTGTCACCAATGAAGGCACATGCTGGTTATGACAGTAGTCTGCAAGTATGCCACCAACTTGAAACAATTTCACCACTGCAGAGAGGGAGCACCCCCTCATTGCAGGGTGTGCCTTGCCTGGTGTAACATTTCAATAAACATGGTGGTGGCTGTCGCCGTCCACCTATCACAGACAGAGATCACTGCCGCCAGATGCCGTTCCCCTATTTTTGTTTGTTAATGAATGAAATTCATAAACAGACAATAAACAGGGATGGCAAGCAAGCGTCCAAACTGGAGAGTTCTAAAAAAAAATGTTTTTCTTTCAGACGTTCTAGTTTCTGACTTTCTGCACTTCAGTAAGTAATCAGTGACTCAACTTAAGCACTGCTGAGAGGAGTACCTGCCAACTTCTTTCCTGAGTGTCAGCCTGACTCAGCCAGTGCCCATTCATCACAAAAACAACCCCCCCGGACCTTCAGCTGAACCAGAAACCTAACCCCCCTGCCCCAACACAACACACACACTCACACACACACACAGTGCACAATGACATGCTCAATGCACACCATCATATTGCAGTGCACCAGCTTGCCAAGACAAGTTGCTGTCAATGATTAATGCCACCTACCGGTCTAGTCCTCCCATTCAGTCAGGTCACTGGTCTCACTCACTCCTGGTCCAGATGCTACACAGGATGAATTTTGTGTCCCTACTCCCAACCCTCCACTCCTCCACTTTAAGTCTGGCTGAGCCTGGGCTGGTCAGTGACAGCGCGGTGCCTCGGTGCACTGTTTGTTACATTTTAATTGGATCTTCTTGAAGTCCTGATTTTTGCTTTGCCATTTGATGCTGCTCAGTATGTCCCATTCTGGGGTCCCCACTTCCCAGGCACCATCCAGGCTCCAGACAGACCTACAAGACCACTGCTCCCTCCAGAACAGGACAGCAGCTTGCACTTGCAGCTCTGCCTCCGAGAGTCCCAGGACCCTTTGACCGGTTACCAAGGTTCTTCCTCTCAGACTCCTCAGTGAGTCCAAGCCGACAGCAATGCAAAAAATAAAATGCCAGTGAATGTCATGAGTGCGAGCAGCATGACCCACCGGTTCAGTCTGGGTTAGGCAGGTCCGCACTGTGCAAGGACTGCAACAATAAAAATGAGTTTAAATGCCCCCTCCCCAGTTCATTTGCTGATGTGGAGCCCAATCCCCGTCAGCATGATGTCCTTGCAGTTTAATTTTGTCTGCTAAGGGGGGTGCCGTCCTCGGCATCATCGCCCCCAAAAAGACATTTTCTTTGCCAATGGGATGCCGAATCCCCATCAGCTCTAGTCCCCCCCAAAACACCCAGGTGGAACACTGGGAGCCCATCCCAGCATGCCAAAACTACCTGTAAAAAAAGAAAACCTTCCCATGAAGTTCTTTTTTGTTTGTTTAATTTGTAAACAAGAAAATGATCCCTTGTTGTCTGTGGTGCAGCCCTTCCCCCAACCCGCACCCACCCTTTGTGCAATCAACCTCCCTGCAACCCCTCATACCCCCCAGAGTCCGGCACAATGATCTTCGGTGGAGCAGCAACACATCTGCACTCTTCGAAGCCAACTGCAAACTGAAGAAATGCCGGTAAGTTGTACAATGGCATAAATTGGGGGATCAACTTAGGCAGACATCGCTGCCATTTTTGCAACTTTTGGCATGAAATTTTCAACATGAGGTTCTTGGGACCCCACCTCACGAACTCAGTCACTGTCATGTTGTTATTCGGTCCTGAAAGGTGATTTCGCAGTCACAGCACGGAGTCACCTTCTGGGATCAATTAATGAAACAACAGTGTCACTGTTCATGAGGTGGGCTCCCAAAAAGCCTATATTACAAATCTGATGAACAAATTCCAAAAAATGACTCTGTTACAAGCATGCATTGTGCAGTTCCCACACTCGTAACTTTGAGAATTTTTGATATTTTCACTCCAGATTTTCAACATTGACATTTTGCCACACCTCCTTATGAGCAGTACAGCTGTCATTTTTCACATTCTCCCCGAAATGTGTTTTCACACATGTGGCGCACAATGGCGCGGTCGCTGTGCGAAATCATAGTTTGGGACAGATTAAGAAAATCACAGTGACAGTGTTCATAAGGAGAGGTCCCAAAAAGCCCATGTTGCAAATTTGGTGAACAAATTCAAAAAAATGACTGCATTACCAGTGTGCGTGTGTTACGCAGTTTCTACGCATGCTTGTAATTTCACCAATTTTTTATACTTTTACTTCAGATTTTCAGCGTTGTCATTTTTGCACACCACCTTATGAACAGTATAGCTGTCATTTTTCACATCTTGCCCGACCATGTTTTTGCACCTGTGGCACACAATGGGCACGGTCGCTGTGCGAAATCAACATTCAGGACAGATTAAGAAACTCACAGTGCCACTGCTCATGAGCAGTGGTCCCAAAATGCCTGTGTTGAAAATGTGATGTAAAAAAAATCCACAAAATAATTGCATTACAGGTGTGTGTTGCGCAGTTTCTACACACGCTCATGACTTCACCAATTTTTTTGTATTTTCACTCCAGATTTTTAACATTACCATTTTTTTACACCTCCTCATGAACAGTACAGCTGTCATTTTTCACATCCTGCCTGAAATGTGTTTTCGCACCTGTGGCGCCAAATGGCGCAGTCGCTGTGCAAAATCCCGTTTCCGCTAATGGACTGAAAGTGTCACTGCTCATGCAGTGGGGTCACAAAAAGCCCATATTGAAAACGCAGAGTGAAAATACCAAGAACTGCCCAGGGCATCAGGGTTTCCAACCATAACACCCTACCCTCTAGGGGACTGACAGGCATCAGGGATGTGACTTGGGATTGTCGACAGTAATGCTTACGCCATTCCACCCCCGCCCCCACCCTTCAGCCAGTGACAGGCATCGAGGTGTGCCTTGGACTCTTTGTCCCCAAAGTTCACCCCATTCTCCTATACTGCACCCATTTCAGCATATTTCCTTATGGAGTGGGGTGAAGGCCAGATCAGCAGCAGCTGACACTGGCACAGTCAGGGGGTCAGGGCAGATGTTGGCATTGCCTGTGATAAAGATAAAAAGGCCAGTAAGGTGGAGGGGACAGATGATGCTATCTCCACCAAAAGGGTATGGTTAGCCCTTAAGGCTCTAAAGAAAGAGAAATCTCCTGGGCTGGATGGCATTCATCCGAGAGTACTATGGCAATTGGCAGACATACTGGCTGCACCCCTGGTAGAGTTCTTCAACAGGTCACTTGAGACAGGGAGGGTACCTAGGGATTGGCGAGAGGCACATGTGGTGCCAATCCATAAAGGAGGGTCAAGGGAAGTACCAGGTAACTATAGATCCATCAGTTTGACCTCGGTGGTGGGAAAATTAATGAAGAGTATACTAAAGGAATGATTGGAGGTGTATTTGGAGGAGGTGGGAGGTCTGGATAGTCGGCAACATGGGTTTGTGCCAGGTAGATCATGTCAAACCAATCTTGTGGAGTTCTACAAATGGGTAACATCAGAACTGGACAGGGGAATCCTGTGGATGTATTATTCTTGGACTTCAGCAAGGCGTTTGACTCTGTCCCCCACAATGGTCTGGTGGAGAAACTGACGGGGTTGGGAGTAGGCCCTTTGATGGTCAGATGGATTGAAAACTGGATAGCTGGACGCACTCGGAGAGTAGTGGTCATTGGGGAGCTCTTGAACCCTAGAGAGGTCCATAGTGGGCTACCGCAGGGCTTGGTCCTGGGTCCAATCCTGTTTAATGCACACATATTGGACATCAGGGAGGGTACATGGTGTGAAATGAGTCTCTTCGTTGATGACTCTAAGATGGGAGCAGTAGATCAGGGGAAGAGGGGAGGTTGGCCCTGCAAGGAAACCTGGACACCCTGGAAAGGTGGGCTCACACATGGAAATTCAATTTCAATGTCATCAAGTGCAAGGTGTTACATCTTGGGCGAGGAAACCCTAAACACAGGTACACCCTGGGAGGGGAGGCGCTGGAGGCCTCAACAGGGGAAAAAGACCTAGGGGTCATGGTGGATACATGTATGAATAACTCTGAGCAGTGCAGGAGTGCGGCTAGCAAGGCAAACAGGATGTTGGGATGCATCGTAAGGGGGATCACCCCTAGGAGCAGGGAAGTGATTCTGCCACTATACAATGGACTGGTTAGACCACACCTTGAGTACTGTGTACAGTACTGGAGACCACACTAGAAGAGGGACATACAGCTCCTGGAGAGGGTACAGAGGAGGGCAATTAAGATGATACGAGGACTAGGAGATTTGACGTATGAGGACAGATTTTGAGGAGCTCTGCCTGTTTTCTTTGGAGGAGAGGAGATATGGGGGACATGATTGAGGTCTTCAAATACCTCAAGGGAATAAATAGGGTAAACACGGAATAGATCTTTAGACTAAAGCAGGGAGGTATCACCAGAGGGCATGGTTTGAAGTTGGAAGGTGGAAGGGTGAGGGGGGAAGAGGAGGACATTTTTCACTGAGAGGGTGGTGGATCCTTGGAACATGCTGCCTGGTGAGCTGGTTCAGAGATCCACAGTGGAGGGCTTCAAGAAAGGGTGGGACAGACACAGAAAGCAGATGTATCAGATGATGGCCTGGCACGGGGGTGAGATGGATGATAGGGGTTTCTGGAACAAAAGGGGGGGAGGGCCTCAGTACCCAACTAGGGATCTGAGGTTTGAGCAGACTCTATAGACCGTGAGGCCTAATCTGCTGGCAATTAGTATGTTAGTATGTTAATAATTTGTCCTATCTGGAAATGTTTGCACAAGTAAACAAAATGAAATAGGATCCCTGAATTAATATGCTGCTATTGCACTATGTCCCACCAGCAAAGGTAAGTATTTATTTTTAATTTTTTGCTTTTTAGCCGAGTGAGGGGAAGCAGTGTATTTTTAATTATCTTTTGTTCCTGTTTATCTCTGTGCAGGTATTTATCAATAGGTGATGAAATCCAGTTCCTGCATGGGTTCACCATGTGTCTGGTTATTTAATTTTACAGTGTTTCCTACCAGGGAAGGTAAGAATTCTTTTTTTTTTTCAATTTTTGTTTTTAAAATGATTAAATGTCATTCATATGCAACTGTCTTGTCTGCTCCTGTTTCTCTTGTTTCAGGTAACTTTCAGCTATGTGACAAATAATGTAGAATAAGGCAGCAGCATCAGATGAATAACTGTCATTCACGCTGGATACAGTGGATATGCTGACTTTAAAAGGACACTGTCAGCTTTCTGTGGATTTTTTCATAGAAACATAGAATTTGACGGCAGATAAGGACCGCTTGGCCCACCCAGTCTGCCCATTTCCCTGCCTACTGGATAAGCTGCAGATCCTAGTTAACCAGCAGCCTACTTTTTCCTACCCCCATCCCCTAGAATTGCCTTATGACTGTCCCATGCATGCTTGAATTCCACCACTGTTTTTGACTCCACAACCTCCTCCGGAAGGCTGCTCCATGCATCCACAACCTCTCTGTGAAAAATATCCTTAAATTACCTCTGAGCCGCCCCCCTCTATCTTCAAATTGTGCCCCTTGTTCTTGCACACCTCTTTTTGAAAGATGCTACCCTCTTGGACTTTGTTGATTCCTTGAGGTACTTGAACGTTTCTATCCTGTCCCCCCTCCTCCTTTCCTCGAGGCTATACATATTAAGCTTCTTTAGTCTCTCTACATATGTCTTCCGGTGTAGACCCTGCACCATTTTAGTTGCCCTCCTCTGGACAGCTTCCATCCTGTCTATGTCTTTGCGAAGACTGGGTCTCCAGAACTGCATGCAGTACTCCAGATGGGGTCTGACCAGCTGTCTGTACAGAGGGATAATAACTTCCTGTTTTCTACTGGTGATGCCTCTCCCTATATATCCCAATATCCTCCCAGCCCTCATTGCTGCCCTCTCACATTGCTTGCCCACCTTTAGGTCATCTGATATGACTACCCCCAGGTCCCTTTCCATTTTTGTTGTCGTTAGTATCTCACCCCCCATTGTGTACTCTTCCCCTGGGTTTTTGTTTCCCAGGTGCATTACCTTGCACTTCTTAGCATTGAATCTAAGCTGCCATACATTTGACCATTCTTCTAACCTTGCCAAGTCCCTTTTCATCCTTTCCACCCCACCTTGTGCATCAACTCTGTTGCAGATCTTTGTGTCATCTGCAAAGAGACATACTTTTCCTTCCAGTCCCTCTGCAATGTCGCTTATAAAGACATCGAAGAGGACTGGTCCTAATACTGAACCCTGCGGTACCCCACTAGTAACCCCCCTTTCATCAGAGTGGACTCCATTTACTATTACTCTCTGTGTCCTATTAAATGGAGTCCACTCTGTAACCCCCCTTTCATCAGAGTGGA
The DNA here is from genome assembly GCA_016271365.2 of Neoceratodus forsteri. Classification (NCBI taxonomy): domain Eukaryota; kingdom Metazoa; phylum Chordata; order Ceratodontiformes; family Ceratodontidae; genus Neoceratodus; species Neoceratodus forsteri. Next base: position 61,743,882 of record CM028135.1, read on the forward strand.
CCTTCTGAAAACTGGTACCTCAAGCCATCTTTATTTTTTTCTCATGTATTTTATTAATTTTCCTTTGCAATAGCAGCCTGTTTCATTGAAGATATAGCAATTTAATATGTTTTACATAAAAATCAAGACACAGATTACAACAATAAAGAGCAATCTAAAACAGTTCATCCACCTAGCATTGACAATTTGTTAACATTATTGACTTACATGTTTCTGCTTCTGTTTTGTGTACAAGAAGAGAGAGGAGGATGCAGAAAGAATATACAGTAGTCCCACAGTACTGGACAGAAACAGAAGACATCTGGAAAGATAATCTAGAACTGCAGAAAATAAAAAACAACATTAAAATGCACAGTGCATTATCTCAACAAATTGATAAAGAGAAAAGAAAGACTTCTTGGTTAGTGTTCATTTCATTATTACCCTTGTCTTGTAGAGGTTTGAGTGGGAAGGGGTGCTTTATTCTGGAGTTCCTCAGTCATTTCTGACTTGCCTGTCGAATAAAAACTCCTCCAGGGCTAGACAATGTTTATGATAATTATAGAGTCTACCCCTTGCTCTGTATATGACATTTTTCGGTTCTGTGTGATAACGGTGACTGCCAAAGGGCGATTGCCGTTACAGCAAAGCTAGAGCACTGAAAATCAATTTCGGTGCTCTGACTCCCTGGCACACAACAAAACGGTGCTGGAGACTTGCATTTTTTACATTTATGTGCCACTAAAGCCATGAGCTGACCCACTACACCACAGGGCCAGCTCGGCAGCCTACCGCAGTGCCACCCCTCAAATCCCTTCCCTCCCCTCACAGAGTGTGCTTGCTTCCCCTGCACGTACCTGCATCGTGATCGCTCCCATCCCCTTGTGTACATACCCATAGCGATGTCCTGTCACTGTCCTGTCACTACGGTCACCAACCCACCCCATCCAGTCGCTGTAGCTGCCTGGTAGCCGCTGTGCCACGTGCCACGATTGAGTCGCCCTTTCGGTGGTTGCTCAGTCGAGGTCGCGCACATCATGGTATACTTATTTTTCATATGGGCACACTCAGACACATTTATTAGCCAGGATTCTCTCTCAGACAGTTGTTCACTTTCCCAGTGGGTGAGTATTTCTAATTTGGTGCATAGAATTGCTAAATATATTAATCTCCTAGGCCCCTCTTGTAACCTGGGCAGTTATTTCCAGGTCTCCCAAGAGCACCATTTGTGCTTTCATCTTTATCTGGGTTTGTGTAATCACACGCAAATGTAGTCTATTCCACCCCAGAAGTGACCCAATTTTGTGCAGGAAAACATCTTGTGCAGCAGAGTGCCACTACTACCTTTACATCTAGGGCACACGTCATCATATTGTTGAGATACTTTCTGGAGTTTTTCTGGTGTGTAATATGCCATGTGGGAGGTGAGGTATTGTACAAGCTTGGAAGTTGCTCAGGAGGGGATTATACCAGCCATCCTCCTGCATATCCAACCAGTCTTCCTCAGATATTGGCGTGCCCAATATCTCCTTCCAATCTTTTCCTTTAATAAATCAGTTTGGGTTTTCCACTAGCAAAATGTGTGTACAACCTAGAGACCATTTGCAATCACAAGAGTGTGGTGTGCATATTTATGGAACACACACAAACAGAAGAAAGAAGCAAGTGCCTCAGCTGGGACATGAACCCAGGCCACCCGGAATACCATTCCGGTTGCACTACCAGCTGCGCCACCAAGGCAACTGGAAATTGGGCCATTCCAAAGCATGTTACCCTTTCTCCAGTGCACAACCTGGTGCTGCACAAATATTTACATTTTCAGTCACAAGAGTGCTTCTGCGTATTTATGGAACACATACAAACAGAAGAGAGAAAAAAGGGTCTTAGCTGGGTCTTGAACCCAGACCACCCGGAATGGTATTCCGGGCAGCCTGGGTTCAAGTCCTAGCTGAGCCACTTACTTCTTTCTCTCTTTTATTTGTATATGTTCCATAAATATTCACACCGCACTCTTGTGACTGAAAACGTAATCTGCATATAGGGACACAAGGGCTGAAACCTTTCCCACCCCTATGCCGGTAATCTGGGGGTGCTGCCTAAGGACCATAGCCAGGGTTTCTACTGCAAGATCAAATAGCAGTGGGGACAAGGGCAGCCCTGTCTTGTCCCCCTACCCAGTTTAATTTTGTCTGAAACCCAGGAGTTGGTTTGAATCCTAGCTGTGGGTTGCTTGTATATGGCCTTCACTAAGCACAAGAACTTATCACCCAAAGCCATTTTGATTAGGTACACCAGAGGTGGCCCCACTCTATCTGATCAAATGCCTTCTTGGTGTCAAGTGAAACCTCCACTGGGCACCCTGACTGATCCAAATTATCCTTCACCAACACCTATGCAAGGGTTCTGAGGTTCATGTGTGCCCTCCTATTGCATACAAATCCTGCCTGGTCACAGATACCAATTTAGGCAACACCTGTTCGAGTCTGCTTGCCAATATTTTTGCCTAGATTTTAACATTTTCATTCAATAACAAGATGGAATGGTACGGGGCCACCTGCTCTTTTGGCTTATTTGGCTCAGGTAGCAGTTATTGTGGCCTCTGTGAAGCGCGTGGGCAGGGACTCACTTTTGAAAGTGGCCTGTGGCATCTTTAAGTGGTCCCAGTAGAGTAGCAGCCAGTTTTTCGTACAGTATCCGAGGAAGGCCGTCTGGCCAGGACACTTGCTGCACGCCATCGAGCCTATTGCAGCATGTATGCTTCTTCTAATGACTGTGGGAGGTTTGCACAGAAGTCTACGTCCACCACTTGTTACTCATCGGTGGTGTTCCCCTGCCCTGCTGTGTACAATGTGGAACAGTAATCCACAGAAGCTTGGATAATCTCAGCTTGCTTAGTGGTTTTGCCACCATCCTGCTTACAAATCCCTGGAATGTGCCTCATGGATTCTTCCTCTTTAAGTTGAACGCTAACAGTTTTCCACTTTTATTGCCTGCCTCATAGTACTTTGCATTCTGGCATAATGGGGCCCTTTCTATCTGCTTGGAAGTAATCTCATTGTATTCCATCTTTAGTTTTGTGACCTGGAAATATTTGTCCTCATTGTAGGCAGTTTTGAGTTCTTTGTCTAACTGCTTTATTTATTTATTTATTTATTTATTTATTTGTAAATTCAGTTTACAACCTTTGAGCCAGAGGCTCGTTTCCAAAGGTACTTCGTCACATAAAGACATACATTGTGTTTTTGGTTACATAGCGTAGGTTTGCAAAACAATAGGCGTTCAACAGAGGTGCCACATCACACTGTGGTCAGACAAATACATTTGGGTTACAGGGTACATGTAAGTTGAGAACAGGTGTTACACAAGTTGGTATCAATAGTGAGCAATCTAGTAGGAAAACACTGAAACAGCTGGTACTGGCCAGGTTAAACATAGGCACGGTGTACAGGGAAGTGGTGGTGGGGATGGCTAGGTGGAGAGCCACCCAGAGGACGTTGTCAAGAGAAGTAGAGGTGGAGGCTACTTTCAGAGACAGGAGCAGTTACGAGTGTTGATGATGTGGTTTTGAAGGGAGGTTTTGAACTTAGAGATGGTGGTGGCATTGGAGATGGGGGCAGGGAGAGAGTTAAACCAGGTTGGGGCTCTATAGCAGAAGGACCTCTGGCCACGGCTGGTTCTTGATCTGGGGACCATTAGAGTGGTCTTGTTGGAAGACCGTGTTGTAATAGTGGGAGGGCTCTGGTGGATGGATGCCGTTACCCCAGGGGGGGAGAGCCCGAGTAGGGTTTTTTTTGTGAGGAGACAGGTTTGGTATTGGAGCCGTTCATCCAGGGTAAGCAATTTGGCCTCAACATACAGCTGACAGGTGTGAGTGAGCCTGGGGACACCAGTAATCAATCTGCAGGCTTTGTTCAGGGTTAAGTGAATTTTTTTGAGTGCAGTGGTGTCGGCAGCACCATACACTGGTAGGCCATAGTCTACAAGGGACAGAACGGATGATATAACAGCGAGCCGGAGAGCATTTGGGGGAAGGCAGGTTCTATGGCGGAAGAGAATGCCAAGCCGTATGTTAGTGGCGGATGTTAGGGCATCGATGTGGTTGTGAAATGTGAGGGCTGAGTCGAAGGTAACCCCAAGGTATTTGTAGGAGCAGACTTGTTCCAGTGGCTGATTGGTACTTGGAAGGATATAGAGTGGGTGGTTGCTAGCTTTGTTTTGGGGGTGGGAAAAGAGCATAGCTTTGGTCTTTTTAAGATTGATGACGAGTCTGCGCTCCTTAAACCAGGCTTCGGCACTGTTGAAAGACTGCTGTAGGGTGTCCTGGAGGGAGATGGGATTGCGGTGGGTGGCAAAAAGGACAGCGTCATCTGCATACAGTAGAATTTTGCCAGGGCAAGCACTGGGCAGGGTGTTCAGATAGAGCGAGAAGAGAAGGGGGCCCAGGATGGAGCCTTGGGGACCCCAGAGTGAATGGGCGGGTATCGGAGGAGGTGCTATTGATTTTTACACACTGCGATCGAAAAAGATAGCTGTAGCACACCATGCCAGTGGGCCAGCCGAGAGACCAGTGTAGAGAGCATTCAGCAGAAGTGATGGGAGACGGTGTCGAAGGCCTTTGAGAGGTCTATGAACACTGCACCAGCTAGGAGCTGGTATCCAAGGAGGAGTGTAGGAAGTTGGAGAATTCAATTAGGGCAGTGCTGGTACTGTGACCAGCACGGAAGCTATGTTGCTCTGGGCATAAGATGTTATGCTTAGCCAGATAATCAGTGATTTGAATGGCCACCACTTTTCCAGGGCTTTAGAGATGGGGGATGGAGATTGGTCAGTTGTTGGCCGATGACCTGTCGCCCTTTATGAATTGCGTGATAATGGCTGTTTCCATGCTGTGGGAAATTGTCCCAGGCAGAGTGACTGGTTAATTAGGTTGGAGAGTGGGCAAGGACTTCATCTAGCACCAGCCTGAGGATACTGGGGTCCAGTGAGTCACTGCCGGGACTGTTGATATTTAAAGCTTTGACTAGGATGGGTCTGGCTTCCCGGGCAGAAATCTTGCGCAGGTGGAAGCTGGGGCGCTGGAGGATAGGGGGAGGTTGGTTGGGGGGAGGATCAAAGAAATTACTAGGGAGGACTGAGCTAAGGTCAGTGAAAGCGGTGTTGAACCAGTTAGCTATGGTGGCAGGCTCGGTGGTGGTAGTGCCATTTCTAGTGAGCTGGGATGGGGCAGGGGAGCGAGCTTTTCCGTTAAGTTGCTTAATATTATCCCAGAAAGTCTTTCTTGTAGTTGTTAGTGGGGATCCTTTCTATGTACTGCAGCATAAGCTATGACCCTCTCCCTCAGGAAGGCCTGTAGGGTATCCCATGCTATCCCTATATCTGTTACCGAAGATACATCGTTGTCCCAAAATTCCTTTATCTTAGATCTTAACTGTTTTGTTAATTCCTCTTTATTAAGAAGATGGGATCTGATCTCTGAACTCTTTGACCCTTGTTTAGTTCTCCTCCTGCCCTCCAAATTATTTTGAGTGGAGAATGGTCTGATAAAATAGGAAGGTATTCACAGTTAGTAATCTCCCCCACCACCGACTCTGATGAATATAGGTCATATCAATACAGATAAACATTTGGTATACTGGGGAATAGAAGGAAAACGTCACCATGGGGTGCAGTACCCTCCTTGCTTCCCAGAGTCCCAGATCTGCCGTTTGTTGCTGGATCAGGAGGGCTGCTTTAGATAATTGGCATGGTCTAGCAGAGGCTCTGTCTATATTAACATCCATAGTTAAACTGAAGTCTCCACCCCATTATATTGTACCCTGCATAGTGCTGAGGGACAGGAAAAGATCCTGGATGAACTTTGTGTCCTCGTGGTTTGGGGCATAAATATTTAGCAGGGTTACTTGTCCACTGAATAATGTCCCTTGGACCAATACCCATCTGCCATTAGTATCAAACACCACTTTAGTGGGTGTAAAAGGGATGTTTTTATGCACTAGGATTGCTATGCCACATGTATATGATGAGTGGAAGACCTGCCCCACCCACCCATCCCTTTTTTGATTTCTGATGCTGTATACCATTAAGGGTCGGCTCTGTCAGGCACAAATAAAGGGTGCATGCCACCATTCCTACAATAAAAGGAGCCAGATATACTCAAACCCGTGGTCTCCAAAATACATAACTTAGTCTGTGCACACCAAGGAGACTAATCTTCATCAAGAGTTTGGTCCACAATGTGGGACTCTTCCTAACGTACGGACCACATCTATCCTGTCTGTATCATCAGACATATACCTTAAACAGAGAAGAATATCACAGAGAAGCCCTGTACCAACAGGTGCAGGTAAAAAATAATTGGGTAGTTAGTGGGCAACTGCCTCACCCTGACTACTCACAGGATAGATGCAGTCCATACGTTAGGAAGAGTCCCACATTTCGGACCAAACTCTTGATGAAAATTAGTCTCCTTGGTGTGCACAGACTAAATGATGTACTTTGGAGACCAAGTGTTTGAGTATATCTGGCTCCTTTTATTGTAGGAAAGGTGGTATGCACCCTTTATTTGGTGCCTGACAGAGCCGACCCCAGACCCACAAACTGGTGTCTGATCATTCTCCCTCAGTTCCCCAAAGGGGCCCCACAGCAATTGGTATCACTGTAAAACATTTACTTGACATCCAGTCTGCTTAAAGTCCTCATGGCTGACTTCCAACCACCACCACCACCACACATCAGACATTATTTAAATGGCATTGTTATTAGCAAAATTTCATGGCTTGTTCACTTCAAAGCAGTGTATCCTGCATGATGTTAGTCCCCCCCCCCAATTGAGTCAGGCAGGTCCTTAATGTTCTCAGTTGCATCCAATATGGTGGCATAACATCCGATTCAGAACATCCCTAAACATTTACTCCCAATTCGTCAATTTGCCAGTGCCATTAATTACCTGCCCTGAACAGAAAGGGGTGTAGAGGACTTGGATCCAACAGTTCAGCTTCGCAATTCCTGCTCAGTAGTCATGGCTAAGTAGCACTGTCGAGAAGGCAGTGTGACTTTTCAGATGTTCTGTAGGGCCAGAAAGTACCATTAATGGCTATGGTGCAGTTCTGGATGGAAAAGTTCTAAAGAAATTCCTCTCTCACCTTACTAGCCACTTTCATCAAGAGCCATCATGTGTGCCCTGTCCCACATTTTAATTGTCCAATAGTTTTTTTTCCTTCTCCCAGGCCCCTTCACCAGCCACTCCTTCGAGCCACCAAGGGACACCCTCACCCACCAAGACATCCTGTCGCCACCATGCACACCTTCCCCCATACTGTTATGGCACACAGTGGGGGAACAGCTCTGGAGGCTGCTCTGCAGAGCTGTGTGTCATGAGGGGACCCGGGCGATTGTCATCCATTCAGCTGAGTGGGCATTTCCTGTTTTCTCCCCATCTCCCCACCCCAACCCACCCCCAACACCGTGTAGCCACCTCCACACGGCGTCCTCGGTATGATGCACGGCGGTGCATGGTCATCCATGTCACCAAGTGCACTTCCATGGGGGAATGCCAGGAGCTGCTCTAGGAGCAGGCAGGCTCACACCCTCCCTCCCAGTGAGGAGAGCATCCAAGCTGATCCTCCTAACCCTCTCACCAGTCTCCACTCCTGTCACCCTGGGCTCAGGTGTGAACCCGGGTTGTCAGTGTGCCAAGCGATCCCCTATCGCTCAGTGCCACGGAGCTGGCTGTCCAATAGTTTTTAATAGTGCCATCTGTCTCGGACAAGACTATTTAAACATGCCAGTATTGAAAAATAAAGGGCAACAGACTCAGTACCTGAAAGTGAACAGTAGATTAGGGTAGGGTAGGAGTCTCCTTCAGACCAACAATTGTATGGTGAAGGTCCTGCATCATTTCCTTAATCTCATTCTTGGACATTAAAATCTTATCATTATGAGAGCAGTTATTTGAAAGGACCACCTCATTTAGACTATCACTATCACCTGCCCAGTAGAAAGAACTATTGCCGGAAATTTTTTTACCTAATGAAGCTTCTATGGATAAGCTGTCCGTCCTTTTGCAGAGTCAAAGGATAGCGGGGAGGATAGAAGTTCTAAATAATAGGTCAGGTGATTTTCTAGTGAATTACTTGCCTTTAAATCAGAGCTATTTAGTGTTGGCAGAGAACTGCAAGTTCTTATTTTAGGTGTAGATGTTTCATCTACTTTAAGTCATTTAAAGAGTAGGTGATCAGTTATTTGTTTGTATGGACTTGATCTGAGTGGATGTGCTTCGGATATCTTTCAGAGTAGTTTTATTTGTAGTTGACTAACAAAATACTTCATTTAATAACACCAAACTGTACTACAAAAATAAAATGAGAAATCACAGCCAACAGACAAAAAAAAAAATAATTAACACGAAGACTGAGGGAAACAAATATAAGGTATCTGATACACACAGAGCAGTGCTCACAGTCAAAAAAAGATCACGGTTGCCAACCTTTATGGGCAGCCTTGTTAGCTGAAACACTTCCCCTCCCCAACACAACAGTACTTCACTAGACAAAACCAAACCACTACTTTAAACTAAATAAGTCGGCAAAACCAGAAACAAACAACATTAATCTAGCTGCACAAGGCCCTCTAGATTTTTGTGTGAGTGAGTGAGTTATTTGGTTTCAAAACGCTCTGTTTTTGGTTTATGTTAAAGGTTTTTTGGCTCAGGCAAGCAGGGACATACTTCTCTCTAACTCTGTCTTTAAAAGACTACACTCAACACAACCTCTACATGGCATACAGCTCATTTCAGTACCATGTGACCTCCAATCCCATAGTACATTGGGAACTTCACCTGTGGGCTCCACTTTGCTTCCACCATTATCAAATTCACAATCTGCGAAGTAATCACTATACTGCAAATTGGAATTTCATAAGGCGAATTAACTTGTGGTAAATTCACAAGTTCATTTGTTAAGCAAAGTTTCCAACTTCTCACACCACTAATGTTGAGATGCACAAATTAGTTGATTTGATGCCTTTTATTGGACCAACAGAGATTACAGACAAATCTTAAGCTTTTGACCTCAAACAGAGGCCTTCTTCAGAAGAAATGGCAGATCTTTAAGAAAACTCACTTTTTTAAAGCCCAGAGGAAAAGAAGTACAACAGTGTGGCAGATTAGCAATTAGTTAAGAAATACAACCAGAGATAAGCAGCCATCCCTGAGACTATAGTGTGACAGGGTGACCCCTGTCATAGTGGACACCCCTGGGATAAATTAAAACCCCTTTCCCAAGCAGTTTATATGTTTTGTATAATGTCCAACATGCTGCTTGGCTGATTATAACAAAACTAAGAGGATAGTTTTAATAGAAGAATAACAAAAGTTTGTGTCTGCTTTTTCTAGATGTTAGCAGCCCCCTTCTAAGATATATTTTTTGCAGCAGACAGTATGAGGTAATATGACTCTGAAGGAGAGTTTAAGAGAGCACAGAATGTTCTGACTTCAGCTCTGACCTTTAACAGTGTTGTAAACCAGTTATGTAATGTGCTCCAGGTGCCAAATAACTGTTCTCTGTGGTGCAACAGTGTCCCCTAGTGGCTAGTTTTATGTTGTGTCTGCTGTTAATCAAAAAGGCAGGGGAAATTGTTTTTCCAACTTCTAGTGAGCTTATAAAAAGCCCTATCTCAGTGCTGAGATAAGATCAATAGGAAGGTCAGTTGAATCGATAGGAAGGTCAATTGAATACTGACTGAGGAACGTGAAAGACCTCCTGGTAGTGTGTGCTTTCACACTGTTAGGCTGAAGAAAAGCCTTAGAAACTGTTGAAGCTAGGCAGTCGTCTGACTTACTATTTTGCTTTCTGTATATTTTACTTGATGAAAATAAAATGATAAACACAACCATGCGTTCTTTATGCACCTGACTTGTGGTGTGCCTGAAATTGTGTTATCCTAAACCCACGCCCAGTAATATGTGGTGTTAGCAGTGGGATCTGACTGGATGTCTGAGGAAATAGGGGGAGCCCAGTCAGTTGGTGCCAGACCTGGCACCTAGGATACATGGCAGAGGTGAATGGAGCCAGAGATGAGGAGAACAGCACCTGATGGAGATGGTGACCTGAGCGAGGCACCATGGATGGGATGAGATGGACCTGATGGCCAAATGGAGACCCTGATACAGCTTCTTCACTGGATGAGTGGGAGATGGCTGGAGGCTGATTGACGCTGGAGAGAGGCAGAGCGCAGGTGCCAGGAGCTACTCGAGAGGTCCCACTTGGAGGATGTCAAGGAAGAATTGGTGGAGCAGGATCCATGGGGTCTGGAGGAGGAGGACCCCCTGATGGAGCATTTGCAATCAATGTTTGTGGAGATCTCATTGTTGCCCATTTTTCCAGGCTGCAATTTGGAGGAAGATGGTGAACGAGAAGAGGAGACCCCAGGTAAGACTTTGACTGACAGTGCATTACTGGGGCAGAAGACTTCAAGTAAGATGGAAGAAGCCATGTTGGCCGAAGGGACTTCTGCATATTTTAAACCTCCTCCCATAAAAAATTATTGTTCTCCTGATGTTGACTAGGGAAAGTTGCAGGTGGGGGATCCTGAAGTAACCCAGTTAAGGAAGTATGTAAAAATCAAGGATGGGAGACAGGTTAATGGTGGCGTGGAGAACAGGTTATGGTGGTTTAAACATAGGAAGGAAGTTCTATATCATATGAGGCCCAATCCCTGGATGAAGCAAGTGGATGCCCAGGTAGAGGTGGCTGTGGCATATAGGAAAAAGGTGATGGAGGATGTGCACTCCAGTCACTCAGGGCATATGAGCCATGGGAAGGTACTGGCTAGACTCACACTGTATTTCTATTGGCCTAGCATGTATAAGCAGGTAGCAGCATACTATAAGACCTGTTGTAGGGGCAGACAGATAGCGACCCCTGATAATGATGTGGGAGAAGTAATCCAGAGGGTGAAAAACAAGAGAAGGCACCCTTGGAGAAGGGGAAGACTCCCACATAGAACAGAAGAGACTAGGTGGTAGCCAACCCCACTAGTAGTGTATAAGATACAATACAAAAACCCAGAGGTTAGGGACAGGCTGTTAGGCATACAGCATGGTATGTTACTAGCCTACTTTTAAATGTCTAAATGGGGACGGAGCAAGGTAGTTCTCCCCCCAAAGGCAATTCTACTGGGTGCTGGTATGTCCAGCCGTTCAAAGGTATCTGGCCAGGGAAAGTCAGTAGATGGCATAAAACTGCCATTAATAGTTCTTTCTCCCTGTGTATGTAATGCTTTGTAGTTTACTAATGTAGTAAACTTTGTAAAATGTCTCATGGTATTTGTATAATGATGGAAAAGATAATTGTGAAAGGGACCCTGAGATGGAGCTTCAGGTCAGGGTGGGCTGAAGCTCCACACCCTTCTTGGGTGTTAGTTGAGATTTGGACAACCATAGGACAGTTGCCCTCTTATGCAGGGGGATGTGCAAGAGAGTAACCTCGTCATAGAGGACACCACTGGGAATAATTGAAACCCCTTTCCCAAACAGTTTATATGCAGGGACACTGGTTTACCGGGATTGAGAAAGGGCACATTCCATTTTGCACATTCTAAAATATGGTATTGTCACCGGTGTCTACTGAGTCAAAATCCAGTTTTACCGGTATTTTGTTCTGTGTACTTTATTTAACAATTTTTAACTCTGCTAACATGCATTTTAGCAATTTTGACCTCCACTATTGCACATCCTTCTATCCTTCTACCAATTTAAAGTTATTTTAGGTACAAGATGTGATGGCAGCAGCAGCACTACAACCCCCATCCCTAAGGTGTGATGGAAGCAGCACTACGGCCCCATCCCTCAGGTGTGATGGCAGCAGCAACAGCACTATGTCCTCCCTCCCTCAGGTGTGACAGAAGCAGCAGCACTGTGGCCCCCATCCCTTAGGTATGAAGACAGCAGTACTACATTTCCCATCCACCAGTGGTGATGGCAGAAGCACTACAGCCCCCACCCCTTCGGTGTGATGGTAGTAGCAACAATGCAGTCCATGTCCCTCTGAGGTGATGGCAGTAGTGACAGTACTAAGATCCCCTTTCTTCAACACCCACACCCCACATGCACACGTTACAAATTACTTGGTCTCTTTGCTTGTTAGAACTCAGATGTGAATTAATCTGAACCACCACCACTAAGGTGGACTACCTTTATTTTTTCCTATCTATAATTTAACTGCCTGAATTGGATTTCTGCCTGTGACACCACTGACCAGGGTTAGGAACAGACTTGGGTATTAAATAGCTGGTGAGCGAAGGTTTGAGTGTCCAATGACCACTCACCTTCTCCTGGGAGGGAGGGTGATTCACGGCTCAGCATTTTCTTGTCCCTGGTGGAGGCCGAGGCACAACAACACATCGGCCCTCACTGCAGGAGGGAGCATGATGAACGGCAGCTTGTGCCTTGACATCATGTGGCCTATCACACTCCCAAGAAAATGGGAAAACATCCGCTGGTCAACCGAAGGATGGTTGCTGGTCCCTCCATAAGCCGGAAGCCCCAGACATGTGTCCGTTCTGACCCCTGCAATGCCCAGGATATACAGGAGGGTCTTTGGGGGCAATTCTCCTCCCCAGTAGCCTTCCACAGGAGTAGGGACCCACTCAATGAAGGGTTACTTTGGATCACCTGGTAGCACAGCAGTAAGGGACAGTGGATGGTGGTCAGGACTCAGCAGCGGTGGTAGGGGGCCTTGGTAGGCCTGAAGGAGTGGATGGCCAGGGGGTAGGAGGAGCAAAAAAAAATAAATATTGAATTTGCTTCTTTGAAATAAAGTATCTTCACCTAAAAAATCCACAAGTGATTAGTGGAGGACCTTCAAATGGATTCATGCATCTCCCAGATATGTGGATGCTTTTTTTTTACTTGGTGTCCATGAAAAGGGTGTCTCCCGGTTTTCATGTCTGAGCTCAGATGTGACTTGAGCACCACTCTGCCCACCAGCATCATACAGCCCCTGAGGTCTTACCTTCTGCATGTCATTGAATATGCTTTCAAAATCCACTGGCCAAACATAAGTATACTTAAATACTTAACATTTGCTTTTTGTTGAAACAATCTATCAGAAAACGTTTTGTTGTCACAGAAACTGAAACAGCAGGTGGGAGAAAAGGTGCAAATGATACAATTCACCTAAATGGGGTGCTGACTGTGAAGTCTTTTCATAAGTAATAAGACAGCTTTTTTCTTGTGAACATACTTTCATTCAGACTAGTTTTCATTCAAACAACTGAGGATTTTGGATGGCTCTGCGGATTATAAACTTGAATAAGCTAGTTGGTAACAGTGATCCTTCATTTAGCAATCTGCAACCTAGATGCTTATATGCAAAGAATACAAAAAAACTGACTAAAATCTAAAAACAAGCTTATAAAACACATAAAATGTAGTTGAACATTTATCTTTACCTATACAAAATCATTGCAGCCCAAGTAAAACTCAAGAAAATTACATGGTACCCTGACTACTATTCTATGATGTAGTACTAAACATATATTGGTATTCTTTTTTTATATTCTTTGTAAATCAGGTAAGGCCCACTAGGCAGAACTGCATGTTTTCAGAAGTGACCTAGAAGCACTGAGGAGGTTAAGTGACTTGTTTGGAGTCTCACTGTATGCAAGTGGAAGTTCTGGGAATCAAACCCAAGTCTGCTGAATGTACCCATTTCAATCATTGTTTGTTATTCTAACCACTAGGCTATACTGCCAGCCATAATAACACCATATGTAATGTTTTAATATATGATTTTAATAATAGTGCACAGTACCACAGTACAAATTATGAACATTAAAAACTTTACAACATTTTACTAAAACTGAACTATTTGCCATTCCATCTGCTTATTTGTTCTTACACCAAAGTCGGTGAATAGTTGACAGCACTGTAAATAGCTTTTGATCAGGCTTCATTATTTTACATCCACAAACAGATAACATGTTTATTCTGGATTTATTTAATATTGATTTTTGTGGCTCACTAAACAGAATCTAGCACTGTATGAGGCAGATGTTTTTACATTTTGGAAGATGTAACACATTTTATCCGTTTAGGATTCATGTTAGAAATATAATTTTTTTTTCATATTTTAAAACATATTCAAGTGTCAGTGTATTCATATAGTAGTTTATGCTGACTAATATATGCTGTAGAAAACAGTAAGGATTCATTGTGAAGCACTCAGGATCTATAGAAATCCTGCAATTTTCCAGCAAATTTTGCAAAAAATCTCTGCAATTTCAGGTTACTTTTCCTGCAATTTTCCAGTGGCCCTGCCCATGTGTGCTGATACTTGTAGAGTCTTAGGCACATACTACATGAAAACTGCGGTTTCAGGAAGGAAAGCAGTCCTCAGGGGATGGAGATGTTGGTGGGAAGCATGGGTGGTTAAACTGAATGGCTGATTACAACAAAGCAGTGCGGGTGATTTCCTTACTGACTATATGCAGCAAAACAGAAAGAAAGCGAAGCACAGCAGCATTCATTTTAAGATGCTGAAATCTGGGTCGGCCTGCTGGCACTGCGGTAGCAGTACTGCTTGCAATGCCAGTGACCTAGGGTCAGAATTGAACTTGGGTTGCTGGAGGTCTGGCCAGGGGAGTAGGATCGAGCACCCGGGGGACTGCTTTCCTCATCTGAGGAGTGTGGGCTGCAGGTCCTGCTGCTTTACCACCACCAGCGTGACCATGGGTGGTGGTGTAATGGTGCAGCAGAGTGATCAGGAGGGAAGGATGCTAGCCAGGATCTGGAGCAGTGGCATGTCTCTATGTGACCTACCTCCTTGGATCTCCTCTAATGCTGGTGCCCTCAGGAACAGAGACCAGAAAACCAGGAACAATCACCCCTCATCAGCCACTGGTTGAAGGGACCCAGGTGCCCCAGACTTCATAACCAAGCTCCATGAGGGACACACTGGGCTACCTAACACACACTAAGGGAGTGTGGAGGGGTGACCTTGGGTCTTCTCCCTTCCCACCTGGAGGGGGTACAACCCAAGCAGGATTGGGGCAAGCACACAGGAGCTCCTGAGCATTACCTGAGGGTGAAGCTAGGGGATACACAGCCTAGGGATCTCTGAAAAGTGGAGACTGGTGCTGTAAGAAGGGGACATAGAAAGAGAAAATAAAACACTGTAAAAAGATGCTGAAATCTTAGAGATTCTGTGCAGTGACATGCAATTTCCATGAGGCACCGGTACAAGAATTCAAAATCCGCAAACCAAGCAGAATTCCGTGATTGTTACCGGTGTTACCGTTAAAAATGGAAAACCAGGGTCCCTGTTTATATGTTTTGTATAATGTCCAACATGCTGCTTGGCTGGCTATAACAAAACTAAGAGGGTAGTTTTAATAGAAGAATAACAAAAGTTTGTGTCTGCCTTTTCTAGATGTTAACAGCCCCCTTCTGAGATATATTTTGCAGCAGACAGCATGAGGTAATATAATAATAATAATAATAGCTTTATTTTTATGGCTCCTTTCAAGGTATCAAGGTGCCTAACAAATTTTAAAATAACATATCAAAATCCAGATCATAAAAATATAAAACCAATAATCCATTCACACAGTTATTTATTCACCAAAAACTTGGATCCACAAGTAAGTTTTCAAAGCTTGTTTGAATCCCTCTACAGTCGTGCACTCCGGTAACCGACAGGGTAGAGAATTCCAAAGGGTTGGGGCTGCATGCATATATGCACAGGCCCCAGATGATTTCAAACTTACCCTCAGAATCTCTAGCAACCCCTCGCCAGCTGAGCAGAGCAATCATCCGGGGCAGTAGGGAACCAGAAGCTCTTTCAGGTAATATGACCCTGCAGGAGAGTTTAAGAGAGCACAGAATGTTCTGACCTCGGCTCTGACCTTTAACAATGTTATAAATCAATTATGTAATGTTCTCCAGGTGTCAAATAACTGTTCTCTGTGGTGCAACAGTGGTCCATAGTGGCTAGTTTTATGTTGTGTCTGCTGTTAATCAAAAGGCAGGGGAAATTGTTTTTCCAGCTTCAAGTGAGCTTATAAAAAGCCTACCTCAATACTGAGATAAGATAGATAGGAAGGTCAGCTGAATACTGACTGAGAAAGGTGAAAGACCTCCTGGTAGTGTGTGCTTTCACACCGTTAGGCTGAAGAAAAGCCTTAGAAACTGTTGAAGTTAAGCAGTTGTCTGACTTACCATTTTGCTTTCTGTATATTTTACTTGATAAAAATAAAATGATAAATGCAACCGTGCGTTTTTTATGCACCTGACTTGTGGTGTGCCTGAAACTGTGTTATACTAAACTCACGCCCAGTGACATATAGCAATGAGTAAGTCAAATGTCACAGAATGGAATATTTATGCTTAAACTCATCTGATGTTACAAGTCTCAATAAAGATAAGTTAAAGAAAATCTGAGTGTGTGTGTGTGTGTGTGTGTGTGTGTGTGTATGTATATGTGTGTATATGTATATGTGTGTGTGTGTATATATGTGTGCGTGTATGTGTGTGTATATGTGTGTGTGTGTGGTGCTAAAGCATATTAGAAATATGTAAACCATAATATCTGTGGATATTTGGATAGTGTGTGTGTGTGTGTGTGTGTGTGTGTGTGTGTGTGTGTTCTAAGCATTTAGAACAGCAGTTCTATATGTATAAAACTTAAGCCTAAGAGATTACCTCCCCTTTTTAGTTAAACTCAACCTTATAAACCCAAGAAGCATAATGAGGAACTGGGTCTATGTGCTGAGCACTCAAGGAAATTGCAGACACGCTGCACTAGCAGAAAATGAGCCTACACATGATTTTTACACATATTTTCGATGCTGGCACTATGTAAGCGAGCATGGGAGGTGAAACTGATTTTTCTTTTGAATATGGTACAGAACGGCATTAGTGTAGACATCAGTTTCATGTCCCACTACAATATTTAAAGTGCTCCTGTTCTTTTTTTTTTCAGCCTGGTTTCAGGTATAACACATGGACAGTTATTTACTGTATTTTACATGGTTCTACTATGCTTAAATATAAAATGGTTCTATTTATTATATTTAAATGTGGATTCATAGGTTTGTTTTTAACTGGTGGGTGGTGACTCCCTGGGCTTTTGTTTCACATATGCAGAACTGCTACTTAGTAGTAAAAGAGTTTAATTTAATACAGGCATATATGAGAACCTTGACATCATTAGTGCACCACAGCTGTATTTACAAGCCAGTCCTGTTTCAGGTTACTGTTTAAATGTTGACAAATGATACTGACTTCACGGAGTCCTCCTTTCAGAGTGTTTTTGGGTTTTAGAAATCTGTAACTAGAGAATGTTAACATTTTTTTCTGATTTGCAGGTTTAGAATATGTTGTGCTGGGGTTTGGGGAATGCATAGCAATGCCTTATGTATGTTTCTAAAGCAGTCTATAGTATAGAATTGTGAAATGAGTGTGGGTATAGGGTACCCCGTATGTAGCGTAGGTTAGATAGCTTTTCCCTAGAGGGCTAGGGGGATAGACAGGTTGGTGGTCCTGATTCAGATAGGGATTACTGGTGCTGTCTGTTATGGCATGCTTCAGGCAGTCTCTTGGAGCCACTGAAAGAGTCCCAAGATAGTTATTAGGTAAAGCTGAAGTTTCTTCAGTGGGCCTCTGTTCTCTGGTGCAACTTGCCTATGCTCCGGCCTAAGTAGAAGTGAGCCTGGCCACCTCACCCTGAAGGGCACCCAGAGGTTGGATGGCCTGTGTTACAGTCGAAAGCACTTGCTGCAGGCAGAAAGTTTCATCTGCTGGTGGTGAATATAACCACCCAGTCCCCTGGGGTTACTAGAATCCCATCAGAGTTAGACTAGGAAGGTAGTGGGCAGCTGGTAGAGGGTTTATTAGAAGCTCTCTACAGATGACATCATTGTTTACTCAGCTAGCCTGAGGAAAGAATGGGTTATGTCATATAGAACTCTGGTAGTAGTCTGAGCCACTTTAGAATCAGCTGCCTGGGGACAGTTTAGAATGCTGAGACGTGTGCAGTTGAGTCAGTAGCAGTCAGAGGAAGTCATCAGTGTGAGCAGCAGTGCTCTGAGTGTAGAGGTGTCTGCCAGCCTGTCCTGAGGCTGCGTGAAGGACCTCTGGTCATTTTTCTCACCCTAGTGAGTGAAATAACAGCACTACCACATGGAGTGGTGGAGACCTGTAATTCCAGGATCCCAGTGGGTCATTCCTGACAGAGAGAGAATGGGACTGAGAAATTCAATGGGTTCAAAGGACAATCTCCTGAAGGACCAGAAGAGTGTTCAGCTGCTCAGAGAAAAGACAAAGAGGGTCTTGTGGTAAAGTTATGGAAAAGCAACTGGGAGAAGTGCATTTTCTCCACCAGTCTGACGTCTGTAACAAGGGACAAACAAAACCATGAGTACAGAAACAGAGACTAGTTTCAGAGGAAGTTGTCTGGTGGTGTATGTGTCCAGAGAAAAGGCTAGGTTATGCCACTCAGAGCCCCTGTATCATAGAAACATAGAAGCATAGACTTTGACAGAAGATAAGGACCACTTGGCCCATCTAGTCTGCCCATTTCCCTACCTACAGGATAGGCTGCAGATCCTAGTTAACCAACAGCCTATTTCTTCCTACCCCCCACAAGAACTGCCTTATGTCTGTCCCTTGCATTCTTGAATTCTCCCACAGTTTTAGACCCCACTACCTCCTCAGAAAGGCTGTTCCATTCATCCACTACCCTCTCTGTGAAAAAATACTTCCTAACATTGCCCTGGAACTGCCCCCCCATCTTTAAATTGTGTCCCCTTGTTCTTGCATGTCCCATTTTCTGAAAGATGCTGCCCTCTTGGACTTTGTTGATTCCACTGAGGTACTTAAAAGTTTCTATCATGTCCCCCTCTCCTTCTTACCTCAAGGGTATACATATTAAGCTTCTTTAGTCTCTCCTCATACAGCTTCTCTTGCAGACCCTGCACCATTTTAGTTGCCCTCCTCTGGACTGCCTCTATCCTGTCTATGTCCTTGTGGAGATGGGGTCTCCAGAACTGGATGCAGTACTCCAGATGGGGTCTCACCAACTGTCTGTACAGAGGGATAACAACTTCCTGTTTTCTGCTGGTGATGCCTCTCCCTATGCATCCCAGTATACCCCCAGCCCTCCTTACTGCCTTCTCACATTGCTTGCTAACCTTAAGGTCATCTGATATGATTACCCCCAGGTCTCTTTCCTTTTTTGTTGTTGTCACTACCTCTCCCCCATTTGTATAATCTTCCCCTGGGTTCTTGTTTGCCAGGTGCATTATTTTGCACTTCTTTGCATTGAATCCTAGCTGCCATAGTTCTGACCATTCCTCCAACCTTGCCAAGTCCCTTCTCATCCTTTCCACGCCTCCTTGTGTATCAACCCTGTTGCAGATCTTTGTGTCATCTGCAAAGAGGCATACTTTTCCTTCCAGTCCCTCTGCAATGTCACTTATAAAGACATTAAAAAGGACTGGACCCAGTACTGAACCCTGCGGTACCCCACTAGTAACCCCTCTTTCTTCAGAGTGGACTCCATTTACAATTACCTTCTGTATCCTGTTGTCCAGCCAATGTTTTACCCAGGCTACCACCCTGGGACCCACTTTCAGGCTGGTTAATGTGACTATTAATCTTTTATGTGGGACTGTGTCAAATGCCTTGCTAAAGTCTAGGTAGGCCACATCTACAGCCCCTCCCTGGTCTACTACTTTGGTCACCCAGTCAAAGAAATCTATTAGATTCGTCTGACATGACCTTCCTGCTGTGAACCCATGCTGCCTTGGGTCCTGTGCCCCACTGGCCTCAAGGTACTCAACAATTCTTTCCTTCAGAAGTGACTCCATCACTTTCCCTACCACAGAGGTCAAACGGACAGGTCTGTAGTTTCCTGCCTCTGTCTTGGTCCCACTTTTGTGAAGGGGAATCACATCCGCCTTCCACCAGTCCTTGGGTACCATACCATCCTCCCATGATTTATTAAAAAGGGTATTCAGTGGTTTCACTAGTTCTCCCCTTAATTCTTTTAGAATTCTGGGGTGAATTCCATCACGCCCCATTGCTTTGTCCACCTTCAGTTTTAGGAGTTCTTGCAGAACCTTTTCTTATGTGAAAGGGCTGGGATCGACCCCCCTATCCAGAGTGCTTCTGTTAGTTAGATTAGGCACTTCCCCCTCCTCTTTTATGAATACTGAGCAGAAATATTCATTCAGTATCCCTGCTATTTCACTGTCCCCCTCTGCCCACCCATCATTCATTCTATTCAGCCTCACTATCCCTCCCTTTGTCTTTCTACACTCTCTGATGTACCTATGAAAGGTTTTATACTCCTTCTTAACTGAGTTGGCTATCTTTTCCTTAGTTTGGGCCTTTGCTATTCTAACTTCCCTCCCTGCTTCCTTCTGCCTTAACTGGTACAGCTCTCTGTCCTGCTCCTTCTGTGTTTCCTTATACTTCCTGAATGCTATCTTTTTCTGCCTAACTTTCCCAGCCACCTCTTTTGAGAACCATAGTGACTTTTTCTTTCATTTTGATTTGTTTATTTGCTTCACACAAAGGCTTGTTGCCTCTGTGATGGCAGTTTTGATGATTCCCCATTGTTGCTCCACCCCTCCTTCTAGCCTGTTTGCTAGTGCTTTTCTGAGGCACTCTCCCATCTTGCCAAAGTCAGCCCTCCTGAAGTCCAGTACCCTCACTTTTGTATGGCTTGACTCTGTAGCTGAGTTTAACTTGAACCACACTGTTTGATGGTCACTTTTTCCCAGATAGCAACCCACTTCTAGATCTGAGATCCTCTCACTGCCCCCATTTGAGAGTACGAGGTCTAAGATTGCTCCCTCATGAGTGGGTTCTGAAACTAGCTGTCTGAGGCCTGCAACTTGTAGGGCATCGAGAATGGCCCTGCTCTTGGATGTGGCTGCAGCAAATGTGCTCCAGTTAACATCTGGCATATTCAGGTCTCCCATCAACAGTTATCTCCCCTTTCTCTGCCATCCTAAGAATGACTTCTATCATATCCTTGTCCATTCCCTCCCCCTGACATGAGAGTCTGTACACAACCCCTGTGCGGATTGTGGTGCCCTTTCCAGTCTCCAAGGTGACCCACATTGCCTCCTCTCCTTCCCTCCCTGTTTACTCTTTTGTTCAGTTGCTTTTATCCCTTCCTTTACATAGAGAGCTACTCCTCCCCCTCTTCTGTCCTGCCTGTCTCTCCTGTAGGTTATGTACCCTGGTATGTTAACATCCCAGTCATGGTTCTCTGTGTACCATGTTTCTGTGACTGCTACGCTATCCAGGCATACCTCTTCCATCAAGGCCACCAGCTCAGGGAGCTTGTTGCCCAGACTATGGGCATTGGTACTCATTACCCTCCATTTCCTGATGGCCTTAATCCTTTTTTCCCCATCCCTGTCCTTCTTGCCTTTGTCACTTTCCCCATTTACCCCTGCCCTTCTTCCTATTACCACCTCTATGTTGGTGTTTACCGCACTTACTACCATGATTTTTTGGGGGGCTAGGATTTTCCTGCTCCTTTCCAGTGCCTCCCCCTTGGCTAGTTTAAATGCTTGCCAATTAAGCTTTTAAACCTATCACCTAGGATCCTGGTTCCCCTCCTGGACAGATGCAGCCCATCATGCCAGTATAGGCTTGCATCACTCCAGGTGGACCCCCAGTCCCCAATGAAGCCAAATCCCTGAGCTCTGCCCAGTTTTTCAACCACTGATTGAATTCCATGGTGCAGAACACCCTAGCCTCTCCCATGCCATAAATGGGCAGCACCTCAGAGAAGGTTACCGTGCATGCTACTTGTCTAAGGCCCTTCCCCAATTCCACAAACTCTTCCTGCACTGCTCTAATCCCTTTCTTAGCCAGGTCATTTGTCCCTAGGTGGACAATGACATCCAGCTCCCTCCCCTGTGCAGCTGCTCCAGCAATCCTGAGGATTTGCTCCCTGTCCCTCCAAGCCATGGCACCAGGCAGGCACCTTACCTCCCTCTCCACTTCCTCCCCGAGTTCTACCTTCCTAACAATGGAGTCCTCCACCAGGAGTTGTTTCCTTCTCCTGTGGGGTCCCATGCCACCCTCCTGTGGGTCTCCTTTGTGGAGGTTTCCAGCATCCTCCTTGGTCTCCACTGCAGGTGCCTCCAAAGAGGAACCACACTTTGCCAGAATGGCATAGGGATTGTGGAGAGGTACAACTGGAGGATGCACCTCTGTTCCACCACTCTCACCCTCCCTGAGCCCACTGTGGTCCAACTGCTCCTCTTTTTGGCAACCTCTGAGGCAACAGCAGTGGCACTGGTGGTCCCTGGATGGAGGAGGGGTCCCACAAATCCTGGCCAACTCAGCCTGGAGATAGCAACCTCCTCCCTCAGCCCAGATAGGTGCCTGCAGATGGGACAACACCGCATCCTCCAGAGCGTCTCCCGGAAGACTGCTGCTCCACAGCCACTGCACTGCACCACTCCCATCATGTCTTATTTCTGGCCCCTTAACTGTTGTTTGGAATCCTTACACTTTTCTCTGTTTGTTTTTTTTCTCTTCTCTCTCTACTTACTTTCTGCCTCTGTGCCCTTTAAGCTCCTGATTGTCCTGAGGCAAGAATATCCTATATTTCTCAGTAGACCCCTTACTTGCTCAGAGGCAGGCCTCCAGCAGCTAGAGGGGGCTAGAGAGCTACTCTTGCCCTTCTAGGATGGTGGGTCTTTGGTGGCTCTGTGATCACTCACTTTCTGCTCCCAAACAGGAAGTTCCTGTTGTCAGTCAAATCCTGTGCCTATAAAAGTAGAACTAACTTTCGGTGGGAGGGTAGAGGGGAGGGAAGGAGGGCAATATAGTCCCAGTAGAGAAGTCCAGTCACACAGCACTCCTTCTTCCTGGTGTCTTCTGCCAAGCTACTAACAGAATCTTTCTAAGGCAGTCTTTAAATTTAGCTTCCTTCTAGCTAAGCCACTCCCCCTACTTACTAGATCTTTCTACAAGTAATTTAAACTGCACAGCTATCAATTCCTTTCAATCACCTGAGATTTACACCTAGATAACTATTCAGATAACCATTCAGTTCAGTTAACTCAGACAAACACACTCATTTTTTTTTGTTTTGTTTGTTAGTTTGTTTTTTTACCTTAAATTAAAGATCCAAATACAAGAGTTCTACGTCTTTAGTCCCAGTAGAGAAGTCCAGTCACACAGCACTCCTTCCTGCTGGTGTCTTCTGCCAACAGTGTGCTGAACGTGAAGATGTAAATGCGTGGATGCCTTTAGCAATCTGGTGAGATTGAAGGATCCAATTTGTGTAACCACAATGGGGTGTCAGAGGCTGGCGGGGGCTAGGGTGGGTGGACCCTCACCTGAAATTCCAGTCAGGGCTAACTGGTCACCAGAAGGGCACAAGTTTACCCTGCAGATGTTAACTAAGCCCATCAGGTCAGGCAGATGTAATGTTTTAAAGTGTGTGGCAAACCCCACATAACAGACACTTAAAGAGAGAAAAGAAATGTTGAATGTGAAGTGTGTGGCAACCCCCACATAATAGGCACTTTAGGGAAAAGGATGTCCTTGTAGATCTCTAGTACAGAGGGATGGACTGATTGTAGTTTGTGACAGAAAAGAAAATGCAATGCCCAAGAAATGTGTTGTTCTGGAAAAGAAGAACTTGTGTGATCCTGTAATGTACAATTTCAAATCTGAAGGACCACCCCATTCTGTTTTTCCATCTGTGTCAGAATAAAGCCATACTGTACCATCCCATCTCCAATGCTGGACATTCCATCTGTGCTTCCCAGTGTGAATTTGCTTATGGGCCCCCTCAGAAGAAAGACATAGCATAGCCCTAGCACCTCTCTCACAGAACTTGGTGTAAATATAAATGTTATTTTGCACCCTAAATCCCCACCCTCTTAGAAGCCAAGCCAGGTATTTGCCCCAGTGCCAGGGGTGATACCTATTATTATGCCAACTTGTGGTTTGTTGCCTTGTCTGTGTACAAGTTAGTGGGGGTCCTGGTTTCAAGTTGCCACTCTTGGCTGGGGTAAGGGTTGCAAAATTGGAGGCTCATCCGAAGATCTTGGGGGAGAGGAAAAAGGTTGCCATGCTAGTGCAGATGCTGAGGGTATGTCTAGGGTCTTTCTGTCTGGTGGCAATGCACCATAACAGAAATTGTTGAGAGAAAAAGTAAAGTTGTGCTCAGTAAAGTGCCATCCAAAGATTTGCTGCCTGTGGTGCCAAGGAAAAAAATGTGCTGTCTGTAGTGCTCATGAAAGCTGTGATGCCAAGGACTGCTGTGCTAAGAATGTGTGCCCTGTCAGTCAAAGTGCTTAAAAGACTGTTAAAAGTAAAGCTTACAAAGTTAAAAGTAATTATGGACCAAGAGAACAGTTGTGCCCAAGTGCACAGAAAGTTTCAAGTGTTTGTGATGTAAACTGGGGGAGTCGCTAGAGGAATTACACAAAAAACTGTGACAAAATTGCCTAAGAGTGCTTCAGCCTGTTGAAATTTCAGGTCATGGAAAAAAGTTCAGTTCTGCAGTTTAAATCTGCCTGCTCAATGATCGTCATGATGGAGAGCAAGCCCAGGAGAGAGAGAGAGAGCTAATTTGCATGGCATCGTGTGATTGGTCCACACACCAAGTCCCGCCCATTGCCTACAGTCTCAGTGCTGGAGGAATGTTCAAGGAGGAGAGAGCGAGGAGCATGCGATCAGTTCAGAGCCAGCGCAGCAGACTGAACTGTCACAAAGGAGAACTTTGTTGTTTTACTAAAACAGACTTTAAAACTTTGCAAATCAGACTTCTCCTGTTAAGCGACCACAGTGGAGAGTGATCATGAGTGTGCATGGTGCAAGCCGTCGGTCTGGAAAGCCCAACTGACCCCAACAATCCTCAATTCATCAGGAAGGCCACAAATACCATCAGAGGGAACCAGTTACTTTTTGTAAGTACAAGAATGGCAGCAAAAGCAAAAAGACTGAGCACTGAGAACTGTAAAGATAGAGTGCTAAAATCAGTAAGAGATTGAGCAAAGCATGTAATATGAAAGAACTGAGCTGTAGTGACTGTGGCTGATAGCAAACAAACAAGTTATGTGTTTACTGGGCAGTACTAAGCAAAGCCAATGGAAAGTGTGTGCAGGATTTAAAGATTGTGCTGATTTTTCTCTAAAAGTCCATTTTGCAAGTTTGTACATGGTAAAAGTGAAATGCTATGGCAAAGAAATCAATTGCATCCAGAACCAGTGTGTGTATGACACAGAACGTTTCAGTGGCTATGTTGGGGCGTAGCTCAAAGCAAAATGTAAACAAACAACAAAGCTCCATGTTGAGACCGAGTCTAGTGGTACAAAACAACCAAAGACTATACAGAGAGTTTGAAACAAAGTGCAATTCAGGCAGCAGTTTCAGCAAAGAGCAATAAGCTTGAAACAAAGTGAAATTCAGGTAAGTTTCAGTAAAGTGCAGAAAGAAAGAGACATTTACAGTTTAAACAATCAGAACCAGTGTGCTAAATGCTAACAGTGCAGATCAGTAACTTGGACTTGTATCTTGGTTTGTTGCAGAGCAAAATGGCTAGCAGAAACACAGGGTATCCCCTTCATGCCCAGATAGGGATAGCCCAGCAAGAAACAGAATTAGCCCAGTACGAGAAGCTGTACAATTGTGAAGGTGCACCAGCAAATGTTGCCCTAACTTTCCAGTGAATGTCTGTGTGATCTGCATGAGAACTGAGAGAGATGTTCTAATGATACCACACTGTAAAGACTGCAGGAAGCAGTATGGGATGTGTGCAGATGCTAGCTCTGTGCAAGCCAAGTCCAAAGCAATAAGTCTGGCTCCAACATGGACTCTGTGTGAAGGTCCAACCTGTGCCTTACCGGGAGAAACTGCATGCAGGCAGGAAGATCCAGAGGAGCTAGTAAGAGTTTTACGAGGGTTTGACCCAGAGTGACTTGCAGTGTCAGGAAGAAATGGTCTTTTCAACCCCAGAAAAGGTTGAAAGGGACCTGCCAGAGACTGTCAGTAGATCAGTACGCATCAGGCCCAAGACCGAGCCTAATCGGAGAAGATGAGATAGAAGATACCTTGTGCTTGGAGGCAAATGCCTCGGAACATAGCGAGGAATGGACTGTGCTGGGGGCTGAAACAGTTCTCAGCTCCTGGGCAGAACTTGGAGAACAAGAGGAAGACTTGAAACAAGTTAGTAAGGCAGCTGGTAGTGAAAATGGGCTGCCAGTAGCCCTAACTGCATGTGAGCCAAAGAAACTGCACAGGGTTCAAGAGAAGTTGTAGAAAACACAGGAATGGACTGCTTTTTCCCTGTTGTGACCATCCAAAGCTGGCTTGACCAGATCTGGCCACCCCCAAGCCAGGCTGTTGGGTTGAGTCTGCCCAAAAGCAGCAAAGAGGAACGCCTGATCAGACGCAGGGCTGAAGCAGAGTATGGACTAAAATATCCATTTTTCCCACGATGGATGTGGGAAGCCATAGAGGACCAGATAGTGAAATGGTTATGGGAAGAAGCCCGAGCTACCATTAAACCCAATGTGTGCAAGTCTGTGGAACTCAAACTCTGTTATGAAAGACTGAAGTTTTGGAGACTAGGTCACACCCTCCATCTAGATTCAGTCTGAATAACTGATAAAGCTGGAAATTAAACAGTCCACACCCAGAGACTTGTTCATCCAGATGGGACAATAGTTTATGATCTCCATCCTGAGTGGTACTAGCCCTGAGTGCCAGCACACCAGCATTTTGACAGCTTGAAAGATAGCCACACTAGAAGCGGTGCAACAAGGTGGGCCCGCCACCCAACTTTGCAGGCAATTGGCTGAAGAAGGGTGAGGAAAGTCTCCTGCCATGAGCCAAGAGGGGAGACCAATGTGGGTGCTTCTGCCCTGGAGAATCCAGCTTCCATGAGGGAAGTCTCCTGCCAAGCTCCGAGAGGGAGACTAACATGGGTGCTTCTGTCCTGGTGAATCCAGCTCGAACTCCATCTGCAGCAACCAGCTCCAGAGACGGCATGGAAGAGCCTGATCCGAAGATTTGTTTTCAACCGGATACAGACAGGAGATGCAGATAGGCTACCAGCACGTCTGATACTGTAGTATAAAACCTCCTCTTACTTTTTATGTTTAACTGTGCCTGTTTGAAGAGAAGGTGCCTTTTGAACTGTTTGGTCCAAGGGACATCTGGATCTGGACTACAGTTCAGCAGACTTCGAGCCTGTCCAAGAAAAGTTCCAAAAGACTAGTCTTGAATGTGAGTGCCTTGTACACTCAGGACTCTTTCTCCTTAGAGCCGGCACTTTGTAGGGACCCTTTCCCCCCAAATGTTTTGTATGTATTATTTTAGTACTTTTATACTGTCTTTTGTAGAAAACCCTTTAAAATCTTTTGGGATTGTATAGTATCCTGCTGGTGGGAGGTTTGGTCACTGTTTTTCTTGCAGGATGTGTTTTTGGAATGTTTTCTTTTGCAGGTGCTCCTGAGTGAAGAAAAGAAGACAAAAAAAGAATGTTTAGGGCTCCACTGAGTCCTCCTTTTGAGTGTTTTGGGGTTTTAGAAATGTCTAACTAGAGAATGTTAAAATGTTTTCTGATTTGCAGGTTTAGAGTATGTAGTGCTGGGGGTTTGGGAATGCATAGCAATGCCTTATGTATGTTTCTAAAGCAGTCTATAGTATAGAATTGTGAAATGTGTGTGGGGATAGGGTACCCCATAGGTAGCGTAGGTTTGATAGCTTTTCCCTAGAGGGCTAGGGGGATAGACATGTTGGTGGTCCTAATCCAGATAGGATTACCAGTGCTGTCTGTTAGGGCATGCTTCAGGCAGTCTCTTGGAGCCACTGAAAGAGTCCTGAGATAGCTGTTAGGTAGAGCTGAAGTATCTTCAATGGGCCTCTGTTCTCTGGTGCAACCTGCCTATGCTTCGGCCTTGGTAGGAGTAAATCTAGACACCTCACCCTGTAGGGCGCCCAGAGGTTGGATGGCCTGTGTCACAGCTGAAAGCACTTGCTGCGGGCAGCAAGTTTCATCTGTTGGTAGTGAGCGTAACCATCCAGTCCCCTGGGGTTACTAGAATCCCATCAGACTTAGACTAGGAAGGTAGTGAGCAGCTGGTAGAGGGTTTATTAGAAGCTCTCTACAAATGACATAATTGTTTACTCAGCTAGCCTAAGGAGAGAATGGATTATGTCATATAGAACTCTGGCAGCAGCCTGAGTCACTTTGGAATCAGCTGCCTGGGGATAGTTTAGAATATTGAGTCAGTAGCAGTCAGAGGAAGTCATCAGTGTGAGCAGCAGTGCTCTGAGTGTAGAGGTGCCTGCCAGCCTGTCTTGAGGCTGGGTGAAGGACTTCTGGTCATTTTTCCTCACCCTAGTGAATGAAATAACAACAGTGCCACGTCAAGTGGTGGAGACCTGTAATTCCAGGACCCCAGTGGGTTATTTCTGACAGACAGAATGGACCTGAGAAATTCAGTGGGTTCAAAGGGCAATCCTCTGAGGGACCAGAAGAGTGTTCAGCTGCCCAAAGAAGAGACAAAGAAGGTCTTATAGTAAAGCTATGGAAAAGCAACAGGGAGAAGTGTTTTTTCTCCACCAGTCTGATGTCTGTAACAAGGGATAAACAAAACCATGAGTACAGAAACAGAGACTAGTTTCAGAGGGAGTCATCTGGTGGTGTATGTGCCCAAAGATAAGGCTAGAGTACACCACTCAGGGCTCCTGTATCACCACAAAAATGTGCTGAATGTGAAGATGTAAATGTGTGGATGCCTTTAGCAATCTGGTGAGATTGAAGGATCTGATCTGTGTAACCCCAAAGGGATGACAGAGGCTGGCTGGAGCTAGGGTGAGCAGACCCTTATTTGAAATTCCAGTCAGGGCTAACTGGTCACTGGAAGGGCACAAGTTTGCCCTGCAGATGTTAACTAAGCCCATCAGGTCAGGAGGATATAATGTTTTTTTGGTTTTTTTTATCACATCTTTCTTTTTCCACCTACTGCAGCGATTACCGTCGGGGGCATCCAGCACCTCAGGCTCACTCACATGATGGGGGATCCAGTACGGCCATCACCAGTCCACTGGAGGGCCTCCCCATACCCTGTCCAGCCAGACTGGCCCCGGACCCACCCAGTGCGATTCAACGAGAGTCCTCCTGGCGAGGCAGGGTGCGGCCATCAAGCTGCACGGTCACGCCCAGCCATTTTCCACCTTATGTTTGCCCACTGGAGCACGGACATGCAATGACATCCAGGAACGGTGTGCTGACATCTGCCATGCTCCTCCCCCAGCTGCACACCAGCATGTAGTGCCCCCAGGCATCCCCAGGGGCTGCTACAGCATGGTGGTTTTCTCCAGCCCTCCCCAGGATCAGGAGAACAGTCTATGGATGCTCAATCCTGATCCTCCACTGCCGACCCACCGATGACCCAAGTCCGTTCCCGAGCCCGGGTTGCCGGCGTGGCGCGAGCTGTGGCGTCCAGCACCTCAACCCTCAGTGCCACCGGGCCGGCCAGGGGGATATAATGTTTTAAAGTGTGTGGCAACCCCCACATAATAGACACTTAGAGAGAGGGAGAAAATAAATGTTGAATGTGAAGTGTGTGGCAATCCCCACATAATAGACACTTTTGGGAAAAGGATGTCCTTGCAGATCCCTGGTACAGAGGGATGGACTGGTGATAGTTTGTGACAGAAAAGAACGTGCAAAGCCCAAGGAACGTGTTCTGGAAAAGAAGAGTACTTGTGTGACCCTGTAATGTACAGTTTCAAACCTGGGGGACCATCCATTCTGTTTTTCCATCTGTGTCAGAATAAAGCTACACTGTACAATCCCATCTCCAGTATTGGACGTTCCATCTGTGTTTCCCAGTGTGAACTTGTTTATGGGCCCCCTCAGAAGATAGACATAGCATAGCCCTAGCACCTCTCTCCCAGAACTTGGTATAAATATAAATGTTATTTTGCACCCTAACCCCCCACCCTCTTAGAAGCCGAGCCAGGTTTGTTTTCATTGAGACTGTATATGGAAGCTAAAGCAGTCTTCTGCATTTGTTTATGCTTTTGATAATAGTGACTCTATCTTGAGGGTCCGTGATACTACCTGTAATTTGTACTGATGGTAGTCCCCTTTCAATAAATATAGCTGTGCCTTGCAAGTTGAACGGGAAGGGGAATGAACTCCCAGGCCCTGAAGCTCACTTATCAAATCAAACTCACAAAGGGTAAAGCGAATTTTCTGTAAAAATAAAGAATTAATATTTTTACTATCAGCATAGTTAAGTTTTTTAAATATTTATCTTCTCTCTTAATCCCTTGACATTTAAGGTTAATGCTTTTATTTCCACTGCCGTTAGGTGGATTCTTTCAAAACACTTAACTGACATAAAGCATATTTGTCCTGGCTTACTCCAGTGCATTCCATCAGTTGCATTAAGTATCATAGGTACTGTACTGATTATCATTAAATATCCAACAATCACAACTTTGAATTCCCTCCTAATTTTTCCCTTAGGGCTGTGGGTCAGTTCTGGAGATTGATACCCCAGAGTGTGCCCCAAGAGCATAAGAGCTCTCAACAATGCCCATGCCCATGGAGCATTCAGAAATGGTGTCCCCTAGCTCTACTACCCTTCTCTTTCTCCTACTCTCCCATTCTACTATCCTGCTCAACCCACCCCTGATACCAACAGAGACATGGGTGCAGCCGTGGCTGAATTTGGGGGGGGGGCATGCATCTACCGAGCCATTCATGCTGGTGACAATTTCTTTGGGCATTTTGTAATGCCTAGAAAGTTGAGGGGGACTGGACACCCTCACCCCATCTAGCTGGGTAAAGAAAACAGACACAAGATACTTTGGTCTTTTCCTATAAGTGTAATAACCTACCAATTATTGTGTCACCTTAATCTGTGAAAATGCAGAAAACAAATATGTTCAGATAGTGAAATACTTGCATGTGCCATTCTGAGATCTAAGCTGATAGCAGGGCTGACATACTCAACTTGGTCATAGGGGTTGTCTCTAGGAACTGGAGGACAGCGAATAGGGTCCCTCAACACAAAAGTGGAAGGAAGGATGAGCCAGTGAACTACAGACCAGTCAGTTTGATGTCTATAGTGATAAAGAATATAGAGTATTCACCAAGGGAGGAATTACTGGACTTCCTGGAAGGAAATGGGCTACAGGACCCCAGAAAACATGGGTTCATGAGGGGAACATCTTGCCAGATGAATCTGACTGACTTCATTGACTGGATGACCGGGGCAGCCGATAGGGGACAAGCAGTCAATATAGTATTGTTGAATTTCAGCAAGGCTTTTGACTTAGCCCCCCATGGAAGAATGGTCAAGAAGTTAAGGAACATAGGAGTACAGGAAAAATAGTTGACATGGGTGGAAAACTCGCTGAAGGGAGGAACATAAAGTGTAGTGGTTAATGGAGTGTTTTCAGAAATAAGGGAAGTAACAAGTGGAGTACCACAGGAGTCAGTGCTGGGCCCAGTGTTTTTCAATGTGTTTATTTGCGACACTGAGGAAGGCATTAAGGGCAAGTTCTTTACCCATGAACACAATAGTTTCTCATGAATAACTTCTTCCTCAAATGACATAATAATATGACCGATTTTACGGATCAAGCCTCAATATTCCTTGTCTCGGTGCTTGACTCCCTTTGCCAATCCCCTACCATATAACTGAACAGCTCCCTCTTATATAACTTGAAATATGGAGACATTTTAAGGATGAGGCATACGCTTATATAACCCTACATTGGTTCTACAACTTCCAGGTTGGTATTGTGACAGGTGTACAAACAGGCAACCAGAATGTTGGGGTGTATTTGAAGGGGTTTCAATAGGAGGATGTGAGAGGCAATAGTGCCTTTCTATAAATCACTGATAAGTCCAAGTCTGGAATATTGTGCCCAGTTCTGGAATCTTCACTTGAGGAAAAACAGAGGCATGCTAGAGATGAAGTAGTACAGAGTATCCAAAATTGTACAGGACTAAAAGGGCAGATCCTGTGAGGATCAGATTAGAACACTGCATACGTACTCACTGGACGCCAGATGGGAGAGGGGTGACATGATAGAGACCTTCAAGTTCCTGAAAGAAATAAACAAGGTAAACTGCAAGGAACTATTTAGCAGGAATGGAGGCTCAGAAACAAGGAGATATGAATGTAAGCTAGTTGGGGGGGATCAGGAGGGATCTGAGAAAGTTTTACTCTATATAGAGAGTGGTTAAGCCATGGAACAGCCTACCAGCAGAAGTGGTGGGTGCAAAAAACATTAATGGATTCGAGCTTGCTTGGTACAGAATAAAGAGCTAAATAATTACTCAGGGGGCAACAATACGGCAGAGAGCAAGGTGAGGGAAGAAGCGAAGGCAAAAACCTTGTCTAGACAATAAGTCATCGGGGACAGTAAGGTAAAACTGGACAGACTGGATGGACCAATGGTCATTTTCTGCCAACATTGCCAATGCTTGTATGGGCAGGGTGGTTGATAGTCTACTCTTCCACAAGGAAATATTGAGTTACCATAGATTGAGATATCTTTTGGTCCCAGCTGGCAACAGTGAAGACAGCACAGAGACACACTGTTTGTCTGAACAATGAATAGCACATATACACAAACTTAATGTACTGCACACAACTCCCCAGGTATCCAGTCATAAAGTTGTCATGATTACAGCACGGTAAAAAACTACACTGTGGAAGTAGTGTGACTGAAAAGAACTAGTCGGGAATTACAGTGTGGGTACTACAGTGCTATACAAGTAGCTCTTCAGCTTGTGGGCTGAGTAGTCTAAGGCTCCAATTGTGCACTGTGTGAATGTGCTAGCTGTATGGCTTAGTGGCTAGAATCATAGGCTACATATAGCTGGTAAGTCTGGCTAACCTGGGTTTGAGTCTTCTTTTGGGTATTTTATTTTTGCATCTGTTTGTGCGATCTTGAGGATGTATATTTAAGTTATGGGGGTGTGGAGGATGATGCCTTCTGCATGGGTGGTGCGGGGGACAAAGACTTCATGCATAAAAGTTGCATAGCCCTCCCAGCTCCGGAGTGCTTTTGGTTGTGTGTCCAGCATTCAGTGTTTTTCCAGAGCGCTATGGGTGTCACCTTGTTTTTGGCTGTGCAGTTTTTGATTACGCTACTTTTGCATCAATGTTATGACCACATGCAAACTCCCCAGAATAACTTAGCCCTTCTTCAGAGGGAAATGTCAGAAAGTTATGTGCTTGCCAGTTTAGGAACAGCACAAATATTGCAACTGTGCCCACTCAAACGAAAAAACAAAACAAAAAAATTGGTGAGACTATGTAGCCCTCCAAAAATAGTAATGCATTTGTTCAAAATGCATAGTTGTCTATATAAATTTAGCCCTAACCCATGTCCTGAACAGCTGAATATATGTTATACAGCCTTAAGCGCACCACAAATCTTAGCAGAGTATGAGCCCTCTTGAATGTCCCATTAAATTGCTTACCTATTAAAGCTACGAGCAAGAGGACAATACCTGGTCTAAATAGTCTCAATATAGAACAATGTTACAGCCCAGGGAACCTGGAACACAACCCCTCCCCTTCTTCTCTATAAGTTACACAGTGAGTGCTGCATCCAAAAACATGTTTCTTCTACACGGTGAATGATGTTTAAAGCTTTTTACACAAAAAAGAATTACCCACTATCATTGACTACATAGCTGCATACCTACAGTATTTCCCTAAGAAAGGCCAGTATTAAAATTATTTTGTTAAACTGTTGTCCTTAACATGTTAGACAGTGGTTAAAACCATCATCCAGATCAAGTGTTTTTTATTTAAAGCCACCGGACAACAATGTGAGGAAGCTCCTAAATTTTATGACCTTATTGTACTGCAAGAACGTATCAGCACCTTCTTGTACAGAATACCACTGATTGCATACAGTGAGGTAGTTTTCTCCATGCCTGCCTCATTTGGCTTTGGAGAAGCCTTCATGTTCTGTATGGAAATGCAAATTCTTCATTTGAGTTTTGTAATGAATTTTGATGATTGCAGTAGGTACCCGAGTCACGGCACTGAAGCCCTCTATTTATCTATAAGACAACTACAGCACAGGTGACAAAACTGCAAGTTTTCCCACACTGCCCCACCAATGTGCCTTAACCCTGTCATGGAGGGACCACCTCTAACAGGGGAGAGCATTGCTTAGAATCCATGTGTGGTCATTTATATGAGACTGTCAACAGTGGTGTCAGCTCTGCCAGCAGTGTCAGTGGCTCAGTAGGTAGCATGCAGTATCACATCGCAACAGCAATGGAAATACAGCAAAGACCATCACAGCAATATTTACGACAGTTCACTGTGATGGTCCGCTGGGTTCCCGACATTGCTGCCTCCAGGGGGTTCGCCTCTTCCTGAACCAACTCAGACTTGGGTTGGTTATTTTTATTCAGGGGTGTGGGGCTGAGCTCCCTGCATCGGGTGGGGCAAAGCCTCCACAGAAAACACAGTTACTCCAGCGACAGCACAATACCAATTGCGGGCAGCCATCACTGTACTGATGGTCGCTGTGCTCTGTGTTGCCGCAGCATGGTGAAACCATAGCATGCTTACCTCTGGGGCCAGAATATTGCAAGGTCATGGGTTCTACTCCCACTCCAGGTACTTAGAGTAACAGTGACACTGTAGCACAGTATGGGGGGTACATCATTGAAGTGCCATTTCTCAGATGAGACAATAAACTGAGGTCCCTCCTACCAATTTCTGGTCACTGTCTTGGTAGAAATTGAAGATTCCATGGCACTTATGTGTAAGCCCCCCCCCCCGATGTCTAGGGGTATGCCAGATGTTACAACTGAGGGAGGGGGCACTTGCAGCCAGAAAACACAGTCTCAGAAAAACAATGTAATGTTACCTGGGTTCTTCAGTGATGTCTCAGGGGGTGCTGGAAGTATTTAGCAGTGAGGGGGGTAACAGCAGGTGTTGGGGCAAACTTAATTAGTGCAAACACACACTGAGCCAAAATGATTAAGTCCATTGTCCACTCCAGATTGAAAAAGGAAAAAAATAGATTTCATTCATCACACAATTGAGTAAACTCACTCTGTGGAGCAGTGGGTGCAAATCACAATAGTGGGAAATCATTTAGGGTGTACTGCACAATACAGTCTACAGCAAACGTTTAGCGATTAAAATCTCTTTCCCTGCAGTGCTCACTCAGGGCCGAACAGGCACACAATCCTGGCAGCAGCAAACACAACTTGGCCAGAATGCAGGCTGCAAACAGGTCTGTTCTCCACAAACTCCCTCCTGCATGAAACGTATGTCTTTCTTTCACCTTTATTGGGGTTGATCTCAAAGGCCACACAGCTCACTGCCAGCTACAGGGTGGAGAGTAGCTAAATACCTTGACGTGGTACTTCCTGTGCCAGGTGTTCAAATCCAGGGCTTCCCTTAAGTGGTCTTCTTATTCAGCAAACCAAGTCCTGACTGAAGACACCAGGTTCCCTCTATCTACAGGTCCTTGTGCAACTCCAAGTGTCCCAGGGCACTTCTGATAGCCCTGGCCACTCTGGAGACTTATGCACACTCTCCTGGGCGGAAAGGCTCCCCAGCACCTCTGAGCCAGGCCAAAGTGCCACAGGAAAGGGAAGCAGACTGCCACCCGGTGGCTGCCACCACCGTGCTGCCCCAACAACCTGGTCCCAGAACTAGCTTCATGCTCACCCGCAAGCGAAGAACAGGGGGGACTCACCTATGCAGCCACACCAAGGTGCCAGAGAGTCACAAGGTGGGCCACTTTCTTCTTCCCAGGTTCTGGCTCCCATTGGGACAGGCAGTTTCCAAATGGCTCTGGACTCCTCCTGGCCCTGACTGTTACATTCTTGGTGCCAGTCTTTGAGGGTGGCAGGCTTGGGTGGAAAGCAGTCCATCCCAGCTCTGAACCTCGGCCCTCATGGCTGAAATGCACACACCTTCCCACTACCACTCTCTTTTCCCAAGAATCTCCCTTTTTATTGCCAAAACCCACCTACTTATACCTTTGGGCTGAGGCCGTCAGGCCCCCCCTTCCGGCAGGCAGGGCCCCCTGTTCCAGACACTATGGCTATCAATAAATGAACTAGTAATCTCCCAACAGGGGCTTACATATGGTAATAGGGGAGTTACATGGTTGTCATGGCCAACATTTCTCCCCTGTCAATAAAACAGGTCCATGCAACCAAATCTGGGATACTATGCCCAGTTCTGGAGTCCGCAGATGAGGAAAAACAGGGATAAATTGGAGACGGTACAGTGATGGGTCAACAAGATAATTAAGGAACAGCAGAGCAGATCCTATGAAGAGAGGCTGGAGGCCCCGAACATGTACAGTATTTGCTGGAGGCCAGGAAGGAGGGGGCGAATTGAGTGAGACCTTCAAGTTTCTAAGAGGAATAAGCAAGGTGAACAATGAAGACTTCTTAGGAATAGGGAGCCAGTAATGTGGGGGTCATGAATGGAACCTGACAGTAGGGATGTACAGGGGGATGTGAGGAAGTTTTATTTCACTAAGAGGGTGACTGAGCTGTGAAACAGTCTACTGGCCCCTGACAAAGTCCCACTTGGCAAAGCAGCAGGACACCTTGGTGCTATGGATTTTTTGTTTGTATTGAGCTCTGCACAAGCTATTTTAGCCAACAAGAACTAATTTGATCACCAGCATAACAAGCCAGTTTGCATAGTTCTTCCCACCTGTGTGCGCTGCACCCTGCCTTTTGTTGGCAGAGATGGTAGGGGCAAGGAGTATTAACAGGTTCAAACATC
This sequence comes from Neoceratodus forsteri, assembly GCA_016271365.2. Lineage (NCBI taxonomy): Eukaryota > Metazoa > Chordata > Ceratodontiformes > Ceratodontidae > Neoceratodus > Neoceratodus forsteri. Next base: position 61,780,668 of record CM028135.1, read on the forward strand.
GCTAGGACAGAGTGCTGGGGCTGATAGGTACACCAAAGGGAAATTATATGAGAAAAGATGCAAAGGGGGAAAGGAGTGCAAACCATGCCAGGACAGTAAGTCACAAAGTAAGGTAAGGAATCCTATTCAAACAGACTATTCTGTCAACAGTGTCTATGTTTCTACCTTTCTATGCATCCAAATTTTGCTTATGCTGTTGCAACCAAAATGATCAAATCGCATTTGAGTCAGTTTTTTTATTTCAACTCGTGCCGACTTGACACAAACGGATGTATCTTTTGAGAACAGCAGCAGGGCTGCTCAGACTGATTTGGGCAGATGCGTTTGCAATATGCATTTTTCGTATGCATCTGCCCTTTTAAAAATCCTGCCCATTGTGTTTTGGGGAGTGCCAGCAGGGTTAATTCTTGAGATCCTTACCGATTCAGCCCCATAGTTTTTACTTGTTTACTGCAGCACCATGGCAGGTAAATTTGTGACAATATGATGCCATTTTAAAAGTTTCTGCCAATCCATGATATCACTTGCACTATGTTTCAGGAGGGGAACATGAGTGAAATAAAGTAAAAAAAAAAAAATTTAAAAGACAGCTGACTTACCAGCAGCCATTTGGGGTACCTTAGGCTGACTCTCACTACTGTAGGTTTCAAAAAAGTGTTACAGAGCACACTGAAATACAGAAATATACTAACACAAGGAAACACACATATCATTACAAATGCAGGATTTTTAAAAGGGTTCTATGGCAGTAATGATAGAAGTACAGACAAAATGATGGGGATGCAAACAAGTAGGCGTCACTCTTATTCTTCTATTATTTTATACTAAACATAACTCCTGAAAGTGGTCCACTGTTCAGTTTATTTATGTTATAAACGAATTAAAAAGAGTGTGGTTCTATGGAGAGAACTGACTGTAGAATGATCATTGGAATTTATAAAATGGCAAGGGAAAGTCCTGAAACCTCATGGTTAGAGACATCACTATTGTACATTTAAAAGCTAGCAATGCAGTCAGGTGCTGTATCTCATTACCAAGGTAAAAAAAAGCCTCACTACCTACAAAATCAGGAACTCTTTTATGAATATAATGTAGCTATTTAAAATGTATTTAAACCAAGGATTTTGTGGAAAAAATCATATTACTGTAAAGTATCTCATATTATATGTAATATGTGAAAACAGCGAGTCCTTTTTAAAAGCACAATAAGCCACTCCAGGATGTGCATTGAAGGATTTCAGTGCACTTCCCAGGGGCATAAGGATACTCATCCTAGAGCCAGCATGCATTAAAATCCTTTAATTCACACCCTGTTTTGGCTTATTGCTTACATAAGTATGGAAAGGACTCTAGATCCACCAGGTTTCCCCCTCCCCCCTTCATAAGCAGAGATTAATACATATGCTGTGCAAACACATACTAATGTATAAGGATTCCCTACCCACTCTAGTACCCTGGGTACACTGGGATTCCCTACCCACTCTAGTACCCTGGGTACACAGGTATTCCCTTCCCACTCTAGTACCCTGGGTACACTGGGATTCCCTACCCACTCTAGTACCCTGGGTACACTGAGATTCCCTACCCACTCTAGTACCTTGGGTACACAGGGATTCCCTATCGACTCTAGTACCCTGGGTACACTGAGATTACCTACCCACTCTAGTACCCTGGGTACACTGGGATTCCCTACCCACTCTAGTACCCTGGGTACACAAGGATTCCCTACCCACTCTAGTACCCTGGGTACACTGAGATTCCCTACCCACTCTAGTACCCTGGGTACACAGGGATTCCCTTCGTGAGCATACATTTAATATCATGGAGGCCTGTAATGTCTTCATATCCACTATCTCATTCAGCAGGCTGTTCCATAGGTTCAGCACCCTCCTGGAAGAATAACAGCCTCCTAAGAATTCCCCTGTATTTACCACCTCTGGGCTTCCAGGCATATCCCAGCATCTTGCTGGAGCACACCAGATCAAACATCTCTATCATTTCAAGCTTGTCGATACCCTTGAATATGCAGAAGACCAAGATCATTATCCTGTCTCAGACTCTTGCTCTCCAGGGTGACCTTTTTAAGAACCACATCTCATAGCTTCTGTCCCACACATCCTTATCATGTTGGTTGCCCTCCACACCCTCTTGACTGCTTCAGTGTTCTTTTGATATTGAGAAGCCCAGAACTGCTTGAAGTATTCCAGGTGAGGCCTGAACAGGACCTTGCAAAGTGGCAGGAGTACTTCCCCTTCTGTGCTGCCTCATCCCCTTTTGATGTACCCTAGCATTCTGCGGGCCCTTTTACCACAGCCACCCACTTCTTGTCATGCTTCAGCCCCTGTTTTATCATGACCTCAGGTCCTTTTTCACCTCAGCTGTAGTAAGAGGAGCGGGAGCTTCGCACAGTGCATAGGTCCTACTTTCATTTGTTTCTACACAAGTGTACCACCTTGTGTTTGGCTGAATTGAATCTGAGACTTCAAGAATCTGACACCTGTCTTCTTTAAGTCCTTCTGAAGTTTGTCTATATCATTACAGCAGTCAGCCACACTGATCACTTTAGCGTCATCAGCATGCATAAGTATCCTGCTGGAGACCCCAGCTTTCAGATAATTTCTTTGAGATCTCTAGTAACTAGAAGCCTCATTGGATGGTGGGATCCATTTCAATACATATGTACTATATACATTTATAAATAATTGTATTCTTGTTTTATTATGATGTTACTCTGTTGTAGTTTTATATTTAACCCAGGTTGCCATTGAAAATGGGTATTTCATGTTTGATGGGCCCACTGGGCTAATCAATCAATAAATAAATAAATAAATAAATTATACGGACTGACACATGGAAACAGGAACACCCACACTGACTAGATGCTGGCACAACGGTAAATTTCAGAGAAAGTTGGCTAAGTCTGCCTCTATGAAACAGCAATACTGACATCTAGTGGTCAAATGAATCATTGCTTTTAAGTAATATGTTTAACAGTGTAAAAAGTCATTTCAAGAGTCTTTCAGGGTAAATGTTACACAGTTTTTATTTTTCCATTTGTGTGGTGTGATGACGTCAGGTTGCGTGCTCCTAGCGCTTCAGCATCCTACCTACCCACTAAATTGTGTTGCTGCTAGGTTCTGCTGTCACCATGACACCCCCATGCCACCTCAGTCAGGTTTTATGGCCTGATGCATGGAAGGTTTCACTAAGGGTGATCTTGTTGCCTTGCAAGGACAGGCAAAAGTTATATTCAGAGTCAAAAAAACAACAGTTTATTCAAAAGAACTTGCAATGTTCACAGAGGCAGGAGTAAGGAGGGTTTTAACACAGCAATAAATAACCAGATTAATCAATCAATCAATAAGTAGCAGTGCATTACAAATAGAATAATGTATGGGGCGGCGTGTGTAATGAGAATTTTACACACACTCAAAGTGTTGGGTGCCACATAAATCCCAAGAGCAAAGCTCAAGGGGTTTATCTAGGTAGCCAACACCAAGGGGGTGTGTGTGTGTGGAAAATTTGAGTTTACACACACTACTCTATATTTTATTTTATATAGTTGCTGGGTTTCCCTTTCTGGCCACATCAATTATATAAAATAAACTGATGTTCTGGTGTGGCTGCGGTCCGATTGCTTTTTAATGCTGTCTATGGTTGCTTTGTCGTAGTTCCATTTTTTTTTTTCATTTGTTTTTTCCCCATTGGTAGTTGTACAGGCTAGTGATTAAAAAAATCAGAAAAATTACCTACCACCGAGTTACAGTGGCAGTGCGGTTTGGTCAAGAAGGCAGGGTGGTGAGCATTCACAAACACAGAAGAGCTGTAGCTGGGCATGCACCAAGCGAAGGAAACCGCGCATGTGTTTGCCACAATAAACACTCCTTTATTCCGGCACGATTTCCCTATAGTAGAAAGCAAAACCCATTAATTATTATGTGACTAATTAACTTGCTGCAGCTCTTATAATTCTACGGTGATGTTGCTATGTGGTCAACTAGTTCTAACTTAAAACTGTAGTGTGCAGATACAGTAATCTTTACTTTATACTCAGCAATTCAAGAAAGGTACTCCAGTCCACTTTAGAGTCCTGCTCAGAACAGTTAGATTTGTCAGTGGAAGAAACCTGAACAGACCGCTGGGACAGAATGGGACACTTACTGCAATGGGGGGGGGGGGGACTGATTCTTTGGCTGGAAGGGGCCTCTGTCAAGCTGTGACAGAAAAATGTTGGTTGCGTCGGGGACTGATTCTTCAGCTACAGGCCTCAGACTGCTGAGATGAATAAGCACTGGTTGCAATTAGGACTGATTCTTCAGCTAAAGGCCCAGAAAGAACACCAGGACAGCAAAAGTGCTTGATACAATACTAAAAAATGTTTCAGCCAAGGGGCCCAATAAGGCCACTGAGTAAAAAAGGTACTTTGCTGCAACACTGGTGGAATTGCTAATCCTACAGAACTAGTACTGGAATGCTGATCCTGCAGTGCTGGTCCTGAAAAAGACCCCTACTCCACTGTGCATCAGAAGCCCTAATAAGACAGGTGGCTCCCACACTTCCAAATTTAACCCAGAAACATAGACATTGTTGGCAAATAAGGACCTCTTGGCCCACCTAGTCTGCCCAGTTTTCCCTGCCTACTGTGCCACCGCAGACCCTACTCAACCTCTGGGCATCTCCTCCCCATGCCTTACTACCAAGGTCCCCCGTATCTGTCCCATGCATCCTTGATTCCTGTCACCGTTTTGGCACCCACCACCTTTCCTATCTCGGTTGGGATTAAGATTTTATAAAGTAGCAGTGGGACCTGACCTGATTTGTACCCTAAATCTAGCTTGGTCTGCCACCCACTTGCAACCCACACAGGTGCTCGTAGGATGAGCAGTTAATGGGTGCCACAAGCAAGAATGAAGAGACAGCCTGGATAAGGTTTAATGCATAGGCAATTCTTAGAGGCATCATATGATAGCCTCTGATTAGGTTAACTTAGCAGATAGTTAAAATGGGACACCAAAAGTGAGGCGGTTTCTGACTTGACAGACTTAGCATAATTATATTGGGCCACCAGAAAAAATAACAGTGGGGATCTGGGTACAAAGCAATTAGGAAGTTATGTAGTCTCAATGAGGGCACCAATGGCAAAAGCTAGTTTGAATGCAGCACAGATTAAGCAGGCAGTCCCAGGTTGCCAGAACATGGAGAGCATTGGGAGGCGGAGCTTGTAACAATAACACTAGAGACCATAACTGCATCCCTTCTGACCTTGCGTGCATTAAAGGGGCATGTTGCTCTTGGGCAAAACTGTGGGGGTGCTGCTGTCACCCCTTGCCCATAGGTTCTGGCACCAATGAGCAGTCTGTCTCTCAGGCATGTGGGAGGTTAACAGAGCAGTAAGGCAGTTCAGAAAGGAGTACTGGACCAAGAGGTATTTTCTGTGAGGTACACAGAGTTAGCTGGGTAATTAGTTTGAGCGGGGGGCATAGTTTGAGCAAGGGAGGTACCACATGAATAGATAGTCGCATTGGGGGCATTACATAAGTAACAGTTCAGTAGAGGGCATTAAAACTTGTAAGTAGGCATTTCCATAAATCAGTATATGCAGTCATATCAAACAGGTGAACAGTCACTTTAAATGCAGTTGTTTATTTGTTTTGCTTTTATTCTTTGGTAACTGGGTAAGGCCCATAAGGCACAAGACCTAAATAGACAAGTTTAGATAGACAGTCTCATAAAACAAGTGCACAATCGCTTCAAATGCACTTCAATTAGGCAGTCTCATAAATATTCAGCAGGCAAGTTACATAAAGTTGCCCCTTTGTGTTAGCTCCTATGGAGCTCTTGTTACCCCACCCGATGGGCAGTTTGCATTATGCCTGAGCCCACTCCCACAGTCAGTGGCTCCTGTGGAACTATGCTATAATGCACCCTATGGCCGGCCCTTTCTCTGGATCCCTAAAATGGCTTCTAAAAAGCTTCTTTTGCCTGACTATGGGCAGTCTGGTGTCTGGAGTTGTATCCACTCCACTGAGGTCTGCTTCTGGAGGGAACTTTATCCACACTGCCCTATGGGTGGTCTGGGGTCCAGGTTCCACCCAACTCATGTTGCTTCAGCCACTCTCATTTCTTTCAAGTGGTGTAGGTTAGTTATTTTAGAATTAAAAAATGGTCACTTTCTTCATGTGGCTGGCACCTGGCTGTGGTGCTGTCACTTAATCACCACGACAGCCTCGCCTGTGGCTGCTGAGGTGGTTCAAGATGGGGTTGCTACCCCTGTCACAGATACAGCTTTCAAGAAAAGTAAGGAAGGAAACATAGGAGTCTGACTGGCTCCAGTATCCGTCACTATCGGACTTCGCTGCTGGAACTGCTGAGGAGGAGGAAGGAGCCAAACTCTGTCATCACAAACACCTGGTTGAACTGAGAAGAGGAGCCACTGGACTGTTCTGACTGCTCTCTGGTAGAGTCGCCATTAATCAGCACTGACTGAAGAGGAGACATCACTCAGAACTGAGAGAGCTGCCCCAATACTGAGAGGAAAGCCCATTCTTGGTATTCATGACTCTCTGTGTCCTCCCTTGCTGGTCCATTTTGCATTGGCTCCAGTAGTAGCAGGGGCATTTGAAGGTCTCTATTTTGGGGTTCTAAGCATGAGCCAGGGCACTTATAGTTTGAAAATGCCCACATGCTGGGCTAAAGAACAGAAGCCTCACCATGTCGTTGGCTCCTACTCATGTTGCCTGCTTGGGGGGGTAGGGGCTGTGAAAAGGCAGACAGTGAGGAAAAATGTTTTAAACCACTGGTTCTAGCTTGGGCTTTGCAGGGAACTGGAGCTTAATGGCTGCAGGGTTTTCTGCTGTAGTAGGGCTCTGGCTGTACTGGGGTGGGCATATCCTGCAGGGGAAACTGGTGAGGTATTGCAGCAAGGGGTTACTGTAGGGATCTGTGGATGCTGGTGAGGTTAGCTGTGTTGAATGTGCTAAATATACATTTATGTTTCCCCAATCCCTGTTTCCTAGGGTCCCTGGAATGCACATTTAGCTTTCCATGGTACTAACAAGCATTTGTCAATGCCGAATGTTGATTGCGTTGGTCCGTTGAGCTCGCTCACTGCCCATGTGTCACTCGCTCGTTATGTTTCTCCTGGTGCTGCAGGCTGCTCTTTTGTACTGGACTCCTGCCTGCATTGGCATGTTTTTCCACCCACAAAGAAACCTGTAGCTGTCCCAACAGAGCTCTGTTGAGGTGGGTCACTCCCCCTCTCTCACTCGCTAATTCTGTTTCTGCTGGTGCTGCAGGCTGCCCTTTTGTACTGGGCTCCCGCCTCTGTTGGCAGCCTTTTCTGCCCACAAAAAAATCTGCAGCAGTCCTGACACAGGTCCATTGAACTAGCTCACTCCCCCTCTCTCGCTCGTTCCGTTTCTACCGGCGCTGCAGGCTGGCCTTTTTAATGGGTTCCTGCCTGCGTTGCTGCCTTTTTCTGCCCACAAAGTGATCTGCAACAGTCACAACAGAGGTCTGTTGAGCTCGCTCACTCCCCCTCCCTCACTCGCTCATTGGGTTTCTCCCAGCGCTACAGGCTGCCCTTTTGTACTGGGCTTCTGCCTGGGTTGGCACCTTTTTCTGCCCACAAAGAAATCTGCAGCTGTCCTGACAGAGCTCCGTTGAGGTCGCTCTCTCCACCTGTCTCAATCGCTCATTCTGTTTCTCCTGGTGCTGCAGGCTGCCATTTTGTACTGGGATCCTGCCTCTGTTGGAGGCTTTTTCTGCCCACAAAGAAATCTGCAGCAGTCCTGAAACAGGTCCGTTGAGCTCGCTCACTCCCCCTCTCTCACTCGCTCATTCCATTTCTGTCGGCGCTGCTGGCTGCCCTTTTGTACTGGGTTCCTGCCTGGGTTGCCGCCTTCTTCTGGCCTCAAAGAAATCTGCAGCAGTCACGATAGGGCTCTGTTGAACCTGCTCACTCACTCCCCCTCTCTCACTCATTCATTCTGTTTCTTCCACCACTGCAGGCTGCCCTTTTGTACTGGGCCCCTGCCTGCATCACTGCCTTTTTCTGCCCACAAAGAAATCTGCAGCAGTCCTGACAGACCTCTGTTGGCCTCACTCACTCCCCCTGTATCAATTGCTCATTCTGTTTCTGCCGGCGCTGGCAGCTGCCCTTTTGTACTGGGCTCCTGCCTGCATTGCCGCCCTTTTCTGCCCACAAAGAAATCTGCAGCAGTCACGATAGAGCTCCATTGAGCTCGCTCTCTCACTCCCCCCTCTCACTCGTTCATTCTGTTTCTCCCGCCGCTGCAGGCTGCCCTTTGTCCTGGCCGCTGTGTGCATTGCTGCCTTTTTCTGCCCACAGAGAAATCCGCAGCAGTCCTGACAGAGCTCTGTTGAACTCACTCACTCCCCCTCCCTCACTGGCTCATTCTGTGACTCCCACTGCTGCAGGCTGCCCTTTTGTACTGGGTTCCTGCCTGAATTGGTGGCTTTTTCTGCCCACAAAGACATCTGCAGCAGTCCCAACACAGCTTTGTTGAGCTCGCTCACTCCCCCTCTCCCACTCACTCATTCTGTTTCTGCCAGCACTGCTAGCTGGCCTTTTGTACTGGTCTCCTGCCTGCATTGCCGCCTTTTCCTGCCCACAAAGAAATCCGCAGCAGTCACAATACACCTCTGTTGAGCTTGCTGTTCCCCCTCTCTCACTCACTCATTCTCTTTCTCCCATCGCTGCAGGCTGCCCTTTTGTACTGGGTTCCTGCCTGCGTTGGCACCCTTTCCTGCCCACAAAGAAATCCGCAGCTGTCCCGACAGAGCTCCATTGAGGTCACTCACTCCCCCTGTCTCACTCGCTCATTCTGTTTCTCCTGGCACTGCAGGCTGCCCTTTTGTACTGGGCTCCTGCCTCTGTTGGAGGATTTTTCTGCCCACAAAGAAATCTGCAGCAATCCCGACAGAGCTTCGTTGGCCTCACTCACTCCCCCTGTCTAACTTGCTCATTCTGTTTCTGCCGGCGCTGCAGGTTGCCCTTCTGTACTGGGCTATTGCCTGTGTTGCCACCCTTTTCTGTCCACAAAGAAATCCACAGCAGTCACTATAGAGCTCCAATGAGCTCAGCACTCCCCCCCTCCCCAGTCACTCGATCCTAATCTGTCCCAAACACTGATTTCCGACAGTGACTGCGGTATTCTGCACCGGAAGCGCAGAAACACATTTTGGCCAGGATGTGAAAAATGAAAACTGTACTGTTCATAAGGAGGTGTGAACAAATGCCAGTGTTGAAAATCTGGCGTGAAAATATTACTAATTTGCAAACTTACAAGGGCACATGGAACCTGCACAACACACACTCGTAACACAGTAATGTAATGGAGCTCCATCACAAAATTTTCAACATAGGCATTTTAAGATCTCTGCTCATGAACAGTATCAGTGTGATTTTCTTGATATGTCCCAAACACTGATTTCCCACAGCGACAGCACTATTGTACGTCAGACGAGCGAAAACACATTTCGGCCAGGATGTGAAAAATGACAGCTGCACTGTTCATAAGGAGGTGTGGCAAAATGCCAATGCTGAAAATCTGGAGTGAAAATATTGCAAAGTTGTGAAGGTATGAGCGTGCGTGGAAACTGCGCAATGCACATTCGTAACACACTCATTTTACAGACTTTTGTCATCAAATTTTCAACATAGGCATTTTAGGACCTCTGCTAATGAACAGTGTCACTGTCATTTTCATAATGTGTCCCTAACACGGATTTCCCACAGTGACCACACTATTCTGCGCCGGAACTGCAAAAACACATTTAGGCCAGGATGTGAAAAATGACAGCTGTACTGTTCATAAGGAGGTGCAGAAGAATGGCAATGCTGAAAATCTGGAGCGAAAATATTAATTTGTGAAGTTAAGAGCATGCGTGCAAACTGCGCAACACAAGCTCATAACACAGTCATTTTATGGAGTATCATCACCAAATTTTCAACATAGGCATTTTAGGACCTCTGCTAATGAACAGTGCCACTGTCATTTTCTTAATCTGTCCTGAACACTGATTTCCCACAGTGACCGTGCTTTTCTACGCCGGAAGTGCAAAAACACATTTCGGCCAGGATGTGGAAAATGACAGCTGTACCATTCACAAGGAGGTCAGAAAAAATGACAATCTTGAAAATATGGTGTCAAAATATTATAAATTTGCAAAGTTATGAGCGTGCGTAGCAACTGCGCAACGCACACTAGTAAAACAGACATTTTTTTGATTTTTACCACCAAATTTGCAGTATAGGCTTTTTGAGAGCCCACATCATGAACACAGGCACTGTCGTTTCATTAATTGGTCTGGAAAGGGGATTCCACGCAGTGACTGCGAAATCACCTTTTGGGCCTGAATGATGCCATGACAGCACCAGAATTCATGAGGAGGGTTCCCAAAAACCTCATGTTGAAAATTTGGTGCCAAAATTCCAAAAAATGCCTGAGATATGCATCAAAGTTGGAAAAACCCTGTTTATTCCATTATACAGCTTACCGGCATTTGATCAGTTCACGGTCAGCTTTGAAGAGTGCAGACGTGTTCCCGGTCCACCGAAGATCATCGTGCCAGACTCTGGCGGTAAGTATGGGGTGAGGGGGTGTGGGAAGGCAGGGTGCGCAGTAGGTGGGCGCGGGTTGTGGGGGGAGCAGGGAGACCGCCAAGGGACTGTTTCCTTTTTTATAGGTAAAAAAAAAAAAATCACAGGACCGTTTTTGATTTTACAGGGGCATGTGGCACACTGGTGTGGGCTCCCAGCATGCCAACGGAGTCTTGTTTTGGGAGGGACAGCTGTAGCTGACAGGGGATTGGGCACTCCCGTCGGCACACAACAAAAGGAGGGGGTTACATTATGCCGACAGGGATTGGGCACTCCCGTCGGCACACAACAAAAGGGGGGGTTACATTATGCCGGCGGGGATTGGGCACCCCATCAGCAGATTACAAAAGCAGGGGGGAGGGGTTACATAATGCTGATAGGGAGTGGGCTCCCCCCGTCAGCAACATAAACCTTGGGGCACTGGAGCAGATGGGGATTGGGGCCCCCGTCGGCAAACAAACTCGGTAGGGAGGTACATGCTGTTGAGGAGATTGGTCACCCCCTCGGTGGGGGGGGTTAATATTGTTTGTGAACATGGCAGCAAGCAGCCGCCATGTTCACAAACAATATCAGTGTTTCAAGGTTCCACCCTGCAATGATGGGTCACTCCCTCATTGCAGCGAATCGCTGACGCTGCAATGACAAGATGGCCCCTAATTGCAGCAGCTAAAATTTTACAAGTTGGTGGCATGCTGGCTGAACTAGTGTCAGCAGCAGTATGCCACGGCATTGGGGGAAGCTGGCCTAGCCTTTAAAGGCTGTGGGGGCATTGGCCACAACAGTGTCGCGCCTCCACAACCTGCTTCTGGAGAAAGCTGCCGCAATTTTTTTTCTTGCACGTGCACGCAATCAACATACAAATGAGCCCTAAGGGCTACCAAACTACACTGCATGAGCACTAAGGGGTCCCCCAGTACCTGGTGTGCCCTACTTCTAAACCCTGGGGCCCGTAGCTTTATTTATGTAGGGTACCCAGACGTTGGGGCACTACTTTTATGTTTCATTTGTATCTATACTTACCATTTTGAAGAAGAGTGCCACATCAACCTTTTCTTGAACCCTTTTGTAAGAAAATCACCTTAACTGGGATCTAGGTTAATTTAATCTGGTTACTGATTACATTAAAAATGTATTTATTTGAAATATTTGGCCTAGAGTGTATACTGAGCTGAGAGCAACTCATTTCCAGGTGTATCCTGAGAGGAGGTGGTACGAGGGTTAAAACAGAGTGCACAGTAAGCACTGTACTAGAAGAGAGAGAAACAGCTAAAATAAATAAGTGTCAATATAACAAAACTACAAAAGGGCTGAGCAGCAAAAAGCACACTGAGCCAAGATCAGTTTCCTGGTGTGACCTGGGGATGAGGGCATGGGGTATGAGATACACAATAATAAGACAATCTAAAATTATAATCATATAAAATACTGGAGCAAAATTGGCTCAAAAGATAAAGATCAAATGAGAGTGGTTATATCGTAGTGCCCCATTAGAGTTGAATAGAAACATAAAAACATGGAATTTGATGGCAGATAAGGACCGCTTGGCCCACCCAGTCTGCCCATTTCCCTACCTACTGGATAAGCTGCAGTTAACCAGCAGCCTACTTCTTCCTACCCCAACCCCCTAGAATTGCCTTATGACTGTCCCATGCATGCTTCAATTCCACCACTGTTTTTGACTTCACAACCTCCTCCGGAAGGCCGTTCCATGCATCCACAACCCTCTCTGTGAAAAAACACTTTCTTAAATTACCTCTAAATTCCACCCCTCTATCTTCAAATTCTGCCCCCTTGTTCTTTTTGAAAGATGTTACCCTCTTGGACTTTGTTGATTCCCTTGAGGTACTTGAAAGTTTCTGTCATGTCCCCCCTCTCCCTCCTTCCCTCGAGGCTATACATATTAAGCTCCTTAAGTCTCTCTGCATATGTCTTCCGGTGCAGACCCTGCACCATTTTAGTTGCCCTCCTCTGGACAGCTTCCATCCTGTCTATGTCTTTGCGGAGACTGGGTCTCCAGAACTGCACACAGTACTCCAGATGGGGTCTCACCAGCTGTCTGTACAGAGGGATAATAACTTCCTGTTTTCTACTGGTGATGCCTCTCCCTATGCATCCCAGTATCCCCCCAGCCCTCCTTGCTGCCCTCTCACATTGCTTGCCCACCTTTAGGTCATCTGATATGACTACCCCCAGGTCCCTTTCCATTTTTGTTGTTGTTAGTATCTCACCCCCATTGTTGCGCTTCCCTGGTTTTGTTTCCCATGTGCATTACCTTGCACTTCTAGCATTGAATCTAAGTTGCCATACATTTGACCATTCCTCTAACATTGCCAAGTCCTTCTCATCTTTCCACCCCACCTTGTGCATCAACTCTGTTGCAGGTCTTTGTGTCATCTGCAAAGAGACGCTTTCCTTCCAGTCCCTCTGCAATGTCGCTATAAAGACATTGAAAGGACAGTCTAATACTGAACCTCGTGCCCACTAGTAACCCTCCTTTCTTCAGAGTGGACTCCATTTGCTATTACTCTCTGTGTCCTATTCACCAGCCAACTCTTTACCCAGGCTGTCATCTTGGGACCCACTCCCAGGCTGGCTAACTTGTATATTAATCTTTTGTGTGGGACTGTGTCAAATGCCTTGCTAAAGTCTAGGTAGGCCATGTCCACAGCCCTTCCCTGATCTACTACTTTGGTCACTCAGTCAAAGAAATCTATCAGACTTGTCTGGCATGACCTTCCCACTGTGAATCCATACTGCCTTGGGTCCTGTGCCCCTCTGGCCTCTAGATACTCAGCAGTTCTTTCCTTCAGAAGTGATTCCATCATTTTCCCTACCACTGAGGTTAAACTAACAGGTCTGTAGTTTCCTGCTTCTGCCTTGCTCCCACTTTTGTGAAGGGAATCACATCTGCCCTCCTCCAGTCCTCAGGTACCACCCCATCCTCCCATGATTTGTTAAAGAGGGTAGTCAGTGGTGTCACTAGTTCTACCATTAGTTCTTTTAGAATTCTGGGATGAATCCCATCAAGCCCCATTGCTTTGTCCACCTTCAGTTTTAAGAGTTCTTTCAGAACCCTTTCTTCTGTAAATGGGCAGGTATCAACTTCTGTATCCAGAGTGTTTCTATTGTTTGTTTTAGGTACCTCCCCCTCTTCCTTTGTAAATACTGAGCAAAATTATTTAGTTAGTATCTGCCTTTTCACAGACACCCTCTGCCCACCCTCCCTCCCTCCCGTTTACTAAGCCTCACTGTCCCTCCCTTGGTCTTCCTTCGCTCCCTGATGTACCTATAAAAGGTTTTAACCCCCTTCTTAACTGAGTTGGCTATCTTTTCCTCGGTTTGGGCCTTTGCTGTTCTGACTGCCTTCCCAGCTTCTTTTTGCTTTAATTGATACAGTTCTCTGTCCTGCTCCTTCTGTAATTCCTTGTACTTCCTGAATGCTTTATTTTTTACTTGAACCTTCACTGCCACTTCCTTTGAGAACCATAGTGGTTTCTTACATTGTTTTGTTCTGTTTATTTGCTTCACACAAAGGCTTGTTACCTCTGTGATGGCAGTTTTTATTATTTCCCATTGTTCTTCCACCCCTCCTTCCTGCCCATTTGCTAGTGCATTCCTTAGGCACTCACCCATTTTGGCAAAGTCAGCCCTCCTAAAGTCCAGTCCTTTTGCCTTTGTATGGAATAGGATGTTTAATGTTAAACCTCTAACTTTACACCTTAATAGCTTTGGAAGCATTTAACAAAATTAGCTGAGAGTTTGCATGTGTTGTCTAGGGCACAAGATCTAAATTTGTGGAAAGTTTTGTGCTAGGAGCTCTTGTGGTTTCTGAGATCTGCATATGTTATTTTCCTGTATAGTCTAATTTTTTCCCCAATATTTTACATGGAGTTTGGATTTGCTCTCACCTACAGCCTACATGGAATGGAATCTTTCCGAAAACTTTCTGAGTAGAGGCATGCTTTGGTAAGGTAGTGTGCCTTTGGAAGACTTTGTGAAAAAATATTAAAAGGTTCTAGAGTTATAAGGATTTTAAAAAAATGCTGTTCTGAGAATGCTCAGTAAGGTTTTTGAGATAACATTCTGATACAGCACCATTTAGTGCTGCAAGACTGTTTTTAGTTTCATGACATGATGTGCTCACAATATCAAACATTTTTTCATTTTGTGACAGCTGCCATCTTGTTTCTCACCTCAGTAATAAACTACTAATTCAAACTTTTATTACAGAAGCCAACTATAAAAAAAAATGAATCTACCTGAGTAGAACATGTTGGTTCAGATTCTGAGGCTTGTTTCAGTCAATCATGATTATAAAAATGTTTTATGTATTGCTCCTGGCCACGTTAACATCTTTCCCATTCTTTGAATCATGACACGGTTTTCTGTGCCACACTGTTAAGGTAATGTGAAACTAAATTTGACTTGTGAAACTATTTTTTAATTGTGATTCAAAAAAGTCTGTTGGAAACACATTTTGGTTGCCCAGCGTAATTTTTCATTTTGCAGCAGAACATTGGTTTCTCAGCATGAAATATGATTGCCCAACATAATTTTTTTATTTTGTAGCACACAATTGGTTTCTCAGCATGAAATTTGATTGCACAACATGATTTTTTGTTTCACATCAAAAACTGGTTTCTTGACTTGAAGTTTGAGCATCACAATTTTTCATTTCATTGCAAAAAATCAGTTTCTTGCCATAAAATTTGATTATACAGTATGATTTTGCATTTTGCTTCAAAAATTAGTTTTTTAACTTGAAATTTTGATTGTGTATCAGAATTTTTTGTTTTCCAGCAGAAAATTGGCTTCTCGGCATGAAGTTTGATTGAGTACCATGATTTTTCATTTCCCAATAAAAATGATTTTCTCTACTTGAATTTGATTGCACATCAGTGTTTTTGGTTTCTTGACTTACATTGATTTCTCACCAAGAAATCTGATTGTGCATCATAATTTTCCATTTCACAGCAAAATAACTGGTCGCTCGATATGAAATCTCACTGCAGATCATAATTTATCATTGTGCATGACAAATTGCTGGACATGAAATTCAGTCTGTAATTTTAGTTTTGTATGGTGAGAAATGCGAAACTAAATTTGGCTTGCAAAACTATTTTTTAATTGCAGTAAAAAAAAGTCTGTTGGAAACATGTTGGTTCTGGATCATAAATTGTACTTGAGAAAATGGAAATTGTTTGCTTGATATGAAATTTGATTCCAATCATAATTTCCCATTGCATAACTATAATTGGTTTCGTTACATTAAATTGTCAGTGCGGATCATAATTTTTTTCATTCTGGGGCTTGAATTGGTACTTTGAAATGAAACTGCATTGTGAATAAAATTTTGCATAGCATGACTTAAATTGGTTGCACAACATGAAATTTGATTGCCCACCATCATTTTTCATTTCATGGCAGAAAACTGGCTTCTTAGCATGAACTTTGGTTGCACACCATGATTTTTTGTTTCAAGGCAAAAATTGGTTGCTCGACTTGAAATTTGATTGCACATCATAATTTTGGATTGTGTGACTTAAATTAGTTTCTCATCATGAAATATGAGTGTGCATATAGCAAAGACAACTCTTCTCTTGGCATAGGGCCCTGCATGTTTGCACCTGTGGGTGGAAGAGGGCCCTGTGCATTGGCTGATAGATGGACTTTTTCCCCCTGTGCATCTCTATCTGCAGCTGCATGGAAGCACAGAGAACATGGAGCCCTGTGCTTCTGCAGCCCACCCAACAGTCCAATGAATTCTTGGCATTCATCATTGCACAGAACTGCAGGGCAAGCAAGGACCTATATTTCCATAGGTGGACAAAGTCTTCCATTTCTTCCCCTTGGGTACTATGTATCTGCAAGCCTTCCTGCATGAATGAGGATACAATTCCACTACTCATAAAGAAAGGAAATTCTTTGCAAAAAAACTTTGTTAATGCACCAGTTAGGGGTCAAGTTAATGATACAAAAGTAGGGAAATGTGGCAATAGGGTTTCCAAATCTAAACTCATCCCCCCAGCCCCAAGTAGCAAAAGAAAAAAACATGAGGGTTTGGGGTCTGTAGGTACTTGGCAAATCAGTAGTGGGGTCTTGCTTGGGGTTGTCAACCCTAATGCCCATCTTGTTCCCTGAGCAAACAAGGTCATATGTGATCTGCTTTCTTCACACAGGGCCTGCAGAACATTGCATGAAAGAAAGCTACAACACACTTTATTGGCAATATGTGGTAGACATGCTTCTCTACCTTTGAAGAGTGTATCAACATGAGGCACTGGCTTGGAGCTGTACGTTGTGCTTCAGAAAAGAGGCTACTGGCTAGGGGGAGGTAAGTATTACAGCTGACAACCCCAAGGAAGACCCCACCACTGATTCACCAAGACTCCAGAGATCCAAAACCCTAATTTGTTTTTCCTTTTGCAGTTTAAGGTGGGGTTGGGGGTGAGGAGTTAGGGTTGGAAACCCTAACGCCACATTTCCCTACTTCAGTAGTGGTAAACTTGATTCCTAACTGGTGTATTAACAAAGTTTTTTGCAAAGTATATATGTTATATATATATATATCCTTTGCACAAAACTGCATTAATGCACCGGGCAGGGTTCAACTTAATACCACCACTAAAGTAGGGAAACGTGACATTAGGGTTTCCAACCCTAACTCCCCACCCCGGCCCCACAAGCAGCAAAACTAAAAAAAAGCATTAGGATTTTTGGTCTCCGCAGTCTTGGTATATCAGTGGTGAGGTCTTCCTTGGGGTTTTCAGTCCTAATACTCACCTCTCCCTGCATCCCATAGCCTCCTGCTCTAAGCACAAGGTATGGCTCGAAGCCAGTGCCTCATAGTGCTGCACTCTTCAAAGGTACAGAAGTATGCCTCACCACATGTTGCCAATAAAATCCATTTTATTTTTCTTCACACAGGGCTGTGGAAAAGAGATCACGTTTCATCTTGCTTGCTTAGGAGTGGGCATTATGGTTAACAACCCCAATGTTGTGGTGGCAGGTAACACTTTTTATGTTGGTAAGACAACTCACTGTTTTAAAACCAGAGTACACAAGCACATCAGGGCAATTCACAAGAAAGATGGCACATACACCATGGATATGTACATAATGAATGCCACTGATGGAGCCCACCACACTTTCAATTTTTCAGCCATTGAGAAGTTTTGCCGAAATCCTAGAGGTGGTGATTTCAACAACCTCATGCTGATTAGGGAAAACTTTTGGATTTTGACTTTAGGGCCAACAAAAAGTGAGACATCAATTCTTAGTTGAATGTGCACCTCTATTTGAAAAAAAAACATCAAAAATCCAATATGAATTTAAAACCCTGAAATCACGTTCAAATGATAGCGTCTGCATCAGTGAAAAACTTGTATCTCGATATGCTCTCCCCTTTTGAGATAAACTATACAATAATATATTGTCATGTTTTTAATATTGTTACTACCTTTTTTCACGTTCTTTCTCAATCTGTCTTTCCCCTACCTTATACTTGTCCCTATTCCCCCCTAACTCTTTTATGGCATATTATCCCATGATATCTAATTTTAAGATGAGCCTGCATTTTGCACTTTTTATTGTTATGGTCTTGTTAGTCGTTAGTAATGGCCAGGGTAGCACCAGAGGATAATTAAGTTTTTCACAACCAGTATTCCAATTAATGGGTATGTACCTTGTTATTGGATGTCACAATACCACATCCTTGTGTTATACTTAAATCTTGGTGTGTCTTATATGCTCCAACCTTTGATAAAGGACCGGTGTATCCAAAACATGTCAGGCGGGAGTATATCTGCCTTTCTACTTCAATAAAATGGAAATTCAAGAGCAACTACTCAGTGTGAAATTGTGCCCCTCTTTTGAGATTAGTACGTGCTCAAAACCTTATGGGGCACATGCTTAGTAAGTTTCTAGAGCACTACGCTCCCAATGTGCACTTTTGTGGATGTACACCATACACTATACAGAATAGTGCATGGTAGCCCTGATATACAGCAATGCTCTTCTGACACCTCATGGTTATTATGATGTCATAGTAACCACTCGGTGTAAGAACAGCATTGCTGTGTATGGGCTACCATACACTATCTAATATGTAACTCGCAAAACAACTTTCATGAGATACCTCATTTATGTAATGCTTAGTCTCAAAACTATGCACTTGATTCATGAGTAGTCCACAGGACCACAACTCAAAGCAAGCTACATGTTTGGTTTGGTGTGGTGAGCATCACTATGCAGTGTTCATCACGGGGTGTAAAAAAGGTGAAAGGTGTTAGGTTGTTATATGCTGGATGTTTTTCAAAAAGTAAGGGCATCAACTGAAAAAAAAAACAACTTTGTTAATGCATCTATTAGGGTTGAAGCACAAAGAGGAGGAAGAATGGAAATGAACAAAAAGGGCAAAAAAAGTCCCTGAAACCTTCGTGAATTGATGGTGTGATGTTCCTCTGGATCTAAATGGTCATGCAACAAAGTGTTGGCATTACCATAATATTGGCACTGTGTTGTCAAACAAATTAATTGACAAAATGCTGTTTGTATTGAGAGTGCCAGTATTAGGGTAATGACAACACTGTGTTGCATGATCTTTTAAACACTGAGGAGCACCACACCACTGGTTCACAATTTTCACGTATTTTCAACCTTCTAGAACTTTTAAACTGCTGATTCAACTGTAACCAAATTTACAAGAGCAAGAGATCCTGGCATCTGACAAGTCTCACTAGACACACACACATGCACACACAGCTCTGAGTGTTTCACTGGAAGACCTCAGATTTTTATATTTTATTTGTTTCTGTGTGTTTTGGGGATTCTTTGCATTTTGCCTTGGAACAGCTGGATGACAGAGAAGAAACGCAGTGCTGAATGCCATAATGCTGGCAGGAAACCAGAAGCACAGCTGAGGTCGCAGTTGTAGTTGTGGGGAAGAGGTCATTACCATGGCTTTGTTTTACATGCTGCATTTGGGTTATGGGATGAAAAGATGAGTGGACAGGACAGGAACCAGGAGCACAACAGCATTATGGCTTTATGTTTGGTAACTGGGAAGGGGGGAGCAATTTGGGAGCTCAGCACAAGCAGTGGATGGATCATTTATTTTATGTTAGACAACTGAAGTAAGTACTTTAATTTAGAATGAAGCGTGATGCCATTTTTTAATGAATTGAAAGCAAGAGTAACTGAGGTGTGACAGAAAGTGTTAACTAAAGCTCATGCTGAAATCTCTGTCCGGTGGTGAGAGGGCAATTTTCTTACTGTTTGTCTTAATCCACTGCTAGTGACTGACAGGTGGTGATAATCCATGCTTAGAAATGAATTATCACTACCTATCACAAACCATGCTTGGGGTATTCTGCCCACGGAGCTGCTGGGGACCTCCCGCTGAGTTACCAGCACTCCTAAAATTCCTCGGGGCATTCCGCCCAAGGAGCTGCTGGGGACCTCCCGCTGAGTCACCAGCACTCCTAAATATTCCTTGGGACATTCCACCCATGGAGCTGCTGGGGACCTCCCACTGAGTTACCAGCACTCCTAAAATTCCTCGGGGCATTCCGCCCAAGGAGCTGCTGGGGACCTCCCGCTGAGTCACCAGCACTCTAAATATTCCTTGGGACATTCCACCCATGGAGCTGCTGGGGACCTCCCGCTGAGTTACCAGGTACGGACAAATGCTAGCAAGAAACACGGATGGCTTCTGGCTGGATTCAAATTTGGCACCTTTTCTGAACACCCTGCAATTTGGCTTTGTGCTTGTTATTTGTCTGAAACCAGAGCAGTAGAGCATTTTAATCTGTACTATGGCTTACTTTCCACTAGTACTAAAGGGCAATCTTAACAATTCTATGAACTTCATCGAGCTGACTTAATTTACTCCTGGGGGCTAGATAATAATTTGAATTAATGTTTACATCTATCTGAGCGGCTCAAGATAGACCATACTTCAGAGTGAAATCTGCGCTCTTTGAATTCCATAAGCTGGGCTGATCTCATTCTATTTCAGGGCTTCTCTGACCCAGATTTAACCCGTAGTAGAGCACAGCCTTTCTGTGCCCAATTTATATCATAACTGAGGAAAGCCTGTCTGTGCCCTGATTTAAACAGTAAGCAGAGCTGTCCATGCTGCTCCTCTTTCACCTCAGAGCCTTTAATGAATTCTCTGGCCCTGCAACTAAAGATGAGTACTAAATGGTCTCTGCAGTATAATAAATTCTAATTTATCTAAGCCCTGCCAACACCAAATCTTTTTGGTCAGGCACTGTTACTGTTCACACTTGGTGGTTTTAAAGATTTCTACTACAGCTCAGTGTTACAGTGATTAGGTGCATTTTACAAACATTTAAAACAGCTCTGTATATAAACATAGCTACTTAACATCTAATACATGCTGTAAAGTTGATTAATGTCCTGGTTTAACCTGTTAGTACTGCTGTAGTTTACTTGCATTCCTAACTTACATACAAACATACTAAAAACCAGCAGAATAGGCCTAACGATCTTTCGTGTCTGCTCGTTAGCCAGCCCCTATTGGGTGCTTGCTCCTCCTCCTCCCCCCCCCGGCCCCTGAGAGGGTCAACTTCGGCTTCAGTATACCCATGCATCTGTCTCACCCCTTCTTAAAGCCCTCCACTGTGCCCTGCTCAACTAGACTCCCGGGCAATGCATTCCATGGCTCCACCACTCTCTCAGTGAAGTAATGCCTTCTACATTCTCCCCTGTAGGTTCCCCCCTCCAACTTCCACTCATGCCCCCTGGTTGTGCCCCATTTCCTTAGCCTGAACATTTCTTTGGCTCTGCCCCTGTTAATCCCTTTCACATATTTGAATACCTCAATCATGTCACCCCTGTCTCTCCTCTCCTCCAGCAAGTACAGCCCAAGGACTTCCAGCCTTTCCTCATAGGTCCTTTCACTCATGCCCCATATTATCCTGGCTGCCCTCCTCTGAACCCTCTCCAGCAATGCTATGTCCTTTCAAAGGTGAGGTCTCCAGAACTGCAAGCAGTACTCAAGATGCAACCTGACCAAGGCATTATACAGAGGAAGGCTCACCTCCCTCCTCCTGGACGTTATTCCCCGGGCTATGCAGCCCAGAATCCTGTTTGCCTTTGCTACAGATCTTCTGCAGTTTTCAGTGTTGTTCATTCTGGTGTCTACCACCAACCCCAGGTCCCTTTCACTCATTGTAGCTTGCAATGAGACCCCTCCCAGGGTGTATACATGACCTGGGTTTCTGACCCCCAGATGCAGCACCCTACACTTCCCTGGATTAAACCTCAGTCCCCATCTCCTTGACCACCCCTCCAGGGTATCCAGATCCCTCTGGACTGTCTCTCTCGCTTCCTCCCCATCAGCCAGTGCTCCCAGTTTTGAGTCATCCACGAAGAGGCTCACCCTACTCCTAACCCCCCTTCCCTATATCGGAGACATAGGCATTGAACAGGAGTGGCCCCAGTACCAAACCTTGAGGAACCCCACTGAAGACCTTCTTAGGAGAGAAGTCTATCCCACCAACCACTACCCTCTGTGTTCCATCTGTAAGCCAGTTTTCTACCCATCCAAGCAACTGTCTTCCCACCCCCATCCCCCCCAACTTTGTCAACAACCCAATGTGGGGTACCAAGTCGAACGCCTTACTGAAATCCAGATATAGTACATCCACTGGTCTTTGTCCGTCCAGGGTCCCCATCACCCAGTCGTAAAAATCTATGAGGTTGGTCTGGCACAATCTCCCCAGGACAAAACCATACTGTTTGTCATCCCTGTGCCCCAGCCTTTCCAGTTGCCTCCCGAGCTTCTCCTTGATGAAGCCCTCCATTAGTTTGCTGCCTACCACTGACGTTAGGCTGTCAGGCCTGTAATTTCCCATCTCCTCCCTAGACCCCCCCTTTGTGGATAGGCACCACATGAGCCACCCTCCAATCCTGAGGCACCCATCCTGTCTGCAGAGAGGTGTTGAAAAGTGCAGTTAGTGGAGCTGCTAGTTCATCCGCCAGTTCCTTCACAACTCTCAGATGCAGCCCATCCGGTCCCGGCGCCTTGTCAATTTTCAGTGCCCATAGGGCCTCCCTCACGCTGTCCTCTGTGATTTTCCCCTCCCTAACCCCCCCTCAATAAAGCACCCATCCCCTTCTAGGCCTTGCCCACCCAGTGCCCCCACCTCTTCTGGTCTTCTTACCTCCATCTGTCCTCTCCTCTCAGCTGTCTCCCCCACTGTCTGGCTGAATGGATCCCCTGTCACCTTCCATAAATACCGAGGCAAAGTACTTGTTTAGTACCTCTGCCTGCTCCCCCACCTCCTGAGCCCATCCCTCCCCAGTCCTAATCCTGGAGATCTGTGCTCTCCCTTTCCTCTTTTCCCCAATGTATCTATAAAATCCCTTTCCACCCCTCCGGATATCCCTAGCCAGGTTTTGCTCCATCCTCGCCTTGGCTCCCCTCACCACTCTTGTGACCCTTCTAGCTGTCAACTTGTACTCACCTCTCTCCCTGTCCCTCCGGAATGCTTACAATGTGTGTAGGCAGCTTTTTTATCCCTCACCACCTCTTGCACCTCCATGGTCCACCAGCATGGCTTGTTGGCTCTACCATTTTTACGCCTTACCCTTGTACATGAGCTAGTAGCCTTTTTAGCCTCTTTTTTAATGGTCTCCCACATGCTACCAACATTCATGTCTGGCCTAATCTTGTTCAAGCTCCCCCTCAGAATCCTGCCCATGCCGATGAAGTCTGCCCCCCTGAAATCCACTACTACTGTGTTTGAGCGGTTGTCATCCCCCCAAAGACACAGCAGAAACCAGACTGTAGCATGGTCTCCTCCTACCAGCGGGCTACACACCTCCAGACCCCTTATCTGGTCGCTGTCTGCAAGGACAATGTCCAGTATCCCCCCCCAGTAGGTTCCCCCACCTGCTGGACCAGAAAGGCATCATGAAACACATCCATTAGTCTCTGCTTACTGGCCTCCACTGATGTCATAGTGTCCCAGTCTGCCCCTGGCATATTTAGGTCCCCCATGACCACCACCCTACCCTTTCCATGGTCTCAGGGCCCCTTGATGTTCTCAACCAATTTTCCCTCCAGGTCCTCATCCATTGCGGGGGGTCTGTACACCACCCCTACTTTCAGTCTTTTGCCTCCCCTCAATTGCAGGGTTACCCAAATTGATTCCACTCCCCCCATCTGCCTCCTCCACTCCACTAACCATTATGCCATTCTTGACAATCAGTGTTACACCCCCTCCTCTACCCTCTTCTCTATCCCTCCTGAATATTGTGTAGCCCTCCAAGTTTAGGTCCCAGTCATTCTTCTGGGTGGCTCATGTCTCCATAATTGCTGCCACATCCGCTGATCCCTCTGACAGCATCGCCTGGAGCTCAGGCATTTTGTTGCTCATACTCCTGGCGTTGATCAGGACTGTCCTCCACCCCATCCTCCCTCCCCTACCCAATTGACTCGGCCCTGCACACTCCCTATTTGCCCTTTCCTGCACAGCTCTTGCTTTGTTTACATCGCAGTCACCTGCCCTCATTTTCCGCCCTAGACCTGGGACCTCAGGCAGCCTCCTCGCACATTCTTCTTCACTAACCCCCTGCATGTTTAAACCCCACTTCGTTTATGAATCCAGCGAGTTTCAGTTTTAAGATCTCCTTCCCTCTAGGGTTAAGATGTATCCTATCCCTAGCATATAACCCCTTATCATCCCATGTGTCCCCCCAGTCCCCCACCAGCCCATACCCTTCTGCCCTGCACCTGTGCCTGAGCCACTGGTTCACACCTCTGAGTTTGTGCTTGGTCTCCCCGGATGCCCTAGGTACTGGCAGAATTTCTGAGAAGGAAATTGAACTTCCTATAGAATGGCAGACTCTGGCCAGTTCCCTAAACCTTGCCTAGATTTCCAGATCACTGTTCCCTTCCAAACCATTTGTGCTCAGATGTACTAGGAGATCTGGAATTCCCCCGCATTCCAATGTTAATGAATATAACTGGAATTTGGCCTTGTGAACAGATAGGCCCGGGATACATTTAACCCTGACCGGGCTGCTTTTTCCCTCCACTACCCCCTCCCACTGGGTGCCCCTGGTCATGGAGTCCCCCAGCAGGATCACCTTCACCCCCAACCCCCCAACTTACTGTCCCTTTTGAGTCCCTTCCAGGCTCTTCCTTCTTTCATCGACCCCCAGCTTACTCCTCCCACCCCCTTCAGTCCGGGATCACAAGTCTGTGAGTGTCCTACCATGCTTTTGTTTTCTGCTTGCGGCTCCCCAGTTTACTCTCGCCTCCTCAACCTTCTGGGAGGCACTGCTCGGCCCCCGATCCTCCCGGACTCCTTTTGGTCAGAATCCACAGGTCCCCACCCAGACACCCTTCTACTGATTCCTCCTGCCTCCAACCCCTCCGATCTGTCTCCCCATCCGGTCTGGCATATTTCTCCCTACCCTCCCTTCCCCCCTTTCCTCATCAGATTTCTCCCACCCCGATGCTGGCCTTTCTAGGTACCCCCCTACTACCCCCCGCTCCTTGGCTACTTCCCCCAGCCTGGGTGCCTGCTCAACCCGTTCCCCTACCCTCTCCCCGTCACCTCCCTTGGCCCCACCCCCGGCATAGTCACACCCCTCACTGCCTGCCTGCCCCTCCTGTTCCACTACTCTCCTGCCCCCACCCCCAGCTTGCTGACCAAACCCTCTCTGACCTTCTCCCCTTCCACCAGCCTCATCCACCTCCTCTCCTGGGTACAGCATGGTATCTATTACTAAGTGTGATGCTACCCGGCTCATTTTCTCCTACCCCCTCCTTTGCTCCCCAATCACCCCTCCTCCTGTGAGGTGTTTTCCATCCGTTGCTTGTATTGTGCCCTACCCTTCCGGAGTTTCCATAGGGCCAATGCCTACCTGCACCCTGGGGTATGCTGCAGTGGCCTCACCTCCTTCCATGGGACCATTTCTACTCCCTCCCTTCCTCCCCCCTCATGCCTTTCAGCTCTCTTCTGATCCCCTCGACCTCCTCCCTAAGTCCTGTCAGCTGGAAACACACTGGACACCCTCCGAACCTCCATGCCCAATTTAAGATTATTGCTGCCCCGCACTCCGTACACCCAATCACCCTGCCGAAGGTGTCTGCTCTGGCCAGCCCCAAATCCACCATCATTTTGGTGTGAGCAGTACCAACTGCTTGCAGAACCAATTTAGTTTTTGCCCAGCCCACAAGATCAAATAGCAATAAACAATTCAGCACAGTTATCACAGTTCACATTTGTCATATCCCGCAGCCATATATATAGCAGGTAGTCAATGGTGCCCAAGCAGGCACAGCATACAGTCCCTCTTTCCCGCAATTTGCCACAATCCAGAACCAATTCCGTTTTTTCCCACCCCACAAAGATCAGTAGCAATAAACATGTTTAACTTATCTGACCTCATTAACTTCCTCTTCTATTCGTTGGTATTTCTCAAATCTCTCTAACCTCCCCCCATATTCTATCTAACCTCGACCTCCCTCTTCTGTTGCACTACTTTTGCTGTCTCCTACTGCTCCTACTGTAACCTGATTTTTCTTATTCATTGGTCCTGCCCTTCTTACCTCCCTTTGCTGTCGTATTCAACCCTCCCCCCACACCTCCTATTTATTTCTCTCCACAGCACTCCTAAAATTCCTTGGGGCATTCTGCCCTTGGAGCTGCTGGGGACCTCTCACTGAGTTACCGGGTATGGACAAACGCTAGCAGGAAACATTCCAGGCTTCTGTCTGGATTCAAATTTGGCACCTTTTCTGAATGCCCTGCAACTCGACTTTGTGCTTGTTCTTTGTCTGAAACCAGAGCAATAGAACATTTCACTCTGCACTATGGCTTACTTTCCACTAGTACTGAAGGGCAATTTTAGCAATTCTATGAACTTCATTGAGCTGACTTAATTTACTCCTGGGGGTTAGATAATAATTCAAATTAATGTTTACATCTATCTGAGCGGCTTGAGATAGACCATACTTCGGAGTGAAATCTATGCTCTTTGAATTCCAGATAGGCAGAGATCTCACTCTATTTCAGGGCTGCTCTGACACAGATTTAACCTGTAGCAGAGCACAGCCTTCCTGTGCCCAATTTATATCATAACTGAGGAAAGCCTGTCTGTGCCCTGATTTAAACAGTAAGCAGAGCCGTCCATGCTGCTCCTCTTTCACCTCGGAGCCTTTAATGAATTCTCTGGCCCTGCAACTAAAGATGAGTACTAAATGGTCTCTGCAGTATAATAAATTCTAATTTATCTGACTAAGCCCTGCCAACACCGAATCTTTTCAGTCAGGCACTGTTACTGTTCCCACTTGGTGGTTTTAAAGATTTCTACTACAGCTCAGTGTTACAGTGATTAGGTGCATTTTATAAATATTTAAAACAGTTCTGTATTTAAACATAGCTACTGAACATCTAATACATGCTGCAAAGTAGATTAATGTCCTGGTTTGACCTGTTAGTACTGCTGTAGTTTACTTGCATTCTTATTCATGTTTAACTTATCTGATCTCACTAACTTCCTCCCCTATTCTTTGATATTTCTCGAATCTCTCTAACCTCCTCCCATATTCTGTCTAACCTCGACCTCCCTCCCTCCCTCTCCTGTTGCACTCCTTCTGCTGCTTCCTACTCCTCCTACTGTAACCTGATTTTTCTTATTCATTGGTCTCGCCCTTCTTACCTCCCTTTGCTGTTGTATACCCCCCACCTCTTATCTATTTCTCTCCACAGCACTCCTAAAATTTCTTGGGGCATTCTGCCCATGGAGCTGCAGGGGACCTGCCACTGAGTTACAAGGTACGGACAAACGCTAGCAGGAAACATGCCAGACTTCTGTCTGGATTCAAATTTGGCACCTTTTCTGAATGCCCTGCAACTTGACTTTGTGCTTGTTCTTTGAAACCAGAGCAGTACATCATTTTACTCTGCACTGTGGCTTGCTTTCCAGTAGTACTAAAGGGCAATTTTAGCAATTCTATGAACGTCGTTGAGCTGACTTAATTTACTCCTGGGGGCTAGATAATGATTCGAAATTAAGCTTACATCTGCCTGAGCAGCTCAAGGTATACCATACTTTGGAGTGAAATCTACGCTCCTTGAATTCCATAACCCGGGCCGATCTCACTCTATTTCAGGGCTGCTCTGACCCAGATTTAACCAGTAGCAGAGCAGAGCCTTTCTGTGCCCAATTTATACCATAACTGAGGAGAGCCTCTCTGTGCCTGATTTTAACTGTAAGCAGAGCCGTCTATGCTGCTTCTCTTTCTCCTTTGAGCCTTCCCCACAGCCGAGACATGGCTGCTCCCCACCCATCCCCAGTACCCTCCCACCCATAGCTGTCTTTCTTTATACAGGGACAAGTAATCACGTGTTATGGGCTGGTATCGTGTTTTTTTCTAGCTGCCTAAATTCTCATTAGCAGGTTATCTTATTTCCCCAGCAAGTGTCGCCATTTCTCCAAGCTGCTTTTGTAGACATCCTGTCTGTTTCCAGCTTCAGTCTCCTGAGAGGACCATTGATCTATTGATTTCCATATCCTGCTTCCTTTACAACATTGGTTGCCCTTCCTGCCCTGATTTTGAGTCTGATCTGTTTTATCTATCCCTGTTCTATTGATCTATCCCAGTCCTTACCCCAGGCCCCCTTAGATACTCTTCCCTATCTTTGATTTTTCCTTTACCCTGCTCTTGCTACTCATATTTTCAGCAAGCAGTCCCACTCAGATGCCTCTGCTATAATGACTAGATCTGTTATGTGTTACCTTGCTCCATTTTTTTCCCTACTGTCCCTCAAGTCACTTTCCCTTTTCATGGGATCCTCCGCTCTCCTGTCTGAGTCACCCCCCACCGTGACTTTATCTACTCTAACGTGCTGGCAGAATGTGCCTCCATGCCAATTTCCCCAGTGTACCTCAGCTATAAACTCCTAGGATCACTAGTAAGGCATATTGTTCACAAGAAACTTACCTTCCCAGTGAAAGTCTCTTGAGTCATTGCACTTCCTATTATCTGGGTTACCGCATTATCACTTACCCTAGTCTGTGACACTGAATCCAACCCTGGTCCTCTGGTCAGTCCATACCAGACTCATTCCACCGCTACCCATCTTCTGCCCCAGGCCTCGAGCTTGACCTTTGCCCACCCTAATATCCGAAGCCTTATAGCCAGTCTCCCTGAACTGGAGGCCTGGGTCCAGGTAAATAATCCTGATATCCTTCTTCTATCTAAAACCTGGCTGAAACCTACCATCGCAGACCCTAGCTGTGCAGCACCAGGCTATATAATGTACCAGGATGACTGACCTTCCTCCAAAAGAGGGAGTGGCCTGGCACTGGATTACAAGGCTCACCTGAACGTCTCACTCCAGCCTGCCTCCCTCTGAATAATAGTGAGGTATTACACATACTGCTATTCCTTGGTGGGGCAAAGAAACTGTACATATTTGGGGTATATATACCGCCATGTAATAGCAAGCTTGGTCTTGAGCAGCTAACTGCACTGATTCCTGCCTTAACCAAAAACAGTGAGGTGATCTGTCTGGGCGACTTTAACCTTGACTGGCTTGGACCTAACTCATCCTCCCTTACTTCTACTATCAGCAAGGCCAACCTTTTTCAACTCATCTCTTCCCCTACTTGGATATCGCAGAACAGCCCTTGCCGTACTATGATAGACTGGATCCTCACAAACCGAAAGGACTGTTACTCCCCTGCTGGGGTTCCACCCATTTTGATCAGTGATCACTGCCCAGTCTACTTTGTGCAAGATGCTTCCCCTTCCTCACATCCTCCCAAAGCTTCATCCTTTACTAACTTTTCCAATCTTGTTCCAGCTGAGTTCCTATATGACCTAAAACATGTCAACTGGTCTCCCCTATTTACTACCAATGACATCAGCCTGGCTAACGAATATTTCAACACAACTTTATTTGCCTTTACAGCACAAGCACATTCCTTACTCTACGCGCAGGATCCAAGGAAGGGTGACCAAGTGGTTGAAGTGTCCTCTCCTGCAACTGCTCAAGTAGCGCGACAAGCTTTGGTCAAAATGGAAGACCTCTTCCAATTAGTCCAACTTTGTGGAGTATCGTGCCTTGCAAAACACCTGCAAGAAGGAAATTTGGGCTGCCAAGAGCAACTACTACCGTGGACACCTACATTCCTCAGCCTCTGACCCCAGGAGGTACTGGAACCAGATTAAGGAGATCCTGGGGAATACCAAGCCACTGACTCACAAGGACATGCTAATAAATGACTCCCTTTGCAACAATGCCCACACTATTGCAAATGCCTTCAACTCAATTTTCACCGAAGTTCCTAATATCCTCCCTCCAGCAGCTTATGTAACCCAGCCCCCTCCTACAGCTCCACCGGATGCTCCTCCTGCCCTCGTGCTTTCCCCTATCTCACACCTAGATGTTCTTAGGTTACTACAGTCCATTCCCACTCACGGCAGCACCAAGCCGGATGGTACTGAACCTAGGATCCTCAGACTTGGCGCCCTGCTCCTAGCTATCCCCATTACTTGGCTTTTTAATTTGTCCATCAGCACCTCCATGGTGCCATCAGCCTGGAAATCTGCCAGGATTATACCAGTCTTCAAGAAAGGGGACCCTAAAATTTTGTCCAATTATTGTCCCATTGCATTACTGCCTAGCCTCAGCAAGACACTGGAAAAATTTATTCACCTCCAGATCTCTGCCCATTTACAAAATTTTAATCTTCGGTCCCTAGCTCAACATGGCTTCAGGGTGGGTCACAGCACCACTACGGCTCTTACCCTACTAACCAGTGAGGTTAAGTCCAACATGGATAAAGGTCTACTTACCGGTGCTGTGTTCATTGACCTCGCCAAACTTTTGACCTGGTTAGTCACCCACTAATCATGCACAAACTGCATTCTCTTGGTACTTCTGGTTTCACCAAATCTTGGAACAGCAGCTACCTCGCTAACCAATTCCAATCCATCTCCTTCAGTAAGATCTTTTCATCTTCGGCTCCTATCTCCTGTGGCATCCCACAAGGGTCCATTTTGGGACCCTTGTTCTTCTCCGTTTTTGTTAATGGTAGTCCCACTTCCTTTACCCACTGTCACTCCATCAGGCACACTGACAACCTGGTGCTCTACGTAGCCTCTCATTCTGTCACTGACCTTAATGTTCACCTGTCATCTGCATTCCAGCAGATTCAATCCTGACTCTCATCAAACTTCCAAATCCTCAGTCTACCAAACACTCAGGCTGTGCTCTTTGGATCTGCTAGAAAAGTCCATGCCGAGACCCCTAAGCTTCATGTGCTTTGCTGTGATGGGTCTGCAGTCATGTCCACTGACTCCTTCAAATACCTTGGAGTGACACTGGATCCTGCACTTGATTTCTCTTCTCACATAAACGAGGTATGCAAATCTGTTAACATTAAGATTGGTGCCACCTACCGCATGTGTCACTCCCTCACCCCTGCTGCCAGGATCTCTGTGGCTAGAGGTGTCTTGCTCCCTAGGTTACAGTATGCCCCTCCCTATCTTTTCCTACACTAATGCTTATATTCTTCATAAATGGGACACCACATACAACATCATCTGTAGATTTACCCTATCGGTCTCTCACCTTACTCATCACTGCCTCCTGTATTCCACCCTACACTGGCTGTCCCCAAAAACTCTGCGCTTATACTCTCTGGCCTGCTTCACCGACTCCATGACAAGAAACCCACACCCTGACAGTCTTGGGGCTATGCTCACCCCTGTGCCTCACTCCCACCCACTGAGGTCCTCTAATTCCTTGCAGCTCTCTGTCCCGCACTGTTCAACAAGAATGGGGGAGCAAGCATTCTCTCAATTTGCCCCTGAATTCTGGAACTCTCTGCCTCCCAGTTTTAAGTGCTCCTTATCTCACTCCTCCTTTAAGACTGCACTTTTCTCCTATCTTTATGCACTTGATTTCTGTGACTGTACCTAATCTCCCCTGGCCCCCTGTTCCAGTGTCCTCCTGCCTGTTACTACTTGGTTTCTGTAACCTGAGTGTATTGCCTGGATTGTCAACTGTTCCCTTCCATCCCTGCAAGGATAGGTACCACCTGTATGTTAAAATTCCCTTACTATCCCTACGAGGATATCTGTTGTAAGCACTCAAAAACTGTTTGTATTCACCAGTCCCTTCCATCCCTGTGAGGATGGCTTCTACCTTTATGTTTAAATTCCATGACTATCTCTCCAAGGATATCTGTTGTAAGCATTCAATAGCTGTTTGTATTCCACTGTTGTTTTGTTTATCAATTGTATCTTGTACCCTCCCGGGTCATGCTTGAAAATAGGCAGGTTATTGTCTAATGTACCTACCCAGTCAACAAAAACTAATAAATAAATAAATACATTTAGAAAAGTGTCACTGAATGTGGGTTATTGAACTTAGCCATGGGTAAGTATGGTAAACGGAGAAGTAAATCCATTAAGACTATATCATAAAGCCTGATCTGGTTAGTAGTAGTAAAAACTTTATTTTCATTCAGTAAAAAAAACCATTAGGGTGGGTGCCCTATGTACCCGACAGTCCTGTGTTTCCTAACCCCCTTGATGGGTTCATTTCTGATTATACAATGGTAAGAAAAAATCCTGGACTCTGATTGGTCAGTCTTGGGCTGGACTCATGATGTTATCCCAGTACAACATCACGGGTCTAGTCTCAGCCTCACTGTGAACCTGCTGATGAGCTTGACCATTTGCTTGATTGTTTCATCTTCTCTTAAAAAACAAAAATATTTTTCCACACAAATCATCTTTAAAAAATGTGTTATTCTGTATAACAACGAGCCATTGTATGATAGCAAAATGCCCTCCACGGTATGTGTCGTTTGGGATAATGCCACACCTCAGTCATTGGACACACTCAGCCTGCGGCCTCGTGCCCAATCACCTGAGGCGTGTTGCTATTCCAGCATGGCACACACTCTGTCGATCATTATTGCTTAATTATAGCAGATTTACCCATCTTTTGTTTTATATAATGTATTTGATGGTTACTGTTAGTTTTGATTGCAATTGTTTACATAGGGAAATACCTGCTAACCACTTCAGTGGGGAAAAATTCCATCCATATAATATATATATATATCTTCTATGGATGTGGTAGCACCAGTATAGTTAGGGTTGAGTAAGGTGTTTAATGTTAAACCCCAATTTTTGTACCTTAAGAACTTCGGCTGTGCTCAACATAATAGTGCAAAGTTTGCCATACACGGTCTGGTTGGCAGGTTCTCAGATGTGAAGTTTTGTATCAGCATCTTATGCAAGTTTCTGAAATATAGAATGTTGATTTTTAATGAAAAGAAACTTTTTTCCCTATACTTTATACTTTTTTTTTTTTACTCTCACGTACAGCCTAGTGAGTGCAGAATTTCTTTTTCCCCAGAACTTTTAGGGCCAGATATTCAAAAGGGTTGCGCCATGCGCAATAGGGTTGCGCCTGCACAAGTCCAAACTTGCTCCATTCTGCGATATTCAGCAGGAGGCAGTTGCGCCACAGAAAACATGCTGAGCAACAGCGCTAATGCAAATGAATGCATGCTGAACTGGAGGCGGGAGGAACCATCATAAACTGCACAGCCGATGTTCAGCGGGCTGTGCAGAGTGTCTGAGCGCAACCCCAACCTGCGCCTGCACAACTTTGAAACCCCAAGGATCAAGTTGAGGGCCACCCACAGGTGAGCTGCTGCATTGCAGGCGCAACACAGCAGCTGCCACCTGTGGCTGGCCCTCAACCCACTCTCTCATACCTCTCAACCTTTTGGCCCCAAATGCGGAACATTGCCTCTCAAAATGTGGAAAGAATGGGCAAAATGTGGAACACTTAATCAAATCTTTACATTAGAAGCTCACAACACTGTGAACATGTTTGCATTTATGTTCAGAAAGTCTGCTATTAATTAAAATTATATATTTTGCATCATTTACTATGGAGTTTTGCTTTAAAATATTAACATTGAATGTGAGACAAGTCCTCACAATGTGGAACAGGGAGCTTTTGTGAAGTAAAATGAGGAACGTTCCTCGTAATGTGGTACAGTTGAAGGTATGCTCTCTCTGTGCCCCCCCACCAGCCCGATCGTGGGCAGCAATGTCCCCCAACACATCCCTGGTGGTCCAGTGGACTGATAATGTCAATCGGGCTGGCGTAATGAAACACCCCCACCTCCCGAATATATCCCTGGTGGTCCAGTGGACCGATAAGCCCGGTCGCGGGCTGGGTATTCAAACACACCCCACCTCCCGATCATATCCCTGGTGGTCCAGTGGACTGAAAATCCTGATCACGGGATGTAGTTGGCAACCCCAAACATCCCTGGTGACCTAGTGTCCCCCACCCCACCCAAGGCACCCCCACCACCCGGCTCCCAAAAACTGGACTGTCTGGTGCGGTATGGGCTGCACACCCGTTGGCTCTTGCTCTGCACCAATGGGCGCAGTCTACCGGGCAGTCAGTCGGGCGGGCGGCAGGTGGTGGGATGCTACCGCCGCCGCGGGGACGAGGGTGGTGGGGCTTCGTGGTGGGTGGAGGGGGGGACACCAGCTCACCAGGGATGTGTTTGGGGGTTACAACTACATCCCGGATCGGGATTTCGGTCCACTGGACCACCAGGGATATGATCGGGAGGTGGGGGTGTGTGTTTGAATACTCCAGCCCGCGATCGGGCTTATCGGTCCACTGGACCACCAGGGATATATTCGGGAGGTGGGGGGTGTTTCATTACGTCCAGCGGCGATTGGGCTTATCAGTCCACTGGACCACCAGGGCTGTGTTGGGAGACACATTGCTGCCGCGATCAGGCTGGTGGGGGTATTTCGCTATGCCTGCGATAGAGCCAGTGGGAGGGTGGGGGGTTTACACTCTTTGCCTGTGATTGGGCTGCGGGGGCGTCCTTCTCCGATGGCTGCTGCCTGGCAGGGCGCCAGGCGCCAAGTCCTCGAGGATCGGGCACCTGCATGCTAATGGCATGCAAATGGGGCCATAATCAGATGCAAATGGCCCCCTGACCTTGCATGAATTATAGCCCATTTGCATGTCACCTTTTGAATATCGGGATTTTTGCGCATGGCGCAATGGTACTAGCCAGCAAGTTGAATGCTCCACTTTGTCAACTTGCGGTGGCACAAGTTCCACTGCACCATGCACAGTGGCTGTGGCTGGGGGGTGATATTCAAAGGAGTTGCTCAATAGCGCAACTCCTTTGAATATCACCCTGGACACACCCCTGCACAACTATTTTGCGCAGCGCAAGGGCTTGCGCCTATGAATGGCGCAGTTTGAATATCCAGCCCTTAGGGTAGAGGCAACCTGTTCCAAGGTAGTGGCTTTCAGAGGTTTCAGGAAAAAATATCAACAGTTATAAGGATTTAAAGCTTTTTTCTGAGCATGCTCACTTGTGTTTTGAGTAAACCCTCTGATAGAAACTGAAAATTTTGGGGTTAAAAGACCATTTTCAGGTCACATCACTTAGTTGTCACGAGCAGAAAAACAGTTTTTGGGTTATGAAAACCGCCATCTTATTTTTTCATTCCAACTAAAAATCATGGAAAATACCTAAATATTATGTATATTTAAAAACAAAAACACTTGAACCTAACTAAACGGGAGCTGTTTAACAATACTATAGTATTTGTTTTTTAAAATTATATCCAGAAATACTTTTTCTGGGCACCCCAATTGCAGCATTGGCCAGCAGTGAGGAAACCACATTCTCTATATGAGAACGGGGATTTTCCTCACTGCTGCAGCTGCAGCCACAGATGTACAGAGGTGCTGCTGGCTTGAGTGCTAGTAGTGAGCTGGCAATCTGTGGACTGCATGCTACAATCCTCGGTCATTATTAATGTACCGAGTAGCTCCCGACGCAAACAGATCCTGATGAGCCATCACTGTGATTTTATGATCCATGTTTACCACTTCCCATGTCATGTCCTTTTGGTTTGATTAGTTATTTCAAGATATTAGACTGTATATAGCAATACTGAGTTCGTCATTTAAAAAAAATGTTTTTCAACGGACTAGAGTATTGGGGACACAAAGCTCCAAAAGCACTATTATCACAGCAATGTATATATATAAATATAAATAAATAAATATATATATATATATATATATATATATATATATATATATCTATATATATATAGATAGATATATATATATATATATATTCCTCATTGACACCTCCATTCCTCATTCTGTTTAGGATTCACTTTCTAACCAGGGAAGGGAGAGTAGTAAGGCACTGTAAAGTGATATGATTGTATTAAAAAAATAACTATTGCTGGTCCAGTGGTGTGGAGGGCTGAGGCATCATGCCTAGCCCCCTGCCACACCAGCGATCTGTGTTCAGTGGTGAACGCGCGGGTTGCTGGGAGCTGCCCAGGGAGGGAGAGGATCAAGCATCCGGAGGACAGCTCTCCTCTCCTTGGGAGGGTACATTGGCAGTCCTGCCGAATGACTGCCCCCAGGTGGAGACCTGAGGGCAGAATGGGTCAGGGATGCCACTGAAGGGAGGGTGCTGTGGGACTCTGCAGCATGCGGATACCTCCACATGCATGCACTGACATGCATGCCCCAGCAATGGGGGGGGACTAGAAACTGGGTTGCCGGCAGTCAACATAATGCTCCAACCGCGCTCCTGACCCAAGCTACCCCTGGCATCTGGATGTAAGTCACGGAGGAGGGACGGCGTCCTGCTATGGGGGATCCAAGGGGGACTCACCAGGATCAGAGGAGAACCCACTGTGTGGGGTGGATGGAGCCCTCTCAAAGAGAGCAACGATGCTGCCTGCCAGTCGATCCAAGGGAGGAAAAGCTCAAAATAAAAAATTAAAAAATATATATATATATTCCTTGTTGCAAACTCAGCATGGCTGTATATGAAAAACAAAAACAAGGCGCTGTGTCAGCATGTGGTCTAAAAGCAAAACAAAATGGTTATATTAAATGCACACCGAAAATAGAAAACGGAGTTAAAAATCTACGTTTTGACCTTAGGTCTTCTTCAGGAAATAACTAAAAGAGAAAAAAAAAGTCTGTATATAGACTAATACCTTTTTTTCCTGTTGAAAAGAGTCAGTGAGGATGGTTGTTATCAGCATTCAGCATCAGCATAAAGAGAAAGAGAAAGAATCAGTAAGGGGAGGAAGGGCATTACAACCTCGTATTTTATTTATTTATTTATTTTTATTTCATAGTTCGGAAATAACCTTTGAGCAAAATGCTCTTTTTCAAAAGTTCCACGTCAAACTACATACATGACAATACAACAGGAAGTTACAATAACAAGTGGCTCAACACACAATCATGAAGTTACATTGGAAGGACATTTTTTTTTTTATTGAGATCTAGGATTACATATTTACCTTTGAACCAGAGGTTCATTTACAAAGGTTTCACTTCAGCATACAACATGAACAATACAAGTGGAATGACACAAAATGCAATGGACAACTAGATATATGATTTTAAAAATAATAGCAAAATGTTACAAAAATGTAAAAGGTATCAAAACAGAATTGTCGAGGCAAAAAGGGGGGGAGAGGGGCAACAAGTGAGAAGAGGCGGTCAAAATAAGACTTTGTCATAAACTGCTGGTTTCAGTAATAAGTGCTGGGGGGATAGAAGGCTGAGATAGAGGGGGAGAATAGGGAAAGAACAAAAGAGGGGTGAGAAAATGAGGAGGAAATAGGGAGAAATAAGAAATGAGCAGAGCAAGGAAGGTTGGTTTATAGGGTAGAGACATGAAGGAGGGAAGTGGGGAGGAAGAGGATGTGCAGAGTGGAATTAATGCACAAGACGGGGATGGAAATACGGTGTAAAGGGGGAGGTGGGAGAGAGAGAGAGGGGGTTGAGGAAGAAGAGCAGGAGGGGGAAGAAAAGAAAAGGGTAGGAAATGAGAAGGAGGGGCAAAGTGGGAGAGGTGCACAGAGGCAACCTGGCTGGAACAATCACAATTGCTAAGACTAGTGAGGTACTGACACAGGTTACTTTTGAAAGGGCCAAGTCTAGTCTCTGACGAGAACTCTGGAGGGAGACAATTCACTAGAGAGCTTGGGAAGTGCGACAAAAGGGAATCTGGAAACAGGACTTGTTAGCACTACGAGTGCAGTGTGTGAACGTGGCGGATGACATGAGGCCACGCGTGGCAGGTGGGATAAGGCCGAAGTAGATTTTCTTAGCCAGGAAGCAGGTCTGGTAGGCAATCCTTCCTTGAAGGTGGAGCCAGTACAATTGTTTATAGAGCTCACAGGTATGGGTTTTTTTACCAGTGGATAAGAGCAAAAACACGGCTCAGGAGATGACCACCAGAGCCACGCCACAACTTCATTCAGAAAAACAATACGTAAAAGCTGGCTCAATGGCACCAAGAAAGAAGCCCCACACTGGGACACAATAAAAACTTACATTTATTATTTAAAAGCAAGTAAATGCGCTAGCATGGCATGAAACATTGATGAGTTTTGCTGGTGGGAGATGTTATCTATTTACTTGTTTTTAAATAATAAATGTAGGTTTTTATTTTGTCCCATCCTTTCTTGGTGCCATTGAGCCTGTTTTTGCGTATTGTTGTTCTTTTACCAGCACCTGTCACAAGACGACAGTACTTAGTCAGAGCTGTTCTGATTCTTTTTAAAGTGGTGTCAGTGGCAGGTCCATAGAAGATCAGTCCATAATCGATTATCAAGAGGACTGAGCAGGTTATAGCTACGGGCATTGCCTCTTGGGTGAGGCAGTTGTGATGGCAGTAG
Organism: Neoceratodus forsteri; assembly: GCA_016271365.2. Taxonomy (NCBI): domain Eukaryota; kingdom Metazoa; phylum Chordata; order Ceratodontiformes; family Ceratodontidae; genus Neoceratodus; species Neoceratodus forsteri. The sequence continues at coordinate 61,819,088 of CM028135.1, forward strand.
AGGATACCTATTCTAGAGTTAATAGCTCTGCAGTTTCATTTTACATGTGCAATATAGGAGAGTGGACTGTCCATAGTAACACCCAGGTATTTAAACTCATGGACTTGATCAAGTGGGAGGTGTTGCTTATTCAAGATATGTAGGCTAGCCATTTTGTATTTGCTGTTGGTGTTGGCAAACAGCATGGACTTGGTTTTTGTAGCTCATCAACAGTTTATGCTGATCAAACCACTTTTTGACAGTGTTAAAATTTGACTTCAGGTCAGAGGATAGTTGGCCTGGGTTAGTAAGTGTGGAGAAAAGGACAGCATCATCCACATATAGGATCATATTGGTGTTACATGCTGCTGGAAGATAGTTTAAAAAGAGGCTAAAAAGAAGCGGATCATGGATGGATTCTTGCGGTACCCCAGAGTGCACAGGGAGGCAGTCAGAGAAAGAGTCTCCAGTCCTAACTCATTGGTGCCTGCCCAGCAGGTAGCTTTCAAACCAGCCGGTAACTTCAGCAGATAGGCCTAAGGCAGACAGCAAGTGCAATAGGAGCTGGTGATTAATGGTGTCAAACACCTTGGTCAAATCTACATACACTGCCCCTAGCAACTGTCCAGAGTCCAAGGCCTTATGAATGTGTGTTGTAAAATCAAGTACGGCAGTGGTCATACTGTGTACTTTCCTAAAGCCATGTTGCTGTGGGCATGGTATATTAATCTTGTCCAGGTATTCTATCAGTTGATCATCAACTATGTGCTCTAAGGCTTTAGAAAGGATTGAGATGGGCCGGTAATTGGAATGTTGGGTACGGTCTCCACTTTTGTGCAAGGGCATTCCAATGGCAGATTTCCAGGCCTGAGGGAACTGCCTGAGAGAGAGTGAGAGGTTTAGGAGTTTGGTGAGAGGAGGCAAGACAGCTTCTAGTGTGAGGCAGAGAAATTTTAGGACAAGGGTGTCCCTACTTCATCTGGATTTGCCTAGCACCTTCAGCAGATATCCTCAAGCTTCGGAAAAGGATACTCTTCTGAAACAGAAGGGGGCAGCTTTAGGGGGAGGTGTAGATTTTACACTGTTGGTGGGCAAGGTGGAGCCAGTAAAGAAGTCAGGCGGCAGTGACCCATTGAGATCGGTAAAAGCGATATTAAGGGAGTCAGCAATTAATTTATGGTCCTGAGTAAGAGTGCCATTGACTTCCATCACAGTACAGGGGATTTATTAGGTTTAACTGTTAGGTTTTTTATATTATCTCAGAATTGTTTACTATTACCCCAGCTGTTACTCAGCACACCTTTGTAGTAATCTTGCTTGGCTCTCCGTACCACCTGGGTGCACTTGTTTCTGTCAGCTTTGTACCACTACAGATCAGTGTGGAGGCCAGAGGCCATAGCACAGTGCCAGAGATTATCTCTATTCTTCATCATTGTTAGTAGGGCAGGGGAGAGCCATAGGTTAGACACTCCCCTAGGTTTTATTTTCCTGAAAGGGGCAAACTAGTCGCACACCGCATTGAATTGCATAATGAAAAAGTTTAGTGCTTGGTCAATGCAGTTCATATTGTTAAGGGGGGACCAGTCAATCATTGAGAGTGTGCCCAAAAATTGTAGGAGCTTCCCTTTTTTCAGTATATGATGATAGGCGAACTTGGTGTTAGGTTTAGGCGCCTTGTTGGATCACTGGCAGAGAACAGGGGGAATGATCGTTTAAAGAGTCTGAAAGGATTCTAATGTTGGTGACTCTATTGGGGTGAGCAGTGAGAATCCAGTCCAGAAGGGAGCTGGATCCAGTTCTATAGTTCATATGAGTTGGCGAGGTAACCGTTTGAGTGATGTCAACTGAGGCAAGAGCATCTTAAAATGGTTCGGCTTCAGGGGCAATCCAGTTTACATTAAAGTCCCCCAAAACCACTGTCTCAGCACAATGTGGGAGGTTGTCAAGGTACTCAGTAACAATTTGAATACCGGAGGCCTGGTCGCATGGGGGATACAGACGAATATAATGGTGAGGGATTTTCTCTGTTGACCGAGGATAATTTTGATTGCAAGCATTTGGGATTTTTTGGCAGGTGGTGTTGTTGGGAGGACTTGGCCCACAAGGGTTTCAGTTAAAAAAATGGCACAGCCACCCCTCGCTTACCAACATGGTCAAGTCTGAAGAGGACATAGCCAGGGATTGCTAATGCATCTACAGGAACCTTAGGGGATAGCCAGGTTTCACCGAGGGCTAAGATGTCCAGTTTACGCAGTGATACCCAAACTTGAAGTTCATCAAGCCTGGGCAGTTGGCTCCGAATATTAATGAAGGCTAAGGTGAGGGAACTTAGAGAGCTGCATGGGTGATTTGGTGTTACTTGGGGACTTAGATTGGAGTGGCTATTTCCTGAGAGAAGTAGTAAAAGCAAAGCAATCCTAAGGAAATAACGAGCAAGGAGTTTATTGTCCTTAAGCTGTCGCCACCTGGAGAGTTTATAGGGATGGGTGTTGCTGACAGGGGACAGTAGCAATAAGAGACTGGAGTATTCAAGGGGACAGATTGTTACTCACTCAGAGATAGGGGGTGATGGTGACTAGCCAGGCAGAGTAAATGTCAAAGTATAATGTGCTAGATGGAATGACTCTAAGGGGTGTAATGCACGTGTGCAGTACAGTGAAGGAGGCCACAGTAAAGGTAGCAGGGAAAGTAATGAGAAAAAATAGGAGAGGTGTAGTAATAACATAGAACATTGTTTTTTTTTTTTAATTTAAGAACTGTTTAATATATCATTAATTACAGAAACCAAGGGGACAATTAGCCATACATGAGAGATAGAATACATAAATACAGCAGAAGAGCACACCAGGCTTCATAGTACATGAACCAGATAGGCCTCCCTCCCCTCCCACCACCCCAGTCCCCAAACCCACCCCTTCCTCCCAGGAGTGTGCCAACACTGAGTAACAGAGGAGAGAGAGACCAGCCAAATTGACAGAAGCCCCCTGGCTACCCCATTAATTCCAATTGACAGCACCATTATATTAAATATAACACATAAAGCTTACCCCATTTCCTATCAAAACCAGCCATATTGTTACGAAATCCTGCAATTAAGCCTTCTGTTCTAAAAAACACTGAAATATAATTTAACCATTCACTATAGGAAATGGTTAATTGATCCATCCAGTGTTTAAGGACCAACTTTTTAACAATAATAGATATCAATGCAATATGGAATCTACACTCTTTGACCAGAATACCAGAGTAAATACCCAACAGACAGACTTCAATTGTAAACAAGTCATCCAATCCCAACAGGGGATCCAATTGAGCATGAATGTCTTGCCAAACCGAGAATACTTTTTCACAGTACCAGAATATGTGCACCATATTGCCTTCCATTTTACCACAGCGAGTACACGTAGAGTCCGGTAATCTACCAATTCTAGCCAATCTAACCGGAGAATAGTACATATTGTTCAGTGTATTGTATTGAGTGTGCCTAAGTCTGTCCTGGGAATGGTATAAGTAAAGGTCCTTCCAGATCTGAGCCCAGTCAAGGTACAGATCAGGGAGTAACATATTCCAGTTAGTTGAACTGGAGAGGGGACTGGAGCCAGCCATAGAGATTAGGAAGGAATATATTGTAGACACACTGTGTGGTTTTGAGCATAATCGGATAATTGAGCCAGAAGGGATTTAGCACTTGCAGTTTTAGGCTTAAAACTGAAAAGAGCACCTATAAGATGCCTTAACTGAAGCACTTTGAATATCTGATTCCTTGGGATATCAAATTTAGATAGAATTTCCATGGAGGAGAGCAGATTATCTGGGAAAATAGATCCTTCACTCTCACCTCGATCAGATGGGGGAGCCAATGATTCGGAAGCCAGGAACCACCTATTCTAATGTTGGGGTTTGCCAGTATTGGTTGCTCCATATCGTATTTAGTGAATATCCTAAAATATTCGCAACATTGAGAAAAAACTTTGAGCGAGGTGGCAATTACCGAGTCATGCAATATCACCAGCAATGAGTTTTTACCCAAATAGAAAACCGTGAAGGGATTAATGAGATTAGCACTTAAAAGATTGTTCTATATTTGGAGTCAAATAGGGTTAAAGTTCAACTCCCTTTGAGGAAACCATTTTCCCAACTTACTTAAATGGCTCGCCCAGTAGTAAAGTAAAAAGTTAGGAAAGCGAAGGCCGCCCATATTCTTGGGCAAGCTAACTTTACCACAAGCACGGCGAGGATGCTTACCACTCTAAATGAACCCAGAAACCAAAGAATGTAGACACTTGAAAAAAGATGTCGGAAGCCACAAATTCAGCAGGTTTATAGGATAAAAGAGACGAGGCAAAACGTTCATCTTAATCACATTGATCCGCACCCATAAGGATAAGGGCAACTTTTGCCATCTTTGAAGATCTTGCTGAATGGTCACCATCAGGTCATCCAGATTGAGTTTCCTGGTAGAGATGGATCCCTAGTTAAATAGACGCCAAGATATTTAATTGCTTGGAAAGACCATTTGATGCCAAAATGAGCAAAATCCATTTTCATCGTGTAACTACTGAGCGGGAAAATCTCCGTTTTAGAAATATTCAGTTTATAATTAGATAACCTACCATACTGGAACATAGAACATTCTGACTGCAGCAGGTGTCATGTTACTAGAGAGGAGAGTGGTAATAAGTTATTGAGCAGGTGTCAGTGGTGCAGGGAGTTGAATAAGTTGCAGTGAGCAAAAGGTAGGACAGTTAATTCAAATGTGTCAATAGTATAAAGGGCAGACGGGGAGAGCAGATCAGTCCTGGGAAAATGAGAAGGGTCACTTTAAGGGGAGTACAAAACTGAGTGAGAGACAGAGGAGAGGAGAGGAGCTTGAAGGAGGTGCCCTGTGCAGGAGGAGGGGTATTTAATAGCAGTCGGGCCTGGGGAGGGTGGTCGGGACAAATTAGCAGATAAGGAGAGCACAGGACAAGCCAAAATATCCAGCAAGAGAATACAATTTAAAATCGAGCACCAGAGATGCTGAAAAGCAGAAACAGAGGGGTGGTCCAATCAGGTAGAGGCAGAAGAGTGGTTCCAGCCAATAGGGAGACGCACTCAGCCATGAGCAGCCTGTGAATGTCTCAGTTTAGGAGCCAAGCCAGCTGGACCCTTAAGCAGCATACCTGGTTTGGGACAGGCGGGCAGAAGGGAGAAGGTTCTTCCAGTTCTGTTCACTGCCGGCCCGCAAACTGCAGAGCGCCCGTGGGGGCTGTGTCCTGAAAGGAGAAGTGGAGAGAGACAGGGGGTTAGTTAAGGGGGGGGAACCTAAAGGTGGGGTTGGACTAAGGGGGAGACAAAAGAGAGGACATTAGTGAGAAAAAGGGGTGGGGAACGAAGGATTCAGTAGATGAGACAGATGGTTGGGGGTACCTCAGGTTATTGTGCCAGTCTTTACAGCATAAGACACAGAAGTAAATTAATTGCTTGGGAGGAGGAGGGAGGGGGAGAATGAGAAGTTTGACTTCAGGAGTTGCCTATGGAAGGAGGGAATGAGGGGAAGGGGGGTGCCAAGAGACACGCTTAGAGTGAGCAGTGGAGGTAAAGACTGGTGGAAAAAGATTGAAAGGCACTAGGAAGGACACCACAACACGCCTGTACAAGGTCTGAGTCCAAAACCAGGGTGGGCGGGTTTAGGAGGCGATAAGAATGATAGGAGGTTAGGAAGGGAATGCTAAGAGAACAGAGGAAGGCACCAGGAAAATACCAGCTTAAATCTTGGCACTGTACCTTAATAACAACAGCTGTCTGCAATTTGTGATTGCTACCAGTTATAAATAAGCATTTGTGAATGCCGAATGTTTGCTTGCTGGTATTACCATTGGGAATGCAGGAGTTAGACAAATGCAGAATAGGAATGGCAATGAAGTATTGAACTTCATGTCAACCCCACCTCCACCCTGCAGAGATGGACAGGCATTGGGGTATGCGTTTGTGTTGTCATCCATAACGTTCATGCCATTTCACCTCACCCTATCTTGCAGACATTGACAGGTGTTGAGGTGTGCCTTGCAGTATTTGGATTCATAGTCACCCCACTCCATAAGGACATATGCTGAAATGGGTGCAATATAGAATGGGGTGAACTCTGGGGCCTTAGAGTCGAAGGCACTGCTCAATGCCTGTCAGTGGTTGGAGGTGGGGGGGTGGGGTTAGAATGGCATGAGCATTACAGTCAGCAATCCAAAGGCACACTCCTGATGTCAGTCAGACTGTAAAGGGTGGGATGTTATGGTTAGAAACCATAACGCCCTGGGCATCTGTTGGCATTTGCAGTACAAATGTTCAACATGGCCATTTTGTGGCCCCACCTCATGAAAGCATTTGGGACCTCTTCTCATGAACAGTGGCACTGTGATTTTGTCAATGTGTCCCAAAATTTGAGTTTCCACAGCGACCATTCCATTGTGCGCCAGATGCACGAAAACACAGATAAGGCAGGATGTGAAGAATGACAGCTGTACCATTCATAGGGAGGTGTGAAGAGATGGCAATGTTGAAAATCTGTAGTGAAAATATTAAAAATTCTTAAACTTCTGAGTGTACATGGAAACTGTGCAACGCATGCATGTAACACAGTAGTTTAGTGGAATTATTATACCAGATTTTCAACATAGGCATTTTGTGACCTCTGCTCATGAACACTGTCACTATGATGTTCTTAATCTGCCCCGAACATTGATTTCCCACAGCAACTGCGGTATTCTGCGCCAGATGTGTAAAAGCATATTTCGGGCAGGATGTGAAAAATGACAGCTGCACTGTTCATAAGGAGGTGTGGAAAAATGGCAATGTTGAAAATCTGGAGTGAAAATAATATAAATTTGCAAAGTTATGAGGGTGCATGGAAACTGCATAATGCACGCCTGTAACACAGTCATTTTATGGACATTTGTCACCAAATTTTCAACATAGGCATTTTAGGACCTCTGCTCATGGACAGCATCACTGTGATTTTACATACGAATCTGCCAGCAGAACACACCAATCGGTCTATGTAAATCTGCCCAAGTCTGCAGCTAGCACCCTAGATTGCAGCTGCCCCAGCCTCCTCCCCCACTTTTCCCAGCCCCTGCACCCCTGACTCTTCCTTTTGCTTTATCCCACTCCTCCTTAAAGCTATTGACTGTCCTACATGTTACCACTCCCTCTGTCAGCGCATTCCAACTAGACACCACCATCTCAGAGAAGTAGTGCCTCCTCATTTCCCTCTTGAAACGTCCCCCTTCCAACCTTAGTCTGTGCCCCCTCATCTCTCTTCCACTCCTCAGTTTAAACACCCCTCGGTGCTAGGTTTATTTACCCCCTCAGGTAGTTAAACACTTCAATCATATCCCCCCATCCCTGCTCTCCTCCAGTGTGTACATGTTCAGCTCCATCAGCCTAACTTCATATTCCTTTCCTTCCATTCCCTTCAACATTTTTGTTGTCCTCCTTTGCACCCCCTCCAGTACCTTTATATCTCTCCTCAGGTATGGCCTCCAGTATTGCACACAGTATTCTAGGTGTGGTGTGACCAATGATCTGTAGAGAGGTAGGATCAAATCCCTGTGTCTGGATGAGAACCCCCTTGTGATGCATCCCAGCATCCTGTTTGCCTTTGCTGCTGCTTTCCTGCACTGGGCCGAGTTGTTCATGCTCCCAGTTACCAACACCCCTAGGTCCTTCTCCTCCTTTGTGATCCCCAACCAATAGTCCCTCTTCTGGTTCTTAGCCTCAAAGTGCATCACCTTACACTTCTTTGCACTGAATCCTAGCTGCCACTCCACTGACCATGTTTGTAGTTTGGTTAGGTCCCCCTGCAGTTTTTCCCATCCATCCTCTTAGTCCACCACCACCCCCAATTTGGTATAATGTGCAAACAAACTAACCCTGCTCCCCAGTCCATGTGCTATATTGGAGATAAAGAGCCCAAATAGCACCAGGCCCAGCACTGACCCCTGCGGTACCTCGCTTGTCACTGCTCTTGGTGCCGAGAGCTACCTCCCCACCACCACCCTCTGCATGCTCCCCTGTAACCAGTTCTCTATCCATTTAGTCAGACCACCTTCCACCCATACCTCTCCTTCTCCTCACTTTTCTCCTCCTTGGCCTGTGTCCCTCCTCCTGGTAGTCTGCACCCTTTCTCCTCCTTATTCTTATCGGGTGGTGGTGCCTTCTGTATTACACTCAGACCACTCTGCCCGCCCCCTCCCAGGGTTACTACGTCTCCACCTTTACCTTTATCTAGGAGGGTGAGCTCAATAGGCTCCCTTGTCAGGACCTTTCTACCAGCCTCAGTCTTTTGGCCACCCTCCACTAGTTTAAATCCACCTTAGTAGAGATATACTCCTCTAATCCTGCCTTTAATACTCCCTTCCCCTTCCTGCTCAAGTGTACCCTGTCCCCCGTGTACAACTCACTATTCCCCCCCAGACCCTACTGCAGTTAGTCAATAACCCATCATTTTTGGTGTGGCACCAATCCCTCAGCCACTCGTTGAACTCCTCAAGCCTACCCTTCCTCCCCATGCTTGCAGATGGTACCGGCAGTACCTCCAAGAATGCCACTGACTCCCTCACCCCCTCACACTGCCTGCCACACTACTTGAACCTCCCCTTCACTACTTCCACAGTCCCCCCCGCCAAGTCATTTGTACCCACCTGCTACACTAAATGAGGTTTCTTCCTCCCCCTCGCTGCACACTTGAGCAGTGCCTGCCCTGCCCCTCCTGCAGTCAAACTGGGGATAGCTTCAACCCAAATACAGCTATGCCTTCTCCCCTGCTGCCTCATCTCACCCCTTTCAGTATAGAATCCCCAGGATGCGTACCTCTGTCCCTTACCCCCTTTCCCTTCTAATGCTCGGTCTTCCCTGCCTCTTACTCCCGCCAGCTGCTCCCTCTGTGACTTCTGTATTAGTACCCCCTACTTCCGCCTCACCCCTTTTCTCTGCCTTATTCTTCCCATCCCCCTTGAACCCCTTCCCAGCCTGACTACTGCCTACTGGGCTTCCCATGTCGACCTCCCCTCTTGCCCTGCTGATTTCCAACCCCCTCCTATCCCCACTGTTGTCAATTTAGAGTCCCCATTCCCTTCTACCCTAATAGTGATGCCCCTCCTATCCTTCCCCCTTCCCCTAGCCTTCTCTCCTCCAGTCACCACCCCTCCTTCCTTATTAGCCCCCCTTCTACACTTTCATCCTTGCTATCTCTTCCCCTACCTGTTGCCACCCCTCTCATGCCCTGCTTGTCCTCCCCCCTTCAGTATGTTCCTGCTCCCCCTCTCTGTCTCCCACAGCAGAGGTTCAAATCTATTCCTAATTGATACCCCTCCTACAGCTCTTTCCCCTATCGGTTTCCCCCTCCTACTTATTCCCCTCTGTGCCACCCCTGGTCCCACCCCTGGTCCCTCCTACCCGCACCCATCTGCTCTCTCCCCTGGTACTCCTCGTGATTTCTTCCTCCCACATCAGGAGGCCCCCCCCCTCACCTTGGGCACCCCCTCCCTTCTCCTCTCTTTTCTGTTAGTGTCACTGATACTGGGGTCAGGTTCACTCCCTAGTTGTTCTTCCTCCGTCCCCCTTTGCCATCCCCTATTCCCCCCCAGCCAGGATGCCTACCATACTCATCTGCCCTGCCACTTAGACTCCTCCCTAACCTCCACAGTTCCTCCCTCAAACTAGCCAGTCATCTACAGACCATACACCTCCCCATCCTCCAAGCCCAGTCCAGGATCATGGCGGATCCACACCCTGTACACCCCACCACCCTTCCAAAGATGCCCGCCCTATTGACATGTGGCACCTGCCCCATTTTGGCCCCCATCTTATGTTACGGGCTCTTACTCCCAGGTTCTGTACCCTACTATAACTGTTAGGCCCCTATTAACACAAATTCCTGGCCCCCCCCACACACTAGTCTCCCTACTGCCCCCTTGCCGACTGGGTTAATTCAGTCTCAAATCTCGTCCATTAGATACTGTATTACTATAGCAATCCTAAACACTCTGTCCATTTTTAACCCCTCAGCTACCATACTTTTTGTTCTCAGCTCTCATATAGTTTCACTTAGCCCAGTTAGAAATCCTATTGCACTCCAAGTATTACTCAGCTCAGTCAGAGAAATAAACAGAATAACTAAATCTGTATTATTTCAGTAATCATAACAAGATAGCTCGGTATTTAGCTCAGTTAGAGAGATAAACAGAACTAAATCTGTATTATTACAGCAATCCTAAAAGTATCCAATCATTGCTTTGTCTCCACCCAGAGACCCTGCTGTAATGTGGGACCACAGAGGACACTGGGCGGGAGGGTGGGCAACTCTAAAGTCCGAACAGAGCTCCATTGAGCTTACTTACTCCCTCCTCACTGCTCGTTCTATTTCTCCCAACACTGCAGGCTGCCCTTTGTACTGGGCTCCTGCTTGTGTTGGCGCCTTTTTCTGCCCACAAAGAAATCCGCAGCATTCTCGACAGAGCTCCATTGAGCTCGCTCACTCCCCCTCTCTCACTCACTCATTCTCTTTCTCCCGGCGCTGCAGGCTGGCCATTTATACTGGGCTCCTGCCTGTATTAGCACCTTTTTCTGCCCACAAAAATATCCACAGCAGTCCCGACAGAGCTCCGTTGAGCTCGCTCACTCACTCCCCCTCTCTCACTCGCTCATTCTGTTTCTCCCAGCGCTGCAGGCTGCCCTTTTGTACTGGGATCCTGCCTGCATTGGCGCCTTTTTCTGCCCACAAAGAAATCTGCAGCAGTCCCGACAGAGCTCCATTGAGCTCGCTCACTCCCCCTCTCTCACTCACTCATTCTCTTTCTCCCTGCGCTGCAGGCTGCCCATTTGTACTGGGCTCCTGCCTGTATTAGCACCTTCTTCTGCCCACAAAAATATCCGCAGCAGTCCCGACAGAGCTCCGTTGAGCTTGCTCACTCCCTCTTTTCATTTCTTCCAGAGCTGCAGGCTGCCCTTTTGTACTGGGATCCTGCCTGCATTGGCGCCTTTTTCTGCCCACAAAGAAGTTCACAGTTGTCTCAACAGAGCTCTGTTGAGGTCGCTCACTCCCCCTCTCTCACTCACTCATTCTGTTTCTCCTGGAGCTGCAGGGTACCCTTTTGTACTGGGCCCCTGCCTGTATTGATGCCTTTTTCTGCCCACAAAGAAATCTGCAGCAGTCCCAACAGAGCTTTGTTGAGCTTGCTCACTTCCCCTCCCTTACTCGCTCGTTCTGTTTCTCCTGGCGCTGTAGGCTGTCCTTTTGTACTGGGCTACTGCCTCCATTGGCACCTTTTTCTGCCCACAAAGAAATCTGCATCAGTCCCAACACAGCTCCTTTGAGCTTTCGCACCCTTCCCCCTCACTATCTCATTCCGTTTCTCCCGGCGCTGCAGGCTGCCTTTTGTACTGGCTCCAGCCTGCATTGGCGCCTTTTTCTGCCCACAAAGAAATCAGCAGCAGTCCCGACAGAGCTCAGTTGAGCTCGGTCACTCCCCCTCTCTCACTTGCTCGATTTTAATCTGTCCCAAACACTGATTTCCCAAAGCGACTGCGCTATTCTGCGCCAGAAGTATGAAAACACATTTCGGCCAGGATGTGAAAAATGAGGAGGGGTCCCAATAACCCCATGTTAAAATTTGGTGCCAAAATTCCCAAAAATGCCTGAGACATGCACCAAAGTTGAGAAAACCCTATTTATGCCATTACACAGCTTACCAGCATTTCTTCAGTTTGCAGTCAGCTTTGAAGAGTGCAGACGTGTTCCCAGTCCACCGAAGATCATCGTGCTGGGCTCCGGAGGTAAGTATGGGGTGAGGGAGGTGTGGGGAGGTAGGAAGCACAGAGGGTGGGTGTAGGTTGGGGATGGGTCCATGGACTCAATGAGGGACCATTTTCTTCTTTACAGGGTTAAAAAAAGCATTGCAGGACTGTTTGTTTTTCTTTGGGGACATCTGGCATGCTGGGGTGGGCTCCCAGCATGCCACCTGAGTGGTTTGGGGGGCTGTAGCCGGCGGGGGATTGGGCACCCCAGTCGGCAAATATGGGGGGGCAGGCACGGGCACCCTCAGCATACAACATATCAGAGGGGATTATGCCAATGTGGGAGGCCTCTATAGGCAAATTTAATGGGGGTGAGACTGAAGCTAACAGGGATTGGGCCCCCCATCGGCAAAGAAAGACTTGGTGGGGGGCACAAGAAGCGATGGGGATTGGGCACCCCCTCGGCAAACAACAAATGGGGGAGGGGGTTACAGTGTGCCAACGGGGAGTGGGCTCCCCATCGGCAAATTACTGGGTCGGGACCGCAAGGTACGCCCTGCAATGATGGGTCACTCCCTCATTGCAGCGGAATGGCTGCTGCTGTAATGAGGAGGCGGCCCCTAATTGCAGCGGCAAACACCTATCAAGGGGATGGCACACTGGCTGAACTAGTGTCAGCAGCAGTGTACTACCACATTGGGGAAAGCGGACCAAGCATCAAAAGGGCATTGGCCACAACAGTGCCACACCTCCACAACCTGCTTCTGCAGCAAGCTGCCGCAACATGTTTCTTGCACAAAGCAGGTAAAGCAGTATAGTAAATCTAACAATCAGCAGATAAGGAGAGCACAGGACACACCAAAATATCTAGCAATAGAATACAATTTAACCTTTAGGCTGCCGACATTATTAGAACAAATAGGAATTTTAGACTGCTACATCAGTCTGCAGACCAGCAAGGATTAAAATCATGTGCCAAAGATGCTGAAAAGCAGAAACAGGGGGGGAAATCCAATCAGGAAGAGACAGAAGAGTGGTTCCAGCCAATGGGGAGCCGCACTCAGCCATGAACAGCCTGTCGATGTCTTGGTTTAGGAGCCGAGCTAGGTGAACCCTCAAGCAATGTACCTGGTTCGGGCGGGTGGGAGGGCAGAAGGAGAAGTTTTGGCTGGCTCTGTTCACCGCCGCCCACAAGCTGCATAGCACCCATGGGAGCTGTGTCCTGAAAGGGAGAAGCAGAGAGAGGGGGGGGTTAGTTAAAGGGAAAAACAAGCTAAAGCGGGGGGTTGGACTAGGGGAAGACAAAAGAGAGGGCATTAGTGAGAAAAAGGAGTGGGGTAGAAGGATTCAGTAGATGAGATGGATGGTTGGGGGAGCCTCAGGTTATGGCAACAGTCTTTCCAGTGTAAGACACAGAAGTAAATTAATTGCTGGGAGGGGGTAGATGAGAAGTTTGGCTTCAGGAGTTACCTAAGGATGGAGGAAATGAGGGGAAGGGGGCACTGAGAGAAGCACTTAGAGTGAGCAGTGAAGGTAAAGAGTGGTGGAAAGAGATTGAAAGGCACTAGGAAGGAAGTCGCAACACGCCTGTACAAGGTCTGAGTCTAAAACCAGGGAGAGCAGGTTTAGGAGGAGATAGGAATGGTAGGAGATTAGGAGGGGAATGCTCAGAGAACAGAGGAAGACACCAGGAAAATACCAGCTTAAGTCTTAGCACTCTAACTTAATAACAACGGCTCTTTGCAATTTGTGATTGCTACCAGTTATAAAAAAATAACACAAATTTAAAAGCAGATAAAGCAGTACAGTGAATCTAACAATTAGCAGATAAGGACAGCACAGGACAAGCAAAACTATCCAGCAACAGAATACAATTTAAAATCAAGCACCAGAGATGCTGGAAAGCAGAAACGCAGGGTAGACCCAATCAGGAAGAGGCAGAAGACTGGTTCTAGTCAATGGGGGAGCCGCACTCAGCCACGAGCGGCCTGTGGATGTCTCGATTTAGGAGCCAAGCTAACTGGACCCTCAAGCAGTGTACCTGGTTCAGGATGGGTGGGCAAAAGGGAGACGTTTTGGCTGGCTGTGTTCACCGCTGGCCCACAAGCCGCAGAGTGCCAGTGGGGGCAGTGTCCTGGTTCGGGGTGGGTGGGCAGAAGGGAGAAGTTCTGGCCAGCTCTGTTCACCGCTAGCCTGCATAGAGCCTGTGGGGGCTGTGTCCTGGTTTGGGGAAGGCGGGCAGAAGGGAGAAGTTTCATCTGGCTCTGTTCACCGCTGGCTCGCAAGCCGCAGCGCGCCCATGGGGGCTTTGTCCTGGTTCACGGCGGGCGGGCAGAAGTTTCAACCGAGTCTGTTCACCACCGGCCCGCAAGACACAGAGCACCCCATGTGGGATGTATCCTGAAAAGGGACATCAGTGATACAATTACACAAGCAGTAAATATTCAAGTACAAGGGAGAACCAACTACACTAAAGATTCATGGCAAACGGAGATACAGTTACAATGGAAATAAAAATGCAATACAAATACAAATAATGTACGACCAGGAGAACACTAGAAGTACAGGGAACTTACAGGGCAAAGGTGGAGCAGCCCAGAGACAGGCTTTGTCCAGGTTTCAAGGATGAGGAATGAAGAGGCATTAGTATATAGCAATGCTGAGTTTGTCATTTTTTTTTTTATTTTGCAAGGGACTCGAGTAAGGGGGAAAGCAAAGCTCAATAAAGCAATATATATTATCACATAAAAATATATTTTTGCATGCATGTTCCTGTCATCTTAGCTGTGCATTACTACTGCTGGAATAACAGACTGTTTCTCATGTATTTATTTTTTTTAATATATTTTACTGGGTTTTCATCAAATATGGTTCAGATCTTTGCAGACACAGAATTGCAATTTATGAGTATAAACAATAATAATTAATATGCAAGATGTTATAGTCAATGACCAGGTTGCCATAACATTCTGTTTTCTTTTGTATTTGCACAGTTAAACTGATTCCTGTGCCTGTCTCTGCTATATCCTGTCTGTTACAAACACCTTATATATAAAAAAACAAACATCCTAAAATTCCAACATACAACACAGAATAATACATGCATATTTAATTCCTCTCTTAATTGCTGCTGCAATAAACACTCTTTCTGTTTTTACACTTGTGTTGTTATGCATTATTTAATGCTTTAAAAATTATCAGAACTAGTTCTCTATTCTGGCTATGGTATCTGTGCTGTTGCTTGTGTTGGTTGTACAAAGTTTCCTAATGGTGCCCATATACTGTCAAGTATGTGCTCCCGTCCCTTGACCCTGTAGACTATTCTTTCCACAGCCATGTGTTCTTCTAACGTATCCTGACACACTGAATAAAGTGATGGGGTGTCAATTTTCCAATTTTTTAAGAATCCACAGTTCGGCAATGGATACTGAAAGGAATGGAAATTTATTATTTAACAACTGGTAGCGCTTCCTGTTCACTGTAGTTACCCAAGAGGACTTTTCTGGAGTTGAGAGTAATCTGCTTATTGCACCATGCAATTCTGCTTAAAGTTGGACCAGCATAACATTCTGTGGTGATTTGCATATGCAGCCCATGATGCTTTGCATTGTGGGGGCATGTGTGATTTTGTATTTGCTTATTTGATACCTCTGAAATAGAGTTTGCTATAGCTGACCAATATTCTTTCTATTTCGGACACTGTTACATCATAGGTACTAGTCTGCCACATCCTGTTTACATCTAGGGCATCTGCCATCATAATAAGTACACAATTTTTGGAGTCTGTCTGGTATATAATATACCCTTTGCAGTGTCATAAAGTGAATTATTCTATGCTTACTCTGAATTGGCAGTTTACATCCTTCCTCCATAATATCACCCCAGTTCTCAGCTGTTATTTGTTCTCCAACTGTCCTTTCTCATTTTTGTCTAGTACCATCTCTTCTATGGGGCACTGATGCCAGCAAGTTGATACAGAGGCTGGAGACTAGCCCTTTAGTGTTGATTGCTGTGTCCAGTAATCTGTCCAGCTCATGGGTGTCTTGTAATACATAGCTGGGTCCCAATTTCATTCCAAGTAAATGCTTTATTTGCAGGTATCTAAACATAAGAGTTTGTGGTATATCATACTTTTGACATAATTCATTAAATGCTAACAGTTTACCTTCAACATAAAGATGCCTCATAACTCTGATTCCTTTGCTTGCTGATCATTTATACCCTGAATATTTGAGAAACCTGGTAATATTTTGTTGTCCCATAGTGGGATTAGGTTGTATTCTTGCTTCCACCCTTTGTATTATGAGGTTAGACTTTTTAAATGCTTCCACCCCCTTGTATTTATGCACATTGTGCCAGTGTCTCAGTAGGTGCATAATAATCGGGTTACCTCTTGCACATCTTAGATCCCTTATTGTGGATCCATATAACACATGTGTTAATTGTGGTTTATCCATTCAGGCTTGCTCTAAGCGGATTCCTGTATGTTGGCACTTGGGTTTATACCAGTCTTTCAGACTGGCCAGTTGTGCTGCATTATAATAATGCTGAAAATGAGGTGCCCCAGTCCTCCCCTCTTTGGTGGTTGAGTGGGTTGCTCATATTTTATTCTAGGGGCCTTACTATTGCACATCCAGGTCACCGCGCTTGCTCTGAGCTGTTCAAAAAACTTATTTGGGTTGGCAATCGGCAGTACCTGGAATAGATACAAGAATTTGGGCATAATTGCTATTTTCAGTACGTTTGATCTGCCAAGCAAAGATAAAGGCAGACTATTCCATTTTTGACATAGTTTGGCCACTTGTTCTAAAATGGGCAGGGAGTTTGCCTCAAAAAAGTGCAGCACATGTCTTTCTCACACCAACTGCACTGGCAATCTTAATTTACTTGTCCATCACCCTTCAGTACAAAAGTGTTTGTTTGTTTTGTTTATTTATTCTCTGGAAAGTACATGGGCCAAGGACCCTTTTTCCTGGTCAACCAGAACAAGTATACAATACATAAGATAAAAACATACTACAATATATCAGTTGAACATACAATATAAAAATATGCATAATAAATGCACATAGGTTTATACGGTAGCATTTGCACTGGCTATTAGACAATAGAAAGTTCCATGTTGTATGTTTATAACTGTTTAAAGAATTCCTGACCCCCGGGAAGTGAATTAAAAAAAGGAAGGCGTGGTGTAAAACAGTCTTTTGAATGGTTCACAATTCTCATTTGGGGAATTGTAAATTGAAAATATGAAGATGATCTAGTGGAAACTGTGCTGATATATTCTTTAAAGATAGCATGAAGGGAAGCTGGGACTAGATCTAAGGTCACTTTTTTGGCAAGGATGCCTATTTGAAGTATGCATCTGTGATAAAGCGGAAGCCCTCCAAAGTGGGTATATAAAACGCAATGGTAGTCTGTAATCAACGATAGGGAGAAGAAAACTCTGGGACAGTAGTATTCTTGTGGAGGGTGTAAGAAGTGAGTTTAGCCTATATAATACACCCAACCTTTGGTGGACAACTTTTATCATACAGCTTATATGCTGGTGATAGTTAAGGCTGTAATAAATTTACGGTAGATTTTACCAAATTTCATGGCTACTATGTGGCTAAAATAAGCCAATTTCATGGAATGGACAGACAAGTGTTAAAATATGACAGTAATAATATTAATCAATAATATAAAAATCAAGTACAATTCTCTATAGCGCTAATAAAAATCCTGAAGAACAGTATTTAAAATATTGTTAATTACTATTTAACACGGCAAGACTGTTTGAGAAACAGTTTTATAGTTGGTAGTGTCAAGAACTACACAGTCAAGGAGAATCGGATCTAGATTCAATTTAGTTTCTTGCTCTGAATAACAATTTAGAGATGGCACAGCAACAATATTTGAAATACATCCGTTCTGCACATCAGTGGTCCTGTCACAAACAATTGATACAGAAACAGCATCTGCCACTTTTTTTTAATTCAGAAACATGGTAGTTTAAATCTTTGGGCAGATATTCACCTCTGAGCCACTGCAGGAAAGAATCACTCCCACTGATTTTAGGTTTTCTTCTAGGAAAGAATGAAGTGCGGGATTATCCAGGGCATGCAAAGGAATGTTTGCAGCAATAAAGGCTTCCACCCAATTAAATAGAGACATTTTTATGTTTGCTTGCACGCATGTGCAAAAAACATAGTGCGATGATCCAAAATGCAGTGCCATACAGTTGAAAGAGAGAGCACCGCTTGAGTAAGCAGCGCTCCCCTTCCCCAAACAGATGCGCGCGCACACGCGCGCATATTGCGTGCTCATGTGCTCCCCCCCCACGCACACACTGTATAGCCGACGGTGGTGCCCAATCCCCCGTCGGCTTCACGCCCACCCCTCCAAAAAGGCATGCAGGTGCCACGCTAGGAGCCCACCCCAGCGTGGCAAAAACTGTTATAGCCGACGGGGGTGCCCAATTCCCCGTCAGCTCCACAGCTCCACGCACCCCCCAAAAGCTTTTAAGGTGCAAAGCTGGGAGCCCACCCCAGCATGGCAAAGCTTGTTGTGGTGATGGGGGTGCCCAATCCCCCATCGGCTCCAGCCCCCCCAAACAGTCTTTCCAGCTGCCACGCTGGGAGCCCACCCCAGCGTGGCAAACATCCAGCTTCATTTTAATAATAAAAAAAAAAGAAAAACCTGTAAACAAAAAGGTCCCTCGTAGTCTCCTGCCCCCACCCGCACCCACCCACTGCGCACCCTGCCTCTCCACACCCCCCCCTCAGCCCATACTTACCTGTGGAGTCTGGCACAACGATCTTCGGTGGACCAGGAACACCTCTGCACTCTTCAAAGCTGACCGCAAACTAAGGAAATGCTGGTAAGCTGTATAATGTAATAAATAGGGTTTTTTCAACTTTGCTGCACTCAGGCATTTTTTGGAATTTTGGCCCCAAATTTTCAACATGGGGTTTTTGGGACCCCTCCTCATGAATTCTGTCACTGTCATGGTGTTAATCAGAACCAAAGGGTGATTTCGCAGTCACTGCATGAAATCACCTTTCGGGACTGATTAACGAAATGATGCCAGAGTGTCATAAGCGGGCTCTCAAAAAGCCTATGTTGCAAATTTGGTGAAAAAATTCCTAAAAATGACTGTTTTATGAGCGTGCATTGCACAGTTCCTATGAACACTCATAAGTTCACAAATTTTTTATATTTGCCCTCCGGATTTTCAACATTGCCATTTTACCACACCTCCTTATGAGCAGTACAGCTGTCATTTTTCACATCTCGATGAAAATGTGTTTCCGCCCATGTAGCGCACAATGGCCAGTCAGTGTGCAAAATCAATGTATGGGACACATTAAGAAAATCACAGTGACACTGTTCATGAGCAGAGGTCTTAAAATGGCTATGTTGAAAATTTGGTAACAAAAGTCCATAAAATGACTGTGTTACGAGTGAGCATTGCGCAGTTTCCATGCACCCTTGTAAGTTCATGAATTTGTAATATTTTCAGTCCAGATTTTCACCAGTGTCATTTTTCCACACTTCCTTATGAACAGTACAGCTGTCATTTTTCACAACATGGCCAAAATGTGTTTTCACACTTTCAGCGCAGAAATGCGTGGTCGCTGTGGGAAATCATTGTTCGGGACAGATAAAGAAAATCACAGTGACACTGTTCATGACTGGAGGTTCCAAAATGCCTGTGTTGACAATCTGCTGTAAAAAATTCCCCAACTAATTACATTATGGGTGTGCGTTGCACAGTTTCTACGCACTCTCGTGACGTCACCAGTTTTTTAAATATTTTCACTGCAGATTTTCAACATTGAAATTTTTTACACCTCCCCATGAACAGTACAGCTGTCATTTTTCACATCATGTTCGGAATGTGTTTTGCACCTGTGGTGACAAATGCCGTAGCTGCTGTGCAAAAGCAGCTTCCAGCTAATAAACTGATATTGCCACTGTTCATGAGGTGAGGGTCACAAAAAAACCATGCTGAAAATTTGGAGAGAAAATACCAACGAATGCCTGAGGCATTAGGGTTTCTGACCATAACGTCCCACCCTGTAGAGAATGACAGGCATCAGGGCTGTGACATGGGATTGTCACCTACAATGCTCATACCATTCCACCCCCACCCACACCCTGCAGCCACTGAGAGACATCGAGGTGTGCCTTGGACTCTTGACCCCAAAGTTCACCCCATTCTCCTATCCGCACCCCATCTCACGTATTTCCTGATGGAATGGGGTACGCATAAGGGCCAAAGACCCCAAGGCACACCGTGACACTTGTCGGTGTCTGCAGGGTAGGGTGTGGTGAAATGGCATGGCCGTTATGCTTGACGACCCAAAGGCACCTCAATGCCTGTCACTCTCTGCAGGGTGGTGATGGGATTGGCTTCAGTTCAATACTTCACTGCCCATCCTATTATGCAGCTCTCTAACTCCTACACTACCAATGCCAATGCCAGCAAGCAAACATTCGGCATTGACAAATGCTTGTTTTACTTTCTTGCTGAACAGTATTGGTTGAAAATAGCTCATGGACTGTTACCTGCTTCTCAACAGTGGAGGCAGATGAGGACTCAAGCTTGCGTGTTCTGGCCAAATGAGAAGCTGCTTCCAGATGTCGGTCTCAAGTTGCCTTGTGTTTGTGATCTACTGGGATGTTACAAGATGCACAAAACAAATATCCCCCGACACATGGAAAGTCCCTTTTCATATTGTGCAGACCTTTGCTGTGCAAAAACATTGCCGGTCTCTGATGCTGACGTAGGTTTCACTTTTAAAGACATTGCAGCATTTTGAAACGGAGCAGCTTCACAGACAAGCACACTGACAGCCCATCTTAACAGTCTGTTTCCACACTTGTGTTAAATAAAGGTTAAACAGGTAATCAAGGGGGGTAATTATTGAGGGTAACTCGCACCTTCCTTGGGTGTGTTAAATGAATTATTGATCAGCCACGATGTGTGAACACAGCAATGCAGTTATGCTGTGTCAGTTAATTGGTTCTAATTAACCAGCTAAAATGCCACTGTTAGAGTAAACTTTTTTATATCAAACAAGGGAAAGTCTAGGGAAAACGTGTTGACTTGCTGTATAACAATCTAAACAGTTTTTATTTCACGATGGGTGAGTGGATTCACGGAGACCGATCGGTTACACGGAAACCATTAACTCTGTGCATGGCATGAATAACTTACAGTCTTAATCATAGTTAAGAGAATAGTTCAGTGTAAAGTCAAGGGACCCGATTCTAGAAGGGTGGCACAAGTTGCCGCCGAACGCAACTTGCACCACCTCCAACTGCGACAATGACCCTGACCCTATCCTAGAAGGGCAGGGTCTCACCAGCAAAGACCTGCAACGGCATGCGGCCAGGCGCAGCAGCAGAGGGCGTACCTGGCCAGCATGTTGCAACCCGTGCCACAGGTTGCAAGTGCACCCCCACCCGTCCCCACCCCGTGGTTGCCCATTGCAAAGGCAGCACGGTACCCGCCCTGGTAGTCTAGTGCCCTCCAACACAGTTAAATAAATGAATATCTCCCTCATAACCCTGATAGTCTAGTGGCCCCCAACAGAGTTAAATAAATGAATATCTCCCTCATAATGATGGTAGTCTACTGGCTCCCGAACCGTATAATAAATGAACAGATCCCATTATCCCTGGTAGTCTAGTGCCCCCGAACTGTAAAGTAATTAATAATGAGTTCCTTTCCTGGTAGTCTAGCGGCCCCCAATCCATTATAATAAATGAATAGATCCTGTATCCTGGTAGTCTAGTGCCCCCCGAACTGCACATAATTACAGAGATCCCTCCACTTCCTGGTAGCTCAGCAGCCCCCCTCCCCAACCCAGCAATGCCAGCCCACCCAGCACCCCCCACTGTCCCCAGCTGGCAACTGGCACAGCCCACCTCTCACCCTCCACAACCAGCCCGCCCGACTGAGTGCAGTAATGGCCGCTACTGCACAGGCAGCACTCAGAAATTAAGGGATACGTGGATCTATTCTTATATTACAGTTAGGGGGCCACTAGACCACCAGGGCTGGCTGCCACATATCTGACCAGCGACTTCTTGATTCGGGAACGCGGGTGGGGATGGCAGTGCCGCCTGTGGGGCTTCTGCCAATGGGTGTTTCGGGTGGCTGGGGGTATGGGTAGCCCTGTGGGGTCCCATTGGGGTGTACTGGGCATGGGGGGAGAGTAACCATGCACTGTCCACTGGACAGCCGAATGGTCTGCAGGACTCCTGGGGGCATCCATAAGTTATACCAGCTAAATGCTGGCACAACTTACATTGCCGGATCTCCTCCGGGGGTTCTTGTAGTATCCCGATGTGGGTACTTTGTGGCTGCCCTTCTAGAATGGGGCACAAACTGCTGCCGTAAACCCCTAGTGCTTGCGTCGCGGGGGTTTATGTAGCATACTGCTGTTTAGGCAAGCGGCCTGCACCATGTCACAGGCCACTATGTAGAATCACGCATGTTGCAACTGCTGACATAAGTTGCTACAAGCGCTATTCTACTTGGCGCAACTGCAGTTACGCCAGGCGTAACCCTTCTAGAATCGGGCCCACGGTATTTAAAGGTTTTTACTTGTTCTACATTTACATCCTTAAGGGTATGCAACAAGAGGAGTGGCTCTGCTGCCATCTTCTTTCTATGGCTACAAAAGACCGTAGATTTTTTTTTCATTTAATATCAGCTGATTTAACAAACACCAAATTTTGTAATTGATCAAAATCAACAACCAGATTTTTCCTGACATTCAGGAAACTGGGGTCACTCATGAGGATCACTGCATCATCAGCATAAAGAAATATATTTGTGTTATTAGTAGCATGGGGTAGGGAGTTCAGAAATAAACTAAATAAAACGGGGCCCAAAATGGAACCTTATGGAATCTAGCGACACTTGTGGTGGGGTGGGGTTGGGGTGGGAATATGATCTCTTATTTTTGTAGATTGGGTGCGTCCTTATAGGTAATTCTGACACCAGCAAACGGCCTCCCGAGACATGCCCAGCTTTATTAGGGTTGATAGTAGCAGCGTGTGGTTGACAAAGTTGAATGCCTTGGTGAGGTCTACGAAGACAGCTGTAGCACAGTAACCCCTGTCAAGGGCCTTGTGCAGAACATGTGTGAACCCAACCAAGACAGTCGATGTGTTATGACATTGCTGAAAACTGTGCTGAGCAGGAGTCAGAGCATCATATCTGAGCAAATGCTCAATGAAGTGATCAAAAACCATTTGCTCCAACGCCTTAGATAAGGGAGATAACAGTAAGATAGGGTGGTAAATTTGTATGTTGGCTTTATCTCCCACTTTGAGAATGGGAACAACCACTGCACCTTTCCATGTATTTGGGAACTGACCAAGACAAGAGTGATAACAGCCTACTTCCTCCAACCCCCCACTAGAATTGCCTTATGTCTGCCCATGCATTCTTGAATTCCCCCACTGTTTTTGACTCCATGACCTCCTCAGAAAGGCTGTTCCATGCATCCACAATCCTCTCTGTGAAAAAATACTTCCTCACATTACCTCTGAGCCATCCCCTCTCTATCTTCAAATTGTGCCCTCTTGTTCTTGCACATCTCTTTTTCTGAAATATGCTACCCTCTTGGACTTTGTTGATTCCCTTGAGGTACTTGAAAGTTTCTATCATGTCCCCCCCCCCCTCCTCGAGGGTATACATATTAAGCTCATTTAGTCTCTCTTCATATGTCTTCTGGTGCAGTCCCTGCACCATTTTGGTTGCCCTCCTCTGGACAACCTCTACCCTATGTCTTTGCAGAGATGTGGTCTCCAGAACTGCAAACAGTACTCCAGATGGGGTCTCACCAACTGTCTGTACAGAGGGATAACAACTTCCTGTTTTCTACTGGTGATGCCTCTCCCTATGCATCCCAGTATCCCCCAGCCCTCTTTACTGCCTTCTCACATTGCTTGCCCACCTTTAGGTCATCTGCTATAACTACCCCCAGGTCCCTTTCCATTTTTATTGTTGTCAGTAACTCACCCCCCATTGTGTACCTTCTCATGGGTTTTTGTTTCCCAGGTGCATTACTTTGCACTTCTTTGCTTTGAGTCTAAGCTGCCATACATTTGACCATTCCTCCAACCTTGCCAAGTCCCTTCTCTTCCTTTACACCCCACCCTAGGTATCAACCCTGTTGCAGATCTTTGTGTCATCTGCAAAGATACATACTTTTCCTTCCAGTCCCTCTGCAGTGTCACTTATAAAGACATTAAAAAGGACCGGACCCAGTACTGAACCCTGCGGTACCCCACTAGTAACCCCCTTTCTTCACTGTGGACTCCGTTTATTATTACCCTCTGCTTCCTGTTGTCCAGCCAATTTTTTACCCAGGCTACCACCCTGGGACCCACTCCCAGGCTAGGATAGGCTGTCCTTGCATTTGTTTCAGCGTCAGAATGAAAGTATTTGTTTCATGCTATGTGTGAGGGATATATTTTGAAAGGTCTGAAAAAAGGTGTTAAATTCTTTAGCTATAGAAGAAGAATCACTTAACATCCCAGACAGAGTATTTAAGGTTTGTGGAGATGGAATGGATTTTTTTACCTAATAACTCGTTTATTAAGTCCCAGGTTGCTGTGGGGTTTTTTCCCTGCAAATTGGTTCTGTTTTTCAATGAAATATTTTTATTGGATGTTTGCTTGTAGACATCCTTCCTGAATCTTCCCCAGCCAGTTTCAGCAAATTCCTGCATGTGCCTGTACTTGTACTCAGTATGACTATGTCTTTGCAAGCTATCCTGTTTACCTTGTGTAAGTATTTCTATGTTTCTATTATGTCTGTCTTCTCCCTTCTAGTTTCCAGTTGTATATGTTGAGATCCCGCAGTCTTGCCTTGTGCGTCCCATGCCCAGGGTAATTTTTGTCACCCTTCACTGTAGAGTCTCTACCTGCTCACAGTCGTTGTGCAGGTATGGGCTCCAGAACCTTAGGCAGTGCTCCAGCTGCAGGTGCACCAGTGATCTGTATAGCAGAAGGATCACCTCCCAGCTTTTGTTGCCGAGTTACCTCCCTATGAACTCCAGCTACCTGTTTGCTGTTGCTATTGCCTTGTTGCACTGTGATGTGGGTTTCAGATTTTCCAATATTATTACCTCTAGGTCTTTTTCTTCTGCTGTGTTTTCAATACCTCTCTCCCCATCTTGTATTATGTTCTTGTGTTCTCTTTCACTGAAGTGCATTATCTTTTTTTAGTTACTTATTTGTTTGTTTATTTATTTTTGCATTATCAGTGTCAGTGGCTTAGTAGGTAGCACTCTTGCCTCTGGTGTAAGAAGATCAGATGGTTGTGGGTTCTAGCCCCACACCACGTACATGGGATAATGCCCATAACTAATACAATAGTCCAGTACGAGGGGGGGCGCTGCACAACTGTGGTGCTATCCTTCGGATGAGACATTAAACCAAGGTCCCTTCTGCCCATCTCTGGTCACTGTCCAGAGGAAGTAAAAGACACCATGGCACTTGTTAATGAAGAGTATGGGAATTTTTTTTATTAAAAATCAAAGACAATATACATACAGAAAGTCATACAAAGAAACACACAGAGGAAAAACTAAAAAAATAAAGAAAACAAATAAATTAGAAAAATTAAAAGCAAATCCCCTTAACATGTCCCAAGCCTAACAGACTTAAGAAAACTTAGTTTTTAGTAAGACACATATCAATCCTTTTACCTAAGGCTTATATACAATGGCCCAGATATTCAAAAGGGTTGCTCCATGCGCAACAGGGTTGCGCATGCGCAATTCCTACATTGCGCCATTCTGCGATATTCAGCAGGAGGCAGTTGCTCCACTGGCAACAGGTTGCGCAAAAGAGCAATGCAAATGAATGCATGCTCAACAGGAAGGGGAGGAACCATGCATAACCTGCGCAACCCGATATTCAGTCGGGTTGTGCAGAGTTGTGCATGCGCAACCCCCAACCTGCGCCTGCACAACCTTGAGCCAAAAAAAAAAGGATCAAGTTGAGGGCCACCCACAGGTGAGCTGCTGTATTGCAGGGCGCAACACAGCAGCTGCCACCCCTGGCTGGCCCCCAACTCGGTCCCTGTGCCCCCCCACCAGCCCGATCGCGGGCATAGAGTAACACATACCTCTCAACTGTCCCTGATTTTCAGGGATGTCCCTGATTTCTGACAGAATTTTCCTATGTCTTAGAAATTGTGTTTCTGTGACAGAACAGTGGGGACTGTAAGCATAAAATAATATCAAACATTAAAAATACAGACTAGTTCTTCTTCAGAAATGCATCTTATACAAACCCCTTATTCTATCAGATTCTGAGTGAATATTACCAATTGTTAAGATGTGTCCCTGATTTGGCATCTTTGTCCCTGATTTTTAAGCCTTGTCCCTGATTCATGACACAAGAGGTTGAGAGGTATGGAGTAACATGAACCCCCGCCCACACATCTCCCACAGCCCGATCGGCGGGCATCACAGTTACAGAAACCCCCACACATATCCGAGCCCGATCGCGGGCATCACAGTTACATGAACCCCCACACATATCCCACAGCCCGATCGCGGGCAGTACAGTTCATGAACCCCCCACACACACACATCTCCACAGCCCGATCGCGGGCAGAGCGATGTATTAACCCCCTCCAGTGCCCAATCGCGGGCAGAAGTAACCCTCCCAACCGAATATCTACCTGGTGGTCCAGTGGACCGTAAAGCCCGATCGCGGGCAGAATGTCACATCACAACCCCCAAACATCTCCCTGGTGTCTAGTGTCCCCTCACCCACCCATGAAGCCCCTCCACCCGCTCCCCCGCAGCCGGGCGGACAGCATCCCACCCGCCTGCTGCCCGCTTGCCGACTGATCGGCTGCAGGGCTGCACACCCATTGGTGCAGAGCTACAGCCACTGGGCGGCAGCCCTACTGGACAGTCAGTCGGTGGGCGGTAGGGCGGCAGGCGGTGGATGCTGTCGCCCGCCGCTGCGGGGAGCGGGTGGAGGGGCCTGTGGTGGGTGGGGGGGACACTAGACACCAGGGAGATGTTTGGGGGTTGTGATGTGACATTCTGCCCGCAATCTGGCTTTTACGGTCCCCTGACCACCAGGGAGATATTCGCTTGGGGAGGGTTACATTCTGCCCGCGATCGGGCACTGGGGGTCTACACGCTCTGCCCGCGATCGGGCTGTGGAGATGTGTGTGTGGGGTTCATGTACCTGTACTGCCCGCGATCGGGCTGTGGGATATGTGTGGGGGTTTCATGTATTTGTACTGCCCGCGATCGGGCTGTGGGATATGTGTGGGGGGTTTTGTGTACCTGTACTGCCCGCGATCGGGCTGTGGGATGTGGTGGGGGTTTAGTAACTGTGATGCCCGCGATCGGGTTGCATTAGCGCCGGTCCCCACGGCTGCTGCCTGGCAGGGTGGCCAGGAGCAAGTCCTCGGGGATCGGGCGCATCTACATGCAAATGGCATGCAATGGGACGATAAATAGATGCAAATGGCCCCCCGCGCCTTGCATAAATTATGCCCCATTTGCATGTCACCTTTGAATATCGGAAATTTTAGCATGGCGCAATGGTACTTGCGCCACCGCAAGTTTAATGCTCAACTCTGGCAACTTGGTGGTGGCATGTTCCACTGCGCCATCGCGCAAGTGTTGTGGGAGTTGGGTGATATTCAAAGGAGTTGCTCATCACGCAACTCCTTTGAATATCACCTGCCACACCCTCATGCAAGAACTATTTTGAGCAGCGCAGGGGCTTACGCCTCAGAATGGCGCAGTTTGAAAATCTGGGCCAATATACTCAAGACATACAGTAGCAAACATAAGGAAAACAGCAATTATTACATTCAGCAGTCTCCTAGAGAAAGGAAAATAACCAAAGTGGTCCTTCTAGGATAAGAAATCCAAGACATATTTTTCCAAAAGGGATTTTGTCACCTGTCTGGCACTTGAACCCAATCCCTGTTATAAACAAGAATTAGTGAAGGTAAACTTTTTTGTTCCAAGTCTGCCTCAAAAGTCTGACATTGCTGCAGTAAAGTACAGTTATGTAAAATCTTACCGTAACAGTAGATCTTCAAGAGAGGATCTTGCAACAGGCACTAACCATTAGGACTAAGCCGCCAGGTGCTAGGACCACACAGGAAACTTTAGCTAGCAGTGTCTGGTGGGAGACTGCCCACCCGACGTCACATGACCCACGTCAACGTGACGCTATATAGTAAGCGGTCCCCACATCCACCCTCCAGTTCTCCCGCTGGAGACCTAGAAAGGTGAGACACTAGAAGGAGTGGGCTTCTGGAGCCAAGAAAAGTCTATGTAAGCTAAAGTTATCCGTGTGTTCCCAGCGCCTGACGGCTTAGTTCTAATGGTCATTACCTACTGCAAGAGCCTTCTCGAAGTAAGATCAATAGGTATCTGACCTGCCAAATGGAAAATTTGATGACCATAAACCAAAGCACCAATGTGCTGTGGTTATACATATGCCAAGCCATTTGTACTGAGAAAAGGAAAAGGTGCCCCCTAATGCTCCTAGGTCTCTAAGCTAGTAGTGTAGCCTTCTCTGAGGCAATATCTTTTATCCAGGCTGTTATGCTTTTTACTGTTGCGAACACCTAATCACCCATGAGAACACTTCCAAGAGACAGCATACATTCATGGGGGAATTCTGGTGTCTACAAGCATATTAAGTGACATTTTGGGAAGACAAGTGCGAAGGGTCGGAAAAGGCTTCAAAAATAATGTAGGAGCAGAGAGCTTTCCTGGGAATTGAGGACATTCATATGTATGTAATATTCCATCTATGTATTTTTTTGTACTGCATTCTTAAAGGGCTTGGGTGTTGTGTTGTGTAGTATCTACCACTCTAGGCCAATGGTATTTACCCTGTCACCATTAATCTAAGAATGGTGCAAACCACCCCAATAGCCATGAAGCCCAATGAACTGGATGTTGTCTCAAAATACCCTCAGTATTTGACCTCGTTGACCACAACTTGCTGCTGCAGAAGCTGCAAAATATAGGCCTAGACAATCATGCCCTGAAGTGGTTTGGGAGTTACTTATCAGGCAGGGCACAGAGGGTCTCATAGAAAAGGACCATGTCTGACCCACTACCCCTAAACCAGGGTGTACCTCAGGGCTCAATTCTAGGCCCCCTCCTGTTTTCCTTGTTTACCAACGACCTGCGTACCCACTGCGGGGAGAGCTCGGTTGTGCAGTACGCTGATGATACTGTCATCTTCCGACCCCTGCATGATGTGGTTGCCCTAGGCCCTCTACTCCAAAAGGATCTCACTTCACTAGAGACTTGGCTATGTAAGAACAGAATGGTACTAAATGCCGACAAGACCAAGGCAATGCTATTCGGGCCAAGATCCCTGGGATTTGACAGGTCCTCATCCCTCTCCTTAACCTCACTCTCTGGTAAAGCCATTAATGTAGTCCCCTCCCTTAAATACTTAGGCCTCACGTTGGATCAGAATATCACATACAAGGAACACGTGGACCAGGTCACTAGGACCCTACATCGAAACTTGGCACCTGTACCAACTCAGGGACCAACTCATCCCTGAAGCCAGGCTCTCCATAGCTACCAGCGTCCTTCTACCCAACCTGACCTTTGTGGCCCCTATTATACAGGGCATGGCTAAACAAGAGATTACCAGGATGCAAACCCTATATAATAAAATAGCTCATTTCGCAACCTTAGACCACCCGAGACATCACCACTGTGACACTTTGGCCAATCTTCGTTGGCCCACATTGGTTGCCCGCCTCCAACACCCCTTCCTTGTCCAGGCCTATGAGCTTCTCAAACCCCATGCTCCGCCAAGCATTGCCAGGACCATAACCCTCAAACACAACCCAAGGAACCTAACGACCTCAGATAGAATGCTATTAGAAGTCCCTAGGGTAAGGACAAATGCTGGCAGAAGATCCTTTTCCTCCCAAGCAGCCTGCCAATGGAACAAGCTCCCTCCCCAGGTTCAGGCATCCTCCTCACTCATGAACTTCCGCACCAGGCTTAAGTCCCATCTGCTGACCTCAAGCGTATGCCACTGTCATGGCACTTGAAGCTCCTAAGTACTCTCTCCTCTCCAACTCCCGTCTCCTAGCTTAACCTTCCTACTACCTGCCTTATACAGACTGCTCCCCAGAGGCCACGTATAACCCCTGAATAAGCTATATGTAAAGTACTACCAATTGCTTACATGTCATGATGATAACCATGCCTGTACCCATGCCTGCATCCACTGCTTTTATTTTACCATGCCTATAAGCCATGCCTGTATCCACTGCTTTTCTTTTACCATGCCTGTAACCATGCCTGTATCCACTATTTTTCTTTACTGTAACCACCTCATGATGTAACTCACAATGCCTCAAATGTTCCTTATGTCCTTGTTCATTCTTATAACTTGTATTGTTATCCGGGGTCGCCCCTGAAAAAGGGACCTTCAGGGCTCAGTGGGCCTATCCAGTCACCAAAATTTACTAAATAAATAAATAAATAAGAAAATGCTATACAAGAAGGTGATGGGATTAACCATCCCCAATCCACCCTCCTTAGCAGGCAAGTAAGTAATGTTCTGCTTTACAGAGTTGAGTCTGCTACCCTAAAGCATTTTAAAAAAGAAACTGTAGATCCCTGTCTCCAATTAAACTGAGGGTGGAAACACATAACTGAGAAACAAGAATATTTGTAAAATGAAAGGTTTTGTCAAGTATTCATGCATGCTTTCTTTTTGATAACTGCCATGTTTTCCATCTGGTAACCTTTCTCTTACCTTCCTCAATTTTTAAATTCCAATTAAAGCCGGCATCATTCTCCCTTCCATAATGATTCCTAGTATTTTTACGGGATCTGAAATAATAGCAATTCCCCATTGGTGGTTTGACCATTGACAAGATAGCTGCCTAATCTTATTGGCTCTCTCCTCTTTGGCCTACATCCTTACTGAATCTACCTGCTAGCATAGCGATCCACCCCTTCTGAATGAAGCACCCAATAGCCTGAGACACGGTGTACCAGATTCTGTGTTTAACTCCTCCATCCTTACTACCGCAGGCTGAAAGCAGCGCTACACCAGGAAAACAGAACTTCTGAGTGCAGTTCCACTGGTGACTCCTGCAGAAATTATAGAAAAAAGGAGTATATTTTTATAACTACTCCTCAAGATGGGTGGCATTAAAGCCACTACTCTGTGATCACAAGTGGACATTGAAAATTTATCACAGTGGGCCACACATACAGTAATGCAGGCCACGATGCATGAGGCTTGCATAGATTGTATAGCCACTCACCTCAGGAAACAGGACCACACGATCTGCCAGCTCTGTGAAAAACTCGATGATCTAGAGAGCCAGGGTTGTCGCAAAAACTTGCGGATCACAGGTTTATCTGAGGGAGTGGAAGAATGGAACAAAAACTCATTCTTATAAAGTGTCCTCCTTGTCCTTCTAAAATATCCTTGACCTGCACCACTGGAAACTGAATGATCACACCATTCTCTTGCCCCACCCTCCCCCGTGCTGGGGCAGTGGCTGAGACCGATTCTTGTGAAATTCCTCTGGTTCTCTGTAAAGGAATGGATAACGCAGCTAGCAAAAGAAAGAGGCCCCCTTTCATGGCAAGGACACCACAATGAAGTCTTCCTGGACTTTTCACCAGCTCTCACCAAGCAGTGGCGGTTCTACACAGCAACACAAAAGGCCCTTTATCAGATTGGAACTCCATATAGCTTGCACTACTGAGCCACCTTGAAAACTTTTTTTCACTCACTTGACTCACCAGCTGCGGCAGATGACTCTACAATACATATTAATATGTCCCCAGAACCACTCATTGTGGGATAAGAGTGGTTTCTCATGCATTCTGTTTGAGAGAGAGAGAGAGAGAGAACAGCGAAGTGAAGCTGAGCTGTTCTGGATCTCGCAGAAAGAAAGTGAAACCACTCTTATCCTGCAACGAGTCATGATGGGAGACATATTTATTTATTTATTTAGTGTTTGTTGACAGGGTAAGTGCACTAGCCATAAAATGACTATTTTCAGGCATGACCCGGGAGAGCACAGAACACAACATTGTACAACAGACCAATACTACATGGCGTAATAAATACAGTCAATGATGAACAACCTAAGTTACATAAACCAGAAAAGCAAATCTTGACAAGAGAAATTACATATACATGACTAACCTAGCACATATAATCATTCACCAGTAAAATAGTACATGGCATAACAAGCACGAACAGTAATGAGCAAGCAAAAATTACGTAAGCAGGAATAGGCAAATCATGACAAAGAGAGATTGCATTAACATGACTAAGACAGCGTGGAGCAGCAGAGTTGGAGGCATACGCTGTTCGGGTAAGCAATGTTAGGGAAAAGAGAGAAACCAGGATAAACGTGCATGAGCTAGAGGTAAGAAGGAAAGTCTTAACAGATGAATCAAGTAGAAATTGAGGATTTTGAGGCCTCAGTAAAATATCAGAGAGGGATTAAGGACATGACCCACCTAGAGGTTTAGCAGGATAACTAGATATTATAGCAAAACATTAGACACAGTCTTGCAAGGGGCTTGTGGGTAGAGAAGAGAGAGGGAAGAAGGGGGAGGGAGAGAAAATGGAGTGAGAAATGGGGGAAGTGAATTAAGAAGAGGAAGTAGTAGTAAGACAAGTAATGAAGGGAGATAGAGAGATAAGGAGAGGTAATTAGAGGAATGGGAGGAGGAAAGCAATATTAAGTAGGGTCGAAGCAAGTGCACACGTTGGTAAGCAATAGATATCGACAGAATTCCCTTTTGAAGCAGAGATGGGACACTGACTGTCTGAGTCCAAGAGGAAGGGCGTTCCAGAGTTGAGGGGCCACACACTGGAAGGCACTTGCACCTTTAGGTGTACGACATCTAGTCACCTTCAACAGAGATTTATCTGCAGATCGCAGCCCATGATTGGAGGTAGCAGGAGCAGGCAAAGCCGCAAGCAACGAGGGAGTATTATCTCTGATACTGGAATCGATATGTGTATCCATCGAGTATTGCCTATTTACTAAGAGGAAGAGCCAATTAACGTCACTGTATAGTTGGCAGTGATGCTTGAGCCGAGGCGATGAGGAGGCATAATGACATATGTTGTTGTATGTGATGTCCCACTTCTGCAGGGTTGTTTTGTGAGCAATGGAGAAAATAGGGGCACCATAGGTGAGAGCAGGGAGCAGTATCCCTTTGGCAATAGCTAGTTTAGCAGATGGCATAAGTAGGTAGCTAGTTTTGTAGGCCACACCAAGTTTAGAGTTGACAGCTTTACAGGTAGCCTGAATATGGGAGCTAAAAGAAAGGGATTGGTCAAGTAGGAACCCTAGATATTTAAAGGACTCTATGGATTCAATCTGTGCCCCCCCTCCCCGGTCACTTACCATCAGTGGGATGGGGCAGCTCTTGAGCTTTGGAGCAGAGCCGAACAACATTATTTTTGTCTTATGTGCGTTTAGCACAAGCTTATGTTCACAAAGCCAGTTTTGGACATTTCTAAAATCAGCAGTCAGCGATGCATTGATACTGGCTAAATTTGAGGAGCTAGTGTAAAAGACAAGGTCGTCTGCATAAAGAATAGGTGAGCAGTATTGAAAGGTATCTGAAATGCTGTTTATATAAACAGAGAAGAGAAGGGGGCCCAATATGGAACCCTGAGGAACTCCAATGTTTATGGAGGAGAAGTTGGACAGGGAAGAGTTGAATTTCACAGCTTGGGTCCTGTTCAGAAGGTAGCTACTAAACCAGTTGTGAACAGGGGATGAAAAATTTAGATTCTGAAGAGCTGTAAGAAGCAGGGGATGGTCAAACAATTCAAATGCCTTAGTAAGATCAATAAAAACAGCACCTGTTAGTTGTTCAGTGTCCATGCTGGAAAGAGTATGAGATGTGAAGTTCAGAAGTGCAGTCAAGGTACTATGGCCTTTTCTAAAACCATGCTGGGACTCAGAAAGAAGATAGAGCTTAGTTAGGTAGTCAGTAACTTGGAGAGCCACTCATTTTTCAAGGATTTTACTCAGGACTGAGAGAATGGCAATAGGCCAGTAGTTGGTAATGTCCTTGGGGTCACCTTTTTTAAAGACTGGTGTGATACGGGCTATCTTCCAAATTTCGGGTACCACACCATGTGAGAGAGAAAGTGTAAAGATTTTTGCCAGAGGAGAGGCAATAACGGGAGCAGCAAGCTTGAGAAGTCGAGGTTCAGTTGAGTCCGATCCAGAGCTGGTGTTGTCTGATTTGGCCTTCAGGAGTTTTAAGACCTGAGAGAAGTTTATGGCCTTGAAATAGAAAGGTGCTGTATCATGTAATATGTCAGACCCCGTGTGTACTAAGGGCATATGGTGAATAGAAGAGTGTTGAGAGTGAGGACCAGATTATGGAAAGGATGAAGTGAACTGGGATAGATCTGAGAACAAGTGGTTAAAAGCATTTGCTATGGTCCTTCCATCATTGCAATTTGAGCCATTTAATATTATTTCACTAGGGTTACCTGACTGAGAGGAACCTAGAAGGTTCTTCACATGTGCCCAAAATTTCCTAGGGTCTCCATATGAGCTTATCAGCAGGTCTTTACTGTATTTACCCTTAGCCAGCCTAACCTGTTTTTTGCACAAGTTCCTTAGCACTCTCTAGGCAAGTAAATCAGACTGGAGACCTGTACGCTTGAACAGCATCCACTGTTTGTCCCTGTTGTGCATGGCAGCAAGCAGGTCTTTAAGTAGTCACCTTGTGTGCTTCCCACTAACACATCTAGTCACTTTCGGGGTGTGCTTTCTCTGCACAGCCAGAAATTCATTAATGAAGATCTGCAGAGCAGCTTCAGCATCACAAGAGGCATAAACATTTGTCCAGTCTATGCAGGATACATCATACAGAAATTCACCAGGGTCCAGTTTAGCAAAGTCTGTAAAAGTTACAAAACGAGGCAGTGGTGAAGGGGGTGCAACCGTTAACCATATACAGAAGATGGGGGAGTGGTCGGTTAGGGCATCAGCTAGGAGGCCTGAGCCAGATACGTGCTTGATATGGTTCACCAGTAACCAGTCAATGAGGGTAGAGGATTGAAGTCCTGGTGAGATTCTCATAGGTTCGGTTATCAGTTGGTGAAGGCTATAGCTGTGTAAGAAAAAAGGTCTGTCTCCCCACATATCACACAGAGGAAATGCCAGACCTCACCCAACAACTAACACACCAAAATCTGGCCAATGGAAAATCATGTACAAATAAGATCCC
This sequence comes from Neoceratodus forsteri, assembly GCA_016271365.2. Lineage (NCBI taxonomy): Eukaryota > Metazoa > Chordata > Ceratodontiformes > Ceratodontidae > Neoceratodus > Neoceratodus forsteri. Next base: position 61,854,121 of record CM028135.1, read on the forward strand.
AGACCTGCAGGCAATAATGTCATAGGCTAAACTGGACATAGTAGCAATTAGTGAGATGGGGTTTACCAGTAACCACACTTGGGAGACTTTGTACCTGGCTATGTACTGTTCAGAGGAGGCCGAGGTGCAAAAAGTGGGGTGGAGTGGCCCTGTATGTCAATGAAAATATCAAAGCTACAGAAATTCAGAATATACATAAGGAACCAGAAGAACTGTGGGTCACCCTGGAAACAGGAAACGGGACAGTCATAAGAACTGGGGTTGTCTACAGGCCCCCAGACCAGGGGGAGGACATAGACACATTACTGATAGAAGATATACAAAACATGACAGCTAAAGGGGAGGTTCTGATAATGGGAGACTTCAACATGCCAGATACAGATTGGTCAATACCAGCAGGAACATCTGCCAGAACTAGACACATGGTGGATTCCCTTCGGGGGAGGGCCTCAAACAGCTGGTACAACAACCCACAAGATATAAGACTATCCTAGATCTAGTACTGACTAACAGGGAGGGGATCGCAGATCTCCAGGTAGAAGGTCACCTGGGGGCCAGTGACCATCACATGGTATGGTTCAATTTGGCCACTACAACTAAATCATCCCATTACAAGGCAAAAATATGGGACTTCAGAGGAGCTGACTTTGATAAGATGGCCAACAGAGTTAAGCTAGCCCTGGAAAAAAGAATTACAGGTGAGGGGGTACAGGCAAAGTGGGCAAGCATTAAGGATGTAATACTTGAAGCAACATCCCATTGTGTTAGACAGAAAAGGAAGTGCAAAAGAAGAAGGAAACCACTTTGCTTCTCAAATACAGTAGCAGAAAAGGTCAGAGCCAAAAGGTTGGCCTTCAGGAAATATAAGGGAACACAGCGGGATAAAGATAGGGAGGCATACCAAACTGCCCTAAGGGAAGCAGGGAAGGCAGTAAGGCAGGCAAAGTCCCAAACTGAGGAAACACTAGCACAAACAGTAAAAGAAGGTGATAAGACTTTCTATAGATACATTAGAGAAAGTCCAGAGGGGGTATTGCTAAGCTCAAAGGAGAAAAGGGGGCGTGTGAGGAGGAGGAGGACCCTGTAAAAGAATCTATCCTAAACAGATACTTTTGCTCAGTATTTACTGAAGAGAAGGTAGGGCAGGGCCCACAGCTCAGCACCATGGACACGGGGGGAGGGAGGTGAGCACTACTCCCTTCACAAAAGAAAGGGTCCTACAAGAGCTCGCTTCGCTCAGGGTGGACAAGACAATGGGACCTGATGGCATGGCATACATCCCAGGGTACTAAAGGAGCTAAGGGTGGAACTAGCAGAGCCATTATCAGAACTGTTTAGTGAGACTCTGAGCACAGGAGAGGTCCCAAAAGACTGGAGAAGGGCTCATGAGATCCTGCTCCACAATAGTGGTAGCAGGGAGGAGGCAGGGAACTACAGACCAGTCAGTCTTACCTCAGTAGTGGACAAGAATATGGAGGCACTCCTTAAGGAAAGGATAGTGCAACACCTGGAATCCATAGGGGCACAGGATCCAAGACAGCATGGGTTTACAAAAGTAAGGTCCTGTCAAACTAATCTCATAGATTTTTTTGACAAGGTAACCAGAGTATTGGACCAAAGGGGAGCAGTTGATGTCACCTACCTTGACTTCAGCAAAGCTTTTGACACTGTTCCACATAGAAGATTGATAAACAAGCTGAGTAGGCTCGGAGTGGGTCAGAAGTTGGTCAACTGGGTGGCAAACTGGTTGACGGGCAGAAAACAGAGAGTGGTGGTAAATGGTATGCAGTCAGAAGAGAGGCAAGTCACAAGTGGGGTACCTCAAGGATCAATCCTGGGGCCAGTCCTTTTCAATATCTTCATCAGTGACATTGCAGATGGACTAGAGGGTAAGGCTTGTCTGTTTGCAGATGACACCAAGATCTGCAACAGCGTAGATGATCCAGATGGGGTGGGCAGAATGAGAAGAGATCTGGATAAACTAGCAAAATGGTCAGAACAGTGGCAACTGGGAGTTAATGCAAAGAAGTGCAAGATCATGCACATAGAGAAGAGAAACCCTGAAGCCACCTATAGGCTGGGAGGGGAGTCGCTGTCAGTCACAAAGGAAGAAAGAGACTTGGGCATCATCATCACCAATGACCTGAAATCATCCAAGCAGACCTCTAAAGCAGTAGGTAAGGCTAGGGGTTGTTAGGGTGTATTAGTAGGGTAACACGTTGTAAGAGGGTAATAACCTCTTTACAAGACACTGGTTAGGCTCCCATCTGAGTACTGCATGCAGTACTGGAGGCCACACCTTCACAAGGACATTAACCAAATTGAGGCAGTCCGGAGAATAGCAACCAAAATGGTGCAGGGACTGCATCAGAAGACATATGAGAACAGATTAACAGAGCTCAATATGTATACCCTAGAGCAAAGGAGGGAGAGAGGTGATATGATCGAAACATTCAAACACCTTAAGGGCATTAACAAGCTGAAAGAGTCTAACATGTTTCAATATAAGAAAAATAGCAGGACAAGAGGACACAGCATGAGATTAGAGGGAGGCCGATTAAGGGGTAATGTGAGGAAGTTCTTTTTCACAGAAAGGGTGGTGGATGCATGGAACGGCCTACCTCAGGAAGTGGTGGCCATGAATACAGTGCAGGGCTTCAAACAGGCATGGGATAGGCATAAGGGAGCAATACATACGAGTATGAATAGATAGGCCACTGACAGCAAAGGACGATGGCACATTTATAAGGTAGAAAAAGAAATGGGCAGACTGGATGGGCCTTGTGGTCCTTATCTGCCATCAACTTCTATGTTTCTATGTAATAAGCTATTAGTTGGACCCATCCAAATAATGTTAAAATCTCCTATGATGATCACCTCATGTCTGTTGTAGATCTGTGAAGTTTCATGAAGCATGTCCCTGAGACCAGATAGACCAGCCAATGGTGGGTTGTAGACACTGATAAGATGGAGCTTCTTAACACCTAGAGCAAGAGTGGCATGCAGAGATTCACAAGCCTGCAGCATTGGTATTACCAGGGATAAGATCCATGGTAAGGTTGCTTTTGTAGAGTATAGCAACACCACCCCCTCTTTTTGTGGCTGCTCTATCCTGACGAAACATGGAGTAGCCAGCAATGGAGCAGAGAGAGTCAGGTATCCCAGGTTAGAGCCATGTTTCTGTGAGGCACAGGATGTCAGGATTATAAATTGTAACCCATGCCTCCGGTTCAGTTATGTGACAGGTAAGACTTCGTATATTCATATGAACAAATAGGAGCCCTCTATTAGGTAACTTATGTAGGTCACTTGAGGAAAGATAGGTTATGGGACCAGGATTCAACTCAATATCACCTGACAGAAACAGAGTCAGGAGTGCGAGGAACCATAGCCTAACACAGCAGGTTGATGAGGGCATAAAAAGACCAAATGTTAATTTTCTGGAAGCCAGGACAGCATAGTAGGCACAACCTTTGCAACAGAGTAGAGTGCTTATTTGTGGTTCAGCTTGACGTAAAGAGATAAGGTTAGAGAAATAAAAATCCAAGAGGTCAGAGCAGCTGGCACTCCCAATGCCAGTGCTAGGGATAGAGAGAGAGAGAGAGAGAGAGAGAAAGCCCATTTAGGCAGAGTAATAGGAGAGGGACAAGGAGCAGCTTTAATACTCTGAAGGTCGCCATACTATTGTCATGGGTAGAGAAATGCAGTGGGCTAGTATAGAAAGTCTGTCAGTACAGTAGAAAGTGCAGTAGGATAGTAGCGAGGAACTGATAGTTTGGTAGTACAGACTAGACTAATGGCCCTGAAGATGCTTAGAAACATGGCTATTAACTACAGAAAACTGAAAAAAGCAACAGCATATGTAAGAGACAGTGAAAAAGAGGCAACCCACAGGTTAAGAAGAAAGAGAAACAAAAGAATTGGGGTTCAGAGAAGCAGTTTTGCGATAGGATAAGGACAGGGAACTACAAGGCTATCAGATCAGTAGAGGAACCACGAGACGCATAGCATCTGAGGAATGGATAGATTTCAATTCACAAGGAGGATACTGCAAGGGCACTTACTTTGCTAAACCAGTAGGAGGAGAGAGAGCTTAATTGGGGGTGTGGCTTAGATAATATAAAAGCAGGTGACTCCAATTACAACTTCCTGTTGCTAGCCTTTTTTCTTACTAATTGCCCTCCATCCCACCCACCCAAAGCCAGTTCTACTTTTATAGCCACTGGATTTGACTGACAACAGGAACTTCCTGTTTGGCAGTAGGAAGGGAAGGGAAGGATCATAGAGAAACATTAGTTTTGTCAACCCTAAAGGAAAAAAGTAGCTTGCTCTCCCCCAGCTGCTGGTGGTCTGACACTGAGCAAGGAAGAAGGAGGCTACTGAAGAATATAGGAAGTTGCTGTCCCAGAACAGGAAGGGTGAGAGTTGTAAGGAGAGGAGAGAGTGAGCATACAGAGAAACAGGAGAGGGGACACAAAATAAGACATGATAGGAGTGGTGCAGTGCAATGGCTGTGGGGCGGCAGTGTTCCGGGAGACATTCTGGAGGCTGTGATGCTGCCCTATTTGTAGGCGCCTCTCTGGTCTGAGCGAGGAGGTTGCCCATCTCCAGGCTGACCTGGCTAGGATTCGTGAAACTTCCTCCCCCACCCAGGGACCACCAGGGCCAATGCCACTACCTCAGAGGTTGCCAAAAAAGAGGAGAGGCTGGACCAGGGTGGGCTCAGGGAGGGAGATGGTGGTGGAACAGAGTTGCATCCCTCCAGCTGTACCTCTCCACAATTCATTCACTCTTCAGGTGGATAGTGGTTCCTCTATGGAGACACCAGCAGTGCAGACCAAGGAGGATGCTGGGAACCTTCACAAAGGAGACCCACAGGAGGGTGGCATGGGACCCCACACGGGAAGGAAACAACTCCTGGTGGAGGACTCAATCATAAGGGGGTAGAAGTGGGGAAAGAAGGGGAGAGGGAGGTAAGGTGCCTGCCTGGTGCCACGGCTTGGAGGGACAAGAAGTGAATCCTCAGGATCATGGGAGCAGTTGCACGAGGAGGTGGGAGCTGGATGTCATTTTCACCTAGGGACAAATGACCTGGCTAGGAATGGGACTGAGCAGTGCAAAAGGAGTTTGTAGAGTTGGGAGGGCCTTAGACAAGTAGCACATATGGTAACCTTCTTTGAGGTGCTGCCTGTCTATGGCAAGGGTGATGCCAGGTACTCCTCACCAGGAAGTCAATGAATGGTTGAAAAACTGTGTGGAGCCAGGGTTTGGGCTTCATTGGGGACTGGGGAGCCACCTGAGGATCAGACCTATACTGGCACGATGGTCTGCATCTGTCCGGGGAACCAGGATCCTAGGTGAGAGGTTTAAATGCTACATTGGCAAGCATTTAAACTAGCCAAGGGGAGGCACTGAAAAGGAGCAGGAAATCCAGCCTCCCCAACAAAACATATGGTAATTAGTGAGGTAAACACCAAGGTAGAGAAGTCATTAGAGTAGGATAGAGGTAAATGTAAAAAAGGCAAAGGCAGTAAGGACAGGGATGGGGCTAAAAGGGGTAGGCCATCAAAAGTGGAGGGTGATGAGTACCAATGTCCGTAGTCTGTGTAACAAGCTCCTGAACTAGTGGCCTTGATGGAAGAGGGTTGCCTGGACATTGTGGCAGTCACAGAAACATGGTACACAGAGAACCATGACTGACATCAACATACCAGGATACACAATCTACAGGAGGACAGGGAGGTAAAAGATGAGGAGGAGTAGCTCTCTATGTAAAGGAAGGGATCAAAGCAACATAACTAGAGAGTAAACAGGGAGTAGATGAGGCACTCTGGGTCACCCTGGAGACAGGAAATGGCACCACAATCCGCATGGGGGTTGTATACAGACCCCCATCTCAGGGGAAGGGAATGGACAAGGAAATGATAGAAGGTATCCTTAGAATGGTAGAAAAAGGGGAGCTATTGTTGATGGGGGACCAATATGCCAGATGTTAACTGAGCACCTTGCTGTAGGCACATCCAAGAGCAGGGTCATTCTTGATGCCCTACAAGGGCATGCCTCAGACAGCTAGTACTGGAACCCACGCTGGAGGGAGCAATCTTAGACCTGGTACTTTCAAATGGAGATGGAAAAGAATCTCAGATTTAGAAGTGGGTAGCCATCTGGGAACAAGCGACCACCAAATAGTGTGGTCTGATTATAACACAGCCATACAATCAAGCCATACAAAAGCAAGAGTATTGGACTTTAGGAGGGCTGACTTGGGGAAATGAGAGAGTGCCTCAGAAAAGCACTAGCAAACAGGCAAGAAGGAGGGGTGGAGGAACAATGGGGAGTAATCAAAACAGCCATCACAGAGGCAACAACCCTTTGTGTAAAGCAAATCAACAAAACACAATGAAGGAAAAAATGCTATGGTTCTCAAAAGAGGTGGCAGGGAAGGTTAAGGAGAAAAGGATAGCATTCAGGAAATATAAGGAAACACAGAAGGAGCAGGACAGAGAACTTTATCAGTTAAAGCAGAAAGAGACAGGGAAGGCAGTCAAAATAGCAAAGGCCAAAACCAAGGAAAGGATAGCCAACTCTGTTAAAAAGGGGGGTAAGAACTTTTATAGGTACATTAGGGATCGAAGAAAGACCAAAGGAGGGATACTGAGGCTTAATAAAGGGAAGGGAATATGGGCAGAGGGTGACAGTGAAAAAGCAGGGATACCGAATGAGTATTTCTGCTCAGTATTCACAAAGGAAGAGGAGGGGGAGTTACCTAAAAACCAAACAAGAGAAACATTCTGAAGATGGGGGTTGATACCAGTCCATTTACAGAAGAAAGGGTTCTGAAAGAACTAATAAAATTGAAGGTGGACAAAGCAATGGGGCCTGATGGGATTTACCCAAGAATTCTAAAAGAACTAAGGGCAGAACTAGTGACACTGCTGACTACTCTCTTTAACAAATCATGGGAGGATGGGGTGGTACCTGAGGACTGGAGGAGGGTGGATATGATTCCTCTTCATAAAAGTGGGAGCAGGACAGAGGCAGGAAACTATAGACCAGTTAGTTTGACCTCAGTGGTAGGGAAAATGATGGAATCACTTCTAAAGGAAAGAACTGTTGAGTACCTAGAGGCCAGTGGGGCACAGGACCCAAGGCAGCATGAATTCATGATGGGAAGGTCATGTCAGACGAATCTAATAGATTTCTTTGACTGGGTGACCAATGTAGGAGACCAGGTAGGGGCTGTGGACATGGCCTACCTAGATTTTAGCAAGGCATTTGATACAGTCCCACACAAAAGATTAATACACGAGTTAGTCAGCCTTGGAGTGGGTCCCAAGGTGGTAGATTGGATAAAAAATTGGCTAGACAACAGGACGCAAAGGGTAGTAGTAAACGGAGTCCACAGTGAAGAAAGGAGGGTTACTAGCAGGGCACCGCAGGGTTCAGTACTGGGACCTGTCCTTTTTAATGTCTTTATAAGTGACATTGCAGAGGAACTGGAAGGAAAGTACGTCTCTTTGCAGATGACACAAAGATCTGTAACAGGGTTGATACACAAGATGGAGTGGAAAGGATGAGAAGGGACTTGACAAGGTTGGAGGAATGGTCAAATGTATGGCAGCTCAGATTCAATGCAAAGAAGTGCAAGGTAATGCACCTGGGAAACAAAACCCAGGGGAAGAGTACACAATGGGGGGTGAGATACTGACAACAGTAAAAATGGAAAGGGACCTGGGGGGAATTATATCAGATGACCTAAAGGTGGGCAAGCAATGTGAAAAGGCAGTAAGGAAGGCTGGGGGGATACTGGGATGCATAGGGAAAGGTATCAGTAGTAGAAAACAGGAAGTTGTTATCCCTCTGTGCAGACAGTTGGTGAGACCCCATCTGGAGTACTGTGTGCAGTTCTGGAGACCCCATCTCTGCAAAGACATAGACAGAGTGGAGGCTGTCCAGAGGAGGGCAACCAAAATGGTGCAGGGTCTGCACCAGAAGACAAACGAAGAAAGACTAAAGGAGCTTAATATGTATGCCCTTGAGGAAAGAAGGGAGAGAGGAGACATGATAGAAACTTTCAAGTACCTCAAGGGAATCAGCAAAGTCCAAGAAGGTAGCATCTTTCAGAAAAAAAGATGTGCAAGAACTTGGGGGCACAATTTGAAGATAAAGGGGGGACGGCTCAGAGGTAATGTGAGGAAGTATTTTTTCACAGAGAGGGTTGTGGATGCATGGAACAGCCTCCCTGAGGAGGTTGTGGAGTCAAGAACAGTGGGGGAGTTCAAGAATGCATGGGACAGACATAAGGCAGTCCTAGTAGTGGGTAGGAGGAAGTAAGCTGTTGATTAACTAAGATCTGCAGCTTATCTGTTAGGTAGGAAAATGGGCAGACTAGGTGGGCCAAGCGGTCCTTATCTGCCGTCAAATTCTATGTTTCTATATTTCTAGGGTGTCTCTACTGTCCTTTAAGTATAAGGATCGAATGGAGAATCGAGCACTTAGCTCATGTGACGAGAGAGAGCTATAAAGCTAAGGGATTTACCAGAGTGGGTGAGGTGGGAGGTGGGTGGGGAGCCAGCGCAGAGCGCCAGCGGGAACCACAGTTCAAACGGAGATGTTCCCGAGGCTCAGATTACACATACCTGGGCAGAGTCGCCGACAAACACCCCTTCTCATTTAATATATTATAGACTGAGGGAACACTAAATAATGTTATTTTTCTAAAAAACTGTCCTGGAATGTGCCTGTATCCAGGGCACCTGCATGTAAGATGCTCTTTACAGAATAAGAGTGTCTCACACACAGGGGAAAGGAGCACTCCAATTGGTGGGGAGCACTCCCTCGATCTATAATATGCACAACAACTACAGTTCCAGTGTTCGGGCCTTTAGCTAGGACTTTTCAGACACCGTGCTTCCTGCTGATTCATTTCAAACACAGTCTTAGAGTACTGTTGGACAGCAGTCCAATAGCTCTGAGGAAGGCGTGGTTGAAACATAAGCATACGTTAGCATGCATGTGACGCATGCATACACCTGAAATCCCTTCCCCCCCGAGTCAACAAGATCAGAGAATGCACTTGTGGCAGCAAATATTTTTACTTTTACTTACATGAATATAAATGTACTGCGAGAAAGCATCCTACATAAAGCTTTGGAAAGGTTCTGACTTGCTTTTTGAATAAAAGAAACCTACAGAGAGGTACAGTAGACAACGCAAGAAATAAACTATTGTGACAGCCTGAAATTATTATGTGTAAAGTGCACTTCAGTTTGGGATCAGTACCATACGGTGCTCTGAGAATGACTATTATGTGGGCATGGCTCCTGACTAAGGCTGTAAGTTATTCACAGTGTGCACAGAGTTAATGGTTTCCATGTAACCGACTGGTCTCCGTGAATCCACTCACCCATCGTGAAATAAGAACTTTTCAGGTTGTTATGCAGCAAGTAAAGACATTTTCCCTAGACTTTTCCCTTGTTCGATATAAAAAAGCTTACTCTAACAGTGGCATTTTAGCTGATTAATTAGAACCGATTGACACAGCATAACTGCATTGCTGTGTTCACACATCATGGCTGATCAATAATTTATTTATTTATGTCTTTGATAACCGGGTGAGCAAACTGATCCAGAGGATTGTTTTCAGTCGCGACCTGGGCCACAAGGGTGGCAAACACAGCAAACATCAATACAATACAGAGATACAATTAGAACAAAACAGGACTGCCGAATACACTTGGTATGCAGTCACATTACATAGTACAAATATTTCAGAGAAATCAGTACATACTGGTGTAGTGACATACATTAAGTGGCTATGCAATATAAAAGGCTTAACATGGGGATTATGGTAAAGTATTACATGCAATGTATATACTGTCACCAGGGAGCCAAGGAAATAAATATGGTTAAAACGAAGATTCAGTCTATCATCAGGAGTGATATGGGCACAAGACATAGGCAGAAATGCAACTTAAGTTAAGTTACAGAACCTGCTAACAGTTCAGAATAAGGCAGGTAGTCATAATTAATTTAATACACCCAAGGAAGATGTGAGTTACCCTCAGTTACCCCCCCCCCGATTACCTGTTTAACCTTTATTTAACACAAGCATGGAAACAGACTGTTAAGATGGGCTGTCAGTGTGCTTGTCTGTGAAGTCGATCCGTTTCAAAACGCTGCAATGTCTTTAAAAGTGAAACCTACGTCAGCATCAAAGACCGGCAATGTTTTTGTACAGCAAAGGTCTGCACAATATGAAAAGGGACTTTCCATGTGTCGGGGATATTATGTTTTGTAACATGGGTAAAATAAGAGGACCAAAAGGAAGGAACAGGATTGGCACAAGAGTGTCAGGTAGTACAAGAGCAACATGGCATTATGACACGATAATGCCGTGTTGCTGTAGAACGCTGAGAGCAATAATGCCATCCTAAGAGCGTGAACACGCTCACAGAACTAGGCAAGTAATGAATGTGTTGCACAGACATTGACCAATAGGTGGCGCGATGATGAGAGAGCCAGAAGCCAAAGGGCCAGGGCCAACAGAGAAAGTCTGGAAATGTGTGTGTGGCTGTTGACAGCGCAGAAAATGGGAGAGAGCAAACAATGGCCAATTGTAGTATTTAGCAGAAAGGCAGTGTCTCGGCTGATATCGCAGATGTCGCCCAGTCATGGAAAACAGCAGGGAAATGCACAGGGGAATAATAGCTCAGTGTGAGGGACAGGAGAAGTCATGCAAGCGTGAGGAAGTGCCACCCATCGGTCGGACTGACGAGTGAGAGGTGAGGGAAAAGGCGGTGTGTAGGGAAGTGCCTGAAGTGTAAAATAGCGCAGAGAGGAATGGGGACCAGATAACAGAGCTCCAGAAGGGGAAACTGTGCATTGGTGGGTGGTGCGAGTTCCACGAGGGAGACATGATTGTCGCACGAGATGTAAAGTGCAAGACCATGGGGGCATAAAAGACAGGAATGAGACAGCAGCACAGAAGTTGCCTGGTCTTCTCAAAGTGCCACCTATTGGTGGGAATAGTCAGGGTCGAGGTGCACAGCCAGCGGAGAATAGAAGATGTCAGACTGGGAAGATATTAAGGTATGCACAGAACAGATCTTGCCCATAATGCAGCAGAGGAGCGGTACCAGATAGAAATGAGTGATGAGAAATAGACTACCACAACACAAGTAGGAAAGTCAGAGCTGCAAGGATTATGCAATGAGAATATTGACATGTACACTACAGTTTAAAGGGGGAAAAAGAACTCACCGCTATATTAATGGACGTGGGTTGATAAACGTGCACGCGCATGCCTGGACTGACACAAAGGCTTAAAAAGTAAGATAGGTGAAGCATAATTCTGGATGTGCCATAAATATGTGTTCTCATTAGTAAAGTAAATGAAACAAAAGAGCATCTCTCAAATACAAGTGTTGCACTTGCCATGTTCCAAGCGCATTAATCCCCTCCAAAGGTGGCATCTAATGGGGAGTTAATGCATGGTTGATCATTGTAGGCACGAGGCTGCAATGGCCCCAACCATGCATTAACTCTCCATTAGATGCCACCTTCATTGTGGATTAATGCTTACTTGCACATCTTATAACATCCCAGTAGATCACAAATGCAAGGCAACTTGTGACCGATATCTGGAAGCAGCTTCTCATTTGGCCAAAAAACACAAGCTTGATTCCTCATCAGCCTCCACTATTGAGAAGCAGGTAACAGTCCGTGAGCTATTTTCAACCAAAACTGTTCAGCAAAAAAGTAAAAAATGGCTCTGTTTAATTTGGTGGAAGCCTTTACTGCTGCAAACATTCCTTTGCATGCCCTGGATAACCCCACCCTTCATTCTTTCCTAGAAAAAAACTTAAAATCAGTGGGAGTGATTCCCTCCTGCAGTGGCTCAGAGGTGAATATCTGCCCAAAGATTTTAACTACCATGTTTCTGAATTAAAAAAAAAGTGGCAGATGCTGTTTCTGTATCAATTGTTTGTGATGAGACCACTGATGTGCAGGACAGATATATTTCAAATATTGTTGCTGTGCCATCTCTAAATTGTTATTCAGAGCAAGAAACTAAATTGAATCTAGATCTGATTCTCCTTGACTGTGTAGTTCTTGACACTACCAACTATAAAACTGTTTCTCAAACAGTCTTGCCGTGTTAAATAGTAAGTAATAGTATTTTAAATACTGTTCTTCAGGATTTTTATTATAGAGAATTGTACTTGATTTTTATATTGATTAATATTATAGCTGTTGTGACAGGGTTGAATAAGGCCCTGCCCCACTTGTTATGCAGATTTTCTGTCAAGATTTGGATCAGTAATTGAGAATTCCGAAGGTTGAAAAAAATGTGAGTTGAAACTTCTCTGTTTGCTATGTTGCATATGCACTGAACCGTAAAGATTATAAGCTACTGTAATGTTAAAGGAGAATTTAAAGAATGTTTTGGAAACCTGTTTTTTTTTTTTAAACAGGTTCCCTCTTTGGGGGGGGGGGTGACAGGGTTGAATAAGGCCCTGCCCCATTTGTTATACAGAAAGAGTTTAAATGCAAGCGTCTGTTCTTTCCTCTTCTTTCCTGTCTCTTCTCTGTCTGGTTATGCAACCAAATTTTCTTGTGAGACATAGGAACTGATCACTCTGACAGTTTCACAGTTCTCCGTCTCTCGCTATCTCTCTACCTTCCCTTGCTGTTCTGGCTTTTCTTCCCCTTGAATATCTGCAGTTATAAAAAATATATGTGAATCTTTATGTGGAAATTTCACTGCTACTGGGATACCTTTGTTTAAAAACTGTATATAGTTATACTGTTGAAATGATTGAAAAAAGCTATTTGGAACTCAAGGGGTTAACCTGAAATGCAGTTTTTAAGCCCTTTGCAGAGCTGTAAACAAGAGGTCAGTTTTGGGTCATTATGTTCTTTGTGCTGCACCTGCAAGAACACTGAAAAATTGACAAGAACATTCTGTGAAAAAAAAGGCCCCTTAACGAGCACCCTGCAAAGACTTGTTATATAAAGAGCAGCAATGTTTTGTGACAGAGAGACTGAGATTTGAAACTGAGAAGAACCACTCAGAAGGAGGACTGTTTTTTCTGTACTGCCTTTGTAAATAGTTATACTGAATCATTTTTATTTTTTATTTTGCTGTTATTGAGAAAAATAAAATGCTATTTGCAAATTTTGAAACTGCTCCTGGTTTTCCTATGCTTCCTGACCTGTGCCTTGACGACAATTGTCATATTTTAACACTGTCTCTGTCCAGTCCATGAAATTGACTTATTTTAGCCATGTAGGAGCCATGAAATTTGGTCAAAAATTTACTGTGCACTTATTACAGCCTTACTCATGACACTTATTCCAGCAATTGTCAACCACCGGGGCACTCACCCCATGGACACCATCCCAGCAAAGGACTTCCTCAACTCCTAAGAACTCTCACGGGGCCCTGCTAACCTCATCCATGACCCTGATGAGGAGGACTGGCAGCCAACATATCAATGCTGTAGCAGAGGAGCAGGAGGTAAGAACAAATCATGCTGCCAGAACTCTCTTATACCACCTAGGATCCACAGTGAGAGCCAGAGTAGGGAAAGTGAGACCTCCTCAGATAGCTCAGCTGAGCCATCCTCTGCAAACTGCTACGATCCACCGAGACAACTGGATTAGATACCTCCAGCACTCTCCTCCCAGCCACAGCACTAAAGAAAAATCAGCAGGCAGCCCCAGCTCAGAGCTCATCATTGGTGGCTTTGATTTATTCAAATGACCTCCTGAGAACACCCAACTGCCAGCAATCACCCCACCTATTTCTGAAGCTGACCATCTCAGAATGTACTCCCTTCTGTGCCCACTGCTGCAAGTGCTCCCCCAAGGCACCTACCATTTGAAGCTCCATAAACAGAAGCTCCACCACCAGCCACCTTTCTGAATGCTCCAGGGGCTGTACTGATCCACTCCTACATGGTGGCTGTGGCCAGGACTGTTCCTAGTTTGGACACCTATCTGTCAACTACACGCGCTGGAGTAAAACGATCAGTCTCACGTTTCTTTGCTAGTCATGCACGTAACAGGTTTGGAGAACCCTTCACCCCACCACACTAGTACTCTGCTGTACGAATCAGACCATCCTATTAATTAACTGTTGGACCCTGTCTGATTTTCCTTTAAGGGTACAGTACCTCCTTTTTGACTGTCCACATGTGCCTTTTTTTAAATCTGTGCCCTGCTTCCACTACTAGGCTCAGCATGGTGACGACATAGAAACAGAATTTGCTGGCAGATAAGGACTGTTAAACCCACCTAGTCTGCCCATTTTTCTCTGCCTATATTATCACTGCAGCTCCTACTTGATCTCTGGCCTGCTCACCCACCCCTTCTCTTTCCCTAAGATTCCCTTATGCCTATCCCATGCATTCTTGAGCCCCACCACTGTTTTCATTCTCACAAACTCTACTGGAAGACTGTTCCAGGAATTCACCACTCTTTCTGTGAAGCAGTACTTCCTCACATCTCTCCTGAATCTACCAACCTCCAGCTCCATAGCATGTCCCCTTGTTCTTGAGTACTTTTTTTCTGAAAAATGCTTCCCTTTTGTACCATGTTTACCACTGTGAGATATTCAGAGGTCTCTATCATATCCTTCTGCTCGCCTCTCTTCCAGGGTGTATATATATTTAGGTTCTTTAATCTCTCCTTGTAGAGCTTTTGATGCAGACCCTGCACCATTTTAGTTACCCACCTCTGGACCACTTCCACTCTATCTCCTTTCTGAGATGTGGTCTCCAGAACTGAACTATTATCAGTTCAATATGTGTCTCTCCCCCTTTTAAATATCGACATGTGCAGCCCTAGGTTTTGTGTTTGATAGGAATGCTTCTGCTTAGATATAGCATTCAGGTATAATTATTTCTGCCAAAATCTCAAGCTCACTGCAGCTTGGGGGGGGGGTTCCTGGAGAGGTGCACAGGAGGGACTGCACCACAGGTGCATTGCCAGGGCACCCCTCAGGGCTGGTAATGCTTATTACCCCTGACTGCGGCAACATGTATCCCCCTCCATTTATGATGGTACCAAGGCAGACCTCGCTGGGACCCTATTGGGCCCACGTGCAGTCACCAAACCATCCCAGTTGCTCCAATCCTCCCGCACGCCTACATCACTTACTGGCCCACTCCATTGGCTAGTGGGAATGCAAGGGAGCGTTCACCCCCTCACACAACCTCTTGCCAACTGACATGTCTAGCCTTCACCCTAATTTGTTCATATAATTATTTACAAAGGTTACCTGTTTGGCTCATCATTAGACCCTACAATCTTGTTTAATATTGTGAACCATGTGTTAGTGTGATTAACGGAATGTACACTGACCTCGTTCCAAAGACTACGTTTAGCAAAGTTGGACCTCCAACCTTTCTATGATGTTTGTTTTAAAGGAGAATGTGGCATAGAGGTACATGGTTCGCTGGTTTCTTTTCACCCCTGCAAGCCTCCACCCCTCCTCCTTTTGATGGAGGGTCAGAATTGGCTAAAGGCAACTCGCAGGACCACTTACTGGGCCACCTCAAAACTCAAAACACTGCCAGCCCTCTTTTTGCTACTTATGTTCTACCTTTGATACTCTTTTATTGTTCACTGCTTTCTGAGGACATGCCACTGCCACTATGCCCTTACCACATTTGCAGTTCACACTTCTCTTTGGTGCCAGATTGAAGGGGGCAACCTTACCAGTGCCCCCATGCCATATTCATAGTTCACCTTATCACCTATCAATATGATGACACCAATTTCATAACCTGAAAAGTACGGGGTCTTAACTCCCAGATTAAATGGAAAAAAGTGATTTCTCAGTTTGAAAAATTGGGGCCTCAGGTGGCATTTCTCCAAGAAACCAAACTAGTGACTAAAGAAGCACTAAAACTGGTGAAGGAATGGGGGGAATTCACAGCTCCTCACTACTAAATGAGGGGTTTTCATCTTGTGGCATAAGTCAATACACTGGAAAACGGAGGAGGTGAGAACAGATAAAGATGGAAGATGGGTTCTAGGTAAATTCTCTACCCCACAAGGCCCTCTAATTCTGTTAAATGCCTATGCACCCAATGAAGATTCCCCAACCTTTTTCTAACAGCTGAAGAAACTCATCTCTAAGTATTCTTCCCCCAGTACTCCCATCCTGATTGGTGGTGACCTTAACTTCCTCCTAGACCAGCCCTTGACCGATCCTCCACTCTCTCCGAACCACACCAGAGGTCCCTTGACATTCTAAAACAATCCAACTATCCAACATACCAAGAAGCCAGCAGAAGAAGGCCATTTGGTCAATCTAATCTGCTTGTATTGCAGTGTCCACAGCTTGAGCTACTGACCCTGCCCCTCCTCCCCATTCCTCCCAACCTTTCCATCCTCCCTACCCATAACCCTTACCTCCCCCCATGCCTATCCCAGCCTCTCTTGAAGCTGCCCATCATTTTTAACAAGACCACCACTTCTACTGGCAGTACATTCCAAGTGTCCACCGCCCTCTTTGTGAAGAAGTGCTTCCTGATCTTCCTACAGCTTAAGACTGTGTCCTCTCATGTTATGGCTGCCACTCAGCTTAAAGAGACCCTCCTTATCCACCTTATTTATTCCTTTCCAGTACTTGAAGTTCTCAGTCATGTCCCTTCCCCATGCCTCGCTCTCTCTCATCCTCCAGGGAGTACATGTTCAGTGCCCTCAACCTCTCCTCATATGTCTTACCCTGCTGTCATCTTTGTAGCTGTCTTCTGGACCTTCTCCAGCAGGATAGAGTCCTTTTTGAGGTGTGGGCACCAGTGCTGAACTCCATACTCTAGATGTAGCCTCACTAGTGACCTGTACAAGGGCAGTATAACCTCCTCTCTCCTACTACTGATCCCCCTAGCTGTACATCCCAGCATCTTGTTTGCCCTTGCTGCTGCTTTCTTGCACTGTGTGGAGTGCTTCATTTCACTAGTGATCATCACTCCAGGTCCTTCTCTTCCTCTGATGCAGATACCTGGACTCCACCCAGGTAGTATTCTGTCCTGGGATTCTTGGCTCCAGTGTGAATAACTTTGCATGTCTTGGCAGTGAAGCCAAGCTGCCAGATCCCAGACCACCTTCCTAGCTTTTCTAGATCATCCTGTAGTTCCTGTATCCCTTGAGCTGTGTCCACTCTCCTGCAGACCTTGGTGTCATCTGCAGATAGGCACATTATGCCCTTAATGCCATCCTCAATGTCACTGATGAAGATACTGAACACCAGTCCCAGCACCAAGCCCTGCAGAACCCCACTGGTGACCTCTATGGTGCCAGATAACTCCCCCCCTACAACAACCTTTTAGGTTCTGTACCTCAGCCAGTTTTCCACGCATCTGGTCATCCTTTCCCCAACCCCAGGATCTGCCAACTTTCTGATCAACCTTTTGTGGGGCACAGGGTTAAAGGCCTTGCTGAAATCCAGATAGAGGATGTTTACCACTTGGCCCCTGTCTACCATCTTAGTGACCCAGTCAAAGAAGTCAATCAGATTTGTTTGACATGATCCCCCCCCCCATTAACCCATGCTGCCTCCTGTCCTGGGGACCATGCTTCTCTAGATAATCTACCAACCTTTCCTAAAGTATGGTCTCCATGAGCTTGCACACAACTGAGGTCAGACTGACTGGTCTGTAATTCCCTAGGTCATCCTTGGGACCACTTTTGTGGAGGGGCACCACATGTGCTGTTCTCCAGTCCTGCCATAACATGTCTGACTCTAGTGAACTATTAAATAAGCCTGTCAATGACCCTATCAGCTCTTCAGCCAGTTCCCTTAGTACTCTTGGATGTACTCTGTCCAGGCCTGGTGATTTGTCCACCTTCAATGCTACCAGTCCTTCCCTCACTCTATCCTCCTGTACCACTACATCTGTGTTCGCCTCTCCCCCGCTCCTCTTCTCCCTCCTGAAGGCACTGATTCATCCTTCTCCCTGGTGAAAACAGAATAGAAGTATTCATTTAGTATCTCTGCTTTTCCCCCTATTATCCTCCACCCACTTTTCCCCTTTCTTAAGCCTAACAATCCCATTGTTCTTGTCCCTTTTGTCACTTATATTGTGAAAGGGCCTTCTCCCCCTTCTTAATTCCTTCAGCTATCTGCAGCAGTTTCTGTGCATTAGCTCGCTGGACTTCCTTACTTGCCTCACTAGCCAATCTTAGGTAATTTTCCCTAGCCACCTTTCTCTTTGTCTTCCTGAATTTTCTATAGGTGAACCTCATTTCTCTTACTGCCTGGGTGGCCAAGGAACTGAACAAGCTGGGTGCTTTGGCCCTTGTGTTTTTTCACCCTGAGCCTAACACACTCTGTGACAACCAGTATTCCTTCCTTAATGATGAACCACCTTTGGTCCACCCCCATATCTGCTCTGATGTCTGCCAGGTGGCTCCTTAGCAGTTCTCCCACCTTCCTGAAGTCTGCCCTCCTAAAATACAAGATTTTGGTCTTAGTCAGCATGCTTTCTTTGCCCATATCCAAATGGAACTACACTATGTAATTTTCACTCCCACGCAGGGGCTCCCTGACGGTTATTTCCTGTACATGCTCCCCATTCATGAGCACCAAATCAAGAACTGCCGCTATTCTTGTTGGTTCTGTGACACCAAGTCAGGAACCCACTTTGCAGTCCTTCCAGGATTACCTGACTCCTAGCACATTGTGGGTAGTATGCTTCAGACTACCTTGGGCAGTCTGAAGTCCCCACAGTTGCCACCTCTCCTTTCCCTACAGCTTCCAATATTTGAGAGCTGAGTTCCCTCTCCCCATCTTGGTTGGGTGGTCTGTAAGCCACCCCAACCTCACATTTCTCCTTCTATTGGACTGTAGCTGAACCCATAATGCCTCCACCTTCCTTGCTCTGACTACTCCCTCATGCAAGTTATTTCCTTCCTGATGTAAACTGCCACACCTCCCCTTTCCTGACTACCCTGTCCCTCCTGTATAGTTTACATTCAGGGATCGTATGGTCCCAGTTATGGTGTGGTATTGCTCAAGTCTCCATTACTGCTGCTATGTCCACTCTCCTGTATGCCTGCAGGTCATCCATCTTGTTTCCCAAGACTCTGCACTTTCAGAGACACCGTCTTCTGCCCAGAATCTGACCTTCCTTCCCTTCTCTCTGTTCTCTTCACATTTTGCCCATTTGTGCACCCCCCACCTACACTTGTTAAGTGTTCCTCACCCCCTCCACCCTTTGCTAACTGTTTTCTCACCCCTTTCACCTCCTCCCACCAGACCTCTTCCAATTCTATGGGGGAGGTTCACTGACCTCTCCCTCTCAGAGTCATTGGGCCTCCAGGTCTGCTGTCCCCCCCCCAGTAGTTTAAATTAAGTGTAGTGGTTATGTATTTCCCCAGTTTGTCCCCAAAGTGTAGTGGTTATGTATTCTGCCAGTTTGTCCCCAAGTACCCCCCGAATCTTCCCTACTGAGGTGTAGCCTGCCTGGAGAAAAGAGTGTTTTGTTTGACCAGGTCTCCTCCTAGTCTCCAAAACAGATGAACCTCTCCTCCCTGCACCATTTCCTCAGGCAGTCGTTCAAATCCTCTATTTTTCTTTTCCTGGCAGTGCTGGCCCGTGGTACTGGTATCACCTCTGAGAAGGTCAGCGAACTTACTTCCTCTCTGCATATCTTCCCTAACGCCCTGAACCTACCTCAACCTCCTCCCCAACTAGGTCGTTGGTTCCTATGTGTAAATAAATTTGGTTTTCCTCCAACCTCCCTTACTATTTCCCTTATTCACAGATCACAATCCATGCAAGATCACAGACTAACAGATGGCTGATGCCTGGCTAACCTCATAGTATGAGACTACTAAGGATGTCATGGTATCAAATTTTGATGGTATGATAACTGTGACATGTAATACCATGATTTTCATGAATATCACGGTATGAAAGTAGGTTCATAGGTTCATAGGTATATACGAGTTCGAGGGACTAGCCCATACTGAACTCACCATCCCTAACCTGGATGGAATTCATATTTTTTTTTACCCATAAAAATGTTAAGATTTTTTTTGAATAACTGGAAGGAACTACTGTGTACTACATAGAAACATAGAAACATAGAAGTTGACGGCAGATAAGGACCGCAAGGCCCATCCAGTCTGCCCATTTCTTTTTCTACCTTATAAATGTGCCATCGGCCTTTGCTCTGTCAGTGACCTATCTATTCATAGTCATTTGTATTGCTCCCTTATGCCTATCCCATGCCTGTTTGAAGCCCTGCACTGTATTCATAGCCACCACTTCTTGTGGTAAGCTATTCCATGCATCTACCACCTCTTTCTGTGAAAAGAATTTCCTCACATTCCCCTTAATCGGCTCCTCTAACTCTCATGCTGTGTCCTCTTGTCCTGCAATTTTTCTTATATTTAAACATGTTAGACTCTTTCACCTTGTTTATGCCCTTAAGGTGTTTAAATGTCTCGATCATATCACCTCTCCCTCCTTTGCTCAAGGGATACATATTGAGCTCCGTTAATCTGTCCTCATATGTCTTCTGATGCAGTCCTGCACCATTTTGGTTGCCCTTCTCTGGACTGCCTCAATTTGGTTAATGTCCTTGTGAAGGTGTGGCCTCCAATACTGCACGCAGTACTCCAGATGGGGCCTAACCAATGTCTTGTACAAAGGGATTATTACCTCCCTCTTACGACTTGTGATACCCCTACTAATACACCCTAACACCCCCCTAGCCTTACCTACTGCTTTAGAGGCAGTGAATTCCAAGTCTGGACTATTCTCTGGGTAAAAAATTTATATCGACTAGTAGACCTATTTGTGACTGATTTTAATTGTAGTATATGGGATCTGGTGTTATTTCTTTTCTTATACCATTCTAAGCATATTGTTTCAGCCAGATAATTATCCCTGGAAGCTTTATAGATTAGGCATAAGTCCCCTCTTAAAGAACGATATTCCAAGGAATAAAGTTCCAATTTTTGCAATCTACTGTTATATGATAAAGTTTTACAATTATTCACTTGTCTGGTAAATCTTCTCTGTATTTTTTCAACTAGTATCTTATCCTTTACCAAGGTTGGAGCGGAAAAGAGGCTAAAGTCTAGATTTGATCTTACTACTGTAATAAATAGGAAGTAAGACTTCGGTTCTCTAGATTCAATATTTTAAATAGGCAAGTTATTAATCTATGACATTTTGGAAGTTTTTGAATGTGTTCAGAAAATTTTAAATTATTAGTGATACAAATGCCCAGGTCTTTTTCAGAAGTTACTTTGTTCAGTAAAAGGTTGTTCAGATAATAGTAAGCACATCTGTTGTTAAATCCAAAATGCATAACTTTACATTTGGCAATATTAAAATTAAGTTTATGTTTCACAGCCCAATTGAATAAATCATTTAGGTTTTCTTGTAACATAGAAATAGATGTACAGTCATTAACAATACACCCCAACTTAGTGTCGTCAGCGTATTTATTGACCCATACCCCGTTCTTGGTTTTCATACCTGAGATGAGAATATTGAACAAAGTAGGGCCTAGGACCGACCCCTGAGGCACACCACTAGTCACCTTGCTCCAGGTTGAAGTATAACCCCTAATATTTACCTGTTGTCGTCTATTGGTTAACCACGCAGAGATCCAACTGACAATATTTTTATGCAAACCAATATTGACCAAGCTTTCTATTAGGATCTTATGAGAAACTGAGTCAAACGCCTTTTCATAATCGAGAAAAACAACATCCACAGGGAACCCTTTATCCAGGGCGGCACTAATAGGTTCAAAGAAATTAATCAGGTTGCTCTGACAAGATCTACCAGCAACAAGACCGTACTGTGTAATGTCCTCTAGGCCATTCCTTGTGATGTGCGTGTTAATTCTATACATTATAAGTTTTTCCAAAATTTTCCTATGCAGGACGTTAAACTAATCGGTCTATATTGTTCCACCCTCTGTTTTGTTCCTCCCTGTGAACAGGTATGACCCAGGCTTCTTTCCAGTCATCTATTACTATACCAGTGTAGAGTGATTTATTGAATAGTAGTGTTAGGGGACCAGCTACTTCATAAGAAATTTCTTTTAAAACTGGGAAGGAAACCATCAGTACCTGCAGAATAAGAAGACTTAAAGGAGTTTATAGCAGAATATACTTCTGGAATTGTAATTACCTCCAGACTATCTTGAATTTGAGGGATTTTAGAGTCGATAATTTCGTTAGCTTTATAAATACTAGTAAAGTATCTATTGAATTCGTTAGCCATGCTCAGTTGAATCAGATATTAATTTATTATTTATTAATAGTGGACCCACTTTTGAAGAGTTCTTTCTCATAGAGCCAATATAATTAAAGAACTGCTTTTTATTATCTTTATTGGTAGTAGCTAGTCTGAGCTCCATTTCTTTTTTTGCTTTTCTAATTGCTTGTTTAGTTTTATTTGCTTTTATTTTGAACCTGTTCCAGTTAATTACAGTTTTGTGCTTTTTGTATTTGTTAAAGGTTTTTTTTTTTGATCTTATAAGTTTTTTAATTTTAGATGAAAACCATATAGGAAGTCTTTTGTGATTGAAATATTTTCTGCGTACAGGTACCCATTTGTTGACACAGTAACTCAGTTTTTCCTTAATACAGTGCCATATTTGTTTTACTTGTAACTGTTTCAGTTCCTTTTCCCAATTCCATTCCATTAGATATGTTTTTATTTCCTTGTAATTAGCTTTAGAATACTTTCTCATTTTGGTAATACCTTTAACATTCATTGCATAATAATTAATTGCCCATAATACCATGCAATGATCGCTATCTCCTAGAGGGGCAACAATTGTTGGGGATTCTGTCTGTTCATAAATGTTAGTGAGTATTAGATCCAAAATGTTAGCTTTTCTAGTAGGATTAAGTATAAGTTGTTCCAGGCCCATGGAAATAACTAAGTCAATAAATTTAGCTTCCTGTTGACTAGAGCCCATAAGTGTCTCCCAGTTGATTCCTGGATAATTAAAGTCACTCATTAATATAATATTATCAAGAGGATTGATTTTCTGAATATAGTCCAGAAATAAATTATTACATTCCTTATCTAGAGAGGGCGGGCGATAACAAATACCCAGGGTAATAGGTTCTTGTTCTAATAATAATTTAACCCACACACATTCTATACAGTCAGGGTTCAGGATGTCATTGTATGCTTCATAGCAATTTATTCCTTCTCTAATATAGACTGCAACACCCCCCCTAGTATGCCCAAGATGTTTAGCGAATAAAGTGTAACCAGCGATATTTTGCCCCCAAAATTCTTGAGTAAACCAAGTCTCAGTTACCCCACATATGTCAATTTTCCTAGTTATTAAAGTTAGACTGAGTTCATCAATCTTATTGTTTAGGCTTCTGGCATTTAATAATAGGATGTTTAGTTTGGAATGTTGTATATTAAGATTTTGTTTTATATTTTTACTTTTTTTATAGGAGAGTGTTATGTTCATTTTTCCTGAGCTGGTTAGAAGTGTTATCTCAGAATCAATAGAACAAGCCTTCCCTCCCCCCTTTATAAGTTTAAAAAGGATGTGATCTCTTCATTAATCGAGTTTCCTAGTAGTGTAGATCCTTTTTTATTCAAATGCAGGCCATCTCTTAAATAGAATTGCCAATTATTATTGAACTGTTCCCAGTGAGTTAAGCATTTTAAGCTTTGTTTTAAACACCATGCCCTTAACCAGTTGTTAATTTTTTTGATCTTTGCTTCCATGTAGCTATCAGCCCTAGGTGCCAGAAGTAGTTCAGAAAATACTATGTGTGCTGCTCCTTTTCAGTTAAGATATTAGTAAGTCCTACAAAGGCTTCTTTGATCTGTTGTAGATTTTGTTTGTGTATATTGTTTATTCCTGCATGAATTATTACCAAAGGATCTTTACTATTTTGAAGAATTTTTGTGGTCATTTTAGTAATGTCCTGGAGTGTAGCTCCACGGAAACAAGACACGGTACGTGTGGCTTTATTTACCTCACAAATTTGTCTATCAAGTTTAGAAATCATAGAATCTCCCAGTACAAAGATTTCTTGAGAGTGAACTAAGGCAAGGTTTTCATTTAAATTAGGTGTTTCCATCTCAACACACTCTATGACTTCACTAGGAGATGGTAAAATGTATACTTCCATCAGATTGTTATTAGTATTAGTTGTCCCATAAGTAGTTCCCAGAGGATTATCAGTACTTAGGTTCTTAGCTAAGGATCCACAACTATTCTCAATGGGGGCTATTACAAGTGTGTTGTTGGCTGAACTATTGCTGGTATCTCCAATTAAGTTTATGAGTGGATCAAAGCTGTTGCAAGTAGGCAGAGTAAAACATTGAGCAATTCTTCCTTTTTTAGCCGGTTTAAGGTATTGTGCAGTATACCATTCTTCTTCGTTTTCTACTATGTCTATTTCCTGCCTACGTCTTTTACATAGGGATGTACCCGATACACCTTTAGTTATAATAGTCCAAGCTATTCCCTGATAATCAGTGTTTGGTGGATCAGGTATCTGAAGTCATTTTCTGGTTTCAGTCTGGCTAAGTTCCAGGGCCCTTAACCTGTTGTCAAATAGAGTAATCTCCTCTTCAAGTTCTTGGTTCTTAATACACTTGGGACATATAAAGTCGCTAGCAGATGTAATGTTATTATCTAACAGTACATATTACATTTAGTGCATAAAATTGCTAGGCGATCATCCGTTATTTTTAATAAAGGCTCCATGATTTTGAATTATTTTAGGAGAAAAGAACAAGCGTACTTTACCACAACATGGATTAAATCGTTCCTCATGAGTTTCTAATTGATCGCCAAAGACGCCGAACACGCCAAACACGCGCGCGTCTTCGTGCGTGCTCGACACATGCTCGCCCTGCTCACTGCAGGGCTGGTTTAAATAGCCTTGTCTGACCCAGAAGTAGTAACCAGGGTCACCAGTCTAGCCCCAAGCTAGTTGTAAAAAAGTTTAATTTAGCAATTTATTATCGCAGCCTTTTTAAGTACAGGCGAGTTTCTGGTGAGGTTCTAGCTGGATTTACCAGCTTACAAAGCCTGTCTGGCTCCCACAACAAATCAGGTTCACAGCCCTCTCGAGTTCAGTAGCCCTGGAGAAACCCTCACAGGCTACCACTCCTCTACCTAGCAAGTGCAAGCTAGGGCTCCAGTGTCTCGCGTTTATGCAAGTATTTCAGTTAAAAGCAGTATAACTTTCACAATAGTTTAAAAAGTGCAACAAGGTATATTGATACAGAAGGCACAGCAAGCAGCAAAGCCACTAAGTGAAATTGCTCACCACAGGGCTAGTTTAAATAGCTCTGTCTGACCCGGAAGTAGTAACCAGGGTCACCAGTCTAGCCCCAAGCTAGTTGTAAAAAAGTTTAATTTAGCAATTTATTATCACAGCCTTTTTAAGTACAGGCGAGTTTCTGGTGAGGTTCTAGCTGGATTTGCCAGCTTACAAAGCCTGTCTGGCTCCCACAACAAATCAGGTTCACAGCCCTCTCGAGTTCAGTAGCCCTGGAGAAACCCTCACAGGCTACCACTCCTCTACCTAGCAAGTGCAAGCTAGGGCTCCAGTGTCTCGCGTTTATGCGAGTATTTCAGTTAAAAGCAGTATAACTTTCACAATAGTTTAAAAAGTGCAACAAGGTATATTGATACAGAAGGCACAGCAAGCAGCAAAGCCACTAAGTCCTTTCTCTATAAAAATAAAAGGCTCTTTGAACCCTTGTTGACACAGAAAGGACAAATATTCTTCAAAATACCCGTAACAATTAGTAGAAAGGCCTGAAAACTGTGGTATACTGTGAGCATTGATTATCACAGTATCAGAAATTGCCCAGGTGCTATTCCCAAATCCTCTTCCTGGTG